>OY997274.1:379100258-380350258 GCA_963921465.1 Triticum timopheevii
TTGGCGCCGGAGTTGATCTGCAAGTTAGAGAAGATATTTCTACCGGGCTTCTTTAATCCAATGCAGCACTTGATTTTGCATCTCCCAACTGAGGCAAGATTGGGGGGGGGGGCTGTGCAGAATCGTTGGTGCTACGCAACTGAGAGGATGCAGAAGACACTTCGAGGAAAATGTAAAAATAAACGTAGAATTGAAGCATCAATGGCCGAGGCATTCATTACTGAGGAGGCGCAAACTTCATGACAGCACACAGCGAAGCCAAAATCATCATTTGCATAATCTGAAGCCACGGTACAATGCTGGCGACCCTAAAAAGGGTCTATCCAACCTCAGCCTATTAAAGGGGATCTGGCACCAACCGGTGCTTCTAATTCCTTAACGTTGCAATTCGAAGAATGGCAGACCATTTCGTTGTATATCTTCAACAACCTAACAGAAGTGCGGCCGTACATCGAGTAAGTTCTGGGTACATTGTTTCACAACTTCTAATTCCTTTGAACTGCTCTTATTCCAAAATAAATTTGATACAGTTGATAAATCACATAATTCTCGTATGGAGCGGTGATCCAAAAGGATTCCGTCGAAGAGTATCAGCTTCTGGCAAAGCATGGAGGCGGCTATCCCGGTTTCATCTCTTGGTTCAAACAAACGGTAATTTCCGTTAGTCCATTTCATTTCTTTGTCTAATTTGTGGCTAATGCAACAATCCCTTTTGTATTAAACTTGTAGGCTAATTCAGAGCTGATGGACGCTGAATTGAGACAAGTCACTAATGGTTTTGACTTTAAGGTCCGTTCATTTGACAAATACAACATTAACGGGTATCGCTTTCGTACCTATGGCAAAGAGCTATCTATGGCCGACCGAAAGTCTACAAATTGTTGTCTCTCTGCTATCGACAAAGGAGATACCGAGTATTATGGAAGAGTTGAAGCAATTTATGAACTTCAATTCTATGGTGCAAACCCACCAAACGTTGTTGTCTTCAAATATTATTGTTTCCAGCCGAAGGAGACTAAAAGGACTCATGAACATATAGGGCTAGTGGAAATAAAACAAAGAAACCATTTGGATGTTCCAGATGTCTATATTATGGCTCAATGGGCAACCCAAGTTTTCTATCTACCGTGGGCATGTCAAAGTGATCCTAATCTCAATGGTTGGGATGCCGTTTATGAAGTGCCGCCACATGTTAGACCACCTCCCCCCAAATGAAGAGGATTATGATCCTCACATTAACCTAGACACATATGAAGGAGAATTCTTCCAAGAAACACGTCTTTCCAAAAAATGTTTCAAGAACCGCTCTACTTCACCCTAGAAAATTGAAGTAGACAGCGACAGTGAACCCGACTTCAGCCCTCAACCGGAAGAAGAAGAGCCTGAACTAGAAGAGGTTACTGCTATGGATGACCTGTCAATGCTTGACCGATTACGTAGAGGTGGCCTTCCACATGATGATACATTTATTAATGATGATGATGAGCATGTCATTACTGATATTGATGATGATGATGCATTTATTGATCCCGAAGCATTTATTGAACCCAACAATCCAGATTATTACTAGGTATTAAATTTTTTATGTTGTACTCGATTTATATAGTTACTTATATGATTGTATGATTTATATAGTTACTTGTATAATTTTCTTACTTTGTAGGATTGTTTGTTATACATAGTGCCATGGTCTTGATATCCGTCCACGTTGGCACTTGCCTGCTTTATGATTCAGATGTGGTAAATTCTCTTTTATAACTATTTGCTGCATTTCACATTTATGACAATTATGGCCATCAAGTTGACATAGAGATATTTTAATCTAGGAGGTATGTGACCAGAATTTGCAACCGACCCTCTTATCGAGAAGTTAAATTTAGTTGAAAAAGAAAATGAGTATTTGAAAGAAAAAATTAAAAGAATTGAAGAAGAGAAGATGAAATTGGAGTTGTATGTTGCCGATGTGGTCGATGATCACAAGATGAAGATGAATGCAATGTGCTTGAAGATTAAGAAGATTAGAAAATATACCATTGATAATGAGGCTTGGTATCATTATGCCGTTGGATCAATTGTTACCTTAGTTGTGATCTTCATCGCATTGTCGTGATGAGGGTAAGTTTTCTCTAGTGTTTTGCTTAACAAATGCATACTTAGCTTACTTTCCTCCTAAATGGCATAATTACCTAAGTTAGAGGAAAAATGAGCTATACTTAGCTTCTTCAGTTCATTTATGACCTACTTAGCATACTTAGGTAAAAATGTCATGATAATCTTTGTTACCTCCAAAATGATATAGACTTACCTTACTTTCCTAGAAAATGACATAATAACCTTAGTAAGCTCCAAAATGACGTATTTACCTAGCTTAGCTCTAAAATGACCTACACTTAGCATTTTTACCTAGCTTAGCAATAAAATGGCATTTTTACCTACCTTAGTTAGAAGAAGAAGAAGATAAAAAAGAGGAGAGGAGAAAAAGAAAGAGAAGAAAAAATCTTCTTGTTCTTCTTCCTTTTCTTCTTCTTCTTGTTATTCTTATTCTTCTTCTTCTTATTATTCTTCTTATTATTATTATTCTACCTAGTCTTCTTCTTCTTCTTCTTCTTCTTCTTCTTCTTCTTCTTCTTCTTCTTCTTATTCTTCTTCTTCTTCTTCTTCTAACTTGCTTCTTTCCCAATTTGCAGAGTTGCTTTAGATGAGGAAGCTTGCGTTGATGGAGTCTACTCTTCTCTTTGTGCTTCCTTATTGTTTTGATTTTGTAGGATGAACAATGTCAAACTTGCTACCTATATATGTATGTATGGATGAAACCATTGTATGCCTGTTGTTGGATATGTTGGCTATGTATATGTGTTGTTGAAACCATTTGTTACGTATATGTGCTGGATGATAATATCCATATGGCAGGGATATGATTTGGTATGTATATGTGTTGGTATACTTGTCGAAAGTATTTTCATATGTGTATATATATATGTGAAATTCTGTGAAATTGAATGAAATTAAGAAAAAACGGAAAAGCAGGGGCTATACAGGTTCTTCGATGTTTGCTGGTAGACGGCAAAGAGCTTTGCCATCAGCCAGCAGACGGCAAATAGGCAACGTGTCAACTACCTATGCAACCTAGGGCAGTAGGTTGGCTATTTGGATGATTTGCCGTCTGCTGGTAGACGGCAAATACAATTGCATCTTTGTCGTCTGCCAGCAGACGACAAAGCAAACCAAATAGGCTAGCCCCCTAGGTGCTGCCACATGGCACGCTATGCCATCCGCTAGCAGATGGCAAATATGCAAAGGTCTTTGTCATCCACTGGCAGACAACAAATATGCAAACGTCTTTGCCGTCTGTTAGCAGACGATAAAGCACGCTATTAACCCCTTAACGGACCTAAGCTGACACGTGTGTCATCCATGCTCTTTGTTGTCTGTTGGTGAACGACAAAGACCTTTGCATCTTTGCCGTCTGCGAGCAGACGGAAAAGAAGCCTTTTTCGTAGCCTGTTCAGCAGGACGTGTTGCCATTTGCTGGCTGACGGCAAAGGCCTTTGCCGTCCGCCACGCATGCCTTGGCCGTCAGCCATGGCTGACGGCAAAGTTCCTGATTCCTATAGTGTAGGTATTTCCCTCAGTGATGAGACCAAGTTTATCGAACCAGTAGGAGAACCATGCAACACCACGTAAACAGCTCCTGCACACAAAGAACAAATACTTGCAACCCGACATAAGAGTGGGATTGTTAATCCCTCACATGTAAAAAGATAAGTAAAATTGTAGTAGATTGGGTAAATAGATCTCATAGGAACGCGAGATAAAATAAATAACTAGAAAATTCAGCAAGGTATTTTTGTATTTTTGAATTAATAGAAGTGAAAATAAAAGCAAATAAAAATAGATCTCGAAGGCAAATATAATAAAGAAGAGACCTGGGGGCCGTAGATTTCACTAGTGGCTTCTCTTGAGAAAATAGCATACAGTGGGTGAACAAATTACTGTTGGGCAATTGATAGAACTTCAAATAATCATGACGATATCCAGGCAATGATCGTTAGATAGGCATCACGTCCAATATTAGTAGACCGACTCCTGCCTGCATCTACTACTATTACTCCACACATCGACCGCATCTAGTGGAATAATGCAATAAGAACGATGACATGATGTAGACAAGATCTATTTATGTAGAAATGGACCCCATCTTGTTATCCTACCTGTCGGTTCCCCTTCTATCACTGGGATCAAGCACCGTAAGATCGAACCCATCACAAAGAACCTCTTCCCATGGAAAAAAATCAATCTAGTTGTCCTAACTAAACCAAAGATTCGAAGAAGAAATACGAGGCTATAAGTAATCATGCATATAAGAGATCAAGAAGACTCAAATAACTTTCATTGATAAAAACATAGATCTGATCATAAACTCAAGGTTCATCGGATCCCAACAAACACACTGCGAAAAGAGTTACATCAAATAGATCTCCAACAGACCATTGTATTGAGAATCAAGAGAGAGAGAGAGAGAGAGAGAGAGGGAGAGAGAGAGAGAGGAAGCCATCTGGCTACTAACTACGGACCCGTAGGTCTACAATGAACTACTCACGCATCATCAGAGAGGCACCAATGAGGATGATGAACCCCTCCCTGATGATGTCTAGATTGGGTCTGGTGGTTCTGGAACTTGCGGTGGCTGGAATTGGTTTTCGTCGACTCCCCTAGGGTTTCTGGAATATTAGGGTATTTATAGAGCAAAGAGGCAGTGCGGGAGGCCGCCGAGGTGGGCACAACCCACCAGCCCAGGCGCGCCCAGGTGTCTTGTGGTCACCTTGGGCCCCTCTTCGGTACTTCTTTGGCCCAATGGATGTCTTTTGTTCCAAAAAAATCCACAAAAAGTTTCGCTTTGTTTGGACTCCGTTATATATTTATTTCCTGTGATGTAAAAAACAAGCAGAAAACAGCAACAGGCACTTGGCACTATGTCAGTAGGTTAGTCCCAAAAAAATGATATAAAGTTGCTATGAAATGTTTGTAAAACATCCAAGAATGATAATATAACAGCATGGAACAATCAAAAATTATAGATATGTTGGGGAAGTATCATGTACACGAACAACCCATCTGGGTGGAGCAATCCATCCACATCATGGAGCTATTGCTTGTCGAGGATAAGTACGAGGTGGTCGGGCTCGACCTCGAGTATACCCGCGCTCGTGCTGGCTCTCATCCCAAGGTCGCCATCACCCAGATGTGCGTGCACAACCACGTCCTCATCTACCACTCCTGCTTGGCCACAAGGCCTTGCGAGCATTTCACCAGGTTTGTCAACAGCCCCCACTACATGTTCACTATGATGGACATCACCAATGATGTAAAGGTGCTCAAGAATTTGGGCATCACCTGCCAGAATCTTGTCGACATCCAGGGCCAATAAAAGATCTAGGGTAGCAAGGAGCATGAGAAGGACTCACTGGTTTAGCTTGCCAAGGCGAACATTGACCCATACTACAGAGACATGAAGGATTCCTGCAACATGGAAAAGCATGCCTGGCACTCGGCCTGGATGGAGAAACTCAACAAAGCTCACGTCATGTACACGACCAAGGAAGTTTACACGAGCTACGCCATGTACAGGTGGATCGTTGACATGAGGAAGTGCCTCCTTCCACAAAACGGCCAGGGATCCAGCCGGAAGCAGAGCAATGGCAAAGGTCGTCGCAACAATAAGTAGATGATGTGTGGAAATTTTATGTGTATAGTCACTTGTGTAATTTTATGCTTAATTGGGTTTTGCAATGTTGTCTTTTTAAGTATATATGTTGATGCTTTGTAGACAGAGAAAATCACATCACACACGGACTAAACAATGGAACCCGTCGGTGATGATTTCATCAATCACTGACAATTGTATACCAGCAATCGTTTGCTACAACACACACGGCTTGTTTACAGGGATCGTCTGTGTTGTTATCAGTCTTAACACACATGTCCGACTACAGAGCTGTTTGCCGCGTATCACACACATCTTGTTAAGTTGAACCATTTTTGTTCCCTTGGCTCAACGCGAACAGTTCATCCGATAGAATTGTATGTCGTATATCACACACACCTTCATATGGCTGCCCATTTGTGTTGTTCCACCTCATCAGAAACAGTTTATCTGAGTGAAGTGTATTTCATATATCGCACACGCCTTCATCGGGCTGCATGTTTCTTTTGTTCTGACTCATCGCAAACAGTTAGGTGAACTAAACCGCATGCCCCTCATCGCAAAAGCAACTAAAATCTGAACCGTGTTTGATGTATCCTTCATCACAAAAGTTTTGCATTTTTCACGGTTTTTTTACATCACCGTTTGTGATTAATGCATCTCACACAGTTTCGTCAAAGGGTCTCTGATCGTAGTGTTGCGTTAGCATCATCCTGCTGCAATGTTGTCATGGGGCCTGACGGGGTTAGGCTGGGCATCTGCCCAGGCGCTCCTTTTGCCCTCTTCACCTCCCACCGTAGTTCCTAGGAGGAGAGGGACAAGAAAGGGATTACGACGCACTTATCTTTTTTCATTCTAAAATGTGTAGGCACTTGCCAAATTTTAGTCTAAAATATGTAATCTTCCTTATCCATGTTTGTGTCATATAAGATTTGTACTTGCTTATTTGTATACTAATGAAAAAAGATGAGCCTTGCCGGGTCCTTGTGCATGTACTATGTCCATGCAGAGGTGAGATGCCTCTATACGTTTAAGTAAACAAGTTTTCTCTGGCAAGCTATCCTGCTAGTGCCTTTCGTCTGTAGCCGCGGGGCTTGGCCTGCTGGGCACAAAACTATGGAAAGGGACCATCACCTTGTCGAACCTCCTCCATCAAAGACCACTACAACCACCTTGATCAAAGCAACATTCGGGACAAAGGATGGGAGCACCTATGCTTCGAAGGTGACGAGGTTTTCATATGCACAAGTTTTCACCTTATAGAACATGTATGGATAAGAAGGAACTTACCTATTTGGCTTGTTGAGGGCCGATATGTAGGCATGTCTTCATTTCTTCTCTTCGGGACCGGGTCCACGGCAAGAGCCCTGCAGTTAAGTGCAGAGGGAAACAATGCTACATATTCCCTTATCTACATGATCATGCGATGCTCATGTTATGCGGATGCATGCATGCAAGTTATTGGGCCGCCCAGCACTTCATTTATTTATCTGTTGCTCAAGGTCTGCGTCTGGATTTGTACAAAGGGTTGCATGCAACACCGACAAGGCTTGTACAAAAGGGTGGCTGTCGGGTAGGGCCCGATAGTCGCGCCTTATGGGTAGAACTTACGGAGATGCTCAATGTTCCATGACTTTTTAAGCTGAATGCCATCTCCAGTCACCAGACGGACTGCGCCAGTTCTGGTGACTCGTACTACCAGGTAAGGGCCTCCCCACTTTAGCGTCAACTTCTCTGTACCCTTGGCGGACTGAACACGCCTAAGGACAAGGTCACCATCCTCAAGGCTCCGGGCATGAACCCTGCGGCTATGATAGCGACGCGGGCTTGCTGATAGTGTGTAGCACGCGTAGCAGCCTGGAGACGGTTCTCCTCAAGTAGCACAATGTCGTCACGCTAGTGATGTTCTTGCGCTACTTCATCGTAGGCAAGTACTCGAGCTGACCGGTATATTAGTTCCATGGAGATCACTGCTTCTGCCCCATAGACTAAGGAGAAGGGAGACTGGCCGGTAGCTCGATTTGGTGTCGTACGGAGGGACCAAAGAACCACTGGCAGCTCATCGATCCATCGCCTTCCACATTTCTGCAGCCTATCAAATGTTCTTGTCTTGAGTCCTCACAGCACTTCAGCGTTCGCCCTCTCAGCTTGTCCGTTGCTTCCGGGATGGGCAACAATGGTAAATGAGACCTTGCTTCCGAGGGCATGAACGTATTGCATGATGGCGCGACTTGTGAATTGGTGCCATTGTCAGTGTTGACTCTGGCGGGTACTCCGAAGTGGCACACCAATCCTTTCAAGAACTTGACAGTTGACTGTGCGGTCACCTTCCTCACGGGCTCCACTTCCAGCCACTTTGTAAACTTATCGATTGCAACATACAAGAAATCAAAGCCACCGGTAGCACGGGGGAAGGGCCCAAGATGTCGAGCCCCCAGACCAAAAAGGTCCATGACAAAGGGATCATCTGGAGAGCTTCAGCAGGCTGATGTATATTCTTGGAGTGGAACTGGAAGGCTTCACATTTGGTGACTATCTCAATTGCATCTTGGAGGGCCGTGGGCCAATAGAAACCTTGATGGAAAGTTTTTCCAACCAAGGCCCTCGATCCAATATGGTTGCTGCAAATGCCTTTGTCTATCTCTACCAACAGTTTCTTCCCCTCTTCCCAGCAAATGCACTTCAATTTCACGCCGTTGGGCCTTCTTCTGTATAGCATGTCGCCGATGAACTGATACATGCCGGCTCTCCGGGGTACTCTTTTAGCTTCTTCTTTCTCTTCGGGAAGTTCTCCTGTTTGGAGGTAATGGACTATGTGCCGCGCCCAAGTTGGAGCCTGAGGCTCGACAACTAAGATCAACGGCACCTACTCGTTCATGGGAGCGCATGCCTCAAGCGCAAGGACTGGTAGTCCGGCAGGAGGGTGCTGCTCACCGAGCAAATTGGAGTTGTTCCCGCCAAGCTCTCTGCTGAGGGCTTCGGGAAGCTCTGCCAGGAGAGGCTTGCCGGAGTCTAGTTTCCTCCTCTTCCTGGCCATTGTTGCCGAGAATACGGAGGGTTGAGTTAGATGGATAGCAAAAGTCCCTGGTTACACAGGAAGCTTTTGCGCATCACACTTTGACAGATGATCAACAATGCTGTTTTCCGCACGTGGAACATGCTCTGTTTGAAATCCATCAAAGTTCTCCTCCAACTTTCTCACTTCCTCCACATATGCCTCCGTCAATGGGCTTTGGTAATCCTTGTTCACCTGCCTCACCACAAGTTGTGAGTCTCCACGAATGATCAACTTCTTGATTCCCAACCCTATCGCGATCCTGAGCCTGGCAAGGAGCCCTTCATATTCTGCAGTGTTGTTGGTAGCCCTCTCCCGGGGGAAATGCATTGGAACCACGTACTTAAGGTGCTCCCCAGTGGGTGCGATGAGAAGCACACTAGCTCCAACACCTTGTAGAGAGAAGGCACCATTAAAGTACATGATCCATTCTTGGGGCGCTTCCTTGCTGGGGATAACTATCTCCAGTACTTCTTCATCAGGGGTAGGTGTCCATTCTGCAATTAATTCCGCAAGTGCTCGGCTCTGAATAGTTGACGTGCTCTCAAACTTCAAACCAAAGCTTGATAATTCGAATGCCCATTCCACTAATCTTCCAGTGGTCTCAGGATTCCTCAGTATGCGTTGCAAGGGGAAGCGGTTGACAACCGTGATCTCGTGGGCTTGGAAGTAGTGGCACAGTTTCCTTGAGGCCATGATGAGGCCAAAGATCATCTTTTGCATGCCAGAATACCTTGATCTTGCCCCCTGCAGCAGGGAGCTGACAAAGTAGACTGTACATTGCACCACCTTCTTCCTTGCCATCACCCTGGAACTACCTCTATTGCCTCTGTCCTTTCTGTTCTGATTTGCTCCTGATCCTGCCGTGACAAGTTCACTTTCATCTCTAGAGGGGATGGTAGTCGCGGTTGCTCCTTCATCTACCTCCCGCTATGCCACCAACGTTGCACTAACCACTTGATTGGTTGCCGCTAGGTACATCAGAAATGGATCTTGTGGTTTAGAGGCTACTAAGGTAGGAACAAAGGTAAGATAGGTCTTCAAATATTTTAGCGCAGTGTCCGCCTCCGGGGTCCACTCCATGGGCCCTGCCTTCTTCAAGATTGTGAAGAACGACAAAGCATGCTCAGCAGACTTGGAAATGAACCTACTTAGCGTGTCAAAACATCTAGTCAGACGTCTCACATCTTTAACTGTCTTGGGTGCTTGAATCTGCTCGATCGCCTTGATCCTATCGGGGTTGGCCTCTATCCCCTGGTGGGACACGAAGAAGCCAAGTAGCTTTCTAGAAGGTACACCAAACACACACTTCTCCGGGTTTAGCTTCAAGTTAATCTTGCGCAGATTTGCAAAGGTCTCTTCCAAGTCTTGAATGAGAGTCGATTTGTCCTTGGTTTTGACCACTATGTCATCCATGTAGGCTTCAATATTCCTGTGCAGCTGGGATTCAAAACCAATTTGCACTACTCTTGCAATAGTGGATTCGGCGCTTTTTAATCCGAAGGGCTGTACAAAACAGTACGTGCCGCATGGGGTTATGAACGTGGTCTTCTCTTCATCTTCCTTGGACATGAAAATCTGGTGGTATCCAAAGTAGGCATCCAAGAAGGAAAGCAGGTGACATCCAGAGGTGGAATCCCAATCTGATCGATGCGCGGCAAGGGGAATGGGTCCTTTGGGCATGTTTTATTCAGATATGTGAAATCTATGCAAAGTCTCCACTTCCCATTCGCCTTGCGCACTACCACTGAATTCACCAACCTTGTTGGATGCAATACTCCTCTGACCAAACCAGCAGCTTCAAGTTTCATGATCTCATCGGCAATGAACTGCTGCCGCTCCAAGGCTTGCTTTCGGACCTTCTGCTTGATGGGCCGGGCATGTTGGCAGACAGCAATGTGGTGCTCGATTACCTTCCTGGAAACACCGGGGATGTTAGATGATTGCCAAGCAAACATATCGACATTCGCCCACAGGAAGGCAATGAGCGCGCTTTCATATTTCTCATCAACGGTGGAGCTGATAGTAAATGTGCCATCAGCACCAACAATCCGTGTCGAGACGTTTTTCACAACAGGTGCAACAACCTTGGATCTTTTGCTAGTGGAAGTCTCCGACAAGACATCGACAGGTGCAACAAACTCTGTAAAGGCGCGTTTCCAGGATTCGTTTCCGGTATCCTTGCTAGCTTTTCTCCCTTGTTTGTTCTCCTTGGAGGGTACCGCGGCTTCCGCGGCCTCGGCAGCGACCGCGTCCAGGTACATCTTATCTATGCATAAAATTGCGTCCTTCTTGTTGGATGGGATAGAAATAGCGCGCATTGGTCCTAGCATCTTCAGGGTGTCGTAGGCATAGTGGGATGCCGCCATGAACTTTGCTAGAGCAGGTCGCCCAAGTATCCCACTGTATGGCAACAGAAGCTCAACGACATCGAACACAATCTTCTAAGTCTGGTAGTTCAATTCTCCTCCAAATGTCACTGGCTACGTGATCTTCCCCTTTGGACGGCTCCTGCCGGGGTTGATTCCTTGAAATGCACCAGTAACCTTGAGCTCTTCTTCTATGATATGTAACTTGCTGATGACCTTGGGAGAAATCAGAATCAACCCAGCCCCGACGTCAACCAACATCTTTATGACCTTGAGGTTGCAGATTGTTGGTAAAACCAACAACGGCAAGCACCCTACCGCGGTGGTGCGATCAGGGTTATCCTATTCATCAAAGTGATGGGTGTGTGGGACCACTTGAGTGGTTTCCGAGAATCTGCCGCTGGCTCCACAGCATTGACCTCACGCACCAACTGTTTAAGCTGGTGGTGATAGGAGTGCAAAGACGCACCCTCATCAATGCATAGGGCGTCAGTGGCCTTCTGGAACTCCTGCTCGCTGGTTTACTCTTCATCGCTCTCGTATTGCATTCCTTCTTCTCATGGCCTCTGGAAGGTTTCTCTTGATGCTGAGGGACCTTTCCCAGGCGACCTCCTCTGCCACCTCGATGCTTCCCACCAATGCCATCTTCATCTCTCTCTTTGTCACGCTTATCGTACTCAGGCTTGTGCTTCTTGACGAGTTGCTCAACTTGATGTCACTCTTGGAGATCAAGGCCCTTGGTCCGATGGATCTTGCAGTATGACCCGTCAGCCTTTCCAGCCTTCTTGACCACTGCAGCTTCCCGGCAATCAGTGCATGCGGCAAATTTCTTGCCGGGGGCTTCGGTCTTAGCCTTCTTGTTGGTACTAGGAGTGCTTGATCCCTCAACAGTCAGCACGGCTTCATCCTTGCGCTTCTTGTTGCATTTCTTGTTCTTGTTCTTCTGGTTGGCAGTATCATCATCGTCTTCTAAGTTGACGTCGATCCCATCCTCTTCTCCAGGGAGTGCCTCCCCTCCTTTGTACGGGCACACTAATCTACCAAGGTGTAATGCTCATTCATAGTCTTGGGCAACCGGACGTCCATCTTGGAATGTATCCCGCGGTTGTGTATGTTGCACTAGAACGCAGCAAACATAGTTGCCGGGTAGATATCCGGAATCTTTCTGTGCACCTGCTGAACCTCCGCATGTACTTCCGCAAACTTTCCCCTTCCTTTTGTGGAAGGAGCTGCAGATCGCTGGGCTGCCCTGGTTCTTGATGGCTGTCAGGGAAACGACACCTACGGGATCACAAGGATCCCTTCTATGGTTGGCGGGGAGAAGAGCCGCGCAAAGAGCAGTTCTAGTGATCAGTGCGAGGGGTTTTTACCCAGGTTCGGGCCGCAATGGTGCATAAAACCCTAGTCCTGCTTTTGGGTGTATATTTCGTGTTCTTGAGTTCTTCAACTAGCTGCGGTGTATGCCCAGTCCAAAAAGTCTGAATCTTCCTCTAGTACGCCTCGGCCTTTTATATGTCAAAGGGGTCGCCACAGTGGCACACAAGAGGTGTAAAGTTGCTACAGTGTACAAGTTCATCCCTGGCATCGTAGGACAAACACATTTAATGTGATGCTTACGTGCCCTATAACTTTATCGGGGACGGCAACAGAAACTGTCCCATCTGTCGCCGCCCCACTCTATCTTGACACCCGTCCAGGCTGACGAGGCATGCAATGCCAGGCTGGCTGGCTAGCTGCTACGCTGGCGCAGTGGCAGGGCCTCCACGAAGATCTGCATGCCGGCACGTAGGCGTCTGCCTAGTTGGTAAGCTGGTCATCATACTGGAACGACGGTGAGGTGTCAAAACCTTGTCAGATGCGGCCCTAGTTGTGGCCTCACAATTGTCCCCGGAAAGGGTCTTGCCGGGGGCCTTGCGGTCATTCCCGGAAAGGGTCCTGCCGGGGGTCTTTGTCTTCTAGTCCCACGTGGACCTGTATGCCACCAGCCATCACAAATATATGCATGCTACTAAGCACGTGCCCCCGAGTCTTGGCCTTGACGTTGTCGATGGTGTCAAAGCTCTCAGCCTCAAGGGTGATGACCTTGCTGGTGCTTCGCAGGCTGCCCCGGCAAGGGCCTTGCCAGGGCTAAGTAAGCGGTCCCGGCAAGGGTGTTGCCGGGGGAGGTCCAGCTAGTCTTCTGCTCTTTGTTTACTGGCTTGAATGTTGTCTTGGTAGTCTTTTATTTTGCCTTCTTCTGCCCTGCCAAGCCTTGCCACAGGTGTGACTACGACTTCCCCTGCACAAGGAAGGGGTAAAGAAAGGCCCATACTTTTGTACACCGACAGGAGCCCCCGGGCCTGGGCCACACATAAGCGCAAAGCATAGTTGAGCCAGGCCCCAAGGAGTGCGCGGGCATGCGTGGCAGAGATTAACCGCTGTAAACTTTTGGCTAGTTGCGCTTCCCCACGATCTGCATTGAGTGTGCAACATGGGAGTCGTGCGTGGAACGTTCGCAGCATGCACGCAACACCTCGCTGCGAGTAGTAAAGAGGCGGCCCGCGCCTTCCCCATAAAAAGAGGAATTCATAGGGGCGCTGCTCATTTACAAAGTGGACTCAGGTCGTGCCCTGCTTGGTGCCCGCACCCCATGATCAAGGGGTGGAAAACAGTCGTCCCAGTTATCTTTATGCTTCTGGATCACTCGCCATGTGTCCTCCATGCCTTAGAAAGGGTAGGCGGTGGATGCGGAGGGCATGTGCATTAACGCCGAGGCGGGAAATCGGGCATCGCTGATTGGCGCAGTGGGTCAGTCCTGATTCCCCGTGCCTTAGGAGGCCGCATTGATATAGCGAGGCGGCCGCCCTTGGGTTGGGAGGCCAGGCCCCAGCCCAGCCCTTCTATAAAAAGGGAAAGGTACAGTGCCTTTCCGTAATCACCTCCTTCCTCCCCTTTCTGCTTGGTATCCCTCTTCCACTCGCCCTGGTGAGAGGGCATGCTTGTGCTTCCATGGCGGCGACGAGGGCTTCTGCTCAACAACACGTCCCCCCTCCTCCAGAGTTCACGGCGGTGGAGCCCTCCGTGAGAGGGAGAGGGAGGGGGCGAGGCCGAGGTCACCGTGGCGCTCGGGGAAGAGGAGGACGGGGCGGCCCCTCCTCCAGTGGAGGGCCGTGTCGGAGAATAGCCCCGCGAGTTCTTTATCAGGCTATACAAGCCCGTGTGCAGTCATCTCTACCTCCCTACCCCATTTGCATGGGTAATGGAGCTTCACCCGCCCCAGGCCTTGAGGCCGCACATGAGGGGCTACGGAAACGGTAGCATGTGGGTCGACGTCGACTTCACCGATCCTCACATCATGTATCTTCTCCATGGGTGGAAAACCTTTGCCCGCGCCCATAGCTTGTCGGAGGGGCACGTTCTCCAGTTCAAACTAATGGAGATCGGCCTACTCTCTGTCAAAGTCTTTGGGCGCTCCAGAATCTGCTTAGGGTGCTGCGCGGAGAGCTCCACCAACGAGGAAAGCTCCTCCTCGAGTGGTAGTGATGAGGAGGACAGCGACAACAACGACGATGGTAGCAGGCGGGAGGACGCCGACTCCGACTCCGGCTGACATCAGTGGCAAGACCATCATCTGCACCGCCCCTTCCCCAACAACATACCTTGCCAGGGGTTGTGCCCTGCTGGCTCTGGCACACCAAAGATATCGGGCAAACGACACCTGTGGGACAACAAGGATCCCTTCTACGGTTGGCGGGGGAGAAGAGCCACGCAAAGAGTAGGTCTAGTGATCAGCGCGAGGGGTTTTTACCCAGGTTCGGTCCGCAATGGTGCGTAAAACCCTAGTCCTGCTTTTGGGTGTATATTTCGTGTTCTTGAGTTCTTGAACTAGTTGCGGTGTATGCCCAGTCCAAAAACTCCGAATCCTCCTCCAGTACACCTCGGGCCTCCTTTTATATGCAAATGGGTCGCCACAGTGGCACATAGGAGGTATAAAGTAGCTATAGTGTACAAGTTTATCCCTGGCATTGTAGGACAAACACATTTAATGTGACGCTTACATGCCCTCTAACTTTTTTGGGGACAACAACAAAAACTGTCACATCCGTTGCCGCCCACTCTGTCTTGACACGCGTCTAGGCTGACGAGGCATGTAGTGCCAAGCTGGCTGGCTAGCTGCCGCGTTGGCGCGGTGGTAGAGCCTCCATGAAGATCTGCATGCCGCCACGCAGGCATCTGCCTAGTTGGCAAGCCGGTCGTCGTACTGGAATAGCCGTGAAGTGGCGAAACCTTGTGAGGTGCGGGCTTGGCTGTGGCCCCGCAATTGTCCCCGGCAAGGGTCTCGCCTGGGGCCTTGCGGTTATCCCTGGCAAGGGCCTTGCCAGGGGTTTTTGTCTTCTGGTCCCACATGGACCTGTATGCCACCAGCCTTCACAAATATCTGTATGCTACTATGCACGCGCGCCCGAGTCTTGGCCTTGACGTTGTTGATGGTGTCAAAGCTCTCAGCCTCAAGTGTGATGACCTTGCTGGTGCTTCGCACGCTGCCCCGGCAAGGTTGTTGTCGGGGGAGGTCCAGCTAGTATTCTGCTCTTTGTTTACTGGCTTTAATGTTGTCTTGGTAGTACTGTATTTTGCCTTCTTCTGCCCTACCAAGCCTTGCCGCAGGTGTGACTATGACTGCCCGTGCACAAGGAAGGGGTACAGAAAGGCCCATACTTTTGTACATCGATAATGGCCACCCATGAAGGCACCAACAAACTCGTGGCACAGGTGCGCACGTCGAGATGGAGATCTTCGGCAAATGCATCAGCCATGATCTCACATTTGGCTTGAGTGCCAAAGGGAAGTAGTTGGCGAATACCTTTTGATCTCTTCCTTCGGCAGCTTGAACGGTGATGATGTAAATGTCAAGAACTCTGCCGGGTTCAATCTTCCTTCATATTTTTCTGGTATCTCTGGCTTGAACACACGGGAAGATGGCCAACGGACTTGCCGTAGCTATTGAGTGAAGGCGGGGCACCCAACCTCGAAAGGCAGGTATCCGTCTCCACCGGTCACGGGCTCATCGATGTCGGGGGCATTGTGTTAGACTGGCGGAGGGTTTCGCGGCATTGCTCTATGGTGACACACACGTCCTCCCTTCGCATGTCTTCCAGGACCTGCAGCTGGTCTCGACGGGCTCAAGGATCAAATGAAGCCGTCGACACGTCGTTGGGTTCTTAATCATGTGGATCTAGCTGCGGCCCCTGCGCTGGCTGCCGCAGAGGGGACTGCACTGTAGGAGTGGCCCCTTCGGTGCGACCAGCAGCTTGGGCGGTTGTCGCCGCTCGTGAAGGCCGTGGCGGGCCTCCTCACCATGATCCTCCCACCTCAGCGAAACCAAGCAGGCTCTGAATGGTGGCTCTCCACTCATCCATTTGATTGGCTACTTGCAGAAATCTCAATAGGAGTTGGGCCCACACCATGGCTTCTGAAGCGGTGCTTGGCATAGATGACGACGCAGATCACGACGTCGTCCGGCTTCTGATAGTGCCAGTAGGGATGGCGGCATGGTCTCGTCGCCTCGATCTGGTCGCCAGGGTGGCATGGCAACGAGGAGAATGTGATTGACGATTGGTGACCCCATTCGGCACATCATCTTGGTTAACTTGCCCTGGGGATGGCGCGAGCCCCATAGCCACACATGTGGCGAGGGCAGATGGAGGGTTGCAATTCACACAAGAGTGAGCGCCATCACTGTGATTGCATCCTTCATCAAGGTGCAGAGGACGAGATGGAATGTTCTCCCCACCCGCATCTTGTGGAGCATGGCCGCTAGGATGGTGTTGACGTTGTCCTCCTCCGGTGCCTCCTACTCCCGCTTTAGCCGCAGGGGGAACGGTGATGGCACCGCCTGCGCCGGCCACGTCCCTTGCAGCGTCCACGTCCCCGTGTATCCCCGTAGCCCCCATGGCATCACCGGCTTCATGCGATGGGGCCTTCAAGGTAGACGGGTGAGCTATAGCACCTGGCTTTTTCTTGGGCGTCATGGATGATGGAGCCCTCAATGGAGAAGACGATGATGAAGATGACGCGCTGCTTACACCCTCGGGTTCACACCAGTGCTCTCCGCTATTGGCGCCAAAGATGTCATGGTTCAACACGGCCACCTATGGGACCATTGGACCCTTTGTGGTTCAGCCAGGGGAAAGAGTGTGTTGTACAAAGAGAGGAGGTTGTAGAGCAGCACGGCAGCAATGACACATGCAGTTTTTACCCAGGTTCGGGTCGCCGCGAGGCGTAAAACCCTACTCCTCCTTTGGTGGATTGATGAATGGACCGTGGTGGAGACGCAATGCTCTAGCCTGGCAAGGTCGCTTTGGGACGAGAGAAACTACGCGTGTATGAGTGTACAAGAGTCCAAATCCTTTCTAAGGTAGCCACGACTCTCCTTTTATAGGTCAAGAGGTTACCACAATGGCAAAACAGTCATTATCCAGTGATTTGATAGCCACAGTGCTATCCTACCTAACTCTACAGACAGGACAAGGTGCATTAAATGCATCGCTTAGTGTCACATCATGGGGGTAGCCTGACAAGCCTTGCCTTGCTATATATCCACCTTCTCGCGTGCCTGCGTGACACGCCTCTGGACGGGTGTCACTTGGAGGTGATATTCCTCAGAAGTGGATGCCACGTGCCAAATAACAGCCACCTAATCACTAGGGGGCTCGACACCGCATCATAAGTGACTTCTGTCGCTGTGAGGTGGAGCAGTCGTGTCTTGGCGGGGTAATCTCCCGACGGTGTCTCCTGCAAGCTTGCCAGGGGAGCCTTGAGACTTGTCTTTGATGTGACCTCGACCCTGCCAGGCTCGCCTGCCCGGCAAGGGAGGTTTTTCCTTAATGATATATTGTTCCTCTGGCTTGTCTTGGTCTTCTTGATCTGCCCTTTGATTTCTCAAAGAGTTAACTCTTTTGCTTGGCGTTGTCTTGGATGTTGTAACTTTTCTCTTGAGCCTGTGTACAGTCTGGGCAACACACATAAGGGTTTGTTGCACCGACATTCTACCCACTTAGTAACGTGATCAACAACAACTAAAATATGAGTATATCCATTAGAGGAAGGAAAAGGTCCCATATAATCTAATCCCCAAACATCAAATGGTCTAATAACAAGTGAATAATTCATAGGCATATCCTAACGTCTACTAATGTGACCAATTCTTTGAAATTCATCACAAGATAGAACAAAGTTACGTGCATCTTTGAAAAGAGTAGGCCAATAGAAACCGGATTATAATACGTTGTGTGCAGTTCTGTCTCCCGCATGGTGTCCTCTGTAAGCCTCGGAGTGACACTTCCATAGGATTTGTTCCTGTTCATGCTCAGGTATACAATGTCTAATAATACCATCTACTCCTTTATATAGGTGTGGGTCATTCCAAAAGTAATGTCTTAAATAAAAAAACTTTTTCTTCTATTCGTATGTGAATCTAGGTGGTATAAATTTAGCAACAATATAATTTGCAAAGTCTCCACAACAAGGAGTACTACAAGAAGCATCTATGATAGCTGGTTGTTCATCAGGGAAGCTATCATCAATACACAGTGGGTCATTAAGAATATTTTCTAACCTAGACAACTTATTAGCTACTGGGTTCTCAGCTCCTTTCCTATCAGTGATATGTAGATCAAATTGTAGTAGCGAAAGAACCCACCTAATGAGTCTAGGTTTAGCATCTTTCTTTTCCATAAGGTATTTAATAGTAGCATGATCAGTGTGAACAATTACTTTGGAATAAAAAACGTAAGATCTGAATTTATCACAAGCAAAGACAACTGTTAGAAATTCTTTTTCAGTGGTAGCATAATTTTGTTGAGCACATCTAAGGTTTTACTAGCATAATGGATGACATTCAATTTCTTATCAACTATTTGTCCTAGAACGGTAGCAATAGCATAATAACTTGCATCACACATAATTTCAAAGGGTAGGTTCCAATCAAGTGGTTGAACAATAGGTGCAGAGATTAAGGCTTTCTTAAGTATTTCAAATGCCTCTACACAATCATCATCAAAAACGAATGAAACATCTTTTTGCAAGAGACTAGTAAGAGGCCTAGAAATTTTAGAGAAGTCTTTCATAAATCTCCTATAGAAACCAACATGACCAAGGAAACTTCTTATACCTTTGATATCTTTAGGACATGGCATTTTCTCAATTGCATCCACTTTAGCTTTATCAACTTCAATACTTCTTTCAGAGATTTTATGCCCCAAGACAATACCTTCATTAACCATAAAGTGGCACTTCTCCCAATTCAAGACAAGACTAGTTTCTTCACATCTCTGCAAAACTCGATCAAGGTTGCTTAAGAAATCATCAAAAGAAGTTCGATAAACAGAAAAATCATCCATGAAAACCTCAACAATCTTTTCATGAAAGTCAGAGAATATAGCAGTCATACATCTTTGAAAGGTGGAAGGTGCATTGCATAAAACAAAATGCATTTGTCTATGAGCAAAGGTACCAAAAGGGCATGTAAAAGTAATTTTTTTTCTTGATCCTCTTGTGACACAAGTATTTGGGAAAAACCAAAGTATCCATCTCAAAAGCAGAAATGTGTACGTTCTGATAGTCTTTCTAGCATTTGATCAATGAATGGTAAAGTATAATGATATTTCCTAGTAGCTTTGTGTAGTCTTTTAAAATCGATTACCATCCTATAACCAGTTACAGTTCTTTGTGGGATAATTTCATTTTTATCATTAGGGACAACAGTAATACCTACCTTCTTAGGGACACAATGAACAGGACATGCCCATCTACTATCAGATATAGGATAGAATATACCTGCTTCTAGAAGCTTTAATATTTCATTTCTTACCACTTCCCTCATCTTAGGATTAATCATCGCTGGTGATCAATGACTGGCTTAGCATCAGGCTCCATATTAATCTTGTGCTGACATAGAGTGGGACTAATGCCCTTAAGATTATCAAGAGTATATCCAATAGTGGCACAGTGCTTCTTCAGAGTTTTCAATAATCCCTTTTCTTCGTGATCTGAAAGGTTAGCACTAATGATAACAAGATATATTTTCTTTTCATCAAGATAAGCATATTTCAAAGTATCAGGTAATTGTTTAAGCTCAAACATAGGATCACCCTTGGGTGGAAGAGGATCTCCAAGAGTCTCAACAGGCAAATTGTGTTTCAAAATAGGCATTTGTTTAAAGAATATCTCATCTATTTCGTTTCTTTCATTCATATGCATGGCATTTTCATGGTCTAGCAAATATTGTTCTAGTGGATCAGTAGGGAGGCATGGCAATAGAAGCAAGACCAATAATTTCATCTTTACTGGGTAATTCTTTATCACAAGGTTGTCTATGGAATTTGGAGAAATTAAATTCATGAGACACATCACCAGAATTTACACTAACAATTTCTTTAGTGCAGTCTATCTTAGCATTCACCGTATTCAGGAAAGGT
This sequence comes from Triticum timopheevii, assembly GCA_963921465.1. Lineage (NCBI taxonomy): Eukaryota > Viridiplantae > Streptophyta > Magnoliopsida > Poales > Poaceae > Triticum > Triticum timopheevii. Next base: position 379,120,842 of record OY997274.1, read on the forward strand.
CTATCAAATATAATGGGACAAAATTCATCCTATGGGGAACCAAGAACTAGAAAATCAATAGGGTATTTTATTTCCCCACACAAGACTTCAACATCTCTAATAATCCCAAGTGGTGTGATAGTATCTCTATTGGCAAGCTTAATAGTAACATTAATGTCTTCTATCTCAGCAGGTGCAATATCATTCATAATTTGTTAATATAAAGTAAATGTGATAGCACCCAAATCTGATTGCTTGTATCTGCCCCCCGCAAAAAAAGATTACTTGTATCTGTGTTGGTATTTCCCCGAAGAGGAGAGGATGATGCAGCACAACAACGATAAGTATTTCCCTCAGTTATGGAACCAAGGTTATAAATCCAGTAGGAGAACCAAGCAACACTATGTAAACATTACCTGCACCCAAAGAACAAATATTTGAAACCCAACGTGTAAGAGGGGTTGTCAATCCCTCCCCGGTAATAAGATAGATAAAATTGTATGAGATTGGATAAATAGATCTAGCAAAAACACAAAATAAAATAAGTAAAGAAAAAAATGCAGCAAGGTATTTTTGGATTTTTGGAATAATAGATCTGAAAACAATAAGATAGAAAATAGACCCAAGGGCCATAGATTTCACTGGTGGCTTCTCTCGAGAAAATAGCATAAGCTACGTACACAAATTACTATTGGGCAATTGACAAAAGAGCAAATAATTATGACGATATCCAAGGCAATGATCACGTATATAGGCATCACGTCCAAGATTAGTAGACCAACTCCTGCCTGCATCTACTACTATTACTCCACACATCGACTGCTATCCAGCATGCATCTAGTGTATTAAGTTCATGGAGAAACGGAGTAATGCAATAAGAACAATGACATGGTGTAGACAAGATATATTCGGGTAGGAATAGACCCCATCTTTTTATCCTTAACAACAATGATACATGCGTGCCTCGCTACCCCTTCCTTCGCTGGGTGAGGACACCGCAAGATTGAACCCATCTGAAAGTGCAACTAATCCCCAGGTGGTTTTAGTAATTCATAACAACATATATCTCATTGAACTAATATCCATTCAAGATAAAAATTTCAGGAAGTTCAGTGAATGGTATGGCATGGATTAGAGATGTGGACTCCTCAAAATGCTAAGGACAAATATTGGCAGAAGCTCAAGACTCTTCATTTCTATTCTAGTGATCCAAGATCACATTAAGTCCATAGGAAAGCCAATATTATTAAAAGGGGATGATGTGTTGCTTAAAGGCTTACTTGCTCTAGTGCTTAGTGATATTGCTCCAAAATTCTCAGCCACTTTCTCCATCCAAATATGTCAAAACCCTAAACTCCAACTTGACCCCACTGATATTTCCTATCCGGAGCGACCAAATTTATATGACATAGCCACAGCCAGAAACCATAACAGTTCGGTCTTACTGATACGGATGTCAGTCTCACCGAGATGGCCTTGGCAACTCCCTGATATCAGTTATAATTATTTCGGTCTCATCGAAATAGCAATAGATCTCACCGAGATGGCTTGACCAACTCTCTGTTGCCTTATTGCTTCACTTCGGTCTCACCGAGATGATGATGCAATCAGTGCCACTGAGACATGGTTTGCCCTAAGCCCTAGCACATCAGTTCCACCGAGTGGTTCCAGTTGGTCCCAATGAGATTCCTAACGTTCACATTTTTTAACTGATTGGTGCCACCGAGTTTAACCATTCGGTCCCACCAAGATGAGTCAAATTTGTGTAAAAGATTGGATTTCGTGTGGAGGCTATATAAACACCTCCACCCCCTTCTCCATTTGTGAGAGAGCCACCAGAACGTGCCTACACTTCCATCACACATTTTTTGAGAGAGAACTACTTACTCATGTCTTGAGATCAAGAGATTCCATTCCTACCATTTGGACCTTGATTTCTATCCTTCCCCAGGTTGCTTTCCACTCTAAGCTTTCTTCCACCATAGCCAAATCTAAGTGAGAGAGAGAGAGAGTTGACTGTTGGGGAGACTATCATTTGAAGCACAAGAGCAAGGAGTTTATTATCAAGACACCGTCTATTACCTTTTAGAGAGTGGTGTCTCCTAGATTGCTTAGGTGTCGCTTGGGAGCCTCCGTCAAGATGTGGAGTTGAACCAAGAAGTTTGTAAGGGCAGGGAGATCGCCTACTTTATGAAGATCTACCCGAGTGAGGCAAGTCCTTCGTGGGCAATGGCCATGGTGGGATAGACAGGTTGCTTCTTTGTGGACCCTTCGTGGGTGGAGCCCTCCGTGGACTCGCGCAGCCGTTACCCTTCGTGGGTTGAAGTCTCCATAAACCTGGACGTACGATAGCACCACCTATCGGAACCACGCCAAAAATCATCGTGTCTCCATTGCGTTTGCCTTCTCCAAACTCTTCCCTTTACCTCCATACGCAATGTTCTACTTTCCGCTGCTATACTCTTAGAATTGCATGTGTAGGTTGATTGCTTGACTTGTGCTAATTGCTAAAATCTGCCCACAACTAAAATTGGGACAAGGAAAGATTTTTATTTGGTGAATTGGTCTAATCACCCCCCTCTAGACATACTTTCGATCCTACAAGTGGTATCAGAGCTTTGGTCTCCATTTGCCTTGATTTCCATAGCTTTGGTGATCATAGCCTTGGTTTCACAACCTAGGAGAGTATGCCGTCTAGCGAGGGAAATTACCAACATAGAGGTCCTTATTTTTATGGTACAAATTTTGCTAGTTGGAAGCATAAGATGAAAATGCATATTCTTGGTCATAACCCTGCCGTTTGGGCTGTTGTACGTATTGGCTTGCAAGGTGATTTCTTCGAGGATGGAAAAGAACCCGATCGTGAAACGACAGCGGAAGAAATGAAGATGTTGCAATACAATTCTCAAGCCGCCTTGAGGATTCAAAGGAAATTTGGGATACTTCGGTTGATATGCACGAAGGTACCGAGTCCGTCAAGGAACCCAAGTTTTATGTGCTTCAAAGTCAACTTGATGATTCCAAGATGAAGGATGGTGAAGGAGTTGCTGAAATGTACTCTAGGCTTCCTCTCATCACAAATTATATTGCCAACTTAGGAAGTGAAGATATGACCGACAAATTCATCACCAAGAAGATCCTTTGAGCCTTGGATGGAAAATATGATACCATGTGCACGTTGATCCAAATGGTGCCCAGTTACAAAGATCTCAAGCCCACGGAAGTCATTGGTAGAAATGTTGCTCATGAGATGTCACTCAAGGATAAGGATGAGCTCCATAACAAATCAAGTGGTGCTTACAAAGCTTCAAGTGATGCTTCTACAACATCAAGTGAGAAGCAAGTCTCTAATGAAGAATTGAGCTTAATGGTGAAGAACTTCAACAAGTTCTACAATAATAGAAGCAAAGAGAGAAGCTCAAAGTCAAGGTCCTACAATGACAAAAGATCTTCTAGTCGTGATTGAAATTGCTACAATTGTGGAAGACCCGGACACTACTTCAATGAGTGTATGGCTCCCTACAAGAAAAGTGAAGATACACCAAAAAAGAGGAGTAGAAGAGATGAATCACCTCCACAGGAGTAGAGATGATCATTATGAACGAAGATCCTATCGTAGAAGCAAGGGTTTAGAAAGGAAGGACAAGTCATCAAAGATCTACACAAGATGAAGCCGTCAAGCTCATGTTGGTGAATGGGTATCCTGTTCCGACTCCGACAACTACTCTATGAGAAGCTATCACTCTGACTCTGACTCTACTCAATATGAAGGTGTTGTAGGTCTTGCACTTGTGTCATCCAACTCCTAGAACATATTCGACTCACCTAATGAAGGGATTAGAAGATGCTTCATGGCCAAAGGCCCCAAGGTATCACACCCCGAGTATGTTGATTTCAATAGTGATGAAGATGATTTTCTAGGTGATGATGATTTACTTGTTGACAACACTTGTGATGAAAACTTCAATGGAATTGCTAGTGATCATGCTAATCAATATGAAATGAATGACAATGATAAGAAGGAGATCGAGCGTCTAACTAAAGAACTAAACACTCTTAAGTTAGCTCATGAAACAACTCAAGAGGATCATAGAGAGCTCCCAAGGACCGATGAGAAGCTATGCTTCGAGAAGCTAAATTTATAGCAAGAGCATGAGTTTCTAAAAGCTATCAATGATGATCTTAGAAACAAGAGTTCTTCTTACATTACCAAATGTCTCCTCTTGTCTACCTATATGCAACAAGTAAAATCTAGCAACAAGAGAAAGAAAGATTCTTCCTCTAGTAGTAACAACAATCATGCTAAATCCAATGTTGTTGTTTCTAGTAGTTTTCTTGTTCCACTAATGATTCTCTTAGCCAAGTTACACTTGAGCAAGAAAATAGCTCACTGAAGGTAATTATAGATAAAGGTGTATACAAGAGCCTTACCGGAAGTAAGAAATTTGAGGAAATTGTATGGAAGCAAGGAAGGCACCAGAAGAATCAAGGTGTTGGTTTTGAACGAATGTTCAATGCCAATGGAGTTGAGTGGGAAGAATATCAATACCCCAAGACAAAGTTTGTTCGTCAACAAGATAAGTATGAGCCCACTTCTTTCAAGGGAACACAAGCTCAAGATGATCTTCCACCACAAGACCACAAGCTAAAAGGCAAGGACAAGCCTCGAGAAAAGATTGACTCATTTGAAGAAGATCCTAAGCCCATGGTCAAGTGGGTTCACAAGACTACGTCAAGCTCTACATCATCAAGTTCAACTACATCTCCATGGATTCCCATAAAGTTGATGTGGATCTCAAAGAAGAAGATCTAGAGTGTTCTTGACGGTGACTCCACCAACATACTTCACTCATATTCATTTTGGCAAGGACTTGTGCAATCAACTTACATATCTTGCACTAGTTCATGGAGTCACAAACCCTCTTGTTGGTAAGATAAGGGACAAGGTAACCTAATGCTTTCATGGACATCATCATATGTGCAATTCACTCTATGTCCATGGATATCCTTGTATGTTCCTTGTGGGACTAACCCATGTAGGTATTGAAAGTGCAACAGTCCAATGGATTGCTCCAAATGATATACATCAACATTGAGCATCCACATCTTCACTATCTACATGAATTCATCATCGACAAAACCCAAGGTTAGTTCATCCCTCTTAGGGGGGATATCACATCTAGGAGGAGCTTTTCTCTAAAAATTGAACTAAAGCAACTCAAATGATGTGAACACATTAATGCTTTATGTAAAAGTGATAACCCAACTTGTGCTTAAACGATGAGTATGACCTATGATCAAATGTTCTCATTTGACTCCTAAGTCAATATGCTCATATATAGATGACCTAGTCATCGTCAATTGCTTGATAGATGCTAGAACTGTTTGTACATGCTTCGAGACATATTTTATTTGCTATCTTATTGTGTGAGCATGTTGGTTGCATAATTTCTCCATTCGAGGACATCCATTTCACTACAAAAAAAGGACACATTCGTGACATTTTGGGTTGAACGAAAAAAAATTATGTGACGCTTATGACACTTCTATGACAATAATTGTGACAAAACCCGGTGTCATCATAGATGTTGTGGGCTCCTACTTCTATGACAGAAAATCATGATAGAAAATGGGCTTTTCGTCCTGGGTGGGCCGGAGACGCAGTTGCATGACATTCTTTAGGCCGTCCATGACGCAAAAAACCATGGTAGAAGCGAGGGCGAGGAAAATATCGGGGAGTTCCTGGTTACGGTGGGTGGTCGGGCCGAGCGATGCATGGAGGGATTGCGCGTTTCTCTCGTACAAGTACGTGCCTGGGTGCAAGGCATTGGGCTCTAACTGAACCCGAGCGAGGCGTTCGCCTACTGAACCCGAGCGATTGCACTGGCTACGCGTTACTGAACCTGAGCGATCGATCGATCCTTGGATGTTAACTGAACCCGATCGAGCAATTCCTTCGCTACTGCTGCTAACTGAAGCCGATCAAACCTCCTGCCTCTTGATAAACAGTGAGCTTTGTTGGGGTTGGATGAACAGTTCCCAGTGGTGGTTGGGTTAACAGGACCCCGTGGTAGTAGAGGCCGTTTCCGCTGGATGAAAAGGACCCCGATCGAGCCGGTTGGGGGTGGATGAACAGGACCCCGTGGAGGGCTAGTGGAACAATATCCGATGGAGGGCTGGATTAATAGTAGCTCATGGAGGGCTGGTTGAAAGGCAGCCGGTGGAGGCTGGATGAACAGGAGCCCGTGGATGAACAGTAGCTGGTGGAGGCAGGAGGGAGACGCCGTGGATGAACAGTCGCCGGTGGAGGCTGGAGGAGGTTGACTGTGGATAAATAGTAGCCCATGGAGGCTCTAGCGAGGCAGTAGACGGTGGATGAACAATAGCCCTTGGAGTCTCCTTTTGCGGTAAGCAACACCCCTCTCGATGAACAGGACCCTCGTTTCGGCCGTAGGAGGTCGAACAGAAGTCCATTTCCTCTGTTTTGCGGTATGCCACACCCCTCCCGATCAACAGGACCCCGTTTCGACCGTAGGAAGTCAAAGAGAAGTCCATTTCCTTCGTTTGCGGTACGCCACACCCCTCCAGGTGAACCGGATCCCGTTTTGACCGTAGGTGGTCTAACAAAAGGCATTTTTCTCCGTTCTATGGTACGCCAAGCCTTGTTTCGGCTGTTTCGTCCAAGCCGGTTGGCTCCCGATGAACAGGATGCATTCTGTTGCCTCCCGATGACCATGATGCAGTTTCGCTCTTCCGACCCAGTCGGTTGGCTGCCGATGAACAGGACATCATCGCTGCTCTTCGCGGCCTCTCCATGTACACGAGCCCTGGCCGTACGTATGCACGAGTACGCGTTCAAGACCCCGCCGTATGTATGTACGTGGCCGTATTTACTTTCTTGCACCCTCACTGTACGTACATGTACACGATATAGATAGGACTGCATGACATGCTATGTCCGCGCCTCTACTACGACACGTGCCCTAACTTACTCGGCCATGCTTCATCGTTGCAGCCTGCAGACAGACCAATCGACCAGTATGTATGTACACGTTCGCGACCAGACAGACAACCTTACGTACAGTTCGACCGGGTGGGTCCAAGCTGTCAGAAAGATAAAGAGGCACTTCCTTGTGTGCGAAGATATAGCTGGTGGGTCCCAGCTATCAGGAGGAGAATCATATTTTTTGCCCGTAATATGGACGCACTTCCTTGTGTGTGAAGATGTAGCTGGTGGGTCCCCGCAGTTAGGGGGGAAACGTTTTTTCGCGAACTATGGTGGCCCGTCCGATGGGTCCCTGCTGTCAGGTGGAGGAATAATTATTTTGTGTGTAATAAGGAGGCAATTCCTTGCTGCGGCCGTAGACCTAGCTGTCAGCCTCTCCACATACAGTAGTCTTCAGATGGAAGTCGTTCCTTGACCACATTGACCATGCCGCGCCGAGAGCACCAAGGCGGTGGACGACGGGGATGCCTAGGAAGGGGACGACGCGGAGCCGAGGAAGATGCGGCAGTGGATGCCCACGCTGAGAGGAGTACGAGGGTTGACTGGTTTGGCTGCGGTGTGAGGCTGCCGTCGCTGCAGAATAACAGGGGTTGTGGGTGAGTAGAGGGATGGCCTGGCCAGAGGTTGGAGTAGGGTGGGCAGCCAGGCCAACGCAACAGCAGAGCCGGCCAAGGGAGGTAGGAGAAGGCAACACGACCAGCGCTGGTTTGGGCGGTTGGAGCAAGAAGACCAGAGGTTGAAGAAGCACTACGGCCATTGGATGGACATCGTACGATCACTAGAGCTAGAAATATTGACTAAGTTGACAAAGCCCTCTGTCTGTGTAGTAGACCCACAAGTCAGCCTCCAACTATGGTGGGTCCAAGATAGCAGTGGGAGTATTCATTTTTTTGTGCGCTGATCATGCCGCACCGGGGATGAGAAGACGTGAGAGTGGAGTCACAAATGGAGAGGTGTACGAGGGTTAACTGGTTCTGGTGCAGCATGGTTCGGCAGTTGGTGGAGATGAACAAGAGGTGTGGAGGCGTGGAGGTATGGCCTTGTCGGCGGTGGGGTAGCGCTTCACAGCAAAACGTCCTAAGCAGAGCTGCTAGCAGCAGGAGCCGGGAGCAAGTGGTCCCGGCAGCGCTAGAGGAAGAAGACGAGAGATTGAAGATGGATGCCAGTCGTTGGATGTAACTCCAACGGCTATCGATGTCATAATCATTTGTTGACTAAGTTGACAACAACTTGCATTGGCATCGACCTATTGGCCCACATTTCAGCCTTCAAAAATGTGGCACATATTCAACCCATTTTTTCAGAATTTACAGCCCATTTGATCTTTTTTTTGAGAACTATAGTCCATTTGCTAGGCTGGGTGAACAAATAATGTAGCGTCCATGCGGCCCATTTTTAAAAAAAGTATAGCCCATTTTCACTTTCTCGAAATACATGAATTTGCTGGGCTGGCTGAACAAATAATGTAGCATCCATGCGGCTCATTTATTTTTTCCTAAAAAATTACAGCCCATTTGTACTTTCTCGAAATACATGATTTTGCTGGGCTGGTTCTAATTATAATGTTGGGTTGGGCGCAACAATGTTATCAAAAAATAAACAGGGGCTGAGAATTTCGTTATAAATATATTTAAATAATAAGTGCTTTATTATTACATTGGTCATTAAATCTTAGCAAGCTTTTGTACACAATCACCAGGATTTTTGTTGCCTTAATGTGAAAAAATCCAGGATTTTATTGTTAAAAAATTATTTTTATAAGTTAATAAGACGTGGGATATTGTTTTCTTATATATGTAGGTATCTATTAAATATATGATGATAATAACAATAATATATAATAACATATGAAATAATATAAATATATACAATATAGTTAGAAGGGAAACATAAGTCGGACCTGGCGTTCCTATTCTTATATAGAAAAATAGAACAAACCTCTGCGTTTTCTACAAAAAAATACATAAGTTGGACTACGGATGTTTCAAAAAAAATAAAACCTAGGATGGGAGGTCCATAGGTTGGTCGATACATGACGGCCCTGAATAAAATACAAACCAGCAAGTCGTGGGCTGCACATGTTCAAAGAGAAAACCTAGACGAGCAACCCACAACTCAGCTGATACTTGCTAGCCCACTGATAATAAATGATACCTGCCAGCTCCCTGGCTTTGTCGTAATTTATTTCCTTTAGTTACTATGTTGACGCACCCCAAAAAAATGTAACTATGTTGACAGACATGTGGGCCCCAATGTCACTATAGCATTAGGAGGAAGTATTTTTTCAATGAGGCACTTGCTTGCGTACGGCCATAGACCTGGTGGGTCCCGACTGTCCGCCTCTCCACGTACAGCCCTCTCCAGATTCCTCTTGCTTGTTCAGCATGTTCACAATGCAGACAACGGCACCGTGGCGAGCACACAAAGGCGGAGGACGAGAACGAACCACCGGAGCGAGGGAAGGCATGCTACAGTAATGGTAGATGTTGTGCCTTATTTCTACTGAAACTACTGAACTAGCCCAGTAGCCAAGTGACACTACCTGACCATTGTTCCGCCAGGGTTCGATTCCACCTGATGTAGTGAAAATGCCTCCAATTTTTTTTCCTCTGCCTTTATTGACATGGGGGTCCCAATTGTCAGCTATGCACACCACGTCCAACACTTGCCAAAACTTCGTCCATCATTTTCTCTGTTTTTCGCACACTCGACATTGTGTGGGCATTTTGAAAATAGCATATCTTTTTGACTGTGCATCATATGAAGATGTGTTATGCGTGAATGTTGATCATGATGATGTTAACTGGCTGGTAGTTCTATTTTTGACCATGAATAAAACTTCCAACATGATGTTATCCCAGTTTGAAAAGGGCGTGTTAATATAAATGCTCTACCTCTGAAACTTGCAGTTTCTTATCAGAAACTGAAACTTGCAGTTTCTTCTTTGAGAATCACATTGTCTGCACTTTTATATGAAACTACATTTTTTAAAGTGCTAAAATAGATATTAAGAATTCATAAAATAATTCATATGCTCAATACTGCAAATCTGAAATTCAAAAGGCATTCATATCTGAAAGTACTCTCAAAATACACAACACAAAACACAATTCACAACCTGCAAATACTGACAACCCTAAGCTCCTCCTGACAATTCACAACCTGCCCGACAATTGGGTTGGGGGCAGTCCCCTTCTATTCCTCGATGGCAGACAGCCGCCCCATGAGATGATGTGAACAGTGAGGGAGAGCATGGTGGGGAAGCGTCATTTGGCCAACTGCTTTTCTCCTCTTGTAGTTGGGTTCAGTCGACGAAGACTCCGCCGGCTTCGCGCTAACCTAATCTTCCATCTTCTCATGCTTATAATCAGTTTGACGGTTAATGAAGATCATGCTTTGATACCTATCCGGCACTCCCAAGAGGGCACCAGAGAACTAGCCTTCAGAGTGGTTTTACATTGATGACGTTCCCCTTCCGGATCCAGTCCGGACAGGTCTCCCCAAGTTCAGTAATGCTCCGCAGAGGAAACGTCTAAGCTGGTACCCCCGGGGCCCCCAAGAGGAGGATACCAGGGAAATACATTTCCTGATGAGCAGGATAAAGTTACTGGCCAAATCCAGACTGACGATAGTCAAGGTTATGGCAATATGCATAATACGGGGAGTGCAACCGCTTCAATATCGAGGGAAGCCCATGTGGCACTTCAACGTGGAAGATGATGACACCCGCTGTGGCCCTAAGGGCCCGGACTGCGCCACTGCTCTGGCAAGGATATTGTCCGATTTATACAAAGGAGAAGAGGAAGAATTCCTGCACATTAAACCACGGGATGGATTCTCCATGTACAACCCCCCAAACTGGGTAAGTCGTTATTCCTTTCCCTACTTCACTTATTGCGGCGTTCTTCGCTAAGATTATCTGCTTCCATATTTCCGAGCAGGAACTGAGGAGGGCCGTAGAAGGAATCTCCAGCCCCTCCCTGCAGCCAGAGGACCCCGGAAGGGCCCTAGATCCAGGACTTGAAGAAGATCCGGATATTACCGTGGAGCTTGTCAACAGGACATTTTATCAAGCGAGCTGTGATGGCGCCTCAGTGGCCATTATTGCTGACTGTCCGTGTAAGCCAAGCCAAAAAACCCTATCCTCCGAAGAGGACTCCCTTCAGATGTCATGCCTTAACCTTGAAGTGTCGTGTTTTTTGCAGAGACGACGGTCGGAGCGCGGGGCCGAGCCCCTAGGGACTCGTCGACCACGGGCGTCCGGATCAGGCAGGCTCAAGAGGAAGGCGGTAAGGGTCGACACCGCTGCAGAGGTAAGGCAAAAACCTGTCCTGTGATAATGGTATTTGAAGTATAACAGCGCCCTTCGTGTCCTAGCAGGAAGAGGAGTAGCCGGACTATATCCGGGGATCCCGCCAATCACACCTCCACCAGCCGGATTCCAGAACCGGCTTCAAGAGCGGAGGCGGACGCGGGGCCGATGCCGCATAGTTCTCCAACAGAGGACACGGATATGCTCTCGGCCACGAACTCCGAAGTAGAGAGCGCCATGAATCACTGGCGCCGATGGGTCGTGCTTCGGAACAACATCTTTTTCGAAGAGGCATTTAATGCCTTCAATTCGGGAGACGCATACATCCGAGCCGCTCGAGGCGGGCTTGCCCGAGCGACGGACCAGTATACCAAAGATATACGAGTAAGAAAATTTGATAAGCATGTATAGCAGTAGCCCCTGAGACTTGAAATGGTTGGAACAACTATTTTAAGGATCAATTTATGCACAGGTCCTTGTAGATAAGAATGAGCAATTGTCTCAGGAGCTGGAGGAATGCAAGGTCCAGCTGAGGGACACGGTTGCCAAGTTAGAGGAATCTCAGAAGGCCTCATCTGGTAACATTTGTCTCAATTGTACGAAAATGCACCAGTTAGTAAATGGTTGGTATAACAAGTCTAACAGAGAATTCTGCAGACAATCCCGGGGTGAATCCGGAGGGCGTAAGAGATGACGACTCGCATATCAAAAGGCAGCTAAAGGCTGGCGAGCGCATTCTTACGCAAGTTAGGCAGGAGAAGAACAATCTTCAAGATGCCAATGTCCGGCTAGACGTAGAATTAAAAGACGTCTGCACCCGGCTGGCGGACTCCGTGAAGGAGAACAAAAGACTTCGACGCGAAATTTATGGTGAGTGCCTAGACGAACTGTATGATAGTTCGGCGAGGAAGTATATTGAAAGAATTTTGCTTGCAGGAATGTTAACGGGTCGCCCTGAGGAGGAGATGCCCTCATCTGCAAGTGATTTACTACCAGACCTCTCGCAACTGTAGGAGCGAGCTCGGTAGGTGATGCAGGGTGTTGCTCAGGCCTTGTTGATGCGGAGCATCCCTCCATCATCCCCATGGACTCTACATCAACACCTCCAACCCCACAAGGACCTATGACTCGAGCACGTGCAAGAGCTCTTGAAACCGAGCTGACATCACTCCTCTCACAATTCCCTTTCGATTCACATGAGACATGGTTACTACCTCAAACGGAAACGCTATGCAAACTCAGGTACCAAGGAGTCAACCATGAAGAAGCTAGGAGGCAAGGAGAACCGGAAGCGGAAGACATGCATGAAGACGGAGAGGAAAAATCACCAAGGACCAGGATGCCTGGACGATCCGGACCCCGGCCCGGACGATCCGGACAGAGCCCGGACGATCCGGACCCCGGTCCGGACGATTCGGCTAAATCGCCCGAAGACTCCCGAAGCTCAAACCTGAAGCCGGATCATCCGGACCCTGCCCGGACATCCGGACCTCCAGCCGGACATCCGGCCCTGCGCGACCACCAGCCGACCCCCCAGCTCATCCGGGCCTCCACCTGGATCATCCGGACCAGCCCGGATCATCCGGATCCCCGTCCGGATCATCCGACCAGCGCTTGTGTGCGCGTGTTGGGCTGAGCCCATGTACCCCGTCGCCCCAAGTCTATAAATAGGACCCCCTCTCCTCACTTTGAGACTTAGCATTGGATTAGCTCATATTTGTGTGAGAGCCTTTGCTCATCCACTTGGTTACTTCTCCTCGGAGCTCAGGACCTCTTCGGAGAAGATCCCCCAAGCGGATTCAAGACCCCTGTTTAGGGAAGAACATCAAGGCCTCCTCTTGGAGATGAACGGTTCCTTTGTATCCTTACCTTAGTTGACTTTGTATCTTGTGGATCTCTTATGTGTGTGGTGATCTAGCACTTGTGTGATCGATTCCCTTGTTGGTTGAGTGATTCTCTCTCGTTTTCCCCGTGTTTTCCCTTGTGCTTCCGCGTGTTCTTCGTGATTCCCCGTAGGATCCACTCCAAACGTGAAAGATCGACGCTATATGGTTCCACCCTACATCATATGGTATCATGAGCCACGTTGATCACGTTTTTGGAGCCCCTACCCCGTGTTTTCTAGATTGATTTTGTTGTTTTCGTCCTAAATCCGAAAATCCCCAGAAAAATAACCCCCCAATTTTTTTGTGATTTGTTGGTTTTGATGATGTTTTGTTGATTTTGATCCGTGGATTCGGTGTGTAACTCGTGGATCTTGCTTTTCCCCACCTTCTCCCCCTCGAAATCCATCAAAAATCCGCGAAATCGTCAAATTTCTCCCCATTTTCGTGTTGTTCCCTAGCTGTTCCCGAGCGAGATTGACCTGCCCGGATCATCCGGACCCTGACCCGGATCATCCGGACACGCCCGGATCATCCGGCTCCTGGCCCGGATCATCCGCCTTCCTCTGCCGAAACTGCAGATCTTCAGTCCCCCTCGACCAACACTTACATACCACCTCCCCACCCCAACCACCACCATTTCCACTTGCCAAAACCCCACGACACAACCTCCGTACTACCAGTCGAATTTGGGTTCGAGAATTTGAGTTGAGATTTCCGTGTCCTATTGTGTTTTGGCTATTTAGGTGCGGTGAGACATCAACAACAAACACTCATTTTCGTCGACTACTCATCTTCGCTACGGACGGTAACCTCGACGACATCTTTGTCTTACCTTCCAATTACATTGATAACCATCATAGACCATCTTTTGCGTTGCTTACCCATCGAGACTAGCCATTGAGTATTGCCGGCAACGTGACTTGTGCACATTAGTAGCATACTCCGTATCATACATACCATCGTGGTGCATATCTCGGAATCAACTCGTGTGTCACAAAGTTGTCATCGCATACACAATTGCTATCTTGGTTAGTGAAGTTTGCATAAGAAAAGAGCTCAAGAGAGAAAGAGCCACTCAAGCTTTTAAGCAAAGAGGAAAGATAAGCAAAGAGCTTATGAGCAAGAAGCATAGCATCATACTACATTAAGATTGTCATATAAGATCATCTTGGATCATTGCACCGAAATACTATACATATAGCATACTTGGGATAGAGATCGTTGCATTTTTGCCTAGTAGGTTGTGCACAAGCTCCGTATCCGCCTATTGTGCAATCGTGCTAGCGTCTCTCTAGTATTGTACAACAAGAGCATTTTCGTGGATTCCACATTTTGGCTCACTTTTGGTTTGCACAATCCCATTTATCTATTTGCGTGTGTGTTTCCGTGTACCACTACTTGCTTGGTCTACTTGTTGCATATGCGAATTTGCGAATCTTCTTCAACATTTTTTAGTCAAGCTAACGATTGTAATCAATTTTGTGCCACCATCCTAACCAAGCTCCACCAAAAGCTTTTACTTGTGTAGGTGTGAGAATCGACAAGGATCGGTACCAATAGTGCTATTTCATTGTCCACATTTGAGTGAACTTGATTCATCTTCAACTTCGGTCAAAGGTACATTGGTATTAGTTCTTCTCCTTCTACCACTCACAATTTGCTTGAAATGATGGATAGGCCAAGTTCTTCTACAAATCCACTCTTCATCGAGCAAGACGACGACATGTCATCATACGTCACCAAGAGCCACCTCTTTGGCGCACAACGAGCTCTCCATCAAGAGCAACAAGCAATGAGCGAATGCATCGACAACCTCGCCACCAACTTGCGACTCTCCGAGCAACGTACAAGAGACTACTTCGACAACAAGCTCGACGCGCACAAGCAAGAGAACGATGCAAGAATGGACGAGATCCGCGCCTTGTTGATGAACGGGCATCCTTCTACATCCTCACACTCAAGACGGAGCCACTCAAGTCGCCACTCCGACGACTCCTTCTCCGACACAAGTACACCGTCATCGAACACTCTTCGACGAGCCGCACGTCAAGACCGTCATGCATCTCGCAACCCGCTCCACGACAAGCATTCCCAAGACCAAGTTGATGAACAAGTTCCTCGTCCTCAATCAAACCAAGTAGCGTTTGCTCAAGCTCAAGAACGACAATGTCTTCGTCGCCAACAAGAACAAGAACGAGCGCGCCTACATCAAGAGCAACAAGACGCCAAGGCTCAACGCCTTCAACAACAACAACGAGAAGCACAAGCTCTTGAGGCGGAACGTGCCCTTCAAGCATCAAGTCGAGCTATCGCCAACCGCAATCGCGAAAGGCGCAATCAAGAGGAAGCCCTTCGAGAAGAAATCCAAGAGAGGAACTACCATCCGCGTGCGCATCGTCAAGCCCCACAAGCTCCTCCACAAGCTCCTAAGCTCAACCTTAACCTCAAGGTCAACAAGAGCAAGTTGATCATGGACTTCCTCCACGCCAAGAGCAACATGAGGATGATTACCCTCCACGTCAAGGACGTCCTCATCACCATCACCCACAACACAATGAAGAGCAACGCTATGGCAAGCTAAAGTTCACAATGCCCAAGTTCAATGGAAGCAATGATCCCGAAGAGTACCTCTCATGGGCATTGAAGGTCGACAAAATCTTTCGTTTGCACAACTTTGAGGAAGAGAAGAAGATCGCTATGGCATCACTTGAGTTCCAAGACTATGTGCTCATATGGTGGGAACAAGTCCTTGAGCGCCGACAAGCAAGAGGTGAACCTCCAATCACCACTTGGGCTCAAATGAAGGATGTCATGCGAGCACGTTTTATGCCCACGTACTACAACCGTGATCTCTTCAAGAAGCTACAACTCCTCAAGCAAGGAACAAAGAGTGTTGAAGAATACTACAAGGAAATGGAGATTGCCATGATTCGAGCCAATGTCACGGAGGATGATGAGCAAACAATGGCACGATTCTTGAATGGACTTAACCATCCCATCAAGAAGATCGCCGACTTCCAACCCTACTCCAACCTCATTGAGCTCGTGCATCAAGCTACAAAGGCGGAATGTCAAGTGCAAGATGACTTCAAGTACGCCAAGTACTCATCTAAGACATACGGCTTCTCCAACAACCAAGCTTCAACAACTACTCCAACTTCGACATCAACCAAGCCTTCTCCAAGCCACGACGACAAGTCAAGTTACAAGAAAACTTCCTCAAGTTCAAGTCGTCTTCCTCCTACTACAAGCAACCTCAAGCCGCGTGCTTCATCATCTACTCCAACCGATGAGACCGTCAAGACAAGCTCCTTCAAGTGTTTCACTTGCGGTGACCGAGGCCACAAGTCCTATGAATGCACCAACAAGCGCACCATGATACTAAACGACGATGGCACCTACGACTCAATGAGTGAAGATGAAATGGAGGCTATTGAGCAAGTGGCCATGCACCGGCGCGTGAACAAGGATGAAGATGATCAAGTCTTTTGTGATGAAGATACGAGCCCCGCTCTCGTTGTCTCCAAGGTCTTGACACTTCAACATCAACCAGAAGAAGACCAATGATGCCACATCTTTCACACAAAGGCCGGCATCAATGGACGATCCGTCAAGGTCATCATCGATGGAGGTAGTTGCCACAACTTGGCAAGCGAAGAACTATGCTCCAAGCTCCAATTGGTCAAAAAGAAGCACCCGCACCCCTACAAGGTTCAATGGCTAAGTGACTCCGGCACTATACAGGTTGAGCATACGGTCCAAGTAGCCTTCAAAATCGGCGCATATGAGGACACTTTGGAGTGTGATGTGGTCCCAATGACCGTTTGCCACCTCCTCCTTGGTCGGCCATGGCAATTCGACCGTGGTGTCTTCCACAATGGGCGTACAAACCACTATAGCTTCAAGTTGAAAGGAAAAGAATATGTCCTACGACCCATGTCTCCTAGTCAAGTGATAGCCGACAAACAAGAAACCAACCAAAGAGAGAAGAGTGAGAAAGTGAGCCACCAAAAAGTGAGTGAGAGCCACAAGCCAAATTTGAGCGCCTCTTCGCCTAGAGAGAAAACCTTATACTATTCGCCACCAAAAGTGAGATGAGAGAAGTGTGTGAGAACCCATCGAGTGTCATGCACTTTGTCCTTGTGTGCAAGGATGGAGAAACAAAAACTAACACCATTCACGAGCTACCTTTGGTGTTTCAATCTCTTTTGCAAGAATTTCAAGATGTTTTCCCCGATGAGCTACCTCCGGGTCTACCTCCTCTACGAGGCATTAAGCATCGAATCGACCTCATCCCCGGAGCGCCACTTCCAAACAAAGCTCCATACCGTGTCAATCCCGAAGAAACCAAGGAGATTCAACAGCAAGTACAACAACTAATCGACAACGGTCATGTACGTGAAAGCTTAAGCCCTTGTGTCGTTCCCGTTATACTTGTGCCTAAGCCCGATGGAAGTTTCCGATTGTGTTCCGATTGTAGACCTATAAATTCTATCACCGTGCGCTATAGGCATCCCATTCCTCGCTTAGATGATATGCTTGATGAACTTAGTGGAGCCAACTTTTTCTAAAAAATTGATCTTAAAAGTGGCTATTATCAAATCCGCATTCATGAGGGTGATGAATGGAAAACTGCTTTCAAAACCAAATTTGGCTTATATGAGTGGTTGGTTATGCCTATGGGTTTGTCAGAAGCTCCCGGAACTTTTGTGTGTCTCATGCATCATGTACTTCGTCCATACATTGGAATCTTTGTTGTGGTTTACTTCGATGATATTCTTGTGTTTAGCAAAACCATGAAAGAACATCTTGATCATGTTAAGCTTGTTTTGCAAACACTTCGAAAGGAAAGTCTTTATGCCAACTTGAAAAAATGCACTTTCGGTGTTGACAAAGTGGTTTTCTTGGGTTTCGTTGTCTCTTCCAAGGGTGTCCATGTTGATGAAACTAAAATTAAAGCAATTAAAACTTGGCCCCAACCCACCAATTTGCAACAAGTGCGAAGTTTCCTTGGTCTTGCAGGATTTTATCGTCACTTTGTGAAAAACTTTAGCACTATTGCAGCTCCTTTGCATGCTTTGAGTAAGAAGAATACTCCTTTTGTTTGGGGACCTTTGCAATCCAACGCTTTTGATGAGCTCAAGTCTTTGCTTACTCATGCTCCGATTATTGCTTTGCCCAATTTTGACAAAACTTTTGAGGTTCATTGTGATGCAAGTGGTACCGGAATTGGCGGAGTTTTAATGCAAGAAAAACGAGCCATTGCTTATTTTAGTGAAAAACTCTCCGGTGCTCAACTTAACTATCCCGTGTATGACAAGGAATTGTATGCTTTAGTGCGTGTACTACATGTTTGGGAACATTATCTTAGACCTCATGAGTTTGTCATCCATACCGATCATGAAACGCTTAAGTACTTAAAAGGACAAACTAAATTGAACAAGCGTCATGCCAAATGGAGTGAATTTATTGAATCTTTCCCATGTGTGATCAAGTACATTAAGGGTAAGGAAAATGTAGTTGCCGATGCACTTTCACGCATATGCGCGCTTGTCACCCAACTTGAGTTGAATGTTATTGGCTTTGAGCACATCAAAGATTTGTATGCTAGTGATCCATCTTTTGCACCTCATTATGCTAAATGTTTGACGCATACATCTTGGGAACAACATTACCTCAAGGATGGTTATCTTATGAGAGCTAACAAACTATGCATTCCCGAGTCTTCTCTTCGTTTGCGACTTATGCAAGAGGCTCATGGAGGTGGACTCATGGGACATTTTGGACGCGATAAGACATTCGCCACGCTCTCCAAGAACTACTTTTAGCCCAAGATGTTTCGAGATGTCTCACGCTTCACCACCCGATGCTCTACATGCCGCAGAGCTAAGTCAAAAGCTCAATCTCATGGTCATTACATGCCTCTTCCAATTCCATACCAACCTTGGGAAGACATTAGCATGGACTTTGTACTTGGTTTGCCTAGAACTCAAAATGGAAAGGATTCCGTGTTTGTTGTTGTGGATCGATTTTTGAAGATGGTACATTTCATTCCTTGCAACAAGGTAGACGATGATTCACATATTGCAAATCTCTTTTGTAGGGAAATCTTGCACCTTCATGGAGTACCAAAGACAATCGTCTCCGACCGCGACGTCAAGTTCTTGAGTTACTTTTGGAAGACTCTTTGCGCCAAGCTCGGAATCAAGCTCTTGTTCTCATCCGCATACCATCCTCAAACCGACGGCCAAACGGAGGTGACGAACCGGACACTATCCACTCTCCTTCGCGTATTGATCAAGAAGAACATCAAGGAGTGGGAGGCATGTCTACCCATCGCCGAGTACGCCTACAACCGTGCAAGACATTCGACTACCGGCAAGTCTCCCTTCGAGGTCGTCTATGGCTTCAACCCATTGTCCCCATTGGACATTCTACCTCTTCCTCTACAAGAGCGCACCAACCTCGACGCAAGTGCCCGTGCAAGCTACATCAAGAAGATGCATGAAGATACAAGACACACCATCGAGCGCCAAGTACAATGACTAGCGACCAAGCTCAACATCAACAAGCAACCCATGATCTTCAACATAGGCGATCTCGTGTGGCTACACCTTCGCAAGGAACGCTTCCCCAACGAACGCAAGTCCAAACTTCTACCTCGAGCCGATGGACCCTTCAAGGTGTTAGCACGCTACAACAACAACACTTACAAGCTTGACCTACCAAGCGACAAGTACAACGTGAGCGACACCTTCAACGTCAAAGACCTCTCGCCTTTCCATGGTGATGAAGATCTTGATGCGAGGTCGGATCCTTTCGAAGGGAGGGGATATGATGCGGAGCATCCCTCCATCATCCCCATGGACTCTACATCAACACCTCCAACCCCACAAGGACCTATGACTCGAGAACGTGCAAGAGCTCTTGAAACCGAGGTGACATCACTCCTCTCACAATTCCCTTTCGATTCACATGAGACATGGTTACTACCTCAAACGGAAACGCTATGCATACTTAGGTACCAAGGAGTCAACCATGAAGAAGCTAGGAGGCAAGGAGAACCCGAAGCGGAAGACATGCATGAAGACGGAGAGGAAAAATCACCAAGGACCAGGATGCCCGGACGATCCGGACCCCGGCCCGGACGATCCGGACAGAGCCCGGATGATCCGGACCCCGGTCCGGACGATCCGGCTAAATCGCCCAAAGACTCCCGAAGCTCAAACCTGAAGCCGGATCATCCGGACCCCGTCCCGGATCATTCGGACCCTGCCCGGACATCCGGACCTCCAGCCGGACATCCGGCCCTGCGCGACCACCAGCCGACCCTCCAGCTCATCCGGGCCTCCACCCGGATCATCCGGACCAACCTGGATCATCCGGACCCCCGTCCGGATCATCCGGCCAGCGCCTGTGTGCGCGTGTTGGGCTGAGCCCATGTACCCCTTCGCCCCAAGTCTATAAATAGGAACCCCTCTCCTCACTTTGAGACTTAGCATTGGATTAGCTCATATTTGTGTGAGAGCCTTTGCTCATCCACTTGGTTACTTGTCCTCGGAGCTCAGGACCTCTTCGGAGAAGATCCCCCAAGCGGATTCAAGACCCCTGTTTAGGGAAGAACATCAAGGCCTCCTCTTGGAGATGAACGGTTCCTTTGTATCCTTACCTTAGTTGACTTTGTATCTTGTGGATCTCTTATGTGTGTGGTGATCTAGCACTTGTGTGATCGATTCCCTTATTGGTTGAGTGACTCTCTCTCGTTTCCCCCGTGTTTTCCCTTGTGCTTCCGCGTGTTCTTCGTGATTCCCCATAGGATCCACTCCAAACGTGAAAGATCGACGCTATAGGGTTCCACCCTACATCACTTGTGGCCATCAAGCTTCCTGCCGAATGGCATGGGGGAGCTTGTGGATATGCTTCAAGGAGCACAGCGACGCTTCCGATTGTGGAAGATGTCAGCTTGCCGGCAAGGTGCAAGAGAAGCCTGGGCTATGGTGAAGACGCGCTACACCAAGCTGGACCCGAACCATATGGACGAAGTAGGACCAGCGGGGCCCGATGGGCAAGGAATTCCCGTGGGTCTGGTATATGACCAGGTAGCGTTAGCCTCCAAGTATTCTCAACAGGATTGTAAGCTAGATAGCCTGTTGGATGGTATAGAGGAGGAATATAGTCAGTCCAAGTGACTGTGTAATTCGATGGAAATAATTAGTCCCTAGCCGGATTAAAGTCATTTGTCATGGCGAACCTTTGCGCTTCAGCCCCCGGATCCTACAGTCCGGGGTGTGTCCGAATACCCGATCAGTTATACAGAACCGGGGTATGCATGGAAACCAGGCGTAGGGGTCATAAGTGCTTGAACAGACAAGTACCCAACTAGTTATGTTATATTACATGGATAGTAAGAAACGTCTTCCAGGGAGAATAGTTCCGTTTGGGGTTCCTTTCCTTGGGTACGCATGCGTCGGTGCACATGTCCGGACTGCGAACAATGGCGCATGATACAAGACTTCTGGGGATTTACATTGTAATAAACGAATACATCTTTTGTTCACCGACCGAATATTCTCTTAAGGACGCTAGCTTTCGGCTTCACCTAGTCTGAGGTACACATCCGGCTGAACCGGCAGTAACAATCGCAGAGGTGCTCCCCTTATGCCCTAGCCATATTAGCGGGAACGTAGGGCATAAACACAAGAGCCAGGCAACCTAGCTTGGCCATATCTTAAGTCATATTGATGCATATAATGGTGAAGAAAAGGCACATATGGAATAAAATGCATATACGATGGGCAAAAAAGCCATTAGAGTAATTATTTTTAGCTTCCGTATAGGAAGCCCCCAAGTATTGCTTACACACATAGTGCGGCCGGAGTGATCCGGGAGCCTGCACTGTATTAAATTCTTTGTGTGAAGAGGAAAAGGTCGAGAAAGGAAAAGGGATGGAGCATAATTAAAAAGGAGGGGGTAAGGAGACGAACACTGAGTTCGGCGCTAGGCGTAGAATCTCCGGAGTCTGGCCGCGTTCCATGGCTTCGGCTCGAGTCTGTTATCTGATGCATTACAAAGCGGCACGCTCCTCCAGTGAGAACTCTGTCAATGACGAAGGGACCTTCCCACTTGGGTTTGAGCTTGTCCTTCTTCTCCCGTAGACATAGAACGAGCTCGCCAATATTATAAGTTTTGGCCTGCACTTCTCTGCTTTGGTATCGCCGAGCCTGCTGTTGATAGAATGCGGAACGAGCTTTTGCAACGTCGCGCTCCTCCTCCAGGGAATCCAAGTTATCCTGCCGATCTAACTCGGCTTCCTTCTTTTCGTACATGCGTACGCGTGGCGAATCATGTATTATGTCGCAGGGTAATACTGCTTCCGCGCCGTACACCATGAAAAATGGTGTATACATGGTGGTGCGATTCGGCGTGGTCCGCAGCCCCCAGAGTACGGAGTCGAGCTCTTCGACCCAGTGCGTGTCTGACTCAGTCATGGATCGCACTAGTCTGGGTTTGATGCCGCTCATGATGAGATCGTTTTCCCGTTCGACCTGGCCATTTGTTTGGGGATGGTAGACGGAGGCGTAGTCAAGCTTAATGCCCATTTTGCCACACCACGTTTTCACCTCATCGACTGTGAAATTTGAGCCATTATCAGTGATGATGCTGTGGGGGACACCGAATCGGTGTACGACCCCGAATATGAAGTCTATTACTGGTCCGGATTCGGCCGTTTTGACTGGTTTGGCTTCTATCCATTTGGTGAACTTGTCCACCATGACCAATAAGTATTTTTTTCTTATGTCTTCCCCCTTTAAGAGGTCCGACCATATCCAGCCCCCAGACCGCGAAGGCCAAGTTATGGGGATTGTTTGGAGAGCGGTAGGGGGCATATGACTCTAATTGGCGAAGAGCTGGCAACCGACACAGTGTTGGACAAGGCCCTGTGCGTCTGCTCGGGTCGTCGGTCAATAGAAGCCTGTACGGAAGGCCTTGCTGACTAGTGCTCGAGCCGCGGCGTGGTGCCCGCCCAGTCCGGCATGGATTTCAGCCAAAAGCTGCTGCCCTTCCTCTTCAGAGATGCACCTTTGGAGCACTCTGGTCGCACTTTTCTTATAGACTTCCCCTTCATGGACTTTGTAAGCTTTAGAACGCCGGACGATGCAGCATGCTTCATTTTGGTCTTCGAGGAGCTCCTGCCTATTTAGGTAGGCCAAGAAAGGCTCAGTCCACCGGGCGATTACAACCATGATTTCGTGGGCCGAAGATGTTATTTCGGTGGTAGAGCCTCCGATTATGTCTGATGGTTCGGAATCTGGGGGTGTGTTCGGATCCGTGCTAGTATTGCCGGACTCCCCTTCCCATACTACGGATGGCTTGAACAACCTTTCCAGGAATATGTTAGGTGTGACAGGGTTGCGTTTAGTGCCGATGCGGGCGAGGACGTCCGCCGCTTGATTATTTTCTCGAGCCACATGGTGGAATTCGAGCCCCTCGAACCGAGCTGACATTTTGAGGACGACATTACGGTAGGCCGCCATTTTTGGATCCTTGGCATCAAAGTCTCCGTTTATTTGTGATATTGCGAGGTTTGAATCCCCGCACACTTCTAGGCGTTGGATGCCCATAGAGACTGCCATCCGAAGACCATGCAACAGAGCCTCATATTCGGCTGCATTGTTGGAGTCTGTGTATAATATTTGGAGGACGTACTAGACCGTGTCTCTGGTGGGAGACGTCAGGACTACACCTGCTCCCAATCCGGCCAGCATTTTAGAGCCGTCGAAGTGCATGATCCAGTTAGAGTACGCGCCGTACTCTTTAGGGAGTTCGGCTTCTGTCCATTCGGCGACAAAGTCAGCAAGTACTTGCGACTTGATGGCCTGCTGTGGATTGTATGTTATGGCAAACGAAGGATCTCGATGGCCCATTTAGCGATCCGGCCCATAGCATCGTGGTTATTTATTATGTCATTGAGTGGTACTTCGAAGGCCACCGTAATCGAACACTCTTGAAAGTAGTGTCGTAGCTTCCGGGATGCCATGAAGACCGCGTATGCTAATTTTTGATAGTGTGGGTATCGGGATTTGCATGGGGTGAGGACCCTGGATACGTAATAAACCAGCTTTTGGAGCAGGAATTTGTATCCGTCAACTTCTCGTTCAACTGCGCTTACAACTTGATGTGCTGCAGCTATGTATAGCAGCATTGGTTAGCCAAGATTTGGTGCTGTTAGGACTAGATTACTGTACAATAAGGTCTTTATTTCATCAAGTCCGTCCATGGCTGCATCCGTCCACACGAAGTGTTCGGTGCACCGAAGAAGGCGATAAAGAGGTAATGCCTTTTCTCCTAATCTGGAGATAAAGCGGCTCAAAGCAGCTATGCATCCAGCTAGTTTCTGGATGTGCTTGAGGTCTGTTGGTATAGCCAACTGCGACAGAGCTCGGATTTTTGCCGGATTCGCTTCAATTCCTCTATTGGAAACAATGAAGCCCAGCAGTTTCCCAGAGGGGACGCTGAAAACGCATTTTTCAGTGTTCAGTTTGATGTCGTATGTTCGGAGGTTATCAAACGTAAGCCTCAAGTCCTCTATTAGGGTTTCGACGTGTCTTGTTTTTATGACCACATCGTCCACATATGCCTCCACTATTTTGCCGATTTGCTTTTCCAGGCATGTTTGAATCATGCGTTGGTAGGTTGCGCCGGCATTCTTAAGCCCGAAAGGCATAGTGTTGAAGCAGAAAGGGCCATATGGCGTTATGAAAGCTGTTGTAGCTTGGTCAGACTCTGCCATCTTTATTTGATGATATCCAGAGTATGCGTCGAGGAAACACAGCGAGTCGTGTCCTGCTGTGGCGTCGATGATTTGATCGATGCTAGGGAGGGGAAAGGGATCCTTGGGGCAAGCCTTGTTGAGGTCTTTGAAGTCGATGCATAGGCGCCAGGATTTTTCCTTCTTTGGTACCATCACCAGATTTGCCAGCCAATCCAGATGCTTGATATCTCTAATGAATCCGGCCTCGAGTAGCTTGGCTATCTCTTCCCCCATGGCTTGCCGTTTGGGCTCCGAAAACCGCCTTAGAGTCTGCTTGACCGGTTTGTATCCTTTCAGTATATTGAGGCTGTGTTCGGCCAATCTGTGTGGGATGCCCGGCATGTTCGATGGGTGGGAGGCGAAAATGTCCCAATTCTCGCGTAAGAAGTCTCACAGTGCAGCGTCCATTGCGGGGCTCAGCTGAGTCCCGATGGAAGTTGTCTTCGTGGGGTCTGTTGGATAGACTTGGAATTTCACTATCTCGTCTGCGGGTTTGAATGAGGTGGACTTGGGTCGCTTTTCGAGTATCACGTCGTCCTTGTCCACGGTGGCACACAGTGTTGTTAATTCTTCGGCTGCTAGGGCTTCGAATAATGCTTCCAGGGCTAGTGCTGCGGTTTTATTTTCAGCGCGAAGTGCGACGTCCGGATCACTGGCTAGAGTGATGATTCCATTGGGTCCGGGCATTTTAAGCTTCATGTACCCGTAATGGGGTATAGCTTGGAAGCTTGTAAACGCGTCCCGCCCTAGAAGGGCGTGGTATCCGATGCTGAAAGGAGCCACTTGGAATGTGATTTCTTCGGACCTATAATTCTCCGGGGTGCCGAATACCACATCGAGTGTGATTTTTCCCGCACACCGCGCTTCCCGACTAGGGATAATCCCTTTGAAGGTTGTGCCGCTTTGTTCAATGTGGCTTTTATCAATTTCCATCTTGTTGAGTGTTTCTTCGTAGATCAAGTTTAATCCGCTTCCGCCGTCCATGAGTAGTTTAGAGAGCCGAAAGCCGTCCACGATTGGGCTAAGGACCCGAGCGGCTGGTGCCTGGACGGTCTGGAGTCAACGTTCGTCACTGGCATTGAAGGTTATAGCAGTGTCACTCCACGGATTTATTTTTGCCACATGGTAGATTTCAGCGGAGCTTCGATGAGCTCGCTCGCGCCTATTGTTTGAGGCGAAAGTCTCGAAGGCTGTTAATACCGTATTGTGTTCTTTAGCGGGATGTTGTTCTGCTTTATGGCTTACAAGGAGTTCCTCGCCACTTTTTGCTACCTGCCGGAGTATCCAACATGCCCTAAGGCTATGGGTTGGTGTTGTGTCCGGAGTACTGTGGAGTTTGCATGGCCCATTGAGCCATTCTTCCAATACGGTTCCCTGCCCTGGGTGGGCTTTGGTTTCTTGGGGATTGGATCGGCTGACTCACGAGAGTTCGGCCGTTTAGTTCGGACAAAGGTTTTGGTGAGAGCCGGACTATCCCAAAATTTTGTTTGGGTCTTCCAGGCGCTTTCCATTGCATAGTACTTCTGTACTATGGTTGCCAAGTCAGCAAAGTGTACTATGTCACGGCGACTTATAGCATTAAGGATTCCTTTGTCCGTGCAGTTTTTGCAGAAAAGCGAGACTACGTCCTCCTCACGACAGTCCTTGACCTTGTTCAGCATAAGGAGGAATCTGGCCCAGTAGTGATGTACTGTCTCCTAGGGCTCTTGCCTGATATCGGAGAGACGGTTTATGTCCGGGTGAGCGGGCGTAGCTGAATCCGGATTCTGATCCGATCTAGTGCCTAGGGGCATGTGAGCTCCCGAGTTTAACAACTCGGGATCCGAGGTGCTGCCCAATTTTTTTGGCCGAATACCTGATCCCCAGTTGTAGGACCTTGAAGTATGCCTAGAGGGGGGTGATTAGACTATTTGAGCAATAAAAACTTAACCTTTTCCCAACTTTAGAGTTTGGCAGATTTTAGCTACTTTAGGACAAGTCAAGCAATCATCACACTATTCAAGAAAGCATGCAAAGAGTATATAGGCAGCGGAAATTAAAGCATGCAACTTGCAAGAAAGTAAAGGGAAGGGTTTGGAGGATTCAAATGCAATTGGAGACACGGATGTTTTTGGCATGGTTCCGATAGGTGGTGCTATCATACATCCACGTTGATGGAGACTTTAACCCACGAAGGGTAACGGCTGCATGAGTCCACGGAGGGCTCCACCCAAGAAGGGTCCATGAAGAAGCAACCTTGTCTATCCCACCATGGCCGTCGCCCACGAAGGACTTGCCTCACTAGCGGTAGATCTTCACGAAGTAGGCAATCTCCTTGCCCTTACAAACTCCTTGGTTCAACTCCACAATCTTGTCGGAGGCTCCCAAGTGACACCTGGCCAATCTAGGAGACACCACTCTCCAAGAAGTAACAAATGGTGCGTTGATGATGAACTCCTTGCTCTTGTGCTTCAAATGATAGTCTCCCCAACACTCAACTCTCTCTCATAGGTTTTGGATCTGGTGGAAATAAGAATTGAGTGGAAAGCAACTTGGGGAAGGCTAGAGATCAAGATTGATATGGTAGGAATGGAATATCTTGGTCTCAACACATGAGTAGGTGGTTCTCTCTCAGAAATGGTAAGTTGGAAGTGTAGGTTCATTCTGATGGCTCTCTCCACGAATGAAGAGGAGGTGGAGGGGTATATATAGCCTCCACACAAAATCTAACCGTTACACACAATTTACCAAACTCGGTGGGACCGAACCGTTAAACTCGGTCGAACCGATTTAGTAAACTTAGTGACCGTTAGTTATTTTTGGTGGGACTAACATGCATCTCGGTGAGACCGATTCGGTTAGGGTTATGGCATAACATAATCTCGGTAAGACCGATTACACAAACTCGGTGAGACCGATTTGGTAATAAGCTTCCAGAGAGTTGGTCAGGTAAACTCGGTGGGACCAATTTTCTCTTTTCGGTGAGACCGAAATGTTACAAAAAGGAAACAGAGAGTTTACATTGCAATCTCGGTGGGACCGATCGCTCACTTCGGTTAGACCGAAACGTTACAAAGGGAAACAGAGAGATTACAACCCCATCTCGGTGAGACCGAGATCCCTATCGGTAAGACCGATTTGCTTAGGGTTTGTGGCAGTGGCTATGACTTTTGGAATCGATGGCGCCGGATAGAAAGAATCGGTGTGACCGATTTTGGCTTTGGGTTTAGGTCATTTGTGGATGTGGGAAAGTAGCTGAGGGTTTGTAGCATATCACTAAGCACATGAAGCAAGAGGCTCATTAAGCAACACCTCATCCCTCCTTGATAGTATTGGCTTTTCCTATAGACTCAATGTGATCTTGGATCACTAAAATATAAAATGAAGAGTCTTGAGCTTTTGAGCTTGAGCCAATCCTTTGTCCTTAGTATTTTGAGGGATCCACTTTCATCATCCATGCCATGCCATTCATTGAGCTTTCCTGAAATAATAGTCTTGGAATAGCATTAGCTCAATGAGCTATATGTTGTTATGAATTACCAAAACCACCTAGGGATAGTTGCACTTTCACAAGTCCGGGATCTGGGTCATGTCTTCCCTTGAGTGAGAGTCCGGCTCAGGGAGCTCGGTGATCCGGACATAATTAGTCCTCAAAATAGAGGGATAATCCGCATGTGGTTCCTCCACTACCGCTATCTCATGGGTGGCCGGCGGGGATTTAATGTCCCTTTGGTCGGGTTTAAGCCCGATCCGATCATAGTCCGTAGTGACTCCCAAAGCGGCGATGCGATCCAAGAGCTCATTAAGGGAGGAGAGCTCTATCGGATTCATCTGTTCAGCGAGTTCCGAATTAATGCGAAGGTTATGCGTGATGACCCGAGAGGCCATCATTGGCGCGATAGCCGATGGGGCGGCCATGACGAAGCCGCCAAGTCAGAGAGTTTGGCCTATAGCCAGAGCTCCCCCAGAGGTAATGTTGTCCTTGACAATGAGACGAGCCATCGGGCCTTGCAGCGACGACGCAGAGGAACTCTCAATGAAAGCATCGATGTCAGTGTCAAAACCGGCGGATCTCGGGTAGGGGGTCCCAATCTGTGCGTCTTAGGCTGATGGTAACAGGAAGCAAGGGACACAATGTTTACCCAGGTTCGGTCCCTCTTAATGGAGGTAAAACCCTACTTTCTGCTTGATTAATATTAACGATATGAGTAGTACAAGAGTAGATCTACCACGCGATCATAGAAGCTAAACCCTAGAAGCTAGCCTATGATGATTATGATTGTAACTGTGATCGGCCTTCTAAGGACCAACCTCTTCGGTTTATATAGACAATGGAGAGAGCTAGGGTTTACATGGAGTCGGTTACAAGGAAGGAAATATAATATCCGGATCGCCAAGCTTGTCTTCCACGCAAGGGAGAGTCCCATCCGGACACGGGACGGAGCCTTGAGTCTTGTATCTTCACGCTCCAATAGTCCGGATGATGTATCTAGTCCGGCTGTCCGGATACCCCCTAATCCAGGACTCCCTTAGTGACACTGTGTACAAATAAAGAAAAATAGATTGGTGCATCTTTCAGAAAAGAGTACTCCCTAGAAAAGTGCCAATATAAGCTACTAATATTTGGTTAGAGGATTTGCTGTCGAGAAAGATCCGTCCACTGAGAGCGCCACACATCCACTGGTGGTGGTGGATGCCAATGCTTAGATGTAGCATGGTTGGTGTCGGTAATTTTTACTTGGCACACCTTGCACTGTGCATATATGCCGATTCCATCATACATTTGTGCAGTTCCACCAAAATGCAGTTCAATAACCATGTTTGCACAGGTAATGAAAAAGTGTGATTACATTATAGTG
Organism: Triticum timopheevii; assembly: GCA_963921465.1. Classification (NCBI taxonomy): domain Eukaryota; kingdom Viridiplantae; phylum Streptophyta; class Magnoliopsida; order Poales; family Poaceae; genus Triticum; species Triticum timopheevii. The sequence continues at coordinate 379,150,675 of OY997274.1, forward strand.
GCACTAGTGGATGAAACGTACACTAATAAATAGAAGAAAATATTGCGATAGTATCATAGTATGCCACGCTGCGAGAGAGAGATGGGCCCTGCGACGTCTCATACGGTAGGCCTCATACTCGACCCAATTCTCCCCGATACACCTTCTGACAATGATGAACATCAGTGTACAGTGGTAGTACAAGGAGGGGCCTTGAGACATTCCAATCTCTATTTTTGTGCAGATGAACTAAAATTAAGCACTCCAGTTTGCAGAAACACTTAAACATTAACAATTGTACTAGTTGATGAAACATATACTAACAAAGAGAAGCACTTTCTTTATCCACATTGGAAATGAAACGATAGAGAGGAAACTCGCTCTATTTTAACTGTATTATGACTTCATTTATTCAGTGACACTAGGGTCGAGCAGGTGGCAAGCGAGGTGTACCTTGCGGCGCAAGGATGGAGGCCGGGGGTGGTTAGACTGGGATGCTGAAGCTGGCTATTTCAGTCCCTATCTCCCCCCTTGATGTTTCTATGGTAGCATTTGGGTTGTAATCCAAACTTGGTCGAGCTGGTGCTGCGTCCCCCTACCTGCCTAGCTTATGTGGCAAACTTGTCTCCTGCTAGTACTTAGTCCATTCTAGTAGTTGCATAACTGCCTGTTTACACTAAGATGTTGTCGGATAATGGTTCTCTATGGTTGGGTTTCTTTAATGAAATCGGAGGAAACCCCTTCTTTCGATATATAAAAAAAATGAGTGGCACTAGTGGTGCCAAAACATTGCCTCAAATTAATAGTGCCACTAGATTATGGTGCGAAATAATAACATTATTGTTTTATTATGGCAATGTCAATACAATAGCACAAGAGTAGACTCAACATGCATGATCTTTGGCAAACCGTTGGACCAAAAAGGAACATACCTCATGATGGGAACCATATGTGCAGTCAACACCGTCGTAGAACGGATGACACCAGTCACCAACATGGATGATTCAATTCATGGGACCTTTTTGTGCAGTTCACCTAAAATGAAGCAATGTCCCATGAGCTAGCAGCTACTTCTTCATTAGTTGCAATAAAATTGAGCAGCATCAAGGTTGGTTGTGAAGCTTGCGGAATGTTCAAATATAATTTGGATATCATTTGTGCAGTTCAACTAAGATTAAGCGTGAAATGTATATCTCTGTTTGCACAAAAAGGTGGAAAGGAGGGTGACTAACAAGTCATGAAACATACATCAAATGAAAAGAAGCATGTTCCTTATCTGAACGACAATCCTACAAGAACAGTAGCAATTTCTAATGCAGCAGCATTTCTAGATATTAGTGTGGGCATTAAGATTAAATATGACATCTATTAAATACGACATTACTTTAATGGTGCCATTGCTTCATTTTACCAGCTACATTACATTAACAGCTGCTAAAGAGTTGGTATTTGGGAATAGGAGAGTAGGCGGACCAGAACAATTGCATTTCTAACAAAAAGAAGCAACTTATCTTTGTGGGAAATTTAGCAGGACATGAAAAACAGTGCCATTGATTCATATTACTGGAGGCATTACATTGAAAACAACATTGGTTTAACGTGTCCTTACTTTTAATAGTGCGACTGCTACATTTACAAGTGGAATTACATAAGAGGGGCTTGAGACAACACACATCAGAACAGGATATTTGGGTTGGTCCCATTATTGTTCGGTATAGCCACCTTATACATGTGAGGCTAGCAAATCTACTGTTGGACATACTCTGTTGACTTGTCCCCCAGTCCCCACTTTCTTTCCATTTTCAACCAATAGATCGGTTTATATTGAGTTTGTAGAGCGTTTCCCTTTATTTCCCTATTAGACCAAGAGACCAGTTGGATAGCCAGTCTCTGCTACTTTTCGCCCCCATCATTTCCTCTTTCGACCATGTCCTTGATTCAGGTAACAAATCTCCCCCACCCCCACCCCATTTATTCCCTGTTTAAAACAAGTAGGACTAGATTCGATTGCAAGAACTAGTTTTACCTCTTAATAGTAAAAATTTAGGTGGCTTTCAAACAGCCGATCGATCCTATCTACAGGGGGGCTGATAAATAGTAAAAGATACAAATGCAGCAACGTTAGGAGCTGGGGAAGTAGAGCAAGGCCAGTGTTGAAGGAATTTATACTCGAGGGTCGTCGAGATGTCGCTAGGTTGGCGGCGGGAGGCCGTATCAGCCCACACTACGACAGTAAGGAAGAAGGGGTCGGAGGCCCTCCCTAGCCAGTGCTGCGTGGGAGAGAACGACCAGGCATGTTGATCGGGACACGCCGACAGTGGGTAAGAGCCGTCGCCGAGGACGACCAGGTGAACATTACACCTTGTCACCTTCCTCGGCGGAGAAGATCTGGCTGGATCTGTGACCAGCAGTGAGCAGAGAGAGAGTGTAGCCACCGCTATCGTCTTTAGATCCGGAGAGGACGAGACAGTGTGAAAGAGCAACACTAGCAAGCAAGCGCGGAGTCTCCTGCCTATATAGTGGAGTAGTTTTGTTTTATCTATTGGAGCCGGCTTAACCTCGTCAATGACTATCGAGAAGTCTTCATGCACGTGCCCTGGAGGCGCAGTTGTCATCATTTTGATCTAAAGCACCAGATTAACATATAACATGAAAAATTGCCACATGACAAGAAACCATAACCACACTGCCCCAAGGAGACAACATGAATCCCAACAGACAAACTAGACGAGGATCAAAGCTCAAATTAAAGATAAACTTGTTGAAAATGGGTATGTCGATAGATGTCCTAATTAACATAGCTGGCTTGACCTAGATGGCAGCCGAGTAGTCTTCGTCCATGTTCCCTCAATGACCAACGCCTTGGAGGATCTTAGTTGTCGCTGTTTAAACCTTGCAGTGATCCAAAGCACATGACACCTAATATTGCGAGATGACAAGAAACATTTTTTTAGATTTCTCATCAGAACTACAGCCCTGTACAACACAGACTGCACGATATGTAGACGATAGCCAATCCAGCTGTCTGCTAGAGTCTGGTCACATGCATGGACGAACTGATGTTCCGTATCATGCAGGGATCGTCCAGGCACCAACGTGTGTACAACACTGGTCCAGTACTATCGCTCATTTCTCTCTTCTATTAACTCAGCTGACCTATGGGGCTGGGGAGTGTGCCTATGGTCGGTTCTCAATTGTGGTCCCACATGTGTGTGCAAACGCAATATGACACTCGTTCCATTTCGAGAGTGGTGTGCGAGACCAACTGACCATCGGGGGTGCGACGCGAATGCAACGGGCGTGCTGTATACATGTGTACCGCCATTTTCGTGAGGCTTTGCTCCATGGCACAATCCATGGATACAAAATTATATTTAAAAGTCGAGGGTGAGGCTTTTCCCGTGTGGTAGGTGATACATCTCCAATGTATCTATAATTTTTTATTGTTCCATGCACTACAAAAAAAATACACTTCTGTGATGATACGTGTTTGTCATAGTAGGTCGCGTTTTCTGTCATGCATGTACTTCCATGACGATTTTATGACAGAATCAAGATAGTCATACCTGTGCTGTCGTAGAAGTGTTCCATGACATTACCAAAATTATCATCACGGAAGTGTCCACTTCCATGACGATAAATCCCGCGTCACAGAAGTGCTTTCGTCAAGGGTGACTGACACATGGCATCCACCGTAACGGAACGCCGTTAAGCTATCGGGTCGGGTTTTGGATCCGATAACCCGTTAACAGCCCCGACCAATGGGGATTTTCCACGTGTAAAATCATCATTGGCTGGAGGAAACACGTGTCGGCTCATCGTTGGGACAGATGTCATACATTCATTGGATAGAAGGCGCCTATGATACGTAGACACGTGGCACAGCCCAACAAAGGCCCATTCCTGTGAAAAGGCCGGCCTGTTTGACTTTGTCAAAAGGTGGCGGGCCGGCCCATGTAAAGCCTGTTAACGACCTGTTCGCATATAGCCCATTTACAGCACGTCACATAAGTGTTTTCGTCCAGGGTGATCGACACGTGGCATCCACCGTAACGGAGTGCCGTTAAGTTATCGGATCCGGTTTTGGATCCGATAACCCGTTAACAGTCGGGACCAATGGGAAATTTCCATGTGTAAAATTATGATTGGCAGGAGGGAACACCTGTCAGCTCATCAATGGGCCATATGTCGCCCGTCCATTGGAGGAGACATGCCTGTGATACGTCGACACGTGGCTGGGCCCAACAGAGGCCCATATAGGTTAAAAAGGCTGGCCCAGTCAAAGGCCTGTACTACTTACTCAGGTACTAGTGGGCCAACCCAATAACGGCCTACTTAATAAAGGCCCATTTACGGCCCGAAGCCAGATCTCGCCCATTAATTGTTCACCGAATAATTGGGCCCATTTACGGCCCGAAGCCAGATCTGGCTCATTAATTGTTAGCCGAGTATTTGGGCCCAGTGACTTTCGGCATGTTAGAGGCCCGATGTAGACATGGGCCCATTTCAGCCTGGTGTGACTTTCGGCCTAGGAATGGCCCGTGCTGCCCATGGGCCATATATGGTCCAACGGGACATCGGGCCCACTAATGGCATGTGATAAAGGTGGCAACAATTAAGCCCAACGTGACTTTGGGCCTGTTAAAGGCCTATCACATAATTCGGCCCGTTGGTGCCTGTACTAAGCTTTCGGCCTCTTAAAGGCCCGTGATATCAGTGGGCCAACTAAGGCCCGAGGTATGTTTCGGCCTAGTAACGGCCCGTGAGCTATCTGCACCCAAAAAGGCCCGGTCTACATTTCAGCCTCTTGAAGGCCCATCGACAACTTGTGAAAATTGAGTCCCAACATGCATTTCGGCCTGCTAAAGGCCCATGGTTTCATCTGGGCCATAACAGGCCAATACAATATTCAGCCTATTAATGGCCCAACGCTACCTGGGCCAAACTAAGCGCTAGGTCCACAAAAGGCCCAACTAAAATATAGGCCGGTGTAAGTTGTGGGCCTAGCGCAAAGTGTGAAGGCCCCAATCATTTAGGCCCATGAAAGACGCAGGCCGGCCCAATTGTGGCCCGCTAAAAACTAGGCCCGTTAGAGTCGAATGTTTCGGCCCAGTTGACTACATCTGATTTTTTTCAGATAGCAAATGATGGTAGTAACTAGTAGGAATTAAGAACAAACCTACTCTATATAATAAAGAAATTATGGCATAGTAAGTAAGAATAAACCTACACTATGCAATAAAGGATTTAAGGTATATTACATCCACTGGGCATCGAAGTTCGCCACCAGTGATCATAAAGCGCAACGAAGAAGTAGATTACAAAAATTGGGCACCATTGTAGCATAACAAAATAATACTGAACCGAGACCACTTCCAAGATAGTTCAAGAAAGGTTAGCCTTGCGGGGGAACTGCTGCGCAAGCTGCTGAGCAAGGCTGTGACACTGGCCTAGCATGTCGGTCATAGCTTCCAGGTGTAGTTGTTTAGCGATGAGGTTCTCATTGGTGTTCTCCACAATCTTTCTTAGAGATAGGACTTCAAGTCGAAGTTGAGTTGCAAAATGCCTTTCTGCTAGAACTTGGGACTGAAGAAGTGGAACTGATTCAGACAACGAATTTTTTGAGCTTGTCTGACTGCTTGTCTCAAGTAACTTGAACACTGCATCAAGACAAGACTTTGGGGTTGTCTTGCTATCTTCAAGATGTTTTGCCTTCTTTGCTGCAACATATGTTGGGTTTGTCTCATAGCCTTCAGCAGACTTGTGCATGCCATTAGGCATATGACCCTGAAACAAAGCAGAGAGATGACAGGTTTTGCACACGTATAAACAAAGATGATAATTGTGCTGTCAATTCCATCCAATATCATTAAAAAATAAAGAGTAAGTTCAAAATATCAATAGCATAATTTGGCATTGTTCATAATGCGGGAAGCTTCACAACACTACTGGATTACCATGTCAACATAACTAGCATAGATGAAGGGCAAAGAAAATCATTATATCTATTTTGGTTAATGTGCATGGCATGTTGTTCATATCATCAACCACGTCAGTAAGACAAAACAGGAGATGACAAGGTGCAAACGTGGTCTGCTTCACCACACACTGGATTATAGATCCACAAAAATAAGCATACATATAGGGAGTATTGTGTAATGTGCATGGTATGAATAAGGAATTTGGTTTTACAAGTAAAACTTAGAACTTACGGTTCTTGCGAACATGCATTTTGGTAGAAACAACAAACTAAATAGCAGTAAATGATAGGGAGTATGAGCAAATTAAACAACGGTTGAGGATAAAGGCTTTAGAAGGACTGACTTACATTAACAATTAACACCGTCTTTATAATTCCCTTCTCCATATCAAGGGAAGGATAACTCAAGAATTTCAGCACAGAATCTCCTTCATAAGCATTGGATGTACTCTACATTTTGTAGAGAGTAATTATAGATATGATAATACTGGAAGGGATAGAGGACAATGAAGATAAGATGCAGATTGATGCTACATAATCAACTACCAATCCCTGGAAGTACAAGTGTTATAGGACAAAATGTACTGACAAGAGCAATGGGCTACACTTCTGCACTGGCATTGTCTGTGTATTCTACTTGCTGGTAAGATTAAATATAGATCTGATCTTTTTTAGTAAATGGTGGGCGAGGGAGATAAGATGCAGAATGCTACAAAATGAACCAATCCCTCTTCCCATAATACAAGAGTGTTTTGAACACTGGTGTACTATACAAAATGTTCTTATATTATGGGACGGAGGGAGTAGCTGTTAATGTAAGTATAGTGATAGACGATGTTCAGTCCTTACAAGAGGACTGCAGAGCTAAACCTCTTCAAAAGCATTGGGTTGATTCTAAATTTATGTAAGAGTCCATATGGATCTTATAATGTCCATCAAATGGACGATAACGAGGCCAACATGTTCAGTGATGCCACATAATCAAACAACTATGAAATTAAGTATGGTCATACAGGGCAAGAGGTACTCACAAGGGCAATGCAGTGTGCAGTATAGTTGGGAGATTCTGTGGTCCCTTGAGAATGAATGTTCTTCTTCTAAAAGTTTTCATACAAGTGAGACGTTAAGGGAAATGCAGAAATGTAGGTCAAATTGTGATGTGATATCATAGACAGTACCTTACGCTGCAGCCGAGACCAATGTGTAACATGTTTATTCCAGTCACCGTTGGATAAATGTAGCACCGGAGACTTTACAAAAATTTTGTTTAGAGGCTTGCCATCGAAGTGTGCTTGCCTCAGGTAGGAACGATACTTCATCAACGAGTGCTTGAAAAGCGCAACCAACCCTTGCTCATCTTCACAATCCAGTTTTCTCCTCGGCTATTAAAAGAATGAAATCTTGTGTCTTCTGTCAGCAGAAACATATGCAGTAATGACCATGAATAACATTAGTACATTACTTACATGTAAGTTGCAGAGGAAGACTGGAAATTGTTCTGTGTCTGCGGTATAATCTTTCCATGAAGGAAAGATGCGCACAAAGTTCCTGACAACAATATAAGCTTCGTCTTCTAAACTAGGAAGAAATGGAACAGGGGTCCTATTTGCTACAATTGGGGCTCTCACTGGTTCGAATAGGGATTTGGCAACTGGATTTGGTGTACTCTTTGCTGGAATGGGGGTTTTGCATCGTAGAGCTGGTGCTATGTCAACTGGCATAATCATACTGTTTGCTACAGTTGTGTCTGCTGAGTTGGGGCATCAGAAATGACAAGTGTAGTAGGGCTAGAGTCTGCTAGAGTTGGGGTGTTTTGTGGTTCAAGTGATATTGCAACTACACCTAATGGGCTATTTGATTTGTCAGGTGCCACTACCATTTCCAAATACTTTGCTTGTGCTCCTCCACAATCAGCAATAGCCCTATTCCTTTTGAACATATGATACACAAGAACAACATTTGAATGGATAAATATGGTATGATGACAGATGGAATATGTACTGAAAATGGATAGGCAGGGCATATTCACATACACAATGTGTAAACTAAGCTAATGGTAGTTCAACAAAGTAGAAGCAATGCAAAGCATCAGTTGCAAGATATGTGTGACCAATTTAAACTTGGAAAGTTAGAGCAAGCACCTTGATGGGTGAATAAGATAGGGCATCTTCCTCTGACTCCTCCACTAGGGAGCTACATTGACTTAGGTCTCCCTCTAGCTCAGAATCACTATTAGAATCATATTCTGAGCATGAATCTGTAGGTGGAGACCGTTTGCATTGCATTGCATCTAGACTTGATTTCAGTCCCTTAATGCCAAGTTTGACAGCCATGACATTGTTCTTCTTTATTCTTTTCATGCGCGCAAGGTCATAATCATTATGATGTTGTTTAGAATCTGAGATTCATGAAAACATAAAAAGTAGTCAGATTATCTATGGAATGCATTGCAGATTCAACTCGAAGAGTGTCTTCCTATAAACCCCTGCATATGCAAAGTTCACCCCCCAACCATGCTGACCAGACCATCCATAGAAATACAAACCCCTTATGTCTCTATAAAAGGCAGACACACATTTCAAAACTGAAGTAGGAACATTAGAATCATATGAAATTCGTATTCGAACAAATAAACTAAGGAATTATTAGTGGCATAATGTTTAGCTTCAAGGGTGGAGTGTTGGTAGTGACACAAAGCAAGTAGGCAGATTGTATTCCATGTAAAAGTTCGAAGCCTATGTAAAAGCTGGAAATGACACTTTCTTTCTATACAATGTAGTGTTCGTTGCCCACACATGATGGAAGAGATCACATAGAGAAATACTATTCACTCATGTCTACGGTTCTAGTATTTAGAAATAGGGTGGTCCACCCTAAAAGAATATTGACAACGAATATGACAAGGCCAGCATAGATGTAGTGAATCAATCATTTACTTGTGAGCTTACAAGGACAAGTATGCAAAATTGTAACTGCAGTAAGAGACCGTCCAAAATCTGAATCAAGAAGTTGTCTAGCACTTATTGTTTGCAACTAATCGACGTGAATATTTGGATATTATATCGAATGAGTAAGAAACACTAGTAAAATTGTCAACAAACCTGGCTTGCAGTAGTAATCTGGGTCAATGTCACTACGACCAACAATCCAAAATGACTAGTGTCTGTTCCGAGGGCCAGAATTTTGAACACCCTGTGAACTTAACAGGTACTAAAGATTACCAAAATACATTTGAACCATTAAGTGTAGGTAGCACTGAGCACACAACAAATCCTAATGACAGTCCTGCCTAATGAGTAATGAATCAATTAGAAAATGGATGATGAGGGGTGGCTGCTGAGTGTTGAGGACGTATCTCAGGATAAATCGGGTTGGCTTAGTGGGTGCTGCACGCCTGAGCCCTGAAAGGACTGGGAAGGTAGGCACGGCGGCGCGCCTGGGCAGCGGTGAAGCTGTTGGGCGAGCGGCTCCTGAACTCCTATTAGTCCGGCGTCTCCTCCTAGAGTCATGCCGTCCGGGACGGCAAGTCGCCGGCGAGGCAGGCGGCTGGGGCGAGTAGAGATCGGAAGCGCGCAGCAGAACAGAGGGGAATCGGGGCCTGGGACGACCCAAAATCCCATGGTGGGCCGGCCCACCATGGGCGCCCTGTAGAGATACACACTCGAGCGGTGAACATGCATTTTCGAAACCAATTTAGGAACATTTAGCTGACCAATTAAACGACTCTGTTTTAACAATATCAGATTCATATTTGAACAACTAAGCTTGTTTAGCTTGATTGGTGGAGCAGTGCTATTATGACACGAAGCACATATTCTGATCGTATAGTGATCATAAAAGGGGGAAACTCTAAGCATATTTTTTTTAGCAAAAGAGGGTTTCCCCTCCGATTTCTATTAAAGAAACCACCACAGAACCAACATGATCAATTAAACCCTAAGCATGATCAATTAAACCGTATTATGACTGTGCCATGGCAGATTTGAAGCTGCAAATCGGAGAAATGATATTTAGCATCCATTGTTTGCTTCGAACTAAGAACTAAATTCTAAGAGCTGAAAAGAAAGTAGAATAACCCAGTTAAGATCTATTTTCTGGTTGAGATCAAAAGGCTGAGGAGATAGGAAGTACCACCTCTCTTGCGGCTCCGTGTAGGCATCGGGGGTGCGATGGATGTCGGTGGCGTTGAAGCAGATCTACGAGGGTAGACGGGTGCATCGGGGGATAAGTCCCATTGCGGTGGTAGAGAAGGTCGTGTGAGCAGCCCCGGCAAAGAGGACAACGGCGCCGATGAAGCGAGAGGACGCGATGCAAGGCTATTGGTCCATCGCCATGGATGAGAAACGTCCATCTCTAGTAGTGGACGACGCGGTCTTGGTAGGCGCTTCGTCATGGTGGAGGACGGTGGCGATGGATGTGGTGGAGGACGGCGGCGATGGATGGGGTGGAGGATGGCGGCGATGGATGGGGTGGCCGACGGAGGCTGGTGTGGGGATGGTGTTCTAGTGCGGACGGTGTATGAATGGGAAAATGGAGGGAGAGGTACGGGGAACCATGTTTTTGGGACGCACCTGTCTGAAATATGGGAAAGTTACGAACTTAGCCCCCATTTAAAATTTGGACGTCTCGTCTATTGGGGATAGGACGGTAATCTCGCATCTCGCCAATATTTGCCCAGAGGGATTTCGGGCGAGGAGAGGGTGGTTGGCGCCCATGGTTGGCGCCCATGGTGTATGAACGGGGCTAACAGGTAGGGCGGTTGCGTCACCTCTGAGTGAAGTTACAAACCTACCCCTATTGAAAATGTTTTCCTACATCGATTTCGGCCGAGTCGAGTTTGTTTTGCCGCCCACCGTGTATGAATGGGGAAATGGAGGGAGAAACAGAGGTCTTTCGGACGAGCTTGAATCAAATGTGTTTTGCCGCCCATGTTTGGCTCCCACCGTGTTGGAATGGGCTTAGAGGTGGTCGTGTCATGTCTAATTGAAGTTACTAACCTACCCCTATTTAGAGCTGTGGAAATCGGGCCGATGGATTGTCCGTGTAATGGGTAGGCAGTAATTTCCATCTCCCAAACACTTGGCTTCAGGCAACCGACATGGGAGTGGACATTTTGCCGCTTCTTTCGAATTTTGGGACAATAAGCATCAACGTTTACCCTGGCAACTAAATTCGAATCCATTTTGTATTTCTATACGAATCTTTATAAACCATTCTATGTGTTTTATATATGTTCAAAAGGACGACAAACATGTATTCAACTATCATATATGAATATGGTTTACAAATGCCGATACTCAAATTCAGAAGCTAGAATCCAGTTTAAGGTGAATTCGAATATTTGGAACACTTCATGTCCAACTCAAATGTCACACGCAACATAATGTGTACTCCCATTTAGATATGTACACAAGCGATGTATCAAGATTCAAATACCGAGTCAATCAACCAAGAATGTACAGAACTAATAGACATATAAACACTTATAGAGTATATGGATCAATAATATGAACTAACATACATAAGACAGGCCACTGTAATTTTTTTGCAACAACAGCATTCTTTTTTTAGCCAAGCTACTACAGCATCTTGGCCCTTTCCGATGCATGCCACTTATGGTCCATCTATACTACTATTATTGTTGAATGCACATTCAGACCGATTGGCATATTTGTAGGTCTGGCACAACAATCAAAATGATATGTCTCCGAGTCTTATCAATTAATAGAGACTTGTGCTCAAATAAAATTACAAACCAAAAAAAAAACAATTATTACATGATCTCTAAAACAAATGGTTTGATTGATTACATGAACAAACAACACAAAGGTTATTCAACGATGGAAAGAACATTTCACCTATGATTTACCAAGTGGGAATTTAATTTCCTTTTTTCCTTCAGGACCTTAACAATGTGGTCAGTCTCAGCTTGCTTCGTTTTGAAATCCACCAAATATTTAATGGTTGTCTTGAGTACTGCTTGTGATTGTGCTGTTTGCTTCCTCAACATGTCAACTTCATCTCTAAGTGCAGAAGCAGAATCTCTTTCTACCATTAGTTTAGCCTCTAGAGCATCAACAGTTGGCAATTCATAATGCACGATTGGGCCGGTGCCACTGCTGTGTGATGATACAACGTCCATGGGGACCTCGCTCTTTGATCTTGGTCTAACCTGTTTTGCCATTAAAGTTCCGATTGGATTCAGAAAATTTGAAGTTAGCAAAACATCTCAACTGGGAGTTATAACAGCAAACTAGTTAAACAAACAAGGAATTAGAGAGTTTCAATTGGATGCTGAAAAGTAGTTATTAAAATCATTGTAACCTGTTGTTGCAGCAGCAAAGTAGTTAAATAAACAAGTAGCTATTTAAGTTCAGGCAAACTGGTAATTCTTAACAGTAAGTATCAAACACATAGATAGGTGCGGCCTATAATAGGATTAACAGGCTGTGGCATTATGTAATCAGTAGCAAACTAAATTAAGCCAAGCAACGTAATTGAACAATTTTGCAATAAGTGTATAACTAAAATTCCGAGAAGAAGGTAACTGAACTTACGCTAGTTCTTTGTACAGGCACACTGCAACTTCTTTTTTGCTTACAAGGTTGAACGAAGGAGTCCATGGCATCAATTGCTTGGATACGCAGTCCCAATATTTCTTTCTTCCCACACTGCATTGGTAAGTCGAATGGTTAATCTGGTAAGATGGTGCGTCCTTGATATGTTATATGAGGACGTGTAGATAGATTGTAGCCACACACATCACACTGGCTTTTACTGTATATTTCATGCGATTACTTTTGGCATATCGAGGTCTAAGCAATCTACAATAGGATGAAAAGAATGACATCCTTCACATTATTGGCGAACTTAGTTCATGGAAACAAGCAATTCAACCATTCTGTGGGTAAATCAAAAGCGCCACTGGAATAGTTTTGACTACCCCAATCATACACGCAAAAAGGGGCGATCCCACCATAGGGGATGGTATGGGCGGCCGCCTCGGGTGGCTGGAAAGTGTGCACCTATTTTGATTCATCTAGGTTGGCCCAGGCTAGTTTTGTTCGTCCCAACACATGAGCAGGTAATATAAAAAATGAAGAAAAATGTTTCAATCTGGATGGGCCAATAACATAAGTGCAAGGCCAGCCCTATAGCAGGCTCGCGGCCCAAACGAGTGCCTCCCATATCGATCGACAGCAGGAAAAATCCCAATTCATTCGCTCCAGCCTCCAGTCTGGTTCGCTCCAAACCTAGCCACCGCTGGACAGACCGACGCAACACTTCCTCATGCCCTCGTTAGAGGGCGATTGCCGGGCTTCAAGCGAACAGAAGGACAAGAAGATGAAGATCCAACCTTGGGTGTAGCCTGCGTGGGAGGCAGCGGCGGCAGCACGGGCATGGCATCGAGCTTGCACAAATGGATAGTCGCAGCTTGCAAGAGTAGCATGCGCAACAAACAGGTACATCACATCCCTGATTATATCTAATTCAACTCTTCAATTTCTAGCCAATAGTTAAACCTGACGGTGTTCTAAAACTGTTTGTATGTAGGGAATCTATGAGAAAATGAAACCAATTTCTACTTATTTTATAACTCCCCCAATCAATATTGAACTGACTAAATCTAATGTATCTAATCAAGTTTTCGGTGCAAACATACAAGCTCATGTTGTTCTTGAGCCTGAAGTGTCTAATGAACAGACTGCTAATGAAGTATTTGATGCAAACATTTTACATGATCCTGGTGATGAACATATAGTGTCTAATGAGGGATCTAATGCAAGCATTTTGCAAGCTCCCATTGAAGGATTTAGTGTCTAATGATGATCTGCTATGTTGAGAGAGACATAGAGATTTGTAGGCATTGATGACAAGCAAATTATAGTGCATTTTCATAGCTTGAGGAAACGTCGAGGCCATCTACCAGAAAGTCCCCATATCATGACAACATAGAATAAATACTTTTCTAATCTATTGTTTGAAACTATTGGCATACTTGTGCATGATAGTTATATTGATATGCAGTGTGCGCACTGGTTATAGGTGCAATTACACTTCGATATTTTCAGCCAGAGAACGAAGAAGTCAAGAAGGTACAGACCATGCTTGTAGTCCTTGTACACCATGTTGCATTTTGTATTTGTTGGTGCTTGCATCATTTAGTGTTTATAATCTGAACTACTTTGGATCATTAGCTGGTTTTCAAAGTGCATGTAGCTTCACATTTCTCAAGTTATGTTGATATCCGGAGTGCAAGTGCCTTCATATTTTTTAAGTTAAATGTTTGCCCCTGGTAACTTGAATTCGTTGATCCACCACTGCACACAAATCATACACGAATGCCAGTACGAATTAAATGAAATGCAGGGACTTACGCTAGCTCGTTGTACAGGCTCAGAGCAGCTCTGCTTGCGCTTGGGATGTTCCTTGTACAAGTCCATGTTACCACTTGCTTGGATGTGCAGGCCTTGTTCTCCTTGCATCCCCCTCAGCATTTTTGACACGGCGAATGGTTGATCAAATAAGAGGAATCGACCTTGATGTTGTATCAGAGGACAGATACTTACAAGGTTATACGGGTGTGCAGGATGTGTACCAGATCCCATAGCACCGTCATGCTTCGCTAAAAATGGATTTGCTTGTTTCAGATGATATCTCCAGAAGAAATTAGAGTTAAAGTCAGAGTTGCATAGGCATGTAAGCTAAGAGAACAGTGAAAGGATATCCAAACATCGTCGGAACAGTGCACAAGGGAGTGATCTGTGGATACCTAGTTCGGGCCGGCGTTTGGGCATGCTCTCCTAGCTAGAGTGCGGGTCACTTCAGAGCCATTGAGGGTGATGCGCTAGCGTTGGTTGGCAGCGCACGGATGTAGATCTTGAGTGGCAGCAGAGCTCTATGATGTGGTGGATGAGACCGTTGGTGAAGCCCCAATGGCCTCGAGGGGCGGACGTGCGACGATGTGCTCGGTGAAGTAGCCCCGGTGAGCTAGGAGATGGCATCGGCGAAGCGCACCTGATGCGGTGGAAGTCGGTGTCTATGAGGCACGTAGGTTGCGGCGGCCGACGTTGTTGGTGGAGCACCCGGTGCGGTGGACGAGGGCATAGATGAGGTAGCTCCGGTGTGGTGGTGAAGCGCGACCGTCATCTTCGTCGTTGTCGTCCGGCATAGAGGTTGGGAAAGAGACGAGACGAGGGGCGATTCGAACTTTGCTTGGGTTGGCGGTGAATTAGGGATTTGAGCAATCTGGGCGCAGAAGGGGATGGTGGAGAAGGGAGATTTTGTAGGGCTGGAATTGGGGCTGCTAGATATTTCAATTCAAAACATGAAAGCGCGAACTTATTTTGTCGTCATCCTTTTTTTTGGGGGGGGGGGGGGAGGGAGGGGTGGGTGGCTAGGTGTTACGCGTCCGTCCGACACACGCGACCACCACGACACGACCCTAGTCTTCCTGGTGCGCCTACATTTGACAATGCAAACGAATCTTCTATCATTTGCAAACGAATCTGTATGTATTACCATGCCCGTGTTTTCCTTGCAATAGTTAGTCATTCAAAATGAGATACTCCCATCATACACTTTTGTAAGTCCTTTCAGACAACTTAAAATGAACTGTTTTACACATTGTCTGAAATGTCTTCAAAGTCTTATAAAAGTGAACATAGGGAGTACTATAAATCAATTAATGAGGAGTTATTTGAAAAAACTGAAACAGTATCCACGCTAACATGGATTAGAGTATGTGTCACATAATTAGTTATTTGAATTAGAGTGTGTGTCACGTAGCGATCTTCAATTCTAATGTGGATTTCGCATTTCACTGTATCCACGCTACTTTTTTAATACAAATTCATATGTATATGATGAACACCAAGGTAGTGAGAAAACTTTTGGATGGATTCAAACATATGACCTACAAAATAGAACAACAAATCGAGTCAATGTCAACTTCTCGAAACCTAGTATGGCACGAATTCGAAATAATTACCCATATGCATGGTCCTCAGTTCAAATTTTACAATGTACACCGAATTGAAACATTGTTATTAAGTCTCGTATATCTACATTCAAATTTTGTTTTTAGCCCCCCCCCCCACACACACGCACACGCTACATACTTCCTGTATCGGTCAATCTTCCTCTCCTAACCACCTTAGGAAGCTATCGGTTTCCAACACACATACATTTTTTCTCTCCATGTTTCGATCTCCAACTCTCTCAACTACACAACCCCTTTTTTCCACTCTATTACCAAATGTATTTACCTCACACACCCGCCATTGCACCCATGACGAGCTCACTCTCTCCCTATCCCTCTAACCCTCTCGCGCTAAATACATGCATTGCCTATCTAGCCCTCCAACCTCTCGTGCGCACGCACACACGTTGTCTATCTAGGTCACTCCCTCGAGACTGTCTCACTCTTTCTTCCGCACGGCGGGCCACACTTGCTCAATCTCGCTCTATTTATCTGAGTCTCGTTTAACCTCGTTTTCTTTCACACACAAATGATATATCTCCCTATTCGGGCCTCGATCAACACACTCTATACTCTCTCATGCAGATTGTCTATATAGGTCAGTCCATCCAAGCCGCCCCCACTCTTTCGATCTCATGGCGGGCCATGCTCGCTCAATCTCTCTCTCTCTCTCTCTCTATATATATATATATATATATATATATATATCCCTCTCTCTCTCTTTGTATGTCTCAATTGACCTCGCTCTTTCTCGGACAAAAACGATATATCACCATGTTTGAGCCCAATTCGACCTATTCACATTGTATACTCTCTCACACACATTGTCTATCTAGGTCACTCTCTCCAACCCATCTCACTCTTTTGATCGCACGATGACCCTATGCGATCGATTGACCTTGCTTCCTCCCACGCACAAAATATATCTACACGTCTGTGACTGGATCATCTCTCAAGCTCTATCTTATAGCCCTCACCCTTTACAAAAGCTCAATCGGACAATATATCTCCAAAGCATATATATCTGTTCAAAGAATGTCGGACCACACTCACTTTGTCTCTCTATCTATATGTCTCTCAATTGACCTCGCTTTCTCACGTCGTATCTTCCACGCATTGAAGCTACCTCTCCATCCCTCGCAAAGCCGGAGCTATTTACATTGCGAGGGGCACTCCAACCTTGGATTAATTTGTGTAGGTCGGTTTAGATTATATTTTCGTAGCATTCGGCCCACAACTACTCCAAACACCATTGCAACCCCCGCAACTCCCCTAGTTGATTTCCCTCTGGCTCGGTCATCGCTCTCTCGCACGTCCTTTCTCGCCTTCAACGTGGCACCATGGTATTATTGCAAAAAACTCTGTTGTTCTCTTTAATTATTATAAATAAGCTACAAAACTACACACTGATAGTCCACTTGGAATGCAACAAATTTCGACCAACAAATTAAAGTGCTACAAAGTACACACCGAGGGGCCCATATGTCATTAAACAAATTTGGACCCATATACAAATTAAAAAATAAAGGACGAGGATCGAACATGCGACCAGGGCCTTCAAGCCGCACGTCAATAGGCAACATACGTAGAATAACAATGTTTGTTGTACCCCCCTTTGTTCACATAATGTTTTTATATTACCACAGCCTATTTAACGGATAACATGTAATATTATTTTTAGTACTATTCACCTTCACTTACTGGTGGGTTCCATGTGTGCTCTCTCTCTCTCTCCTCCCCTTCTGCGTTTAGATGCATGGGCAAACACGAAGAACTCATGGGCGATATTGCCGTTGACCATATCTAGACACGTTCACAAGTTACGGCACCAGTTTCACATACTTGCAGCACTAGTCAGTGTGTACGTGCAATGCATGTTAATTTGGATGTACTCCCTCCGTTCCTAAATGTAAGTCTTTTTAGAGATTTCAAATGGACTTCCACATACGGATGTACATAGACATATTTTAAAGTGTAGGTTCACTCATTTTACTCCGTATGTGGTCACTAGTTGAAATATCTAGAAAGACTTATATTTAGGAATAGAGTGAGTATATTAAGTGCATGCGGTTCAGTAAGATATTATTTGTGTCGGGGGTTGGGAGCGACATATGCCAAAGGATGGCTTATCATGGTGGGAGCGAGTAGAACGTCACCGGTGCCTGGAAGCGGGATGGGGCGTAGACACGAACGCCGGCGCACTTTACCCAGGTTCGGGGCTCTCCTAGGAGATAACACCCCTAGTCCTGCTCTGCGGGGTCTCCGCATGATCACTAAGGCACTAGTGAGATGTGCTCCTTGAGCTGTATGCTAGAGGTAGAAGGAGGCAGGGCTAGCTCTCTTCTTCCTCTAGATGTGAGTCTAGTTCTAACAGGTTGGGAACCCTTTGCATGGGTGCCCTGGGAGGTTTATATAGGCCTACCCCCCAGGCGTACATTGGTAATCTGGCCGGGTGGTGGACCCGGCTGTCAGTGCCTCTTGTCGCCGGCTTCTCCACCGGCAGCTAGGGCCCGCTGCCTGGTGGGCCCCGCCGACTGGTCTGGTACGGAGCCGACAGGCCGCCCCCGCCGCTGGCGGGTCTAGTTGATGGCTGATCACTGTAGCCGTGATGCTAATGATGCAAGTTTGGTCAGGGGAGCGTGGCTACAGTCCTGCCGCCTAGTGGGAGATCACTGTAGCCACACCACGCCCCATCTAGTTTATGGTGCACGGGCCTCGAGGGAGGTACTGGCCGCCTGCTGGAAGCCGGCCTCCCTTAGGTTCGGCTGGTTTGGTTTCCGCCGTCTTCCCGGCACTCACTGCCTGGTAGGGCCCACCGCCTACATGCCGTACCGACAGGCCGTCGTGGGAACAGGGCTCCGCCTATCAGGAATGACGTCAAGGGGGAAGTGGCAACAGTGCCGCATCATGCGAAGATCTTTGCTGGTACGGGGCACTGTAGCCACGCCAAGCCCAGGATTCGGGGGTGAGGGGCTACACTGTAGCCTCACCCTATGTTGTCCTCTTGATGAGGGGCGCAGACTCTACGGGCGCCGGGTGGCCGCCTGCTAGAAGCCAGCCTCTACGGAGGCCGTCTGCTAGGAGTCGGCCTGTCTTGGTGCCGTCTGCTGGTGCTCGGCCGTCTTCGGGCAGCCGGCAGTTGAGCCAGCCGGCCACCGGAAGGCGGTGCTTCTCTCTGGAGTCCTTTGGGGTGAAGCCGGCCCAAAGTCTTGAAAGGCTCAGGGACTCGGGTTAGGCTACCCGTGGCCCATTACTCCGACAGTAGTCCCCAAAGCTAGTGAGATGTCGCGGCTGATAGGCTGTGAAGCCTCAGCAGTTTCCTCGCTCGCCGTGCTCCGATCGAACGCTTGGTCTGCCTTGTGACGTGCCGGCTGCCGGAGCCAATTTCGCAAGGCGGGCTCGCCCGCCGATTTCGAACGCCAAGCCAGGAAGCAGATGGCATGCCTGCTAAGCTTCCCTAAGCCTGCCGCCCGCCATGAGCATGCCATGCAGCACACGTCAGCATGGCCAGCCTGCCACCCCACGCTCTTGATGGGACATGATAGTGGGCCGGGCCCGCCACCACCGGGCCTCGGCACGCGAGCGGATCCGCTGCGGCCGAGGCGGGCGGTTACGATCCCCGTGGGAGTTACTGTGCAGTTACTCTGCGTAGTAATCGGGGGGTCGTGGGGTCATGGGCGCAGTTAATCCCACGATCCCACATCCCGCCCCCTCGGCTTCGCAGCCCAAGGGCTATAAGTAGCAGGAGGCAGGGCAGCAGCGGAGCACGTGTGCCCTCCTCCCCAGTCTTTCTTCTTCCTCTCTCTGATGCTGCTGCTCCGTGCCTGTTATAGTGTCACCGCAGCTCGCCATCGACGAGCCTCTCCTCCCCACACAGCTCCGCTCAGATGCCATGGCGCGCGAGAAGGGAGGAGACTACTAGGACGGCTCGGTGGTGATCGAGGACCACCTCACCTTCCTCCGGGCCACGCGTCAGATGCCCAACGCAGACTTCGTCAAGGTGCGGGTGCCGCCGCGGGAGGAGATTTCGCCAGCATCGCACGGGAACGAGTGGGTCGTCTTTCGCTCGCATTTTCTCCGCAGCTTCGGCCTCCCGGTGAGCGGGTTCCTCCGCTCGTTCATGGACTTTTGCCACATCCAGCCGCACCACTTGACGCCCAACACCATGACGCTGCTATCCGCCTTCGTCACGGCTGCGAGGGCTAGCTCAGCATCCTCCCCACCATTGAGCTGTGGGGAGCCTTCTTCTATGCCAAGCTGGGCACCTCTGCCATGGAGACGGAGGCCGAGTGCGGCGCCTTCGTTGCCGTGCGCCGGCCGTCGGAGAAGAATGCCTTCCCGGTCATCAAGCTGTCACAGTCAGTGAAACTGTGGCAGCAATCGTACATTTACGTGGAGAACGTCAACCCGACAGTCGACTTCTTCAACCTGCCGCCCTACGAGGCTGGCCCCCCTGTTGGGCTTCGGCCCAACTGGGGCTTCAAGCCGAAGCCCGTGTCGGCCGACACGGCCGCCGCCATCAGCCGGCTCCGGGTGCTGACGGAGGCGGAGGGTCTCATGGCGTCCGACCTGCTGATCGCCTTAATCGAGCGTCGGGTTCTCCTGCTCCAAGGCCATCCTCATCTGATTTGTCGGATGAGCAGGCATCATGACCCGAGCCGGATGTGCACAAAGGAGATGCCGACTGCCGAGGTGGCCCGAAGGGTGAACGAGATCTCCGACCTCAAGGTGTCAAAGGGGTCCTGGCGGTTCGCTAAGCGGCCATACTCCCGCGACAACCCGCCGTCTGCCGTAAGTGTCTTAGCTTCCCCCTTTTAGCTCTTGCCTTGGTCTTGGTATGAAGTGGTCCTTCTTTGGAGCGCAGATCTACATGTCTTCGGCGACGGCCGCCATCGTGGGGCCGGGTCGTGACTACCAGCCCGACTGGGATGTGAGCGACGAGGACGACGCCATAGGCGGCGGTGACGGAGCAGGCGGCTCCGAGGAAGGGGGCGGCATGGAGACCTGGCCCGACGACGACGACGAGGAAGACGAGCCGCGCCCCGCCCGGGGCGCTGCTAACACAGGCGCGGGCCCCTCCACTGGGCCGTCTGCTCGAGGCGGCAAGCGCATGCGGAAACAGGGCACCGCCCTGTTCGGTAGCGTGCCGAAGAAGCCAAAGAATCCGGCCGCTGTGACCAGGCGGAAAGAGGCCACGGCGAAGGTGGACAAGTTCCAGAGGCAGCCGAAGGCTCCGCCCATGGTGTCGGCGTAAGTATTTTCTCTTACGCTTTCTATTTCTTGTTGATCCGGCCTAAAAATTTCTTATCTTAGGGCCCCTCTTACCCTCAACAAGTCGGCCGCCGCCTCGGTCATCAGGTCGGTGGAGACCTCCACCACCACCCGGCGAATCAATCCGGCCGTCGACCTCCGTGAGGCGCAGGAGCGAAATGCGCGGGAGGTGCGCGAGCAGCAGGAAGCCACCCGCCTGTTGAAGGCGGAGGCTGACAGGGCAGAGGCGTCCGCACTGAAGAAGTTGGCGGAGGCGGAAGCTGATTCCACAGCGAAGGAGCGGCTCGCCAAAGCTGCGCGCCGCAGGAAACCGCTGCTCGTGCCTCCCCTGAATTTCGCGCCACCTCTGCCAGAGTTTGTGGCGACGACTTGGGCAGCCGGCGATGAGCAGCCGGTCATGGAGAGGGAGGGCAGCAACGTTGCCATGCCGGACATTGTCGTGCCTCCGCCACAGCCGACCGGCGGAGCACAAGTCAGGGAGCCGGTGGCCCCGCCGGTGCCAGCAGCCGAGAACGAGGTGGTGACATGCCGAACTCCTGAGGCCCGCACATCCGTGCGCCGTCGTCTCGCAAAGGCGGCCTCAGCACCGCGACCGCTGGAGGCCGGTGCCACGAGCTCGTTGGTCCCAGACACCGAGGCGACCAGCACCGCGCCCTCCGGTTGGGTGCACGGAGGCGGGACGGGAGCCTTGAACCAGGCGACCCTCGACGTCCAGGCCAAGCTCCGGGCTGAAGCCGACGCCCTCAAGCGGTGCAACGAGGTGCTCCTCAACTCGTGAGCAGCCATCCGAGTATGCTTCTCTCTTCTTTATTTTTGATCTTTTATTTCTTGGTGGGGGCGCTGAGCAGGCAGTCCAAAATTTTAACTTGCGAGCGCTAAGTGTTGACTCTGTCTGACATCCCTATTGCAGGATTACCACAACCTCCGCGCGGCCACCTTCAACTCTGGAGTCCTGGAGGTGGAGAAGCAGACCGCAAACTTGTCGGAGAGCCGGAGTAAGTCTTGCTTTTCTTTCTCCGCGGGGGCGCGCTGGCGCACCCGCGGGCTATAGTCCCCGAGATTTGGGCCGACTGCCGAGCAGTCGGGCCGGATCTCCCCGGCCAATGTATTTCTTTGGTTGATCATTGATAAGTTCTTTCTCTACGGGGGCGCGATAGCGCACCCGTGGGTTGTAGTCCCCGAGATTCGGGCCGATTGCTGAGCAGTCGGGCCAGATCTCCTCGGTAACTACATCCCTTCCTTGTTCAGTGTTGACGTCCTTTCTTCTTCTCTTTTTGCAGAGGCGAACGCCGCCTTGCAGCAGCAGCTGGGCGAAGCCAACACCGCGATGCGCGCCAAGGAGGCAGAGTGTGACAAGCTGACCGAGGAGCATGACCGACTGGTCACGCAGTTGGCGGAGCAGACGGAGCGTCTCAAGACGGCACAGAATGAGGCGGAGATGAAGGAGAGCAACCTCCTCGCTGAGTTTGAGACCAAACGCTCCGCCTGGGCCGACAAGGAGGCGCAGCTGACTGCTGGCTTCGGTAGCGTCGAGGACATGGTCAACGGTAAGCTTCTTCTTTTTTCTTTCTTCGAGTCGCCGGCCTCTATTCAGGCCGACTGCTGGCTTCTAACCTCTAGCTTCCTTGCCCTGCACCCAACAGACTTCTTCGCAGGCCATTCAGTCGCCGCGAACCAGGCCATTGAGGCTTATCGCCAGGAGCGGAGGGCATAAGGCGTGCAGATTGCCGCCGACGCCCCCCGGACCCTCAACGTGCAGCTTCTCAGCATCCAGGCCTGCCTTCAGCTGGCTCACCAGCTGCTGCGCCGTCTTCAACGTGTCGGGGCCCAGGCAATCTCCGCCCTTTGGCCAGGCGTGCCGGCTCCGCGCACTCCCAGTCGGACTGTCGACTAGCTGGAGGTGGCGACCGGTCGCCTAGAGGCCTGGAAGGGCTCCTCGGCCCGTGCTGGAGCGCGCCAGGCTCTGGAATTCATCAAGGCGTGGAATCCTGGGCTAGATCTAGCCCAGCTGACCACGTTTCGGCTGGAGGCGTAGGAGGAACTGGTGGCGGTGGAGGGCGACCTTGTCAGGAGGGCGGCGGCGATTGCCGACTGCACCGACACCAGTGTCTTCGTCCCGGAGCCGGTTGATGATGGCGCCGAGGCGCCACCGAAGTGGTTCGGGCTGAATCCGGAGGACAGCGAGGACTCGGCCGAGGTGATTGACTCCAGCGACGAAGGGGAAGACGCGGAGGACAAGGAAAGCAAGGAGGACGCGCCAGAGGTTGGAGCGGACAGCCAGCCTCATCTTGACCGCGCCTCGGTGTCTGACCAGCCGTCCGTTCCACCAATCGGCGCTGCCGACTCTACCGTTCAGCCGTCCGCTGCTCCAACTGTCACCGCTGACCCCGCTGTCCAGCCGGAACCCTCAGCTCCAACTGGCGCCGCCGACTCCATCGTCCAGCCGGAACCCTCTGCTGCCCCTTAGGCTGTTGCCTTTATTTTCCATGTTTATCAGTCTTGACAAACTTTGTTTAAATTTGCACAATTCCACCCGTGGGGTGTATTTTAAACTCTGTTGAATGCTGGCCGATGGGCCTTTTGCTATGTAAATATTGATCGTCGCAAATAGTGCTATATTTGCTGAGTTCTGACTTTTCTTGCTTTCTGCTCCTTGCTTTTTTCCTTTGCTGTCCTCCCTTGGCTAGCCTCTTGTCAGCCAACCAGCCGCTCTGCGGACTGTGACTGGGTCGAGTACTTAGCCATTTACGGGAGGGCGAGTACTTAGCCGTTTGGAGTGTTGGCAAGGTGAGAAGAAGTCGGCCGGCCGGCTGCTCGGCAGCTGGTCGAAGAGGCGGGATGCCGGCCCCGGCTATGTGCACATTTTTCCTTAGTCAATTTTCATGTGGGAACCGCTTTGCAACCCCTGTCCATCGTACAGTCGCTCTGCGATCTGCGGCTTCTGACAGGAGAAGTTTTTTGGTGCCGATACACTACTTGTCTGACTGCAGGAAACGACACATAGTGGAAGGCGGCGAGCCTCCGGGCCGACTGGTCGAACCCGGTGCCAGGCGGAATAATAAAACAACACATTCATAGGCATAACACTTATCATATAGATAAAAGAGGGTAGTCCCCGAGTTCTTCTCTGGGGACCCAGAGTCTTCGTACTTAATACAAAAGGTAGCGTGATACATACTGCTTTTAACTGTAAAATCTTTGGAGGAGGTTTGCGTTCCATGGCCTCTCTGTCTCCTTACCTGAGTCATCTCTCTTGCGTGCTCTAGGCTTCTGAGCGTCAATCAGGTAGTAGGAACTGTTGCCCAGCACTTTGCTGACGATGAAGGGGCCTTCCCAAGGTGCCATGAGCTTGTGCTGGCCGGCTGTTTGCTGTATCAGCCAGAGCACAAGGTCTCCCTCTTGGAAAGATCTTGGCTTGACCTTGCGATTGTAGTATCGGCGCATACTCTGCTGGTAGATGGCGGACCGGCTGAGTGGCAACAGCCGGCTCTCTTCCAGCAGATCAACGCCGTCTTCTCAGGCTTCTTTGGCCTCCGCCTCGGTGTACATGGTGACTCGTGGGGAGTCAAATTCTATGTCCGTCGGGATGGCGGCTTTGGCGCCGTAGACGAGGAAGAAAGGCGTGAAGCCGGTTGATTTGTTCGGAGTTGTGCGCAGGCTCTAGAGGACGGCCGGCAGCTCATCGAGCCAGCAGCCGGCCGAACGCTCTAGAGGCTCGACCAGTCGGGGCTTGATGCTAGACAGAATGAGGCCGTTTGCTCGCTCCACTTGGCCGTTTGACTGCGGATGGGCAACGGACGCTAAGTCCAGTCGAATGCCCTACGTCGCGCGGAAATGAGCCAAGGCTCCTTTGGCAAAGTTTGTGCCGTTGTCGGTGATGATGCTGTGTGGTATGCCGTACCGAGTGGTGATGTCGGCGATGAAAGTCATGGCAGTCAGCCCATTCAGCTTCTTGATCGGCTTTGCTTCTATCCACTTGGTGAACTTGTCCATGGCGACAAGCAAATGAGTCATGCCGCCTCGAGCCGTCTTGAATGGCCCCAGCATGTCTAGCCCCCAGAGGCAAAGGGCTAGGCAATGGGAATTGTCTTGAGCACAGAAGCCGGCAAGTGTGGCTTGGAGTGGAACTTCTGGCACCCTTTACACTTTTGGACCAACTCTTTGGCGTCTTCTAGAGCAGTCGGCCAGAAGAAACCATGGCGGAAAGCTTTGGCAACAAGTGATCTTGAAGCCGCGTGGTGACCACATTCGCCTTGGTGGATATCCTTGAGGATTGCTTGGCCCTGGTCCAGCTCCATGCAGCATTGGTACACACCAGTGACATTGCGCTGCACCAGTTCTTTGTTGATGATGGTATACGCTGCTGCCCGCCATTGTACTTGTCGGGCTAGGATCTCGTTAGTCGACAGCTCTTTGTTCACCAGAAAGTTGAGGATGGGTTGAGCCCATGATGGTGCTGCTATTTCTTCGACTGCCATGACTGCAATTTGCACAAGGGCGGTTGGGCCGGGAGGTGGCGGGTTGGAGTTGGCTGCCGCCTGTTGACTTGGAGAAGTCTCCGAGCCGACTACTGCAGTCCCCAGGCCGGGCTCTGAAGTCCCCGGGTCGGGTACGACTGCTGCAGTCCCCGGGCCGCCTGCCGAAGTCCCCGCGCCGGCTTTTGGGACCCTCAAGTCCGATCCGACTGCTTCGGGAGGGGCCAGCACGAAGATGGAGTCAGATTCTGGCGACGGCTTGACAGACGGCTTGAGGAGGCGTTGTGGAGTGACGTCGGCTGGTATTGCTTGGCGGGTGGAGCCGATCCGTGCTAGGGCATCTGCTTGCTCGTTGTCATTTCTTGGCACATGGAGGAACTCACACCCGTCAAAGTATCCACTGAGTTGCTGCACGAGGAAGCGGTAGCTTGCCATATTTGCATCCTTGGCGTCCCAGTCGCGTGACGACTGCTGGACCACCAAGTCGGAGTCACTATAGCACAGGATCCGGCGAATGCCAAGTTCTTTGGCAAGCCGGAGCCCATGTATGAGCACTTCGTATTCAGCTACGTTGTTGGAGGCAGCAAAATGGATTTGCAGCACATATCTGAGCTTGTCGCCTTTGGGAGAGGTGAGGACGCTGCCGGCTCCCAGACCGGTGTGCATCTTTGAACCATCAAAGTTCATCCGCCAATGGGTGGAGTCTGGCGCTGGCGTCAGGTACTGGGTCTCAACCTAGTCGACAAGGAAGTCGGCCAACGCTTGTGACTTGATGGCGGTGCGAGGCTGGTAGTAGATGGTGTAGGGGGCCAGCTCTATGGCCCATTTGGCCACTCGGCCTGAAGCGTCTCGGCTTCCAATGATCTCATCAAGCGGAGCAGTGCAGACAACAGTAATTGGGTGCTCTTGAAATTAAAGCTTCGGCTTCTTGGCAGCAAAGGTGCACACAATAGCACATCTTCTGATAGTGGGGGTAGTTCTGCTTGGAGGCGGACATCACTTCACTCAGATAATACACCGGCCTTTGGACCGGCAGTGCTCTACCTTCCTCCTTGCGTTCCACCACTATGACCGTGCTGAATACCCGGCTGGTGGTGGCGATGTAGAGGAGAATGGGCTCTTTATCAGTCGGAGCCGCCAGGATAGGCAGGGTGGTCAACATCTTCTTGAGCTGGAGAAAAGCTTCGTCCGCCTTGTCGTTCCACTCGAAAAAAGTGGTTCTCTTCATGAGCTGGTACAGGGGAAGAGCCTTCTCGCCCAGCCGACTGATCAAACGGCTGATGGATGCCAGGCAGTCGGTGAACTTCTGCATGTCCAGTAGTCGGATGGGCACTTCCATCTTCTCGATGGACTTGATCTTCACAGGGTTGCACTCTATGCCACGCTCTGAGACCAGAAAGCCAAGAAACTGGCCGGCTGGTACTCCAAAGACACATTTCTTCGGGTTGAGCTGATCGAAAATCGGCGCAGGTTCTCAAATGTCTCCTTGAGGTCTTCCAGTAGCGTGCCATGCTTCTTCGTCTTCACCACCACATCATCCACGTAAACTTGGGCATCTCTGCCGAGTTGCTCGAGGAGACACTTCTGCATGCAATGCTGAAACGTGGCGCCGGCATTCCACAAGCCGAACGTCATGGTCAGGTAGCAGAAGGCTACGAATGGTGTGATGAAGGTGGTCTTCAGCATGTCGGCCGGGTTCAGCTTGATCTGATGGTACCCTGAGTATGCATCCAGAAAACTGAACAGCTCGCATCCAGCTGTGGAGTCTATCACTTGGTCAATTCTTGGCAAAGCAAAGGGATCTTTGGGGCAAGCTTTGTTGAGGCTGGTATAATCAATACACATGCGCCACTGCTTATTCTTCTTCAGCACAAGAACTGGGTTGGCCAACCATTCTGGGAAGAATACTTCCATGATACAGCCGGCTGCTAGAAGCCGGGCTATCTCTTCCCCAACAACTCTTCTCTTTTCTTCTGACAGGCGGCGCAAGGGCTGCCTGACCGACTTGGCGTCAGGTCAGACATGTAACTTGTGCTTGGCGAAATCTATCGGAACACCCGGCATGTCTTTGGGAGACCATGCAAAGATGTCCCGATTCTCATGGAGGAAATCGACGAGCTCGCTTTCCTATTTGCTGTCAAGGTTTGCACAAATGACAACGTGCCTCTCCGGGTGCTCCGGGTCCAAGGGTATCTTATTCATTTCCTTTGCCGGCTTGAACGAGCCCTCGACTTCCGACTCCTTGGGATTGGGTGACATTTTTGGCTGCTTGCCTGCCATTGCCACAACCCAGTCAAGGAGCCGCTTTTCAGCTGCAATCAAAAGGGACTCGGCCAACCGGCTGCTGTCTGCAGTGCAGGCGGACGACTTCTTGTAGTCTCTGACTATGGTTAGGATTCCCTTGGTAGTTGGCATCTTCATCTTGAGGTAAGCATAGTGGGGGACCTCCATGAACTTGGCCAGAGCAGGCCGGCCAAGTAGTGCATGGTAGGGGCTCTCAAGGTCCACCACCTCAAACCAGACTGGCTCTTGGCGGAAGTGATTTTTGTCTCCGAAGAGAACATCAATCTGAGTCTTGCCGATTGGTGAGCAGGAAAGGCCAGGGACAATGTCGTGGAATACAGTCCGACTGGGGTCAAGCTGCTTCTACTTGATTCACAACTTCTCCATAGTGTCATGGTATAGGATATGACGCTGCTGCCTCCATCTATCAGGACTCGGGAGAAACGTGTTGTCCGCCTCTCAGTCGCGAAGGTGGCATCTAAGACCACAGGAGAGGGCATCACCTCTGGGTGGTCAGCCCTGTTCCAACTGATGGGCTTCTTAGGACAGTGCATGAAGTCTGGGGTGTCTGACGCCACCGCATGTACTTCTTGCTGCTGTCGTCAGCCACACTAGTGAACACGACATAGGCTCCGTGCTCCTCTGGATACTCATCTTGTATGACGCCGACTGGCCGAGCCGCCGGCTGCTGGGGCGGAGGAGGTGGCGGGCCGGTAGGCGGAGGAGGCAGGAGTCCATCTCCCTTGGCTATTCTGGTGAGCCAATGGCACTTCCGAGTGGTGTGGTCGGACCGCTTCGCACCACTATGGAACTTGCAGGGGCGTCAAGAGTCTGCTGATATGAGAAGGCGGGCAACCAATTGGGCTTGCCGCCTTTCTTACGCTTGGGCAGAGGCTGCCCTTCCGGCTACTGGTCCTCGACTGTCGCCACCTGTCGGCTGGTGGAAGCCGGTTGTGTGGCCTTGCGCTTGTGGTCGCTTGGTTTCTGTCGCCGACTGGTGTCGCCAGCCGGAGTTCGAGGAGCCCGAGGAGCTACCTTGCTGGATGCATCGACTAGGATCTCCGCCTTCATGGATGAGTCGTCTGTGGCGTGTTTGTCAGCGATGATTGAGAGAGTCCTGGATTAAGGGGTCCTCGGATAGCTGGACTATATACTTTGGCCGGACTGTTGGACTATGAAGATACAAGATTGAAGACTTTGTCCCGTGTCCGGATGGGACTCTCCTTTGCGTGGAAGGCAAGCTTGGATACTTGGATATGTAGATTTCCTTCTCTGTAACCGACTCTGTGTAACCCTAGCCCCCTCCGGTGTCTATATAAACCAGAGGGTTTAGTCCATAGGACAACAACAATCATAATCATAGGCTAGCTTCTAGGGTTTAGCCTCTACGATCTCGTGGTAGATCAACTCTTGTAATACTCATATCATCAAGATCAATCAAGCAGGAAGTAGGGTATTACCTCCATCAAGAGTGCCCAAACCTGGGTAAAACACCGTGTCCCCTGCCTCCTATTACCATTAGCCTTAGTTGCACAGTTCAGGACCCCCTACCCGAGATCCGCTGGTTTTGACACCGACATTGGTGCTTTCATTGAGAGTTCCACTATGCCGTCCCGATAAGGCTTGATGGCTCGCCTCATCGTCAAGGATAACATCACCTCTGGAGGATCCCTGGCTGTAGGCCAAACTCTCCGGCTGGGCGGTTTCGTCATGGCCGCCCGTTCGGCCGTCGCGCCGACGATGATGTCATCTCAGGTCATCAAAAACAACCTCCGCGTCAGCCAGGAATTCACCGAGTAGATGGATCCAATGGAGCTCTCCTCCTTCAACGAGCTCTTGGATCGCATCGCCGCCCTGGGAGTCTTTACGGATTATGATCAGATCGGGCTTAAACCCGACCTAAGGGAGATTAACTCTCCGCCGATCACCCGTCAGATAGCGGTGGTGGAGGAACAAAACGGTAATTCTTCCTCTATTTTGAGGACGAACTATGTCCGGATTCCAGAGCTCTCTGAGCCTGATACCCATCTACGGGAGGACGTGGCCTAGGCTCCGAACTTAGAATCGGGCAGCGGGCCACAAATACTGGGAAATATCCTGGAGCCCGAGCTGCCAAGCTCAGGAGCTCCTTCACCCCTGGGTTCGAGATTGGGTCAGGACGTGGACATAATTTCACCCACCCACCCAGACACAAGCGATCTTTCCCACATCAGACAAGAGCCCCAAGAGATAGTAGACCACTTCTGGGCCAGATTCCTCCCTGTAATGAGCAAGGTTAAGGACTGTCACGAGGAAGATGCAATCTCATTCTTTTGCAAAAATTGCACGGACAAGGGAATTCTCAATGCCATAAGCCGCCGTGACATAGCACACTTTGCCGACCTCGCAGCCATAGTACAGAAGTACCGCGCGATGGAAAGCTCCTGGAAGACCCAAACAAAATTCTGGGATCCTTCAGCCCTAATTAAACCCCTTGTCTGAACTAAAAGGGTGCGCTCTCGCAAGTCATCCAACACAATTACAAAGAAGCCAAAGCCCTCTACAGGGCGTGGAACCATACTGGAAGGATGGCTCAATAGGCCATGCAAAATTCACAGCACACCGAACACCATACCAACACACGGCCTTACAGCATGTTGGATACTCCGGCAGGTGGCCAAGAGCGGCGAGGACCTTCTCATCGACAATATCACAAAGCACCATCCCGCAGAAAATAACAACACAGTACACCGTCTTTGAGACTTTCGCCTCAAACAACAGGCGCAAGCGAGCGCTCCGCAGCCTCGCCGAAGTCTGCCACGTAGCAGCAATAAACCTGTGGAACGACACGGCCATAACCTTCAATGCCAGCGATGAACCTCAATTCCGAACAGTCCGAGCACCAGCCGCTTTGGTCATTAGTCCAATAGTGGACGGATTCCGGCTTACTAAAGTGTTGATGGACGGCGGCAGCGGATTAAACCTCATCTGTGAGGAAACTCTTAACAAAATGGAAATCGATAAGAGCCGCATTGAGCAAAGCAGCACAACCATCAGGGGAATCAACCCTAGTCGGGAGGCACGATGCATCAGGAAAATCACATTGGATGTGGTATTCGGCACACCGGAGAATTATAGGTCCGAAGAAATCACATTCCAGGTGGCCCCGTTTAGCAGTGGATATCACGCCCTCTTGGGGCGAGACGCATTCACAAGCTTCCAAGCTATACTCCATTACGGGTACATGAAGCTCAAGATGCCGGGGCCCAGGGGCGGAGCTAGGCCCTGGGCACCCAGGGCCTAGGCCCGGGGCGTGGAAAAATTAATTGGCATCGAGTATATAGGCTTTTTTGCAGGCCCGGGGCGCAACTAGTCAAAAGAAGAAGGCCAAAAGCCTTGATGGGATGTCTTACGAGAAACCCAGGCAACCACGAGGCAACGCCACCCCATGATCTAGTACGCATGACTTCACGAGGGCACGGGAGAATGCAGGGCTGTTGGACGAAACACTCACGCGGCCGCCGCAAGTCGCACGCATGCGGACAAGGCGATCGATCTCCAGCAGTAGCAGGGACTCCAACACCCGTGCCACCGTCCGCCGTGGCTCCGCCCCTGGCCCACCCACTTTTCCCCTGCTCCCAGGCTGTAGGTTGCCGCCCTCCTGTTCGTCGTTCGCCCGTGTGACGCTGCTTCACTGCCGGCTGCCGTAACTTGCAATTTTCTTTGATGCTTCACCTGTTTCCTCCTTGATGCTTTCTACTTAAACCATGTTCTATTTGTATGAGTTGTAGACGCTTTGAACTGAAATTTATACCATGTTGTATCCAGTCAGATATCTAGGGCATTGTTGAACTCAAATTAATGTAATTGCCAATTTCATTTTATATTGTAGAAAAAGAAGATGAAGAGATTTTGCATGTTGCAACCGCATCAGTGAAAAGAGTTTATGAGTATAATCAAGACTGAGTTGAGGAATAGAAAGAACGAGTGATGATTGGCTGATTTAAAGAATGGTTTGCTATGTTGAGCGAGATGTATTTGCAAGTACTGACGATGATGATGATGATGATATTGTGTATCACTTTCAATCATATAGGTCTCGCAAAGGGATTTTAACTCCTCAAAGTGGTACATTTTTAATTTTTAATCAATGATAATTGTTTCACATGATGTTTATGCATTTATTTATGAAAAATGTTTCTTTTGATGTCTTGAAGGTGTTGACTCTTCTCCCACAGTTCATGATGTTATGCGAGGCACTGATGAAGCAAAGCAAACTATTGATTTGGTACTCTTTTTTATCGTGTATTGTTCTTTGTAGTTTTTGTCATTTATATTTCATTTTGTTGTATTGTTAAGCATTGAGTATAAATTCTAAAGTTTTCATGCAATTGAGCCATATTTTGTATGGGGTTTCTTTTGAGGTAGCTAAAAGCCTTATGAATGTTAAGTTTTTTCCTCATGGAAATTTTTTTTGGGCCCGGGGCTTGCTCCAATCCTGGCTCCGCCACTGCCGGGGCCCTATGGGATCATCACTCTCGCTAGTGATCCGGACATAGCACTCTGTGCCGAAAATAGAAATGCCGCACTAGCCCTCGAGGCATTATCCGAAGCCCTCACAGCCGAAGAGTTAACTGCGCTGCGTTCCGTAGTGGACATGGACGACGTGATACTCGACAACCGACCCAAGTCCACCTCTTTCAAACCAGCAGATGAAATAGTCAAATTCCAGGTCCACCCAACGGACCCTACAAAAATAGCATCAATTGGGGCACAACTGAACCCCACAATAGACGCCGCACTACGAGAGTTCTTGCGCGAGAATTGGGTCATTTTCGCCTGGCATCCTTCAGACATGCCAGGTATCCCACACAGGCTGACCGAACATAGCCTCAACATACTAAAGGGATACATGCCGGTCAAACAAACTCTTCAGCTTTTCAGAAGCCAAGCGACAAGCCATGGGAGAAGAGCTAGCCAAGCTACTCGAAGCCGGATTCATCAGAGAGATAAAACATCCGGACTGGCTAGCAAACCTGGTGATGGTACCAAAGAAGGATAAATCCTGGCGCCTATGCATCGATTTCAAAGACCTTAATAAGGCTTGCCCTAAGGATCCCTTCCCCCTCCCCCGCATCGATCAAATTATCGATGCTACCACAGGACATGATTCATTGTGTTTCCTCGACGCATACTCCGGATACCATCAAATCAAGATGGCAGAGTACGATCAAGCCGCAACGGCATTTATCACTCCTTACGGTCCCTTCTGTTTTAACACCATGCCTTTCGGGTGTAAAAATGCCGGTGAAACCTACCAACGCATGATTTAGACATGCATGGAAACACAAATCGGCAAAACAGTGGAGGTTTACGTAGACTATGTGGTTATCAAAACCAGACACGTCGAAAAATTAATAGACGACTTGAGGCTTATGTTCGATAATCTCCGAACATATGACATCAAGCTCAACCTAGAAAAATGTGTTTTCGGCGTTCCAGCCGGAAAACTCTTCGGCTTCATTGTTTCCAATAGAGGAATCAAAGCAAATCTGGCTAAAATTTGAGCTCTGTCACAGTTGGCTACCCCAACAGACCTCAAGCAAATCCAGAAACTAACTAGATGCGTGGCCACCCTAAGCCACTTTATCTCTCGATTAGGAGAAAAGGCCCTACCTCTTTATCGCCTTTTTCAACGCATTGAACACTTCGAGTGGACAGATGCGGCTACGACTGGGCTGGAGGAAATAAAGCCCTCTTGGCCACCAATCCAATTTTGGCAGCACCAAATGTCGGTGAACCCATGCTGCTATACATAGCTGCAACACACCAGGTTGTAAGCGTAGTGCTCTTCGTCGAACGAGAGATAGATGGACATAAATTCCCATTACAAAATCCGGTATACTACGTATCCATTGTCCTCACTCCATGCAAGTCACGGTACCCACATTATCAAAAGATAGCATACGCGGTCTTCATGGGATCCCGAAAACTATGACACTACTTTCAAGAGTGTTCAATCACGGTGGCCTCCGGAGTACCACTCAATGACATAATAAACAACCGCGATGCCACGGGCCGGATTGCAAAATGGGATATCGAGCTCCTCCCGCTCGACATAACATACAAACCACGGCGGGCCATTAAGTCGCAAGTACTGGCTGACTTCGTCGCCGAATGGACAGAAGCCGAACTCCCTAAAGACTACGGCGCGCACTACAATTGAATCATGCACTTTGACGGCTCTAAGATGCTAGCTTCTCTAGGGGCTGGCATCGTCCTGATGTCCCCCACCAGAGATACAGTCCAATACGTACTCCAAATACTTTACACAGATTCCAACGATGCAGCAAAGTATGAGGCACTGTTGCATGGTCTTTGGATGGCAGTCTCCATGGGCATTCAACGTCTCGAAGTACGTGGGGATTCAAATCTCGCGATATCTCAAATAAATGGACACTTTGATGCCAAGGACCTGAAAATGGCGGCTTACCGTAATGCCGTTCTCAATATGTCAGCTCGATTCGAGGGGCTTGAATTCCACCATGTGGTTCGAGAAAACAATCAAGCGGCATATATCCTTGCCCACATTAGCGCTAAACAAGACCATGTCACCCTGCATTTTGTAACATTTCATTTGCATTATTAAAGCATGAAAATTTGGACCAACAAAAACTTTTGCATTATTTGGCTTTTAATTTTGGAGTTGGATTTCTCTGTGTGGTTTTTCAAGTGCTCTTTAAAGTCAACTACTCCACCTTCTGTACTTCATCTCCTTGCCCCAAACTTCTGCCCAATGATCATACCATGTGTATAGTACAATATAGTATTTTCTTACAAAAATAATTTGGCCAACTAGTATTTTCGAAAGTTAGTTTTTCAAAAACCCCTAAATTGAGGTTTGCACTGCAAGTACTTGAGTTGGGGTATGAAAAATATTTCAAAGAGTATATTTGAGACCTATTAGATATAGGACTCCCATAAACCACAAAAATATAATTTTAAAAACTATTTTCCTATTTTATTTAAAAGATTTTTCTTAAGGCCAGAAATGGTCTTTAATAGGGAAAAATTATTTTATTGTTTCAAAAATATTTGACAAAAATCAGGGAAACTGAGTGGACATATATTTTCCATATATAAGAGTTTCAACACATGGTCATGTTCAAAATATTGGACAAAACCTTCCAAAACCAATTCTGCCCATTTCAAGGATTTGAAATATTTCTACAGGAAATATTTTCACAAAAATCCAAAAAAAATCCAGCAAGTCACAAATGCATATTGTGATCACCTTGCAAAGCCTCATGTCAATTAGAGTCATTTTGGTTCACCAAAATGACACAAAACCCTCTCTGACCAGAATCATATTTGATCAACTTTGTACTGCCAACTTTCTCTCCTTGACCCCAACTTTTGTGAGCATGTTCACATGACCAAATGAGGCCACTACACCGAGTGGTGCATCAAGGAGAAGTGATTTGCTCAACTAGATCTACACAAGTTCATTTCTGCTAATTTCTAGGGTTTGCCAAAGTTTCATTAGCAAACTCTTCCAAATGAGCTCATATTCCTTTTTTCCTGTCATTTTGTCATGACAAACACCCCTGCCAAGTGCCACAAGGAGTAAATTAGTGCAAGTACCCCAAAACCATATCAAACACCTTCTGCATGTTTACTAAAAACCTTGTTTGGGGCTCTTCCACTAATCTCCATGAGCTCCACTTTTTACCACAACCCCTCCTAGTCCCCTTTCACCTCCAGTAACAATGGCAAACCCACAACTCAATTATTGGATGGGTAAAACCCCACTTTCTCTCTCTGGACATCCCATTTCTCCCTCTTCTTCTACCTCTCTCTTTCTCCTACTGGCCACCCAGGGCATCCAAGGCCATCTCCTACTTCTTTACTCCCCCCTTGAGCTACCAGACACCTTTGGGCGCGCCCACATTGCATAAAGAATGGCCATGCCGGCCATTTGGGCGCTCTGGAGCGCGCTACAGTGCACTCCGGCACTGTAGCCGCCCCCTTCCAACCGCCTCCGGCCACCTCGGGCCTCCCCAGCGTGCCCGACGATGCGCCTCGACGTTTGTGACACGCCACGGTGATGTCCCCTTCCTCTCTCCTCCTCCCCGCGCCTCCGCGCTAGCAAACACCAGCCGCCCGAGCGCGCCAATGGCGCGGCTCACACGCGCGCGCCTCTGACCTCTCCCCACTCCCTCTCTCTATCTCTCCCGACGTAGTCAACATAAAGGAACACCCCAGACACCACGCCCTCTTCTCCCGAGGCCCGTAGCGACGAGCACGAGCTCGCCGGCGCACGAGCACACGATGGACCGCCGCTCGCCTATATAAGGCATCCCCGAGCCCTCCAACCGCCACCACTCGCCCTCTCACTCCCCTAATCATTCCCCTGCACCCCCAGTTCGCCTCTAGAGCCGCCTAAGCTCGAGATCGAGTCGAGCTCCGTCGCTTTGGCTCGCCGAAGTTCGTGAGGTACAGGCCGTCCCCAGCCCCCTTTCCTCTTGATCTGGAACCCCTACAGCTCTCTGACCCTTTCCCCTTGTTTCCCCTCTCTGTAGCTGCCGGAAACGGCCGGAACTGCCACCACCGAAGCCCCTCCGCCGTGTGACCTCGTCGCCGGCGAACCAGACCACCCCGGCGACCGGTTCCACCTCCACCCGAACGCCGACACCACGTTGAGTCCGTCCCTGCCCTTGTCCAAGCTCGCCATGCCTTGCATCGTCGCCAGTGAGCTCGCCACCCTCTCTGACCCAGGGTTGACGACGACGGTCGTGGGGCCTCGCCCGTCAGGTTTAAACCTGGCACGCGCGCGTGCACCAGTGCGCTGGGCCGCCTCTTTGGCTGGGCCTGCTGCGCTGCGGCTGTTCTGGCCCAGCAGGCATAGAGCCCTTTTCTTTTTTCTTTTCCTGTCACCCTTCCAAAAATCCCACAGGATAAAATATTTATCCAAATGAAATAATTCCAGTTCCTAAATTCATGTAAAAATCCCCCCTATTTAATGGTGCAACTTTCATTCAAATCCAACAAACTTTTCTTCACTGTAAATATTTAAATGTGATTTTAAGCATTTAAATATACCTTTGTAAATCCATTTCTCCTATTCTACTACTCCAAATCCAAAACTAGAAATTTTCCCCTTCTTAGTTTTCACCCTAGTATTTAACAAAAATGAGTTGACATTTTTTTGAGCACTTTGGTTTTTCTATTTTATTATTGCCTTATTTTTCTCGTTATTATTTTGCGACGATACATTGCGTTGCTGATGAAGGAGTTGGACCAGAAGACTTTGAAGACCCAGAAGACTTTGTTGAGCCAGGCAAGCAGCCCTTTGACCATGTCTATGAAACCCTTTTTATGCATGTCATATAGCACCATATTGTTCTTGCAACGGAACCATGATGAGGTGGTATCCACTTTGATGGTTTGCCACCATACTTCCTCGTTGATACTTGCATTGTGCATGACCCTACCTTCTTATGAGGGTTATGACGGTGGGAGTAGATAGGATGCTAAAGTAGTCCTACGCAAAAAGGGACGAGAATATGCATGGTGATGGAGACAAAGTATTTTCAAAAGACTTTTTCGAAAACCCCGTCGGGTGCCACTTATGCCTGAGGGAGATGATGAGATGGGTAACCACTTGATGACGAAGTGGTGTACCGAGGCAAGTGTGTGTGTTGTTTTCGAAAATAGATTAGATTTAAGATTTTTTGACTGTCCCAACCTTACATGTGCAACCACTCTACCCTTATATGGGAAAGGGCATTATTGATTACCTAGGTCGATACTAGCTTGGAGCCCGCATTACTAGTGATGGGGGAGAGTTGGTGCTCTCTCTCGGGACGGGGTCGTGCCAGGTAGGGCGGCCATGACTGTCTTTACAGGGCACCGGATACACCGTTGTGTCCCCTCTCAGATGTTACGATCTCGAGTGAGTCTCGTATGATGTACATCGTGAGGATACGGAACAATGAGTGGACTCCTTGTTAGTGTCGTCTAGGGAAAGGTAGTGATCGGGTGCTTCCCCCGGGTACGTGAGGTATCGCGGGTCGTGGATGACACGGAAGTTCCCCAGATCTTGTGGGTAAAGTGTGGAACCTCTACAGAGTGTAAAACTATTTGAATAGCCGTGCCCACGGACAAGGACAGTTGGGCGGTGCTGCTTAAACTATGTCCAGAGTTTTACAACCGTATGTGTGAGCTGATAAAACTACTTGGGTCAAGTCAAAGGACTTGACATGATTGAGTTGGGTTGGTGCCCACTCTATTTATGTTGATATCTATAACCTGTCCTCATGGTTACTTGAATTCTCTTGATGCATGTCTTACAAGTTGTTGAACATGTCATTGCACTCAAAACTAGCTTTCTGTAAAAATTTACCTATATCATGCATTGTTGTATCTTGAACCAAAACATGGGTTGCTTGCGAGTACATTCAAAGTACTCATTTGCTTGCCACTAGTTATTTAATTGACTAGGCATGGAAGAACCGGAGTTCGAAGAAGAGTTCTTTCGAGACGAACATGCGAACTAGGACGTTTCCCAATCAGAATGCCTGTAGGGTTAAGGCAGATGGCATGGGTTCTACTTATCAACGAAGATTTCCGCTGCTTGTGTTTCATTTGATGCTCAGCCCTTTAAGGATTTATCAATGTAAGACTTGACCATAATGGTCATAATTTGTGTAAGACGGTATGTATGAATGTAAGACTCTTGTTATTCAGCTTCTGTGCGTTCAGTGAGCATTGATCTTTGGGATCACTGTACACGTGCATTCGGTGATCTCGACTTATGAGTCGGGGTCCCCACAGAGCTGGTATCAGAGCCATCCTGACTGTAGGAAGCCTTAGTTAGCATGGATGTTAGTTAGCTTGAGACCATTTAAACTTCTCTTCTTTTCTAAAGCTTACCCAACCCAAGATATATTTCCCTTATTGACCTCTCCCATTAAACCTTTGTAGATGGTTGCCGTACCCAAAGACTTCCTGACCACCAGATTTCCCGTGCTTCTCGAGGATAGCCTCAAGAAGTGCCAGTTTCACCGAGCCCCCATTTTCACCTACCATGAGCATTGGATCAATGACACCAAGACGGAGTATCATGTGGAAGTGATCGTGAAGGCCAATGACTCTCCAACAAGCTGGTTCTTCGAGGGACCCCAGATGGCAACACTAGTTCTTGCCGTCGAGATGGCAACCCTCAAGGCACTCACCCGCCTCCGAGACCTTCTTCCAGAGATGGCAGACGAGTTGGCAACCAGCTTCTTGCCTTATCGGAAGGAAGGTGAGGATGAGAGCAGTGCACCAGCTCCACCATTAGAAGAAGGACTTCCACTCTGATTCCAGACCTACTTCAGCCTTTGTGCCGATAGTTTGGCACAACACTTGGCCTCGGAATCAATGGAGCTCCGAAAGGAACTTCATGAGACCAAGGCACTTCTTCTCCAAGCTCGACGGATAGGATCAAGAAAGAAGGTGCTCCCCCTGGACAACCCGCAATCGCATACAGAGGCGGAAGACCCCCAAAGGATGGAGAACCACCACAGCAACACCGCATGAGTGCAAGGGACTACCGCAAGCTCTTCACCCCACCAGCAAAGCAATGCCGTGTTGAGCTCCTTCACTCCCCCACCCCTTCAAGTGAAGAGGAAAGTCAGGATGCTGATGACGAGGAGGAAGACCCAGAAGAGCCAGACTACGCGACCGAGCATTCCACCACTTATGCATCGTTCGCAATCCGGATATGCCCGTTGATAACCCCTACGGTAGGATAGGTCGTGTACCCCTATGCGAAGTCGAGTCCTTGTAATGGTTCATATGAAACCATGTAGTGTTGTGTTTGCTTTTGATGTGTTTGATGGACGTCGTGCTATCCTTCGGGAACTTGTAAGCGACTACATCACCCATTTGGACTTTAATTAATGTGTTTGGCCCTTTTGGCCCTTGCATGAAACAATTAGTGTCATACCAACCCCCTTACAAGGCGTCCCATCTATATTGCTTTCCCCATCTTTCCCCAATCATGAGACCTTGACCGCTCCAACAGGATGCCTGTTGTAACACGTACTGGTACCTCTACCTAGCAGCAAGAAGCCGGAGGTTCTGCTGAAGCAGGAGTCAGCCAGGACCAAGCCCGAGGACAGACTCCACCACGACCACCTCCTCCAAACATGGACATGGCTTAGCTTCTCCAAGCCTTCCGAGAGGAACGCCAAGCCAACACTGCTGCCCTCCAGATGATTGCTCAAGCTGTCAATCGCTAGCCGGCGGGACACGGCAACAGACGTTCCACGTTGGTGGAGTTTAAGAAGCATGCACCACCCACCTTCATCGAGACTGCTGAACCCCTGGATGCAGACGATTGGGTCCGCACCATTGAGGAAATGTTGGAACTAGTCAGCTGCACTGAAGACCGTGAGAGGATGGCATATGCTGCCCACTGTCTCGGGGGAACTGCCAGAGCTTGGTGGGATGGATTCAAGGCCATGCATGCTGAGCAAAACATCACTTGGAATCACTTCAAGGCAGAATTCCGCAAGGCGCACATTCCTTCTAGAATCATGGCCATCAAGAAGCGTGAGTTCCGAGCCCTGAAGCAAGGAAGTAGCACTGTCAAGGAGTACATGCAGAAGTTTAGTGTTCTCTCAAGGTATGCCCCTGAGGATGTCAGCACTGATGCTGCCAAAAAGGACCGCTTCATGGAAGGCCTTAACCAGACTCTGCAGTACTCGCTTGTTGTGTGTGACTGCCCGACCTTTCCTGATCTGGTGAACAAGGCACTCATGCTTGAGGACAAGCGACGTGCTTTGGATGATACCCGTAAGCGTAAGATAATCAGCAAGGATAGCTCCTGCAACCAGAAGCCTCGCCCGTGGCAGCCAGCCCCGGTCAAGCCAACCTATCAGCAGCCAAGAGCTCCTGCACCCCGCACCAACTATCCACCTCAGCAGTATGCCCACCCCAGGCCATCTTACAACAACCCCAATAACAATGCTGGCAAGAGCAGCAACCCCAAGCAAGTCACTTGCTTTGGATGTGGTCAGCCAGGACATTACTCCAAGAATTGCCCCAAAAAGAAGCCCGACGCCCCGCGCCCCAATGCGCAGAACCCAGGACAAGGCCGTGGAATGCCACCGAGGAACCAAGCTCCCCGCAACCTGCCCAACAACGGCAAGGGTCATGTGAATCATGTCACTGCAGAAGAAGCCCAGGAAGACCTGGACGTCGTGTTGGGTATGTTCCTTGTCAATTCAGCACCTGCAACTGTCTTGTTTGATTCTGGAGCCACGCATTCATTTGTCACCCAAAAGTTTGCATTAAAAAGTGGCATGACCCCTACACCCCTGAATAACCCTATGGTGGTACAAACCCCCGGAGCAGAGATGAGAGCCAAGATAGGGTGTAGAGGAGTCGGGATTATCATTAACGGGGTAGACTTCCTAGCAGACCTTATCATCTTAGGATCACAAGGCTTGGATGTGATCTTAGGAATGAATTGGCTCATCAAGCACCAAGGCTTGATAGATTGCGCCAACCGGACTGTCACTGTGACCAATGAGCAAGGAGTCGAAGTTAAATTTGCCTCCAACCCCTCCTCTGCTCAAGCCAACCAAGTCAACTGTCCGACTGAAGTTGGATTGGAGCAAGTGCCGGTAGTATGCGAATACCCCGATGTCTTTCCTGATGAGCTACCGGGAATGCCTCCTGACCAAGACATTGAGTTCATCATCGAGCTCATACCCGGAGCGGGACCCATCTATAAGAAGCCTTATAGAATGGGATCGGAAGATTTAGCAGAATTGAAGAAGCAACTGGAAGAGCAGTTGAGGAAGGGATTTATCCGCCCTATTGCCTCCCCTTGGGGATCACCTGTTCTGTTTGTGGCAAAGAAGGACGATACCATCCGCTTGTGCATTGACTGACCGCTCCCTCAATGAAGTTACAATCAAGAACAAGTATCCACTCCCCAAGATTGAAGATCTGTTTGATCAACTCAATGGGGCCAAGGTGTTCTCCAAGATCGACCTCAGATCTGGGTACTACCAGCTGAAAATCAGACCCCCAGGATGTTCCGAAGACGGCATTTGTAACCAGATATGGCCTGTATGAGTGCACGGTCACGTCCTTTGGATTGACCAATGCCTCGGCTTACTTCATGTATCTCATGAATAAGGTCTTCATGGAATATTTGGACAAGTTTGTCGTTGGCTTCATTGATGACATTCTTGTCTTCTCGAAGACGGAAGAAGAGCACGAACAACACTTGAGGATGGTCCTAGACAAGCTTCGAGCGCACCAACTGTACGCCAAGTTCAGTAAGTGCGAATTTTGGCTGCGTGAAGTTTGATTCTTGGGTCATGTTCTGACCGAAGAAGGATTGTCGGTCGATCCCGCTAAGATTGAAGCCGTAACTGAATGGCAATCCCCAAGCAATGTGAAGGAAGTCAGAAGCTTCCTCGGACTCATAGGATATTATCGCAAGTTCGTTGAAGGATTCTCAAGCATTGCCCGACCCATGACTCAGCTCTTGAAGAAGGGCAAGAAGTTTGAATGGACGCCAAAGTGCGAAGAGAGCTTCCAGGAGCTAAAGAGGAGACTGACCACCGCCCCAGTTCTGGCCACACCAGATATACACAAGGAGTTTGTGATATATTGTGATGCGTCAAGAACCGGAGTGGGAGGTGTTCTGATGCAAGAAGGTAGAGTCGTAGCTTACCTTTCAAGGCAACTACGGCCTCATGAAGAGAACTATGCTACTCATGATCTTGAGTTAGCAGCAGTGGTTCATGCCCTGAAGACATGGCGACATTACCTCCTAGGGAAACGGTGTGAGATATACACGGATCACAAAAGTCTGAAGTATATTTTCACTCAGAAGGAATTGAACATAAGGCAAAGAAGATGGCTAGAGTTGATCAAGGATTATGACCTCAGTGTTCAATACCACCCTGGGAAGTCTAATGTGGTAGTAGATGCATTAAGCAGAAAGGCTTGTTCCTTGTATGCTATGCTTAAGGACAAGCTACCCGCCTTGTATGAAGAACTTGAAAACTTTGGGTTTGAACTGGTTGCACCAGGATTCTTGGCCAACCTCGAAGTTAGGCCTACCTTGATGGATGATATTAAGCAAGCTCAGAAGGGACACGAAAGTATTGAAGGCATCAAGAGGAAGATCAAGGCAGGCAAGGCCCCAGGATTCTCAGAGGATGAGCAAGGAATTGTGTGGTTTGGAAATCGCATTTGCGTACCCAATAAGATTGAGCTCAAGAATCTGATCTTGCAAGAAGCTCATGACACCCCATATTCCATCCACCCCGGAGGAACCAAGATGTATCAAGACCTGAAGGAAAGATTTTGGTGGCACGGGATGAAAAGGGAGATTGCCACCTATGTTGCAAAGTGTGATGTATGCCGAAGGGTCAAGGCTGAATATCAGC
Source organism: Triticum timopheevii (assembly GCA_963921465.1). NCBI lineage: Eukaryota > Viridiplantae > Streptophyta > Magnoliopsida > Poales > Poaceae > Triticum > Triticum timopheevii. Next base: position 379,194,085 of record OY997274.1, read on the forward strand.
GACCTGCTGGATTGCTCCAACCACTCAAGGTTCCCGAGTGGAAATGGGATAAAGTCGAAATGGATTTCATCACTGGACTACCTAGGTCAAACAAGGGACGTGACTCCATCTGGGTCATAGTCGACCATTTGACCAAAGTAGCCCATTTCATTCCTGTCAAAATGACTTACAAGGGAAACCAGCTAGCCAGCCTCTACATCAACAGAATCGTAAGCCTTCATGGTGTTCCCAAGGAGATTGTGTCAGATCGAGGAACCCAGTTTACCTCAAGATTCTGGAAGAAGTTCCAAGAGGCCATGGGGACCAAGTTGTCCTTCAGCACTGCTTTCCACCCACAGACCGGAGGTCAGACAGAACAAGTAAATCAGATACTCGAAGACATGCTCTGAGCCTGTGTCTTAGCATATGGAGCTAGGTGGGAAGATTGCCTCCCTTTCGCCGAGTTCTCTTACAACAACAGTTATCAGTCAAGCCTTCAGATGGCACCATTTGAGGTGTTATATGGACGGAAGTGTCGTACACCCCTCAATTGGTCAGAGACCGGAGAAGGACTTGTCTTTGGGCCCGATATCCTCCGTGAAGCAGAAGAGCAAGTCCAGCTTTTCAGAGAGCATTTGAAGAACGCCAAGTCAAGGCAGAAGAGCTACACTGACTCACATCGTAGAGACATGAACTTCCGAGTTGGAGACCATGTCTATCTCCGGGTCACACCTCTCAAGGGAACCCAGCGCTTCCATGTCAAAGGAAAGCTCGCCCCAAGATAATCGGCCCCTTCAAGATCACTGACCGACGAGGAGAGGTGGCTTACCAGTTGGAACTGGCACCTGAACTATCTAATGTCCACAACGTATTCCACGTGTCACAACTCCGGAAGTGCCTCTCAGTTCCAGACAAGCCTGATCTTTACAAGGACGTCGATCACCAAGCCATTGACCTTCAGCCTGATTTGACCTACCGTGAGAGGCCCATCTGCATTTTGGATGAGGCTGAGCGACACACTCGGAGCCGCACCATCAAGTACTTCAAGGTCTAGTGGAGCAACCACACTGAAGCAGAAGCAACTTGGGAGCGTGAAGACTACCTTAGGTCCGAGTTTCCGTATCTCTTTAAAGCCTAGTTTAGGAATCTCGGGGACGAGATTCTTGTAAGAGGGGTAGGTCTGTCACACCCTGCATTTTGTAACATTTCATTTGAATTCTTAAAGCATGAAAATTTGGACCAACAAAAACTTTTGCATTATTTGGCTTTTAATTTTGGAGTTGGATTTCTCTGTGTGGTTTTTCAAGTGCTCTTTAAAGTGAACTAATCCACCTTCTGTACTTCATCTCCTTGCCCCAAACTTCTGCCCAATGATCATACCATGTGTATAGTACAATATAGTATTTTCTTACAAAAATAATTTGGCCAAATAGTATTTTCAAAAATTAGTTTTCCAAAAATCCCTAAATTTAGGTTTGCACTGCAAGTACTTGATTTGTGGTATGAAAAATATTTCAAAGAGTATATTTGAGACCTATTAGATATAGGACTCCCATAAACCACAAAAATATAATTTTAAAAACTATTTTCCTATTTTATTTAAAAGATTTTTCTTAAGGCCAGAAATGGTCCTTAATAGGGAACAATTATTTTATTGTTTCAAAAATATTTGACAAAAATCAGGGAAACTCAGTGGACATATATTTTCCATATATAAGAGTTTCAACACATGGTCATGTTCAAAATATTGGACAAAACCTCCCAAAACCAATTCTGCCCATTTCAAGGATTTGAAATATTTCTACAGGAAATATTTTCACAAAAATCCAAGAAAAAACCAGCAAGTCACAAATGCATATTGTGATCAACTTGAAAAGCCTCATGTCAATTAAAGTCATTTTGGTTCACCAAAATGACCCAAAACCCTCTCTGACCAGAATCATATTTGATCAACTTTGTACTGCCAACTTTCTCTACTTGACCCCAACTTTTGTGAGCATGTTCACATGACCAAATGAGGCCACTACACCAAGTGGTGCATCAAGGAGAAGTGATTTGCTCAAATAGATCTACACAAGTTCATTTCTGCTAATTTCTAGGGTTTGCCAAACTTTCATTAGCAAACTCTTCCAAATGAGCTCATATTCCTTTTTCCCTGTCATTTTGTCATGACAGACACCCCTGCCAAGTGCCACAAGGAGTAAATAGTGCAAGTACCCCAAAACCATATCAAACACCTTCTGCATGTTTACTAAAAACCCTGTTTGGGGCTCTTCCACTAATCTCCATGAGCTCCACTTTTTACCACAATCCCTCTTGGTCCCCTTTGACCTCCAGTAATAATGGCAAACCCATAGCTCAATTATTGGATGGGTAAAACCCCACTTTCTCTCTCTGGACAGCCCATTTCTCCCTCTTCTTCTACCTCTCTCTTCTCCTACTGGCCACCCAGGGCATCCAAGGCCATCTCCTACTTCTTTACTCCCCCCTTGAGCTACCAGACACCTTTGGGCGCGCCCACATTGCATAAAGAATGGCCATGCCGGCCATTTGTGCGCTCTGGAGCGCGCTACAGTGCACTCCCGCACTGCAGCCGCCCCCTTCCAACCGCCTCTGGCCACCTCGGGCCTTCCCAGCGCGCCCGACGATGCGCCTCGACGTCTGTGACACGCCACGGTGCTGTCCCCTTCCTCTCTCCTCCTCCCCGCGCCTCCGCGCTAGCAAACACCGGCTGCACGAGCACGCCAATGGCACGGCTCACACGCGCGCGCCTCTGACCTCTCCCCACTCCCTCTCTCTATCTCTCCCGACGTAGTCGACATCTAGGAACACCCCAGACACCACGCCCTCTTCTCCCGAGGCCCGTCGCGACGAGCACGAGCTCGCCGGCGCACGAGCCCACGGTGGACCGCCGCTCGCCTATATAAGGCATGCCCGAGCCCTCCTACCGCCACCACTCGCCCTCTCACTCGCCTAATCATTCCCCTGCACCCCTAGTTCGCCTCCAGAGCCGCCCGAGCTCAAGATCGAGCTTGAGCTCTGCCGCTTCGACTCGCCATAGTTCGCGAGGTACAGGCCGTCCCCGGCCCCCTTTCCTCTCGATCTGGAACCCCTGCAGCTCTCTGACCCTTTCCCCCATGTTTCCCCTCTCTGTAGCTGCCGGAAACGGCCGGAACCGCCACCAACGAAGCCCCTCCGCCGCGTGACCTCGCCGCCGGTGAACCAGGCCACCCCGGCGACCAGTTCCACCTCCACCTGAACAGCGACGCCATGCTGAGTCCGTCCCTGCCCTTGTCCAAGCTCGCCATGCCCTGCCTCATCGCCGGTGAGCTCGCCGCCCTCTCTGACCCAGGGTTGACGATGACGATCGTGGGGCCCGTCCGTCACCCTCACGTCCTGACGCCTGGACCCCGCCCATCAGGTTTAAACCTGGCGCGCGCACGTGCACCAGTGCGCTGGGCCGCCTCTGTGGCTGGGCCTGCTGCGCTGCGGCTGTTCTGGCCCAGCAGGCACAGAGCCCTTTTCTTTTTTATTTTTCTGTCACCCTTCCAAAAATCCCACAGGATAAATATTTATCCAAATGAAATAATTCCAGTTCCTAAATTCATGTAAAAATCCCACCTATTTAATGGTGCAACTTTCATTCAAATCCAACAACCTTTTCTTCATTGTAAATATTTAAATGTGATTTTAAGCATTTAAATATACCTTTGTAAATCCATTTCTCCTATTCTACTAATTCAAATCCAAAACTAGAAATTTTCCCCTTCTTAGTTTTCACCCTAGTATTTAACAAAAATGAGTTGACATTTTTCTGAACACTTTGGTTTTTCTGTTTTATTATTGCCTTATTTTTCTCGTTATTATTTTGCGACGATAGATTGCGTTGCTGACGAAGGAGTTGGACCAGAAGACTTTGAAGGGCCAGAAGACTTTGTTGAGCCAGGCAAGCAGCCCTTTGACCATGTCTATGAAACCCTTTTTATGCATGTCATATAGCACCATATTGTTGTTGCAACGGAATCATGAGGAGGTGGTATCCACTTTGATGGTTTGCCACCGTACTTCCTCATTGATACTTGCATTGTGCATGACCCTACCTTCTTATGAGGGTTATGACGGTGGGAGTAGATAGGATGCTAAAGTAGTGCTACACAAAAAGGGACGGGAATATGCATGGCGATGGAGACAAAGTATTTTCAAAAGACTTTTTCGAAAACCCCGTCGGGTGCCACTTATGCCCGAGGGAGATGATGAGATGGATAACCACTTGATGACGAAGTGGTGTACCGAGGCAAGTGTGTGTGTTGTTTTCGAAAACGGATTAGATTTAAGATTTGTTGACTGTCCCAACCTTACATGCGCAACCACTCTACCCTTATATGGGAAAGGGCATTATTGATTACCTAGGTCGATACTAGCTTGGAGCCCGCATTACTAGTGAGGGGGGAGAGTTGGTGCTCTCTCTCGGGATGGGGTCGTGCCAGGTAGGGCAGCCATGACTGTCTTTATAGGGCACCGGATACACCGTTGTGTCCCCTCTCGGATGTTACGATCTCGAGTGAGTCTCGTATGATGTACATCGTGAGGATACAGAACAACGAGTGGACTCCTTGTTAGTGTCGGCTAGGGAAAGGTAGTGATCGGGTGCTTACCCCGGGTACTTGAGGTATTGCGGGTCGTGGATGACATGGAAGTTCCCCGAATCTTGTGGGTAAAGTGTGCAACTTCTGCAGAGTGTAAAACTATTCGAATAGCCGTGTCCACGGTCAAGGACAGTTGGGCGGTGCTGCTTAAACTATGTCCAGAGTTTTCAACCGTATGTGTGAGCTGATAAAACTACTTGGGTCAAGTCAAAGGACTAGACATGATTGAGTTGGGTTGGTGTCCACTCTATTTATGTTGACATCTGTAACCTGTCCTCATGGTTACTTGAATTCTCTTGATGCATGTCTTACAAGTTGTTGAACATGTCATTGCACTCAAAACTAGCTTTCTGCAAAAATTTACCTATATCATGCATTGTTGTATCTTGAACCAAAACATGGCTTGCTTGTGAGTACATTCAAAGTACTCATTGGCTTGCCACTGGTTATTTAATTGACCAGGCATGGAAGAACCGGAGTTCGAAGAAGAGTTCTTTGGAGACGAACATGCGAACTAGGACGTTTCCCAGTCAGAATGCCTGTAGGGTTAAGGCAGATGGCATGGGTTCTACTTATCAACGAAGATTTCCGCTGCTTGTGTTTCATTTGATGTTCAGCCCTTAAGGGTTTATCAATGTAAGACTTGACCATAATGGTCATAATTTGTGTAAGACGGTATGTATCGATGTAAGACTCTTGTTATTCAGCTTCTGTGTGTTCAGTGAGCATTGATCTCTGGGATCACTGTACACGTGCATTCGGTGATCTCGACTTATGAGTCGGAGTCCCCACAGCATCCCACCAAATATCTTTTTGGAAAGGCTGTTCAATCCATCCGTGGTATGGGAAGGGGAGTTTGGCAATACTAGTCCGGATCCACATACAACCCAAAATCCCGAACAATCTGACATAATCGGAGGCTCCGCCACCGAAATCACACCTTCGGCCCACGTAATCATGGCAGTCATCGCCCCATGGGCGGAACCCTTCCTAGCTTACTTAAATAGGAAGGAACTCCCGGAGGACCAAAATGAGGCACGCTGCATTATGCGGCACTCTAAAGCCTACAAAGTCCACGAGGGAGAACTTTATAAGAAAAGCGCAACCGGAGTGCTCCAAAGGTGCATCTCCGAAGAGGAAGGGCGGCAGCTCTTGGCGGAAATCCAGGCCGGACTCGGCGGCCATCATGCCGCAGCTCGGGCGCTCATAAGCAAGGCCTTCTGTACAGGCTTCTACTGGCCGACAGCCCAGGCAGACGCACAAGACCTTGTCCAACACTGCGTCAGTTGCCAGCTTTCCGCAAATCAAAGCCATATGCCACCCACTGCCGTCCAAACAATCCCCATAACTTGGCCTTTTGCGGTCTGGGGACTCGATATGGTTGGACCCCTTAAAGGAGGAAGCCATAAGAAGAAATATTTGTTGGTCATGGTCGATAAATTCACCAAATGGATAGAAGCCAAACTAGTTAAGAAGGCCGAATCCGGACCAGTGATAGACTTTATATTAGAGGTCGTACACCGCTACGGTGTCCCCATAGCATCATCACCGATAACGGCTCGAACTTTATAGCTGAGGAGGTGAAAACTTGGTCCAGTAAAATGGGGCCTAAAACTTGATTACGCCTCCGTCTATCACCCCCAAAGAAACGGTCAAGTCGAACGAGCAAACGGTCTTATCATGAGCGGAATTAAACCCAGACTAGTGCGATCTTTGAAGGAATCAGATATGCACTGGGTCGAGAGCTCGACTCCGTATTATGGGGGCTACAGACCACGCCAAATCGCACAACTGGATACACACCATTTTTTATGGTGTACGGCGCAGAGGCAGTGCTACCCTGCGATCTCATCCATGATTCACCTAGAGTGCGTATGTATGAAGAGAAAGAAGCCGAGCTGGATTGGCAGGATAGCTTAGATGCCATGGAGAAGGAGCGTGATGTCGCAAAGGCCCATTCCACATTCTATCAACAGCAGGCTCAAAGGTATCAAAGCAGAGAAGTGCGGGCCAAAACCTATAACATTGGCGAACTCGTTCTACGCCTACCAGAGAAGAAAAAGGACAAGCTCAAGACCAAGTGGGAGGGCCCCTTCATCATTGACAAAGTTCTCACTGGAGGTGTGTACTGTCTGCGTGATACATCAGACAATCAACTTGAGACGAACCCATGGAACACGGCCAGACTCCGAAGATTCTACACCTAGTGTCGAACTCCGTGTTTGTCTCCTGACCTCCATCTCCCTTTTTAAATTATATCCTCTCTCTCTGCCTTTTACATTCATAGTCTTAAAATCTTCAAGTATGATTTGACCGCACACTCTGGCCGTGCTATATGCGCCCAATATACCTCGGGCCTTCTTACACAGAAGCTTAATTATCTTTTGGGCTTTATGCCCACCACATACGCGTCACTTCTCCGTATGTGCCTTTTTTCACCACTATATGCATCGATATGACTTAAGTTTTGGCCAAGCAGGGTTGCTTGGCTCTTGTGTTTGTGCCCTACGTTCCCATTAATTCGGCTAGGGCATAAGGGGAGCACCTCTGTGATTGTTACTGTCGGGTCAGCCGGATGTGTACCTCAGACTGGGTGAAGCTGAAAGCTAGCATTCTTAAGGGAATATTCGGTCGGTGAACAAAAGATGTATTTTACCTATTACAAAACATGCCCCCGGGTGCTTATATCCTGCGTAAATTTTCGCAGTTCGGACATGCACATCAATGCATGCACACCCAGGGACAGGAACCCTTAACGAAACTATTCTCCCTGGAAGATGTTTATTACTACCCATGTACTATAACATAACTAGTTGGGTACTTGTCTGTGTCGGTGTTCTGGGAACGGGGGTCCCCAGACTTGCCTGCCTGCGGCCTACGACATGGCTCAAGTGGAGGCCCAGTGCAGCCCAGCTTCATCAGCTCAAGCTCAAGACCCTCGCAAGGGGCCAAGCCTCGCGGGGTGGACGACAGGAAGCTTCCTCGGGAGCAGCCTCATCAGGCAGGCTCACGAGGAGGCGGAGAGATCAAGGCAAGGGCACCTCGCGAGGAGCCCGTGACGCAAGCCATGACGATAGAGACCAAGCGGGCGCCAGGCGGGCGCCGGCCTACGCAGTGTCCTTGTTTCCCCTTCGGTGCAAAGGGGGCAAGCACATGCCAAGGCATCAGGCAAAGGTTGTCATTTCGGTGCAACAAGACCAAGACCAGCAGAACGGCAGGATGGAGGTCATCGTGGAGCCCAGGACGGCGTCATCGTTAGAGACTTTGGCAGTCGTAGACCAACTTTAGTCAGGATAAGTGTACTAGATGTTCCCCTTCAAAATGGCCAATTGTTGGCACCCTTCCCGCTCACTATTTGGGAAGAGGCCCAGTGCCTCCCTCTATAAATAGAGCTAGCCATCGCAGGGCAAAACGGCCGGATCGATTAGAGAGAGAGAGAGAAGCAATTGAACTCACCCAAGCAGTTCATTGCACCAGCTCAAGAACAGCCCCTCACGAGGTTGTTCTCCCTTTGTACTGTCCATTATCAGCCCCTGAGGCAATCCACCACACCACACACTGGAGTAGGGTATTACACCACAATGGTGTCCTGAACCAGTGTAAACCTCGTGTCCCTTGAGTGTTCTTCTTTCTAGCTTAGATTCCTTGTGAGCATTCAAGACGCGAGCCGGGAGGGGAAAGATCTTCATCCGCACCCCAGAGTTAGAACCTCAAGGGTCTGCTGGAACCCGAAATCCGACATTTGGCGCACCAGGTATAGGTGCAACGGAATCTTTCTTCCGCTGTTCGTGTGTGATCTTCTGTCGTGTCCATGGCTGACGCTCGTCGGGCTCGCGCCGAGCGTCAGGCTGCTCTCGCCACCTGCGTCGCCCAGACGGCGCCCGTCGGCGGTCGCCCCCGTCGTTCCCCATCGCCCACCGCCACCAGCCCAGCGGGGAACGAGCAGCAGGCCTTGTCCCTGCATCCTTCGGTGCGGCAGGAAGGCCGCACCGCCACCCCTTCGCTGACTGCGGTCGGTTCGTCATCCCACGCCCTTCGCGCCCCCACGGACGCGCACGCTGCGCTGCTTCTGGCGCGTGAGCTCCTGCACTACCGTCCCGTCGACGACCTCTATGAGGACTGGCTCGCCCGCATCACTGAGCTCGTCAGCGCCGCAGGGGGATCTCCTTTGCCATCTCTCTCGCTGCCTCGCCATCCATCCTGCGCAGGAGGCGAGGATCAGGAGGTGCCCCTGCCACCTCCTCCCCAAGAAGGCGCCCTGGCACCAAGGCGCGTGGCCCCAGGACGAGACCCTCCATGTCCGGCGCTCGCGCGACAAGAAAGGAGTTGCCAACAAATCCCTCATCCCCAAGAAGGTGCCCGCGTGCTCCCGGCACCGGTGCGCCATGACCGCATCCCTACACCACCACGTCAAGACCCCGCGCTGCTCCAAGCGGCGGCGCGTGGGAATTTCCAGGAGCAAGCCCAGCACCAGCAAAGGGCTCCGGTGGCCACCGCAGGCTGCCGCGCCTTGACCCCCGAGCTACGAAGTGTCGCATGGCCAGGCAAGTTCAAGCCTGACCTGTGCCCTCGCTACGACGGCATTGCAGACCCCGCGGAGTTCCTACAGCTCTCGAGCTGGGCATCGAAGCCGCCAACGGGGATGAAAAGGTCACGGCGAATTGGTTCCCCATGGTGCTCAAGGACGGTGCCCGCACCTGGCTCCTGAACCTGGTTCCTGGCACGATCTCCTCCTGGGACGAGATACGCACTCGCTTCATCGCCAACTTCCAAGGCACTCGCGACCGGCCTCTGGCCATGAGTGACCTGCACTGCATCAAGCAACAGCCAGGAGAGACCCTGTAGAAGTACATCCAGCGCTTCAACAACACTCGCCTCAAGATCCCCAGGGTGACTGAGGAAGCCATCATCTCAGCCTTCTCCGACGGCGTGCGTGACATCAAGATGAAAGAGGAGCTAGCAATCCATGAAGACCTGTGCACATCCCTGGAGCTGTTCAACTTGGCGACCAAGTGCGCCAGGGCTAAGGAAGGGCGCCTCTCCCTCCTCGAGATGCCAGCTGCCGATCCAGAAGAGAAGAAGCCCAAGGTCAAGGACGTGAAGCGCAAGGGAGCTCCTGTGCTTGCAGCGGAGCCAGACACCAAGCGAGGCAGGGATCAGCCTGAGTCATCCAAGGGTAGCTAGTACTGCGTGTACCATGACCTCCACACCCACAACACCAATGAATGCCAAGAGCTCAGGGATGTACGAGATGGGCATATCGGTCGATGCCCCGAGCGCAACGACCGGGGCTATGGCCAAGGAGGAGGAAGAGGTGGAGGACGATGAGAAGACCGTGGCCCTCGCCAAGGGTGGCGTGACCGACCTCGCGAGGATCGTTGGCAGGACCAGCCTCGCGAGGAAGGTTGGAGGGATCAACCTCATGAGGATCGCCCGCACGGTAACGCAGGCCACCCTTCTCTGCCACCACCGCCAAGGAGGAATGAAGACCCGCATCAGGACGAGGGGGCTGGGGGCTTCCAGGAGCCATGCACAATCGCTTGTATCCTGGGCGGCGCCCAGGCCCCAGCCTCACATCGCTTCTTCAAGCAGTTTGCTCGCGAGGTGAATGCAGTCCTCCCCAAGCTTGAGGCCACGTGCCCTCTCAGGTGGTCTGCGTGTGCTATCACGTTCAGCTCAGTGGATCAGCTCAAGTGCGCAGCAACGGTCGGAGTCCTCCTGATGCTTTGCTCCCTATTCATCAGCAATGTGCAAGTCACCAGGACCCTCATCAATGGCGGAGCAGGACTCAACGTCCTGTCCGTCGAGACATTCAACAATGTCCAAGCGCCATATGATCAACTTCATCTGACCAAGCCTTTCTCAGGAGTCACTGATGGTTCCACTGTTCCGATAGGGCAGGTTTGCCTTCCAGTCACCTTAGGGCAGCGCAACAACTACCGCACCATGCTCATTGACTTCGACGTCGCCCACATTCGCTTGCCATACAATGCCATCCTTAGGTACCCAGCCCTGGCCAAGTTCATGGCAGTGACTCACCATGGCTACAATGTCCTCAAGATGCCAGGAAGTGGTGGAGTCATCATGGTACCCTGTGAGGAAAGGGATGCAGTGTGTTCTCTTGAGCGTGCCTTCCAAGCCGCGGTAATCGAAGACCAAGATCACAGGAGCGGGAGACTTCCCGAGGCGGTCCCTAAGAAGAATAAGGCTTCACCTAGCCCAAACCATCAGGAGGCAGGTACCTCCGGAGGTGTTGCGTCAGGATCTGCGCCCGTTCAGGGGCGCCACCCTCTGTCGCATAGGAAGGCACGCCCGGCTCCCTCCTCGGGCAGGGCTCGGGGGCTCTTTCTTGGAGGGCCACTGACTTTGCCAAGGTTGCGAGGGAGGCGCTCGGGCACCACTTGAGGCATGCTTCAAGGCACGTTTCCCTTAGGAAGGTATGAGGCAAGGAGGCCCAAACCCTCAGGAGTTCATCGCGAGAAACACTCAGGAGCTACAGGAGTCAAGAGTCATGTGTGGCAGCCGCCGCCTACCCGCTGCAGCCCCCCATCCAGGCGAGGATGGCGGGCTGCGCGTCTGCATCGACGTACCAGGGCACAACCAAGCCACGTCTCAGGAGCGCCTCTGGCCTTCGCGCGTGGGGCGTTGCGAGGGTCCACCTCACAGCTACATTCGCATGCCTTTCGGCCTGCCGAACGCGGCCGCCGCTCACCAGCGCCTGCTGAGGAGCATTCTGGAGGCTCAGGAGATCATGTGTTGCACGGTCCTGGAGGAGATGGAGATGGCCCTCGAAGATCCACCTGTGCCCCCGGAGCCTCCCGATGCTCTAGGTCCCGAGAGTTCGTGAGGATCGGCTTCCTCACCGTGCGTCGGCCGCTACTTTAGCATCCCTTAATCTTCAATGGTATCAGGTGACATCTCTCAAAGTTCCATTTTCAGCTGGGAGCGCCCACAGGGCTGCATCATTCCTAGGTCGCGTGGGTCCGTCCCTGTGGCATGTATCCGTTTTCCTCATGTTCTCTGCTTACCTTGTTGGGGGCGCCCCTCGGGCTGCATTATCCCCAAGCTGCTTGGGCCTGACCCAGTGGCGTTTGCTTTTTCTGCATCTATCTAAATGGATTTGCTCCTTCATGCTTAACATGCCTGACCTAATCGCCTGCTCAATTGACACCTACCTTTGGAGCCTCTCGCTCAGGCACGACACTTGCGTACGGGTCCGCCCCTGCAACGCCAATAAATCTGAGTGGCTGAGCCCTGGCCGCGGCAGCTGTCGGTGTCAAAACTGGTGGATCTCGGGTAGGGGGTGCCGATCTGTGCGTCAAGGCTGATGGTAATAGGAAGCAAGGGACACAGATGTTTACCCAGGTTCGGGCCCTCTCGATGGAGGTAAAACCCTACTTCCTTCTTGATTAATATTGATGATATGGGTAGTACAAGAGTAGATCTACCACGAGATCGTAGAGGCTATACCCTAAGAGCTAGCCTATGATGGTATGATTGTAATTTTGATCGGCCTTCTAAGGACCAACCTCTCCGGTTTATATAGACACCGGAGAGGGCTAGGGTTTACATGGAGTCGGTTACAAGGAAGGAAATATAATATCCGGATCGCCAAGCTTGCCTTCCACGCAAAGGAGTGTCCCATTCGGACACGGGCCGAAATCTTGAGTCTTGTATCTTCACGCTTCAATAGTCCGGACATTGTACACGGTCCGGCTGTCCGGATACCCCCTAATCCAGGACTCCCTCAGTAGCCCCTAAACCAGGCTTCAATGACGTTGAGTTCGGCGTGTAGTATTGTCTTCGGCATTGCAAGGAGGGTTCCTTCCCCGAATACTCCAAAGTAGTCATCAAACACTTAAATCTTGTTCGGATTCACAAGATGATCTTTACACACCACTGTAGAGAGAATGATATTTCACAAATGCAATCTGCAGACAACTTTTTCTGATGACGTGACATGTTATTACGGTCGGGTCATTATTCGAACCGTTTTCCCACAACCAGCTACAGCGCATATTGCAAGGCAGTTTTTTTGATTCTTCTTGTCAAAGCAGAGATCATGTCCCCTTATCACGGGATTCTCATCAATACGGGTATGGGTAATCTCACCACGCCATTAATCGTGGCGCTTGGGAAACAAGCGATTCTCAACGGGCAAGTGGGGAGGCGCGCTCTCGGCTCCTCTATGAAGGGATAAGATTTCCTCATTTTCACCCACGACTTCTTCCTCCTTTGCCCACTCTTTCCCCCCCGAGCTCCAGCGCCCAAGCCCAATTCTTCTCCGCACAGCTAAACATGTCCGGGGCAGGAGGCAAGTGGGTGGCCTCCACCATCAAGGAGAAGCACATCACAAATCTTCGGGCGGCCGGATATTTGGCCGCGGACGTAGCGCACCGGCTACCGGACGCCGGGCAGATCATTCCGACCCCAGGACCCCACGAGAGGGTCGTATTCGTCGCCCACTTCGTCCTTGGGCTGGGACTTCCACTCCATCCCTTCGTCCATGGGCTCATATTCTACTACGGGCTATATTTCCATGATTTAGCCCCGAATTTTGTCCTCAACATCTCGGCATTCATCGTCGTATGCGAGGCCTTCCTCCGCATCTGGCCTCACATCGGCCTATGGCTGCAAACCTTCGGTGTGAAGCCGAAGGTTGTAAGCGGCCAACAAGCGGAGTGCGGAGGGGCCATGGTGGCTAGAATGCCCAACGTCACATGGCTCGATGGCTCCTTTGCGGAGACCGTAAAAGGATGGTGTCGGTGTCAAAACCGGCAGATCTCAGGTAGGGGGTCCTGAACTGTGCATCTAGGCGGATGGTAACAGGAGACAAGGGACACGATGTTTTTACCCAGGTTCGGGCCCTCTCGGTGGAGGTAAAACCCTACTCCTTCTTGATTAATATTGATGATATGGGTAGTACAAGAGTAGATCTACCACGAGATCAAAGAGGCTAAACCCTAGAAGCTAGCCTATGGTATGATTGTTGTTCGTCCTACGGACTAAAACCCTCCAGTTTATATAGACATCGAAGAGGGTTAGGGTTACAGAGAGTCGGTTACAATGGTAGGAGATCTACATATCCGTATCGCCAACCTTGCCTTCCACGCCAAGGAAAGTCCCATCCGGACACGGGACGAAGTCTTCAATCTTGTATCTTCATAGTCCAGGAGTCCGGCCAAAGATGATAGTTCGGCTATCCGGACACCCCCTAATCCGAGACTCCCTCAGTAGCCCCTGAACCAGGCTTCAATGATGACGAGTCCGGCGTGTTGATTGTCTTCAGCATTGCAAGGCGGGTTCTTCTCCAAATCCTGTGTTGAATAGTGTCCGACTTCTTGGAAATATCACGCTCCTCGACTTCCACGCCCAATAATGGCCATCTTCCAAGCGTTGAATGAATGTGAAAAGCCAGGGTATTTTTTCAGTTACCCCCTAGCTGCGCAAATGAGCCGCCTATAAAAGAGACGGGGATCCAGATCCGAATCACACCATCCTCCCTCCGCGAGCGTTCATCGGAGCGCCTCTGACAAAAATCCATTCCATCATGGACAATCGACGCAGCTCCTCCTCTCGCGCCCCCAGCCCTCAGCCTGGAGATTGGGAGAGATGCTCGGTCCCGCACAGCGAGCTAGTGACGCTCCAAACCAAGGGATTTCTTCCCCCAGCCTTCATGGTTCCGGTTCGAGCCGGACTCGCCACCTACAAGGGCGGAAAGCAGGCGGAGAGCGTCCCCGATCCCTCCAAAGGAGAGCGGGTATGCTTCGTCTCTTATCTGATAAGAGGGCTTGGATTTCCAATTCATCCGTTTCTCCGGGGGCTCCTGGAGTTCTACGGCCTCCAGTTGCACAACCTTACACCTGCCTCCATCCTGCATATTGTGGGCTTCGTGGCCCTTTGCGAGCTGTTTTTGGGCATCAAGGCTCATTTCGCGCTGTGGAAGAGATTGTTCTGCCTCGTACCCCATTCTTATGAGGGGTCAATATATCAAGTGGGCGGAGCCGAACTATGGCGCACCGCCGGGACCGGATACCTATCCGGAACCCCGAAGAAGGTGTCCGAAGACTGGCCTTCGGAATGGTTTGATATGGAAGATGTCCCGCTGCCGGATCCAGTTCGATTTGGCCTCCCGGAGTTCAGTAATGTTCCTCTGAAGAAACGCCTAAGTTGGCGTCCGTGGAGCTCTCAAAGGGAGAATGACAGGGACGTCCTTTACCGGATGAGCCGAATAAGATTATTGGCTCATTCCGGACTGACCATGATCGGGGTCATGGCCACATGCATTATGCGGGGGGTGTAGCCGCTCCAGTATAGGGGCCAACCCATGTGGGATTTCAATGGGGAGGATGATGCCACCCGTCATGGCCGTAAGGGGCGGGGATCAGTCGCCGATCTAGTGAAGATCTTGTCCGCTCTGTACAAGGGGGAAGAGGAGGATTTCCTCCGTGCCAGTCCATTGAACGGATTTTCTATGAACAACCCTCGAAGCTGGGTAAGCGGACAGTTCTTTTTGCCTATTCGATCCATATTCCCATGGTTAAGTATCTCATTTTGTGATTTCGACGCAGGAACTGCGCCGGGCCGTAGAAGATATACACAGCCCGGCTCCACAACCAGAGGATCCAGAACGGTCCTTCGATCCAGCTTCCTAAGAGGATCCGGATATAAAGGTGGAGCTGATCGATGGTGTATTTCACCAACTTAGCATCGACAATGCTTTGGTCGCCATTACGACCGACTACCCCGGAATACTTCCGGCCTCCCACGTAACTGTGACCGAAGTCCCGATACCATGACCCATCCGTGCTTATCTCTAATCACTGCATACCAATGGTGTTTTGCAGGAGGTGCCTTTGAGGCGGGAAGCCGAGGCCACGGCGGCTAGCCAAAAAGGGGCAGCACGGCCGCGCAGGCTAAAAAGAAGCGTGGTCCGGATTGAAACGCCACTGCGACAGTAAGGCGTGTCACCATATTCCCGGGATTGATTCCGGGAAGGCATATTAACACTGGTGCTCCTTTCAGGAAAAAGAGCGCTCGCCGGACTATGTCCGGAGAGATGGCCAATCGAGCCTCCGCCAGCCAGGCTCCAACGCCGGGTCCGGAAGCGGAGGTGAACACGAGGCGTGCGTCGGATGCTCCTCCGACAGAGGATGCCGACAGACTGTCCGCCACCAACTCCGAGGTGGAGAGCGCCATGAATCACAGGCGCTGCTGAACAGTTCTTCGTGACGCATGTTTCTCCCAAGAGGCATTGAACGCCTTCAATTCGGGAGACGTGCACCTCCGTGCCGCTCAAGATGGTCTAGCCAGAGCCACGGAGCAGTATGTAAAGGACATACGGGTGTGGAGATTTGACAGTTATATATGCCAGTAGCCCCCGAGACTTAAAATAGTTAGGAGAACTGATTTAAGGATCATTTGTTATGCAAGATCTTATGGAAAAGAATACCCGACTGTCTCGGGAGCTTCAAGAGTGCAAGGCCCAGCTTGAGGCCGCACTAGCTGCCACAGGGGGAGCCACAGAGACCCCCTCTGGTAATATATACTTCAAAAGATAAGTAGTTTGTGAAGTGCAGCGTGTGTATAAGTCTGACAATAGTATTGCAGATGGCGCCGGACTAGATCCGGATAGGCAAGAGCTACTGCGTCGGTTAACGGCCGGCGAGAATGTCCTTACAAGGGTGAGGCAAGAGAAAAATAATCTCCAAGATGCCAACACCCAGCTGGGTTAGGAACTGAAGGATGTTCGAGCCCAGCTGTTTGACTCCGTTAAGGAGAATCGGCGGCTTCGTCGCGGCATTTATAGTAAGTGCTTGAGCGAACTTTTGAAAAGAAGAGTTCGGCGAGGAAGTCGATTAACAGAAATATGTCTGTAGGTATGCTCACAGGACGTCCTGCAGAGGAAATGCCCGATTCAACGGGTGACCTACTTCCCGAGCTGCTGCAACTGCACGAACGAGTTCGGCAGGTGATGAGAGGCGTCGCCCAGGCCTTGTGTCCATCCATCTCCCTACCCGAAGGCCTTGGAGAGCTTGCAGAGAAGCTTCAGGGAGCACGGCGGCGCTTCCGGCTATGGAAGATATCGGCCTGCCGTCAAGGCGCCAGGGAGGCCTGGGCCATGGTGAAGACCCGGTACACGAAGGCTGACCCAAATCACATGGCCGAGGTCGGACCTGTGGGGCCCGATGGGAAGGAGATCCCTGTGAGCTTAGTGTACGGCCAAGTAGAGTTGGCCGCAAAGTATTCCCAGTGGGACTGTAAACTAGACAGCCTATTAGATGGTATTGAAGAGGAATACAATCAGTCAATTTGACTATGTAATTTAAAATGACATGTAAAATGCCTTCTAGCCGGATTGTAGATCGTTTGTCGTAGCGGACCTTTTCGCTTCAACCTCGGGACCCGATAGTCCGGAGTGTGTCCGAATGCCCTCGTGGTTATGTAAGAACCGGGGCATGCGTGGAGACCAGGCGTAGGGGTCATGAGTGCTTTATCAGACAAGTGCCCAACTAGTTATGTTATATTACATGGTTAGTAAGAAACATCTTCCAGGGAGAATAGTTCCGTTAGGGGTTCCTTTCCCTGGGAGGCATGCCCTAAAGTGCATGTCCGAACTGCGAAAAAAGCAAAAAAACATCTAGGGGCAGATAAATGAATAAGTAAGAATTCGCCTTTTAGTTCATCGACCGAATATTCCCTTAAGAACGCTAGCTTTCGGCTTCACCCAGTCTGAGTTACACGTCCGGCTGACCCGGCGGTAACAATCGCAGAGGTGCTCCCTTTACCACCTAGCCGAACAATTGGGAACGTAGGGGTAAGCACAGGAGCCAGGCAACCCAGCTTGGCCAAAACTTAAGTCATATCGATGCATATAATGGTGAATAAAAGGTACATGTGGAAGTGTGACACATGTGTTGGGCATAAAGCCCGTATAAATAAGCTTCTATTAAATAAGCCCCCAGGTATACTGAGCGCGGATAACGCGTCAAGTATGTGCAAACAGTGTGCAAACGAGCCTTCAACGGCTTCAGAAAAAAGGAGGGAGAAGGAGAGAAATAAAAGACAGTTGAAGTATAAAATATAGACAGAGGAAGGAGACGAACTCAGAGTTCGGCGCTAGGCGTAGAATCTTCGGAGATGGGCTGCGTTCCATGGGTTCGGCTCAAGTCGGTTATCCGATGCGTTCCGCAGATGGTACGCTCTGCCGGTCAGGACTTGGTCGATGATGAAGGGACCCTCCCATTTGGGCTTGAGTTTGTCCTTTTTCTTGTCCGGCAAGCGTAGAACTAATTCGCCAACATTGTAAGCTTTGGCCCGTACCTCTCTGCTTTGGTATCTTCAAGTCTGCTGTTGATAGAATGCGGAACGGGCTTTTGCCACGTCGTGCTCCTTCTCCAAGGCGTCCAAACTGTCCTGCCGATCGAGCTCGGCTTCTCTTTCTTCGTACATGCGCACGCGAGGTGAGTCATGAATTATGTCGCAGGGCAAAACTGCCTCTGCGCCATACACCATAAAAAATGGTGTGAATCCGGTAGTGCGATTCGGCGTGGTCCGCAGCCCCCAGAGTACGGAGTCGAGCTCCTCTACCCAGTGTGTATTAGATTCCTTAAGGGACCGCACTAGTCTGGATTTAATTCCGCTCATGATCCGACCATTTGCTCGCTCGACTTGACCATTAGTTTGAGGGTGATAGACTGAAGCATAGTCGAGCTTGATGCCCATGTTTTTGCACCAGAGTTTGACCTCGTCGGCCGTGAAGTTCATGCCATTATCAGTGATGATGCTATGGGGGATGCCATAACGGTGTACTACCCCTGATAGGAAGTCTATCACCGGTCCGGATTCGGCCGTCTTAACAGGCTTTGCCTCTACCCATTTGGTGAATTTATCCACCATGACCAATAGGTATTTTTGCTTGTGAGTTCCTCCTTTAAGGGGTCCAACCATATCAAGCCCCCAGACCGCGAACGGCTAGGTGATGGGTATAGTTTTGAGGGCGGTAGGTGGCATGTGGCTTTGATTAGCAAAGAGCTGGCATCCGACGCATCGTTGGACCAAGTCCTGAGCATCTGCCCGAGCCGTCGGCCAATAAAATCCTGTACGGAAGGCATTGCCTACAAGGGCCCGGGCTGTGGCGTGGTGCCCGCCGAGTCCGGCATGAATTTCAGCCAGGAGATTCCGCCCTTCCTCTTCGGAGATACACCTTTGAAGGACTCGGGTTGTGCTTTTCTTATAAAGCTCTCCCTCATGAACCTTATAGGCTTTAGATCGCTGCACTATGCAGCGGGCCTCATTTTGGTCCTCGGGAAGTTCCTGCCTAGTTAGGTAGGCTAGGAATGGTTCTATCCACGGGGCAATGACTGCCATTATTGTGTGGGCTGACGGTGTTATTTCGTTGGCAGAACCACCAACTATGTCAGAATATTCGGTGTGGGGTAGTGTGGTTGGGTCCGGGATGTTATTTCCGGACTCTCCCACCCATAATACGGATGGCTTGAAAAGCCTTTCTAGGAAAATATTGGGAGGGACGGCATCGCGCTTTGCGCCAATGCGTGCGAACACGTCTGCTGCCTGGTTGTTCTCCCGGGCTATATGGTGAAATTCGAGCCCCTTAAACAGAGCTGACATTTGTAGGACGGCGTTGCGATAAGCTGCCATTTTCGGATCCTTGGCATCAAAGTCTCCATTTATTTGGGATATCGCGAGGTTTGAATCCCCTCGGACCTCTAGGCGCTGAATGCCCATGGAGACTGCCACCCGGAGACCATGTAGAAGGGCTTCGTATTCAGCTGCGTTGTTGGAGTCCGTGTACATTATCTGAAGTACGTATTGGACTGTATCTCCTGTTGGGGACGTCAGAACGACGCCAGCCCCCAGGCCAGCCAACATTTTGGAACCGTTGAAGTGCATGATCCAGTTGGAATATGTGTCGTACTCTTTAGGGAGTTCGGCTTCAGTCCATGCGGCGACGAAGTCGGCCAAAACTTGCGACTTAATAGATCACCGTGGCTTGTAGGTTATGTCGAACGGGAGGAGCTCGATGGCCCCTTTGGCAATCCGGCCCGTTGCATCGCGGTTGTTTATAATGTCATTAAGGGGTACTTCGGAGGCTACTGTTATTGAACACTCTTGGAAGTAGTGTCGCAGCTTCCGGGATGCCATGAACACCGCATGTGCTATCTTTTGATAGTGCGAGTACCGTGACTTGCATGGAGTTAGGACAGTGGACACGTAATTAACTGGTTTTTGGAGAGGGAACTTGTGTCCGTCCGTTTCTCGTTCGACAGCGAGCACCACGCTTACAACTTGATGGGTTGCTGCGATGTATAATAGCATTGCTCCGCCCATGTTGGGCGCGGCCAGGACCAGATTTGTTGCCAATATGGCTTTGATTTCTTCGAGTCCGGCCGTGGTAGCATTCGTCCACTCGAAGTGTTCGGTGCGCCGCAAGAGGCGATAAAGGGGTAATGCCTTTTCTCCTAAGCGGGAGATAAAGCGGCTTAGAGCCGCCATGCATCCAGTCAATTTTGTATTTGTTTGAAGTTTTTTGGGATATCCAATTGTGACAGAGCTCGGATCTTGGCTGGGTTTGCTTCAATTCCTCTACCGGATACAATGAAGCCCAAGAGCTTTCCGGCTGGTACACCAAAAACGCATTTTTCTGGGTTGAGCTTAATGTCATATGCTCGGAGATTGTCGAATGTGAGCCTCAAGTCGTCTACTAGAGTTTCGACATGCTTGGATTTGACGACCACATCATCTACGTATGCCTCCACTGTTTTGCCGATCTGGTTTGCCAGACATGTCTGAATCATGTGCTGGTATGTTGCGCCGGCGTTTTTGAGCCCGAAGGGCATTGTGTTAAAGCAAAATGGGCCGTATGGAGTGATGAATGCTGTTGCGGCTTGGTCTGGCTCTACCATCTTAATTTGGTGGTAGCCGGTGTATGCGTCGAGGAAGCAATGTGAATCGTGTCCTGTGGTAGCGTTGATAATTTGATCGATGCGGGGAAGGGGGAAGGGATCCTTTGGGCAGGCCTTGTTAAGGTCCTTGAAATCGTCACACAGGCACCAGGATTTGTCCTTCTTTGGTACCATTACCAGGTTTGCTAGCCAGTCCGGATGTTTTATATCTCTGATGAATCCGGCCTCCAATAGTTTGGCTAGCTCCTCTCCCATGGCCTGTCTCTTAGGTTCGGAGACACGCCGAAGAGTTTGTTTGACTGGCTTGAATCCTTTTAGGATATTTAGGCTGTGCTCGGCCAGCCGGCGTGGGATTCCTGGCATGTCTGAGGGGTGCCATGCAAAGATGTCCCAATTTTCGCGTAGGAATTCTCGTAGTGCGGCGTCTACATCAGGGTTTAATTGTGCCCCGATGGAGACCGTTTTTGTAGGGTCCGTTGGATGGACTTGGAATTTGACTATTCCATCCACCGGTTTAAAAGAGGTGGACTTGGATCTCTTATCGAGTATCACATCGTCCCTATTCACCATGGAGCGCAGCGAATTGAGTTCCTCGGCCGCTAGGGCTTCAGATAGTGCCTCAAGGGCAAGTGCGGCTGTTTTATTTTCGGCACGGAGTGCTATGTCCGGGTCACTAGCAAGAGTGATGATTCCATTGGGTCCGGGCATTGTGAGCTTCATGTACCCTTAATGGGGTATAGCTTGAAAAATTGTGAATGCCTCTCGCCCTAATAGAGCGTGGTATCCGCTGTTGAACGGGGCCACTTGGAATGTGACCTTCTCGGACCTGTAATTATCCGGCGTGCCGAACATCACATCCAGCGTGATTTTTCCTATACAGCATGCTTCCTGACTGGGAATTATTCCTCTAAAGGTTATGCTACTTCGCTCAATGCGGCTCCAGTCTATTTCCATTTTTCGAAGGGTTTCCTTGTAAATGAGGTTTAATCCGCTGCCGCCATCAATGAGTACCTTGGTAAGGCGAAAGTCGTCCACTATTGGACTGAGGACCAATGCAGCTGGTGCTCGGGCTGTTCGGAATTGAGGTTCGTCACTGGCGTTGAAGGTAATAGCTGTGTCACTCCACGGATTTATTGTTGCTACCTGGTGGACTTCGGCAAGGCTGCGGAGTGTTCGTTTCCGCATATTATTTGATGCCAAAGTTTCGAAGATTGTTAATACCGTACTGGTATTGCTGGGGTGGTGCTCTGGAGCTAGAAGCTCTTCACCACTTTTGGCCACCTGCCGTAGTATCCAACATGCTCTAAGGCTATGAGTTGGCGTGGCGCCCTCTGTACTATGAATTTTGCAGGGTCCATTGAGCCATCCCTCCAGTACGGTTCCATGCCCTTTAGAGGGTTTTTGCTTTTTGGTATTTGTCCCAGGTGCCTGGTAATGATGCACCCTTTTACTTTGGACTAGGGTTGTGTTCAAGGCCGGATTATCCCAAAATTTGAATTCAGTTTTCCAAGCACTCTCCATCGCACAGTACTTCCGTCCGATGGACGCCAAGTCAGCAAAACGTGTAATTTCGCGACGACCTACGACGTTGAGGATTCCTTCGTCCATGCAATTAATGCAGAAGAATGAAATTGTGTCCTCTTCACGGCAGTACTTTATCCTGTTCATGACCAGGAGGAATCTGGCCCAGTAATGATGTACTGTTTCAGCGGGCTCTTGCCGGATTTGGGATAGATCACTTATGTTTGGGTGGGCGGGTGGAGTTAAATTCCGAAGTCCGTCTGATCTAAGACTCAGGGGCCAAGAAGTTCCCGAACTTGGAAGCTTGGGCTCTTGGACGTTGTCCGATGAATCTAGCCCGCTGCCTGACTTTAAGTTCAGGGCTTGAGTGTTGTTCTCCCCTCCGCGGGGATCCGGCATGGAGGGGTCAGGAATCCGGACATAGATAGTCCTTAAGATAGAAGAAGGTTCGTCGTATTGTTCCTCTACCACAGCAATGTGGTGGGTAGCCTGGGGAGAGTTAATCTCTCTCAGATCGGTTTTAGGCCCAATCTGGTCGTAGTCTGTAGCGACTCCCAGGATGGCGATGCGATCCAAGAGCTCGTTTAAGGAAGAGAGATCCATCGGATCTAATTGCTCAGCGAGTTCCGAGTTGATGTGAAGATCGCTTTTGATGACCCGAGAAGTCATCGTCGGCGCGGCGGCCGAACAGGTGGTCATAAGAAAATTGCCTAGCCGGAGAGTTTGGCCGATGGCCAAAGCTCCTTTGGCAATGGTGCCGTCTTTAAAGACGGGATGAGGCATCCTTCTTGATGGCGACGGCACAGTGGAACTCTCAATGAAAGCACCAATGTCGGTGTCAAAACTGGCGGATCTCGGGTAGGGGGTCCCGAACTGTGCGTCTAGGCAGATGGTAACAGGAGACAAGGGACACGATGTTTTTACCCAGGTTCGGGCCCTCTCGGTGGAGGTAAAAACCTACTCCTGCTTGATTAATATTGATGATATGGGTAGTACAAGAGTAGATCTACCATGAGATCAAAGAGGCTAAACCCTAGAAGCTAGCCTATGGTATGATTGTTGTTCGTCCTACGGACTAAAACCCTCCGGTTTATATAGACACTGAAGAGGGTTAGGGATACACAGAGTCGGTTACAATGGTAGGAGATCTACATATCCGTATTGCCAACCTTGCCTTCCACGCCAAGGAAAGTCCCATCCGGACACGGGACGAAGTCTTCAATCTTGTATCTTCATTGTCTAGGAGTCCGGCCAAAGATGATAGTTCGGCTATCCGGACACCCCCTGATCCTGGACTCCCTCAGATGGCAATCGGGGTGGTTCTACATCACTGAGCCGCGTGGCGCCAACTGGGCGGCGGCCCCCGAATTCATATCCAGAGCCCCCATGCGGCTCACCTCCTGGGAAAGGAAGGGATTGTCCTGGGGCGATTCTACGGAACTGACCTGACTCCAGACATGCATCAAAAGCATGAAGGACAAGAACATCAAGCTTGTCAACGTGATCCAGGTCATGCTCGTTCGCTGCATCCTGCCCTGCCAGAGGCGGGCAGTCAATCCGTGGGAGTTCGTCCCGACCAAACACCGGACGCTCCTGAAGCTCTACGACATGACGCACAAGGGCGCATGGAAGGTGCTCTTCAAGGCCTCTGAAGTACCTCCTCCCACATCCGAGGACCGCGGGCTTCACGCGGCATGGGCTGCTAGTCAGATGAGTTCTCAGACTGACACCGGACCCGGTTCTTTCCAGTATATTCATGGGAGAGCCTTAAGTAGTTATGCATGTTTGCTTCAGGATTATGTGGAGATACTGGAGCAGGTTTACTGTCCGGCTCCGCTGCCAGAAGGCCCAGCTGATACTCTCCTGACGGAGATGCTGGTCCCGCACCGTACAAGGTGCCAGAGAAGAAGGCCGAGAAGAAGGCTCCGGGGATCCGAAGGGTCTCCGGCGTAAGGTTGTGCCGGAAGCCTCGTCCGAAGACGACAAGGCGGACTCCTCCCACGAAGGGGAGGAGGAAGAAGAAGAAGATGCCCCATCCGGAAAGGATGAGGGGCCCGGGGAGGCGGACCAGGGGGCCGGAAAAGGCCCTCGCCTTAAGGCCGTCATACCCCTGTCATCTGACGACGACGAGACAGATTGCTCCCGCGGAGGCCGGGGGAATCAGGAAGAGATTCTACCTCCCCACACTGGGGGGGGGGAGAAGAAGAGGAAAGCTGCCCCGGGAGGGGAGGCTGGGGCGTCCAAGAAGGGGAAGGTGCCCCTTCCGGACTACTCCGCCACAGTCGCTCTCAGCGAGGAGGGGTGGCTGCCGTGGGAGAAGCCCCGAGTGCGATCGTAAGTGTCTGCACTCCGTCAAAACTTCACTCTATAGCTTTTGTTTAACACCGAATATACGTGCAGTCCGGCCAGGGATCACCCCGAGGTATCTTCCTCTGGGTCCCTGAGCGATTCGGAGATGAATTCGCTTCCGACAGCCAGTACTCCTCAACCCGCGGACGACACGGAGGTGTTGTCCCAAAGGATCCCAGAGCGGGGGGAGGTGACTCTGGAGACGCCCCGAGGCGGGGTCCCAGACGTCGGACACGCGGGGTTCAAGATCCCCGCGGACCGTGTCGACGAGAGCCATGGCTAGCCGGGCTCATAGCCGAACACAATTTCGGAACCTTCGATGGTTCCGGACTCAGGCGGGCGACCCCTCGTTAGGGAGGGCGAGCCGTCTGTATCGAGGACTTCCGTTGCACATGAGGCGTCGGACTGTCTGCTGGAAGCGCTTCGCGACGCTTCCATGGATGAAGAGCACCGTACTCTCATGAGTACGGTGATTCGGAAGGTTTTGTCTGCCAAAAGCGGACTAACCGAAGCTTGAACCGGCCTCCTGTCAGGCTTTGAGGTAAGTAATAAATATGTGCAAAATTACCACCCGATAGGTAGTAGCCCCTCTATTTGGTGTTCGGAAAGAAAAACCAAACGGAGGGTCAATAATAATCCGCAGGAGTCTAACAACAAATATTTGTGTGTATAAGCAGGCTGTGCTGCTTGCTGCTGCTGCCCGTACTACCGAGGTTACCGAACTTAAGCGGGACCTGGAGCAGGCGCAGGGAGAGCTCGACCTCACGAGGAGGCAGATCGAAGAGAACAATGGTAAGTGATTCCCTTCTCTTATGTATTTGAGGATAGACCAAATTGGCTAGTCTAACGCCAAAGCGTCCTGACTTTGAAACAGGGGCCACCGCCAAAGTGGCATCCCTGAAGAAAGCGCTGTCCGAGGCCAAAGACAAAGCAGCCTTGGAATGCAAAGAGCGCAAAAAGCAAAGTGCTAGAGTGGGCGAGGTACAACAAGAGCTCCGGGACCTCGGCAAGAAGTGCGAGTCCGTGGAGCATGAGCTGAAGGTGAAAGAGGCCGAGCTTGCGAAGGCCCTTGTAAATTTGAAAGACACCCGGGCCGAAGCCGGGAAAGCACAGTAGGAGATCCAAGAGGCCAAGAAGATAGCAGCGGGTAAGAAGTTTTTTATGCAAAGCAAACATCTGGAGGAGGCGTTTCTTTTACTTACTCGAATTCGGAGCTCTCCAGGGGCATTTGCAGATCTGCCACGCTGCAGAGTTCTACCGTGCCCAGGAGGTGAGCTCAACGGAGAAGCTGTTCTGGTCCCAGTATGATGGGGCTGAACATCGGATGCCTCTGTAGCGACCAAACCTCAAACAGTCTGATCTCTGTGCTCAGTGTCATCCCTGGATCAGTAATGCTGACACCAAAGAGTACTTGGAGGATTTATAACAGAATAGCAATCACACACTTATTACATCGAATGTCTCAAAAGAGAACTTATTGAAATAAATATGGCTTAAGGCCATCTAAAACGATAACAGCGGAAGGCTTGGAAGATAAGCGAGTCCATCAACTCCAACGGCATCACTGAGTATAGAACCACGACCTAAAAGCACCTTACTCGTCGTCTGAAAAGTCTGCAACATGAAACGTTGCATCCCGAAAATGGGCCAGCACATGGAATATGCTGGCAATGTAACACATAGAGAATAACAATGGAAATAGGCTATACTACATGCATATTTCGCTGGTGGTAAAGCTCTATGGTTACAGTTTTTGCATAAAGCCAATTTTTCCCTACTGCAAAGGAATAAATTTATTTAACTATCATGGTGGTTGTTAAACATTGAGAATGGTTGACAGCATTCTCAATCCCAATTAAAAGTACTCATTTAAAACCCAACAATATTAAATTAGAAGTAACATGTTGAGATTCACATGATATCCAGGTACTAGATACTCAAAACGTCCATAACCGGGGACACGGCTAACCATGATTAGTTTATACACTTTGCAGAGGTTTGCGCACTTTTCCCCACAAGACTCGATCGCCTCCGTTTGATTCCTCGCACTACATGATGTTTGAGAAACGGATGACCGAGACATAGTCTTTCGGAAGCACTAGCACCTTACATGTGGGTAGACTGGTACACCTACTTTCCCCTACATCTGCTAGTCTACCCGTAAGGGTTCGCAGAACTTAGTCAACTATGCCAGAGCCCATAATGGCTTGTGGCTGCACACGGAAGTTTCTAGTTTGAATAATCTCATGATCCCTTTGAGCCTGGGTGGCGGTCCGAAGAAATACAGGCAAGTCCTGCTAGAAAACAGGTGCCTCAATCCACCCAGATGTGTGTTTAAGTTGCCACCTTAAATAAACCATTAATTATCAATCTCACATCTGTCATGGATACACTCACCCAATCCACGTCTACTAGCATAGCATGGCATAATAAGCAAACGTAGAAGTAACTCCCAAAGGTTTGATAAATAAAACAGGTAATATGTACAACCTCATCTACTTCCCATCCCACAATTTCATTAGATCCTAATCATGCAATGTTTGAGGATAGGTCTAATGCATAAAAACTGGGTAGTAGAAAGGTATGATCAAGTGTTACTTGCCTTGCTGATGATCCGCGAAACCTAGAGACTCGAAGTAACAGGCGGCGCACTCTGGGTATTCTATCGCAGACAAACAAACAAGCATACAATAAGTACTCATCTAATGCACAGGTAAAACTCGAGTAAAAGATCTAACCAGATTGTTCAACTTAAGAACTCCGTTTTGCAAAAAGAATCAAGTCAAACAAAGCAACGAAAGTCAAACGACGAAAGAAAACAACTTCATTTTACTAATCTGGATCTAAGTCAAATTTTACAGAAGCAAAAACTTGTTTAAGTAGATTATTCGGAAAGAGGGTTTCGACACGAAACTCCAGGCGCTTGAATCGCCTGATTCCGATAAACGAGCGAAAAGTTATACTAAAAGGAAAATCGGATCAGGAATCACGATCAGAAAAATCGCAGATTAAATCCGAGAAAAAGAAAAACGACGAAAGGGTTAACGAACGAACATTCATTAACTAAACTAATCTGACGAACATGTTCGTTAGAACGAACGAACGAGCAAACGCTCGCTAATTAAACTAAACCGAATATAAAACCGATCTAACGAAAAAACCGAAAATAAACCGACGGAAAACCGATCGGTTTTCTAAAAAAAACGGCACGGAAAACGAGGCGGCGGAGAACCTCGGCGAGCATGCATCGGCGGGGTCGGCGGGGTCCAGCGACGACGGCGTCAGCGTCGGCGGCGGCGGCGGCTGGCGGCGGCGGCGGCTGGCGGCGGCGGCGGCGGATCTGGCGGCGGCGGCGCGGGCTAGGGTTAGGGTTTGCGGTGTGGGCTGGCGGCGGCGGCGTGGGCTGGCGGCGGCGCGGGCTGGCAGGGTCGGGCGGCTGGGCCTGGGGCGCCGGGGCGGCGCTATTTATAGTGCCCCCCGAGCGGAGTCCCGCTCGGGCACGACCCGTAAGTCGGTTGCTCGTTTTTTTAATAATTCCGCGCAGAAGAAAAAAATAAAAATAAATACTAAACGGACTCGAAAAATCCCGAAATAAATTTTCCCCGGCTTCTAAAATCAAGCCGGACAAGATGAACATTTATTTGGGGCCTAAATGCAATTTTGAAAAACGCGCATTTTTCCTAAATTCAAATTAAAAGCGAAAAACTCCAAAATAAATCTTATTTGATTTTTTATTAAATCTTCATTATTTCTTTATTTTGGGAAAGTCATTTTATTCCCTCTCAGAATTTTTGGTAGTAGAAATAATTAAAGATAAAATAAATAACATCAAATGATCCTATTTTCAAAATTTGAGAAAACCCAAATATGAAAATAACGAAATCCCCAACTCTCTCCGTGGGTCCTTGAGTTGCGTAGAATTTCTAGGATCGAGCCAACAATGCAACAAAAATATGATATGCAATGATGATCTATGTATAACATTCCAAATTGAAAATTTGGGATGTTACAAACCTACCCCCCTTAAGATGAATCTCGCCCTCGAGATTCGGGTTGGCTAGCAAATAGGTGAGGGTGGTCCTTGAGCAGATCTTCCTCTCGCTCCCAGGTGGCTTCCTCCTCGGTGTGGTGGCTCCACTGAACCTTGCAAAACTTGATAATCTTACTGTGGGTAACTCTGCTGGCATAATCCAAAATCTTAACAGGTTTCTCTTCATAGGTCAAATCTTCTTTCAACTGAATCGTTTCCAATGGCACTGTATCTCTCAGTGGTATATCGGCCATCTCTGCGTGAAACATGGAACACATCGTGAACTCCTGACAATCCCTCAGGTAATTCCAACTTGTATGCTACTTCTCCCATGCGTTCCAAAACCTTGTATGGCCCCACAAAACGTGGCGCTAACTTTCCTTTAACTCCAAAACGCTTAACTCCTCGAAGTGGAGATACTCGAAGATAAACCATGTTCCCGACTTCATATTCTGTCCCCTTGCATTTTGAATCTGCATAGCTCTTCTGCCTTGACTGAGCTACCTTGAGCCTGTCGCAAATCAACTTTACTTTCTGTTCAGACTCCATAATCAAGTCTGGTCCAAACAACTAGCAGTCTCCAACCTCATCCCACAACAACGGGGTTCTGCACCTCCTTCTGTACAAGGCTTCGAAAGGGGCCATCTTCAAACTGGATTGATAACTATTATTGTATGAAAACTCCATGTATGGCAAGTTGTCATCCCAACTTGATTCATAATCCAAAACACAAGCTCTAAGCATATCCTCCAAAATCTGATTGACTCTCTCGGTCTGTCCATCTGTCTGTGGGTGGAAAGCTGTGCTAAACTCCAGCCTGGTTCCCAATGTTTCGTGCAACTGCTTCCAGAACTTCGAGGTGAATTGGGTTCCTCTATCTGATACGATACTCCTCGGAACTCCGTGCAAACATACAATCCTCGTCATGTATATCTTAGCCAATTTGGCACTACTTTAGGTAGTCTTTACTGGGATGAAATGTGCTACCCTCGTAAAACGATCGAATACAACCCAAATCGAGTCATAGCTTGAACGAGTCCTGGGCAATCCCGTGATGAAATCCATGCCTAGTTTGTCCCACTTCCATTCGGGTATAGGCAATGGCTGCAACAATCCAGCTGGCTTCTGGTGTTCTGCCTTCACCCTCTGACATACATCACAAACTGCTACATACTCTGCAATATCCTTCTTCATTCCGGTCCACCAGAAAGTTTCCTTCAAATCCAAATACATCTTTGTATTTCCGGGGTGAATCGAGTATGTTGAATCATGTGCCTCTTGCAGAATCAAATTCCTGATCTCCGGATTATTGGGCACATAAACACGGTCCTCAAACCATAAGGTATCGTGCTCATCCTCACAAAATCCTTTAGCCTTTCCCTTGCTCATCCGTTCCTTAATGGAGGCAACTTCCGTATCTGCCTTTTGAGCTTCTCTGATTTTATCCATCAACGTAGACTGAATCTCCAATGCTGCTACATAGCCTCTAGGAACTATTTCCAAACATAGCTCTCGAAGATCCTCGGCTAACTCCTTGTGTATTTCTCCCGTCATTAGAGTATTGACATGGCTCTTGCGGCTCAACGCATCTGCTACAACATTAGCCTTTCCGGGGTGATAATGCAATCTCATATCATAATCCTTAATAAGTTCCAACCATCTCCTCTGCCTGAGATTTAACTCCTTCTGCGTGAAGATGTACTTCAAACTTTTGTGATCCATGTACACCTCACAATGATTTCCAATGAGAAAATGTCTCCACGTTTTCAGTGCGTGCACTACGGCTGCTAACTCCAAATCATGAGTAGCATAATTCAACTCATGTGGCTTAAGTTGTCGTGAAGCATACGAAACAACTCTTCCCTCCTGCATAAGCACTGCTCCAAGTCCTCGACATGAAGCGTCGCAATATACTTCATAATCCTTGGTCTGATCTGGCAGAATCAATACTGGTGAGGTAACCAAACGTTTCTTCAATTCTTGGAAACTAGCCTCACACTCCTCAGTCCAAATGAACTTGGTATCCTACTTCAACAATTCGGTCATAGGCTTCGCAATCTTCGAGAAATTTTCAATGAATCTCCGGTAGTATCTTGCGAGTACAAGGAAACTCCTGATCTCTCCAACTGTTGTTGGTGCTTCCTAGTTAGTCACACTGACAACTTTAGTGGGGTCTACTGCAATAACTTCTCCGGATATAACATGTTCGAGAAATCCAACTTCCTTCAACCAAAACTCACACATGCTGAACTTGGCGTATAGCTGATGTTCTCTGATCTTCTTGAGTACCAAACGCAAGTGTTCCTTGTGTTCCTCTTCATTCTTTGAGTAAACCAAAATATCATCAATGAACACCACGACGAACTTATCCAAAAACTTCATAAACACCTTGTTCATCATGTTCATAAAATAAGCTGGGGCGTTAGTCAGACCAAATGACATAACGGTATACTCATACAGCCCGTACCTGGTGGTAAAAGCCGTCTTCGGTATGTCTTGCTCCCGAATCTTCAACTGGTGGTACCCTGATCGCAAATCGATCTTGGAAAACACCTTAGCTCCTTGCAACCGATCAAACAGATCATTGATCATTGGTAGTGGGTACTTGTTCTTGATTGTTACTTCATTCAATCCGTACAACCATTCTTAATGATCCATCCTTCTTCTCCACCAGAAGTACTGGCAATCCCCAAGGCGAAGAACTTGGGCGAATAAAACCTTTGTCCAACAACTCCTTAATCTGCTTCTTAATTTCCTCCAAATCTTGGGCTGGCATCCTGTATGGTCTCTTGGATATAGGCCCAGTGCCTGGCAGTAGTTCAGTTAAGAACTCAATGTCTCTATCCGGTGGCATGCCTGGCAACTCTTCTAGAAATACATCGGGGAAATCCCTTACCACTGGTACTTCCTCCTGCACAACTCCTAATAAGGAATTTACATGTGCTCTCCTTGGCTCATGCCGTGATACATACTTGATCCTTATCCCTTTTGGTGTCGTAAGAAAAATTGTCTTGTTGGCGCAATCAATGTTTCCTCCATACATCGACAGCCAATCCATACCAAGAATTACATCCAATCCTTGGGATTCCAATATAATCAAATCCGTGGGGAAAACATGCCTTCCTATACTCAATGGCACCTGAAAGCATCCTTGACTGACCATAAACTCAGCTCCCGGTGAACTTACTAGCATGGGTGTCTTAAGAGTCTTAGTGGGCAGGCTAAACTTATTCACGAATCCCCTTGATATGTATGAATGCGATGCACCAGTATCGAAAAGAACAACTGCAGTAAATGCCTTAACCAAAAACTTACCTATTACTGCATCTGGCTGAGCTTCAACCTCCTCCACGGTAACGTGGTTCACTTGCCCTCTGTTGAAAGGGTTCGGCTTCTTTCCTGAGCTTCCATTGCCATTTCCATTTTGGGCTTCAGGACAATCATTTGCATAATGCCCCGTCTTGCGGCACTTATAACAAGTGATATGGCTCAGGTCTACCTTGGATGGTGTTGACGGGTTGGTGCGGCTTTGTCCATTGCTTCCTCCATTCCCGTTTCCATTCTTTGTGCCATTGTGATTGTGCGAGCTGCCTCCTCCATGAGTATGCTGAAAATATCCTCCTGACTTTGGGGTAAAGCGTGGCTTCTGCTGAGCTCCAGAATTGCACTTCCCCTGTGCATACTTCCTCTTACGATTGTCAATCTGCTGCTGCTTCCCTTCAATCATAAGAGCACGATCTACTAGCTCCTGGTAGTTATTGAAAGTGGCTACCATCAATTGCATGCTCAGCTCATCATTCAGTCCTTCTAGAAACTTCTCCTGCTTAGCTGCATCCGTAGCAACGTCATCTGGGGCATAACGTGCTAGCTAACTAAAATCATCCACATACTAGCCAACTGTCCATCCTCCTTGGCGTAAGTTGCGAAACTCACGCTTCTTCATGGCGATAGCTCCTGCTGAAACTTGGGTAGTACGAAAAGCTTGCTGAAACTGATTCCATGTGACAGTGTCTACAGGGTAAGTGGCTGTAAAATTCTCCCACCATGCTGATGCGGGTCCGTCAAGCTGATGTGCAGCAAACTTCACCTTTTCTCCATCTGTGCATCCTGCAGTGGTCAACTCCCTCCCTATCTTACGGAGCCAATCATCTGCTACTATCGGCTCGGTGCTACTGGAAAACACCGGAGGATTCAACCTTAAGAAACGAGCCAGATGGTCAACAGGTGGTGGTGGTGGGTTGTTGTTGTTGTTGCCTTGGTTCTGTACCAATGTTTGAATCAAGGTATTCTGCTGCTGAATCAACTGGGTGATCTCTGGCAGGAAAAAAACTCGGGGTCGCGTCTCGGAGGCATCTGAGGGTTTAAAGGGAGAGTTAAGAATAGAATGAGGTCTAGTGAGATAACACTACCCATATGCACATGAGACAAAGCACACAATATCATTCCAATCAATTCAAACAAGGGCATACAACGGTCTAACTATCGTTACAAAAGTGCTTGGACTAAAACTAATTATATGGTGGAAAATTCTACTACTGTTATGGTGGTCAACTAGAAGAACTGCTCCGATGCAGATTCCATGATATCTGCTCCAGCTTCATCAACATAGTCATCATTGCTATCGTCGGGATCCGAGTCGGTGTCGTCGATGATGATATAATTATCTGGACATGTAGGTTCATCCTCTTCTCCTCTGGGTGCTGATCCTCCCATGAATACTCCAATCTTCTCCTTAAGGTCACCGTTCTGTCTTACTAGAGTGACGATTTCTTCCATATAGTCTTTACGCATAGCCTTGAGTTCTGCTTCTAGCTCCTTGATCCTGGTCATAGCCTTCTGTAGTTCCTCCATATCCGCGCACATCTGATTCTCCTGGAGTCGGATGTGTTGGTTTAACTCCTGAATATAAGCTGCGATTGATCTGTCCTTCCTGGTGGTGATCATCTCCCAATGCTCATCTCTGCGCCCACAAATCTGGTAGATAGTACTCTTGAGGTCCTTGTGGTAAACTTCTCCAATTCATCCCATGGCGATGTGAGATGCCATGCTCTTCCCTAGGCTCCATGTTGGTAAATGAAAGGTAAACTCTATTGGCTCCGTGACTGGTGCAAACGTCCTTCCTGGAATGTAGACTTGAATCCTCCAGCGCTCCTCTTCGGGTAAAGTGGCGTTGAAAGTCCCGGTGAAGCTTGGTACTCCTATGTAAAAGTATCTAGTGGCTTCCTTCAAGTGATATCCAAAAGGTGAATTCTCATCTCGTTGCGTGAACTTGATCCTTGCATCCGCCATCCTAAAGAATAGAAAAGATGAGGAGTCAGAAATGAGAAGAAAAAGAGTAGTGATCTAGGGCTTAAGCTTAGTGGCTGTGTCCTACAGTCAGCGTGTGCTCTGATACCACCTTTGTAGCAACCCTACATCAAACAGTCTGATCTCCGTGCTCAGTGTCATCCCTGGATCAGTAATGCTGACACCACACAGTACTTGGAGGATTTATAACAGAGTAGGAATCACACACTTATTACATCGAATGTCTCAAAAGAGAACTTATTGAAATAAATATGGCTTAAGGCCATCTAAAAGGATAACAGCGGAAGGCTTGGAAGATAAGCGAGTCCATCAACTCCATCGGCATCACTAAGTATAGAACCACGACCTAAAAGCACCTTACTCGTCGTCTAAAAAGTCTGCAACATGAAACGTTGCAGCCCGAAAATGGGTCAGCACATGGAATATGCTGGCAATGTAACACATAGAGAATAATAATGGAAATAGGCTATACTACATGCATCTTTGGCTGGTGGTAAAGCTCTATGGTTACAGTTTTTGCATAAAGCCAATTTTTCCCTACTTCAAAGGAATAAATATTTAAATATCATGGTGGTAGTTAAACATTGAGAATGGTTGACAGCATTCTCAATCTCAATTAAAAGTACCCATTTAAAACCCAACAATATTAAATTAGAAGTAACATGTTGAGATTCACATGATATCCAGGTACTAGATACTCAAAACGTCCATAACCGGGGACACAGCTAACCATGATTAGTTTATACACTCTGCAAAGGTTTGCGCACTTTTCCCCACAAGACTCGATCGCCTCCGTTTGATTCCTCGCACTACATGATATTTGAGAAACGGATGACCGAGACATAGTCTTTCGGAAGCACTAGCACCTTACATGTGGGTAGACCGGTACACCTACTTTCCCCTACATCTGCTAGTCTACCCATAAGAGTTCGCACAACTTAGTCAACTATGCCAGAGCCCATAATGGCTTGTGGCTGCACACAGAAGTTTCTAGTTTGAATAATCTTATGATCCCTTTGAGCCTGGGTGGCGGTCCGAAGAAATACAGGCAAGTCCTGCTAGAAAACAGGTGCCTCAATCCACCCAGATGTGTGTTTAAGTTGCCACCTTAAATAAACCATTAATTATCAATCTCACATCTGTCATGGATACACTCACCCAATCCACGTCTACTAGCATAGCATGGCATAATAAGCAAACGTAGAAGTAACTCCCAAAGGTTTGATAAATAAAATAGGTAATAGGTACTACCTCATCTACTTACCATCCCACAATTTCATTAGATCCTAATCATGCAATGTTTGATGATAGGTCTAATGCATAAAAACTGGGTAGTAGAAAGGTATGATCAAGTGTTACTTGCCTTGCTGATGATCCGCGCAACCTAGAGACTCGAAGTAATAGGCGACGCACTCCGGGTATTCTATCGCAGACAAACAAACAAGCATACAATAAGTACTCATCTAATGCACAGGTAAAACTCGAGTAAAAGATCTAACCAGATTGTTCAACTTAAGAACTCCGGTTTGCAAAAAAGAATCAAATCAAACAAAGCAACGAAAGTCAAACGACGAAAGAAAACAGCTTCGTTTTACTAATCTAGATCTAAGTCAAATTTTAAAGAAGCAAAAACTTGTTTAAGTAGATTATTCGGAAAGAGGGTTTCGATACGAAACTCCAGGCGCTTGAATCGCCTGATTCTGATAAACGAGCGAAAAGTTATACTAAAACGAAAATCGGATCAGGAATCGCGATCAGAAAAATCGCGGATTAAATCCGAGAAAAAGAAAAACGACGAACGGGTTAACGAACGAACGTTCGTTAACTCAACTAATCTGACGAACACGTTCGCTAAAATGAATGAACGAGCGAATGCTCGCTAATTAAACTAAACCGAATATAAAACCGATCTAACGAAAAAACCGAAACTAAAAAAACTGAAAATAAACCGACGGAAAAATGATAGGTTTTCTAAAAAACGGCACGGAAAACGAGGCAGCAGCGAACCTCGGTGAGCGTGCGGCGGCGGGGTCGGCGGGGTCCAGCGAAGGCGGCGTCGGCGGCGGTGTCTGGCGGCGGCGGCGGATCTGGTGGCGGCGGCGCGGGCTAGGGTTAGGGTTTGCGGTGTGGGCCGGCGGCGGCGGCGTGGGCTGGCGGCGGCGCGGGCTGGCGGGGTCGGGCGGCTGGGCCTGGGGCGCCGAGGCGGCGCTATTTATAGAGCCCCCCGAGCGGAGTCCCGCTCGGGCACGGCCCGTAAGTCGGTTGCGCGTTTTTTTAAATAATTCCGTGCAGAAGAAAAAAAGATAAAAAGAAATACTAAACGAACTACAAAAATCCCGAAATAAATTTTCCCCGGCTTCTAAAATCAAGCCGGACAAGATGAACATTTATTTGGGGCCTAAATGCAATTTTGAAAAACGCGCATTTTTCCTAATTTCAGATAAAAAGCGAAAAACTCCAAAATAAATCTTATTTGATTTTTTTATTAAATCTTCATTATTTCTTTATTTTGGGAAAGTCATTTTATTCCCTCTCTGAATTTTTGGTAGTAGAAATAATTGAAGATAAAATAAATAAAATCAAATGATCCTATTTTCAAAATTTGAGAAAACCCAAATATGAAAATAACGAAATCCCCAACTCTCTCCGTGGGTCCTTGAGTTGCGTAGAATTTCTAGGATCGAGCCAACAATGCAACAAAAATATGATATGCAATGATGATCTATGTATAACATTCCAAATTGAAAATTTGGGATGTTACAGCCTCCGAGTGACCAACTGAAGCAGTTGGTCGAACTCCACAGGGCGGCCGAGCTGGCTATGAAGGGCTTCATAGTCCGGATGTGGTCGGGTGAGCTCCTGCCCAGTAGCTACTTTGGCCTGATCAAGCGGATGGTGGATGCCTGCCCACGGCTTGAAGTGATCAAGCGGTCTGTTTGCATCGAAGGTGCCCGCCGGGCCTTTGCCCGCGTCAAGGTGCATTGGGGCAAGCTAGATGCGGATAAGCTGGTCAAGGATGGGCCGCTGAAGGGCAAGGCGCATCGCCATCCCGAGGTGAACTACAATGGCGTGATGAAGGGAGCTCGTCTCATCGCCGATGAGTGTACCAAGGACGCCGTTTTAGAATGAATTCACTTCTGTCATGTTTGTAATTTAAAGACAAGGT
The DNA here is from genome assembly GCA_963921465.1 of Triticum timopheevii. Taxonomy (NCBI): domain Eukaryota; kingdom Viridiplantae; phylum Streptophyta; class Magnoliopsida; order Poales; family Poaceae; genus Triticum; species Triticum timopheevii. Next base: position 379,231,009 of record OY997274.1, read on the forward strand.
TACTTGCGCTATGTAGCGCTTTTGTTATTTAAAATATTACCTTTTGTGCGGCTGTTTATAAAATTCTGAAAGTAGGCCAGTCGTCGGCTTCCTCCCCCAATTAACTAGTACTGGGGTGTTCGTGGAAAACCCAGACACTCTTTATCCAAATGTTTGGCCCCTCAAGGAGGTGTCCGGCGCAGCGAACAAGGCAATCGGACTATGCGGCTTTATAACTTTCACTTAGCCATAGAAGTCTACAATTTTAAATTTCGGCGAAGCCCCTAGAATCTGGAAGGCCGAATCGGGGCGCTATACACGCCTAGATCGGACGAAGCCGATTTATCGCCTAAAGCGGAAAATCTTTAAGGATTTTAAGACCTCTTGAACAGCGACCAGCTCTCGCCACATCATGCCGGTCAGTTTTTGGCTTTCTGTACTAAGGTGCTCATCCGGAAGAACCGGGACACAATCGCAGTAGTTCTCCCTGCGCTACCTTAGCCGATATAATGGAACATAAGGCACCAAAACAAGGGAGCCGGGCTATCCCAACTGTAGACCCAAGACATGATTCGGAGCAGATGCATATAGTGCTATAAGTTCAGGGTGCCACACTGTTGAAAGTGTTCGGACTTTATTTGCCATAATACGGGGCGCCATGAGAAGCCCCTGGCAAATTGATCATACCAAGGTGTACGGATGTAATACCAAATAAACATTTATAAGAGAAGAAAATGCTCAAATAAGGATAATAAGCTGACGCTATATATAATCTCCCATTAACAAAAAAATACGTTTAAGCGTATGTTTACAATGGATGCATTAAGCAGAGATAAAATAGGACTATTTGACATGTCCTATCCAGGGGCAGGCTATGCACAGATAGATAAAGCAGGTATAATGATCGTAAATAGATTCCACCTGGGTATTTCCTTCTGTGCATGATGTCTGTTGCCTCCTTGGATGTCCCTCCTGTATGAGTCCGGCAATTCGGCTCTTCTGAGGATGCTGCACTAACGAGGTGTCCTGAAATGTAAGAGGGAAAGAGTATGAAGGTATTTGGCGGTTACCTGCATTATTGACTGAGTCCTTGATGCGCCTCCGCCTATGCCCATGGTATCTTGAGTGCGTAATTGTGTACGCGTGGCACGAACGCTGCTTTGAAGGGGCTTGAGCGGAGGCCGGACTGCTAATCACGCTCTTGGCGTTCCTGATGATCCTGTTGCGGGGTGCTCCGGACTCGCTTCACTCTGCTCGAAGGTGTCGCCAGATTGGTTTGTCGGAGTAGGCCGCATTGTACTTCTGCCGTTAGGGCTGCCATATGCTCTTCTGTTCGAAGGGAGCAGTCCATATTTCCATTGACAGTGATGACCCCGCGCGGTCCTGGCATCTTGAGCTTGAGGTATGCATAATGTGGTACCGCATTGAATCTAGCGAATGCGGTTCGTCCAAGCAGTGCGTGGTAGCCACTGCGGAAAGGGACGATGTCGAAGATTAACTCTTCGCTCCTGAAGTTGTCCGGGGATCCGAAGACCACCTCCAGTGTTATAGAGCCCGTACAGCGGGCCTCTACTCCAGGAATAACACCTTTAAAGGTGGTTTTAGTGGGCTTGATCCTTGAAGGGTCAATGCCCATTTTGCACACTGTGTCCTGATAAAGCAGGTTCAGGCTGCTGCCGCCATCCATAAGGACTCGCGTGAGGTGGAATCCGTCGATGATTGGCTCTAAGACCAATGCGGCTGAGCCGCCATGACGGATGCTAGTAGTATGATCCCTACGATCAAAGGTGATCAGACAAGCTAACTATGGGTTGCATTTGGGGGCAACTGGCTCCATCGCATAGACGTCCCGTAGTGCTCTCTTTCGTTCCCGCTTGGGGATGTGAGTGGCGTAGATCATATTGATCGTTTTCACCTGGGGGGGGGGGGGAATTTCTTTTGTCCCCCCGTATTCGGACGCCGGGGCTCTTCGTCATCGTCGCTGTGCAGCCCCTTGTCCTTGTTTTCGGCGTTTATCTTACCAGCCTGTTTGAACACCCAGCAGTCTCTATTGGTGTGGTTGGCTGGCTTGTCCGGGGTGCCATGAATTTGGCACGAGCGCTCCAGTATGTGGTCCAGGGTGGACGGTCCCAGATTATTTCTTTTGAACGGCTTTCTCCGCTGACCGGACTTAGATCCGCTGAATCTGGCGTTGACTGCCGTGTCTTCAGTGCTGTCGCCATTGTTCTGTCTCTTATGTCTGTTATGACGTGGCTTACCTTTAGCATCGCGGCCGTCCGAAGTGCCGGAGTGTGGCGTGGTGCCGCTGCGAGCCAACCAGCTATCCTCACCCGCACAAAAGCGGGTCATTAGGATTGTGAGAGCTGCCATAGACTTGGGTTTTTCTGGCCGAGGTGTAGAGCGAGCCACTCGTCACAAATATTATGCTTAAAAGCCGCCAGGGCTTCGGCGTCCGGATAGTCGACTATTTGGTTCTTTTTGGTAAGGAACCGAGTCCAAAATTTCCGGGCTGACTCTCCGGGCTGTTGAATAATGTGGCTCAGGTCATCGGCGTCTGGTGGTCGCACATATGTGCCCTGGAAGTTATCGAGGAATGTGTCTTCCAGGTTTTCCCGAGCTGGTCCTTTGAGCTTAAGGGGAAGATACTTGATGGCGTGTAGATCATCTCCACGGGCCATGTGAATGTGGAGAAGGAAATCTTCGATCCATACTGCGGGGTCTGTTGTGCCATCGTATGATTCAATGTTTATGGGTTTGAACCCTTCTGGGAATTCATGGTTCATTACTTCGTCAGTGAAGCAGAGGGGGTGTGCGGCGCCTCTGTGCCGGGCTATGTGGCTACACAGCTCGAATTGGACTGGGTTGCTGTGTTCGGCCTGTCCAGACTTGTTGATGATGTATCTGGCACGACGATCATCATCGCGTGCTGGGGCGCACCCCCGCGATCCGTAGATCAATCTTGGCTGTCCTGCTTTGTTTTCCAGAATATCTTGCAGGTCTTGCCTGTTGCCCTGGGCCGTAGTGTATCGGCGTGGGGGTGCGGTCTGGTATCCGGGCTGATATCCCGTTTTATCCCGGCCACGGGGTGGCCGGTCAGCCGTTTGGTGCTCCCGTCCATATTCCTCGGCTGCCAGGACTTTGGACCATCTATCTGTGAGCAGATCTTGATTAGCTTGGAGTTGCTGCTGATTCTTCTTCAGCTCCTTGCAGTGGCTATAAGTCTATGCTTGAAGCGCTCCTGCTCCACGGGGTCCTCAGGCACGCCGAATTCATCGTCGCCAAGGCTAATCTCGTCTTCGGAGGGGGGCATGTAGTGGTCCTCCTCCGGGTATGCGTCCGTCGCCTGTTCTTCTAGGCTGACCTGCTCATCTTCCTGTTCGGCCTGCTCGAAGGCGGGCCAGTTAGGGTCATATTCTTCTTCGGCACCATCCGGATTATTTTCGTCTCCGGGGCCGGTATTGCTCTGGCGGGGCTTGGAGCGGTGCCGACGACACCCATGCTTTGCTTTTCTTCCCGAGGGGTTATCCTCCGTTGCCTCATCGCCATTAGTTTCCTTCGGAGTGTCCACCATATATATATGAGGAGGTGGCCGTCCACCGCATTGTGAGCGGTGGCTCCTGTAATTCTCCTACATCGTCGTCCATACTGTCGATGTCTTCGAAGTCAAAGTTAAGCACGTCGGTTAGATCATCGATCGTGGCAATGAAGTGGGTGGTGGGTGGGCAACGAATTCCATCATCGTCTACTTCCCACTCAAGCCGGACATAGTTCGGCCCAGAGTCTCCTGACAAAGAGAGAGACTTCAATAAGTTCAGCATGTCGCCAAAGGGCGAGTGCTGAAAAACGTCCGCCGCGGTGAACTCCATAACCGGAGCCCAATCAGGCTCGGCGGGCCCAGGGACGCACGGACTTGTACCTACAACCGGATATGAATTTGGGGGTCCGGAGTCACAGGCTCCCTCAAGAGTGAGGCCTGTGTTCGGCTCCATCATCGATGAGGGTACGGCCTGCGGGACGGGGTCCAGCCCTCCGTCCTTAGGCAACGCAATCTGCCCCGGATTTAAATCTGAGGCTTCTGCCCGGGTGATATCTCGAGCGTCGTCTGACAGCAGGTCTAAGCCATGCTCATCGTGACTGTTCAGCGCTCCTGACACTAGCCCGAATCCGTCAAAGATCAAGTCCCAGCGAATATCCGCTGTGTAGTTCAAGTTTCCGAACCTGACCTGGTGGCCGGGGGCATAGCTATCGATCTGCTCCAAGCGGCCAAGCGAATTGGCCCGCAGTGCGAAGCCGCCGAACACGAAGATCTGTCCGGGGAGAAAAGTCTCGCCCTGGACAGCGTCGTTGATGATGATTGAAGGAGCCATCAAGCCTGACAGCGACGACACAGAGGAACTCTCAATGAAATCACCAATGTCGGTGTCAAAACCGGCGAAGCTCGGGTAGGGGGTCCCGATTTGTGCGTCATGGCGATGGTAACAGGAAGCAAGGAACACAGATGTTTACCCAGGTTCGGGCCCTCTCGATGGAGGTAAAACCCTACTTCTTGCTTGATTAATATTGATGATATGGGTAGTACAAGAGTAGATCTACCACGAGATCGTAGAGGCTATACCCTAAGATCTAGCATATGATGGTATGATTGTAATTATGATCGGCCTTCTAAGGACCAACCTCCCCGGTTTATATAGACACCGGAGAGGGCTAGGGTTTACATGGAGTCGGTTACAAGGAAGGAAATATAATATCCGGATCGCCAAGCTTGCCTTCCACGCAAAGGAGAGTCCCATTCGGACACGGGCCAAAGTCTTCAGTCTTGTATCTTCACGCTTCAATAGTCCGAACGTTGTACACTGTCTGGCTGTGCGGATACCACCTAATCCAGGACTCCCTCAGCAGCCCCGCAAGGCGCCACCTCACCAGGCCCTCAGTGCCCCAATCACTCCCTCGGAGCAACCAATGGTTGGCTGGCAACCATAATGACAGCCCTTGTTTCCCCCTCGTGGTTTGTATGCAGGACCCATTCCAGAAGCAATGCTGGGGACGTCGCGAGATTTCTCTCCTTCTCTCTGGCACGATCTGCTTCCATGTTAAAAGGGGGGCGCCTGAGCATCGCGACTCATGGGCTCTTACTCGCTCTCCAGCCCTCACCCCTGGTCTTGACCCACGGCATCGCGACTTGTCATACTAGCGACGGTTGAGCTCGCTTGAGGGCCAGGACCTGAGGATGTAGAGCATGAAGGAAAGTGCGGGGAGAGGGAAGAAGCTCACGAGGACCTAATCCAGCAACACCTCAGCTGCCGCCCCGCAGCCCGGCGCTTCGCCAAAAACCACTCCAAACCTACCAGATAAGTCACGCAAAACTGAACCGACTCAGCACTAAACCCTCGCCTAGTGCAGCTCTGTCACGGCAACATTGCCTACCTTTCTTGCCCAGCGAAGGCTGTTTGAGTGCTAAAGGGGACCTCCCGAGCATTGCGACTCAGGGGCTCTTACTGGACCTTGGGCCGCTCACCTCCTGGCCTTGACCACGGCATCGCGACCTGGCATACCAACGACGGCTGAAGCTTGCCTGGGGACTGGGACCTGTCGGCATAGAGTACCAAGCCCTCATGAGGAAAGAAAGGAGGAGCCAAGCCGGGACAGGACAAACATCTCTCATCGATTCATAATAAGGATATAATATTCAAAAGACATGGCCAGTGCCTTACATACCCCTGCGGGGTGGTACTTCGATTCCTCGCAGTGAACAAAAGGTGCTAATCCTAAGGAACGCTAACTACGCGCGCCTCCACAGGAGACGCCATCATCAATAATGTGCCGTCAGGCGTCGGTGCCAACCCCATCCAGATCAGTGGCGTTGGCGGCCTGATGCAGCTGCCCTGCTCTGGGCGTGACGCGAGCTCGGGGGCTTGTAGCTGTCGTCGCTCGTCTCCGGAGTCACGTGAAGCTCGGTGGAGTCGCTGGACCCTCCGGCTCCTCCGCTGCTGCCTGAGGAGCTGCTGGGGAAGTGGTTGGCCAGCCTGGTCCTCACCACTCCGATGCTCCGGCCGCCTTCCTTGGGACAGCATTCCAGTCGGCGTCCTTCCGCGTCGAAGACTTTGAAGAACAGCAAGGAGGCACCATCGTGTTTGAGCTGGAATACGAGGGCGCCCCCTGTTCTGCAGACCCGGGCAATCTCGCCCCAGCTGCGGGTCAGGAAGACCTTGCCCGGGGCAACAACCTTGACCTCTGACCCGGTCGCAGGGGTGTTGCAGTCGGCGTGCTACAGCCAGAGCTCCCGAGGCCCCCTCGGTGGAATCTCGAAGGCGGAGGAGGGAGGAAGGCGAATCCAAGATCGAGGAGGCATGGCGGCGTGAAGCACAAGCTTGCGAGAGGAGCCCTCGGCGTGGACTCCAGGAGGAACGACGCGCACCGCCGTAACCCGCCGGCGTCGACGGAGGCACCGTCGGTGTCGCTCGGCGCCTTCTTCTCGAGGACCCTCAATTCGGGCGTACAAGGGCAGCGAAAACCCAGGCGGCGGCCGCTCATACCAGGGCCTTGATGCCTCCTGACGAGTACCCTCGTCTCGGCGGCAGAGGACCAGCCGCTTCTTCGCCGGAAGCGGGTCGGGACCCTCTCGGGGGGCCTTTCCCTTCTCTTCTACGGAAAACCGGTGGATAGGCGCCATTGGCGTAAGGTGGAGCAAGGGCGAGGAAGAAGAAGAAAAGGAGTAGCAGGAAGGGATGGACTGGAAGGGCTCGCGTTGTTCCATACTTATAGCCGGAGAAGGCCAACCGTCGGCCACCACGATCGCACGTAATCATGACCCATTATTGCATGCAGGGACTTGTCAAGTCGGGTGGTTGCCGAGGCGTCGTGGGGAAGCGAGGACGCCCACGTCCAATCAATCGCCACGCGGCGCCCAAGGCCGCAGGCTATTGGGGCCCACGGCGCTTCGCACTTGCCCCTTCGCTTCTCTGCTAGGCCAAGTCCAGGCGCGCCTTGGGCCCGGGGGCTACTGTCGGCGTTCTGGGAACGGGGGTCCCTAGACTTGCCTGCCTGCGGCCTGCGGTGTGGCTCAAGTGGGGGCCAAGTGCAGCCCAGCTTCATTAGCTCAAGCTCAAGACCCTCACGAGGGGCCAAGCCTCGCGGGGCGGACGATAGGAAGCTTCCTCAGGAGTAGCCTCATCAGGCAGGCTCGCGAGGAGGTGGAGAGATCAAGGCAAGGGCACCTCGCGAGGAGCCCATGATGCAAGCCATGATGATCGAGACCAGGCGGACGCCAGGCGGGTGCCAGCCTATGCAGTGTCCTTGTTTCTCCTTCAGTGCAAAGGGGGCAAGCATAGTCCAAGGCATCAGACAAAGGTTGCCATTTCGGTGCAACAAGACCTAGACCAGCAGAACGGCAGGATGGAGGTCATCATGGAGCCCAGGACGGCGTCATCGTCAGAGCCTTTGGCGGCCGTAGACCAACTTTAGTCAGGATAAGTGTACTAGATGTTCGCCTTCAAAATGGCCAATTGTTGGCGCCCTTCCCGCTCACTATTTGGGAAGAGGCCCAGGGCCTCCCTCTATAAATAGAGCTAGCCACCGCAGGGCAAAACGGCCAGGTCGATCAGAGAGAGAGAGAGAGAGAGAGAGAGAGAGAGAGAGAGAGAGAGAAGGGATTGAACTCACCCAAGCAGTTCATCGCACCAGCTCAAGAACAGCCCCTCGCGAGGCTGTTCTCCCTTTGTACTGTCCATCATCAGCCCCTGAGGCAATCCACCACACCACACACTGGAGTAGGGTATTACACCACAATGGTGGCCTGAACCAGTATAGACCTCGTGTCCCTTGAGTGTTCTTCTTTCTAGGTTAGATTCCTTGCGAGCCTTCAAGACGCGAGCCGGTAGGGGAAAGATCTTCTTGCGCACACCAGAGTTCGAACCTCAAGGGTCTGCCGGAACCCGAAATCCGACAGTCTATTCAAGCTCTTATGACCCCTACGCCTGGTTTCCACGTGTGCCCCGGTTTTCACGTAACCGAGCGGGTATTCGGATACACTCCGGACTGTCGGGTCCAGAGGTTGAAGCGAAAAGGTCGGTGTCATAGAAATATCACGTCAGATGTCTTAGCAGAAGGACTTAGTCGTGGAGCCATCGCAATGAGATTAGCCTGAAGGGGTTAAACCAGACAAGGGACACAGGAGTTTTATACTAGTTCGGCCCCTTCGATGAAGGTAAAAGCCTACGTCTAGTTGTGATGGAATTATTGGGGTTTCGATGACCAGGGAGCCGATACGCTTTGCCTGGGTCTCGAGTTGTTGTGTGTTGTCCCTGAACCGCCGCCGGGTCGTCCCTTTATATACACAGGTTGACGCCCGGCCAGTTTACAGAGTCCCAAGGACGACTCATACAAGTGCTCGGCTCAGTCTCTCCCTTTCCCTATCTTACAATACAAGTTATACAACGATGACGGTTTACCACTATAGGCCCTAATCCACCTCTGGGCTTTGGGCCTCTAAGCTTTATTAGTGAAACGCCATCTTCTTGTCTTCACGTGCTTCAGTATAGTTGAGTGTGAACCGGCCGCTCCTGGGTGGTTTACACTCAGTAGTTATATCCTCAGCAGTTGGGCAAGACAAATGATTTACAATCCAGCTAGGGACAAAATATGTCCTTCGAAGTACAATGTCACTTAGACTGGCTAAATTCTTCTTCTATACCATCCAACAGCATGTCTAGCCTACAGTCCTATTGGGAATACTTAGTGGCTAATGCTACTTGGTCATACACCATATGTACAGGGATCTCCTTCCCATCTGACCCTACAAGTCCGACCTCGGCCATGTGGTTCGGGTCAGCCTTGGTGTGCCGCATCTTCACCATGGCCCAGGCTTCCCTTGCGCCTTGCCGACAGGCTAATATCTTCCATAATCGGAAGCACTGCCGCGCTCCCTTGAGCATCTCCACAAGCTCCCCCATGCCTCCTGGAAGGGAGGCGGATGGCCACAAGCCTGAGCAATGCTCTGCATCACCTGCCGAACTTGTTCGTGCAGTTGTGAGAGCTCCGGCAGTAGATCGCCTGCAGATCCGGGCATTTCCTCCTCGGGACGGCCTCTTAGCATGCCTACAAACATAATTCTGTTAGCACGCTTCTTTGCCGAACTTTATAGTGGTTCGTCAGGGCACTTACTGAATATGCCGCGTCGTAGCCTCTTATTCTCCTTTATGGAGTCAACAAGCTGGGCCCGAACATCCTTCAATTCGACGTCCAGTCGGACGTTCGCGTCCTGGAGAGTATTTTTCTCCTTTATAACTTTTGTAAGCACACGCTGGCCAGCCTTCAGCTGTCGCCGAACATGTTGCTCGTCCTCTGGTATGATCTCCGAATTGCCTCCGGGATTGCCTGCAGATTCTATTGTTAGAATCGCATTCATGCCGAATACTTAACTGGTACATGCCATGACATTATTTTCGTTTAAAGCAAATATTACCAGATGGGGCCTTCGTAGACTCCTCCATCACGGCAATTGCGGCCCGCAGTTGGGCCTTGCACTCCTCCAGCTCTTTGGATAGCTGGGTATTCTTCTCTATCAGAACCTATGCACACGAGGATCATTAAATCAGTTGTGCCAACTGTTTCAAGTCTCAGGGGATACTGATATACATACTTATCAAATTTTCTTACCCGTATATCCTTTACGTATTGGTCCGTGGCCCTGGCGAGGCCACTTTGAGCAGCCCAGATGTATGCGTCCCCTGAGTTGAAGGCATCGAATGCCTCTTCAGAGAAATTAGGGTCGCGTAGTGTGGCCCGTCGGCGCCTAAGGTTTATGGCGCTCTCCACTTAGGAATTTGTAGCAGAAAATCTATCCGCATCCTCTGTAGGAGGATCGTCCGTGTTGACCTCCGCCCCTGAGTCCAGCCTCGGAGTTCGGCTGGTGGAAGCGTGACCGGCAGGCTCTCCGGATACAGTCCGGCGAGCGCTCTTTCTGTCAGAAGGCAGTGAACATCGTTATATTTTAACAATGATAAATTCGTGGCAGGTTTTTAAACATACCTTTGCAACTGCGTCTCGGTCCTGACCGCCTTCCTTTTAAGCCTACCCGACTTTGGTGCTCCTTGTTGTCAAATCACCGCGGGTTCAGCTTGGTGCCCCGATGGCCTTCCTTGTAAGACGCAGTACACGTGCGGTGGGTGAAGTGTAAAGACAGAATCCTTTTCAGAAGTTGGGACTCTGACTTTACTTACCGGGGATACAGGGAGTAGGCCAGGATAATCGGCTATGATGGCCACCATCACACCATCACTGCTCAGCTGGTAAAATGTCCTGTCAACAAGCTCCACAAACGTGTCCGGATCCTCTTCGAGTCCGGGGCGAGAGCCCGGTCAGGGTCCTCTGGCTGTGGAGATGGGATGTGAACATCCTTCATAGCCCTTCACAGTTCCTGCTATGAATTGACAAACTAAACATCTGTGCTAAAAATGTAGGAAAGTTTGGAATAAAAGATAGCGACTCACCCAGCTTGGGGGGTTGTACATGGAGAATCCATCCCGTGGCTTGATATGGATGAACTCCTCCTCTTCTCCTTTGTACAAATCGGATAGTATCTTCGCCAAAGCAGTGGGAGAGTTCAGACCTTTACGGTCGCAGCGGGTGGCATCGTCTTCTCCATTGAACTGCCACATGGGTTTTCCCTGATATTGAAGTGGCTGCACTCCCCGCATTATACATATCGACATGACTTCGATAATTGTCAGTCCTGATTTGGCCAACGTATTGATCCTGTCCAGCAGGAAAAGGATCTCTCTGTTATCTTCCTCATGCGGGCTCCTGGGGTGCCATCTGTGGTGTTTCTTCAATGGGGCATTTACAAACTTGGGAAGGCCCTTCCGAACAGGGTCCAGAAGAGGGATGTCGACCACATAGAACTATTCCGAGGGCCAGTGCACGGATGTCTTCTTCGGGGTGCCGGATAGATAGCCGGTCCCGGCGATGCGCCATATTTCGGCTCCGCCCACTTGAAATACCGACCCCTTCTAGGTATGGGATAAAAGGCAGAATAGTCTCTTCCATAGCTCGAAATGAGCTTCGTAGCCCAGAAAAAGCTAGCAGAAGGCAACATAGCCAGCGATATGCAGTATGGAGGCTGGGGTAAAGCTGTGCAGCTGGAGGCCGTAGAACTCCAGGAGCCCGCGGGGGAAAGGATGGATTGGAAATCCGAGCCCCCTCGGCAAGTAGGGGACAAAGCATACCCGCTCTCCCTTGGATGGATTTGGAAGGCTCTCCGCTTGCTCCCCGCCATTATAAGTGGCTATTCCGGCTCGGATGGGGACCATGTATGCAGGTGGGAGAAACCCCTTGGTCTGCAACTCTACCATTCGGCTGTGGGGAACAGAACATCTCTCCCAATCGCCTAGCTTAGGGCTACAGGAGCGAGAGGAGGAACCGCGACGACCGGCCATGGTGGTGTGGATTTTTTCGGGCGCGCTCTGATGAATACTCGTTGGGAGGAGATGGTGTGATTTGGATCTGAGAATCCCCGTCTCTTTTATAGATGAATTACTCGCATGGTTGGGGTGGCAAATGTAAAAATGCCTCGACTGCTCACATTCGCTCGACATGTGGAAACAGCCGTTATTAAAGCACAGAAGCCGAGGAGTGCAACATTGATGAGGAGCTGGACACTGCTCATTACAACAATGCTCTGGAGGATTTAGAGAAGAACCCTCCTTGCAATGCCGAAGACAATCTACGCACTAGAATCATCGTCATCGAAGCCTGTTTTAGCAGCTACTGAGCGAGTCCTGGATTAAGGGGTCCTCGGACAGCCGGACTATATACTTTGGCCAGACTGTTGGACTATGAAGATACAAGATTGAAGACTTCGTCCCGTGCCCGGATGGGACTCTCCTTTGCATGGAAGGCAAGCTTGGATATTCGGATATGTAGATTTCCTTCTCTGCAACCGACTCTGTGCAACCCTAGCCCCCTCCGGTGTCTATATAAACCAGAGGGTTTAGTCTGTAGGACAACAACAATCATAATCATAGGCTAGCTTCTAGGGTTTAGCCTCTACGATCTCGTGGTAGATCAACTCTTGTAATATTCATATCATCAAGATCAATCAAGCAGGAAGTAGGGTATTACCTCCATTGAGAGGGCCCGAACCTGGGTAAAACATCGTGTCCCCTGCCTCCTGTTACCATTAGCCTTAGACGCACAGTTCGGGACCCCTACCGAGATCCGCCGGTTTTGACACCGACAATGATCAGCAGTTCATCAAGAGTCACAGGCTCGTCGCAGAGAAGTCGGTGCTTGAGGAGGGTGCCCTCTCGGCACCCGGCAGTGAAGTATTCGATGGCCTGCACCTCATGCACACCTTTGCAGGAGTTGTGCAGCTCGGCCGAGCGTGTGAGATAGTCGTGAGTCAATTCGCTGGGCCCTTGGACGCAAAAGGAGAGCTGATGGGGCTTGGGAGGCCGCTTGTACATGCTGGTGAAGTTGCGGATGAAGGCTTCCGTGAAATCAACCCAGCTGTTGATGTTGCAGGGTTTCAGGCTATTAAGCCACGTCCGGGCTGTGCCTTGAAGCATGAGTGGGACGTACTTCACGGCAATGCACTTGTTGCCGTTTGCTATGCTGACTGCCGTGGAGTATTCGACCAGCCAGTCCTCTGGCTTCACGGAGCCGGTGTACTTGGGCGTATCTCTTGGGAGTGTGAACCCTCGAGGGAAAGGCTCATCTCGGATTCGCGGGCCAAAACAGGGCGGACCTAACACGTCTTCTTCTTCTAGCGCCAAGGATCGGTTGAGGCGGTCGATCCGATGGCGGGCGTCGTTCTCTCCGACTCTTTCTCGGCGGCCAAGGCGGTTGCTGAGCGTCGGGTGCGTGACAGGCGGTGGAGTGGGATGCCTTTATCAGCGAGGCGGAGGAGGAGGTGGGTCGCCTTGTCGCTCCACAGCTCAGGGGCGGTCGTCTACGTCATGCTCAATGGAGAGGTGAGTCCGACTGCGGCTGGCAGGCGACTCATTGCCTCTTCTGCCACGGACGCCACCAGTCGGTGTCCGAGATGTCGCGCCATGATCCTGGCGATGGGGCGGTTCGTCACTCCGCCGGATGGGCGCTTCAGCGCGGCAGCCAGCTTCACGCTGCTCGGCGGCCGCGTCAAGGACCTGCTGGATGCGCTCCATCATGTGGTGACGCTCGTTGCCCTCGTACTTGTCCAGCTCATCTATCACCTCCTAGGCAGCTCAGATGTGCTCCGTAGGCATGGCGTAGACGGGGCGATCCATCCTGAACATGCTCGTGATGGTCGCGCCACGCTGCCGGATAGAGCCAATGCGGCTAGGCCCCTCGGAAGCCGGCGTGCCACCGACGGCTCTGTCCATCTCGCGTCGATAGGCTTCCGAGAGGCGTCGCATGATGGCCAGTCGGTTGGTGCTTTCGATGAGCTGGACGCGGCGTGCCTCCAGCGTCTCAGCGTCTACGTCTTCTGGGATGGGTGCTGACAAGTCCCGGGTCTCGAACGCCTCCATCCGAATGCTTGCCACTGTTGATGACAAGCACCTCCGTGATGGTGCTCCCGCCGCTGTGCTCGCGAGGAAGCAGCTCGTCGTCGACCACCACGTTGGTGGGGAACACGTCAAGCGACGCCATGTCGGAGTCGATGATCATCGGGTTGGTGGAGCCAACAGACTCCAAGTCCATAGCAGGCTCGCTTGTGATGTGGAGCTGGTCGATGAGGCTGACGAGGCGGCTCTCGGGGCAGTCGGTGCCCGCGTCGGATGCAGGCTCGTCGGAGAGGCGGATCTCACCAACAAGGTCGGCAAGGCAGCTCGCCGCGCAGGCGATCTCCGCGCCGTGCAGCGCGTCGAGGCTGACGCCGTCGGGCGTGCTAGGCTGGCTGCGCTCGCCAGGAAGGAACAAGGTTCCCATCCAGAACAGGTCTCCGGATGACGGTGCACCTCGCCCCATGGTGGGCGCCAAATGTTAGGGGTTGCGAGTGACACATGGCAAAGGATGGCTTATCATGGTGGGAGCGAGTAGAACGTCACCAGTGCTTGGAAGCGGGATGAGGCGTAGACACGAACGCCGGCGCACTTTACCCAGGTTCGGGGCTCTCCTAGGAGATAACACCCCTAGTCCTGCTCTGCGGGGTCTCCGCATGATCCCTAAGGCACTAGTGAGTATAGATGTGCTCCTTGAGTTGTATGATAGAGGTAGAAGGAGGCAGGGCTAGCTCTCTTCTTCCTCTAGATGTGAGTCTAGTTCTAACAGGTTCGGAACCCTTTGCATGGGTGCCCTGGGGGGTTTATATAGGCCTATCCCGCTGGGGTACGTTGGTAATCTGGCCGGGTGCTGGACCCGGCTGTCAGTGTCTCTGGTCGCTGGCTTCTCCACCGGTAGCTGGGGCCCACCGCCTGGTGGGCCCCGCTGACTGGTCTGGTACGGAGCCGACAGTGTCATCGTGGGAACAGGGCTCCGCCTATCAGGAATGACGTCAAGGGGGAAGTGGCAACAGTGTCGCGCCGTGCGAAGATCTCCGCCGGTACGGGGCACTGTAGCCATGCCAAGCCCAGGATTCGGGGGTCAGGGGCTACACTGTAGCCTCACCCTGTCTTGTCCTCTTGATGAGGGGTGCAGACTCTGAGGGAGCCGGGTGGCCGCCTGCTAGAAGCCAGCCTCTACGGAAGCCGTCTGCGAGGAGTCGGCCTGTCTTGGTGCCGTCTGCTGGTGCTCGGTCGTCTTCGGGGAGCCAGCCATTAGACCAGCCGGCCATAGGAAGGCGGCGCGTCACTCTAGAGTCCTTTCGGGCGAAGCCGGCCCAAAATTCTTGAAAGGCTCAGGGACTCGAGTTAGGCTACCCGTGGCCCATTACACCGACAATTTGCGTGTTATTATGTGATTAGCACTATTTTTGGCATGAAATTAACTGCAAGCTAAACGTGTTGATTGCTCGACATTGAAGGAGTCTAGGTCGTTGGATGACAAGGAATACATGTGGCTTGATGACGTTTTATATTTAATTTGATACGGCTCTAGCAGAACATTCAATCGATAAAACCATAGATTTCATTCAGTCTGATTCCGACTTTAAATTATACGACGATCGATATAAAATAAATGGAAATGATAAACGTTTGGATTTTAAGAATGGCAATCCGTACGTTTTTCATGTCAAATTTAGATTATGCGACTGCGGGGGCATCTTGTGGTTGGAAGCAGCTCCTATGCCATGCTTTGTGTGTCGTCGGGCCACTGATCGACGGCGACGGTGGCGTCTTGCACCGTTGTTGGCGTACTCCTGGACGTTGGCCTAGCTTCACGGAAGGCCAAAATGTTTTGTACTTTGGAGTGAGTCAACTGGCGGGAGGACGCGATGGCGTTGGTGCAAGGACGCGGTCGACAGCGGCCATCCATGCCGCTGAGGGGGGCATTGGCACCCACGCGGGGACAGGCGCTGTCAACGGCGCGGCGGAGACATTCGTGTGCACGGGCACCGGCACGAGCGCGCACGTCAGTGCACGTGCAAGCGCATGGGTTGGCAGGTGCACGGGCACCGGCACGGGCATGCGCATCAGTGCATGCGCAGGCGCATGCGCTGGTAGGTGCACGGGCGTGTGAAAGTCGGCGAGGACCTCGTGGAACCCCGTGGCATCAAGCTCGGCGCCAATGTGCGGCTCCCAGCCCATCAATGCCACGGGGATGGGCGCTGGCGCAGTCGGGGCGACGGGAGATGGAACGGGAGCGGGGACAGGCGCGGCGTCTTCCCGCAAGGCCAGTTCAAGCTCGTCCCAAAGCGCCTTATGTTCTTGAGACTCCGGCTGGGTGTCTTGCTCAGGAAACTAGAAGACTAAGGGCAGACCATCGTGATGCGGCATGGCGCAGATTTAGGTCAGGCTAGTTGGAGGTAGACAACAGGAGAATCGGAGAGGAAGAGAGAAGATTGTAGCAATACCGAATAGTGCGGGGTTGATTTTAAACTGCGGCACCAGCGACATTAAAAGTGGGAGCAGTTGGGACGAAGGTGGGTGGCGGAGCCTGGTCAAAGGGCTCGCCCCCCGGTGAGCCTGCACAACGGTCTGCTCGCACGCCTCCCTGTCAGCCGGTGCAGCGGTCTGCTCACACGCCTCCCGTCGACTCACACGCTTGCACGAACGGCACCTGCCGATGAGAAGCGGGACTCGTGGCGGCACATAAACACCCACGGTTTCAATAGTGAAAGCGTTCGCCTTAACGTGATAGGTCTTTGTTCCAAAATACCTTGGTTCTTCATTTGTGCAACTTGTCATAAGCAGCTTGTCTCAAATTGAAGAAAAAAATTACGAATTAATATTTGTGCCATATCACGTGACCATGCTCAGTTTCAAGAATTTATGGTCTCTTTTGGATTTTCTGAAATTTAAGATCCAGGATCCAAACAATATCATAACCTGGATCATGCAATAAATTTTCAAGCCATACATCTGTCCAGTTGTATTTTTTAAGAAAGGATTTGGTCAAACATTTTGCTTAGTTAGACTTCAGACAAGTTACATATGCAGAGTAAAAGGATAATCCCTCCGTACCAGTGCATTTCCTGATATATTAACTCAAGTACTAGGCACAAACAAACGGGCTCAATTTTGTGCTCATCCTGGTGTAGTAGTAGTAGTACTAGGCAATGTAGTTGATGGGTGACCTTCGCGAGCGGCGACCGAGGGAATTGAACCATGCTCGGCACGGTAGGTAACGTTGTCTAGTTACTAAAGCATCCCTCTGTTGTTCATCGGTAGTCATTATGGACCGGGGACATGTGGGGAATTTCCTAGGGCTGGAATTCTGGCCACAAGATACTTCGACTCGAAACGCTGAGGCTCGACTGGTTGGGGTTGTCTAATGTGCGTACCATGCACGCCACCAGAAGGACATGAGCCTGGTTTTTTTATTTTTTTTATTTTTTAGGATCAACCCGAGCCAATGTCTGGTTGGTACACCATTGGGTCCTACCATTCGAGAATATGAAAAGAACCTTTAAATTGCCGAATGAATCTATGTGTATTACAATGCCCATATTTTCCTTGCAAATACTAATCTCAACGTGGTAATTGATTTATGACGAGTTGTTGAATTAGAGTGAGTTTGTGATATAGTGATCTCAACGTGGATTTCACATTTCATGGTATCCCTAGTAAGTTTTTCAATGCAAATTCAAATTTAAAAGATGAACAATATGGAGGTGAGAAAACTTGTATGTGTCAAACATATGACCACACACACACACAGACACACACACACACACACAAACACAACAACAATCCAATAAGTATAGTGCATCTATTTTTCCAAACCATGCATGTATGAGAGGAATTCAAAAATACTCCTTCTATTCCTAAATATTAGTCTTTTAGAGATTTCAACAAGTGACTACATACGGAGCAAAATGAGTGAATCTGCACTCTAAAATATGTCTATATACATCTGTATGTGCCAGTCCATTTGAAATCTCTAAATAGACTAATATTTAGGAACGAAGGGAGTAAAATGTAAGACATGCATGGTCCTCAGTTCAATATTTAAAATGAACATGAAACTGAAACATGAATATTAAGTCTAGTACTACAGTACATGCAAATGTTGTGTTTAGGTGGAGCTATGATTGTCGGGTGTCAACCCCTCGACCTTAGATAAAATTGTGAAGCTCGGTTTAGGGTTGTTTAGATTATATTTGTCCCCACCCTCCCAACCACCGATTGGTTGTGCACCCCCACCCCTCCTCCCCGGGAGAATATCATGTGCCCCCATACCTTAAATGCTATATGCCGATACGAGTTGCTTGGAGCTTGTAGATCTGAGATATAGCAGCTCACATGATGTCTTAATATTTTTATAGGAAACCTTGATGAGTTTGAGAATTGCACACAATTTGTACAAAAACTACTCAGATGCCCTTGGATCCCATATCCAATGACCTCGATGCTCGTATCACCGTAGCATCTAAGATGAAGGAGGACATCATATTCTCATGTATGTGAGAATATCATGTGCTACCACACCTTAGATGCTTTGGGGATACAAGCTCTTCGGAGCCATTGGATTTGTGTCCCAACACCTCTTCGGTGGTTCGAATGGTTTTTTGCAGAAAAGCCCCCAAAGAGTTCGGCCACTGCTTACAAGCACAAAGACTGTTCAGATGCCATTGGATCTCAGATCAAACAACCTTGAAGCTCGTATCACCGTAGCATCCAAGCTGCGGGAGCAGCTTATGTTTTCTTGCACGGGAGAATATGAGGTGCTGCCGCACCGTAGATTCTATGGTGATACGAGTTCATGGAGATCTAATGACCCACAGTAGGAGGTTTGAATGTTTTTGCAATATACAGCTGAGAGAGTTTGCGAATTGCGCAGAAAGTACAAGTACTACGCATGTGCCATCTGATCACTGATCATACGACCTAGATGCTCATATCATCGTAGCGGGTAATTAAGCTACGGGGAGCACCTAATATGAGCAATGGGGAGACGTTGGATCCAAGATGCAGCGGCACACACAAGGCCTGAATGTTTTATTTGCAAAAAAACCTTTGGAGAGTTTGGAAATTGCGCATAATTACAAAGACTACTCCCAAGCCATTGGATCTCACTTCCAACGGTGTAAAAACTCGTATCACCATAGCATCTAAGTTGCAGGGTGGATGTGATATTCTATGCCGCTGTCATTTTTGTTCGTAAACTTGCAAAATACATGTAACTCATGCCGTTACTTGTCTAACCGTGCAAAGTGTTTGTTCAAAAAAAACCATCCTACACTGAAATATCGAAACAACACACGAGGGTCCCACTTGTCATTAATAAAATTTGGACCTAAAACTAACAAATCTAAAAGACGAGATTCGAACTGGCAACCTGGACTACAAACTGTAAGTCGACAGCCTGAAACAACAACGGTTGTTGGCTTTGTCCCATAAATTGATTTTATACAGTATTACGTTGAGTAGATTAGAGGGAGTGCCTCGTCAACACGTGCATGACCGTTAACTCACTTACTAGTGGGTCCCAGGTCTATGATCTCTCTCTTCTCTCCATCGTCTAACCTTTGCACGGGCACACACGAAGAGCAGCGCTAGCTTGCCATGGTGTTATTACAACTAAAAAAAGCTTGGAAAAATAGAAGAATCACCTAGAACAAGAGACGTTGTGGATGGTCGAGACGGAGCTAACCACACCTATCCTCCGTGCCACGTTAGCATGAAGAAGCTGTGTGGCTAGTGGGGTGTTTTCGACCGACTGACTGGGTCTCGAGGTCGAACCATAGGTACTACGTCTGATACAGTTTATTTTTACACGCACATTTTTCCTCCGTGCTAAGACGTGGCACACCCTACCGCGCGGTTTCGGGGTCATCCCGAGTGGTGCACGCATATATTCTTCCTGAAGTGGAACGCCCTAGCGCGTGTTTTCTGGGTCCTCCTCGGTCGTAGCGCCGAAGCAAGTAAATGAGTCATCAAATCACGAAAGACCACCTTTCATGCCAAGTACATCAGTGAAGCACGGTGGCTAGCTAGTTGGGCTAGTTCGACTGATTAGCTAGGCCGCCGCCACATTTGTTTTTTCACCCCTTTTTATCTACTTGCCGGCAGGTAAATTTAAATATCCACCGCGGCGTTGCTCTGGTATTTGGGCGCGGCAGGATTTTTAATTTTTTGATTGAGGGGAGCAGACGCGGTAGGATTTTTAATTTTTTGATTGACGGGAGGAGGCGCGGCAACAATTAGTCACGATGACTCCGCCTGTAAAACCCACTGCTCCCTGATGTGAGAAGTCGTTGACTGGTGTTTTACCATGGTGAAAACCAAAAGATTCCCCGCTCCTGGGCTGGCTCCCTCCGCCTTCTCATAGATTGCATTGCCTTTCAGCCATTTCGCTCCCTTTGCTTCCTCTCCACATTGCTTGTACCTGGTGCCATGGCGGCGCAGCAGATCACGGAGTCTGAGGTGAGGCACCTGACACGGGAGCTCCAGGACAAGGATGCGGAGCTCAGGGCCAAGGACGTGGAGCTCCATGAGCTCAAGGAGGAGAGGAGTGCCATGCTCCTCCGTTATGTGCGGGAGTTCACAGAGCTTCAAAAGCAGCAGGCGTCGACCACAAAGATGCTCGAGGCGTCGGCAACATTGCTGGAGCGCGAGCGAGCCGATCGTGACGAGGTCCAGGATTGCCTCAGCCACTTGATGAACCAAATTGCCATGCACGTGTTGCGGCTGCGCGATGCCTACCGACGTGCCAGCGTGACCATGCCTACCGTCAGGCTAAGCCCGTTCGACCACCCGGTCGACTTCAATGAGTTGTGGCTTCCTGACCTGGTCTCCATCTTCACCTATATCTCCGAGGAGCTGAGCCGTCTCCGCGCGATTGTGGGGGCGGAGCTGGACAAGGAGGGGTTGCGGGGTGCCGTCGCCGTTGCCGGGCGAATCCTTTTAGGGCTTCATCACCAGAATCCATTCGTGCCATTGGACGCCATCTTTGACGAGCTGGCTCCCGTCGTCCCGGAGCAGGCTCTGTGGGCGGTTGCACCCTGCATCACCAACATCGTGTGCCTCGAGAAGCAGAGGGACTTCGGTGGTGTTTAGGCACCCTCTGCATGGGCATGTCCATGTATCAGCGCAACATGAGCATTGGATCAAACTCAGACGATGCAGATCAGTCACTGTAGCACAAAGCGTGTGGATGTGTTTGGTTGCATTCTCATCTCAATATAGTTGTTTCCTCTTCGTGTATTTGTGTTAACCTACTAGTGTGGACTCATGCACCTTTCATGCACTCTGCCAAACACCCAAAACTGGGTCGAGAAGGGAACTTTTGCTCCCATCCCGTTCACCCTTCATACACCCTGCCTAACACTATTCGTGCTTAATATGGTTAATGTTCCGTGGAGTGCTGTAGCGCCGTACTCCCCGTGCGCTGTAGACCTAGTTCTGTTAACATTGATCTCACCGTTCATTCTTGACTGAACAGTCGAAAAAGCGGTACTATGTTACTACATTACTGTTCATATAGTTGACATGCGCACAACATCATTTGTTATCGTCATATCTTACTACACTAGCAACAAGATTATGTAGTACTGACGTATGAACCACTGCACATGCCTAGTAGTAGGAGCACTGTGTAGGTTCAAGTGGTTGCCATGTTTCGCACTCCTCCATCGTAAGAGTGGAAACGCTTGCTGTAATCATTTTTTTTCTTCAGAAAAATAGTGGACATGCTCTACCGTGCGGATCCTCCTCCAGCCATGCACTAAATTTCTCACTTTCACTAACGTGTGGGACAACTAGCATCTGGGTCCACCAGCCATGCACTAAATTACTCCGTAGTAGAGTGACGGTACACTACCCTGATCGAAGCACCACAGTAATGCCGAATGAGCCGTCAAATCACAAAACCCCCTCCTTTCCAGCCGTAAGTTGGACGAACGAAGCAACCATCATTTCACTCTTCTCTCTCAGGTCCCTCTCTTGAAGAAAACCCCCACTCGCTTCGCTTCTCCCTCATCTCGTTCCTCATTTCACTCTTCTCTCTCAGCTTCCTCTCTTGGATGGACGCTGGAGCACCGGCCGACGTGATCTCTATGGCTCTGGCCAAAACCGTCGAGGCTCATGGTACGAAGAAGCGCAAGCACCCCGCCGAGACTACCGCAGACAATCTTAAAGTCATCGCCCTGTCCAGGCCCCCCTCTCCGGGATCCCTCATTAAGCAAGTCCAAGTAATATCTCTTCTTGACAATCTTTTTCTCGATCTTGATCGTGTTTTTCATCTAACACGCAATACTAGTACTAGTAGTACAACTTTCTCGGTGATCTTGCATGTGATTTTTGTGTGCCAAATGACGGTTCTAAATTCCTCTTTTGACCAAAACATGTGAGAAGTTGACACTGATTTTTTATAGATTACTTTCAAATACTCCCTCTGTCCCAAATTTTCTTAGATTTGTCTAGATATGGATGTATCTAATACTAAAATGTGACTTGATACATCCGTATCTAGACAAATATAAGATAAGAATTTTGGGACGGAGGGAGTACTTTATGAACATCAATGCTACCTTTGAAGAGGGTATATTTGCCTCAGTAACTTGTGTTATGGATATTGCAAGTAATCCCTCTGCTCTCATGCCTTTGAAGACATGTTCTAGTGTCTTTTTTCACTCATTTCTGTGCGTATATGTAGTCATATATGGAGTATAATATTGAAAATCGTCTTATATTTCTGAATGGAGGTAGTAATAAAATATGGTTTCTGTTTGAATTAGAACCAAGTCTGCGGTGGAGATGAAGTTCTCAAAGTCATGCCGTGTGAACTGGAAGACCTGAGGATGAGTTCTACTGCTAAACTATCCAACTGCTGTGTCCTTGTCGCGACATGTCCTGAACTAGTGTTCTCCTGTAGCATTGTTGTCAGGCATATTCTCGAGGCTGTACTTGACCACAACAATTTCCTAGCTATGCCTTCGACTACGAAGGGTGTGGTTCTTGTAAAGCTTCCCAACAAATCTGATGCGCCATGTCTTCATCATCATGTTTATGAGTGAAAGACCACTCTCTTAGGTTCTCCAAGGTTGACGAGATGGTGATGGTGCATGTAGACATCTCTCACAAAGTCCATGGCCTAGTCAGTTATGCGGGGTTCATCCCATACGTCGGTCGCAAGAAATAGTCTGCAGAGTTTAATTAGTGCAACTTTGCTTGTCTGTAGTAAGTACTATTGTCCAGTACTTGATTTGGGTTTGTGAACCCTGTATTGTTTATTAGTACTACCGCTTTTAGTGTGTGGTCAGTCTTGAGAACGGTCTATGTTAATGTCTGTCCACTCAATTCAGTCTATATATTTTGAAGTATCCAGATCATCTTTTTTGTGAGGATGGTTTATCAATTATGGTTACACTCCAATATCTGTATGCATTGTAGGGTTTATCGCACCCACCGGGATTTCCAGTCCCATGGATGTTCGGTCCATACGATTTGTCACAACCTTTGGGCTGTCCTGCTTGTGGGAATAGGCGGGGCCCCTGCATGCCACCCGTAGTTGGACGATCAATCTTCTGTTTAGTACTTCAACATAGTGATTTCCTGGTAAGGATTCACTCGTGTCACATCAAGTAAATCTTATTGATTTACTATCTAAATCTTATTGATTTAATGTCATGTTTTCTTTCTTTTCCTGCAATTTTACAATGCAGGTTTTGCCAAGTGACATTCATCACAGAATAAACCGTTTGGTTTGCTCTACGATGGCTATTTTTGCAGGTTTCACTTCTTATGTCGTGTCAGTAACGAAGGCTCTGTCCATCACTTAAACTACTGGAAAAAATTGGATCAGTCTGTTGTGTGAGTACAAGCTGAATCCCTATGATGAACTGTGTTTTTGGTTTAACAAAAATGCCACAATTAGTCCTTCTCGCGTTTAAAAGAAATGAAGAAAAAAACTGGATCACGGTCACGGATCCTAGTCAAGTTAGAAAGCTGATCATAGCAGACTAGACAGAATCGCCGCTGTCTCGCACATCGGTACCACCTTTAGCAACGGATCGAGCACCGGCAGTTGCTATAGCACTGACAGCGGTAGCAGCTCAGTCTGATCCAGCCGAGGATTGGGCACCGACCGCGTCAGTGGATCAGGCTGATCTACCGGAGGATCGGGCATCAACACCGGGACCTGCTCCGAAACCGGCACCATCTCTACAAGGAGCACCATCTCCGGCAGCAGCAGCGGCTTCGGCACCTGCACCAACACTTGCACTTGCATCTGCTCTGGCCCATGCAGCGGCAACCGAACGAGCAGTTGCACCGGCAACAGACTGGGCTGTAGTTCGCACTTCATATACCAAAGTTCTTACAAAAACCGACATGTCCACCTTCTTGGTAAGCATTGGCTGCCCAAGTGCTTCGTTCTTTTTTCTTTCCATGTTGTTTCACATGATTCACTGTGTTGATCTAACTGTTTGGGTATGTCTTCTTGTTTGCAAACAGAGAATTCCTAGAGCAACGAGGGAGTCGTTCAACAATCCGGGCGACCGCGGCCAAGTTTCTCTTACCATGCGCAGCCTTGGTGTGAATGAACCTGCTCAATATACCGTAAGTACAAAGGATGGTCGCATGATCATTGATGCTAAAGGATGGTCAAGGTGCAAATCTAAATCATATCTTGCGGTAGGGGATGATGTCAAAATCGAACTTTCTCGGCAAGGAGAGCTGGTCCAAATCAACTTTGAAATTCTTCAGTAGGAGCACGCAACTGCCGAACTGATCTATCCTCCAAGAGATTTTAATGTAATAATCTGGCATGGTGAAACAAGTGTCCTGTGTGTATAAGTAGTACGACAGTATTATTTATCACATGGATTATCATTGGTAGAATTGCAACTCTCATTGTTGGTTAGGAACTGTCGTTCAATTTCATTCCAACAGCTGTCGTGCTTTATTCAATTTTGTGTATTCGCCTTACGACAACATCTAAAACCAGCACCGTACCGATCGCTTGCAATATGAAAAGCGCTGAGGTAGAACACATGGGCCCCAAACATGCAGGGTGGGCCTGCGACCCAAAATCCAGAACCGTGAGCCTCTCTGAGTATTACATTATCAGCTCAACCCCCATAATGCCCGTGTGTTGCATGTAACATGAAGACGCATTTGTATGGGTATTTTACCTTGTGAGAGAAAAGGATGAACGAGGGAAGGCCTTATTTGAAAATGTGGAGAGGTGTGTAGGTACCTTTTTGCAAAATTGCCATAGTTTCCTTCCTATCCATCTGATATAAATCGGACGGCCTATGTAGCAGGATGGCAGGCACACCATCATCACCAACTTGTCTATGCTGTGTTAAAAACAACTCTGTTTTTTATAATTATATATGTTATACATATTCCCTTTGATTTTTCATATGTATAAAGTTGTGATATAAAATATTAGTATATTTCTTTACAGAGGGAGTATCTCTATGTCAAAAATATATTTATGTGTAACTAGTTACTCCTGTCTTTCTACTTCCTTTCGCTGATATGTGGGGCATCCGGCAACGGGGTCCACATGCCATATGCACAAATTAGAGTGCACAACTGCATGGTAGACACACCCCAGTCATAGTGCCGCAGTAATGCCTAATGAGCCGTCAAATCACAACCCCCCCCCTTCCAGCTTTAGCAGTAAGCTGGACGGACGAAGCGGAAATATTTCACTGGGCCTGAATCCCCTTCTCCCTCGTCTGCTTGTTCAGAGAAAACCCCCTCTCGGCGACTGCATTGGGTTTTCTCATGGAGAACTAGGTACGAATTCTTCGTCCATCCCCGATAAATCCAAGTCCCTTTGTCGCAGGTAATCCTAGGATGGCAGCTGCTGCCGTTGATGCATTTTTCTTCCTACTGAATCTAGTGTGTTCCATTTGCAGTGCCCAAACTGCGAGGACCCTACAGGTTTCTGCGCCCTCGGCGAGACGCCACACTTGTTCCTTCTCATCCTAACACAGGATTTCAAAACGCGCACAGTATGTTCCTAGAATCCTCTTTTCTATCCGGGAGGGTGGGGTTTTTTTGAACATGCTGTCGACTAATTTGGAAATTTGGATTGCTATATTTGGATAAAAGGTAATACTAGTATGATGGTCAACACTGACGTGAAGGAGGAAGTTATTTGTAGATTTGGATAGGGAATACATTGTGTTCTCATATTAATTTTCCTCTAGTGCATTATTTGCTCTGCCAGAACACATGTACTCAAGGTGCTCGGCCTTGCCATAACTGAATACACCAGTTTAATGGTCACAGTGAAGGCAAGCCAAGGATATAATTTCCGAGTTGGGTTCATGAACCAAGAAGATCGTTGCTTTTTTTATGGCTGAACTTGGATAAACTTTCTCAAGTGTTACGGACTGAAAGTTGGCGCACGAATGTTGATGGAAATAGCAGAACCTGGTCTCATCTTCACTGCGATCTTCCACCTCGATGTCGTTGCAATTGTTCATCCATGTTAGTTTTGTATCTGGTTCTTGCTTGTTGCCTCGATTACTTCTTAATCTACCTATTTTGTCTAACTAATCACAATTTAACTTCAGAAGTAGCAACGAATATCTTATGAAGATGCTACTTCTAACTAATATTTTCTTATAATTGGTGGCACGTGTAGGTTTTTTCAGAGTTAAGCAGGCTACTCGTTTGTTATTCTGTAATAACTTGGCTGTTACTGATGGCACTGAAGTTGACTGGGATGACATCCACTAGTTCCGACACTTTATTGATCGTCTTGAGGTCCTTGTGGGGCATTTCAATGGTGGAAGGCCATGTGGGATATGTGTGCCACTCCTGCACTCGTTGAACAGGTCCAACTGTGTCGAGAAACTTATGGTACGAGCTGTTTTCTGTTATATGTGTTGTTCATAAACTATGGCTTATACATAGTTTTACAGTTGTGATCTTCTTGAAACAGAAACTGCCTAGTTCTATTGTTCCTATACAGATGCCTGACCATGGTCGGGTCAGACTTGCGCTTGGTCACAACATGATGTTTATGTCGACCTATTCCATTCCCCTTGGAGGTGAAAAGATACTTATTCATGGGTGGTCTCAAATAATGAAGGCCCGTCCATCTTGGAGAATAGGACAGAATATTATGTTCATGCTTTTCCATGGCTCTAAAGCAAATATCATGTTTATTGACCACATTGCGAGATGAAGTGCTTTCAGAAGGTTGTGGATGCGAGGGGTTGCGCCTGGGCCTTGTCCTAGGGCTTTGCGGCCTCACCCTTGGTTAACTGTAGGCAAAGTAGCACTATTCGAGGCGTGCTTTGTACGGTTGAACATGTATAAGTACTCATACTGCTTTCAGCTATGGTTGTTAAGTGCCCCTGCTGGTTTCAGTTAAGGTTGTTAAGTACTCCTGCTGCTTTTACAGTTTGTCGTGTTTCTTCAGTCCTGTCTTCCTCCAGCCGCCAAAACCAAACTAGCGCCGGCGGGGCCGCCTACTACCGCCTCCCACGGCTGGCTGCGCCTCAGCGCATGCATCGCCGCCTCACCGTCTCCTAAATTGTTAACGCCGATGTCCGAGGCCTCGCTATCGTCCTCCACGCGCTTTGGTGCGCTCGCCGTAGCGTCGCCCTCTCGCGTTGTCAACATGGTCAACAAACAATAGGAATCGGTAGAAGTGCGTGGAGAGGATGACAGTAGGGGCCCACCATGTCAGCGTATGGAAAAATAAAATGCTTCCTCCTAGTGTTTTCCTGACATCTGGGACCCACGACATTGTGAGCGTATATAGTCAATAGACAAGACAACAGCACAAGATCGGCTGACACCTGGGACATAGCTGCTCGAGCAGTATTTTTTTGTTATTGTTGAGATGGAGCAGGGTTTGAACTAGGCTGTGGCCCGTCTAGCCCAGGCTTATATTTTATGTTCACCATGTGACCAGCCCAGCTATTTTTTCTTTGTGAAAATGAGCCCAGTTTATTTTTTCTGAAGAAAACCCAATCCAGGCCTACTTATTTTTCTACGCCCTGATCGGCTGCAACTCTTTCAAGATGCCTGCAAATCTTGAAAGTAATATGAAATGGGTTGTAAATATAAAAACAGATGCCAAATTGGCAATTACTTTATAATTTCTGAATTTTTCACATTTTTAGATTCCTATTTCACTGGGCATTAAACTAATTTAAATATATCTTCAAAGTACTTTAAACCTGGCTCGACATTTCGGTATTAAATATAGTTTGGAACCCACAAAAATATGTGAAATTGGCCCTGGCCAACCAACAAAAATGGACTGCAATAAATTGCATAAGTTGCAATGAGCTATATATAAATTATTAAAAAAGAGGGAATGGTCTGACTTGTGGGATTGTTAAGTTGACGCATATGCAAGATTTTTTTAGTTATTATATACGTGAACAAACGATTCTAGCAGACGTAACCATTCGATGTCAATCCAACGGCCATCGTGTTTCTTCAATCTCTGATCTTCTTGCTCCAGCCGCCAAAGCAGCGCCGGCGGGACCGCCTGCTCCCGCCTCCCGTGGCCGGCTATGCTATCGCGCAGGCCTCACCGCCCCCTACTACTCCCACCACTGGCTAGGGCATCCCTCTAATCACCCACACCCCCTGTTATTCTGCGGCGACGGCAGCCTCACACCGCAGCCGAACCACTGAACCCTCGTACTCCTCTCCGCGCGGGCTTCCACTGCCGCGTCTTCCCCAGCTCCACGTCGTCCCCTTCCTAGGCCTCGCCGTCGTCCATCGCCCTGGTGCTCTCGGCGCGGCGTGGTCAATGTGGTCAATGACCGACTTCCATCGGAAGAGTACTGTACATGGAGAGGCTGACAGTTGGGTCCATGGCAGCCGCAAGGAAGTGCCTACTTATTACGTGGAAAATAATTATTCCTCCACCTGACAGCAGGGACCCACCGGACGGGCCACCAGTATTTCGTGAAAAAAAACATTTCCCCCTGACTGCTGGGACCCACCGGACGGGCCACCGTATTTCGTGAAAAAACGTTCCCCCACTGTCAGCTCGGACCCACTCTTATTACGCACAAAAAAATGAATACTCCCCCTGCTAGCTGGGACCCACCTTGGTGGGAGGCTGACTTGTGGGCATACTAAGTTGACTGGGACGGAGGACCTTGTCAACTTTAGTCAATATGAACGATTCTAGCTCCACTGACCGTACAATGTCCATCCAACGGCCGTAGTGCTTCTTCAACCTCTGGTCTTCTTGCTCCGGCCGCCCAAAGCAGCACCTGTCGTGCCGCATGCTCCTGCCTCCCGTGGCCGGCTGTAATGCCGCAGAGGCCTCACCGCCCCCTACTACTCCCACCGCTGGCCAGACCACCCCTCCACTCACCCACACCCCCTGTAATTCTGCAGCGACGGCAGCCTCACACTGCAACCGAACCAGTGAACCCTCATACTCTTCTATGTGTGGGCATCCACTGCGGCGTCTTCCCCGGATCCACGTCGTCCCCTTCCTAAGCCTTGCCGTCGTCCACTACCCTGGTGCTCTCGGCGCGACGTGGTCAACGTGGTCAAGGAACGACTTCCATCAGACGTTGACTGTACGTGGAGAGGCCGACAGATGGGTCCATGGCCGCAGTAAGGAAGTGTCTCCTTATTACACAGAAAATAATGATTCCTCCACCTGACAGCAGGGACCCACTGGACGGGCCACCGTATTTTGCCAAAAAAATCATTTCCCCCTGACTACCGGGACCCACCAGCTACATCTTCGCACACAAGGAAGTGCGTCCATATTACGGGCAAAACAATGATTCGCCCCCTGACTGCTGGGACCCATCAGCAACATCTTCGCACACCAGGAAATGTGTTTGGGCAAAAAAACGATTTGCCCCCCTGACTGCTGGGACCCACCAGCTACATCTTTGCACGCAAGGAAGTGCTTGATAGCCGGGACCCACCTGGTCGAAGCATACATAGCATTCTCATTCTGGTCGCGAACGTGTACGTACATACTGGTCGATGTAGTGGCGGCACATGTCGTAGTAGAGGCGTGCACGTAGCATATACACGTACGTACAACAGCCAGGGTGCAAGAAAGTAAATACGGCCACGTACGTACATACGGGCGGGGTCTCGAACGCCTACCCACGCATACGTACGGCCAGGGCTCGTGTACATGGCTGGATCGGAACGGAGAAACAGTGTCGTCCTCGTGTTCATGGGGAGCCAACCGGCTGGGTCGGAATGGAATGTGTCGTTGTGTTCATCGGGAGGGCTCGGGCGGAACAGACAATGGAAACAAGGCCTGGCGTACCGCCGAACAGAGGAAATGGCCTTGTGTTCGACCGGCCACGTTCGAAACGGGATCTTGTTCATCAGGAGGGGTCTGGCGTACTGCAAAATGGAGGAAACGGACTTGTGTTGGACCTCCTACGGTCGAAACGGGGTCCTGTTGATCAGTAGGGGTGTGGCGTACCGCAAAACGGAGGAAACGGATTTGTGTTGGAGCGCTATGGTCGAAACGGGTGTCGGTGTCAAAACCGGCGGATCTCGGGTAGGGGGTCCCGAACTGTGCGTCTAAGGGCTAATGGTAACAGGAGGCGGGGGACACAATGTTTTTACCCAGGTTCGGGCCCTCTCTATGGAGGTAATACCCTACTTCCTGCTTGATTGATCTTGATGATATGAGTATTACAAGAGTTGATCTACCACGAGATCGTAGAGGCTAAACCCTAAAAGCTAGCTTATGATAATGATTTTTGTTTTCCTACGGACTAAACCCTCCGGTTTATATAGACACCGGAGGTGGCTCGGGTTACACAGAGACGGTTACAGAGAAGGAAATCCACATATCCGATTTGCCAAGCTTGCCTTCCACGCAAAGAAGAGTCCCACCCGGACACGAGACGAAGTCTTCAATCTTGTATCTTCATAGTCCAACAGTCTGGCATAAGCATATAGTCCGGCTGTCCGAGGACCCCCTAATCCAGGACTCCCTCAGTAGCCTCTGAACCAGGCTTCAATGACGATGAGTCCGGCGCGCAGATTGTCTTCGGCATTGCAAGGCAGGTTCCTTCTCCGAATACTCCAAGGTAGATTTTGAACACATGAATCGTGTCCATCTCCGCAAAACAAATACCACGCACCACCGTAGAGAGCACAATATTCTACGAATCTAATCTACTGACAACTTTTACTTAGCGTGACATCACGCCGCGTCCCGGTTATTATCAGAACCGTTTTCCCAACCTGGCATTGCACGTCCTGCAAGGTAGTTTTGTTGGCACATCTTGTCAAAGCAGAGATCGTGTTCCCCTTATCACGGGATTCTTATCAATACGGGCGTGGGTAACCCAACCGTGCCATTAGTATGACTTCTTGGTTTAGGCAAGTTCCAAACGGCCGCGCGGAGGACGCTTGACATTCATCCTCTTTATGAAGAGGCCAAGACATGCCCTTTTCTTTCCACGCCTGATCCTTCCCTTCTCCTACCTCGAGTTCCAACACCCAAGGATCAGTCCACGCGCTCCGGACCTTCAATCATGTCCGGATCTAACCCTCAAGGCCGGTGGATGGCCTCTTCTGTCACAGGGGAGGACATCAAGAAGCTTAGGGAGGCTAGGTATCTGACCGCCAAAATCCTTCATAGGATTACTGCCCAAGGGCAGGTTGTTCCTACTCCCAAACCCAACAAGAGCGTTGTATTCATCTCCCACTTCATCCGAGGGCTAGGCTTCGGTCTACATCCCTTCGTTAGAGGGCTCAAGTTCTATTACGGGCTAGATTTTCATGATCTAGCTCCAGATTCCTTCCTTCACATCTCGTCGTTTATCATCGTGTGTGAGGCCTTCCTCCGCATTACCCCACACTTCAGCTTATGGCTCAAGACATTCAATGTGAAGCCGAAGATGATCGACGGTCGACACGCGGAGTGCGGAGGCTCTATAATAAGCAAAGGTGCCGACGCCTTATGGCCAAAGGGCTCCTTCCTGGAGGTGTCTGACCTATGGCAACGGGAGTGGTTTTATATCACAGCACCCCGAGGTACAAAGTGGGCAGCCGCCCCGGCCATCTGCTCTGCCCCTCCACCACAGCTTGCATCATCGGTTAACAAGGGGCTGGACTAGGGACCGGTTAATGACATGCTGACATTGCAAAGCCGCATCCGAGATATCCTCAAGAGGGATATCAGTCTCGTCAAAGTAATTCAAGTAATGTTAGTTCGTCAGGTCCTGCCATGCCAACCTCGATCTCTCTGTATGTGGGAGTTCAACCCGAAAGGACCGCGAACTACTACATCTTGAGCTTGCGTTGGTTTTCCTCGAAGAGGAGAGCGTGATGCAGCAAAGTATAGCGTAAGTATTTCCCTCAGTTTTGAGAACCAAGGTATCAATCCAGTAGGAGGCTCCTCAAAAGTCCGACGCACCTACACAAACAAACTGAGAACTCGCAACCAACGCAATAAAGGGGTTGTCAATCCATTCACGGCCACTTGCGAAAGTGAGATCTAATAAAGATATTATGATAAGATAAATATATTTTTGGTATTTTCTAATATGGATGCAAAAGGTAAAGATGTAAACAAAGTAGTATGGAAAGCAAATATGATAAGAGATAGACCCGGGGGCCATAGGTTTCACTAGAGGCTTCTCTCAAGATAGCATAAGTATTACAGTGGGTGAACAAATTACTGTCGAGCAATTGATAGAAAAGCGCATAGTTATGAGATTATCTAGGCATGATCATGTATATAGGCATCACGTCCATAACAAGTAGACCGACTCCTTCCTGCATCTACTACTATTACTACACACATCGACCGCTATCCAGCATGCATCTATAGTATTAAGTTCATAAGAACAGAGTAGCGCATTAAGCAAGATGACATGATGTAGAGGGATAAACACATGCAATATGATATAAACCCCATCTTGTTATCCTCGATAGCAACAATACAATACGTGTCTTGCAACCCTTTCTGTCACTCGGTAAGAAGACCGCAAGATTGAACCCAAAGCTAAGCACTTCTCCCATGGCAAGAAAGATCAATCGAGTAGGCCAAACCAAACTGATAATTCGAAGAGACTTGCAAAGATAACTCAATCATACATAAAAGAATTTAGAGAAGATTCAAATATTATTCATAGATAAACTTGATCATAAACCCACAATTCATCGGATCTCGACAAACACACCGCAAAAATAGTTTACATCGAATAGATCTCCACAAGAGAGGGGGAGAACATTGTATTGAGATCCAAAAAGAGAGAAGAAGCCATCTAGCTAATAACTATAGACCCGTAGGTCTGTAGTAAACTACTCACAACTCATCGGAGGGGCAAGGATTTTGATGTAGAGGCCCTCCGTGGTTGCTTCCCCCTCCGGCAGAGTGCCGGCAAGGGCTGCAAGATTGGATCTCGCGGATACAGAAGGTTACGGCGGAGGAAATTGTGTTTCGTAGTGCTCCTGGATGTTTTCAGGGTACGTAGGTATATATAGGAGGAAGAAGTACGTCGGTGGCCACCCGAGGGGCCCACAAGACAGGGGGCGCGCCCTACAGGGGGCGCGCCCTCCTATCTCGTGGGGCCCTCGGAGCTTTCTTGACTTGCACTCCAGGCTCTCCGGATCAGATTTGTTCCAAAACTAATGCTCCCGAAGGTTTCATTCCGTTTGGACTCCGTTTGATATTTCTTTTCGTCAAAATACTGAAATAGGCAAAAAAACAGCAATATAGGCTGGGCCTCCGGTTAGTAGATTAGTCCCAAAAATGATATAAATGTGTAAAATAAAGCCCATAAACATCCAAACGGTGTAATATAATAGCATGGAACAATCAAAAATTATAGAAACGTTGGAGACGTATCAAGCATCCCCAAGCTTAATTCCTGATCGTCCTCGAGTAGGTAAATGGTAAAAAAGAAATTTTTGATGTGGAATGCTACCTAGCATATTTCTCAATGTAATTTTCTTTATTGTGGCATGAATGTTCAGATCCAAATGAATACGAAATAAAAGTTCATATTGACATAAGAAATAGTAATACTTCAAGCATACTAATCAAAGTAATCATGTCTTCTCAAAATAACATGGCTAAAGAAAGTTATCCCTACAAAATCATATAGTCTGGCTATGCTCTATCTTCATCACACAAAGTATTTAATCATGCACAACCCCGATGACAAGCCAAGCAATTGTTTCATAGTTTAATAATCTCAAACTTTTTCAACTTTCACGCAATACATGAGCGTGAGCCATG
This sequence comes from Triticum timopheevii, assembly GCA_963921465.1. Classification (NCBI taxonomy): domain Eukaryota; kingdom Viridiplantae; phylum Streptophyta; class Magnoliopsida; order Poales; family Poaceae; genus Triticum; species Triticum timopheevii. Next base: position 379,264,690 of record OY997274.1, read on the forward strand.
GACATAGCACTATATGTGGAATAGAATGGTGGTTGTGGAGAAGACAAAAAGGAGAAGATAGTCTCACATCAACTAGGCGTATCAACGGGCTATGGAGATGCCCATTAATAGATATCAATGTGAGTGAGTAGGGATTGCCATGCAACGGATGCACTAGAGCTATAAATATATGAAAGCTCAATAAAAGAAACTAAGTGGGGTGCATCCAACTTGCTTGCTCACGAAGACCTAGGGCACTTTTGAGGAAGCCCATCATTGGAATATACAAGCCAAGTTCTATAATGAAAACTTCCCACTAGTATATGAAAGTGACAACATATGAGACTCTCTATCATGAAGATCATGGTGCTATTTTGAAGCACAAGTGTGGAAAAAGAGATAGTAGCATTGTCCCTTCTCTCTTTTTCTCTCATTTTATTTTCTTTTTATTCCTTTTTTTTCTTTTTTTCTTTGGCCTTCTTTTTTTGGCCTTTCTCTTTTTTTTCTTTTCCTTTTTTTCTTTTTCTATTTTTTTCTTTTTGTAAAGTCCGAAGTCTCATCCCGACTTGTGGGGGAATCATAGTCTTCATCATCCTTTCCTCACTAGCACAATGCTCTAATAATGAAGATCATCACACTTTTATGGATTTACAACTCAAAGCTAGAAGAAGATATGACTCTATATGAATGCCTCCGGCGGTGTACCGGGATATGCAATGAGTCAAGAGCGACATGTATGAAAATTAAGAAGGTGGCCTTGCCACAAATACAATGTCAACTACATGATCATGCAAAAAGCAATATGACAAAAGTAATGTGCGTCATATGAACGGATCGGTGGAAAGTTGCATGGAAATATATCTCGAAATGGCTATGGAAATGCCATAATAGTTAGGTATGGTGGCTGTTTTGAGGAAGGTAAATGGTGGGTGTATGGTACCGGCGAAAGTTGTGTGGTACAAGAGAGGCTAGCAATAGTGGAAGGGTGAAAGAGTGCGTATAATCCATGGACTCAACATTAATCAAAAGAACTCATATACTTGTTGCAAAAATTTAGAAGTCATCAAAAACCAAAGTACTACGCACATGCTCCTAGGGGGATAGATTGGTAGGAAAAGACCATCGCTCGTCCCCGACCGCCACTCATAAGGAAGACAATCAATAAATAAAATTGTGCTCCAACTTCATCACAAAGCGGTTCACCATACGTGCATGCTACGGGAATCACAAGCTTAAACACAAGCATTCTTTAAATTCATAATCACCCAACTAGCATGACTTTAATATCACTACCTCCATATCTCAAAACAATTATCAAGCATCAAATTGATCATAGCATCCAATTCACTTTCTATGATAGTTTTTATTATACCCAACTTTGATGCTCATCATTCTAGGACCAACTTTATGATCATAGGAAATACCATGCTGTTCTAAAAGACTCTCAAAATGATATAAGTGAAGCATGAGAGACTAGCAATTTCTTCAAAATTAAGACACCACCATGCTCTAAAAGATATAAGTGAAGCACTAGAGCAAAAACTATCAAGCTCAAAAGATATAAGTGAAGCACATAGAGTATTCTAGCAAATTCTAATCAAATAGGCTTCTCCCACAAGGTGTGTACAGCAAGGATGATTGTGGTAAACTAAAAAGCAAAGACTAATATAATACACGACGCTCCAAGCAAAACACATATCACGTGGCGAATAAAAATATAGCTCCAAGTAAAGTTTCCAATGAACGAAGACGAAAGAGGGGATGCCTTCCCGGGGCGTCCCCAAGCTTAGGCTTTTGGCTATTCTTGAATATCTTGGGGTGCCATGGGCATCCCCAAGCTTAGGCTCTTGCCACCCTTTATTCCATAGTCCATAAAAGCTTTACCCAAAACTTGAAAACTTCACAACACAAAACTCAATAGGAAATCTTATAAGCTCCGTTAGTGAAAGAAAACAAAACCACCACATAAGGTACTGCAATGAACTCATTCTTTATTTATATTGGTGTTAAACCTACTGTATTCCAACATCTTTATGGTTTATAAACTAATTTACTAGCCATAGATGCATTCAAATAAGCAAACAACACACGAAAAACAGAATCTGTCAAAAACAGAACAGTCTGTAGCAATCTGTAACTAACGCAAACTTCTGGAAATCTAAAAATCCTACCAAAATAGCAAGTCCTGGACAATTTGTCTGTTGAACAGCATCAAAAAGAATCAACGCAAAATCACGTTCCTGTGATTTAACAAAATTATATTCGTGCGCGCAAAGTTTCTGTTTTTCAGCAGAATCAAATCAACTATCGTCGTAGGTTATCCTATAGGTTCTACTTGGCACAAACACTAATTAAAAGATAAAAACACATCTATCCAGAAGGTAGATGCAAGATTTATTACTAAACAGGAGCAAAAACAAAAAACATAAAGAAAAATTGGGTTGCCTCCCAACTAGCGCTATCGTTTAACGCCCCTAGCTAGGCATAAAAACAAAGATAGATCTAACAAGTGCCATCTTTGGCACTAAATTCATCAATAGAGCGCTTGTGATATCTAGGGGTTTCTTCCCTTTTAGCAATGGATAAACCTGTAGGCAAAAATTCAAGAAATTCATTGGTAGCAAAAGGTTCCTTAACGATAGAGAGGCAATTGGGAAGAACACTTATGGATTTGAGATCCGCATCTCCCTTACTAGAAGGTTCACCCTTATTTTTAGGAACATAAATAAACTTGGCAATTTTAGTAGGGGTTTTGGAGTGGTTTTTATGGGGGGAAACACGGAACCCAAGTTTGTAATGATATCCTCAAGTTTACTAATTCTAGAAGAGTCGAGATCTATTTTTTCATTGACTATAGGTTCTTTTTCCTTAAGATTTTTCAAAGTAACTCCAACCATAGATCCAAATTGGGTAATGTGATTATGAATCCTTTTATCCAAATTTTCAATCAACTCAATAGTGGCAATTTTATTTTCAATAATATCAAGCCGTTGCATCACATGTTCTAGGGTTAAAACCGTTCCATTAACCAAAAGAGGTGGTGGGCCAAACAAATCTAACATAGCATTATAAGCATCAAAAGTATGGCTACTCATAAAATCACCTCCGGTAGAAATATCAAGAACACATCTATTCCATGGAGTAATGCCTACATAAAAATTGCAAAGAAGAACAGAAGTAGCAAGCTTCCTAGTAGCTTTATATTGGACATTGCAAATTCTATGCCAAGCATCTTTTAAACTTTCCCTTTCCCTTTGCTTAAAATTGTGAATTTCTTGTTCGGGAGTAAGAATAAAGATAGGAGGACTAGCCATAACAACAAGGTAAACGGACTAACACATGAGCAAACAGAAAAACGGCAAGCGAAGAGAGAGGAGGAGATTGGGAAAGAGAGGGCAAATAAAACGGCAAGGGTGAAGTGGGGGAGAGGAAAACGAGAGGCAAATGGCAAATAATGTAAATGCGAGGGAGATGGGTTTGTGATGGGTACTTGGTATGTCTTGACTTGAGCAAAGATCTCCCTGGCAACGACGCCAGAAATCCTTCTTGCTACGTCTTGAGCTTGCGTTGGTTTTCCTCAAAGAGGAGAGGGTGATGCAGCAAAGTGTAGCGTAAGTATTTCCCTCAGTTTTGAGAACCAAGGTATCAATCCAGTAGGAGGCTCCTCAAAATTCCCACGCACCGACACAAACAAACAGAGAACTCACAACCAATGTAATAAAGGGGTTGTCAATCCCTTCACGGCCACTTGTGAAACTGAGATCTAATAAAGATATTATGATAAGATAAATATATTTTTGGTATTTTGTAATATAGATGCAAAAAGTAAAGATGTAAATAAAGTAGTATGGAAAGCAAATAAGATAAGAGATAGACCCGGGGGCCATAGGTTTCACTAGAGGCTTCTCTCAAGATAGCATAAGTATTACGGTGGGTGAACAAATTACAGTCGAGCAATTGATAGAAAAGCGCATAGTTATGAGATTATCTAGGCATGATCATGTATATAGGCATCACGTCCATAACAAGTAGACCGACTCCTGCCTGCATCTACTACTGTTACTCCACACATCGACTGCTATCCAGCATGCATCTAGAGTATTAAGTTCATAAGAACAGAGTAACGCATTAAGCAAGATGACATGATGTAGAGGGATAAACACATGCAATATGATATAAACCCCATCTTGTTATCCTCGATAGCAACAATACAATACGTGTCTTGCAACCCTTTCTGTCACTCGGTAAGAACACCGCAAGATTGAACCCAAAGCTAAGCACTTCTGCCATGGCAGGAAAGATCAATCGAGTAGGCCAAACCAAACAGATAATTCGAAGAGACTTGCAAAGATAACTCAATCATACATAAAAGAATTCAGAGAAGATTCAAATATTATTCATAGATAAACTTGATCATAAACCCACAATTCATTGGATCTCGACAAACACACCGCAAAAATAGTTTACATCGAATAGATCTCCACAAGAGAGGGGGAGAACATTGTATTGAGATCCAAAAAGAGAGAAGAAGCCATCTAGCTTATAACTATAGACCCGTAGGTCTGTGGTAAACTACTCACAACTCATCGGAGGGGCAAGGATGTTGATGTAGAGGCCCTCCATGGTTGCTTCCCCCTCCGGCAGAGTGCCGGCAAGGGCTCCAAGATGGGATCTCGCGGATACAGAAGGTTACTGTGGTGGAAATTGTGTTTCATGGTGCTCCTGGATGTTTTCGGGGTACGTAGGTATAAATAGGTGGAAGAAGTACGTCGGTGGCCGCCCGAGGGGCCCACGAGACAGGTGGCGCGCCCTATAGGGGGGCGCGCCCTCCTATCTCGTGGGGCCCTCGGAGCTTTCTTGATTTGCACTCATGGCTATCCGGATCAGATTTGTTCCAAAAATAACGCTCCCGAAGGTTTCATTCCGTTTGGACTCCGTTTGATATTCCTTTTCTTCGAAATACTTAAATAGGCAAAAAATAGCAATATGGGCTGGGCCTCCGGTTAGTAGGTTAGTCCCAAAAATGATATAAATGTGTAAAATAAAGCCCATAAACATCCAAAAGCAGTAATATAATAGCATGGAACAATAAAAAATTATAGATACGTTGGAGACGTATCACGAACCATTCAACACTTCTTCGGCGTGACACTTGAAGGGATGTATCGATTATTCTTCAGATCACGAATAAAGTGTCCGGACACAACAGAGGATGCGGGTCTCAACTGCAACCGTCTAGATACCCAGGTAAGTAACTCCTCGACCGAACATGCTATCACTATATTTGTCACAACATTATTCTAGAAAAAACACCCTTGGCCAGGACTAGATAAGAAAGGCGGAGAGGATCAGGTGTTCGGCCCCTCTTCCCGAAGACTCGCCGGATCCTGTACTAACCAGGATGCTGGCTTGCGCACCTTATCAAGTGCCGTGAGGAGAGGACGAGGGGAGGAATAGGGAAGCCAAAAGTGGTCTTCATGCTGGAGGCACATTACGCATCCTAACCGGGGGAATGAGTGCTCCCGTGTTGGAGGATGATCGGGGAGGAGAATCTAGAAACCCCTCTCCCCATGGGAAGAAAAGGACCGCCCCTGAAGACTTGGAAATGGAGGTTTCCAAACAAGGGAAGAAACCTTCACCACGGGGCCCTGCCCCGGAGGGCATCCTTACCGCACAGCACCCACTAGGGGGCCAGCCATCGACCAAGCCGTAAGTGAACAAAGGCACTTTAGTAAGCATGCCCCACTCTTTTCCTGAGAATAACAACCAAGGCATATGTTTTGTAGTCCTGCTCATAAACCTTCTCAACAATGTTCGTCCTTAGGGGATCTTCTTCCGAAGATGATGGAGAGTGAAGCGCCTCCTCCTGCTTCCCCGCCTCATGAGGCGGACGACCCTGAGGTGTCGTCCTGGAGGATCTCTCCCGATCCACAAAGGCCATAAGGTAACTCTTCGGCCGCCCGAAGTCCGGAGTTCTCAGCTCCTAAGGAGACCAACGGACAAAGCCTGGGGTTGTCCGATGTACTACCGGACACATTGATGGGTCTTATACAGTAAGCGGATATAACAGAGGCACAACGTACCTTAATGGGTACGGTGGTGGAGAGGATTTCATCCGCGAAAAGCGGGTTGAATGAAGCTTTTATGAGCCTGCTAAGAGGCTTTGAGGTACGCAAAGTGATATTTTTTTGATTGTACCGTACACGCAAGGTGTGCTTTGTATAGATAGTAGCCCCTGAGACTCTAGTTGCCGTCCGGACGAGGCGAGCAGAGGATCATAGTCTCAGGTAATGATAACGCTGTGTTTGTGCGCAGGCGGCAGCATATCCGGCGGCTGACTGGACTGTTGAATTTGCCGAACTGAGGCGGTAACTTGACGTGGCGGATGCGGACATAAGGCTTGTGAACAAGCGGCTTGACGAGGCACAGGGTATGTATATTTGGCTGGTCAGCAAATATAAATAAGAGCATGATGCCAGTATTTATAGTATGCTTTGACTGCAGATGTAGCTACGCCGTGGAGACCCTTCGGGCAGAACTTGCCCGGGCCAAGGAGCAAGCCAGGAGAATTGATTCGGCCGCCCTGAAGGCAGCCGAGGTATTAAAACCCGAACAGGCTGCTCATCGCCAGAGTGAGGATAAAATAGCCAACATGGATCTTGAGCTGCAAAATGCCGCCAGCCGATATGAGCTTCTTGAAAGGGAAAATCAAATGAAGACGGCTGACCTAAAGAAGGCCTTGCAAGCAGCAAAGGAAACTCGCTCTGAAATCAGAGCGGCGCGGGAGGAGCTTCGGCAAGCCGGTGATATCGCGGTTGGGAAGTCTTTTTTATTGCGAACGAAGTTCGGTGATCCGAAGTATGCCCCTCTTGATCAATTGTGGAGTTCTGCAGATGCATACTTGGATTTAGCAAAGAGTGCTGCTGATGCGACTGAGTATTTCAAAGATCAAAAACATCATGAGGTGGAAAGATTGTTCTGGTTGCAGTTTAGTAATCCAACGCGTCCGCTGCTGTTGAATGAGCAAATGGCCGAGTAGGCCGAGCTCCATAGGTTATCCGGGCTTGCCATGAAGGCTGTCATGGATCATCTGTGGCTGAAGGAACCAAGTCCGGATAGTTATTTTGGTTTGGTCCAACGATTTATTCGTGTTGTGTCGCATATCTATGCTGTCAAGAGGTCGGCGTGCATAGAGGGTGCGCGGATTTCCATTGCCCGTGTTAAGACGTATTGGGCGAAGATGGAGGCCACCGATATTGCAACCGGGGGTCCGCGGGGGGGCCAGGATTTGCCCGAGCACTATTTTGAAGAAGCCTTAGAAGGTGCCCATTTAATAGAGGCTCGATGCTCAAAGAATGCCATGTTCCAGTGACATGTATCTTGATTGTAAAAACAATTCTTTTGATAATAAAGGCTATATTTATACTTTTGCTCGTAAAGTATTGTAGTGCCTCTTGTGCGGCCGCTTGTGTATATATGTATATAACCTGAAAGTTTGCAGTCGTCGGCTTCAGCCCCCTCGCATGTAATGCAGGGGTGTTCGGCAAAGCGCATAATCACACTTGATCCAACGTCTTGCTCCATTGAGGAGGTGGTGGCGCGGTGAACGAGGCAATCGAACTATATAGCTTTAACACTTTCACTTAGCCATAGGAGTTTGACAGTGGGGCTACATATAGCCCTTGGTATATCTGCGTTCATCCAAATACGGCACACGTACATACGTGACCGGGAAATCTGTCCTTCGTTAATGCGGAGGAATCGTGAAGATTCCGCTGAGTCATCGAGTGGTTGACCAGTCTCTCGCTTTATCATGATAGTCAGTTTTCGGCTTTCTTTACTGAGGTGCTCATCTGGATGAACCACGGCACGATTGCAGTAGTTCTCCCGGTGCCACCTTAACCAATAGAGCGGAATGTAAGGTAGCAAAACACAAGAGACGGGCAAACCAAACTATTGACCAAAGACATGATTCGGAGCTGATGCATATAAGGCCAAACTCGCGACGCCGAACACTCCCGAAGGTATTCGGACTTTACACCATGTACTGGGCTGAGTACCGCCCTCGATAATGAGCCCTGAATTTCCAGGTACGTACATTAATCTGGCATGACGAAAGAGCGTCTGTGGTGAGAGCATTGATCCCAAAGCTTGCCAATAACACTAGTATCCCTCTTGGTTATTTTAAGTGCCCGGAGGGTGTGAGGCAACAAGAGACAATAAAAAAAAGGTTTACATAGGGTCTTAATCTAAAAAGAAACCTTTGAACGGGGCCCTGCTGCATGTGTGCCTTTGTCTCCGTTGTCCCGTATCCTGGAAGGGTGTAGCACGATGGTCATCTGTAAAAAAAAAGGAAAAACCTGGGTGAAAGAATCTGGTGTGACCGTGCGAAAAGTTGGTTATTCTTAGTGAACCATGAGAATTCAATCTATTGTGTATTAATAGGGTCAAGCCGAACTATGGACCCTTTTACATGTGGGCGGCCCCTAGCACCACATATGGGGTCATATCCGTTGACCAAGCTCAGGTTTATCTGGGCTGCTAGTGGTGCGCCGGACATGTCTAGCCGTGTCCGTGGTCTCGAAGACCGATCATTTATTCGGGTTGGAGAGGCCGCTCAGTGGTTCGGCTGCTAGAGCTGCCACATGTTCTTCCGCACGCAAAAAATGCTCTGTATTTCCGCTGATTGTGATGACGCCACGTGGACCGGGCATCTTAAGTTTAAGATAAGCGTAATCCGGTACTGCATTGAAACGAGCGAAGGCCGTTCTTCTGAGTAGTGCATCATAGCCGCTTGGAAATGGAGCGATGTCGAAGATTAGTTCTTTGCTTCGAAAGTTGTCGGGAGAACCGAATACAACCTCTAATGTTGGAGAGCCCATACGGCGGGCCTCTACGCCTAGTATTACTCCTTTAAAGGTAGTACTGCTTTGGCTGATTCTTGATGGGTCTATCCCCATCTTGCGGACAGTGTCCTGATATATCAGATTAAGACCACTGCCACCGTCCATGAGGACACGGGTGATGGTATCCGTCAATTATTGGGTCGAGTACCAAGGCAGCCGAACCTCCATGCCGGATACTAGTCGGATGATCCCTGCGATTGAAAGTGATCGGGCAGGCCAACCATGGGTTGAATTTGGGGGCGACGGGCTCTACAGCGTATACGTCTCGGAGTGCACGTTTGCGCTTCCTCTTTGGTATGTGGGTGGCGTAGATCATGTTCACTATTTTCACCTCCGGTGGAAATTTTTTCTGTCCCCCAGTGTTCGGCTGGCGAGGTCCGTCCTCATCTTCACTTGGCGGCTCCCTCCCCTTGTGTTCGGCGTTTAGCTTGCCGGCCTGCTTGAAGACCCAGCATTCTCTGTTGGTGTGATTCCGGGGGTGCCATGAATCTGACAGGATCTGTCTAGAATTTTATTTAGGCTAGATGGTCCATCTCTGTTGCCTTTAAATGGCTTTTTCCGTTGATCGGGTCGAGAGCCCCTGAATCCGGCGTTTACCGCTGTGTTGTCTGGGCTGTCTTCATTGTTTCGATGCTTGTTTTTATTGCGTCGTGGCTTCCCATTGCCATCCCAGATTTCGGATGTGCCTGGGTCGCTGGTGCCGCTGTGGGCCAACCAACTGTCCTCGCCCGCGCAAAAGCGGGTCATGAGAGTTGTTAGGGCTGCCATTGTCCTTGGCTTTTCCTGGCCGAGGTGTTTGGCGAGCCATTCATCCCAGACACTGTGTTTGAAAGCTGTTAAGGCTTCAGCATCTGGACAGTCGACGATTTGGTTCTTTGTTCCAAAGCTTATGGGCTGACTCTCCGGGCTATTGGATTATGTGACTTAAATCGTCTGCATCCGGATGTCAGACATAGGTCCCTTGAAAATTAGCCCTGAAAGCATCCTCGAGTTCCTCCCAACATCCAATTGAGCTTTTGAGGAGGCTTTTCAACCAGTGCCTAGCTGGTCCTTTCAACTTGAGGGGCATGTATTTGACGGCGTGGAGATCGTCTTTGCGAGCCATATGGATGTGAAGAATAAAGTCCTCAATCCAGACTGCAGGGTCTGTCATTCCGTCATATGCCTCGATGTTTATGAGTTTAAACCCCTCTAGAAATTATGATCCAGCACCTCATCGATGAAGCACAGGGGGTGTGCAGCACCCCTGTATTTGGATGTGTCGTGGCATGCGTCCGACGGCTGTAGTGTTTGGTGTTGATTCCGAGCTGGTAGTCAATTAGTATAGTCAATTTGGTGGATGTGATCTTGCGTAGGAGCACGCTTCCTAGATCGATAGATGGATCTGGCCATACCGGCTCTTTTGTCCAGGTGCTCACTTAGATCGTGTTCTGGCTTGTGTGCGGCGTCATTAGTCGCTCTATCTCGGCCACGGGGTGGTCGTTCCGGCAGATCGGCCATATTGTTCTTTGGCGGAATGGGCGCGATAGCCTTGTCATCGAATTCGGGCAACAGCTTGCATTTTGGGTAGCTCTTTTTGTGCCGATCACCGCCGTATATTTCGTCAGTGTCGAGCACTTTCTTCCATCTGTGGTTGAGCGTATCCTGCGCGGCTTTAAGTCGTTGCTTCTGCTTCTTCAAGCTCCTCGCGGTGGCAATAAGCCTTCTGTGGAGGTGCTCTTGTTCCAAATGCTTTTCCGGGACGATGTGTGCATCGTCGTTCGGACTGTTCTCCTCTCCGGAGACAGGTTTATAAGTTTTGTCTTCGGCATCGTTGTGATCGGACAGCAGCCCCGGACTGTGTTCGCTGTCCCCTGGCTCATCCTGCTCCATCGCTGGGTCTACGGGGTCGTCGTTATCTTTAGCGTCGTCCGGGGTATTACTCTTGTTTGTGTTGGTATCTCTGTTTTTGCTATGGCGGTCTTTAGAGCGGCGCCGCTGACGTCTTCTCGAGGGGATTATCCTCCGTTGCATCATAGCCATTGCTTTCTTTGGGTGTGTCCACCATGTATATATCATATGATGAGGTAGCTGTCCAGCGCCCTCGGGGCGGTGGTTCCCGTTTTTCTCCGACATCATCGTCCATACTGTTGATGTCTTCGGAGTCGAAGTCAAGCATGTCAGTTAAGTCGTCGATAGTGGCTATTAATTGGGTGGTGGGTGGGTAACGAATTCCTTTGTCGTCCGCTTCCCACTCAAGCCAGACATAGTTTGGCCAAAAGTCTCCTGGCAGGGAGAGAAATTTTAATGAGTTTAGCACATCGCCCAGGGGCGAGTGCTGAAAGACATCCGCGGAGCTAAACTCCATGATCGGTGCCCAGTCAGATCCGATGGGCACGGATGCACGCGGTTCTGAGCCTATGGCCGGAGACGAGTCGGAGGGTCCGATGATACAGGTCCCCTTGGAGGTGAGACCTGTGTTTGGCTCTATCGCCGCTGAGTGTGCGGCCTCCGTGGTGGGGTCCATCCACCCGTCCTCGTATGGCACGATCTGCTCTAGATTTAAAGCCAGGGCAGTTGCAGGTGCGAACTCCTGAACACCGTTCGACGGCCAATCTAGGTCATGCTCGTCGCGACTGTAGGGTGTACCTATCATGGGCTCGAATCCGGTGAAGATCAAGTCTCCACGGATGTCGGCAGCGTAGTTCAAGCTTCCAAACCTGATCTGATGGCCAGGGGCGTAGCTATCGATCTGCTCCAGATGGCCAAGCGAGTTGGCCTGTAGTGCGAAGCCGCCGAATACGAAGATCTGTCCGGGGAGGGAAACCTCGCCCTAGACCACATCGTTGTGGATAATTGAAGGAGCCATCAAGCCTTATGGCGACGACATAGTGGAAATCTCAATGAAAGCACCAATGTCAGTGTCAAAATCAGCGGATCTCGGGTAGGGGGTCCCGAACTGTGCGTTTAAGGCTAATGGTAACAGGAGGCGGGGGACACAATGTTTACCCAGGTTCGGGCCCTCTCTATGGAGGTAATACCCTACTTCCTGCTTGATTGATCTTGATGATATGAGTATTACAAGAGTTGATCTACCACGAGATCATAGAGGCTAAACCCTAAAAGCTAGCCTATGATTATGATTGTTGTTGTCCTACGGACTAAACCCTCCGGTTTATATAGACGCCGCAGGGGGATAGGGTTACACAGAGTCAGGTACAGAGAAGGAAATCCACATATCCCGATTTGCCAAGCTTGCCTTCCACGCAAAGGAGAGTCCCACCCGGACACGGGATGAAGTCTTCAATATTGTATCTTCATAGTCCAACAGTATGGCATAAGCATATAGTCCGGCTGTCCGAGGACCCCCTAATCCAGGACTCCCTCAACGGCAGTCCTGTTCATCGGGAGGGGTGTGGCATACCGCAAAACAAGACTCCACGGGATACTCTTCATCTCCACCGTCGACCTCCTCCAGCCTCCACGGGCTACTGTTCATCCACTGTCGACCTCCTCCAGCCTCCACATGCGACTGTTCATCCACGGGCTCCTGTTCATCAAGCTTCCACCACGCTCTACTGCACCGGCTACTGTTCAACCACCCCTCTCCATGGGCTCCTATTCAACCACCCCTCCACGGGCTACTATTCATCCACCCCTCCACCGTCTACTGTTCATCCAGCCCTCCACGGGGTCGTCCTATTCATGCAGCCCTCCACGGGGTCCTGTTCATCCAGCCCCAACCGTCTCAATTGATCGGGGTCCTGTTCATCCAGAGGCAACACCACGGGGTCCTTCTCATTCACCCCCACCGGGAACTGTTCATCCAACCCCCCCCCCCCCAGCAACGCTCACTGTTCATCCAGAAGCAACATCGATCGGCTTCAGTTAGCAGTAGTAGCGAAGGAATCACTCGGGTTCGGTAACGTAGCTAGTGCAATCGCTCGGGTTCAGTTAGAGCCTAACGCCTCGCTCGGGTTCAATTAGAGCCCAACGCCTCGCACACACGCGCATACGTGTATGAGAGAAACGTGCATCGCTCGGCCCCCGACCAACCACCGTAACCAGGAACTCACCAAAATTTTCCTCGCCCTCGCTTCTACCACGGTTTTTCCCGCCATGGATGGCCCAAAGAATGTCAAGCAGCTGCTTCTCCGGCCCGCCCAGGACGAAAAGCCCATTTTCTATCATGATGTTTTGTCATAGATGTAGGATCCCACCACATCTATGATGATACCGGGTTTTGTCACAATTATTGTCATAGAAGAGTCATAAGTATGACATAAATAAATTTCGTTCGGCCGAAAATGTCACGGATGTGTCTTTTTCAGTAGTGATGCTATTATATTATCTGTTTTGTATGTTTTATATGCATTAATATGTTATTTCATATTATTTTTGGGACTAACCTATTAACCTAGAGCCCAGTTCCAGTTCTAGTTTTTTCCTTGTTTTTGAATTTCGCAGAAAAGGAATAGCAAACAGAATGAAACCTTCGCGATGATTTTTCTAGGACCAGAAGACAACCAGGAGACTTAGAGATGAAGTCAGAGGAGCCACGAGGCAGCCACAAGGACGGAGGGTGCGCCCAGGGGGTAGGGCATGCCCCCCACCCTTGTGGGCCCCCCGTGACCCTCCTGACCTAATTCTTTCGTCTATATATTCCCAAATATCGCCAAACCACCAGAGGCATCCACGAAAACACTCTTCACCGCTACAACCTTCTGTACCCATGAGATCCCATCTGGACACCTTTTCTGGCACCCTCTCGGAGGGGAATTTGATCACGGAGGGCTTCTACATCAACTTTATTGCCCTTCCGATGAAGCGTGAGTAGTTTACCATAGATCTACGGGTCCATAGCTAGTAGCTACTTCCTCCGTTCCTAAATACTTGTCTTTCTAGGCATTTCAATAAGTGACTACATACGGAGCAAAATGAGTGAATCTACACTCTAAAATATGTCTACATGCATCCGTATGTAGTAGTCATTTGAAATGTCTAGAAAGACGAGTATTTAGGAACGGAGGGAGTAGATGGCTTCTTCTCTCTCTTTGATTCTCAATACCATGTTCTCCTCGATGTTCTTGGAGATCTATTCAATGCAATACTTTTTTGCAGTCTGTTTGCTGAGATCCAATGAATTGTGGATTTATGATCAACTTATCTATGAATATTATTTGAATCTTCTTTGAATTCTTTTATGCATGATTTGGTGTCTTTGTAATTCTCTTCAAAATCTCAGTTTGGTTTGGCCAACTAGATTGGTTTTTCTTGCAATGGAAGAAGTGCTTAGCTTTGGGTTCAATCTTGTGGTGTCCATTAGGGGCAGCAAGGCACGTATTGTATTGTTGCCATCGAGGCTAAAAATATGGGGTTTTCATCATATTGCTTGAGTTAATTCCTCTACATCATGTCATCTTACTTAATGCATTACTTTGTTCTTCATGAACTTAATACTCTAGATGCAGGCAGGAGTCGGTCGATGTGTGGAGTAATAGTAGTAGATGCAGAATCGTTTCGGTCTACTTGACACGGACGTGATGCCTATATTCATGATCATTGACTTAGATATAGTCATAACTTTGAGCTTTTCTATCAATTGCTCAGCAGTAATTTGTTCACTCACCGTATTATTTGCTATCTTGAGAGAAGCCTCTAGTGAAACCTATGGCCCCCGTGTCTATTTTACATCATATAAGTTTCCGATCTACAATATTAGTTTCCGATTTACTATTTCTGCAATATTTTACTTTCCGATCTATAAACCAAAAATACCAAAAATATTTACTTTATCGTTTACCTATCTCTATCAGATCTGACTTTTGCAAGTAACCGTGAAGAGATTGACAACCCCTTTATCGCGTTGGGTGCAAGTTGTTTGATTGTTTGTGCAGGTATTCGGTGATTTGTGCGTTGTCTTCTACTAGATTGATACCTTGGTTCTCAAACTGAGGGAAATACTTATCTCTACTTTGTTGCATCACCCTTTCCTCTTCAAGGGAAAAACCAACGCAAGCTCAAGAAGTACCAGGAAGAATTTCTGGCGCCGTTGTCGGGGAGATCTACACCAAGTAAAGACATACAAAGTACCCATCATTAAAATCTCATCTCTTGCATTATATTACTTGCCATTTGCCTCTCGTTTCCCTCTCCCCCACTTCTAAAATGATTTCCGAAAAGATTCGCCCTCTTCTTTGCCTCTTTCTTCGCCCCTCTTCGGTTCGTCTTCTTCGTTAGTTTTTGTTTGCTTGTGTTGCCATGTGCCTCCTATATGCTTCATATTTGCTTGCTAAAAATTTATGGTTATGGATCCTCATCCACTTGCTAATCTTTTTAAGAGATCTAATTATGATGAGCCAATTGCTAGTGAGTTGAGTGCACTAGATTATCTTTATGTGGTTTTGCCTGAAATCCATGAATCTGAAAATTGTGATGAAGTGTTGAAATAAGAAAATTACAAAGTGATTCACGATAGTTCCTTTAATGGAAAGCATGATTGCAATCATGTTATTGTAAGTTCCATTAATGTTAATTGTGTTAATGATATGTAAAACCCTAGGCTTGGGGATGCTAATTTTGCTATGTATACTACTTGTTGCAATGATCATGATTGGGGTGATTCTTCTTGTGATCTTGAAAATTTATTTAAGCCCCAATATGAGATTGATAATAATTTTTGCAATAATAGTGAAAGTGGGTTTGGAAGAGTGTCAACTTTAGATCCCACTTATTTGGAGAATGTTCAATCTTATGAAATTTTTGATAAAAGTGGGTTTGGAGAGGTCATGACTTTAGTTAATGTTAATCCCACTATTTTGGAAGAGTGTCAACTTCGCATGCATGTGGATCATGTTGAGAATATGTTATGTGATAGCTATATTGTTGAATTTTCTTACGATCCTACAAGTAATTATTATGAGAGAGGAAAATATGGTTGTTGAAATTTTCCTGTTACTAAATTACCTCTCTTCATGTTGAGATTGTTATCGCCTCTTTCTTCTTCCTTGCATATGCTAGTTTTTGCTTGCCTTGATAATTTGTTTGCTTATAAAATACCTATCACAGGAAGTATGTTAGACTAAAGTATGTTTGTTACATGTTTTATGATACTCTATTCGTGCTTCAATTCTTGTCTTCATGTGAGCATCATTGAAATCTCAATGCCTAGCTAAAAGGCTTTAAAGAAAAGCGTTTGTTGGGAGATAACCCAATATTTTTTCCTTGCTGTTTTCCAATAAATAGTTCATCTAGCCTCTGGTTATATGTGGTTTTGCATTTTAATTAGTGATTTTGCCAAGTAAGACCTTTGGGATAGCTTACGGTGATAGTTGTTTTGATCTTGCTGAGGAACAGAAACTTTTGGGCCCAGGAATATAATTTTAATAATTCACAGAAGCATGCTTTTGATCTAATTCTTTTTGCAATGGATTGATATGCAAATTGCCCAGGTTGTCCTAAATTTTCAGAATTTTTGGAGTTACAGAAGTATTTGAGAGTTACAGATTACTACAAACTATTTCTGTTTTTGACAGATTCTGTTCTCTATGTATTCTTTGCTTATTTTGATGAATCTATGGGTAGTATCGGGGGGTGTCGTGGTTCTAAGACTGACAGTAGAAAGGGGGTAGATATGGAGAGGAAAGATCTCAGATATGGCGAAGGTGTGCACACAGGATTTACGAGTTCAGGCCCTTCGCGGAGGAAGTAATAGCCCTACGTCTCGGTGCCCGGAGGCGGTCGACTATATTATACGTGTGTGATGTTACAGGGGGTGCGAACCCTTGTCCCAGAGGAGGGGGGTGGCTTATATAGAGTGCGCTAGGACCCCAGCCATCCTCCATTACAAGGGGCTTAATGTACATAAAGTAGGGGCATTACTGAGAACGCAAGCCTTAAGTGTTATTAATGATCTTAAAGACTACGGAGTGAATGCCCGACCGTTACAGAGCTGAGTGACTCCTGGCCTTCAGTAGGTCGAGTGATTCCTCATATGGTCGAGTGACAACAGGCAGGGGGACGCCCGAGTGATATGACTGGTCGAGTGGATTGCACTCAACATCTTTGACTGGGGGTTCTTCGTTGCCTCTTGGACTTGTTATCTTCTAGGGTAGTGACCTTGGGTAGGACGTATAGGTCAAGCCTATGACCCTACCCCAGGTCTGTATCCTCATCAGTAGCCCCCATATGGATTGAGGTTCGAATGGAAAGTAGGTTGAAGTCAATCTTGTTCCGAGCTTCGCGTCTAGCGTGTGTTTTACGCAGGACGGAAGGCCCATGCTGGTACTTCAGCATTGATTCAGTTGCCTTGATCCATTCAGAGAGTTGTCGACTGAACTTGTTGCACCATTCGCCGAGTGCTGTCTTGGGGGTGTAGAATCTTTGGCGCGATTGATTACAGTGTATCCCGGATTTCACGGGATACGAAATTTCGGGGAAGCGCGCGGGATGGGGCGCGCCGAAGTAAGCGGGGCGGATAAACAGTAGTGCCTCGATTTCTGCGCCACCTTTTTCACCACGTATGTTGCGCGCAACTATTGCGGGATTTGACAGGATCACCTGGTCCCACGCGTCCACCACTCCGAAGCAGCCCTTTATAAGGCGACGGGGCCGAGCCATCTGCACTGTGCACGCTCGTCTCTCTTTCTTCTTCATCTGCTTCTCCACCGCATCTAGTTCTTCTGCCCTCGACGCTGCCGCTCTGCCGCCATGGTGAAGGAAAAGACAGAGGCGCTGGAGCACGCGATGAAGGAGACGGGGGCGGCGAAAGGCAAGAAGCAGAACCGTGGGTCGTCATCGCGCGCGGGGCTGCCGCCAGGCTGGATCCAGGGCGATTGGATCCGTACTTCGCTCCGGCAAGAAGATCTGGATGAGCTGGCGGAGTCCGGGCTGATCGCCAAGGGAGCAGCAAGGCTACCTGAGGGGGGGTCGGAGCCGCAGCCTCGACCGGGTGATTGTGTACTGCTCGCCACCCATGTCGACCGGGGTTTTTTGCTCCCTCCTCACCCCTTCTTCCGGGGCTTCCTGAACTTCTTCGGTGTCCAACTCCACCATTTTTCTCCCAATACCATAACGTACCTTGCCGCGTTCGTGTCGATGTGTGAAAACTTGTTGGGGTGTCGACCGCACTGGGGCCTTTTCAAACATATCTTCACCATACATTCCCAGTCGGTGAAGAAAGCGAAAACGAGTGACTCGAAGACCCATGTCATCTAGATGTGTGGGGGTTTGGGTATCCAAAAGAGGCAGAGGAGTTCTTTCCCTTCCATGACTCTCCCTGAATCGGTTAGAGGTTGGTAGTCGACCTGGTTTTACTGCTAGGATGTCCCAACTCCAGGTCAGTCGACTGGCCTTCCCCACTTCACTTTTGACCGTGTCCAGAATCCTTCTCCACTAAAAGGGACTACTGCTGAGAACGTGGAGACGAAGATGTTGGTTGAGAAAGTGGTCCAACTGATTAATGAGGGTGTCACTGGCATGGACCTGCTGGAAGTATTCCTCAGTCGACGCATCCAGCCCCTTCAGGCCCGTGACCATCCCATGTGGCTGTACTCTGGGTCCAATGACACCGCTCGGGTTCATCCAGAGGAAGTGCCACCCAAGACCGTGGCCATGTGGTTGAAGAGCATTACAGGCAACTAGGACAATCCCAGAGGAGCCAGGCAAGTCATCCCCTTTAGTGACGACAATCAGCCCGACAAGGTATGCTCTTTATTCTGACTGTCTTTGCATACACATTCCGACTGTCTTTGCATACACATTCTGACTGTACTTGATCTTGACTGACTTTTACTCGACTTTTTGTCTTGTAGGTTTTCACTGACATGTATTCAATGCCCAACGGTGAGCAAGCTCTGGAGCTGGACCAGGAAGGAGAGGCCAGCACGGAGGAGAGTGGTGAATGGGAATCTTTAGATGAAGACGAGGAGGAGGAGAGCAAGGAGTCGGATGACGAGGAAGAAGTCGACTTGTCGCTGCGCTCCGAACGCCGATCCAAGCAACACGATGACCCGGCGGGCGGGCGCGGAAAGAACGTGGCTCCAAGTACTCACACGCAGAAGCGCACTCGGACGTCGACTCCGGAGCCGACAGAGAAGGTCGCCAAGCAGCCCAAGGTTGCTCCTCCAAAGACTCGGAATACTTTGCCGTGGATCAAGATGGACATCCCCGTTGCTTTGGGGTGAGTATCTTGCTTGCATTTATCGAGGCCGACTGAAGTTTTTGTCTGACCAAATGGATCATGTATCTTTCCAGCCCAACCTCTGCTTAAACTGACATGGATATCGACAAAGCTCCAGGAGACGAGGAGACCGACGATGCGGCCACTTCCCGAGCTGGTAAGTCAATTCGACTAGGCTTCATTTAGTCGAGTGGGTTGTCAGTCGGCTGAATTTCCAATGTTTTTCTCTCTCTCTCTGCAGTTCCATGAGAAGTCGTGGTGCTTCTTGATGATGATGAAGAAGAAGTGCCTCTACAGGAGAGGAGGAGGAGAGGTGGGGGCTCAAGCAGGAGAAAGCTTGAAGTTCAAGTCCCTCAGTCGACCCCGGCGCTTGAGGCGGTGGTCGAGCGTTCCGGAGATCCGGTTCGGACCAACGTCACTTTTGCCAACCCGTTGACAACTGATCGTCCATCGGGCTCGACTGCTCCGGTTACTGCCGCTCCAGTGCAACTCCACTCGTCTGACCCAGTAGCTGCTTCGGCCGTCTTGGAGCCATCACTCTTCGCTGCATATCAGACCCCAGAGGATTCGCCTAGTGCTGCCAGGGAGGCTCTTCGCTAGGTGAACCTTGTCATAGACTAGGTGAAGGTGATGCACGAGGCTAGTCAGGTGTCTTATAACGCCAGCACCGCCCAACAGACCAATATTAAGGTCAGCGAACTCTGACTGAACTTTTGAATGTTGTTTTATATCCGACCACCCACTAGGGTGTGCTTGTGTTTAGAGTTTAGGAAATCTTCCACTTCACTCGACCCGTGCTGAGTCTTAGCAATCTGTCTGGACCAGTGGGGGCACGCCGAGTGCGCCCACTGGGTGTAGTCCCCGAGACCACGGTCGACTGCTGGCAGTCGGCTGAGGTCTTAGAATCTTCTATTTTTTTTGACTCATGCTAGGCAGACCATGCTAAGTGTTGATCTAAACTAGTGGGGGCACGCTAAGTGCACCCACTGGGTGTAGTCCTCGAGACTACTGCTGAATATTTGATTCGGCAGTAGTCTTAGTGTAACTTTTCACTTTCATTGTCTCCTATTTCTATCGACTGATATATCTCTCTTGTTGACTGTAGAGGTCTTGTGATCTAGGGGCTTGACTTTCTGAGTTGAAGAAGACGCATATCAGCGTTTAACTCTATCTTGAACTCGCGAAGAAGAACCTCAAGACTGCTCAAGAAGAAACGGCCATCATGGGAGGTAACCAATTGACTCTTGCCCACCTATTAGCTCGCGTCTTTCACTGCTTTTACTTTCAGTCTCTTTGAACCGAGTGACTTCACACAAGCAGATGTG
Source organism: Triticum timopheevii (assembly GCA_963921465.1). NCBI lineage: Eukaryota > Viridiplantae > Streptophyta > Magnoliopsida > Poales > Poaceae > Triticum > Triticum timopheevii. The sequence continues at coordinate 379,285,059 of OY997274.1, forward strand.
CATAGTGAAAACCGTCAACTTCAGGCTCGTCTGAAGAGTGTTGTTTCTTTAGAGAGAATGAAGGAAGCTTTGGAGAAGAAGGACCATGACCTTGCTGCTGCTCAGAAGGAAGCACGTGAGAAGTTGATGCTTGCGCACAAGAAGCTGGCTTCAATCGGCAAGTTGGAAGAGGAGAACGCGAAGCTGAAGACCGCCATCTCGGAAGCCAATCAGGAAGTCGAGCAACTGAAGAAGGACAAGGAGATCCTGACCACTGAAGTTGGAGGCCTCAGAGCCAAGACATGCAAGCTAGAGTCCTATCTGGGACAACTTGCTGCGAAACTAGTTCTGAAGCTTGAAGGTACAGCTGCTCGACTTGTTAATTGTCATTGATTGAAGTATGTTGTAATATTGTCGACTCACTATTTTTCATGATGGAACAGAACTTTGTCAGGATTTTGAAGCTGAAACCGGTGGGTCGAGACAGGTCTCGACCCCATCAATTGTCCTGTGAAAGATGATGTTGTGATGAACTTGTTGCGGTTGGAATCACGGTTGGACGGCGTTGTTGCCTATCTGGCTCGACTGAAGGCGGCGATGACCCGGGTGGATGCTGAACTCTGGCCTCAGGCGGAGCTTTCTCAAGATCTCGAGTCGCTGATGACTCGACTCAATCAAATTACTGGTCGAGTGCAAGAGTTGAAGAAGTCATCCGCTCACTGTGGTGCTGATGTCGCCCTGTCATTGGTTCGAGTGCACTGCAAGGAGGCCAGAGAAGACAAGTTGGCGGCCCTCAAGGTTGTGAACACTAAGAAGCACACCTTCCAGTCCTTCATGGACACCTTCCTTGAGTCAGCCACTCGTATCGCTGACAGCATTGACCTTGACAGCTTCTGCGATCTAGCCAGCCCTTCTCCCGCCGAGTGATCGAAAAAACATTATGCTTCACCCTCATTTGCCTCGGAATGTCGAGTGATTTTTTAATCGTTGAAAACTCCTTCGGTCCCGACGCCCGAGTACTTTAATCTATGGTTAGAAACCTATGGATTTATCTGAACTTGGCTTATCTTTGAATATGTTGTGCTTGTCTTCGAGCGGAACTCGTTCTTCCCCCGGATTTGGTTTTTGTATTCTCGATGCAGCTTCTGAGGAAGAGGCCATAGTCGACCTGTTAGGTGAGCCTTGAGCAGCATTGGTCAGCTCATCAGCGAGGCACTCAGCAATGGCCTTGACGTTCCTGAAAGAAGTTCACCTTGGCACTAGCTATTGAATGAGCCTTTGGCAGCATTGATCAGCTCATCAGCGAGGCATTCATCTATGGTCTTGACGTTCCTAAAGGCAGCTCGCTTTGGCGTCAACTGTTGGATGAGCCCTCGGCAGTGCACACAATCTTGTCCTTCTTCTTAATGGTGCAGCCCTGGGGGGAGGGGTCGTGGTCGACCCATGCCATTCGGTTGGGTTATTCAAACTTAGGCGAGTACTGGACTGCAGCTAAGCCCCCGAGTAAGAGGATTGCTTGCCACTCGGTAGGATATTTAATATTTAGGCGAGTACTGGACTGCAGCTAAGCCCCCGAGTGAGAGGATTGCTCACCACTCGGTAGGATTTTTTATACTTAGGTGAGTATTGGACTGCAGCTAAGCCCCCGAGTGAGAGGATTGCTCACCACTCGGTAGGATTTTTTATACTTAGGCGAGTATTGGACTGTAGCTAAGCCCCCGAGTGAGAGGATTGCTCGCCACTCGGTAGGATTTTTTATACTTAGGCGAGTACTGGACTGCAGCTAAGCCCCCGAGTGAGAGGATTGCTCTCCACTCGGTAGGAGTTTTTATACTTAGGCGAGTATTGGACTGGAGCTAAGCACTCGAGTGAGAGGATTGCTCGCCACTCGGTAGGATTTTTTATACTTAGGCGATTACTGGACTACAGCTAAGTAGTGTCCACAATCTCGTCCTTCTTCTTGACGGTGCAGCCCCGGGAGGAGGGGTCGTGGCCGACCCGTACTGGTTGGTAGGATCTTTCAAACTTAGGCGAGTACTGGCCTGCAGCTAAGGCCCCGAGTGAAGGATTGCTTGCCACTCAATAGGATTTTTTATACTTGGGAGAGTACTGGACTGCAGCTAAGCCTCCGAGTGAGAGGCTGGCTCACCACTCGGTAGGATTTTTTAACACTTAGGTGAGTACTGGACTGCAGCTAAGACTCCGAGTAAGAGGCTGGCTCACCACTCAGTAGGATTTTTTAACACTTAGGCGAGTACTTGACTGCGGCTAAGCCTCCGAGTGAGAGGCAGGCTCACCACTCGGCAGAATTTTTCAAACTTAGGAGAAACGGATTCGCAGCTAAGCCCCCGAGTGAGAGGCTGGTTCACCACTCGGTAGGATTTTTCTTTTCAACTTAGGTGAAACGGATTCACAGCTAAGGCACCCACTGGGGGATTTTAGAACATGCCAAAAATGAATCAGCAATCATTCAGAAGACTGTAAAATCATGTCTTTGATAATCAAACTAAATGGTATTTCTTATTACATCTCAATAGTCTGAATGCTTAAGAGTAAAAGGGGCGGAGCAGTTCCGCATTCCAACCGCGTGGCTCATCTTTATTGTGCTCGGTGTTGAAAAGATGATATGCTCCATTGTGGAGCACTTTGGTGACGACGAAGGGGCCTTCCCAAGTAGGAGCGAGCTTGTGTGGTTTCTGTTGGTCCACTCGAAGAACCAAGTCTCCCTCCTGAAATACCCGACCCCTTATGTTTCTGGCATGGAATCGACGCAGGTCTTGTTGATAAATGGTCGACCGAATCAAGTCAATCTCTCTTTCTTCTTCCAGGAGATCGATTGCATCTTGCCGAGCCTGTTCTACGAGCTCTTCTGAGAAGAGCTCGACTCGGGGCGCATTGCAGAGCAAATCACTTGGGAGCACGGCTTCAGCTCCGTAGACTAAGAAGAATGGAGTTCGTCCAGTCGACCGATTAGGAGTTGTCCTCAATCCCCAAAGTACCGATGGAAGCTCATCGACCCAGGCACCTACTGCATGCTTGAGGTCACACATCAATCGGGGTTTCAGTCCTTTGAGAATCAATCCATTTGCTCTTTCGGCCTGCCCATTCGACTGAGGATGGGCGACTGAAGCATAATCGACCCTCGTGCCTTGGGAAGCACAAAAGGCTCTGAACTCGTCAGAGTCGAAGTTCGACCCGTTATCCATGATGATTCTGTGTGTAACGCCATATATGAATATCAATTCTCTGATGAAACTCACAGCTGTACTTGCTTCAAGGTTTTTGGTGGGCTTGGCTTCGATCCATTTGGTAAACTTGTCGACTGCTACCAACACATGGGTAAATCCAGTCCTGCGAGTGCTCAAAGGTCCAAGCATATCCAATCCCCAGACAGCGAAAGGCCAGACGAGTGGAATAGTCTTCAGAGTTGACGCATGCTTATGGGACATGTTGGAGTAAAACTGACAGCCTTCACATTTGTCTACTATTTCTTTCGCCATCTCGTTGGCATGTGGCCAGTTAAATCCGTTTCGGTATGCTTTGGCCACGATGGCCCGAGAGAGCACATGGTGACCACAGGTCCCCGAGTGAATATCATTGAGGATCATTCGACCTTCTCTGGCGTGATGCATTTCTGGCAGACTCCAGTTACACTTTCTTTGAACAACTGACCTTTTATCATAGTAAAGGCTTTAGATCATCGGACGATCTGTCGAGCCTCTTCTTCATCCTCTGGAAGTTCTTTCCTAAGAATGTACGCGACGTATGACACTGTCCAGTCGGGAATGATGACCGAAACCTCCATGACTAAGTCGACCACGGCTGGGATTTCGACTTCAGTCGGATCTGTGGCGCTCATAGGCTGTGGGGACTCTTCAGTGAAAGGATCTTCCTGAACTGAAGGTGAATGAATATGCTCCAAAAACACATTGCTGGGAATGGCCTCTCTCTTAGATCGTATCTTTGCCAATTCATCTGCGGCTTGATTTTTCTGTCGGGGTATATGGTGAAGCTCCAACCCTTCAAACTTCTTTTCCAGCTTTCTTACCGCATTGCAATAACCAGTCATGGTTGGGCTCCTGACATCCCATTCTTTCATCACTTGATTAATCACCAAATCCGAGTAGCCGTAGACCATGAGGCGATGGACGCCGAGTGAAATGGCCATACACAACCCGTACAAAAGTGCTTCATATTCAGCTTCATTGTTGGAAGAGTCAAAATGAATTTGGAGAACATAACTAAGCATGTCTCCACGGGGGGATACCAACACTACCCCAGCTCCGGAACCATTCAGCATCTTGGAGCCATCAAAGAACATGGTCCAATGCTCCGAGTGAACTTGAGTCGGCAGTTGCTGTTCAATCCACTCGGCAAGGAAATCTGCGATTGCTTGGGACTTGATAGCTTTCTTTGCCTCAAACTTGATATCCAATGGAAGGAGTTCAATTGCCCATTTTGCCACTCGACCAATTGCATCTCTGTTGTTCAGAATTTCATATAATGGTGCGTCGTTGACGACTATAATGGAGTGATCAGAGAAATAGTGTGCAACCTTCTTCATGGTCATGTAGATTCCATAAACAAGCTTCTGATAATGTGGATATCGCTGCTTGGTTGGAGTCAAAACTTTAGAAAGATAATACATTGGGCGCTGAACTTTGTAAGCCTTTCCTTCTTCTTCCCACTCGACATGAGTACTGTACTAACAACTTGTCCAGTGGCTGCAATATAAAGCAGTAAAGGCTCTTTGCTGATTGGCGCAGAAAGCACCGGCTGGGTGGAAATCATGGTTTTGAGCTCTGCAAATGCTGCGTCAGCTTCATCAGTCCACTCGAACTTATCAGATTTCTTCATCAATAGGTAAAGAGGCAAGGCCTTTTCACCGAGACGAGAAATGAACCGACTCAAGGCGGCCAAACAACCGGTAAGCTTCTGAACGTCATGCACATGCACAGGGCATTTCATTCGGAGGATGGTATCAACTTTTTCTGGATTTGCGTCGATCCCCCGTTCGGAAACGAGGAACCGAGTAACTTTCCACCTGGAACTCCGAATGTGCACTTTAATGGATTAAGCTTGATATCATACCTTCTTAGGTTGGCAAAGATTTCTGCGAAGTCAGTCAGTAGGTCAGAACCTTTACGTGACTTGACCACAATGTCATCCATGTATGCTTCCACATTCCGACTGATTTGAGTGAGCAGGCACTTCTGAATCATCCTCATGAATGTGGCTCCGGCATTTTTAAGACCAAATGGCATGGTGACATAGCAAAAGCACCCGAGTGGGGTGATGAAAGCTGTTTTTATTTCATCAGGACCATACAGTCAGATCTGATGATACCCAAAATATGCATCTAAAAAGACAAGCGCTTACACCCCGTAGTCGAGTCAACAATCTGATCGATGCGGGGGAGAGGGAAATGATCTTTCGGGCAGGCCCGAATTGATATGCTTGAAATCGATGCACATACGAAGTGAATCATCCTTCTTAGGGACCATGACTACATTGGCAAGCCACTCAGAGTGGTAGATCTCTCGGATGAACTCTGCTGCTAGGAGCCGAGCCACTTCCTCTCCAATTGCCTTTCTCTTCTGCACGGCAGACCGACGAAGATGCTCTTTGATGGGTTTTACCTTGGGATCGGCATGCAAACGGTTCTCAGTCAGTTCTCTACATACACCCGGCATGTCAGAAGGTTTCCATGCAAAGATGTCCCAGTTCTCACGGAGGAACTGGATGAGCTTCTTCCTATTTGCTGTCGAGTGTCGTTGAGATATGAGTCGGTGCGGCATTGGGATCGGTCGGGTGAATATGAATCGCTTCCTTTCACCAGACGACTGAAATGCGGAATCTGTGGCAGGCTTCTTAGCTCGGAGCAAATCACTTGGATCTGCATTCTTCTGATATTCTTGAAATTCAACTGTTGCCATTTGCGCATCAGCAATTTTGGAACCCTTCTGGAAGCATTCCTCCGCTTTCTGACGACTGCCAGTAACTGTGATCACACCTCTGGGGCCAGGCATCTTCAACTTGAGGTACACGTAACATGGTCGAGCCATAAAAAGTGCGTAGGCAGGCCTACCTAGAATGGCATGATAAGAACTCTGGAAATCCACGACTTCAAATGTCAACTTTTCCTTACAGTAATTCTTGGAATCACCGAAAACCACGTCAAGGGCGATCTGGCCGAGTGATTCAGCTTTCTTTCCAGGGATAAAGCCATGGAAACTCATATTGCTCTCACTAAGTTTGGACATCGGAATGCCGATCCCCTTCAAGGTTTCAGCATAAAGGATATTCAGGCCGCTACCACCATCCATCAGCACTTTTAGTCAGTCTAGTGCATTCGACCACTGGGCCGACCACCAACGCTTGCCTACTAGGGGTGGCTATACGCGCAGGGTGATCAGACTGGTCGAATGTGATGGCTGTTTGAGACCATTTCAGGTATGTGGTCGTCGTTGCCGGGGCAACCATATTCACTTCTGTGTTGATAACTTTCAGTCGACTCTTGCTCTCAACATCAGCAAAAATCATCAGGGTGAAATTGACTTTGGGATAACCGTCGTCTTCCTCTTCGTCCTCGTCTTTTTCTGACTCTTTCGCCTTCTCACTAGGCTGTTTCTCTCAAAACTGCTGGATCAGGAGTCGACATTGTCGAGTGGTATGTTTAGGGTAAATCAGATTCCCCTCTTCATCTTTCTTCGTGTGGATGTGACATGGTAAATCCAACACATCATTTCCTGCTTGATCCTTTACTTTCTTAGGGGTCCAGGGCCCCTTAGGTTTTCCTTTAAACTTTCCATGAACCACTGCCGCAATCTCATCGGGTGCTGCAGGCTCAGCTTTACGTTTCTGTTTCCGATTGGAATTACCTCCACCGGTATCTTGGCCGACTGGTTTCCCCTTTTCGCTGCGGAGTCGATCCTCTTCTTCTCTGTTAGCGTACCGGGTGGCTATTTCCATCATCCGAGTCAGAGTCATATCTCCAGTCAAACCGAACTTCAGGACCAGCTCTCGGTATTTGACGCCTTCCTTGAAGGCACACACTGTTTGATGCTCTGATACATGTTCCACGTTGTCATGCAAAGTGGTCCACCTCTGAATGAAATCTCTCAGAGTCTCACTCGGTTTCTGCACACAATGTTGTAACTCTGTCAACCCTGCTGGCCGCTTGCATGTGCCTTCAAAAGTTCTGACAAACACTCGAGCAAGCTCTTCCCAACTGTGAATACTGCCTGGGGCTAACTGATTCAACCACGCTCTGGCCGACCCTTCCAACGTCAGAGGAAGATGCTTCATTGCCACTTCATCATTCCCGCCACCAATCTGCACAGCCACTCGATAATCCTCAAGCCAAGTTTCAGGATTGGACTCCCTAGTGAACTTACTGACTCCAGTCGCCAACCTGAAGTTGGGAGGAATCACTGCAGCCCTGATGGCTCTGCTGAAACACTCTGGACCCGAAACATGAACTCTGCTGCCAGTTGGATGATCTCTGCCAGGGTCTTCTCTATGCGCTTTGTTCCGGTCGACTAGACCTTGAACGAGGATAGATCTTGCATCAAAGCTTGGCTCTCTTGGGTTGACTGGTGCTCTGCGCTCGCCATTGTGACGGCGTCTATCATCGTACTCCCGAGGCACGTATGATGCACTCGGAGGAGGAGGAGTGGGCACTCGACGATGATAGTCACGGTCGAGTCGGTGATCATACTGCCCACGGCCTTCATGCCATAGGGGCGATCTTGGATTGTGGGCCGACTGAACTGTATCCGCTACCACGGATCTGCTATGAATCCTATTCCTTGACTGAGACACTGCTGTGTTCTGTTCTCCTGCTGCTCGGATTAAGGCCCGGATCTGCATCAAACCTCTGCCAGCCTCCGACTGGGAAGGTTAAATTGACTTTGCTATTCGGGCCGCAGCTGTGAGATTTTGAACCGTAGTGCGGTATACCTTAGGTGGAGGCGGGAAAAGCTATCGTCGACTGGACTCAGGGATCCGCTCCCGAGCCCGCTCGTCGAGAGTGCGCTGAAGGTTCTCCAGTCGAGAGTTCTCAGCCAAATTAGCCAAACGCACCTCTTCCAAGGCCCTATCCTCGGGGGTTTCTCCAACGATGGGCGTGTGGAGTGCATCCATGTTGCGGCGACGAAGTTCTTCCCTCTGCTGCGAAGAGAGGGGATCGGGATGGTACTCCTCGAGGACGCGTGACGGATCGCCGCAACATCCCCGCCGTTATCATGGCGGAAACCAGGCGGACTACGTGGTCCATCGACCATCAAGACTTCAGCCGCGGGGTTGCTGCTATTGCACTCGGATGCGGTCTCGGCGGAGCCAGTCGACAGATCGAACAGGCCATGGAGAGTTTTGTCGGGCTCAATTGCTGCGACTTGATGGGTGGCCGAATGTCGAGCCACCGCATGTTTCACCCACCGCTGAAGGCGCGACCGACTGGATCGCTTGAGGCGGCAAACAGTGGGGAGAGAAGACACCGTTGGAGCCGACCGATACTGGGTCGATGCCTGCTGGAGAAGGACACTGCGAACGCACGCGCGAAAGTGCGTCGCCCCTCGGACGGGGAGCGCCTCGACATCCAGTGGAGCTTCCTGAAACCAAGCTGAGTCGTCGGCGATGAAAACTAGCACGCAGAGACGGATCTCGCGGCCCTCAGCCAAACCACCGCCGGAAGCCATGATGATGGGGATCGGAAAAATTGCAACTTTGCCAACAAATCGCTAAGACACCTGCCCCACGGTGGGCGCCAACTGTCGTGGTTCTAAGACTGACAGTAGAAAGGGGGGTAGGTATAGAGAGGCAAGATCTCAGCTATGGCGAAGGTATACACACAGGATTTACGAGTTCAGGCCCTTCGCGGAGGAAGTAATAGCCCTACGTCTCGGTGCCCGGAGGCGGTCGACTGGATTATACGTGTGTGATGTTACAGGGGGTGTGAACCCTTGTCCCAGAGGAGGGGGTGGCTTATCTAGAGTGCGTCAGGACCCCAGCCATCCTCCATTACAAGGGGCTTAATGTACATAAAGTAGGGGCGTTACTGATAACACCAGCCTTAAGTGTTATTAATGATCTTAAAGACTACGGAGTGAATGCCCGACCGTTACAGAGCTGAGTGACTCCTGGCCTTCAGTAGGTCGAGTGATTCCTCATATGTTCGAGTGACAACAGGTAGGGGGACGCCCGAGTGATATGACTGGTCGAGGGGATTGCACTCGACATCTTTGACTGGGGGTTCTTCGTTACCTCTTGGACTTCTTATCTTCTAGGGTAGTGACCTTGGGTAGGACGTATAGGTCAGGCCTATGACCCAACCCAGGTCTGTATCATCATCAGGGGGTATGAACCATGGAAACGTTGGAATATAGTAGATATTACACAAATATAAATAGAGAATGATTTCACAACAGTACCAAAAGTGGTGATTTATTTTCTTATACTAACGGAGCTTATGAGATTTTTTGTTGAGTTTTGTGTTGTGAAGTTTTCAAGCTTTGGGTAAGGATTTCATTGACTATATAATAAGGAGTGGCAAGAGCCTAAGCTTGGGGATGCCCAATGCACCCCAAGGTTATATTGAAGGACAACCAAGCGCCTAAGCTTGGGGATGCCCCGGAAGGCATCCCCTCTTTCGTCTTCGTCTATCGGTAACTTTACTTGAGGCTATATTCTTATTCACCACATGATATGTGTTTTTCTTGGAGCGTCTTGTATGATTTGAGTCTTTTCTTTTTAGTTTTACACAATCATCCTTGATGTACACATATTTTGAGAGGGACACGCATGAATCATGATTTATTAGAATACTCTATGTACTTCACTTATATCTTTTGAGCTAGGCAATTTTGCTCTAGTGCTTCACTTATATCTTTTTAGAGTGCGACGGTGGTTTTATTTTATAGAAATTGATGAACTCTCATGCTTCACTTATATTATTTTGAGAGTCTTTAAACATCATGGTAATTTGCTTTGGTTATAAATTTAGTCCTAATATGATAGGCATCCAAGAGATATATAATAAAAACTTTCATATAAAGTGCATTGAATACTATGAGAAGTTTGATTCCTTCTGATTGTTTTGATATATGAAGATGGTGATATTAGAGTCATGCTAGTGAGTAGTTGTGAATTTGAGAAATACTTGTGTTAAAATTTGTGATTCCCATAGGATGCATGTATGGTGAACCATTATGTGATGAAGTCAGAACATGAGATATTTTTGATTGTCTTCCTTATGAGTGGCAGTCAGGGACGAGCGATGGTCTTTTCCTACCAACCTATCCCCCTAGGAGCATGCGCATAGTACTTCGTTTCGATAACTAATAGATTTTTGCAATAAGTATGTGAGTTCTTTATGACTAATGTTGAGTCCATGGAATATACACACTCTCACCCTTCCACCATTGCTAGCCTCTCTAGTACTACATAACTTTCGCCGGTACCATACACCCACCATATACCTTCCTCAAAGCAGCCACCATACCTACCTATTATGGAATTTCCATAGCCATTCCGAGATATATTGCCATGCCACTTTCCACCGTTCTGTTTATTATGACATGCATCATCATTGTCATATTGCTTTGCATGATCATGTAGTTGATTTCGTATTTTTGGCAAAGCCACTGTTCATAATTATTTCATACATGTCACTCTTGATTCATTGCACATCTTGGTACACTGCCGGAGGCATTCATATAGTCATATTTTTTTTCTAAGTATCGAGTTGTAATTCTTGAGTTGTAAGTAAATAAAAGTGTGATGATCTACATTATTAGAGCATTGTCCCATGTGAGGAAAGGATGATGGAGACTATGATTCCCCCACAAGTCGGGATGAGACTCAGGGAAAAAAGAAAGAAAGGAGGCCAAAAGAATGAGAAAGGCCCAAATAAAAAAACGAGGGAAAAGAGAGAAGGGACAATGTTACTATCCTTCTACCACACTTGTACTTCAAAGTAGCACCATGATCTTCGTGATAGAGAGTCTCCTATATTGTCACTTTCATATACTAGTGGGAATTTTTCATTATAGAACTTGGCTTGCATATTCCAATGATGGGCTTCCTCAAATTGCCCTAGGTCTTCATGAGCAAGCGAGTTGGATGCGCACCCACTTAGTTTCTTTTGAGCTTTCATAAACTTATAGCTCTAGAGCATCCGTTGGATGGCAATCCCTACTCACTCACATTGATATCTAATGATGGGCATCTCCATAGCCCGTTGATACGCCTAGTTGATGTGAGACTATCACCCTCTTTTTGTCTTCTCCACAACCACCATATTCTATTCCACCTATAGTGTTATGGCCATGGCTCTCGCTCATGTATTGCGTGAAAGTTGAAAAATTTTGAGAACATCAAAAGTATGAAACAATTGCTTTGCTTGTCATTGGGATTGTGCATGATTTGAATATTTTGTGTGATGAAGATGGAGCATAGCCAGACTATATGATTTTGTCGAGATAAGCTTTCTATGGCCATGTTGTTTTGAGAAGACATAATTGCCTTGTTAGTATGCTTGAAGTATTATTGTTTTTATGTCGATATTAAACTTTTGTTTTGAATCTTATGGATCTGAACATTCATGCCACAATAAAGTAAATTACATTGATAAATATATTTGGTAGCATTCCACATCAAAAATTCCGTTTTTATCATTTACCTACTCGAGGACGAGCAGGAATTAAGCTTGGGGATGCTTGATACATCTCCAACATATCTATAATTTTTGATTGTTCCATGCTCTTATATTATCTGTTTTGGATGTTTATATGCATTAATGCTATTTCATATTATTTTGGGACTAACCTATTAACCTAGAGCCTAGTGTCGGTTCCTGTTTTTCCTTGTTTTTGAGTTTCGTAGAAAAGGAATACCGAATGGAGTCCAAATGGAATGAAACCTTCACGATGATTTTTCTTGGACCAGAGGACAACCAAGAGACTTGGAGATGAAGTTGGAGGAGCCACGAGGTGGCCACAAGGACGGAGGGCGTGCCCACCACCCTTGTGCCCCCCCTGTGACCCTCCTAACCTAATTATTTCACCTATATATTCCCAAATATCCCAAAACCACCAGAGGCATCCACGAAAACATTTTTCCACCGCCGCAACCTTCTGTACGTGTGAGATCCCATCTACGGACCTGATACGTCTCCAATGTATCTATAATTTTTTATTGTTCCATGCTATTATATTATCTGTTTTGGATGTTTAATGGGCTTTAATAAGCTCTTTTATATTATTTTTGGGACTAACCTATTAACCGAGGGCCCAGTACCAGTTTCTATTTTTTTGCCTACTTTTAGAGTTTTACAAAAAAGGAATACCAAACGCAGTCCAAACGGAATGAAACCTTCGCCATGATCTTTTGGACCGAAAGCAAACCAGAAAACATGGAGATGAAGTTGGAGACGCAACGAGGCGTCCACGAGGCAGGGGGGTGCGCCCAGGGGGGTAGGCATGCCCCCACCCTCGTGGGCCCCCGGTAGCTCCACCAACCTAGTTCTTTCGCCAATATATACTCTTATACCCTAAAAACATTAGGGTAGCCACGAACCACTTTTCCACCGCCGCAACCATCTGTACTTGTGAGATCCCATCTTGGGGCCTTTTCTGGTGATCTGCCGGAGGGGGATTCGATCACGGAGGGCTTCTACATCAACACCATTACCTCTCCGATGAAGTGTGAGTAGTTTACCACAAACCTTCGGGTGCATAGTTATTAGCTAGATGGCTTCTTATCTCTCTTTAATTCTGAATACAAAGTTCTTCTCGATGTTCTTGGAGATCTATTCGATGTAATGTTCTTTTACGGTGTGTTTGCCGAGATCCGATGAATTGTGAAAGATTATCTATGAGTATTATTTGGTCTTCTTTGAATTCTTATATACATGATTTGATATCTTTGCAAGTTTCTTCGAATTATCGGTTTAGTTTGGCCTACTAGATTGATCTTTCTTGCCATGGGAGAAGTGCTTAGCTTTGGGTTCAATCTTGCGGTGTCCTTTCCCAATGACAGTAGGGGCAGCAAGGCATGTATTGTATTGTTGCCATTGTGGATAAAAAGATGGGGTTTTCATCATATTGCTTGAGTTAATTCCTCTACATCATGCCATCTTGCTTAATGCGTTACTCCATTCCTTATGAACTTAATACTCTAGATGCATGCTGGATAATGTGTGGAGTAATAGTAGTAGATGCAGGCAGGAGTCGGTCTACTTGACACGGACATGATGCTTATGTTCATGATCATTGCCTTAGATGTCATCATAATTATGCACTTTTCTATCAATTGCTCGGCAGTAATTTGTTCACCCACCGTAATCTATGCTATCTCGAGAGAAGCCACTAGTGAAACCTACGGCCCCCTGGTCCCTTTTCCATTATATTGCATCTCTTTTTCCATATTATTGAATCTCGTTTACATCTTGCTAGTTTTCGATCTACTATTTTGCAATCTTTACTTTCCAATCTATAAACGAAAAATACCAAAAATATTTACTTTACTGTTTATCTATCTCTATCAGATCTCACTTTTGCGAGTGACCGTGAAGGGATTGACAACCCCTTTATCGCGTTGGTTGCAAGTTCTTGATTGTTTGTAGGTATTCTGTGACTTGTGCATCGTCTCCTGCTGGATTGATACTTTGGTTCTCAAAACTGAGGGAAATACTTACGCTATTTTGCTGCATCACCCTTTCTTCTTCAAGGGAAAACCAATGCAAGCTCAAGAGGTAGCAAGAAGGATTTCTGGCACCGTTGCCGGCGAGATTTACGCCAAGTCAAGCCATACTAAGTACCCATCATAAACCCTTCTCCCTTGCATTACATTATTCGCCATTCGCCTCTCATTTTCCTCTCCCCCACTTCTAAAATGATTTTCGAAAACCTTTGCCATCTTCTTCGCCCCTCTTCCGTTCGTCTCTTTCCGCTTGCTTCCTGTGAGTTCGTGTGTTAGATCGTTTGATTCTCCTTCATGGCTAGTCGTCCTATTGTTGTCAGTACTCCCGATAATGAAGTTCTCAATTTTAAACAAAGGGAGGGAGAAAATTTAAAAGATGCTTGGTATAGAATTTGCAATGCTCAAAATAGATCTACTAGAAAGCAATCTACTTCTGTTCTTCTTCGCAATTTTTATGTAGGCATTACTCCTTGGAATAGATATGTTCTTGACACCATTACTAGAGGGAATTTCTTGGGAAGCCATACTATTGATTCTTATAATTCCATGATAGATTTATTAGGCACACCACCTCTCTTGGTCAATGGAACTATTTTAACCTTGGTACATGTGATGCAAAGACTTGATATTATTGAAAATAAAATTGCTACTCTAGAGTTAATCAGAAATATGGATAAAAAGATTCATAATCAAATTATTCAATATGGATCTAAGGCGGGAGTTGTGCTTAAGAATCTTAGAGAAAAGGAACCCGTAGTTAATGAAAAGATAGATCAAGATTCTACTAGAATCGCTAAACTCGAAGATATTATTAGCAACTTGGGTTTCCACTTTTTCTGCCGTTAAAAATACCTCGAATCCTCCTCCTGCCAAAGTTGCCAAGTTTATTTACGTTCCAAAGAATAAGGGTGAATCTTCTAGTAAGGAAAATGAAGATCTCAAATCAATAAGTGTTCACCCCAATTTTTTTGATATTATTAAGGAACCTTTTGCCACAAATGAATTTCTTGATTTCTTGCCTAGGAGTATTATCATTGATAAAACCAAATTATCCCCTAAAGATTATACGTGTTCAATTGAAGAAGTGCATGCCAAAGATGGCAATACCTAGATCTATTCTTGTTTTTATGCCTAGCTAGGGGCGTTAAACGATAGCGCTTGTTGGGAGGCAACCAAATTTTATTTTTGTCCTTTACTTTTTGATTATGTTTAGTATTAAATAATTCATCTAGCCTCTGGCTAGATGTGGTTTTATGTTTTAATTAATGTTTGTGCCAAGTAGAACCTTTGGGAAGACTTGGGTGAAGTCAATGCGATCTTGCTGCAAAAAATAGAAACTTTTGCGCTCACGCGAATAGCTGTCATTTTTTATAGAAGAGTGCTTTTAGGTTGATTATTTTCGTAGAAGATTAACAGACAAATTCCTCACGTCCAACAATATATTTCAGAATTTTTTGAGTTACAGAAGTATTCGAAAGTTACAGATTACTATAGACTGTTCTGTTTTTGACAGATTCTGTTTTTTGTGTGTTGTTTGCTTAATTTAATGAATCTATGAGTAATATCGTGAAGGAAATATGCCCTAGAGGCAATAATAAAGTTATTATTTATTTCCTCATATCATGATAAATGTTTATTATTCATGCTAGAATTGTATTAACCGGAAACATGATTCATGTGTGAATACATAGACAAAACTATAGTCACTAGTATGCCTCTACTTGACTAGCTCATTAATCAAGGATGGTTATGTTTCCTAACCATAGACATGTGTTGTCATTTGATTAGTGGGATCACATCATTAGAAGAATGATATGATTGAGATGACCCATTCCGTTAGCCTATCACTTGATCGTTTAGTATACTGCTATTGCTTTCTTCATGACTTATACATGTTCCAGTAACTATGAGATTATGCAACTCCCGTTTACCGGAGGAACACTTTGGGTGCTACCAAACGTCACAACGTAAATGGGTGATTATAAAGGAGTACTACAGGTGTCTCCAAAGGTACATGTTGGGTTGGCGTATTTCGAGATTAGGTTTTGTCACTCCGATTGTCGGAGAGGTATCTCTGGGCCCTCTCGGTAATGCACATCACTATAAGCCTTGCAAGCAATGTAGCTATTGAGTTAGTTACGGAATGATGCATTATGTAACAAGTAAAGGGACTTGCCGGTAACGATATTGAACTAGGTATTGGATACCGACGATCGAATCTCGGGCAAGTAACATACCGATGACAAAGGGAACAACGTATGTTGTTATGCGATTTGACCGATAAAGATCTTCATAGAGTATGTAGGAACCAATATGGGCATCCAGGTCCCGCTATTGGTTATTGACCGAGAATGGTTCTAGGTCATGTCTACATAGTTCTCGAACCCGTAGGGTCCGCACGCTTAACGTTACGATGACAGTTTTATTATGAGTTTATAAGTTTTGATGTACCGAAGTTTGTTCGGAGTCCCGGATGCGATCACGGACATGATGAGGAGTCTCGAAATGGTCGAGACATAAAGATTGATATATTGGACGACTATATTCGGACACCGGAAATGTTCCGGGTGATTTCGGAGAAAAACCGAAGTGCCGGGGGGGGGGGGTTACCGGAACCCCCCGGGAGAGTATCGGGCCTTATGGGCCTTAGGGGAAAGGAGAGAGGGGCGGCCAGCATGGGCCGCGTGCCCCCTCCCCCTCTGGTCCGAATTGGACTAGGAGGGGGGCGGCGCCCCCCCTTTCCTTCCCCCTCTCCCCCTTCCTTCCCCCTCCTAGTAGGAGTAGGAAAGGAGGAGTCCTACTCCTACTAGGAGGAGGATTCCTCCTCCCTTGGCGTGCCCAAGGGGCCAGCGAACCTCCCCCCTTGCTCCTTTATATACGGGGGCAGGGGGGCACCCCATAGACACACAAGTTGATCTACGGATCGTTCCTTAGCCGTGTGCGGTGCCCCCCCTCCGCCATATTCCACCTCGGTCATATCGTCGCGGAGTTTAGGCGAAGCCCTGCGCCGGTAGAACATCATCATCGTCACCACGCCGTCGTGCTGACGGAACTCATCTCCGGAGCTTTGCTGGATCGGAGGCCGGATATCGTCATCGAGCTGAATGTGTGCTGAACTCGGAGGCTCCGTACGTTCGGTGCTTGGATCGGTCGGATCGTGAAGACGTACGACTACATCAACCGCGTTGTGCTAACGCTTCCGCTTACAGTCTACGAGGGTACATGGATGAACACTCTCCCCTCTCGTTGCCATGCCATCACCATGATCTTGCGTGTGCGTAGGAAATTTTTTGAAATTACTACGTTCCCCAACAGTGGCATCCGAGCCTAGGTTTTATGCGTTGATGTTTTATGCACGAGTAGAACACAAGTGAGTTGTGGGTGATACAAGTCATACTGCTTACCAGCATGTCATACTTTGGTTCGGCGGTATTGTGAGATGAAGCGGCCCGGACCGACATTACGCGTACGCTTACACGAGACTGGTTTCACCGTTATGAGCACTCGTGCTTAAAGATGGCTGGCGGGTGTCTGTCTCTCTCACTTTAGCTGAATCGAGTGTGGCTATGCCCGGTCCTTGCGAAGGTTAAAACAGCACCAACTTGATGAACTATCGTTGTGGTTTTTGATGCGTAGGTAAGAACGGTTCTTGCTAAGCCCATAGCAGCCACGTAAAATTTGCAACAACAAAGTAGAGGACGTCTAACTTGTTTTTGCAGGGCATGTTGTGATGTGATATGGTCAAGACGTGATGCTATATTATTGTATGAGATGATCATGTTTTGTAACCGAAGTTATCGGCAACTGGCAGGAGCCATATGGTTGTCGCTTTATTGTATGAAATGCAAACGCCCTGTAATTGCTTTACTTTATCACTAAGCGGTAGCGATAGTCGTAGAAGCAATAGATGGCGTAAACGACAACGATGCTACGATGGAGATCAAGGTGTCGCGCCGGTGACGATGGTGATCACGATGGTGCTTCGGAGATGGAGATCACAAGCACAAGATGATGATGGCCATATCATATCACTTATATTGATTGCATGTGATGTTTATCCTTTATGCATCTTATCTTGCTTTGATTGACGGTAGCATTTTAAGATGATCTCTCACTAAAATTATCAAGAAGTGTTCTCCCTGAGTTTGCACCGTTGCCAAAGTTCGTCGTGCCCAGACACCACGTGATGATCGGGTGTGATAAGCTCCATGTCCATCTACAACGGGTGCAAGCCAGTTTTGCACACGCGGAATACTCAGGTTAAACTTGACGAGCCTAGCATATGCAGATATGGCCTCGGAACACGGAGACCGAAAGGTCGAGCGTGAATCATATAGTAGATATGATCAACATAAGATGTTCACCATTGAAAACTACTCTGTTGCACGTGATGATCGGTTATGGTTTAGTTGATTTGGATCACGTGATCACTTAGATGACTATAGAGATGTCTGTCTAAGTGGGAGTTCTTAAGTAATATGATTAATTGAACTTAAATTTATCATGAACTTAGTACCTGATAGTATTTTGCTTGTCTATGTTTGTTTGTAGATAGATGGCTCGTGCTGTTGTTCCGTTGAATTTTAATGCGTTCCTTGAGAAAGCAAAGTTGAAAGATGATGGTAGCAATTACACGGACTGTGTCCGTAACCTGAGGATTATCCTCATTGCTGCACAGAAAAGTTACGTCCTG
This sequence comes from Triticum timopheevii, assembly GCA_963921465.1. NCBI lineage: Eukaryota > Viridiplantae > Streptophyta > Magnoliopsida > Poales > Poaceae > Triticum > Triticum timopheevii. Next base: position 379,303,432 of record OY997274.1, read on the forward strand.
GAAGCACCGCTGGGTGCCAGGCCTGCTGCTGATGCAACTGACGACGTTAAGAACGTCTGGCAGAGCAAAGCTGATGACTACTCTATAGTTCAGTGTGCCATGCTTTACAGCTTAGAACCGGGTCTTCAACGATGTTTTGAACGTCATGGAGCATATGAGATGTTCCAGGAGTTGAAGTTAATATTTCAAGCAAATGCCCGGATTGAGAGATATGAAGTCTCCAATAAGTTCTATAGCTGCAAGATGGAGGAGAATAGTTCTGTCAGTGAACACATACTCAAAATGTCTAGGTATAATAATCACTTGATTCAACTGGGAGTTAATCTTCCTAATGATAGTGTCATTGACAGAATTCTCCAATCACTGCCACCAAGCTACAAGAGCTTTGTGATGAACTATAATATGCAAGGGATGAACAAGACTATTCCCGAGCTCTTCACGATGCTAAAAGCTGCGGAGGTAGAAATCAAGAAGGAGCATCAAGTGTTGATGGTTAACAAGACCACTAGTTTCAAGAAAAAGGGCAAGGGAAAAAAGAAGGGGAACTTCAAAAAGAATGGCAAGCAAGTTGCTGCTCAAGAGAAGAAAGCCAAGTCTGGACCTAAGCCTGAAACTGAGTGCTTCTACTGCAAGCAGACTGGTCACTGGAAGCGGAACTACCCCAAGTATTTGCCGTATAAGAAGGATGGCAAAGTGAACAAAGGTATATGTGATATACATGTTATTGATGTGTACCTAACTAGAGCTCGTAGTAGCACCTGGGTATTTGATACTGGTTCTGTTGCTAATATTTGCAACTCGAAACAGGGACTACGGAATAAGCGAGCACTGGCCAAGGACGAGGTGACGATGCGCGTGGGAAACGGTTCCAAAGTCGATGTGATCGCGGTCGGCACGCTACCTCTACATCTACCTTCGGGATTAGTTTTAGACCTGAATAATTGTTATTTGGTGCCAGCATTGAGCATGAACATTATATCTGGATCTTGTTTGATGCGAGACGGTTATTCATTTAAATCAGAGAATAATGGTTGTTCTATTTATATGAGTAATATCTTTTATGGTCATGCACCCTTGAAGAGTGGTCTATTTTTATTGAATCTCGATAGTAGTGATACACATATTCATAATGTTGAAGCCAAAAGATGCAGAGTTGATAATGATAGTGCAACTTATTTGTGGCACTGCCGTTTAGGTCATATCGGTGTAAAGCGCATGAAGAAACTCCATACTGATGGACTTTTGGAATCACATGATTATGAATCACTTGGTACTTGCGAACCGTGCCTCATGGGCAAGATGACTAAAACACCGTTCTCCGGTACTATGGAGAGAGCAACAGATTTGCTGGAAATCATACATACAGATGTATGTGGTCCGATGAATGTTGAGGCTCGTGGCAGATATCATTATTTTCTCACCTTCACAGATGATTTGAGCAGATATGGGTATATCTACTTAATGAAGCACAAGTTTGAAACATTTGAAAAGTTCAAAGAATTTCAGAGTGAAGTGGAAAATCATCGTAACAAGAAAATAAAGTTTCTACGATCTGATCGTGGAGGAGAATATTTGAGTTATGAGTTTGGTTTACATTTGAAACAATGCGGAATAGTTTCGCAACTCACGCCACCCGGAACACCACAACGAAATGGTCTGTCCGAACATCGTAATCGTACTTTACTTGATATGGTGCGATCTATGATGTCTCTTACCGATTTACCGCTATCGTTTTGGGGTTATGCTTTAGAGACGGCCACATTCACGTTAAATAGGGCACCATCAAAATCCGTTGAGATGACGCCTTATGAAATGTGGTTTGGCAAGAAACCAAAGTTGTCGTTTCTTAAAGTTTGGGGCTGCGATGCTTATGTGAAGAAACTTCAACCAGATAAGCTCGAACCCAAATCGGAGAAATGTGTCTTCATAGGATACCCAAAAGAGACTGTTGGGTACACCTTCTATCACAGATCCGAAGGCAAGACATTCGTTGCTAAGAATGGATCCTTTCTAGAGAAGGATTTTCTCTCGAAAGAAGTGAGTGGGAGGAAAGTAGAACTTGATGAGATAACTGTATCTACTCCCTTATTGGAAAGTAGTTCATCACAAGAACCGGTTCCTGTGACAACTACACCAATCAGTGAGGAAGCTAATGATATTGATCATGAAACTTCAGATCAAGTTTCTACTGAACCTCGTAGGTCTACCAGAGTAAGATCCGCACCAGAGTGGTATGGTAATCCTATTCTGGAAGTCATGTTACTTGACCATGATGAACCTACGAACTATGAGGAAGCGATGATGAGCCCAGATTCCGCAAAATGGCTGGAGGCCATGAAATCTGAGATGGGATCCATGTATGAAAACAAAGTATGGACTTTGGTTGACTTGCCCGATGATTGGCAAGCCATTCAGAATAAATGGATCTTTAAGAAGAAGACTGACGCTGATGGTAATATAACTGTCTATAAAGCTCGACTTGTTGCGAAAAGTTTTCGACAAGTTCAAGGGGTTGACTACGAGGAGACTTTCTCACCTGTAGCGATGCTTAAGTCTGTCCGAATCATGTTAGTATTGCTGCATTTCATGATTATGAAATTTGGCAAATGGATGTCAAAACTGCATTCTTGAATGGATTTCTGGAAGAAGAGTTGTATATGATGCAGCTAGAAGGTTTTGTTGATCCAAAAGGTGCTAACAAAGTGTGCAAGCTCCAGCGATCCATTTATCGACTGGTGCAAGCATCTCGGAGTTGGAATAAACATTTTGATAGTGTGATCAAAGCATATGGTTTTATACAGACTTTTGGAGAAGCCTGTATTTACAAGAAAGTGAGTGGGAGCTCTGTAGAATTTCTGATTTTATATGTAGATGACATATTATTAATTGGAAATGATATAGAATTTCTGATAGCATAGAAGGATACTTGAATAAAAGTTTTTCATTGAAAGACCTCGGTGAAGCTGCTTACATATTGGGCATCAAGATCTATAGAGATAGATCAAGACGCTTAATAGGACTTTCACAAAGCACATACCTTGACAAAATTTTGAAAAAGTTCAAAATGGATCAGGCAAAGAAAGGATTCTTGCTTGTGCTACAAGGTGTGAAGTTGAGTCAAACTCAATGCCCGACCACAGCAGAAGATAGAGAGAAAATGAAAGATGTTCCCTATGCTTCAGCCATAGGCTCTATCATGTATGCAATGCTGTGTACCAGACCTGACGTATGCTTAGCAATAAGCTTGGCAGGGAGGTACCAAAGTAATCCAGGAGTGGATCAGTGGACAGCGGTCAAGAACATCCTGAAATACCTGAAAAGGACTAAGGATATGTTTCTCGTATATGGAGGTGACAAAGAGCTAGTCGTAAATGGTTACGTCGATGCAAGCTTTGACACTGATCCGGACGATTCTAAATCGCAAACCGGATACGTGTTTATATTAAACGGTGGAGCTGTAAGTTGGTGCAGTTCTAAACAAAGCATCGTAGCGGGATCTACATGTGAAGCGGAGTACATAGCTGCTTCTGAAGCAGCAAATGAAGGAGTCTGGATGAAGGAGTTCATTTCCGATCTAGGTGTCATACCTAGTGCATCGGGACCAATGAAGATCTTCTGTGACAATACTGGTGCAATTGCCTTGGCAAAGGAATCCAGATTTCACAAGAGGACCAAGCACATCAAGAGACGCTTCAATTCCATTCGGGACCAAGTCCAAGTGGGAGAGATAGAAATTTGCAAGATACATACGGATCTGAATATTGCAGACCCGTTGACTAAGCCTCTCTCACGAGCAAAACATGATCAACACCAAGACTCCATGGGTGTTAGAATCATTACTATGTAATCTAGATTATTGACTCTAGTGCAAGTGGGAGACTGAAGGAAATATGCCCTAGAGGCAATAATAAATTTATTATTTATTTCCTCATATCATGATAAATGTTTATTATTCATGCTAGAATTGTATTAACCGGAAACATGATACATGTCTGAATACATAGACAAAACTATAGTCACTAGTATGCCTCTACTTGACTAGCTCATTAATCAAAGATGGTTATGTTTCCTAACCATAGACATGTGTTGTCATTTTATTAGTGGGATCACATCATTAGAAGAATGATATGATTGACATAACCCATTCCGTTAGCCTAGCACTTGATCGTTTAGTATACTGCTATTGCTTTCTTCATAACTTATACATGTTCCTGTAACTATGAGATTATGCAACTCCCGTTTACCGGAGGAACACTTTGGGTGCTACCAAACGTCACAACGTAACTGGGTGATTATAAAGGAGTACTACAGGTGTCTCCAAAGGTACATGTTGGGTTCGCGTATTTCGAGATTAGGTTTTGTCACTCCGATTGTCGGAGAGGTATCTCTGGGCCCTCTCGGTAGTGCACATCACTATAAGCCTTGCAAGCAATGTAGCTAATGAGTTAGTTACGGAATGATGCATTACGTAACGAGTAAAGAGACTTGCCGGTAACGAGATTGAACTAGGTATTGGATACCGACGATCGAATCTCGGGCAAGTAACATACCGATGACAAAGGGAACAACGTATGTTGTTATGCGGTTTGACCGATAAAGATCTTCGTAGAATATGTAGGAACCAATATGGGTATCCAGGTCCCTCTATTGGTTATTGACCGAGAATGGTTCTAGGTCATGTCTACATAGTTCTCGAACCCGTAGGGTCCGCATGCTTAATGTTACGATGACAGTTTTATTATGAGTTTATAAGTTTTGATGTACCGAAGTTTGTTCGGAGTCTCGGATGTGATCACGGACATGACGAGGAGTCTCGAAATGGTCGAGACATAAAGAATGATATATTGGACGACTATATTCGGACACCGGAAATGTTCCGGGTGATTTCGGAGAAAAACCGGAGTGCCGGGGGGGCTACCGGAACCCCCCGGGAGAGTATTGGGCCTTATGGGCCTTAGGGGAAAGGAGAGAGGGGCGGCCAGCATGGGCCGCGCGCCCCCTCCCCCCTCTGGTCCGAATTGGACTAGGAAGGGGGCGGCGCCCCCCCTTTCCTTTCCCCTCTCCCACATCCTTCCCCCTCCTAGTAGGAGTAGGAAAGGAGGAGTCCTACTCCTACTAGGAGGAGGATTCCTCCTCCCTTGGCGCGCCCAAGGGGCCGGTCGACCTCCCCCCTTGCTCCTTTATATACGGGGGCAGGGGGGCACCCCATAGACACACAAGTTGATCTACGGATCGTTCCTTAGCCGTGTGCGGTGCCCCCCTCCACCATATTCCACCTCGACCATATCGTCGCGGAGTTTAGGCGAAGCCCTGCGCCGGTAGAACATCATCATCGTCACCATGCCTTCGTGCTGACGGAACTCATCTCCGGAGCTTTGCTGGATCGAAGGCCGGAGATCGTCATCGAGCTGAACGTGTGCTGAACTCGGAGGCTTCATACATTCGGTGCTTGGATCAGTCGGATCGTGAAGACGTACGACTACATCAACCGCGTTGTGCTAACGCTTCCGCTTACGGTCTACGAGGGTACGTGGACGAACACTCTCCCCTCTCGTTGCTATGCCATCACCATGATCTTGCGTGTGCGTAGGAATTTTTTTGAAATTACTACGTTCCCCAACATATCGGGGGGTATGAACAATAGAGAAGCTGGAATACGGTAGTTTTTACACCAATATAAATAAATAATGAGTTCATTACAGTACCTTGAAGTGGTGATTTATTTTCTTATACTAACGGAGCTCATTAGATTTTATGTTGAAGTTTTGTGTTGTGAAGTTTTCAAGTTTTGGGTAAGGATTTAATGGATTTTGGAATAAGGAGTGGCAAGACCCTAAGCTTGGGGATGCCCAAGGCACCCCAAGGTAAAGTTGAAGGAAAAACAAAAGCCTAAGCTTGGGGATGCCCCAAAAGGCATCCCCTCTTTCGTCTTCGTCTAACGGTAACTTTACTTGAGGATATATTTTTATTCACCACATGATATGTGTTTTGCTTGGAGCGTCTTGTATGATTTGAGTCTTTGCTTTTTAGCTTACCACAATCATCCTTGCTGTACACACCTTTTGGGAGAGACACGCATGAACCATAATTTGTTAGAATACTCTTGTGCTTCACTTATATCTTTTGAGCTAGACAATATTGCTCTAGTGCTTCACTTATATCATTTTAGAGCACGGCGGAGGTTTTATTTTATAGATATTGTTGAACTCTCATGCTTCACTTATATTATTTTGAGAGTCTTTTAGAACAAGATGGTAATTTGCTTTGGTTATAAAATTAGTCCTAATATGATGGGCATCAAAGATGGGTATTCTAAAAACTTCCATATAAAGTGCATTGAATACTATGAGAAGTTTGGTTCTTTATGATTGTTTTGAGATATGAAGATGGTGATATTAGAGTCATGCTAGTAGAGTAGTTGTGAATTTGAGATATACTTGTGCTAAAGTTTGTGATTCCCGTAGCATGCACGTATGGTGAACCGTTATGTGATGAAGTTGGAGCATGATTTATTTATTGATTGTCTTCCTTATGAGTGGGGTCGGGGACAAGCGATGGTCTTTTCCTACCAATCTATCCCCCTAGGAGCATGCGCGTAGTACTTCGTTTCAATAACTAATAGATTTTTGCAATAAGTATGTGAGTTATTTATGAATAATGTTGAGTCCACGGATTATACGCACTCTCACCCTTCCACCATTGCTAGCCTCTCTTGTGTCGCACAACTTTCGCCGGTACCATACACCCACCATATACCTTCCTCAAAACAGCCACCATACCTACCTATTATGGCATTTCCATAGCCATTCCGAGATATAGTGCCATGCAACTTTCCACCGTTCCGTTTATTATGACACGTTCCATCTTTTTCATATTGCTTTGCATGATCATGTAGTTGACGTCGTATTTGTGGCAAAGCCACCGTTCATAATTTTTCATACATGTCACTCTGGAATCATTGCACATCCCGATACACCGCTGGAGGCTTCACATAGAGTCATATTTTGTTCTAAGTATTGAGTTTTAATTCTTGAGCAATAAGTAAATAAAAGTGTGATGATCTTCATTATTAGAGCATTGTCGCATGTGAGGAAAGGATGATGGAGACTATGATTCCCCCACAAGTAGAGATGAGACTCCAAACAAAAAATAAAAAAGGAAAAAAGAGAGGCCATAAAAAAGAGAAAAGGCCCAAATAAAAAAAGAGAGAAAAAGAGAGAAAGGGCAATGCTACTATCCTTTTACCACACTTGTGCTTCAAAGTAGCACCATGATCTTCATGATAGAGAGTCTCCTACGTTGTTACTTTCATATACTAGTGGGAATTTTTCATTATAGAACTTGGCTTGTATATTCCAATGATGAGCTTCCTCAAAGTGCCCTAGGTCTTCGTGAGCAAGCAAGTTGGATGCACACCCACTTAGTTTCTTTTGTTGAGCGGTCATACACTTATAGCTCTAGTGCATCTTTTGCATGGCTATCCCTACTCACTCACATTGATATCTATTGATGGGCATCTCCATAGCCCGTTGATACGCCTAGTTGATGTGAGACTATCTTCCTCCTTTTTGTCTTCTCCACAACCACCATTCTATTCCACCTATAGTGCTATATCCATGGCTCACGCTCATGTATTGTGTGAAGATTGAAAAAGTTTGAGAACATCAAAAGTATGTATCAATTGCTTGGCTTGTCATCAGGGTTGTGCATGATTAAATACTTTGTGTGATGAAGATAGAGCATAGCCAGACCATATGATTTTGTAGGGATAGCTTTCTTTGGCCATGATATTTTGAGAAGACATGATTGCTTTTTAGCATGCTTGAAGTATTATTGTTTTTATGTCAATATTAAACTTTTGTCTGGAATATTTCGGATCTGAACATTCATGCCACAATAAAGAAAATTACATTGATAAATATGTTAGGTAGCATTCCACATCAAAAATTCTGTTTTTATCATTTACCTACTCGAGGACGAGCATGAATTAAGACTGGGGATGCTTAATACGTCTCCAACGTATCTATAATTTTTTATTGTTCCATGCTATTTTATTATCTGTTTTGGATGTTTAATGGGCTTTAATAAACTCTTTTATGTTATTTTTGGGACTAACCTATTAACCGAGGGCCCAGTGCCAGTTTATGTTTTTTGCCTATTTTACAGTTTTGCAGAAAAGGAATACCAAACAGAGTCCAAACGGAATCAAACCTTCGCGTCTTGGACCAAAGGCAAATCAGAAGACTTGGAGATGAAGTCGGAGACGCAACAAGGCGTCCACGAGGCAGGAGGGCGCGCCAAGGGTGGGTAGGCACTCCCCCACCCTTGTGGGCCCCCCGTAGCTCCACTAACCTAGTTCTTTCGCCTATATATATACTCTTATACCCTAAAAACTTCAGGGGGAGCCACGAAACCACTTTTCCACTGCCGCAACCTTCTGTACCCATGAGATCCCATTATGGGGCCTTTTCCCACGATCTGCTGGAGGGGGATTCGATCACGGAGGGCTTCTACATCAACACCATTAACTCTCTGATGAAGCGTGAGTATTTTACCACAGACCTTCGTCTCCATAGTTATTAGCTAGATGGCTTCTGCTCTCTCTTTTATTCTCAATACAAAGTTCTCCACGATGTTCTTGGAGATCTATTTGATGTAATATTCTTTTGTGCTGTGTTTGCCGAGATCCGATGAATTTTGGATTTATGAACAACATTATCCACGACTATTATTTTGTTCTTCTTTGAATTCTTATATGCATGATTTGATATCTCTGCAAGCCTCTTCGAATTATCAGTTTAGATTGGCCTGCTAGATTGATCTTTCTTGCCATGGGAGAAGTGCTTAGCTTTAGGTTCAATCTTGCGGTGTCCTTTCCCAGTGATAGTAGGGGCAGCCAGGCACGTATTGTATTGTTGCCATCGAGGATAAAAAGATGGGGTTTTCATCATATTGTTTGAGTTAATTCCCCTACATCATGTCATCTTGCTTAATGTGTTACTCCGTTCTTTATGAACTTAATACTCTAGATGCATGCTGGAAAGCGGTCGGTGTGTGGGGTAATAGTAGTAGATGAAGGCAGGAATCGGTCTACTTGACATGGACGTGATGCCTATGTTCATGATCATTGCCTTAGATGTCATCATAATTATGCGCTTTTCTATCAATTGCTCGGCAGTAATTTGTTCACCCACCATAATCTATGCTATCACGAGAGAAGCCACTAGTGAAACCTATGGCCCCCGGGTCTCTTTTCCATTATATTGCATCTCTTTTCCATATTATTGAATCTAATTTACATCTTGCTAGTTTCTGATCTACTATTTTGCAATCTTTACTTTCCAATATATAAACCAAAAATATCAAAAATATTTACTTTACCGTTTATCTACCTCTATCAGATCTCACTTTTGCGAGTGACCGTGAAGGGATTGACAACCCCTTTATCGCGTTGGTTGCAAGTTCTTGATTGTTTGTGAAGGTATTCGGTGACGTGTGCATCATCTCCTACTGGATTGATACCTTGGTTCTCATAACTGAGGGAATTACTTACGCTACTTTGCTGCATCACCCTTTCCTCTTGAAGGGAAAACCAACGCAAGCTCAAGAGGTAGCGGGACCTTTTTAGGCACTGTGCTGGAGGGGGATTCGATCAAGGAGGGCTTCTACATCAACTCTATTGCCCTTCCGATGAAGCGTGAGTAGTTTACCATAGACCTATGGGTCCATAGCTAGTAGCTAGATGGATTCTTCTCTCTCTTTGATTCTCAATACCATGTTCTCCTCGATGTTCTTGGAGATCTATTCAATGTAATACTTTTTTGCGGTGTGTTTGTTGAGATCCGATGAATTGTGGATTTATGACCAGCTTATCTATGAATATTATTTGAATCTTCTTTGAATTATTTTATGCATGATTTGGTGTCTTTGTAATTCTCTTCGAAATCTCAGTTTGGTTTGGCCAACTAGATTGGTTTTTCTTGCAATGGGAGCAGTGCTTATCTTTGGGTTCAATCTTGCGATGTCCTTTCCCAGTGATAGCAGGGGCAGCAAGGCACGTATTGTGCCATCGAGGCTAAAAATATGGGGTTTTCATCATATTGCTTGAGTTAATTCCTCTACATCATGTCATCTTACTTAATGCGTTACTTTGTTCTTCATGAACTTAATACTCTAGATGCAGGCAGGAGTTAGTCGATGTGTGGAGTAATAGTAGTAGATGCAGAATCGTTTTGGTCTACTTGACACGGACATGATGCCTATATGCATGATCATTGACTTAGATATAGTCATAAATTTGCGCTTTTATATCAATTGCTCAGTAGTAATTTGTTCACCCACCGTATTGTTTGCTATCTTGAGAGAAGCCTCTAGTGGCCTCCGGGTCTATTTTCCATCATATAAGTTTCGGATCTACAATATTAGTTTCCGATTTACTATTTCTGCAATCTTTTACTTTCCGATTTATAAACCAAAAATACCATTAATATTTACTTTATCATTTATCTATCTCTATCAGATCTCACTTTTGCAAGTAACCGTGAAGGGATTGACAACCCCTTTATCGTGTTGGGTGTAAGTTGTTTGATTGTTTGTGCAGGTATTCGGTGATTTGTGCGTTGTCTCCTACTGGATTGATACCTTGGTTCTTAAACTGAGGGAAATACTTATCTCTACTTTGCTGCATCATCCTTTCGTCTTCAAGGGAAAAACCAAAGCAAGCTCAAGAAGTAGCAGTAGGCGGAGCAGTTCTGCCTCATCCGTTCGATAGAGAGGCGAGAAAATGAGGGAGTAGGCTGCTGCAAACATAGGGCTATGTGATTTGACGGCGAGTTACTGCTTGACAGGTGTGGCCCTATGATTTGACTTATCGTTATCATTTTAACTGCGGCACTACGACCGGCGTGAGTCTCCCGATTCCTGACCACCTCCATGGTATACAGGTGCCAAGTACTGTACTCCTTACTCCTTTTGGCAAATGCAATAAATACTACTCCCTCTCTCTCAGTTTACAAGGCGTGCGCATACCCCTAGGTCATCAATTTGACCAACCTAACATAAGTCATATATTACAAAAAACATACCATTATAAACTTCAGATGTTCTATTTTTCAAATGGTATAATCTTTATGTTATATAGTTTATATTACGGTGATAAAATTGACAATCTAGGTATACGCGCAGGACTTGTAAAGTGAAACGGAGGGAGTATGAAGAAAGAGATAGAGAAAAGTAAAAAAAAATTACTCTTATAGCCAACCTTACAGCTAACCTTGTTGTATGAGTGACTAAGTGACGACTATGTATGACATGCCGAGATCAGATAGCCTAACGCACCTGGACGGAGGAAGTAGTTTCATGCATGTGAAGTAGGCAAAAAAATGCTCATTCATAGCCATCTGAAATCTCCAAGGGCACGACTGCGCGAGCGATGCGACGGTCGTGGTAGGCGCGACCATGATACGGGCTGCTGACAGCCCTTAGATCTGAGATCGAACGGTCGCATGCTAAGTTGCTGAAAATTTGCAAAATAACCCTCCAGGATAGGATATTCACCCATAGGTCTAGAATCATGCCATGCAACCGTTCGATGTCAGATCCAAGGGCTCTCGGAAGCCCGTGTCATGGGAGCATGGAAAGCTTCGTATCACCTGTAATTTTCTCGATGCTTGACATGCGAACACACAGATGCATGAAGCCATTTAATTGGGCATCTAGTAGACATGACATCTAATTGGGCCCCCATAGTACTGTGCATGAATCCATTTATCCACCGGGCAAGCCACTACCCTGCTGTTCGCACGCCCCACTCAACATTTTTACAATCGAAAAACCGCTAGCAGTTCGCTCCTACTCGTCCCCGGCCATCCTTTAACATTACGACAGTTCACTCCTGTTCGTCCCGTCCTTTCACATTACAACAGTTCCACTAATACTAACCCTCCTCCCAAATCCATGGCGTCCCAAATCTCCATGATTGGCAGTGAGTACAAGGTTAGAACCATCACCGGCGATGAGTTCGACATCATCTACACCCGTTCTTCCGCGACGGTGAAAGGATGCCTTGCTCGCTTCAAACACATGTTCTAAAAGTCAAAGGGTGATGAGTGGGTCGCTAGGCTAGATGTTGAGTACACCACAGTCCTGGGAAAAGAGAAGAATCTAAAGGAGGAAAGAAGAAGAAGAAGCCCACCGTGATCTAGGTTTGCGCGCATAACTTGTGCTTGGTCTACCACATATGGCATGCCGACATTGAGTGCAAGGATTTTAAGAACTTCCTCGGGGGTAGCAAAGTCAAATTCGTTTCTGTAGACTTTACAAATGATAAAAAAGTCCTGGGTCGGATAGGCCTTGTTGTAGGCCAGCCCTTCGACCTCTAGAGGAATGTGCTGGTGTCCTCCCGTCAGCCTTCAATACTGACCCTAGCAGTAGCCATGGTTGATCCTTCATACGATAAACATGACGAAACCTCTGCCACATCAATTTCGCTACAATGGATGCCTACCTTTGTTTCAATATCTACAAGGCTTGGATGAAGAGCGAGAGCCAAGTGTGCGGTTCAGGCAAAGAAGTATCAGCCAAGAGAAAGAGGGAAAAGGGCGAAGTCGAGCACGTGGACGAGGAGTCCGAGTAAGGTGGCAGTGTGGTTGCTCATGGTGGTTGTAATGCAGTGTCAACCGGATTAGTTGCTTAGTTTAATTTCAGGGTGCTTAGTTTTATTTGAGAGGTGTGTTGTGTTGAGTCCCTAGCAGAACTATGTTATGTTCCTTCTCGTTACTTTAACGATTCAGTAGGTACATACTAGTATTTCTTATAGTTCATCTTGTAGTTGGTAGTACTACCACTCATTTCTTCACATTATATACGTACAATATATATGGCCAACATCATATAGCCAGCAGTTTAGTTGTCATATAATTTCAGGGTGCTTAGTTTTATTTGAGGGGTGTGTTGTGCTGGACACCATTGTTATTACTCAAATCTCTTTTTCCATGTTATAATGACATAAATACCTATGGACCAACATGTCAGCTCTCCCTCTATCTGACTGCAGTATAATAAAGTGCAGGCCTACTTGATCCCAACAGCATTCTTATTTTCCTGTAAAATTATTCGCTTGGTTACTCCTGACAAGCGGGGCCACACTTATCATTGTGTGAGAGAGAATCGACATGTGGGTCTAGGCTTATTTTTTTAATATAACATGGTGAACGGGTTTGACGTGAAAATAACAATGTCTAATGGCATTCTGGAGCAAACATCTATCGAAACGATGACATTTTTGAGATATCTAATTGCATTCTTGAGCAAGCATGTCACAGATCGATGGCATTTTTGAGTAGTTGTAACTTCTAATGGCAAAACTGAGTAGTGAGAGACAACTAGTGGCCTAAATAATAAAAAGGCAAGAATTAAATAGGTATGTTAATTTATATAATAGAATTTAGCACCCCATCTAAGCACGTACTAGCTTTTTTAATAGTACTATATGCATAGTTCGGCGAGGAGCACTCTCTATATGTACCACATTTTTTCTTTAACTTCATCTTGTTAGTTTTGTTCCATGGCGTAATCCATCAATACCACTACTGTACAAAAATATACATTGAAAAGGCTAGAGGGTGGGGCAGTCTCGCCTGGTTGGTTTCACGAGAGGCGAGGGCCTTTGTGATTTGACGGCTCATTACTGCTAGAAGGCGGGGCCTTCTGATTTGACTGCTCATATAAATGTTGCCGATGACGTGAGGAGGAGCAAAGAACCGTGTGGTATACTCATGTTTTCCACTGGAGTACTAGTACGATGGAGGAGCATGAAACATGGTAGCCCAGTGCGATATGGCGATAAAAAATGATCTAATTTGCTAGTCATGAATCCCATGGCGCCGCTCATCGTTAGCATTGTTCTATTCATGCCTTGTAAAGAATGTGACATGTGCGGCGAAACACTCGAAGAAAAAGAAGAAACACAGGAGCAAAAGAAGAAGGAAGATTACCCCCCCCCCCCCCCGCTAAAAAAGAAGGAAGACGCACACACAAGTCTGGGGTGCTGCTCTCTACTACAAGAAGGGTTGTTGGCTGCAGAGTCGTAACAGCTTCTTCATCGCCTCCACGACCTCCATCTGCTCGAGCATCTCCTCCGCCATCTTCTTCATTCTGTCCATGACGCGGGATTTCTCGACGCGAGCCTTCATCATCTCTTCCGCGGCCGCATTACGTACCTTGACAACAGCCGGGTGCTCGATGAGGAGCTTCGCCAACTCCTCCTTCTGTTCCATGATGAGGGCATGCATCATCTTCACCGAGAAACTACTCTTCTCATGTAGCTTCTTCCAACTGGCATTCTCCTACTTCAGTAGGTCGAGCTTGTGGCGGAGCTTCGCATTGTCCTCCTAAAGTTGCAGGATTTTGCCGGTCGCCTTCTTATCCGAGGCAATGCTCTTCTTCAGCAGCATCACAAAGCCGGCGGTCAACTCAACCTGCTCATTGAGCTCAGCAGGCATGTCTTCGAGGCTCTCCTTCAACATCTCCACCAAGTAGTCGATGAGCTCCTTCTACTTATTGAGCCGATCGAGCATGTCATCGAGGGATAATGACTCCTGCACCGCCAGCTCAACATCTTTGCCTACGCGGCTAGGGCGCTCCTTGGAGCCCTCGCCTGCCCGTGAGAGATCTTTCGAGGTCTCTCCAAGGCGTTGAGCCCTCTTTTTTTTCACGGCCTTAGTCGCTGCTACCTTGTTACGAGTAGTACTCTACCTAGAGCTCTATACACCGGCCATGGCAAGGACGGATGAACAAGAAAGACTTATGAGGTGGAAGGTAGAGTAATTTTCGGCTAGGTAGTTCCCCTTTTTATAACCTTGTAATGGCACTAGTCCTAAAACCTGCATAGTGGGAACACGTTCAGGTTTGATACGTATTAGGTGCATTGGAATGTGATGTGAACAAGCTAAAGATTAATTGATGGTTTTGGTTTCGAGGCCCGAAACGGCTCCCGATGAGTTTAGTGGAACATAAATTTCAGGTGCTACTGCTCAAATGTGGTCGCACAAGTCAGTGATGTAACTGGCCGTACATGTCAGACCAAGCCGATGCATGTCCCTTTGGTGAGACGCGAGTCCAACCGACCATCTGTTGGTGTGACCGACCGTAGTATTATGCGATGGAGACATCTGGTTGTGGCTTCGGGTGATTGTCACGACCAAGCATTCAAAAATAGTGATAAATCAATTACCATCTTTTTCCAAACGGCCAAGTATTTTCACAGGAATACAATACATATAGATGGAGTGATTGTCAAGGTTGCAATCTGGCATGGTGTTGCAAGTTCACTGCAGCAGCAACCGAGTAGGTCACTGCATCACTGGCGGGGAAGGAGGGCTGCTCACCTCGCCTATGATGCATGCTCAGTGGTGCCGCCGTAGCTGGTCCTAGGATTTGGCTTCTCCTATTGCCCATTTGAACAGTTGCACCGGCTGCTCATGCCCTTCTGCGGGCATGAACATTGTTTCCTCCGCAGTAGACTCTGTGAATATGATCTCTGCCATCAGCTTGAAATCAATGCAACGCTGCCAGATGCTGACATCCCTCAGCATATCTCCCCTGAGATTGACTTGCGCCTCCGCCTTGTCTTCGCTAGGCGCAGCTCATTCGAACTTGTCTCCAATTGATGCGACACTTCCTCGAACCTGAAACGCAGCCCTGGCATATCCTTGGCGCCACCGATCTGTGATTCCAGAGCAATGGATCCCCTCTGAAACACATGTGGGTTTCGCTCACAGGTGGCAGTGCTGCGGGCCGCAGTGTGAGGGCAGCCCGCGAGATCCTCGGATCTAAGGGATTATCCATGGCAGGATCCTCCATGGCGGATCCGGTGGGCGAGGCGGGGAGGGGAGCGTAGCGCTAGGAGATCCCTATGAGGCTAAGACAAAGATAGTACTACTCCACTCCGTCCATATTTAAATACAAAGGCCATCAACAGTAACCCAGGCAAAAATTGATCATCCTACCTGCGTCCTAGTTTATTGGCCCCTTTTTATTTTGTGCCAATTTTTGACCAAAAAAATTAACTAACAAAAGCACTACAGGCAAAGTTTCTGTTTTTGCACTGCACAAAAACCAAACAAGCAATCTAATCATCCTAAAGGAAAATCTTGGCACATTATTTTATAGTACCAAGGATTTGTACAAGGGGATAATTATTTTTGTTGAAAAGTTTCTGTAATCAATGTTCACAAAGTTTCCATGGGCATGAACAAAGTTCAAGGCTAGCTCCCACTTTAACAATGCTCGTCTTTCTCACTTTCGCTTTTCTTTTTGAAAACTTTTAGGTTCCCCTCTTCATTTTTTGTTGTTAAACTTTTTAAAAGCACACAATAGAAAAAATTACTCTCTAAAACTTCTGGGTTGTCTCCCTGGTAGCGCTTTCTTTGAAGCCATTAAGCTAGGCATATAGTGCTCAAGTAATGGATCCACCCGGATCGCAAGGCATGTCAAAGCCAATTTTAATTAACAATGATTTGTGATTTAGTAGTGAGCACAAAGCAACATGTATCATGCACAAACAAAGTCTAACTCTCTTCCTATGCATCGGCATGTCATAAAAGAACTATTCAGGCACACGAAGTAACGGCCAATGCATAGTATAAGCAGTTTTTTGCAATTTTATTGTATTGGAAACATAGTGAGGCAGAGATGTAGTTTCCCACTCATAATAATTGCAAGTAGGAGCAGCAAGCACATGCATATTGTATTTATCAAAATCATCATGTGCAATAGTAGAACGCAACCCATCAATATAGTCCTTAATAAGCGCAAACTTCTCCGATATAGTGTAGTTGGGAGAATTCAAAAAGATAATAGGACTATCATGTGTGGGTGCGATAGCAAAAATTTCATTCTTAACACAAGGAACTATAACAGTTCATCTCCATAAGCATAATTCATATTATCATCGGGGCCACAAGCATAGAAAGCATCAAGTTCATCAAAAAGGGATATTTCAAACGAATCCAAGGGATCATAACAATCATCATGGCAATCATCCTTCGATAAGCATGAAGGGAAATTAAACAATGTATGAGTTGAAGAGTTACTCTCATTAGAAGGGCACGGGTAGCTAATCCGCTCTTCCTCCTTTTGTTCTTCGCTCTCCTCGTCATCTTTTTCATCTAATGAGCTCACAGTGTCATCTATTTCTTCTTTCATAGATTCCTACAAAATATTAGTCTCTCTTGGACAGCGAAGACTTTCTCAATAAATGCATCAGTATCGTAATTATATTCATAATTCTCATAGCAATATTTAAGTTAAGCATAATTTTCAGGTCTGTAAGCATCATTATCATAATTTTCACACTTTCCACAAAGATTCAATTTCATAAGCACCCTTAAAATGAACGAATTTTTCTATTCGTTCCACATCACAGTAATCATATATACCATTAGCATAAGAAGCCAAGGTTTCATTGTCATTAAATATACATGAAACGGGAAGGAGTGGAGCCTTCATCCTAGCACTACTGGCCATTGGATGTCATCTACATTCCACCAGATTTTGCAACATGTACAATCTAGAAGACTCCATGGTTGAACTTTGCGCAAACCTCAAAACACAAGCACTTCTCCTTTGTTCTAGAATCTTCCGTATCATAATTGCCCAAAAAATTTCTACATGAATTGCCATTGTTTGTTTTTACTTTATGCTTTACAACGCACAATTCCATGAATCTTAAAATAGAGTAGCTTTTTATAAAAACTAATTGATTTTGAGTGGGATGAACTATAAGAATTAAATGAACATCTACATCATGCATATATGACTCAAAGCTTACATGCTATAATGATGTATTTGTTTATAATTTGTGTAACGACCTAACCTTAGACGGTCAAGTCTCTGTGTATCTATGATATCCATGGAACACACATAACCTTAGGCTAACACACACAGAACATCAATGTATATATCAAAGTGCAATCACATGTATAAATAACAAAACTGATATATACCTTAAGAATCTCAGCAGAAACAGGCAAACGGGTGTGGAGTCCCACCAATGCCATCGCCAAGTTGAGTGTGGACTGTAACCCTATAACGAAAACTCACTCATCGTAGAAATCCTCCAACATGATACGTTGCAGCCATGTAGGTCAGTACATTGAATGTACTGTCAAGTCACACCACAAGAGATGAATAAATGTCCTATTTATACATGCAACATGACTGGTAGATGTTCCAAAATTTAATTTGCATAAAGATGATTTTTCCCTATCATCAAAAGAATATCATATTGTTACTACATAATTCATCATAATATGATTGAGATGGTTGCTCCATTCAACCTATACCTAGATTTATTAAAACCCATTAAATTAATTAAGAGTGACGAGATCACTCAATTCTTACTTTCCAGATGCTCAAATTGTCCATAACCGGGGACACGGCTTATCGATTAGTTTTACACTCTGCAGAGGTTTGCACACTTTTCTCCACAAGACTTGATCACCTCCTTTGTAGTCCTCGCACTGCCTGGTGTTTGAGAATCAGAAGACCCAGACATAGTATTTCTGAAGTGTTCCCTCTTAACCCTGGGTAGACCGGTACACCTACATATATAACTACATCTGCTAATCTAGCACTGTAAGAGGTCACACAACGTACTCAACTAAGCCAGAGCCCATAATAGCTTGTGGTTGTGCAGGTAAGCTTCTAGTCATGAAAAATTGATGAATCCTTTTGAGCCTGGGTGGAAGTCCATAGGGTGATCACACGGGTACTTCGGGATCCCCTGGACAAGTCCACTGGTTTCTCCAGGGTGTCCGGGCAAGTCCACTGGTTTCTCGAGGGTGCCCCTTACCATCCACCCTGATGTGTGTTAATGTTGCCACCTTAAGGTTATCCTTAATTATTATATCACTCGCAACTTCCATGATCTCACATACCAATCCCCGTCTACAATGGCATAGCAAAATCCCTACAACGTTGGCAACAAAGAAGTAAAGGCTCAGACCTACCTCATTGCACTACTGGGTTTATAATATAGCCAACTAACATATTCATGCAAACCCTACATCAAAGGACTAAATGCATATATAAAACATAGGTATAAAACCCTACATCAAAGTGAAGATCACGAGTTGAAGAGTTATGAGGCAAGGTTCTACGATAAAGTCTATAATGAAAATGGTAGATGGAGTTTGTGGCATAAAGGTTTTATGTTAGAAAATGTATGTAACATCTCGTGAAGTCTAAATTTGTATAATGATAGCATATAACCAGAGAGGTTCCTAATGATCTTCTCAAGAAAGCTCAATCAAGAATCAAATTAAATTAATGATGAAATTGAATTACGATAAAAGAAAAACTATATGAAGTGTTAAGGTTGAAACAGTGGCTAGACATAGATGAACAATTAGGAAAAAAATTCTAACAGCAAGATATGGACCGAAAGATCAATTTTGCTGAAGGAAACATTTTCAAAAGAATTACAGATAAATAGATATAGCAAAAATAATCAAATACATATTTTAAATTTGTGTCAAATTGAATTTACCAAAAGTGAAATGTTTTTGTCTCATGATAAACTTTGTGTTGCAGCGAATCCGTGGATATAAAATTTGTCGAATTCGGACTTACGGTCTAGGAGATATGAATTTCCAAAGTTTGAGTATTTTTCTGAAAAACAATTACGGGATTTACTCAGTGCTCACCGGAGTTTCGCCGGAGTTTCGTCGGAGTTGGAGAAGAAAAGGTCCAGACGTCAACGAATGGCCGAACGGCGGAGAGGAGGCCGAGGCGAACTTGAGAGATACAGAGGTGAGATCGTTCTTGTCCTCGGGCGCGGTGGAGAAGCCGCCGGAGTTGCGAAAACGGGTAAATCTTGGCGAGCAATTTCTCTCGGAATAGATCCATATAAAGAGAGGTTTTCAGGAAGAGGGATGAGGGCTTCGAGGCTCACCTAGGGGTCCTATTTATAGTGGCCGAGGGAGCCGGTACAGGGAGATCAAACGAGCTCATTGTGGCCTCTAATGACGGATTGATTCCAGAACAATTAAGAAAACAAAGTGGAATTTTAATCCTCTGAATGGGTTCTCCATGCAATACAAAAGATCTTTCGTGTTGATAAGAAGTGGAAAGAGCGAACGTTTCAAGTGCTAGAGGGAGAGGAAGATGTACAGGTACCATGGCTATTTTTGTTCTCCTCCAGATTGAAACGTACAGAGGAGGAAGAAGGGGTTCCTGGACTTGTGCTAAGGAAAAAAATAAGATGGGCCTTAGTGGGGAACCAGGCCCAAGGGGAAAATTGAAAGAGAGAAAGAAAAAAAAATTAGAAGTGGGCATGGTCCAAATAGGCTTAGGACATAATTACAAAATAATATTTTTTGGTGCAAAAGTTTTAAAACAGCAAATAAAATAAATGTTCACATTTATTTTTAATTTAAGTGTGCAAAACTTTTGTATAAACAACAAATAAAATTTTATTAATAAATGTTCAAATGAACATAAATAACATTCATATATTTCGAAAATAGTTTTAGCCAAAAATTAAATAGTTGTCCTGCTCTTATTATTCAATAAGTGTATTATAATTATCCCCAAAAATGTTCTCTTTTATAAATTCTCAATTAAAAAATAATAATTGAGCCATATTAAACATTTCCGAATATAATTTTGGAGAAGTCATGTTATCTCCCCTCATAAATTTTATTTGATTAATTTGGAAATATTTAAATGACAGTAAAACTCCAAATAATATCATATTTCAATTGGAACTCCAAAATCCAAACAAACTCCATATGAAATATTCATCCACCACATTTGAGAAAGTCATCTTATTCTCACTCCAAAATTGTGATTGTGGTTTCCAATATTTCAAAAAGAGTCAAACAGAAATTAAAGCCCTTTGATTTCTTGAATAAACTTCCCCAACCATAGTTTTCTTTATTGGACAAAATGTTACCCAACTTATATAACATGATTAAAAAAAGTTTTAAACAAGAACTCAAAAGGTTTTAATTCTCGTGAAAAAATAAAATAATTTCACATAATCCACCACACAACAATCAAACAAATAATCTTGTTTATTTATTTAATATAACATTCCAAAATATAGAATTTTGGGATGTTACAAACCTACCACACTTAAAATGAATCTCGTCCTCGAGATACGGAAAGGCTATAAAGGAAAGGTTAGGGTTGGGGTCTCCTTGCAATTCCATTGATCATCATGAAGATCCCCGGTGCTACCACACTTCAAATAAACGCATGCACCACCTCTATAGTGTTGACAACACATTTCTCCTCAAATTTCTTGTAATAACTCCTTCATTGATGCTCTCCTGTTAGAGGCATAACATTTCCTTCAATATCCTGGGTCTTTGCATCAAAATAAAATTCTTCCGAGACTGGATCTTCTCATCTGACAGGTTTAGCGCCAATGCTAAACAACTATCAAAAAATCTCATGGAGGTCTGCATTACTGGTTACCTGCAAGAAATGGGTCTTGGCTTCATTCTCACCGTGTAACCTACGATTGGCAACATCTGCCATGTACATGGGTTCCTCATCATACCATTCTATGGTTTAAGCAAGGCTTCAATGGGCGTCGGCACTTTACTGTGGGTAAGTCACTCAGATTTACCATTCCAAATAACAAGAGCGAATGATAAGAGTAAGTCGTCATGGTGGTCAAGCCATGTCGCACCCAAATCATTACCCTGTATAAGGTTTAGTGAATCTCGCATTCTAACACTCGGGCATCCTCACAGGCATTGCAGATTTCTCTTGTCCACGAACTGGGTTCGAATAAATCCATCGATTCTGCAAGCCAAACAAAAACAACTATCATTTCACCAAAACCCTCTGGTTTTACGTATCCTCCTATGGAATAGCTATAACTTGATCGGTAGACGTTTCATGGATCCTTCATAATTCTTCCTTCGACAAGACTGTGCTTGTTCCTTGGTAAATCCTGGGCCTGTGGGTTATGGCCCACTTCAACACTTGTATAGCTTTTACTCATCCTTGGACTTACAACTGATTCATATTCTCCGGTTCTCATCCTACTTCATTTCCTTCATCTCCTTGTGGTAACCAACATAACAAAATCAAAACTGCAATTTATTTTTGCCCATCTCCTTTCTACGGATCGACATGAACAACACGTTTATTTCTCCTTTGACCCTATGGTTTTATGAAATACTACCACACTTAAAATGAATTGTACCAATTCATCCATAGTCCATATTTCTCATATCCTCGAAAATGGTCAAAATCTAAGGGAGTGGCAACTCTTACAATTCAACATGGCACTGATGATTCAACTTTATTGATCCATGAAATATTACATTCTCCAAGACTTCCATTACATAGGTCAACTCAACCTACTCATGAAAATAAAATTGCTTCCTACTACTTATTACTGATATCATAATCTCGACTACTCAGTTTTAGATTTCTTTTGATTCGAACATTCCCTAGCATAATGTCCCGCTTCCTTGCAGAAAAAACAAATGGCTTCTGACTTGTCTTGAGGCTTCCTTGTGATTTTCTGGACTCCTTGGTTCTTGGCTTCTTGTCCGAACATTCATGGTAGATGTGCCATCAGTTCTTGCACCTAAAACATGTGATATGACTCGGGTCCTTCTCTGTAGAAATTCGGTTACTCTGGGGAGGTACTCGTTTCCTCTTTGGGGACTTCTTTGTACCGACCAGGGCTTATATTTCATGTGAATCAAATTTCCACTTCTTCTATCGGGAAGTATCCTGGATTCTCTTTTCTTTCCTTGGTGCAATACTATGAAAAATGTACTTTTTCTCCACATGAATAGGAAGCTTTGGAACAAAATCTGGTTAGGCTCCATCAGGGTCTTCAACATCGTCCTTCATCACATGTTCTTTCATACCTTCTTGGAGGGCTTCCTTCATTCCTTCCTTCTGCTTCCGGGTAGTTTGTTGTACCATGGGATGAATGTGAAACTGAGCATGGTAATGATCCGTTACTTCACATAAGAAACATGTAACCTGCCGGGTTGGGCATTCTTCGGCTGGGTGTTTTTCTTCACAATGTGGGCATCCGTCCTTGTGTTCTTCATGGATGTGTTCAACTTCTCCCCAAATCTTACATGCACAAGGTTTCTTCATCATCTTACTATCGTAAGGCTTCCGGGTAAGACGAGACCTTAGCAGAGTCGTCTTGAATTCTTCCCAAGTCTTTACTCCATTCCATCCTTGTATGGCTTGATACAATTTCCACCATGTTGCGGCACTTCCTTCAAAGTACTGAAGAGCGTATGGTACTTCATCCTTCCTTTCAACAAGGTTGATCCTCAGGTGATTCTCCATGTTACGAATCCATTGCTCGGTCTCCAACTGAGTCTTGGGTCCCGAGAATTTGAGTCTTCATTCATCATCTATTGGGTCCAAGGGTTTTGGGATGAGATAGAGTTGGAGGAGTAGAGAGATACACACATCACACAAATCAATCATGATTCACACATTCATTCAATCAAACATTAATATAGTACGGCCACCCACATAAGTTGGTATGGTCAGATACTCAAATTGTAAACGTTCAAACTTATTTTCTCATGGTGGTCTACTAGTAAACTAACTTCTCCAGATCTTAGTTCTAGTCTCCACGGGGCTTCTTCTGCTTGTGTTGGATATTCTCAAGTTCTTCAGCCAGATAATCTCTGTCGAGACAGAGTTTCCTATGGCGTCCCAGTATGTCTTGGAGTTGATTCTTGAGCTTCTGTATCTCAACATCTTTGGCATGAGCTATGGTCCTGCTATTCTCCAGTTCCTGACGAAGTTTCCGAACTTCAAGGTCTTCCTCCGCATGCTTGGTTACCTCCAGCTTCTGGGCCTTGAGTTCTTCATGCAGTGCTTCCTTATCGAATAAGACTTCAAGAAGGTCCATCTGGAGGTTCCTGATGTAATGCTCCAAGTTTTGGTTCTACACCGTCAGAGGTGAAAACTTCAGCTTGTGCTCCTTCGTCAATAAGATATGTGCTCCACCAGCTTTCTGCCATCCAAACTTTCCAAAACTGTTCTTGCCTAGCTCATTACAATGATGATAGCACAGGCGTGCAATTGCATCATGAATGGCAGTGTTGATGCCCATATCCTTGTTGCGGGCTATCATCTCATATGTGATGTCTCCTTTCTTGGGGTCTCCTTGACGTCCAAAAACTCGAGTCTTAACGAACCATGTTTCGGTTCTTCTCTTGTTCACCTTGATCTCCGGTATCGGCAACTTCAGCAGTCTGACCAGTACCATGAGGGTTAGACCACAAAGAACGTCCTTGTAGTGCTCTCTGGTGTTCAGGGTGAAATTCTCCATCTAAAATTTGAAATAAGAAGAGTTTTGGTCAAGTGTTCAAAAGATGAGGGAAAATTCAGGAAAAAAATGTTCTCTTGGGGTCTTGCTGGTACTAAGCCATTTCCTAGGGTCACGTCCTACAGTCAACATGTGCTCTGATACCATTTCTGTAACGACCTGACCTCAGGCGGTCAAGTCTCTATGTATCTGTGCTATCCCTGGATCGGTATGCTAGCACACACACAATACATTAATGTATATATCAAAGTGCAATCACATGTATAAATAACAAAACTGATATATACCTTAAGAATCTTAGCAAAAATAGGCAAATGGGTGTGGAGTCCCATCAACGCCATCGTTAAGTTGAGTGCGGACTGTAACCCTATAACGAAAATTCACTCGTCAAAGAAATCCTGCAACATGATACGTTGCAGCCGTGTAGGTCAGTACGTTGAATGTACTAGCAAGTCACACCACAAGAGATGAATAAATGTCCTCGTTATACATGCAACATGGCTGGTGGATGGTTCTAAATTTAATTTGCATAAAGCTAATTTTTTCCCTATCATCAAAAGAATATCATATTGTTACTACATAATTCATCATAATATGGTTGAGATGGTTGCTCCATTCAATCTATACCCAAATTTATTAAAACCCGTTAAATTAATTAAGAGTGACGAGATCGCTCAATTCCCACTTTCCAGATGCTCAGATTGTCCATAACCTGGGACACGGCTAATTGATTAGTTTTACACTCTGTAGAGGTTTGCACACTTTTCCCCACAAGACTCGATCACCTCCTTTGTAGTCCTCGCACTGCCTGGTGTTTGAGAATTGGAAGATCGAGACATAGTCTTTCTGAAGTGATCCCTCTTAACCCTGGGTAGACCAGTACACCTACATATATAAATACATCTGCTAGTCTACCACTGTAAGAGGTCACACAACATACTCAACTAGGCCAGAGCCCATAATAGCTTGTGGCTATGCAGGTAAGCTTCTAGTCATGAAAATTTGATGAATCCCTTTGATCCTGGGTGGCAGTCCATAGGGTGATCACACGGGTACTCCGGGATCCCCTGGGCAAGTCCACTGGTTTCTCCAGGGTGCCTAGGCAAGTCCACTGGTTTCTCCAGGGTGCCCCTTACTAGTCCACCCAGATGTGTGTTAATATTGCCACCTTAAGGTTACCCTTAATTATTATATCACTCGCAACTTTCATGATCTCAATGAATGGCCAAACGGCGGAGAGGAAGCCAAGACGAACTTGAGAGATGCAGAGGTGAGATCATCCTCATCCTCGGGCGCGGTGGAGAAGCCGCCGGAGTTGCGAAAACGGGTAAATCTCGGCGAGCAATTCCTCTTGGAATAGAGCGATATAAAGAGGGGTTTTCAGGAAGAGGGATGAGGGCTTCGAGACGCACCTTGGGGTCCTATTTATAG
Organism: Triticum timopheevii; assembly: GCA_963921465.1. Taxonomy (NCBI): domain Eukaryota; kingdom Viridiplantae; phylum Streptophyta; class Magnoliopsida; order Poales; family Poaceae; genus Triticum; species Triticum timopheevii. Next base: position 379,329,200 of record OY997274.1, read on the forward strand.
TGACCGAGGGAGCCGGTACAAGGAGATCAAACGAGCTCATTGTGGCCTCTAATGATGGATTGATTCCGGAACAATTAAGACATCAAAGTGGAATTTTAATCCTTTGAATGGGTTCTCCATGCAATACAAAAGATCTTTTGTGTTGATAAGAAGTGGAAATAGCGAACATTTCAGGTGCTAGAGGGAGAGGAAGATGTACAGTTGCCATGGGTGTTTCTGTTCTCCTCCAGATTGAAATGTACAGAGCAGGAAGAAGGGGTTCCTGGACTTGGGCTAAGGGAAAAAAATAAGATGAGCCTTAGTGGGGAACCAGGCCCAAGGGGAAAATGGAAAGAGAGAAAGAAAAAAAAATAGAAGTGTCCATGGTCCAAATAGGCTTAGGATATAATTACAAAATAATATTTTTTTGGTGCATAAGTTTTAAAACAGAAAATAAAATGAATGTTCACATTTGTTTTTAATTTTAGTGTGCAACATGTTTGTATAAACAACAAATAAAATTTTATTAATAAATGTTCAAATGAACCTAAATAACATACATATATTTCGAAAATAGTTTTAGCCAACAATTAAATAGTTATCCTGCTCTTATTATTCAATAAGTTATTATAATTATCCCCAAAAATGTTTTCTTTTATAAATTCTCATTTAAAAATTAATAATTGAGCCATATTAAACATTTCCAAATATAATTTTGGAGAAGTCATGTTATCTCCCCTCATAAATTTATTTGATTAATTTGGCAATATTTAAACGACAGTAAAACTCCAAATAATATCATATTTCAATTGGAACTCCAAAATCCAAACAAAATCCATATGAAATATTCATCCACCACATTTGAGAAAGTCATCTTATTCTCACTCCAAAATTGTGATTGTGGTTTCCAATATTTCAAAAAGAGTCAAACAGAAATTAAAGCCCTTTGATTTCTTGAATAAATTTCCCCAAGCATTGTTTTCTTTATTGGACAAAATTTTACCCAACTTTTATAACATGATTAGAAAAATCTTTAAACAAGAACTCAAAAGGTTTTAATTCTCGTGAAAAAATAAAATAATTTCACACAATCCATCACACAACAATCAAGCAAACAATCCTATTTATTTATTTAATATAACATTCCAAATATAGAATTTTGGGATGTTACAATTTGATTGACAAATCTCATGCGTGCAATGCACGTGTACCTTACAACTCTAAATAGTGTTTGTGTGTGTGTTGTGCGTGTTAAACACATTGTACGTAGTATCATACATGGTTTAGATTCTGAACATCTAGCTAGAGCATACATGTACTATGATTTGAATTTAACCTAAAATGGATACATATGTATTTGAATTTGAGATCGTATGTACATGCAATTCATATTTATATAGGAATTTACTACTCCTATATTCATGTCACGTGTTGTGAAGATAATATTTAGATGGTTGTATAAGTAACCCGAGTACAATCCCATTCAAACAGGGTAAATGTACTCAAATTTAGTCCATATGCTAGACAACACGAATTATTATTTTACTGTTGAGGGAAGTGCAAATTGATTTGGTACTATATATACATGTTATGTTTGTTGTCCCGATTTTTTTAGTTTTTTGTTGTTGTATTTGAATGCATTTCTAGTAATATAGTAAAATGGGACATGGCTCTCTCTAGTGATGAGGTGCAAATTGTCTTTTTTTGTACACGTTAAGCTTGTTCTCCGGGAATTTCAAGCCACGCCTTGTTATGCCGAAATTTCAAGCTAGCATCTCTATCTATCATGCTGCGAAACTCCCGCCTCTTCAACCCGCGCCTTGTTACTCCGAAATATTTAAGACATATCTTTGTCTCGTTGTGCTCCAAAAACTCCCTCCTTCTCAACCTGCGCCTTGCTATCCCAAAGTTACAACACGCGCGAAAACTCCCACCTCCTGCGAAATCCCGACACGCGAAATGCCCGTGATACACCTGAACCGAAAGAACCACCTAGCTCAAATCGGTGGGGGTACTTTTGTAACCTACCCCACATTTTGGATAAGCGCGTACCTAAGCCTTGGTTCCGCCTCCCATCCCATCCGCCCACTGATTCATACACCAAGGCCGCGAAAACCCACGAAGCCCAACACCCTCCTCCATCTGCCACCCAGCCGGAGCCTCTTCCCCCACAACATCATCCACAGCAACACCTCGACGTCCCTCATCCACCGCACCGGATGAGGATCCTTCGTTGATCTAGTTGTCCCGCCGGTTCAGCCACCCCATCCTCCACCTCCAAGGAGGTGCCCCAATGTTCCCCTCGTCTTCTGCGCCCCCTCCATTCCCACACCGCCATCTTCACCCGCACCACCGGAAGAGAAGCATCATCACTGATTCTTTGGATGAATTTAGGCCTAATCGGCACCACAAAAGAGGTTCTACACTAATTGCCGCATTTTCTTCTTGATTCAATACAACGATGCTGCTGGTTCTCGGTCCCGAGCCGACGTGGCGCGGCTCCATCCACAGCGGCTTTGCCGGCCACTTCCTCCACGGCATCGCTCCCTCGGTGGTGACGTCCAAATTAGTAGGAGTTGTTGCTGCTTTGGCTCTCACTCGCACTGCTGCTCTGCTCTTGCTCTCGGTCCCCTGCCTGGTCTACTCTTGCTCTTGCTCTTGCTCGTGCTGATGCTCCTGCTCTTTCACTTGCTTGCGCTGCTGCTCTCGCTCTTGCTCTTGCTTACGTTGCTGCTCTACTCTTGTGTGCGCTGCTGCTGCACGAGTAGCAGATCCTGCTCTCCCTCGAGCCTCTGCAACTACTACACGAGATGCTCCTACATGACCAGCTGCCCTGGCTCTCGCACGCCCTGCTGCTCCGGGCGCTACTGCTACTGCTACTGCTTTTCTGCTACTAGTGCATTCAGTTTTGACAGTAAAATTTAGTTTCGATAGCAAAATTCAGTTTTGACAGTTAAATTTAGTTTCGACAGTTAAATTCAGTTTCGACAGTTAAGTCCAGAGATGAGAGGCCGATGTATTTTACGTCATCTATTGGAGATGCTATTAGAATTCCACTCAGATTAACGTTGTCTCTCTTGTCCTGCTTCAGCCTCACTGTCGTACAATTCACCGGAGATGCTCCAACGATGAAACCCTCCATCACAGCGGGGCAGTACCCCGGGCTCCATCTCCAGATGCCTAAGATCTTCTTCCCTCCTCCGACAGCCAAATTAGCGGGAGCATCCTCACCGACCAACCCAAAAATGCTGAGATTGACATGGCTTCGCCAAAGAGGTTATACACTTGTTACATCGCTTTTTTACTCTACATGTTATATATATTGTCCACTGAGCACATGTAGTAACATGAAATACAATTAGTTCTCCTACTATATGACAAATAGTGAGGTACCAGGCAACTTAGCTATCCGTGAGGGACTCTCTTGAATGCCATTATTATTTATCTCTACGTGTTTGAGTTGTGTATTTGTAGATGGGCCTGGGAGTTGAGCTAGTAGGGAAGTGGCCTAGGTCCAAAGTAGTAGAAGTAGCACAAAAACATTTTTTAAGTGTAGGCTTTTCCCTGCTCAATCCTACCTACTAGAATTGGCAGTGCTTGAAAGGAAAAGTGAAGGAAAAACATAGGAATTGGAAAGTTTCCTATGGTACTACTATTCATGCATTTGGTTCAAAGGAATGGAGCAAAGGAAAACTGTAGGATTTGTTCCTTTAGTGTCTCCTTGAAAGGAAAAACCGTACGAATTTTAATATCCACGTTTCCTCCTTTTCAAATTCCTATTCATGAAGCACAACTAAGAGATAGTAGCATAATAACATTATAACCGTACATTTTCTTGTGGTTTGACTTAATCTCACCATGCTTCTTTGCATCCTGTGATCTTCCAATTCTTGTGAAGCAAACACCCATATTGGCAGAAATCTTGTATTTTTAAATTCTCTGTTTTGCACATGCATTCCTATCCTATTCCTATGTATTTCCTATCCCTGCATTGTTAGAATCCCCAAATTCAAACTAGCCCTTACACAATTACTTCTGTTACTGATATGTGTCAAAGAAAACCTTGTGTGGTTTGTCCCGCTCCTGCTGCATTGTGTTCCACCCCAGCTCAGGTGCTCCAACGATGGAAGGGTTCACCATAGTAGGGATCTGCCTTCCAGACTGTCTTTTGACGCCTCAGATCTTCTTTCCCACCGCCGCCAGCCACGACAACTGCATTACCATCATCAACTAAGCAGATGACCTTGAGGACTACACGGTTCCGCAAGAGAGGTCGCACTCTTTCGTGTCTGCTTACGTTATGCATCGCTTAATATGATGACATGCTACTTTATCATCCTGTTCACCTATTAGACTCTGAGTCGGGTCCAAACTAATGCTCAAACTTGAGTTTTTAAATAGTTGTGGGGTACATATTGGGGCAGCAATCAATACTATTTGTCTACTATCTGGTTAATCTTGGGTGCCTACTATGAGTTTCATGTTAGGTGGAAACAAACATTAAAGGAGCCATTATCTGTACTTTTTAACTAAAGCTATTATCAGCCTGCTATCTGGTTTTGGGCCTATCCATAGTTTGCTACCATCACTCTGGATTTGTGCATGCACTCCTTACAAAATCTCACTATGTTTTATTCCTATGCATGTCAGTTATTGTACACAATGGAATTGAACATGTAGAGAAAAAGAGACGAGCCTTGCATGGCAATAAAATTTCATGCAGACGTTGCTCCATGGTGGGTGCAAAGGCAGCCCCCCTCCACCCATTTCAGATTGTAATCAAGAGGAAGATAATAGTTCTGAGAGGGATTCACAAGGAGAAGACCACTCCTTTTTACCCCTTGAGGTCTTCGCTCTAACTTGGCGTGCTGATGTTGGTAATATCATGCATATGGTGCCTCGCATTGCTTACTTTATACATCAAATATGTCATTTGCTTAGTTTAGACATGCTTTGTGTGAATACCATATGTTTATTTTCTTTATCATATATGTGAATCATGCAATGCCATCTTGTTTAGCCAGACATCATATATGTGAATTTTGCAATGCCACCCTGGTTAGCCAGTCATCTTATATGTGAATTATATCATGCCATCATTTCTTATTATGTATTAAATTTGTCAAAACATTTAGTACATTCAATTACTCTTCCTATGGATCAGCCATTCGACACGGTCATGGAAAAATCTGGAGTGGAAACAAGGTCTTCAGAGCAGACAATGCTATCTGACAAAGTGCATGTCTTGCTGGTTACGGATAGCTCCTCAGAGGAGGATTCCGAGACAGATGACCAGTCCTATTCCCCCCCCCCCCGAGGTGCATGCTCTAACTTGGTGAAAGGATCGAGAAGAGGTGTCTAGAGGGGGGTGATTAGACCCTCAACAAGTAAAGGTAGCAATTTTTAAACTTTTCAAGTAAAGGGTGGAGATTAGCACAATTTCAAGCATTCACAATACAATTCAAGCACACATGGCAAGAGTATATGATTAGAAGAAAGTAAAGCATGCAACTTGCAAGAAAGTAAAGGGATGGGATTGGAGTGTGCAAATGCGATTGGAGACACGGAGATTTTTGGCGTGGTTTCGATAGGTGCTGCCATCGTACATCCACGTTGGTGGAGACTTCAACCCACGAACGGTAACGGTTGCGCGAGTCCATGGAGGGCTCCACCCACGAAGGGTCCATGAAGAAGCAACCTTGTCTATCCCACCATGGCCATCGCCCACGAAAGACTTGCCTCACTTTGGTAGATCTTCACGAAGTAGGCGATCTCCTTGCCCTTACAAACTCCTTGGTTCAACTCCACAATCTTGATGGAGGCTACCAAGTGACACCTAACCAATCTAGGAGACACCACTCTCCAAAAGGTAATAGATGGTGTGTTGATGATGAACTCATTGCTCTTGTGCTTCAAATGATAGTCTCTGCAACACTCAACTCTCTCTCCCTCTCTCACAGATTTGGATATGGTAGAAAGATGATTTGAGTGGAAAGCAACTTGGGGAAGGCTAGAGATCAAGATTCTTATGGTTGGATTGGAATGTCTTGGTCTCAACACATGAGTAGGTGGTTCTCTCTCAGAAAATGAGTAGTGGAAGTGTAGGCACATTTTGATGGCTCTCTCACAAATGGAGAAGGGGGTGGAGGGGTATATATAGCCTCCACACAAAATCTAACTGTTACACACATTTTACCAAACTCGATGGGACCGAATAGTGAAAATCGGTGAGACCGACCTGGTTCAAAATGTGAACGTTAGGCTTTTCGGTGGGACCAACAAGGTCAACTCGGTGGGACCGATGTGCTAGGGTTAGGGCAAAACCTCATCTCGGTGAGACCGATTGCGTGAACTCGGTGATAGGGGCAAAGGTGTCCCGTCTTTCAATGAGATGATGGATATTGCTTTGGTGGAAGTCGACTTTGACGATCCGACTACGAACGTGCGAGGACGTCGCGCCTTAGCAATCGCTAAACCAACTCCGAGAGGTTATTGACCACGTCGGAGCACGATCAACCTGACCACGAGGGTCTGTTTCCTGCGAGCAAACAAAGAACAAGCAAGACACTGAGATTGCAATCTGGATATTGCGAATATAAGATGAAAGCTTTATTGATCAAGGTGGGGTTCTGTGACGCCTTTGTCTGGTCGTTGAACACTTAACGAAGTACGTGAAGTTGCAGCTATGGCGAACTTTAATCTAAACAAAACCCAAGGTCTAAACGGTGCCCTAAGGGCTGTATATATGGAGGAAGAGGGGGGGGGGGGTAATTTCGTGGCCCTTGGTGGAGAGGTCCGAAATCAACCCTATCTCTTGTTTCCCCACACATACGGACTCTAAAAATAGCCTATACTTATGTATTTCGAAATAACATGGGCCTGGCCCAATAATAAGGTGACGCAGCACCTAGAATAGCCTCTAGACGAAATTTATGAAGTGGCATCTTGTATATTTCGTCCAAGGCTTCATGCACCCATTATGGTGGCTTCAAAGTCCTAAAATCATCACTTGTAACTCCGTTCTTGTTCCCCTTGCGCATGCCATCATCTCCATGCTTGTTCTTGCTCCAATGTTCATCCTTCTCCAAGCTAGGCCCTTCATTTGTAAGCAAAACAAATGTATCCAATTTAGGCAGCATCATATTCTCATGAACATTAGAATCATTACCAAGAAACGAAAGTACCTGGTAATTTAGTTGGCGTGCTCGAGCTCTAGTAATTGGTCCAGTATGTATAGCAGCAGGAGTTGTGGGTGTAACAATGGTATTGATGTCCTCATCACTCGGTGAGATCGATTTTAGCAATAAGCAAACAGAGACTTGGTCAAGCAAACTCGATAGGACCGACTACACATTTTGGTGGGACCGAAATAACTGCAATAGGCAACAAAGAGTTTGCAGGGCCATCTCGGTGAGGCCGAGATCCCATCGGTAAGACCAAACTGATTAGAGTTTCTGGCAATGGCTATGTCAATGAACTCGGTGGCGCCAGATAGATCAAATCGGTGGGGCTGAGTTTGACTTTAGGTTTAGGACATATGTGGAAATGAGAAAGTGGTTGAGGGATTTGGAGCATATCACTAAGCACTTTGAGCAAGCAAGCCATTAAGCAACACCTCATCCCCTTTTAATAGTATTGGCTTTCCTATGGACTCAATGTGATCTTGGATCACTAAAATGAAAATGTAGAGTCTTGAGCTTTTGCCAATATGTGTCCTTAGCATCTTGAAAGGGTTCCACATCCTCTTGTCCTGCCACTCCACTGTTGAACTTATCTAAAACATACTAGATAGAAGTATTAGTCCAACAAGAGATATGTTGACATTAATTACCAAAATCACCAAGGGAGCACTTGTGCTTTCAATCTCCCTACTTTTTGGTAATTGATGACAGTATACATCAAAGGTTTAGATAAATATATGAAGTGTAACAAGTAAAGCTTTGGAAGAATATGCAACATGCATTGGCTCCCCCTACATATATGCAATCATGTGAAGATAGATTACGAAAATATGTGAATGCATAAGCATGTCATAGCAAGCAATGAGTTACATGTATCTTGGCTATATGCATCAGAGCAAATGATGTGAAATGCAGAAAATGTACCTTCATGTTCATGAGTTCTTCTTGCAAACAATATGTACATCAGCAAGAGATCATCATGCACATGAGTGTGATGCATATACTTACCTTGTGGTCTTGAGTTGACTTTGGAAGAGATGAACATGAGAAAACAGGGTTAGATAACACAGGAACATCTACTAATCAGAGCAAGAATGAGAAACCACAAGAGTACCAAGACAGGGATGACATGTAGTGAGTGAGTACTTAGTACTCTATTTGGAAATTGACATGTCCCCAAGGGATAAAGATGTGCAATGAATTCCAAAGATTTTCTTCCCTTAGAAGTTCTTCTCCCCCTGAATCTGATATTGGATAATGGAAGAAGATAGGGTAATAGAAAATCAAAGCAAATGAAAAACAGAGCAAAAGACACAAAGAAACATCTTCTACTAACATGTCTTCCCCCTCTTAAAGACATGTGGCTTCTCTCCTCTTTGTATACCAAGCATCTGGGAAGATTAAGAAGTCTTTCTCTCCCTTTGATGTGATCTCTCTCTCCCCCTTTGACATCAATTTCCAAGAAGAGATCTTCTGGAGCATAAGTCAAATAGGTTTGGTCCTCGAGTCACATGACTAAGCAGCAAGTAGGTTGTGATGCAGGTAGTTGATAAGAATCATCGAGTGGAGCTGGATCAGATATGTAGGATGCAAATGGGAAAATATTTCCTCAGTAGTGAAATCGGTAACACTGAATCTTTTTCTTCGGTGACACCGAGTTGTTTCGGTCTAGCCGGTAAGAAAAGATCGGTGAGGCCGAGTTCAACATAGAGAAAAATTTCTCATCTCAGCTCACTAGGAAATTAGGATCTCACAAAGATTTGTAGGGAATTAGCTAAAGGATTTGCAATGAATTAAATGCAGAAGATATCAGAGAAAAGAAAACAGGTCTAGATGAAGTTATTTTTGAAAGGGAACAAGCATGCAAGAGATAAATGCAAGAACACAGAGAAACAATAGAGAACTTCATCTAGAATTTGTCGGCAACAAAGTCACCTATGTTAGAGTATATTGACTTAGGAGTCAAGTGAATACACTTGATCGTAGGTCATACTCATTGTTTAAGCTCAAAATCGGTTTTTCATTTTTTGTTTAAGCATTTTGATGTATTCACATCTTGTTGAGCTGCATTGACCCATGTCTTGGGGTAAAGCTTCTCCAATATGGAATGACATACCTTGGTGGTGGTGTTGATCTTGATCATGTAGTTGAACTTGTGTAGGATGCTCAAGGTTGATGTACTTCATCTAGAGTTTGGAGCATCACTTGTAGTTTGAGTTGATCTTCCTACATGGGTTAGTTTTGCAAGGAAGAGCACTTGTGTATCCAAAATGACAATCATGAAGTTTGATACCAAATAAAATTTGATATATAGAAATTTTCAAAGGATATATAGAAAGGATTCATGCTTCCATGTCTTCAACCACCATATTGTGGAGACTTGGTGATGTAGAGATTGCTTAAAATGTGAGTGAATTGCAATCTCATAGAATTGGGCTTATCCAAGTACCTATAGGGGTTAGATAGCATGCAAGAGTACAAGTATATCCAAGACATATGATCATCATCATAAGAGAAATATCAAGGATTGGTCATATAAAGACTCATGCCTTGCATGCATCGAAATGGAGTTTCTACTCCAAGTTTGAGGCATCAATGATGTTCAATTCACCTCTCAAACGGCAAAATACTTTTTCGTCAAGCGGTTTGGTGACTATATCCGCCAATTTCTTATCGGTACAAACATGTTTAAGATTGATATCTCCCTTAGCAACATGATCTCGAATGAAATGATGATGAACGTCAATATGCTTAGTTTGAGAATGTTGCACGGGATTATGAGCAATCTTAATAGCACTTTCATTGTCACAATCAATGGAACATGTTTCACATATATCCCATAATCTTTAAGATTTTGGGTCATCCAAAGTAATTGAGCACAACATGAACCGGCGGCAATGTATTCCGCTCCGGTAGTTGATAAGGATACCGAGTTTTGTTTCTTGCAGGACCAAGACACAAGAGATCTGCCAAGAAATTGACAAGCACCCTAAGTGAAATTTCTATCAACCTTGTCACTGGCATAGTCGAATCGGAGTAGCCAACAAGATCAAAATAAGACCTCTTAGGATACCAAATGCCAAAGTTTGGTGTGTGAATTAAGTATCTCACTATCCTTTTCACAACATTAAGATGACATTCTTTGGGGGCCGCTTGATATCGTGCACACATGCACACACTTAGCATAATATCGGGACGGGAGGCACATAGATATAACAATGAACCAATCATAGAGCAGTAAAACTTTTGGTCAACCGGTGCGCCATCCTTTGTCCAGTCAAGATGTCCACTAGTAGGCATGGGTTTACTCATACCTTTGCATTCTTGCATGTTGAACTTCTTGAATAAGTCCTTGGTATACTTTGTCCGAGAAACAAATTTACCCTCCTTTGTTTGTTTGATTTGCAAACCAAGAAAGAACTTGAGCTCACTCATCATAGACATCTCAAACTTCTCCGACATTAGCCTTCCAAACTTTTCACTAAAATGAGGGTTAGTCGAACCAAATATGATATCATCCACATAAATTTGGCATGCAAAATAATTCACCATTAACCCTTTTAGTAAAAAGTGTAGAATCAATCTTTCCAATCTCAAATCCTTTTTCAATAAGGAACTTAGTCAAGAATTTATACTATGCTCTAGGAGCTTGTTTAAGACCATAAAGAGCTTTGTGAAGTTTGTATACATGATCGGGTTTCTTGTGATTAACAAAGCTGGGAGGTTGTTTAACATAAACTTCCTCCTCAATTTCACCATTAAGGAATGCACTATTAATGTCCATTTGATATAAAGTGATATCATGATGATTGTCATAAGCAAGTAAGATGCGAATGGATTCAAGTCTAGCAATAGGGGCATATGTCTCACCATAGTCCATACCTTCGACTTGAGTATACCCTTGAGCGACGAGACGAGCCTTGTTGCGTAGAAATTGTCCATATTCATCTTTCTTATTCTGAAACATCCATTTGGTTCCAATAACACTGTGCTTCTCATCGGGCTTTTCAACCAATGTCCACACTTGGTTCCTCTCGAAATTGTGTAGCTCTTCATGCACGGCGTTCACCCAATCCGGATCATCAAGAGCATCTTCAACCTTCATAGGATCAATACGAGAAATGAATGAGTAATGTTCACAAAAGTTAGCCAAATGAGTTTTAGAGCGAGTAATTCTCCCGGTTTGATTATCATCAAAGATTTGTTCGACGGGATGATCTCTTGAGACTCTTGCTCGAAGTCGTGAGATCTTTTGTTTGGGTCCGGGTGGAACATCCTCTTCATTGTCTTGTTCTTCTTCGTGTCTTCCTTCGTTGTCGTTGGCGTTGTTGTTCTCTTGTGGAGGTGGAGAAGGAGGTCGATGAGGTTCATCTTGTTGTACATCCTTGTTTCCATTGTCTTGATGTGTTCCGCTTGTGGATGCCTCCAAGTCAAATTCTGGTTCACCTTGGCGTGAAGTTGAGGCTTCCACTTGGACAGACGAGGTACTCTCCTTCACCTCCGTTGGGTGAATCTTGCCAATAGACAAGTCTTGTATTGCTTCCGAAGGATCTTTGTCACCTACATCAATTGGCAGTTGCTTTACTTGCAAGCCGTTAGATTCATCAAACTTCACATCTACCGTTTCTTCAACCTTTCGGGTGAAATTGTTGTAGACATGGTATGTGTGAGAGTTTGAGCCATAACCGAGTAGGAAACCTTCATGAGATTTAGGAGCAAAACGATGATGCTTATCAAGAATGTGCACTTTGAGCTGAATACCCGTAAGTATCCAACTTGGGGTTTATTACCGGTGAGAAGCTTGTATGCCATCTTGCCGAGTAGCTTGTGAAGATATAGATGATTCATTGCATGGCAAGCTGTCTCAACCGCTTCCGTCCAAAAGTGTTTTGGCATCTTGTACTCATCAAGCGTCATTCCTGCCATTTCAACGAGCGTCCGGTTCTTCCTCTCAACAACTCCATTTTGTTGAGGCGTGTACATAGCTGAGAACTCATGTGAAATCCCTTCTTCGTCAAGAAAGGTGTCCACATTGGCGTTCTTGAACTCTGTTCTGTTGTCGGTGCGAACCTTCTTGATCTTCACTTCAAATTGATTTTGGACCTTCCTGGCAAGGTTCTTGAAGATCTTTTGGACCTGCGATTTATCTCAAGAAAGAACACCCACGTAAATCTTGAAAAATCATCAACAATGACCAATCCGAATGAGTTACCACCGAGACTCTTGTAGGCATTGGGACCAAAAAGATCCATGTGAAGTAGCTCAAGTGGTCTTCTCGTGGTCGTGATGTTTTTCACGGGATGACTTCCTCCAACTTGTTTTCCTGCTTGGCAAGCACTAGAAAGTCAATGCTTGTCAAATATAACATCTTTAACACTAAGGATATGATCACCTTTAATAAGCTTGTCAAGATTTCTCATGCCCACATGACCTAACTGTCTATGCCACAACCGACCTTTAAAAGATTTGGCAATTAAGAAAGTTCTAGGTTGATCCTTTTTAGTGAAATCAACAATGTATAAATCACCTCTACGTATGCCGGTAAAGACCATATTATGATTGTCACTTCGAAACACTTGGCAATCTACTTCAGTAAATAGGACACTGAAACCGAAATCGGCTAGTCTAGATATAGAAAGTAAATTATAGCCAAGAGATTCAACGATCATAACATTTTGTATGGAGCTATCATGTGAGATGGCCACCTTACCGAGGCCAATCACCTTACCCTTTGAGTTCTCACCAAAAGTGACATACTTTCGAGGGCCGTCGTTTTCAGCAAGCTCACGAAACATATCCTTGTCTCCGGTCATGTGATCGGTACATCCACTATCAAGAACCCATTCCTTTCCTCCAGCCATGTAGCCGTGAAGGTTAGCCATAAGAACAAACTGTCTCATAGACTCGTCGAGATCATAGTCACTATCATCATCCTCATCATAGTATCCATGTTCAACATCATCTTGTGATTGACCATTTCCTAGAGAGAGTGATTCATTAGTTTTGTGATCATGACAATGTGCGTCTTTGTGAATTGTAATAACTTCGGAAATGATGTTGCTAATGATTCCAACATCTCTTTTGGCACACGTAAGGTCACGGAGCTCAGATAGACAATCACCAAACTTAGGATCATTAGGACTCATCTTATTTAAAGTGATGGACTTGTGAAGAATCTCATCTAAGTTTTTCAAGGAATAGTCTGGAAATCATTCCTCAAGAAATCTCCATATAGTGTAAGCACATTCAAGAGTTGGCAAGCAAGCAATCAAATTTCTAGGTAATCCTCTAGTTATAAGATTGACAGATCTAAGATTGCGAATCATGTCAAGAGACTCATCGAGGGTAGGATGCAAGGGGTCAACAAGGGGCGCACAAGGGGTAATAATGTACTTGTTCAAGTGATATTCATTGAAAATCTCAAGCATCTCATTTTTCCAAGCATTATAGAACTCTCCATCAAGAATAGCCACTCTATGTCTAATACTGTGTAACATCCCAATTTTCAATTTGGATGTTATACATAGATCATTCATATGCATTCATATTTTATTGCATTTTTGGATTTTTATCTGGTTGTGATCCAAGAAATCTTAAGCAACTCAAGGACCCAAGGAGAGAGTTGGAGGTTTCATATAAACTTCATTTTTGAATTTATTCAAATTTGAAAAGTGGATCAATTTGATTTCAACAAATTCTTTCCAATTATTTCAAAACAATAAAAATAAAGAGAGAAGATAAAATGACTTCTTCAAAACAGAGAAGAAATGTTGGAAAAAAATTTGGAGGTCAAATTATTTTATTTGAGTTTTATTTGCAATTTTATTCGGTTGCATTTTATTTAAATTAGGGAAAAAGATGCATTTTAAAAATTGCAATTAGTCTAGAAAAATGTTCACATTGTCCCCAATATTAGGAGGGGATGCTGAAAATTATTTCTGGAATTTTAGGAATTTTATTTATTTTTATTAGGACTTTTCTTCGCGGTGCTATTTAAAAAAAAAAGAAAAAAAGAAACACACGCGCCGAAACTGGGCCGGCCCAGCCGAAGCCAGGCCTCGGCCCAGCTCGCCAACCGCCTCCGCCGTCCCGTGCCACCGCTGGACTCCGGTGGAGTCCGAGTCCGGGCCGCCGAGGTCGTGCGCCCCCTTCCCCAATTCGGCTCACGCCTCCTCCTTAAAAGCTGACCCCGCCGCCCCCTCCTCTCCACAAACCGCCGCCACCCTGAGCCGCCACCACTGTTCTGCGCCGACGCCGCTCGCCTCTTGTGCCGCCCCCCGCCGTTGCTGCTGTACCGCCGACCCGCGCCCCCGGCCGCTGCTACCGCTCGCGCCGCCGCCCGCCGTCGCCGCCGGAGCAGCGTTGCCTTGCCACTGACCTCAATCACCGCCGCCGGCCAAAGACCGGTAAAAACTGTCCCAGTTCGCCGGTTTATTCTTCGTTTTTTAGTTTCGGTTTAGTTAGGTTAGATCGGTATTAATTCTTTATTTGTTCGTTAGTTAACGAACGTTCACCTGATTGGTTCTGTTAGCGAACGAATTCGTTCGTTAGTCTCTGTTGGCGGACGTTCTTCTGATAGATTTTTATTTTTCTATTATTTTTGCCCAGGGACCTATTTGTGAATAGTTTATCGCAATTTAGCCCCTGATCTTCAAACTAGCGTAACTTTTAGCTCATTTATCCAAATTAGATGGAACCAACGCCTAAATCTTCGTAACGATCCCCTCTACCCAGTAAGACAATTTGAACATGATTTTGACAATTTAAAATTTGAGTTTAGTTCAGATTGGTATTTGATCTTGTTTTGTTTGTATCTTGAGTTTCATAGCTCCGTTTGAGTTGATTATTTTTGCAAATCGTAGCTAATCACATATACTTGCTTAAGTTCTAATCCACATGAATATAATGCTTATAGGTTTTATTTTCTGTTTAGTTTAGTTGTTTGCTTGTTTTCAAGTTTTATTTGGATCTTTTTTTTTATTTCTCTTTGCTTCGTTTGATTGATTGCTTATGTATGCTATTGTTTCTCTACGCTAGATTTTCTGGAGTGCGAAGCTTGTTACTACGAATCTCTAGAGTTTTCCAATCGTCAGCAAGGCAAGTTACACTTTGGTCATACTTTTCAGTACCTAGTTTTTACTATGCATTAGTTTTGCCCCTCAAATATTTGCATGAGTAGGATTGGGAACATGTGGATTTGGTTGTAGTACTTGAGGTAGGAACCTATTATGTTTGATCACCCCGGAAATATATGTTATGCTCAATTATTGCTTAGCCATGCCCGTAGACGGGGATTGGATCGTGATGTACATGGAAGTTGTGAGAGATAATAATTTTGGATAACATTAAGGTGGCAACTTTAATATACAACTGGGTGGATTGGTTGGGGCACCCGGAGAAACCAGTGCTTGCCCATTGGGAATCCCAGAGTACCCGTGTGATTTTCCCTCGGTTTGACACCCAGGCTCAAAGGGATCATATGATATTTCATGCCTAGAAACTTCCGTGTGCAGCCACAAGCCATTATGGGCTCTGGCATAGTTGAGTAAGTTGTGTGAGCTCTTGAAGAGGTGGACTAGCAGATGTAGGGGAAAGTAGGTGTACCGGTCTACCCAGAGTAGACAGTTAATGCTTCAGAAAGACTATGTCTCGATCTTTCAATCATGGATGTGGTCGAGTCTTGTGGGGAAAAGTGCAACCTCTACAGAGTGTATAAACTAATCATGGTTAGCCATGTCCCCGGTTATGGACATCTTGAGTATCTAGAAGTGGATATTATTGTTGATCTCAACACTCTTTAATTAATGAATTGAGTTTAATGATGATACTTGAATAATGTTGGGATTTGAGTTGGAGGAACCTTCTCAAATATTGGTATAAACTTTGTACTAAATAAAATTTATTCCTTTGTTGTAGGGAAAAATTAGCTTTATACAAAACATTAAACCTAGAGCCTCCACCAGCCAAATATGCATGTAGATATAGTTTCTTGCATTCATTTGCTCTACAGTGTAACTCTGCCAGCATATTCCATGTGCTGACCTACATGGCTGCAACGTCTCATATTGCAGACTTTACCGACGAAGAATAAGGTGCGATAGGTCATTGTCATGCACTCAGCTATGCCGTTGGAGTTGATGCACTCAGTTATCTTCGAAGCTTCCGCGGTTATTTAGTTTAGATGGCCTTCAGCCATTTTATTTGTGTAACAGATACTCTTTTTGAGGACCTCAATGTAATAAGTGTGTGGTTGAACTTTGTTATAGTTCCTCGAGTACTATGTGTCAGCATACCATCCAGGGATGACACGTAAGCACAAAGACTTCAACCCATTGGGATCGTGGTCGTTACATACTCCCAATGGTAACCTCATCCATCTTCCTCCAATGGTGCTTAAACCAAAGCAATGGAGACCAAAGCTCTGAAACCAATTGAAAGGATCGAGAAGAGGTGTCTAGAGGGGGGGTGATTAGACCCTCAACAAGTAAAGGTAGCAGTTTTTTAGTTTTTCAAGTTAAGGTTGGAGATTACCACAATTTCAAGCATTCATAATACAATTCAAGCACGCATGGCAACAGTATATGAGTAGCAGAAAGTAAAGCATTTAACTTGCAAGAAAGTAAAGGGATGGGAGACATGGATATTTTTGGCGTGGTTCTGATAAGTGGTGCTATCGTATATCCACGTTGGTGGAGACTTCAACCCACAAAGGGTAATAGTTGCGCGAGTCCACTTAGGGCTCCACTCACGAAGGGTCCACGAAGAAGCAACCTTGTTTATCCCACCATGGCCATCACCCACAAAGGACTTGCCTCACTTGGGTAGATTTTCACGAAGTAGGCGATCTCCTTGCCCTTACAAACATCTTGGTTCAACTCCACAATCTTGACGAAGGCTCCCAAGTGACACCTAACCAATCTAGGAGACACCACTCTCCAAAAGGTAATAGATGGTGTGTTGATGATGAACTCGTTGCTCTTGTGCTTCAAATGATAGTCTTTTCAACACTCAACTCTCTCCCCCTCTCTCACAGATTTGGATATGGTGGAAAGATGATTTGAGTGGAAAGCAACTTGGGGAAGGTTAGAGATCAAGATTCTTATGGTTGGATTGGAATGTCTTGGTCTCAACACATAAGTAGGTGGTTCTCTCTCAGAAAATGAGTAGTGGAAGTGTAGGCACGTTTTGATGGCTCTCTCACAAATGGAGAAGGGGGTGGAGGGGTATATATAGCCTCCACACAAAATCTAACTGTTACACACAATTTACCAAACTCGATGGGACCGAATAGTGAAACTCGGTGAGACCGACCTGGTTCAAAATATGAACGTTAGGCTTTTCTGTGGGACCGACAAGGTCAACCCGGTGGGACCGATGTGCTAGGGTTAGGGCAAAACCTCATCTCGGTGAGACCAATTTGAGCAATAAACCAACAGAGACTTGGTCAAGCAAACTCGGTGGGACCGACTGCACATTTTGCTGGGACTAAAATAATTGCAATAGGAAACCGAGAGTTTGTAGGGCCATCTCGGTGAGAACGAGATCCCATCGGTGAGATCAAACTGATTAGGGTTTCTGGCAGTGGCTATGTCAATGAACTCGGTGGCGCCGGATAGATCAAATTGGTGGTGCCCAGTTTGACTCTTAGTCTAGGACATGTGGAAATTAGAAAGTGGTTGAGGGATTTGGAGCATATCACTAAGCACTTTGAGCAAGCAAGCCATTAAGCAACACCTCATCCCCTTTTAATAGTATTGGCTTTCCTATGGACTCAATGTGATCTTGGATCACTAAAATGAAAATGTAGACTCTTGAGGTTTTTCCAATATGTGTCCTTAGCACCTTGAAGGGGTTCCACATCCTCTTGTCCTGCCACTCCACTGTTGAACTTATCTGAAACATACTAGATAGAAGTATTAGTCCAACAAGAGATATGTTGACATTAATTACCAAAATCACCCACGGAGCACTTGTGCTTTCACTTGGCAGGGTTATATTGCTCATATCGTACATATGGTGTCTTGCATTGGCATGCCATTTGCTTAGTTTAGACATGCTTTGTGTGAATGCCACTTGTTTAGTGTCTAATTACCATGTATGTGAATTTTGCAATGCCATCTTATTGCAAGACGTTATATATGTGAATTATGCAATGCTATCTTGTTGCAAGGCATTATGTATGTGAATTATGCAATGCCATGTTGTTTAGCCAAGCGTCATATATGTGAATTATATCATGCCGTCCTTTTTTTGTATTACACATTGCATTTGTCAACAATTTTTGTATATTCAACTGGTGTTCCTGTGCATCCGCCATTTGAATTGGTGATGTAGAAATCTTGAGTGAAGACAAGGTCTTCAGAGCAGATAATGCTACCTGCTAAAGCAGATATCTTGCTGGTTACAGATAGCTCCTCAGAGGAAGATTCAGAGGCAGATGACCAGCCTACTATCCCCTTGAGGTGTATGCTCAAACTTGGCAGGGTTATATTACTCATATCATGCATATGTTGTCTTGCAATGCGTAGTTTTTACATCATATACACAATATTGAATGTGATCTCCTTAGTTGACACATCATATGTGCAATTGCCCTATGCTAACTTTCTTAGTATATAAATCATATATTTGAATAATATCATGCCATGATGTTTACATAGATAGCATGTACCTGAATTATGGCATGCCAACCCATTTTCTAAAGACATAATATAGTTATATCATCTCATCATATTTATATAGTCATCATATTTTGAATTATGTCATTCTATCTGTGAATTATATCATGCCATCATGTTTCCATCGACGGCATGTTAGTGAATTATGGCATGCCAACCACTTTAATAGACACATCAGATAGTTATATCATGTCATCCTATTTACATAGTCACCATATTTCCAAGTATGTCATTCTATCATGTTTAGTTAGCCATCATACATGTGAAATTGTGTCATGCTATCCTGTTTAATGAGCCATCATATATGTGAATTTTTGTCATGATTCTGTTTGGTTACACAACATAAATGTGAATTATTTCATGCCCTGTTTTCTTCCCTACTATTCATTGCACCTGTCTATCTTACAATGTGTGTACATTCAATTACTTTTGTTGTTTATCAGCCATTTGAATTGGAGGGTGATGGCAGTATCTGTGGTAGTAAAACACGATCTTCAGAAAAGATCATGCTACCTGTCGATGCAGATAGAACCACAGTTGTACTTGCCCAAGAACCAGCCCCACCACACAAAACCCAGACTCACGTAGATTGTACCCCTACCTAGTTGGATAGAGAACCAACTACACCCCTTCTAACCCCAACGCCAGCAGATAGTAACCAGTTTCCAGTTGACACAACACCGTCTCCACCACAGAGCACCCAAACACGAGCAGTTAGTAGGGCAATTGCAGTGCCCAAAGCATGAGGACCACCACTCCGAATGCCAAGTCAACGCTTAAAGCAGAAGAAGAATTGTTCTCAGGTCAGGTTCCGTAGCTATGGTTCATACTCCTTTGCTCTTGCATCACTGTATTTATTCATACCAACTAATTTCAAATTTGAAGGATGCAATTGAAACTCCAATGGCACAGCAGGTATGTTTTAAACCTAGTTCTTTAACGTGTTTGTTGTTGTAACTTGCTCTATGTTGATTTCAGTTTCAATTGAATGAACAGTTATGTTCTCATGACATGCACATTACAAGTGTTGTTATTGCTGTGTAGTTTCCCACACTTATATTCTGTCTATGCTGCTTTGTCTTAAATAGATATGATTTGAACTCTCTCCATCTTAATTTGGCAACATAAACTAGAATGATATAGACCATACAGTGACCATACTACATTGATATATGCTTGTTTCATGCAGCTATCCTGTCCACCTTACTACCGAACTAGTTTACCAAAATGAGTTTCATATACAACTTGGTAAACCTATGATGTGTCTGTTTGTTTCTGTTTTAGAATGCGGATAAAATATTGGAGAAGAGTACTCCGCTATGCAATGGTAAAGGAAGCAATGCAGATAATGTTAAAGATAGTGAGACATCCCTGTTGGTCTCCAAGAAAGCTGATAAAAACTATATTGAAGACACTGAGATAGCCGCAAAGTCCTGTCTTAATGTAGTATTCGAGTTACTGACCACTACTGCTCGCACCAGCTCTTCGAACTCGCTACCTGAATCAGTTCGGCTTCTTGATTCTCAACTTCAAGTTGAAAGACATCGATCAGACGTTCTGCTACAGGAAGCCGAAGGACTGAGGAAGTCCTTGCAGAATTCAGATGCGTACTTTTTGGTGCAACAACAAGCGCTGGAGGATTTAAGCGCCAAACAAGAGAAAGTTAATAAGCTTGCTAAGAGTCTTGCCAACATTATGGGTACCCAGGATATTGTTTCTTGAGCTCTTCTGAAGTGGTTTCAGTTCTAGACTTGTTTTGCTGCGGAGTTTATTTGCACTGATCACCAACTTTGACAACCAATGTATGTGATATGCTACTTTGTTCCCTCTATTTGCACTAGTGGAGAACCTTGATGCCCAGTGCATGTAATATGTGTAATATCTATGATAGCCTAGCATAAGTTGCTTGCTTATTTATTTCCTTGTTGTCTTGTTTATTTGTTTGCTTGTAGTCAGTGCAGTTCTTTTTTCGCGATTTGCTAGTGGCTGTAAGAACCTATTTTTTAAAACTAGGCCACAATAACCATGGGCTACATATTTACTGTAGTAACCATGGGCCTCCTATGGGCTATAGAAACAGTGGGCCTTCTATGGGGCGTAGCATCAATGGGCCTTCTATGGGCCGTATGATCAATTGGCCAAACATGGGCTAATAATGGACCGCATTATGGGCCGTAAACGGGCTAGATTTGGAATCGTCTGTTCATGGGCCGACCATAAAGGGCCATAGTTAATCGGCCATATTTGATGATGCTATGAAAATGTTAACGGGCCACAAACGGGCCGACTGTAACCACAGGCTGAATTTGGCCCACAAGCAGAAAAGGTCAGTAACGGGCGTAAGTAACCGAATGCTGGAATGAGCCCAAGAATAAATGGGCCCTGAGAAGGCCGAAAGATAACACGGGATGGAAACAGCCCAATGGAATAATGGGCCGTTAATGGGTATAAAGTGATACACTGTTCATTACGGGCCAGTTTCACCATGGGCCGTTAATGGGCCAAGAGCTACAAAGGGCCTCATATGGGCCGAAAGACGTCATATGGGCTATACATGGACCGGGAGTTACAATGGGCTAGAATCATATTGGACGGCCCAGATGAAGCTACTGGGCCTAATTGGGATAGGCGTAACGGGCTATGACTTAGTGGGCTATAAATGGGCTATATGCGAACAGGCCGTTAACGGGCTTTCCATGGGCCCGCCTGCTACCTTTGGACCAAGTCAAACGGGTCGGCCTTTTGATCAGAATGGGCCTCTATTGGGCCCTGCCACGTGTCGACGTATCATAGGCGCCTTTGGTCCAATGAGTGGATGACATTTGTCCTGAAGGTGAGCCGACACGTGGTTCCTCTGGCCATTGAGAATTTTACACGTGGAAAATCCCCATTGGTCCGGGCTATTAACGTGTTATCGGATCCAAACCGGAACCCAATAGCTTAACGGTGACCCGTTATGGTGGATGCCACGTGTCGGTTACCCTTGACGAAAGCAATCCTATGACACGCGATTTATCATCATGGAAGTGGACATTTCCGTGATGAAAATTTTGGTAATGTCATGGAACACTTCTACGACAACACAGGTATGACTATCATGATTCCATCATAAAATCGTCATGGATGTACATGTTGTTGGGATCTACGGTAGGGTGCATCGATTGCAATTTAAAATTTTCCTACGCGCAGAACAACCAGGAACATGCTACGGGAATGGATCACAGATCGTTACCACTAGACGCACAGTGCCGAGGAGCGGAAGAAGAGTTGGGGCAGCGCGTCCGCATGGATCATCTCCTCCTCATCGGTCGTCGGATCCCTCGTACAGGTTCGCCGTAGCACCACAAGTGCACCGCCTCTAATAGTATCCGCGTGTGCAGGATGAACGTCGTGCGGCGGACTGCTAGGTCCAATCACTCAACCGGCAGCGAGTGGAGGAGTCTATTCGCAACACATGCAAACCCTAGTGACAGCACCGAAGCGATCAACTAAATGAATGTGCCACACCTCCACTATTTATGGGCATCCATCGCGGGCTCAACACTTGGGCCTTGCATGGATCCTAAAGCCGAAAGTCTACTCAGTCGCGTTCCAAGTCCAGCTCGGTTCACATCCGACCAATGTCCTCCGAACCGACCTCGTAGGTTCCTTCCCTTAAGCGCGCGACCCCTTAGGTTCAAGTCGGATTGGTCACAATTCGGATCACCTCCGACCTGCATGGTTGGTAGCAGCCTCTAGCAAGGCATGCCGACCGCCAAGCAGACTATGAAGCTGGTTAGTCGAACCTGTAGAACGTGTCACACTTATGTTCCCTTTGCCTCATGATATATGTTGTCAGGCTCAAGGCGAGACTATCATCCTTGTGCTAGCCCGACCTATTTCTTTTTCCAGTGATACCGACCACTATCCGGATTATCTCATAATCCTTGTCGCATGGCCATGCTTATCCTGGTCGGATCACACGAGGGGCCCAGAGTATATCTCTCCTGATCGGAGGGGCAAATCCCATCTTGCTCGACCATGTCTCGCAGCATGGGACTAGACAAACCCGAACCTACCTTTGTAACTACCCAGTCATGGAGTAGCATTCGGTCGGCCCAAAGCAAGTCTGTCACCATCCCGAGTACATGCTCCAGCTCAGGTCTTAGGACATAGAACGTATGTTGTACTAGAGACTCACAGATGACATATCGCTGCGTCTCATAGTTGGGTCTGTCCAACTCAGACCTTATCTTGAATCGGATTCGACTACGTCGAATCCGACCAGATCCTCCCGAGTCCATATTATCCGGTTAGCATCCAATGCTACATGGCTATTGAGACCAAGCCATCGACCGTGTCATATGCTAGTCTAGTTGGCTGTGCGTCCACAAAGCCCTTTCGACTAGGGACCTTTTAGGACAGTCATCATACAATGCATAGTCCCACAAACAAGTCATGTACTTGCTGATACACATCATTGATAATGTCCAAGGACTATCTCTATTCATAAACACATAGGAAATATCATCATACATGATTGCCTCTAGGGCATATCTCCAACAGTCTCCCACTTGCACTAGAGTCAATCAAATAGACATCGAATGCCCATAGCTCTAACGTGCCCCTCATGTTTGGGTTGTGGAAGTGGCTTAGTCAACGGATCTGCAACATTTGCATCCGTGTGAATTTTGCATAAGTCTACATCACCATTCTTTACAATCTTTTGTATCAGGTGATATTTCTGATCTATGTGTCTGACCTTGTGGTGATTCCTCGACTCCTTGGCTTGTGCGATGGCACTAGAATTATCACAATAAAGGTCCAACGGTTTTACCGAGGCTGGGAAAATACCAAGATCATCCAGAAAATGCCGGATCCAAACACCTTCCTCTGCAGCCTCACAAGTCGCAATGTATTCGGCTTCTGTGGTAGAATCGGCCACCGTATCTTGCCTGGAACTCATCCAGCTCACTGCCCTCCATTCATTACATACACGAATCCAGATTGTGATCGACAATCATCTCTGTCAGTTTGGAAACTAGGATCGGCGTAACTCCTCACGATGAGCTCTTCCTCACCTCCATAAACTAAGAACATCTCTTTAGTCCTTTTCAGGTACTTCAAAATAGTCTTTACCGCTGCCAAGTGACTCTCACATGGGTTGGCCTGGTATCTACTTGTTAGGCTTATTGCAAAAGCAACATCAGGCCTTGTACATATCATGGCATACATGATGGATCCGATTGCTGAGGCATACGGAATTCTACTCATCCTGCTCTGCTCATCAGATGTCGAAGGACTTTGAGTCTCACTTAGCCATATACCATGTGAGAGTGGCAAGAACCCTTTCTTCGCCTCACTCATGTTGAACTACTTCAACACTTTATCTATGTACGTGCTCTGGCTTAAGCCGAGCAGCCTCCTCGATCTATCTCTATAGATCTTAATGCCTAAAATATACACTGCCTCACCAAGGTATTTCATCAAAAACTTGCCATTCAATGATTCCTTGACTGAGTTCAACATTGAAACATCATTTTCGATCAGTAGTATGTCATCCACATACAAGATCAAAAATACTATCGAGCTCCCACTTAAATTCTTGTATAAACAAGCCTCCTCTTCGCTTTTGATGAAATCGAGACCAGTGACGACCTCATGAAAACAAATATTCCAGCTCCGAGATGCTTGCCTCAACCCATAAATGTATCTCTTGAGCTTGCATACCTTACTAGTGTTAGTCGGATCAACAAAACCCTTGGGCTGTATCATATACACGTCCTCGGTTAAATTTCCGTGAAGGAAAGCCGTGTGGATATCCATTTGCCATATCTCATAACTGAAATATGTAGCTATAGCTAGTACGATCATCACCGACTTCAGCATCACTACCGGCGAGTAAGTCTCGTCATAGTCAATTCCTTGAACTTGTCCATAACCTTTAGCGACAAGCCGAGCTTTGTGGATCTGAACATTTCCATCCACATCGGTTTTCTTCTTAAAGACCCATTTGGAACCAATGGCAGTTAAGCCAGGTGGCGGACCAACCAAGTCCCAGACTTGATTCTCATCCGTGGACTTTAACTCAGATCTCATGGCCTCCAGCCATGCCTTGGAATCTGGGCCACCATCGCTTCCGCATATGTGGCCGGCTCGTCGCTTTCTAGCAACAATACACCACACACTCTGCGCAATCTTTCCGACCTCCGTGGTTCCGGTGCTGCTTGCACTATGGGTTCCCTGACTGACCCCGGTATGATCTCATCACCAGCCGACCCGTCCCCGAGTGGTCCTCGAATTTCTTCGAGTCGGACCATCCTCCCACTGGCCTCCTGACTGAGAAACTCTTTCCCCAGGAAAACCCTGTTCCGAGCAACAAACACTTTGTTCTCTTCACGGTTGTAGAAGCTATATCCCAAGGTTTCCCTCAGATATCCCACGAATATGCATTTATCCGACTTGGGTGTAAGCTTGTCTGACATAAGTCGCTTCACAAATGCTTCACAACCCCAAATCTTTAGAAAAGACAAACTGGGACTCTTCCCGGTCCACATCTCATGTGGTGTCTTGTCTGCGGATTTTGATGGTACCCTGTTAAGTGTGAAAGCTGTAGTTTCTAGAGCGTATCCCCAGAATGGCAAGGGTAAATCCGATTTGCTCATCATTGACCGGACCATGTCCAACAAGGTCCTATTCGTCCGTTCTGATATGCTGTTTCTCTGTGGCATACCAGGAGGTGTGAGCTGAGGTACTATACCTCGGCTTTTCAGATGATCATCAAACTCCTAGATCATGTACTCACCTCCACGATCTGATCGTAGAAGTTTTATAGTCTTGCCGAGCTGATTCTCAACCTCGTTCTGAAACTCTTTGAACTTTTCAAAAGTTTTCGACTTGTGCCTCATCAAATAGATATATCCATATCTACTCAAGTCATCGGTAAAAGTCACGAAGTACTGATAGCCACCTCTGGCAGTTGTGCTCATGGGACCACACACATCACTATGTATAAGTTCCAATAGCTCAGATGCCCTCTCGCAACTCTTTGCAAAAGGAGACTTAGTCTTCTTACCGATCAAGCATGATTCGCATGTCTCGAATGACTCAAATTCGGACGAAGTTAGGAGCCCATCATCATGGAGCTTCTTCATGCATTTCAGACTAATGTGTCCAAGCCGGCAATGCCAGAAGTATGTCGGATTTATCTCATTAGGCTTATGCCTCTTGACATTCACGTTATAGACCGGTTCCTATTCTAGACTCAATATAAATAGCCCATCAACAATGGGTGCATAGCCGTGGAACATACCATTCAAAAATATTGAACAACCATTGTCCTCTAAATTGAATTCTTAACCTTGACTCATTAAACATGAGGCAGAAATTATGTTCCGACTAAGTGCAGGAATGTAATAGCAATTATTCAATTCCATAATGAATCCGGAAGGAAGCTGGAGCTGCATCGTGCCGACCTCTAACGCAGCAACTCTTTCTTTGTTGCCGACCCTGATGTCAATCTCCCCTTGTGCCATACGCCTAGTTCTTACCAGCCCCTGCATCGAGTTGCAAATATGAACAACCGATCCGGTATCAAATACACAAGAGCTACTAGGTATGTCAGCAAGGTAAATGTCTATAACATATGCAGCAAGTGTACCTTTGCCCAAAGAAGCATTTCCGGCCTTCTTGCCATGCTCTGCAAGCCACTTGCTATAGTTCCTCTTCCAGTGACCAGTCTCCTTGCAGTGATAGCAAATGGTCTTCGAGTCCGGTCCAGACTTCGGTGCAGCGGTGGAGGTTACCGTCTTCGTGCCCTTTGCCTTAGCCTTTTTCTTGGACCAACTCTTCTTGAACTTAGCCGATTTCTGCACCATCAACACTTGATGCGTGCCTTTCTTAATATCCTGCTCTGCCACTATGAGCATCCCATGTAATTAAGTGAGCTTCTTATTCATGCCATGCATATGATAGTTCGAGATGAACGTCCCATAGCGAGGCGGAAGAGAACTCAAAAATAAATCTGTAGCCAGCTCACCCAAGAGCGGGAAGCCCACCCGATCCAAAGCTTGCACATATCCGATCATCTTGATCACATGTGGGCTCAGTGGATCACCTTCCTTCAGATTGCAATCCATCAAGGATCGCTAGATGTTGAACCTTTCGATCCTAGCCTATGTCTGAAACATGCTCTTAAGACTCTCGATCATATCGTAAGCCTCAACATTTTTGAAATGCTGTTTCAAATCGGGCTCCATACAAGCCAGCATTAGATAGCTGATCTCCGTTGATTCATCAACAAGTTTCTGGTAGGCATTCTTAGTTGTGGCATTAGCATTATCGGCAGGTTCCTCTGGAAGTGGATCCTCTAGAACATATCCTTTTTATCGTGCTTGGGAACAATTCTCAGATTTCTATACCAGGTGGTAAAGTTTGTTCCATTCAGTTTATCCTTTTCCATAATTGATTTCAATGCAAAGTTGGGTTGAGCAGGTGGTGCCATTGATCTACAATAGAAATATGCAATCACTAAGCAATGTGTTTATGTAGAGTAATTCTAGCCTAAACAGAAATACTCCCACTGAAGTCAGCATCCCTCCGCAAACTCTCAGTGATTCAGGATCCGACTAGCGCATGCGACTAATGAGCTTTAGCATCACTGCTAGCCAACATACCTATTCGGTAAGCAACTCCTTGCTAATCGTATCTCTATACGACTCCTGTCGGTCAGGAAGGTATCTCATACCCTGGCTCCCAACCTTCTTTGCCACAAGGCCCAAAACCATTTTGATAGCCTTGTCAAGTTAACCTGATGCAGTGCATGTCCGTGTCCGACACGAACCCTTCAGTTCAAGGACACCCAGCAGCACCCCAATTTTATGAGCCCACTACTAGACGTACTTGACATGTGAAGGTGCAACATCGGGGATGGAAATTCGCTTGATATTCACGAGGGATCATTCTACCATTCTGACATGCATAGAAACAAAGAAGCATAACAATCCCAAATAAACACATAATGTGAAATAGTATGGCTCCTTCATGGATGTTCTTCCAGGTCGGCTCCGACTCTGATGACCATCTAGGAACTCCATCTTGTTTGTCGTGCCGGGATGCCAAGCCGCCAACCTGATCTCTATTATCCAACTACTACAACTAGTAATGAATTTTACATAGAGTCACAAGTCGACACGCAGGTCGTTAGTCTGGCTCCTGCCGGCTAACAAACATGACACGCAGGCCATGTATAAATTACACACATGCATCACATACACATGAGCCATACTATTCACATCAAACCTGCAAAACAATGTTATGCATAGAATCGCATTCTACCGGTTTGTGTGTCGGGTACGAAATACACGGCGCTACGCACACGTTTTCAGAAATCACAGATCACATCTGAACTCCGATCACGCCGAATTTTCTGATCTGACCGATCTTATCGATCATCGCGAGTATGATTCGAGTTTACGTTTCACTATTAACCCCGATGGTGGATGACCGACCGGTAGGGGTAGATCATGTCACGACCTCATCGATCCCGATTGACATAAAACATAGCCTCAATGATCCCCATGTGCAGTTGATCACATCAACTATGCACATAGCCGATCTCATAAACAACAACAGATCTCATCTGCCGCCTCCACATATCTAATATGCATACGATCTGAATTCAAATCTTATAGTAGAGGCTCTGATACCACTATTGGGATCTACGGTAGGGTGTGTTGACTGCAATTTAAAATTTTCCTACGCGCAGAACAACCAGGAACTTGCAACAGGAATGGATCACAGATCGTTACCACTAGACGCGCAGTGCTGAGCAGCGGAAGAAGAGTTGGGGCAGCGCGTCCACGTGGATCATCTCCTCCTCGTGGGATCTCCCTCGAACAACTGGTCGTCAGATCCCTCGTACAGGTTCATCATAGTAGCACAAGTGCGCTGCCTCCAACGGTGTCCGCGCGTGCAGGAGGAACGTCATGCAGCAGACTGCTAGGTCCGATCACACAACTGGCAGCGAGTGGAGGAGTCTATTCGCAACACATGCAAACCCTAGTGATAGCGCCGAAGCGATCAACTAAATGAGTGTGCCACACCTCCACTATTTATAGGCATCCGTCGCGGGCTCAACACTTGGGCCTTGCACGGATCCTAAAGCCCAAAGTCTACTCGGTCGCGTTCCAAGTCTAGCTCGGATCACATCCGACCAATGTCCTCCGAACCGACCTCGTAGGTTCCTTCCCTTAAGCGCGCGACCCCTTAGGTTCAAGTAGGTTTGGTCACAGTTCGGATCACCTCCGACCTGCACGGTTGGCAGCGGCCTCTAGCAAGGCGTGCCGACCACGAAGCAGACTATGAAGCTGGTTAGGTGAACCTGTACAACGTGTCACACTTCTGTTCCCTTTGCCTCACGATATATGTTGTCGGGATCAAGGTGATATGCTACATCTTGAGCTTGCGTTGGTTTTCCTTGAAGAGGAAAGGGTGATGCAGCAATAGTAGCGTAAGTATTTCCCTCAGTTTTTGAGAACCAAGGTATCAATCTAGTAGGAGGCTCCTCAAAAGTCGCACGCACCTATACAAACAAACAAAGAAATTGCAAGCAACGCAATAAAGGGGTTGTCAATCCCTTCACGGCCACTTGCGAAAGTGAGATCTGATAGAGATAATATGATAAGATAAATATATTTTTGGTATTTTATAATATAGATTGGAAAAGTAAAGATGCAAATTACAGTAGATTGAAAGCTTATTTGATAAAAGATAGACCCGGGGGCCATAGGTTTCACTAGTGGCTTCTCTCAAGATAGCATAAGTATTACGGTGGGTGAACAAATTACTGTCGAGCAATTGATAGAAAAGCGAATAATTATGAGATTATCTAGGCATGATCATGTATATAGGCATCACGTTCGCGACAAGTAGACCGACTCCTGCCTGCATCTACTACTATTACTCCACACATTGACCGCTATCCAGCATGCATCTAGAGTATTAAGTTCATAAGAACAGAGTAACGTATTAAGAAAGATGACATGATGTAGAGGGATAAACTCATGCAATCTGATATAAACCCCATCTTTTTATCCTCGATGGCAACAATACAATTCATGCCTTGCAACCCCTATTGTCACTGGGTAAGGACACCACAAGATTGAACCCAAAGCTAAGCAATTCTCCTATTGCCAGAAAGATCAATCTAGTAGGCCAAACCAAACTGATAATTCAAAGAGACTTGCAAAGATAACTCAATCATACATAAAAGAATTTAGAGGAGATTCAAATATTTCTCATAGATAAACTTGATCATAAACCCACAATTCATCGGATCTCGACAAACACACCGCAAAAAGATTTACATCGAATAGATCTCCAAGAAGATCGAGGAGAAGATGGTATTGCGATCCAAAAAGAGAGAAGAAGCCATCTAGCTAATAACTATGGACCCGAAGGTCTGTGGTAAACTACTCACAACTCATCGGAGGGGCTATGGTGTTGATGTGGAAGCCCTCCGTGGTCGATTCCCCCTCCGGCGGAGCGCCGGCAAAGGCTCCAAGATGGGATCTCGTGGATACAGAAGGTTACAGTGGTGGAAATAGTTTTTTGTTGGCTCTCTGGATGTTCTCGGGGTACGTGGGTATATATAGAAGCAAGAAGTAGGTCGGTGGCCACCTGAGGGGCCCACGAGATAGGGGGGCACGCACTTTAGGGGTGGGTGCGCCCTCCACCGTCGTGCCCGCCTCGGCTGCTTCTTGACTTGCACTCCAAGTCCTCTGGATCACGTTCGTTCCAAAAATCACGCTCCCGAAGGTTTCATTCCGTTTGGACTCCGTTTGATATTCCTTTTCTATGAAATATTGAAATAGGCAAAAAAAACAGCAATACGGGCTGGGCCTCCGGTTAGTAGGTTAGTCCCAAAAATGATATAAACGTGTAAAGTAAAGCCCATAAACATCCAAAACGGGTAATATAATAGCATGGAACAATCAAAAATTATAGATACATTGGAGACGTATCAAGCATCCCCAAGCTTAATTCCTGCTCGTCCTCAAGTAGTTAATTGATAAAAACAGAATTTTTGATGTGGAATGCTACCTATCGTATTTCTCAATGTAATTTTCTTTATTGTGGCATGAATGTTCAGATCCAAATGATTCAAAATAAAAGTTCATATTGACATAAGAAATAGTAATACTTCAAGCATACTAATCAAAGCAATCATGTCTTCTCGAAATAACATGGCTAAAGAAAGTTCATCCCTACAAAAATCATATAGTTAGGCTATGCTTCATTTTCATCACACAAAAATGCTCCCAAATTCTACACTCCCGATGACAAGCCAAGCAATTGTTTCGTACTTAAATAATCTCAAACTTTTTCAACTTTCACGCAATACATGAGCGTGAGTCATGGATATAGCACTATGGGTGGAATAGAAAATGATGATGGGGATTGTGTGGAGAAGACAAAAAAGGAGAAAGTCTCACATTGACGAGGATAATCAACATGCTATGGAGATGCCCATCAATTGATGTCAACATGAGGAGTAGCGATTTCCATGCAACGGATGCACTAGAGCTATAAATGTATGAAAGCTCAACAAAAGAAAACTAGTGGGTGTGCATCCAACTTGCTTGCTCATGAAGACCTAGGGCATTTGAGGAAGCCCATCGTAGGAATATACAAGCCAAGTTCTATAATGAAAAATTCCAACTAGTATATGAAAGTGACAACATATGAGACTCTCTATATGAAGAACATGGTGCTACTTTGAAGCACAAGTTTGGAAAAAGAGATAGTAACATTGCCCCCTTTTTATTTATTTTCTTTATTTTATTTTTTTGGGCCTTTCTTTTTTTCTTTTGGCTTTTCTTCTTTTTTTTCTTCTTTTTTTCTTTGGCCTTTCTTTTTTTTTCATTTTGGCCTTTCTTTTTTTTCTTTTTGGGGACAATGCTCTAATAATGATGATCATCACACTTTATTGATTTACAACTCATGAATTACAACTCAAAACTAGAACAAGATATGACTCTATATTAATGCCTCTTGCGGTGTACCGGGATGGGCAATGAGTCAAGAGTGACATGTATGAAAAATTATGCAAAGTGTCCTTGCCACAAATACGATGTCAACTACATGATCATGCAATGGCAATATGACAATAGTAATGCGTGTCATGATGATAAACGGAACGGTGGAAAGTTGCATGGCAATATATCTCGAAATGGCTATGGAAATGCCATAATAGGTAGGTATGGTGGCTATTTTGAGGAAGATATAAGGAGGTTTATGTGTGATAGAGCATATCATATTACGGGGTTTGAATGCACTGGCGAAGTTTGCACCAACTCTCAAGGTGAGAAAGGGCAATGCACGGTACCGAAGAGGCTAGCAATGATGGAAAGGTAAAAGTGTGTATAATCCATGGACTCAACATTAGTCAAAAGAAGTCATATACTTATTGCAAAAATCTACAAGTCATCAAAAACCAAGCACTACGCGCATGCTCCTAGAGGGATATATTGGTAGGAAAAGACCATCGCTCGTCCCCGACCGCCACTCATAAGGATGCACAATCCAAGGACACCTCATGTTTCAAATTTGTTACATAACTTTAACCATACGTGCATGCTATGGGAGTTGCTAACTTCAACACAATCATTCTTTAAATTCATAATCACCCAACTAGCATGACTTTAATATCACTACCTCCATATCTCAAAACAAGTATCAAGTATCAAATTGATCATAGCATCCAATTCACTTCCTATGATAGTTTTTATTATACCCAACTTGGATGCCTACCATTCTAGGACCAATTTTATAACCATAGCTAATACCATGCTGTTCTAAGAGACTCTCAAAATAATATAAGTGAAGCATGAGAGACTAGCAATTTCTACACAATTAAGCCACCGCCGTGCTCTAAAAGATATAAGTGAAGCACTAGAACAAAAACTATCTAGCTCAAAAGATATAAGTGAAGCACATAGAGTATTCTAATAAATTCCAATCAAGTGGGCTTCTCCCAAAAGGTGTGTACAGCAAGGATGATTGTGGAAAACTAAAAATAAAATACTAATATCATACAAGACTCTCGAACAAAAACACATATCATCTGGCGAATAAAAATATAGCTCCAAGTAAAGTTACCAATGAACGAAGACGAAAGAGGGGATGCCTTCCGGGGGCATCCCCAAGCTTAGGCTTTTGGCTATTCTTGAATATCTAGGGGTGCCATGGGCATCCCCAAGCTTAGGCTCTTAACACTCCTTATTCCATAGTCCATCAAATCTTTACCCAAAACTTGAAAACTCCACAACACAAAACTCAACAAGAAATCTCATAAGCTCCATTAGTGAAAGAAAGCAAAACTACCACATAAGGTACTGAAATTAACTCATTATTTATTTATATTGGTGTTAAACCTACTTTATTTCAAGTTCTCTATGGTTCATACCACTTAATACTAGCCATAGATGCATCAAAATAAGCAAACAACACACGAAAAACAGAATCTGTCAAAAACAAAACAATCTGTAGCAATCTGTAACCCACGAATACTTATGGAACTCTAAAAATCCTACCAAAATAGGAAGTCCTGGGCAATTTTTCTATTGATCTACAGCAAAAATAATAAATGCAAAAGCACGTTTCTGTGATTTAACAAAACTAAATCCGTGCATGCAAAGTTTTTGTTTTTCAGCAGAATCAAATTAACTATCACCATAGGTTATCCTATTGGTTCTACTTGGCACAAACACTGATTAAAACATAAAAACACATCTAAACAGAAGGTAGATGCAAAATTTATTACTAAACAGAAACAAAAACAAAAAACACAAATAAAATTGGGTTGCCTCCCAACTAGCGCTATCGTTTAACGCCCCTAGCTAGGCATAAAAGCGAGGATAGATTTAAGTAGTGCCACCTTTGGCACTCAATTCATAAGTAGCTCGCATGATAGATTCATAAGGTAATTTAATTTTCTTTCTTGGAAAGTGATCCATGCCTTTCCTTAATGGAAATTGGAATCTAATATTGCCTTCCTTCATATCAATAATCGCACCAATCGTTCTAAGGAAAGGTCTACCAAGAATAATAGGGCAAGAAAGATTGCAATCTATATCAAGAATGATAAAATCTACGGGCACAAAATTTCTATTTGCAACAATGAGGACATCATTGATCCTTCCCATTGGCTTTTTAATGGTGGAATTTGCAAGGTGCAAATTTAAAGAGCAATCATCAAGATCATGGAAACCTAGAATATCACATAAATTTTCAGAATCGTGGAAACACTAGCACCCAAATCACACAAAGCATAACACTCATGATCTTTAATTTTAATCTTTATAGTAGGTTCCCACTCATCATTAAGTTTTCTAGGTATAGGAACTTCCAAATTAAGTTTTTCATCAAAAGATTGCATCAAGGCATCAACAATATGTTTGGTAAAAGCTTTATTTTGACTATAAGCATGAGGAGAATTCACAATGGATTGCAACAAGGAAATACAACCTTCTAAAGAACATTTATTATAATAAAATTCCTTGAAATCCAAGATAGTGGGTTTAATGCTATTTAAAGTCATGACCTCTCCAATCCCACTTTTACCAAATTTAGCATCAAGATCTAAAAACTCCGAATTATTGGGACGCCTTCTAACTAAAGTTGACTCATCTCCAGTCCCATTATTATTAAGATTCATATTGCAAAACAAAGATCTAATAGGAGACACATCAATAACTTTAAGATCTTCATCATTATTTTCATGGAAACTAGAAGAACACGCCTTTACCAATCAATCTTTCTTAGCACACAATCTAGCGGTTCTTTCCTTGCACTCATCAATGGAAATTCTCATTGCTTTGAGAGACTCATTGATATCATGCTTAGGAGGAGTAGATCTAAGTTTTAAAGAATCAACATCAAGCGAGAGTCTATCAACGTTCCTAGCCATATCATCAACTTTGAGCATTTTTTCTTCAAGCAAGGAATTAAAATTCTTTTGAGAGATCATAAATTCTTTCACACTATTATGAATATCAGAGGGCATCTTATTAAAATTACCATAAGAATTATTTTAGGAATTTCCATAATTATTAGAGGAATTGCTAGGGAACGGTCTAGAATTAAAGTTTCCCCTATAAGCATTGTTTCCAAAACTAGTCCTACCAACAAAATTCACATCCATAGATTCATTATTATTGTCAATCAAAGTATACAAAGGCATATCATTGGGATAAAGAGGAGCACTCTTAGTAGCAAACAATTTCATAAATTCATCCATCTTTCCACTCAAAACAATAATTTCTTCTATAACATGCACTTTTTTACTAGTATAACTTTCGGTGTGCCATTGAGAATAATTAGCCATAATATTATCAAGAAGTTTTGTAGCATCTCCTAAAGTGATTTCCATAAACGTGCCTCCCGCAGCCGAATCTAAAAGATTTCTAGAAGCAAAATTCAATCCGGCATAAAAATTTTGTATGATCATCCATAAATTCAAACCATGAGTAGGGCAATTGTGAATCATCAATTTCGTTCTTTCCCAAGATTGGGCAACATGCTCATGATCAAGTTGTTTAAAATTCATAGTATCGTTCCTAAGAGTGATGATCTTAGCGGGAGGAAAATACTTAGAGATAAAAGCTTCTTTGCACTTGTTCCAAGAATCAATACTATTTTTAGGCAAAGACGAAAAACAAACTTTAGCACGGTCTCTAAGTGAAAACCAAAATAACTTCAATTTAACAATATCATTATCCGTATCTTTCTTCTTTTGCATATCACACAAATCAACAAAGTTGTTTAGATGGGTAGCGGCATCTTCACTAGGAAGGCCGGCGAATTGATCTTTCATAACAAGATTCAACAAAGCAATATTGATTTCACAAGACTCAACATCATTAAGAGGAGCAATCGGAGTACTAAGGAAATCATTACTATTGGCATTGGAGAAATCACACAATTTGGTATTATCTTGCGCCATGGCCACAAGTAATCCAACACACAAGCAAACAGAAAAGGCAAGCGAAAAAGAGAGGAGAAGATTGGGAAAGAGAGGGCGAATAAAATGGCAAGGGTGAAGTGGGGGAGAGGAAAACGAGAGGCAAATTGCAAATAATGTAAATGTGAGGGAGATGAGTTTGTGATGGGTACTTGGTATGTCTTGACTTGAGCGAAGACCTCCCCGGCAACGGTGCCAGAAATCCTTCTTGCCACGTCTTGAGCTTGTGTTGGTTTTCCTTGAAGAGGAAAGGGTGATGCAGCAATAGTAGCGTAAGTATTTCCCTCAGTTTTTGAGAACAAAGGTATCAATCCAGTAGGAGGCTCCTCAAAAGTCCCACGCACCTACACAAACAAACAAAGATCTCGCAACCAACGCAATAAAGGGGTTGTCAATCCCTTCACGGCCACTTGTGAAAGTGAGATCTGATAGAGATAATATGATAAGATAAATATATTTTGGTATTTTATAATATAGATTGGAAAAGTAAAGATACAAATAAAAGTAGATTGAAAGCTTATATGATAAAAGATAGACCCGGGTGCCATAGGTTTCACTAGTAGCTTCTCTCAAGATAGCATAAGTATTACGGTGGGTGAACAAATTACTGTCGAGCAATTGATAGAAAAGCGAATAATTATGAGATTATCTAGGCATGATCATGTATATAGGCATCACGTCCACGACAAGTAGACCGACTCCTGCCTGCATCTACTACTATTACTCCACACATCGACCGCTATCCAGCATGCATCTAGAGTATTAAGTTCATAAGAAAAGAGTAACTCATTAAGAAAGATGACATGATGTAGAGGGATAAACTCATGCAATATGATAAAACCCCCATCTTTTTATCCTTGATGCCAATAATACAATACGTGCCTTGCAACCCCTATTGTCACTGGGTAAGGACACCGCAAGATTGAACCCAAAGCTAAGCACTTCTCCCATTGCAAGAAAGATCAATCTAGTAGGCCAAACCAAACTGATAATTCAAAGAAACTTGCAAAGATAACTCAATCATACATAAAATAATTCGGAGGAGATTCAAATATTTCTCATAGATAAACTTGATCATAAACCCACAATTCATCGGATCTCAACAACACACCGCAAAAAGAGTTACATCGAATAGATCTTCAAGAAGATCGAGGAGAACATGGTATTGAGATCCAAAAAGAGAGAAGAAGCCATCTAGCTAATAACTATGGACCCGAAGGTCTGTGGTAAACTACTCACAACTCATCGGAGGGGCTATGGTGTTGATGTAGAAGCCCTCCATGGTCGATTCCCCCTCCAGCAGAGCACCGACGAAGGCTCCAAGACGGGATCTCACAGATACAGAAGGTTACGACAGTGGAAATAGTTTTTTGTTGGCTCTCTGGATGTTCTCGGGGTACGTGGGTATATATAGGAGGAAGAAGTAGGTCGGTGGCCGCCTGTGGGGCCCACGAGATAGCGGGGCGCACCCTATAGGGGTAGGCACGCCCTCCACCGTTGTGGCCGCCTCGGCTGCTTCTTGACTTGCACTCCAAGTCCTCTAGATCACGTTCGTTCCAAAAATCACGCTCCCGAAGGTTTCATTCCGTTTGGACTCCGTTTGATATTCCTTTTCTACGAAATACTGAAATAGGCAAAAAAACAGCAATACAGGCTGGGCCTCCGGTTAGTAGGTTAGTCCCAAAAATGATATAAACGTGTAAAGTAAAGCCCATAAACATCCAAAACGGGTAATATAATAGCATGGAACAATAAAAAATTATAGATACGTTGGAGACGTATCACGAGACTGTCATCCTTGTGCTAGCCCGACTTGTTTCTCGTTCCAGTGATACCGACCACTATTCGGATTATCTCATAATCCTTGTCACATGGCCATGCTTATCCTAGTCGGATCACACGAGGGGCCCAGAGTATATATCTCCTGATCGGAGGGGCAAATCCCATCTTGCTCGACCATGTCTCGCAGCATGGGACTGGACAAACCCGAAACCTACCTTTGTAACTACCCAGTCACGGAGTAGTGTTTGGTCGGCCCAAAGCAAGTCTGTCACCATCCCGAGTACATGCGCCAGCTCAGGTCATAGGACATAGAACGTATGTTGTACTAGAGACTCACAGATGACATATCGCTGCGTCTCATAGTTGGGTCTGTCCGACTCAGACCTTATCTCGACTCGGATTCGACTACGTCAAATCCGACCAGATCCTCCCGAGTCCATATTATCCGGTTAGCATCCAATGCTACATGGCTAGTGAGACCAAGCCATCGACCGTGTCATATGCTAGTCTAGTCGGCTGCGCGTCCACAAAGCCCTTTCAACTAGGGACCTTTTAGGACAGTCATCATACAATGCATAGTCCCACAAACAAGTCATGTACTTGCTGATACACATCATTGATAATGTCCAAGGACTATCTTTATTCATAAACACATAGGAAATATCATCATACATGATTGCCTCTAGGGCATATCTCCAACACATGCATGACAAAAAAGTGACCTACTATGACAAACACATATCATCACCGAAGTGTATTTTTTTATAGTTTTTGTTGTTTTGATTGTCTTTGTTTTTATTAACCAAATGGATGGACAAGAATGCCTAAGAACTTTCTCTAGCTATATATGATCTTCTTGTCTCAAACTCTATTCATGTTGCATCACAAAATTGAACAAGTCTTTTTCGGACCCTCCGGGTGAGGAGCACCCGGAGCCACCGATCCATCAAGGGCTGCATTCCAAAACCTTCTATTGCATTTCAGTCAGACCAACTCACTCAAACTCAGTCACATCGAAAGCACTAGACTGATCTAGGTTTTTGATCTCGGTGCTACCGATTAGAATGACTCGGTCCCATCGACTTGCAATAATTGCATGCAGTTTTGCATCTTGGTGCCACCGAAACATTCCATTCGGTGCCACCAACATCACATTGGTATATGTACTCAGCGGACCCATACCATTGAAAAATCTTTCAAACCTCACGCGCCCGCGCCCCATTGCTGCCCCTGGTCTCCAGATCATCGCCGTCTTCTCTTGTGCACCTTTAGCGCGGGTCTTTGTTGCCGTCAATGGGAATCAACACCGTTGTTGCCACCGTAGAGGATCGTCATCGAACTAGGGTATGATTCGATCACCTCGTGCTATCCCCTTCTGATTCTATGCACAATGATAATGCCTAGTATCTTGCTGTCGGTGGGAAACGACACCTATGTGATCACAAGAATCCCTACTATGGTTGCGGGGCGCTGGGTGGTGAGGAGAGCAGGATCAGCAGTCAGTTCGAGCACACAGATCGTTTACCCAGGTTCGGGCCGCAGAGATGCGTAACACCCTAGTCCTGCTTTGATGTGTGTATTTGTGTTCTTGAGGTTCTTGAACTAGCGACAATGGGCGTAACTTGTCCAAAGGTCCGAATCCTTCTCCTGGATGCCTCGGGCCTCCTTTTATAGGCAAGTGGATCACCACAGTGGCACACATGAGGTGGCATCAGGGTACTGCGGTTGAGCCTATCGCTAGCTATTACGGGACAAGACACATTTAATGTGCTCCTGACGTGTCCCCTCCACTTTACCGCCGCCTTGCCCCGCCTCGAC
The DNA here is from genome assembly GCA_963921465.1 of Triticum timopheevii. Lineage (NCBI taxonomy): Eukaryota > Viridiplantae > Streptophyta > Magnoliopsida > Poales > Poaceae > Triticum > Triticum timopheevii. Next base: position 379,368,640 of record OY997274.1, read on the forward strand.
ACGCATCTGGGCTAGCGAGGCGGTCAGCGCCATGTAGGCTGGCAGGCTGCTGAGGTGGTGCGATGGTAGGGTCTTCATGAAGACTTACATGCCACCACATAGGCATGCGCTGAGTTGGCCGAGAAGCCTTGTGCCTACACGCAGGTGCCTGCCCAACTGGTGGGCTGGCAGCTGCATGGGAGCGGTGGCAGGAGCTTGACGGGTGTGGTCCTGGTTTTCACCTCGCGGATGTCCTCGGCAAGGTCCTTGCCGGGGGCCCCGACAAGGGTCTTGCCATGGAGTTGCGGCCGTCCCCGACAAGGGTCTTGCCAGGGGTCTTGTGGGTTTCCCTGACGAGGATCTTGCCGGGGTTCGTCGTCTTCTACTCTTCTGATTTGAAGTGTTCTTTGTCTTCACAAAGATCTACATGCCACCATGGGGGTGCCTCTCGAGCCTTGGTCCCAACGCGGTTGGCAGTGCAGGAGGAACTGGGGCTCAAGGGTGGCGCGCCCTGCTGGCGTCAGGTAGGCTGCCCCGGCAAGGGGGAAACCACTTCACCTTCTGGCTCTTTACGCTTCCGTCTTGGCATTGCTTTGATTCTGTGTTGTGGCTCTGATTTCCTCTCTCTGCCCTGCTTAGGTGTGGCCGTGGGTGCGGCTCTAACTTCCCATGCACAAATAAGGGGTACAAAAGAGCGCCCCTATTTTAGTACACCGATAGGAGCCCCCGGGCCTGGTCCACACATAAGCGCGACACGTTGTTGGGCCAGGCCCAGAGCGGTGTGCGGGCAGGCGGGGCAGTTTTTTACCGCGGTAACTTTCCGTCTGCTGCGCTTCCTCACGACGACCGTTGAACGTGCGTCGTGGGGGTCATGCATGACGTGGGGGCATGCGTGGGGCGGTCGCAGCAGGCATGCGTCATGCTGCATTAAATGGGAAAACAGGCGGCTCGTGTTTTCCCCATAAAAAGGATTAACCGCGGGCGCGTGGCTCATTTACCCCCTGTGATTTTCCCCAATCTCGCCATCGCCGTCCCCATCTTCTTCTTCCCAAGCTCTTGCTCGCTGCTGCTGCGCTCCCCACCGCCCCCAAATTCCCGCTCTCTCCTCAGCCGCCATGGCGCCCAAATCTGGCAAGGGCAAAGGCGTGGCCGAGGATACGAGGGAGAAGGAGACGCCGGAGAGCGAGGCGGCGGCGTGGCGGAAGCAGGCCGCCTACTTCGTCCCGTCGTCCGTCGACGCCCTCGAGCTCAGGGACTACTACAAGCCGTTGTGGGGGGCGGCGACACCAGCGCACCCCGCTACGTGTGCCCTCCCCGCAGAATGCAAGAGAGGCGACTCGAAATGGTACCCATTTTTCATCAACTTTTTCTTCTGTGGGCTCTGCCCCCCTTTTTCCGACTTCTTCAACGATATTATGCACACCTTCGGCTTCCACTTGCTGGATCTTACGCTGAATGCCGTGGCGCACCAGGCTTATTTCGCCCATCTCTGTGAGGGTTTCGCCGGAGTGGTGCCCAGCATGGCGCTTTTCTGGGACTACTTCTCCCCCCGCATCCAACCTGGGGGTGCTCTTTCTGGGACCGTCGCCTGGATCCCAAGGATTCAGGAGAGAGGCGCGTACCCAGACGGCAAGGAGAGGTAGGAAGAGTGGCGGGGCCGATGGTGCTGGATCATGGAGGAGGACCCGCCGGAGTTCTGCCGGGGCGTTCGTCAGAAGCCGCTGCCCCGTGGCGCGAACTGGAGTGACATCGACCCCAACAACAAGAAGTTCTCAATCGCCACCACCAGGATCCGTCGCCTTACCGAGGCCGGGCTCACCCTCGAGATGACCGCGGTGGATTTCATCCGCCGCCGAATTGCTCTGCTGCACAAGAAGGGGAGGCCGGCCTGGGATTTCAGGAACGCGGCCGACATCATGAGGCTCCGCACCGGCCTGCAGAACAACTTCACAGTGCTGGGGCACTCCTGGTATTGCCGGCGGCTCTTCCAGCTCGAGGAGTATGCCGACGGCAAGGTGAGGAGGACCGGCAAGGCAGCAAAGTCCGGCAAGGTTGTCAAGGGGCCCTTGTTCGAGCTGCCGTCGGGAGTGGTCCCGTTGAGCAACAACTCCCGGCAGGCCGAAATCTTGGCCATGATGCCGCCCTTCAACGCGCACGGTCTTGACCCGGCCTGGGTCGAGCCCCCGACACGCGGGGTGGAGGAGTTCTTTGCCAATTTGGTCAAAGAACTCTACCACGAGGAACCGCGGCTCATCCAGGACACCACCCAGGAGCAGCTGAACTATATTGCCGCTAGGGCGATGGAGGCGGAGCCTGCCAGGCTTGCCAGCGATGCCGGCGGCATGGAGAACAAAGCCGCCACAGCCGTAGAGGAGGAGGAGCTCACCGCGTGGGTGATGGCCATCAAGGAAGCAGCCGGTGCCAGCACCGGGGCCCCTCCTGCCGAAGGCACGGGCGAAGGGCCTTCCGAGGAGGAGGCCGAGGGCGGCGAGCCCCTGGCAATGTAGCAGAGGCGCGTCCTGCGTCGGGCCGGCTCTGGCATGCCGGTCCAGGCCAATAAGGTCGTGACGCGGCAAGGGGCTTCAAGGGAGGCCGCGCGCGTGACAAGGGCCGCGGCGGCGAAGAAGAAGGCCGCGGTGGCGAAGAAGAAGACGCCCACCTCTTCTTCATCCAAACGCTTCCGGACTCCTTCGCCTCCCCCTCGCCCCGCAGGGGCCGGCACGGACATCGGCTTCGACTTCTCATCCCTCAGCCCGAGGGGGAAGAGGAAGGCAGCAGAGGAGGAGGAAGAAGACGAGTAAGCGCGCTGCCCCTCGCTGTTTCCACCCTTACGAATCATGACGCCCTCCTTGACTTGACTTGTTCTCGCAGGGAGACGGAGACACTAGCTCAGCAGGCGGCAAAGAGGGTCATAGCCTCGACGGGCAGCCTGCCCCCGCTGGGTACTTCAAAGGCACCACTGGTGGTGGAGAGCAGCAAGGACAGCAGCCCGCGGCGCAGCCCCCGGCGTAAGTTCACCATCCACCCATTGCCAGCGCTTGCCGGCACCCGATTCTCTTGTCGTTGACCTTGCCGCGGTTTGCAGGAGAAGAACGGCAGCAGGAGGAGCCACCATGGGTCTCCCTCACTACACCGCCCCCATCAACCACACCGCCCCGAGGGGCGTCCCCGGCAAGGACGCCAAATTTCGAGCCCATGCGCACGGAGGAGGAGGAGGTAGACTTGGGCGCTGGCGGCTCCATCCCGGCAACAGATGTTGGTGGGGAGGGGGCCACATCTTCCCAGCCTGGCACGGGTGAGTCATTTGTTCTCCCTTGCTTTTCTTTCTTTTCTCCTGAACCTTGGCTTTGGCTTTGTCTTATCTCCTCCTTTGGCGTCCAGGTCCCCCCCCCACCCCGGCGGACCAGGGGACACTGGCACCATCATTGAGGAGGCCGTCACGGACACCGTGGCCGAGGCCGGGAAGGTCGCCACCAAGGAGGCCGTTGAAACCGCGACCGAGGATGCCGCCAAGGGGTTTGCCGGGGAGACCGGCGAGGGTGCCGGCGAGGAGGCCGGCAAGGCCGCCGACGAGGATGAGGTAGTTGACAACCAACCCTCCTCGTCTGCTGCCTCCAGCTTAGGCAAGTACATGAGGGTGAGTGACAACGTGTTCGTTCACCTCCCAGGGGCGGCAAGCACCAGGGCGCCGGCCGAGGGGGAGGTGTTCGACGATGAAGTGCTCGCCGCCGCTGGGCTTGAGGTCGTCGATGAGCCGAGCACTAGTGGCGGCACCCAAGAGGAGCGGCTCCTCCAGGCCATGAGTGCCAGCTTCAACAAGCTTCAGGCGCTCCACCGTGCCCGTCTGGATAAGACAAAGTCCAAGGAGGCGGTGGCGCACAAGGTGGAAGCAGACTTTGCGGAGCACGTCACTGAGGCGCGGGCTTGGTTCCGCCAGGCCCACGAGGAGGTGCAGGCCGCCCAAGACCAGCTGGCGTAGCGCGACCTGGAGCTCGTCCTGAAGCAGGCCCACAATGAGAAGGCCCAGGAGGAGGCGAGGGAGGAGGCCTCCAGAGCCGAGGCCGTCCGGTCCCAGCGCCAGGCCGAGCTGGACTCCCTAGAGGAGGACCTTGTCGCCCGTGAGATGGCGCTTGCCGCTACGCTCCGTGGCAAGGACGAGGAGGTCAAGAAGCTTGTCGCGGCGCGGACCTGAGAGCTGGAGCACAAGCACAAAGAGGTGCTCGATGCCCAGGCCCTGGCCCACGGCAACAGGGTAGAGGAGCTAGAGGTGGAGCGGGATGGCTTGAAGGCCAGGGCCGATCAGCTAGTGGGGGAGAGGGATTCGGCCCACCGCACCTTGTTGGAGGCGCAGGACAAAAACCTGGCCAGGGCTGAGTGGCTCTCCCGCGCCAACGACTCCATCGATGACCTGAAGCGGAAGCTGGAGGGTCTTGAGAAGACGCTCACGGAGGCCACAATCCGGGAGGGTGCCCTGACCAAGACCCTGGCAGAGGAGAGGCAGCAGCGGAGGAACGATGCTGCCAATCACGCAGATCTCGTGAAGGGCGAAAAAATCTGGACCGACCGCCTCGCCGATGTTGCCAATAGAATCACCAAGCAGCTGGCCGACATGAAGATGCCGGAGGTGAGCTATGCCCCAGAGCCGGGCAGGAGCCCCCACGCCAAGCTAACCTTGTTCTTCGAGGGCATTCTTGGTGCCCTAGAATGGCTCGAATCCAACCGGGCGAGCTCCTTCGCCAACGAGTCCCAGATGATTTCCCAGGGCGCCATGCCAAGGTTCTATGGGGATCCCGACTCATAAGTCGGGATCACCGAATGCACGTGTACAGTGATCCCAGAGATCAATGCTCATTGAACACACAGAAGCTGAATAACAAGAGTCTTACATCCATACATACCGTCTTACACAAATTATGACCATTATGGTCAAGTCTTACATGGATAAAGCCTTAAGGGCTGAAATTCAAATGAAACACAAGCAGCGGAAATCTTCATCGATAAGTAGAACCCATGCCATCTGCCTTAACCCTACATGCATTCTGACTGGGAAACGTCCTAGTTCGCATGTTCGTCTCCAAAGAACTCTTCTTCGAACTCTGGTTCTTCCATGCCTGGCCAATTAAATAACCAGTGGCAAGCCAATGAGTACTTTGAATGTACTCGCAAGCAACCCATGTTTTGGTTCAAGATACAACAATGCATGATATAGGTAAATTTTTGCAGAAAGCTAGTTTTGAGTGCAATGAGATGTTCAACAACTTGTAAGACATGCATCAAGAGAATTCAAGTAACCATGAGGACAAGTTACAGATATCAACATAAATAGAGTGGGCACCAACCCAACTCAATCATGTCAGGTCCTTCGACTTGACCCAAGTAGATCTTCCCACTTATCCAAACACACACTGGTTTGTAAACATGTGGACGTTGCCCAAGAGCGGTTACCCAACTGTCCTTGACCGTGGACACAGCTATTCAAATAGTTTTACACTCTGCAGAGGTTGCACACTTTACCCACAAGATCCGGGGAACTTCCGTGTCATCCACGACCCGCGATACCTCAAGTACCCGGGGTAAGCACCCAATCACTACCTTTCCCTAGACGACACTAACATGGAGTCCACTCGATTGGTAGTAACCCCCGTGCCCAATATTTCACATCTTAAAATTGTGGAGCATCGCTCCCATATTCATCACATACTGGCACGGGGTACCAACGGTGTGTGCGGTGCCCCATAAAAATGTTCTTGGCCGCCCTACCTGGCACGACCCAGTCCCGAGAGAGAGCACCAACTCTCCCCCGTCACTAGTAATGCAGGCTCCAAGCTAGTATCGACCTAGGTAATCAATAATGCCCTTTCCCATATAAGGGTAGAGTGGTTGCACATGTAAGGTTGGAATAACGGTCGCAACTTAAACCAATCCGTTTTGAAAAGAACACACACTTGCCTCGGTACACCACTTCGTCATCAAGTGGCTACCCAACTCATCATCTCCCCCGGGCATAAGTGGCACCCGATGGGGTTTTCGAAAAGTCTTTTGAAAATACTTTGCCTCGATCACTATGCATATTCCCGTCCCTTTTTGCGTAGCACTACTTTAGCATCCTATCTACTCCCATCATCATAACCCTCATAAGAAGGTAGGGTTATGCACAATGCAAGTATCAACGAGGAAGTACGGTGGAAAACCATCAAAGTGGATAACACCTCATCATGATTCCGATGCAACAACAATATGGTGCTATATGACATGCATAAAAAGGGTTTCATAGACATGGTCAAAGGGCTCCTTGCCTGGCTGAACAAAGTCTTCTGGGTCTTCAAAGTCTTCTGGTCCAACTCCTTCGTCAGCAACGCAATCTATCGTCGCAAAATAATAACGAGAAAAATAAGGCAATAATAAAATAGAAAAACCAAAGTGCTCAGAAAAATGTCAACTCATTTTTGATAAATACTAGGGTGAAAACTAAGAAGGGGAAAATTTCTAGTTTTGCATTTGGAGTAGTAGAATAGGAGAAATGGATTTATAAAGGTATATTTAAATGCTTAAAATCACATTTAAATATTTACAGTGAAGAAAAGGTTGTTGGATTTGAATGAAAGTTGCACCATTAAATAGGTGGGATTTTTACATGAATTTAGGAACTAGAATTATTTCATTTGGATAAATATTTTATCCTGTGCGATTTTTGTGAGGGTGACTGAAAAAGAAAAAGAAAAGGGCTCTATGCCTGCTGGGCCAGAACAGCCGCAGCGCAGCAGGCCCAGCCAGAGAGGCGTCCCAGTGCACTGGTGCATGCGCGCGCACCAGGTTTAAACCTGACGGGTGGGGCCCAGATGTCAGGACGTGAGGCTGACGGACGGGCCCCACAACCGTCATCGTCAACCCTGGGTCAGAGAGGGCGGCGATCTCACCGGTGACGATGCAGGGCACGGCGAGCTTGGACAAGGGCAAGGGCGGACTCAGCGCGGCGTCGCCATTCGGGTGGAGGTGGAACCGGTCGCCGGGGTGGCCTGGTTCGCCGGTGACGAGGTCACGTGGCGGAGGGGCTTCGGTGGTGGCAGTTCCGGCTGTTTCCAGTAGCTACAGATAGGGGAAACAAGGGGGAAAGGGTCAGAGAGCTTCAGGGGTTCCAGATCGAGAGGAAAGGGGGCCGGGGACGGCCTGTACCACGCGAACTCCGGCGAGCCGAAGCGGCGGAGCTCGAGCTCGATCTCGAGCTCGAGCGGCTCTAGAGAGGAACTGGAGTGCAGGGGGGGTGGTTTGGTGGTGAAGAGGGCGAGTGGTGAGGAGAGGAGGGCTCGGGGAGGCCCTTAAATAGGCGAATGGCGAGGTCCCGTAGACCCGTGCGCCGGCGAGCTCATGCTCGTTGCTGCAGGGCTTGGGGGGAAGAGCGCGTGATGTCTGGGGTGTTCCTGGACGTCGACTACGTCGGGAGAGATAGAGAGAGGGAGTGGGGAGAGGTCAGAGGAGCGCGCGTGTGAGCCGTGCCATTGGCGCGCTCGAGCGGCCGGTGATTGCTAGCGCGGAGGCGCGGGGAGGAGGAGAGTGGAAGGGGACAGCGTCGTGGCGTGTCACAGACGTTGAGGCGCATCGTCGGGCGCGCTGGGGAGGCCCGAGGTGGCCGAAGGCGGTTGGAAGGGGGCGGCTACAGTGCGGGGGCGCACTGTAGCGCGCTCCAGAGCGCCCAAATGGCCGGCATGGCAATTCTATAGGCATGGTGAGCGCGTCCTTTGGTGTCTAGCAGGTCTAGGATTGAGTAAAGAAATGGGGTGGTGCATTGTATGCCATGGATGGCCACTGGAGTGAGTAGGGAGGTGAGGATGTGGGGTACAGGGGCTGTCCAGAGGGGTAAATGAGGTGGTTTCACCCCTCAATCATTGAGCTGAGATGCAGCCATTGTTACTGGAGGTAGAGGAGGACTAGGAGGAGATGTGGTAAAAAGTTGAGCTCAATGAGAATAGTTTTAGTGGTCAAAATGGTGGTCTTTGAAAAGTGGCAGAAGGTGTTTGATAAAGGTTTTGGGGTACTTGCACTAATTTACTCCTTGTGGCACTTGGCAGGGGTGTTTGTCATGACAAAATGACAGGGAAAAAGGAATACGAGCTCATTTGGAAGAGTTTGCTAATGAAACTTTGGCAAACCCTAGAAATTAGCAGAAACGAACTTGTGTAGATCTAGTTAAGCAAATCACTTCTCCTTGATGCACCACTTGGTGTAGTGGCCTCATTTGGTCATCTGAATATGCTCACAAAAGTTGGGGTCAAGGAGAGAAAGTTGGCAGTACAAAGTTGATCAAATATGATTCTGGTCAGAGAGGGTTTTGGGTCATTTTGGTGAACCAAAATGACTTTAATTGACATGAGGCTTTGCAAGGTGATCACAATATGCATTTGTGACTTGCTGGATTTTTCTTGGATTTTTGTGAAAATATTTCCTGTAGAAATATTTCAAATCCTTCAAATGGGCAGAATTGGTTTTGGGAGGTTTTGTCCAATATTTTGAACATGACCATGTGTTGAAACTCTTATATATGAAAAATATATGTCCACTGAGTTTCCTTGATTTTTGTCAAATATTTTTGAAACAATAAAATAATTTTTCCCTATTAAAGACCATTTCTGGCCTTAAGAAAAATCTTTTAAATAACATAGGAAAATAGTTTTAAAATTATATTTTTGTGGTTTATGGGAGTCCTATATCTAATAGGTCTCAAATATACTCTTTGAAATATTTTCATACCCCAAATCAAGTACTTGCAGTGCAAACCTCAATTTAGGGGTTTTTGGAAAACTAATTTTTGAAAATACTATTTGGCCAAATTATTTTTGTAAGAAAATACTATATTGTACTATACACATGGCATGATCATTGGGCAGAAGTTTGGGGCAAGGAGATGAAGTACAGAAGGTGGAGTAGTTGACTTTAAAGAGCACTTGAAAAACCACATAGAGAAATCCAACTCCAAAATTGGAAGCCAAATAATGCAAAAGTTTTTGTTGGTCCAAATTTTCATGCTTTAATAATGCAAATGAAATGTTACAAAATGCAGGGTGTGACTGACCTACCCTCCTTACAAGAATCTCGTCCCCGAGATTCCTATACTAGGCTTTAAAGAGATACAGAAACTCGGATCTAAGGTAGTCTTCACGCTCCCAAGTTGCTTCTGCTTCAGTGTGGTTGCTCCACTAGACCTTGAAGTACTTGATGGTGCGGCTCCGAGTGTGTCGCTCAGCCTCATCCAAAATGTAGATGGGCCTCTCACGGTAGGTCAAATCAGGCTGAAGGTCAATGGCTTGGTGATCGACGTCCTTGTAAAGATCAGGCTTGTCTGGAACTTAGAGGCACTTCCGGAGTTGTGACACGTGGAATACGTTGTGCACATCGGATAGTTCAGGTGGTAGTTCCAACTGGTAAGCCACCTCTCCTCGTCGGTCAGTGATGTTGAAGGGGCCGATGTATCTTGGGGCGAGCTTTCCTTTGACATGGAAGCGCTGGGTTCCCTTAAGAGGGGTGACCCGGAGATAGACATGGTCTCCAACTCGGAAGTTCATGTCTCTACGACGTGTGTCAGCGTAGCTCTTCTGCCTTGACTTGGCGGTCTTCAAACGCTCTTTGACAAGCTGGACTTGCTCTTCTGCTTCACAGAGGATATCGGGCCCAAAGACAAGTCCTTCTCCGGTCTCTGACCAATTGAGGGGTGTGCGGCACTTCCATCCGTATAACACCTCAAATGGTGCCATCTGAAGGCTTGATTGATAACTGTTGTTGTAAGAGAACTCGGCGAAAGGGAGGCAATCTTCCCACCTAGCTCCATATGCTAAGACACAGGCTCGGAGCATGTCTTCGAGTATCTGATTTACTCATTCTGTCTGACCTCCGGTCTGTGGGTGGAAAGCAGTGCTGAAGGACAACTTGGTCCCCATGGCCTCTTGGAACTTCTTCCAGAACCTTGAGGTAAACTGGGTTCCTCGATGATGCGGAGCATCCCGCGTTCATCCCCATGTACACTCTGACTACTCCCCAAGCCCCAAGGATACATGAGACCTCAACTATGCGCCATTGGACACAAGGTGAATTCACTCCTCTTCGAACCGTCACTTTCCGCATATGAGACACGGCTACTACCTCATGCATGGACCTTGCATACACTCAGGTACAACCAAGATGACCATGGAGAATCCAAGGATCAAGGCCAAGCATGGAAGAGGAGAAGGAAGAAGAAGACGGAGCGGCTGCTGGAGCCAGGCCGGACATCCGGACCGCCGTCCGGATCATCCGGGCCCAGCCGGATCATCCGGGACTCCGTCCGGATCGTCCGGGTAACTGCGCCGAAGACGCCCGAAGGCTCCTACCGAAGCCGGATCATCCGGGACTCCGTCCGGATCATCCGGACCCCGACGCCCAGATCATCCGGCCTTGCCTGCGCCCATGACTTGGGCCGAGGCCCATGTACCCCTTCGCCCCTCACTTACCCCTTCGTGGCTTAGCACTATAAATAGACCTCCTCCTCCCCACTTTGAGACTTAGCATTGGATTAGCTCATATTTGTGTGAGAGCCTTTGCTCGTCCACTTGGTTACTTCTCCTCGGAGCTCAGGACCTCTTCGGAGAAGATCCCCCAGCGGATTCAAGACCCCTATCTAGGGAAGAACATCAAGGCCTCCTCTTGGAGATGAACGGTTCCTTTGTATCCTTACCTTAGTTGACTTTGTATCTTGTGGATCTCATATGTGTGTGGTGATCTAGCAATTGTGTGATCGATTCCTTGTTGGTTGAATGATTCCCTCTCGTTTTCCCTGTGTTTCCCCTTGTGCTTCCGCGTGTTCTTCGTGATTTCCCCGTAGGATCCACTCCCAACATGAAAGATCGACGCTATAGGGTTCCACCCTACATCATATGGTATCATGAGCCACGTTGATCACGTTTTTGGAGCCCCTAGCCCTCTTTTTCTAGCTTGATTTTGTTGTTTTCGTCCTAAATCCGAAAATCCCCACCAAAAATAGCCCCCAAATTTTTTTGTGATTTGTTGGTTTTGATGATGTTTTGTTGATTTTGATCCGTGGATTTGCTTGGTTTCAAGTGGATCTAGCATTTCCCCAAGTTTCCCCACCTTCCATCCACGAAATCCCTCAAATTTTGCCCCGAAAATCATCCATTTCCGCCCAAAAATTCGTCCCCGAGAGGAAATCCCGAGCAGTTTGACCTGCCCGGATCATCCGGAAGTGCTCCCGGATCATCCGGATCCACCCGGATCCGCTGGACCATCTCCCAGATGTCCGGACGCCCGACACGACAGAAATCCGGTTGACGAACCCGGATCATCCGGACCTACTCCCGGATGTCCGGGTAACCCTGACACTGACTCGGCTGAATTCTTGTTTCGGCCATAACTAATTCATCCGGAGTCCGTTTTCGACGTTCTTTAGCTCGTTTTGAAGCTATTGACATCCCCTACCCCACAAAAATACCACCAACATCATTTGACTCCATCATATTTTCTGAAATTTGGCAAGTTTGCCTAGGCCCTCCACCATATCATCCGCATTACCACCACCGAGTTCCGCAACCTAACCCATTTTGTTCCCCATTGCATATATGGTTGTTTGAGTTGTGACTAGAGTCTCCTAAGGTGTTTAGGCTACTTAGGGACAATTGCTTCTTCATCAACCACCACCACCACTTCCGCATAACCTTGCCCACCATACAATTCCACCTTAACTTAACCCAATTTTGCTTGAGTTGTGGCTTGTGTCTCCTAAGGTGTTTCGGCTACTTAGGGACGGCAACTTCAACTCCGACTCGTGTATAGCCCATCATTCCACTTCCACATTGCCTAGTGCAACACCACCACGGCTTTCCGCTACCACCATTTGACATTTGTCATTTGAGATTTTGAGTTTGCGGTTTTTCCATTTCCTAAGGTGTTTCGGCTACTTAGGGACGAGTCTCCATCATCTTGGTATCTACACCAAGAACACCGCCACTCATCATCACAAAGGACGGTAACCTCGACGACACCTTTGTATATTCCCTTGCAATTGTATTGTTAACCCCTAGCCCATTTTGCGTTACTTGCCTATCGAGACTAGCCATTTGAGTATTGCTGGCAACGTTACTTGTGCACATTAGTGATCCACCATCCATTGCATACATACCATATCATCTTGGTATCATATCATCCATTGTGCCTCAAGTTTGTTCCCGCATATACACAATTGCTATCTTGGTTTGTGCATTGTGCAAAAGTGGCCATAGAAAAAAAAAGAGAAAAAGCTTTTAAGCAAAAAGAGAGCAAAGAGCTCGTGAGCAAGTGCCATAGCATCATACCCCATTGCACATAATAGCCATACCAAAATCTACATCATATGATATCATGCTTGAGAGAAACACCGGGAACCATACATACATAGCATACTTGGGATAGAAAGAATATCCATTTTGCATCTTATAGGTTGTGCACAAGTGTCGTATCCGCCTATTGAGCAATCGTGCTAGCGTCTCTCTTGAGTTGTGCAACACGAGCGTTTTCCGTGGATTCCACATTTTGTGCTCATTCCTTGGTTGCACGACCCCATTTATCTATCCGTGTGTGTTTCCGTGTGCCATTCTTTGCTATTGGTCCATTTGTTTCGCTTGCGAATTTGTGAATCTCTTTCAACATTATTGACTCTTGCTAACATTTTGCATCAAATTTTTGTGCCACTATCCTCACCGAGCTCCACCATAAGCTTTACTTGTGTAGTTGTGAGAACCGACAAGGATTGGTACCAATAGTGCTATTTCATTGTCCGCATTTGAGTGAACTTGATTCATTGTCAACATCGGTCAAGGCATTTCATCTCCGGTCTACGACAACAACGACAGCGTGAACAACTACATCTCCGAAGCGTCTATCTTCGATCTACAACGACAAATGCAAGGCGCACAATCAAGATTGTGTGAGCGCATCGAGAACATCTCCATCGACATTCATCACTCCGAAGCAAGGAAAAGGGACTACATTGACACGAAGCTTTCCGCACATAAAGAGGAGCAAGATGCAAGGATGGAGGAGATTAGAGCCTTCATCAAGTCTTCTTCCCCTTCGTCATCTTCAAGGCGGCGACATTCAAGCCACAAGTCTTCGGAGGGCCGAAATGATGCAAGCGCAAATCGTCCTCGTCCACATCTACATGGCGATCATCATCACATTCACGATCCACATCGTCATGAAGGCCAAGTCACCTCCAAGCAACATGTGCACGACAACGACGAACGAAATCTACTATGAGCTCAAGCACGACAACGACATCATCATCATGAAGATGCTCCACAAGCGCAAATGCACAAGTCCCAACAAGACCTACTTCACGCCAGGTCCAAACTTCAAGAGCACAAAAGAAGACCGCGAGATGACCACCACCAAGACGGCGCTACGGCTACATCAACCACTTCGGCATCTTTGCCAAGTGTTCTCAAGGCATCTTCGCCTTTGGACGTACGGCATCTTCGCCTACTCCCCACGAGTACGCCTACATCGACTTCATCAAGTCCAAGGCGACCACCTACGAGCGAGGGTGACACTTCCATCTTCGGAAGCCCCTCAAGGAAGATGGCCGAGCATAGGAAACTCCCTTCGGTCATGGAGACGAGCTACGAGGTGCCACACCATATGGGCCTCCTACACCAAGACGGTGACAAGAAGGTCGAGCAAGGACCATCCCCTTCGACCACGGCGATAGGAGTTGAGCATGGAGACATTTGCACCTACATCTCTCCGACACCCACATATGTCGAGATGCCCCAAGTGCCATGTGAGGAGAGCCACCACCACATGAGTGACATGAGTGACTCCACGATACGTGACATTGAGAGCATTTCCTATGAGAGGATGAGTGTGACCACCACTAGCCCCACACATGAGAGCATGCCACGCATTCTATGTGAGGTTGAGTTCCATTTGAGTGACTCCACCAACCATATGAGTGAGAGCACCCTTGAGAGAGTGAGTGAGCCACAACACTTAGAGAGTGAGATAGTTGACACGGCATGTGAGGCCACTTTGATTTCTAACGACTTAACCTCTACTCCTAGTGTGTTTTCTTCTTTGGTGCTAGGTCTCCTACATGACGACATGCCTATCCTCGACGAGTTCATACCTCCTATGGAGACGACGATGACCATGATGGACGATGATGCACCCCCCACATGGTTCCATCAAGATGAAGATGACAACGAGACGATCTTCAACACCTCACCTACAACACATGAGCGACGCTTCAAAGGTAACATAGCCGATGGTGCTTCTCTTGTCCCACTAGTGGACCCTCTTGACATTGATTGCTCCCATGATGTTGACCCACATATTACCATGCTTCATGCTAGTGAAACTCCTTCATGCCTTGACTTACCTATTAATGATGAATATGATGATGAGCATGTTGAGTTGCCTAGTTGTGATGCTATGCTTCATAGGATATCATGTGAAAATTCTATTGGTCACTTCATGTTTGACAATCCATTGAACTTGTCATATGCTATGAGTGAGATCTCCCATATAGCATCATTTCAATCTCAACATAGTAACTATGCATGCCCCATTAAAATAAATCCTATTTGCACTTATGGCATAGATGACGAGATGATGGTCATTGGCTTTTGTTTTTCATGTGATGATATTGCCATGCTTCCTTTACATGATTTGCGCAATTCATCCAATATGTCATGCCATGATCACATTGTTCCAAATATGCATTGTTTTGGATGTTGTCAATATTCTCCACATGATGTTACTACTCTTGCTCATGAGGAGACCCCCATAGTTTCCTCATACATATTAGGAGATCTTGATGCATTCCATACTTTGCATGATTCCCATGACTGCGTGCACCATATGCATTCCATGAACAACAATGCTCTAGATATTTCTCATGATGCATTACACAATTTGAGTCTCCATTATGCTATATATAATAACAAACCTCTCATGATGGATGACATGTTTCTATATCACGCATCTCATTTATTTGAGCATTGGCTATTTAGTGCTAACTGACACATGCACGTGCGCATCATGATGGATGATGTGTACATCTACCATGCACACACAATTTTCCCTTTGTCTTTGTTTTGTGTAGGTACTCACGTATACTCGTCAACCTCTCAATCCCAAGAGTTGACCCAACGAGCTCTTGAGAGCAATGATGCTTTGGGATCCCGTGGACTATCCTTACCACCGTTCCCTTTGCGCAAGGACTACGCGCATCTCTTCTACTTGGCTCTCACACGGCTATGGTCCATTTACCACTTGTCACCTTATGCTCATTTTGTCGTGTTCACATTGCATGCTATGCTTGCTCCTATGCCTTTGCCATGCAATTGTGACCCTTGCTTGCATCTACCCATGTTTCATCATTATGCTACTTCTATGTGTATTTGCATGCTTGGTGGAGATCCTTGTTGCTATTGCCATGTTTATCATGTGCCCCATACTATTGATGCTTGTTGTGTTGGGAGAGTCATGATGCCACATTGCTATTTACATACGGTCTCTCGCCAATACATTGATGATATTTTACTCATACCTTGCTTTCATGCTTGTGCTATGACATGTGAATTATTCATGCCCACTATTTGCACACATTACATGCTTGCAATGATTCCTTCTAGTATGTTGCATCTTCGCACTACTAGCTTGCTTGACTTGATCGCTATGATTTCTTGCTATGTTGCATCACCCATGTTCAACTATTACTTGCTTTCTTGGGTTGATGACATAGATGTTGATGCCTCTCACTTGATTTGTCATGATCATTGCCTCTTGTCTCCATTAGTTGCATCCCTCATATCACCTTGTATTGAGTGCCAACTTGATATGCTTATTGATCTTGGAGACTTGGACACTTTACTTGTGATGCATGTTTGTTTGATTGAGCCTATTGCATTTGGTTGTTCTCGCATCATATGCCTCCATACTATGCAATACTCCCTTGTCATTTCTTATGATGAGCATGATACATACACTTGTTGGGTATCTTACCACACGAATGATCGGTTTTGCCATTTTGCTACCCTCATTTGTTTTTCCAAGTGTTTGTCATGTTCTTTCATTTTAAAGGATTTACAAGGCGGGACCACCACGAGACATATTGGTTATGTGAAGGCATACAAGATGTGCGACTCCATCATCCTTGAGAAACTCCTAAAGGTGACCTCCTTCTCTTTGAGCCATCCTCAAATACGCATATTGGATGGGTCACTCTTTCATTGTTGTTTCCTTCTTGTTGTCTACATGTTACATCTATTGGATGGAGGAGCAACATTGGAGATTGGCTCTATGGACCTTCACATTGAGGAGCGCTCACACTTATGGGATGCACCTTCGGCACTCCACTCATGCCTCGACATCGAGCTTGGGTACACTACCACCTTCATATTTGTTGATTGTGCTCATACATGTCAAGCTCGATGGACATATCATACTTACCACAAGTTTGCACCTCATGCATGGATTGACTCACATTATGATTGCCTTGTTGCATCTTGTATTCCCATGTCATCCATGATATATGAGCTTGCACATTTCCTTAGCAAATTTGTTGTGATCTACCTTGAAGGCATATTCATACATCATGATCATATTGTCCATCATCAATTGCATGATAACATATACATAGTGAGCATCCATTGCCATATTCATGCTATTGATAAACCGTCTCACCATGACATCATTTTGCACCGTGGTTGCATTGATCATATTTACAACACATTTGTGTGCACAATGATTGCATTTCCTCCCATGAATGCTTTGCATCTCATTCTAGATCATCTTGATAAGCTTCATGCGCGTTGTCACAACCAATCTTGCCGCACGGACTCATTCTTACATGATGGACACTTTGTGTGCGCTAACCATTGTATTTCTGAGTGTTGCTTGTGTTTGCTCTTTCTGCATGTCTATCACTCCGGCGACACCTTGGACTACGCGGATTGCACCATTTCTTCAACTTCGTCCAACTACAAGTCCGTCTACGACAACCGTTTCCATGGTGATGGGGATCACGATCCGAGGTCGGATCTTTCCCAAGGGGGGGGGATATGATGCGGAGCATCCCACGTTCATCCCCATGTACACTCCGACTACTCCCCAAGCCCCAAGGATACATAAGATGAGACCTCGACTATGCGCCATTGTACACAAGGTGAATTCACTCCTCTTCGAACCGTCACTTTCCGCATATGAGACACGGCTACTACCTCATGCATGGACCTTGCATACACTCAGGTACAACCAAGATGACCATGGAGAATCCAAGGATCAAGGCCAAGCATGGAAGAGGAGAAGGAAGAAGAAGACGGAGCGGCTGCTGGAGCCAGGCCGGACATCCGGACTGTCGTCCGGATCATCCGGGCCTAGCCGGATCATGCGGGACTCCGTCCGGATCGTCCGGGTAACTGCGCCGAAGACATCCGAAGGCTTCTACCGAAGCCGGATCATCCGGGACTCCGTCCGGATCATCCGGACCCTTACGCCCGGATCATCCGGGACCCCGTCCGGATCATCCG
Source organism: Triticum timopheevii (assembly GCA_963921465.1). Taxonomy (NCBI): domain Eukaryota; kingdom Viridiplantae; phylum Streptophyta; class Magnoliopsida; order Poales; family Poaceae; genus Triticum; species Triticum timopheevii. The sequence continues at coordinate 379,386,168 of OY997274.1, forward strand.
GCCTTGCCTGCGCGCATGACTTGGGCCGAGGCCCGTGTACCCCTTCGCCCCTCACTTACCCCTTCGTGGCTTAGCACTATACATAGACCTCCTCCTCCCCACTTTGAGACTTAGCATTGGGTTAGCTCATATTTGTGTGAGAGCCTTTGCTCGTCCACTTGGTTACTTCTCCTCGGAGCTCAGGACCTCTTCGGAGAAGATCCCCCAACGGATTCAAGACCCCTATCTAGGGAAGAACATCAAGGCCTCCTCTTGGAGATGAACGGTTCCTTTGTATCCTTACCTTAGTTGACTTTGTATCTTGTGGATCTCATATGTGTGTGGTGATCTAGCACTTGTGTGATCGATTCCTTGTTGGTTGAGTGATTCCCTCTCGTTTTCCCCGTGTTTCCCCTTGTGCTTCCGCCTGTTCTTCGTGATTTCCCCGTAGGATCCACTCCCAACGTGAAAGATCGACGCTATAGGTTTCCACCCTACATCACTCGATCTGACACAATCTCCTTGGGAACACCATGAAGGCTTACGATTCTGTTGATGTAGAGGCTGGCTAGCTGGTTTCCCTTGTAAGTCGTTTTGACAGGAATGAAATGGGCTACTTTGGTCAAATGGTCGACTATGACCCAGATGGAGTCATGTCCCTTGTTTGACCTAGGTAGTCCAGTGATGAAATCCATTCCGACTTTATCCCATTTCCACTCGGGAACCTTGAGTGGTTGGAGCAATCCAGCAGGTCGCTGATATTCATCCTTGACCCTTTGGCATACATCACACTTTGCAACATACGTGGCAATCTCCCTTTTCATCCCGTGCCACCAAAATCTTTCCTTCAGGTCTTGATACATCTTGGTTCCTCCGGGGTGGATGGAATATGGGGTGTCATGAGCTTCTTGCAAGATCAGATTCTTGAGCTCAATCTTATTGGGTATGTAAATGCGATTTCCAAACCACACAATTCCTTGCTCATCCTCCGAGAATCCTGGGGCCTTGCCTTCCTTGATCTTCCTCTTGATGCCTTCAATACTTTCGTGTCCCTTCTGAGCTTCCTTAATATCATCCATGAAAGTAGGCCTAACTTTGAGGTTGGCAAAGAATCCTGGTGCAACCAGTTCCAACCCGAAGTTTTCAACTTCTTCATAGAAGGCGGGTAGCTTGTCCTTAAGCATAGCATTCAAGGAACAAGCCTTCCTGCTTAATGCATCTGCTACCACATTAGCCTTCCCAGGGTGGTATTGAAAACTGAGGTCATAATCCTTGATCAACTCTAGCCATCTTCTCTGCCTCATGTTCAATTCCTTTTGAGTGAAAATATACTTCAGACTTTTGTGATCCGTGTATATCTCACACCACTTCCCTAGGAGGTAATGTCGCCATGTCTTCAGGGCATGAACCACTGCTGCTAACTCAAGATCATGAGTAGCATAGTTCTCTTCATGAGCCCGTAGTTGCCTTGAAAGTTAAGCTACGACTCTGCCTTCTTGCATCAGAACACCTCCCAGTCCGGTTCTTGATGCATCACAGTATATCACAAACTCCTTGTGTATATCTGGTGTGGCCAGAACTGGGGTGCTGGTCAGTCTCTTCTTCAGCTCCTGGAAGCTCTCTTTGCACTTTGACGTCCATTCAAACTTCTTGTCCTTCTTCAAGAGCTGAGCCATAGGTCGGGCAATGCTCGAGAATCCTTCAATGAACTTGCGGTAATATCCTGCGAGTCCGAGGAAGCTTCTGACTTCCTTCACATTTCTTGGGGATTGCCATTCAGTCACGGCTTCAATCTTAGCGGGATCGACCGACAATCCTTCTTCGGTTAAAACATGACCCAAGAATCCAACTTCACGCAGCTAAAATTCGCACTTGCTGAACTTGGCATACAGTTGGTGCTCTCGAAGCTTGTCTAGGACCATCCTCAAGTGTTGCTCGTGCTCTTCTTCCGTCTTCGAGAAGACAAGAATGTCATCAATGAAGACAACGACAAACTTGTCCAAATATTCCATGAAGACCTTATTCATGAGATACATGAAGTAAGCTGGGGCATTGGTCAATTCAAAGGACATGACCGTGCACTCATACAGGCCATATCTGGTTACAAATGTCGTCTTCGGAATATCTTGGGGTCTGATTTTCAGCTGGTAGTACCTAGATCTGAGGTCGATCTTGGAGAACACCTTGGCCCCATTGAGTTGATCAAACAGATCTTCAATCTTGGGAAGTGGATACTTGTTCTTGATTGTAACTTCATTGAGGGAGCGGTAGTCAATGCACAAGAGGATGGTACCGTCCTTCTTTGCCACAAACAGAACGGGTGAGCCCCAAGGGGAGGCACTAGGGCGGATAAATCCCTTCCTCAACTGCTCTTCCAGTTGCTTCTTCAATTCTGTTAACTCTTCCGATCCCATTCTATAAGGCTTCTTATAGATCGGTCCTGCTTCGGGTATGAGCTCGATGATGAACTCAATGTCTCGGTCAGGAGGCATTCCCGGTAGCTCATCAGGAAAGACATCGGGGTATTCGCATACAACCGGCACTTGCTCCAATCCAACTTCAGTCAGACAATTGACTTGGTTGGCTTGAGCAGAGGAGGGGTTGGAGGCAAATTTAACTTCGACTCCTTGCTCATTGGTCACAGTGATAGTCCGGTTGGCGCAATCTAACAAGCCTTGGTGCTTGATGAGCCAATTCATTCCTAAGATCACATCCAAGCCTTGTGATCTTAAGATGATAAGGTCTGCTAGGAAGTCTACCCCATTAATGATAATCCCGACTCCTTTACATCCTATCTTGGCTCTCATCTCTGCTCCGGGGGTTTGTACCACCATAGGGTTTTCAGGGGTGTAGGGGTCATGCCACATTTTAATGCAAACTTTTGGGTGATAAATGAATGCGTGGCTCCAGAATCAAACAAGACAGTTGCAGGTGTTAAATTGACAAGGAACGTACCCAGCACGACGTCCGGGTCTTCCTGGGCTTCTTCTGCAGTGACATGATTCACATGACCCTTGCTGTTATTGGGCGGGTTGCGGGGAGCTTGGTTCCTTGGTGGCATTCCACGACCTTGTCCTGGGTTCTGCGCATTGGGGCGCGGGGCGTCGCGCTTCTTGTTGGGGCAATTCTTGGAGTAATGTCCTGGCTGACCACATCCAAAGCAAGTGACTTGGTTGGGGTTGCTGCTCTTGCCAGCATTGTAATTGGGGTTGTTGTAAGCTGGCCTGTGGTTGGCATACTGCTGAGGTGGATAGTTGGTGCGGGGTGCAGGAGCTCTTGGCTGCTGATAGGTTGGCTTGACCGGGGCTGGCTGCCACGGGCGAGGCTTCTGGTTGCTGGAGCTACCCTTGCTGATCATCTTGCACTTACGGGTATCATCCAAAGCATGTCGCTTGTCCTCAAGCATGAGTGCCTTGTTCACCAGATCAGGAAAGGTCGGGCAGTCACACACAACAAGCGAGTACTGCAGAGTCTGGTTAAGGCCTTCCATGAAGCGCTCCTTTTTGGCAGCATTAGTGCTGACATCCTCAGGGGCATACCTTGAGAGAACACTGAACTTCTGCATGTTCTCCTTGACAGTGCCACTTCCTTGCTTCAGGGCTCGGAACTCACGCTTCTTGATGGCCATGATTCCAGAAGGAATGTGGGCCTTGCGGAATTCTGCCTTGAAGTCATTCCAAGTGATGTTTTGGTCAGCATGCATGGCCTTGAATCCATCCCACCAAGCTCTGGCAGTTCCCCCGAGACAGTGGGCAGCATATGCCACCCTCTCACGGTCTTCAGTGCAGCCGACTAGTTCCAACATGTCCTCAATGGTGCGGACCCAGTCATCTACATCCAGGGGTTCAGCAGTCTCGATGAAGGTGGGTGGTGCATGCTTCTTGAACTCCACCAACGTGGAACGTCCATTGCCGTGTCCCGCCGGCTGGCGATTGACAGCTTGAGCAATCACCTGGAGGGCTGCAGTGTTGGCTTGGCGTTCCTCTTGGAAGGCTTGGAGAAGCTGAGCCATGTCCATGTTTGGAGGAGGTGGTGGTGGTGGAGTCTGTCCGCGGGCTTGGTCCTGGCTGACTCCTGCTTCAGCAGAACCTCCGGCTTCTTGCTGCTGGGTAGAGGTACCAGTACGTGTTACAACAGGCATCCTGTTGGAGTGGTAAGGGTCTCATGATTGGGGAAAGATGGGGAAAGCAATATAGATGGGACGCCTAGTAAGGGGGTTGGTATGGCACTAATTGTTTTCATGCAAGGGCCAAAAGGGCCAAACACATTCATTAAAGTCCAAATGGGTGATGTAGTCGCTTACAAGTTCTCGAAGGAAAGCATGACGTTCATCAAACACATCAAAAGCAAACACAACACTACATGGTTTCATATGAACCATTACAAGGACTCGCCTTCGCATAGGGGTACACGACCTATCCTACCGTAGGGGTTACTAACGGGCATATCCAAGTTGTGAATGATGCCTAAGTGGTGGAATGCTCGGTCGCGTAGTCTGGCTCTTCTGGGTCTTCCTCCTTATCATCAGCATCCTGACTTTCCTCTTCACTTGAAGGGGTGGGGGAGTGGAGGAGCTCAACACGGTGTTGCTTTGCTGGTGGGGTGAAGAGCTTGCGGCAGTCCCTTGCGCTCATGCGGTGTTGCTGTGGTGGTTCTCCATCCTTTGGGGGTCTTCCGCCTCTGTATGCGATTGCGGGCTGTCCAGGGGGAGCACCTTCTTTCTTGATCCTATCCGTCTTCACTTGAGCTTGGAGAAGAAGTGCCCTGGTCTCATGAAGTTCCTTTCAGAGCTCCATTGATTTTGAGGCCAAGTGTTGTGCCAAACTATCGGCACAAAGGCTGAAGTAGGTCTGGAATCGGAGTGGAAGTCCTTCTTCTAATGGTGGAGCTGGTGCATTGCTCTCATCCTCACCTTCCTTCCGATAAGGCAAGAAGCGGGTTGCCAACTCGTCTGCCATCTCTGGAAGAAGGTCTCGGAGGCGGGTGAGTGCCTTGAGGGTTGTCGTCTCGACGGCAAGAACTAGTGTTGCCATCTGGGGTCCCTTGAAGAACCAGCTTGTTGGAGAGTCATTAGCCTTCACGATCACTTCCACATGATACTCCGTCTCGGTGTCATTGATCCAATTCTCATGGTAGGTGAAAATGGGGACTCGGTGAAACTGGCACTTCTTGAGGCTATCCTCGAGAAGCACGGGAAATCCGGTGGTCAGGAAGTCTTCGGGTACGGCAACCATCTACAAAGGTTTAATGGGAGAGGTCAATAAGGGAAATATATCTTGGGTTGGGTAAGCTTTAGAAAAGAAGAGAAGTTTAGATGGTCTCAAGCTAACTAATGTCCATGCTAACTAAGGCTTCCTACAGTCAGCATGGCTCTGATACCAGCTCTGTGGGGACCCCGACTCATAAGTCGGGATCACCGAATGCACGTGTACAGCGATCCCAGAGATCAATGCTCATTGAACACACAGAAGCTGAATAACAAGAGTCTTACATCCATACATACCGTCTTACACAAATTACGACCATTATGGTCAAGTCTTACATGGATAAAGCCTTAAGGGCTGAACATCAAATGAAACACAAGCAGCGGAAATCTTCGTCGATAAGTAGAACCCGTGCCATCTGCCTTAACCCTACAGGCATTCTGACTGGGAAACGTCCTAGTTCCCATGTTTGTCTCCAAAGAACTCTTCTTCGAACTCTGGTTCTTCCATGCCTGGCCAATTAAATAACCAGTGGCAAGCCAATGAGTACTTTGAATGTACTCGCAAGCAACCCATGTTTTGGTTCAAGATACAACAATGCATGATATAGGTAAATTTTTGCAGAAAGCTAGTTTTGAGTGCAATGACATGTTCAACAACTTGTAAGACATGCATCAAGAGAATTCAAGTAACCATGAGGACAGGTTACAGATATCAACATAAATAGAGTGGGCACCAACCCAACTCAATCATGTCAGGTCCTTCGACTTGACCCAAGTAGATCTTCCCACTTATCCAAACACACACACTGGTTTGTAAACATGTGGATGTAGCCCAAGAGTGGTTACCCAACTGTCCTTGACCGTGGGCACGGCTATTTGAATAGTTTTACACTCTGCAGAGGTTGCACACTTTACCCACAAGATCCGGGGAACTTCTGTGTCATCCACGACCCGCGATACCTCAAGTACCCAGGGTAAGCACCCGATCACTACCTTTCCTTAGATGACACTAACATGGAGTCCACTCGATTGGTAGTAACCCCCATGCCCAATATTTCACATCTTAAAATTGTGGAGCATCGCTCCCATATTCATCACATACTGGCACGGGGTACCAACGATGTGTCCGGTGCCCCATAAAAATGTTCTTGGCCGCCCTACCTGGCACGACCCCGTCCCGAGAGAGAGCACCAACTCTCCCCCGTCACTAGTAATGCGGGCTGCAAGCTAGTATCGACCTAGGTAATCAATAATGCCCTTTCCCATATAAGGGTGGAGTGGTTACGCATGTAAGGTTGGAATAACGGTCGCAACTTAAACCAATCCGTTTTGAAAACAACACACACTTGCCTCGGTACACTACTTCGTCATCAAGTGGCTACCCAACTCATCATCTCCCCCGGGCATAAGTGGCACCCGATGGGGTTTTCGAAAAGTCTTTTGAAAATACTTTGCCTCCATCACTATGCATATTCCCGTCCCTTTTTGCGTAGCACTACTTTAGCATCCTATCTACTCCCATCGTCATAACCCTCATAAGAAGGTAGGGTTATGCACAATGCAAGTATCAACGAGGAATTACGGTGGCAAACCATCAAAGTGGATACCACCTCATCATGATTCCGATGCAACAACAATATGGTGCTATATGACATGCATAAAAAGGGTTTCATAGACATGGTCAAAGGGCTGCTTGCCTGGCTCAACAAAGTCTTCTGGGTCTTCAAAGTCTTCTGGTCCAACTCCTTCGTCAGCAACGCAATCTATCATCGCAAAATAATAACGAGAAAAATAAGGCAATAATACAACAGAAAAACCAAAGTGCTCAGAAAAATGTCAACTCATTTTTGTTAAATACTAGGGTGAAAACTAAGAAGGGGAAAATTTCTAGTTTTGGATTTGGAGTAGTAGAATAGGAGAAATGGATTTACAAAGGTATATTTAAATGCTTAAAATCACATTTAAATATTTACAGTGAAGAAAAGGTTGTTGGATTTGAATTAAAGTTGCACCATTAAATAGGTGGGATTTTTACATGAATTTAGGAACTGGAATTATTTCATTTGGATAAATATTTTATGCTGTGGGATTTTTGGAAGGGTGACAGAAAAAGAAAAAGAAAAGGGCTCAGTGCGTGCTGGGCCAGAACAGCCGCAGCGCAGCAGGCCCAGCCAGAGAGGCGGCCCAGCGCACTGGTGCACGCGCGCGCGCCAGGTTTAAACCTGACGGGCGGGGCCCAGGCGTCAGGACGTGAGGCTGACGGACGGGCCCCACCGTCGTCAACCCTGGGTCAGAGAGGGCGGCGAGCTCACCGGTGATGATGCAGGGCACTGCGAGCTTGGACAAGGGCAGGGACGGAGTCAGCGCGGCGTCACCGTTCGGGTGGAGGTGGAACCGGTCACCGGGGCAGCCTGGTTCGCCGGCGATGAGGTCATGCGGCGGAGGGGCTTCGGTGGTGGCGGTTCCGGCTGTTTCCGGTAGCTAAAGAGAGGGGAAACAAGGGGGAAAGGGTCAGAGAGCTTTAGGGTTCCAGATCGAGAGGAAAGGGGGCCGGGGACGGCCTGTACCTCGCGAACTCCGGCGAGCCGAAGCGGCAGAGCTCGAGCTCGATCATGAGTTCGGGCGGCTCTGGAGAGGAACTGGGGTGCAGGGGGGGTGGTTTGGTGGTGCAGAGGGCGAGTGGTGAGGAGAGGAGGGCTCGGGGAGGCTCTTAAATAGGCGAACGATGAGGTCCCATAGACCCGTGCGCCAGCGAGCTCACGCTCGTCGCTCCAAGGCTCGGGGGAAGAGGGCGTGGTGTCTGGGGTGTTCCTGGACGTCGACTACGTCGGGAGAGATAGAGAGAGGGAGTGGGGAGAGGTCAGAGGCGCACGCGTGTGAGGCGCGCCATTGGCGCGCTCGGGCAGCCGGTGTTTGCTAGTGTAGAGGCGCGGGGAGGAGGAGAGAGGAAGGGGACAGCGCCGTGGCATGTCACAGACGTCGAGGCGCATCGTCGGGCGTGCTGGGGAGGCCCGAGGTGGCCAGAGGCGGTTGGAAGGGGGCGGCTACAGTGCGGGGGCGCACTGTAGCGCGCTCCAGAGCGCCCAAATGGCCGGCATGGCAATTCTATAGGCATGGTGAGCGCGTCCTTTGGTGTCTAGCAGGTCTAGGATTGAGTAAATAAATGGGGTGGTGCATTGGATGCCATGGATGGCCACTGGAGTGAGGAGGGAGGTGAGGAAGTGGGGTACAACGGCTGTCCAGAGGGGTAAATGAGGTGGTTTCACCCCTCAATCATTGAGCTGAGATGCAGCCATTGTTACTGGAGGTAGAGGAGGACTAGGAGGAGATGTGGTAAAAAGTTGAGCTCAAGGAGAATAGTTTTAGTGGTCAAAATGGTGGTTTTTGAAAAGTGGCAGAAGGTGTTTGATAAAGGTTTTGGGGTACTTGCACTAATTTACTCCTTGTGGCACTTGGCAGGGGTGTTTGTCATGACAAAATGACAGGGAAAAAGGAATATGAGCTCATTTGGAAGTGTTTGCTAATGAAACTTTGGCAAACCCTAGAAATTAGCAGAAATGAACTTGTGTAGATCTAGTTAAGCAAATCACTTCTTCTTGATGCACCACTTGGTGTAGTGGCCTCATTTGGTCATGTGAACATGCTCACAAAAGTTGGGGTCAAGGAGAGAAAGTTGGCGGTACAAAGTTGATCAAATATGATTCTGGTCAGAGAGGGTTTTGGGTCATTTTGGTGAACCAAAATGACTTTAATTGACATGAGGCTTTGCAAGGTGATCACAATATGCATTTGTGACTTGCTGGATTTTTCTTGGATTTTTGTGAAAATATTTCCTGTAGAAATATTTCAAATCCTTGAAATGGGCAGAATTGGTTTTGGGAGGTTTTGTCCAATATTTTGAACATGACCATGTGTTGAAACTCTTATATATGGAAAATATATGTCCACTGAGTTTCCCTAATTTTTTTCAAATATTTTTGAAACAATAAAATAATTTTTCCCTATTAAAGACCATTTCTGGCCTTAAGAAAAATCTTTTAAATAAAATAGGAAAATAGTTTTTAAAATTATATTTTTGTGGTTTATGGGAGTCCTATATCTAATAGGTCTCAAATATACTCTTTGAAATATTTTTCATACCCCAAATCAAGTACTTGCAGTGCAAACCTCAATTTAGGGGTTTTTGGAAAACTAATTTTTGAAAATACTATTTGGCCAAATTATTTTTGTAAGAAAATACTATATTGTACTATACACATGGCATGATCATTGGGCAGAAGTTTGGGGCAAGGAGATGAAGTACAGAAGGTGGAGTAGTTGACTTTAAAGAGGACTTCAAAAACCACACAGAGAAATCCAACTCCAAAATTGAAAGCCAAATAATGCAAAAGTTTTTGTTGGTCCAAATTTTCATGCTTTAATAATGCAAATGAAATGTTACAAAATGCAGGGTGTGATAGGTTCTCACCAAGCTGGCATTCTGGAACCCCGACCTCGACTTCGATGTCGTGCTGGACAGCTTGCTGGGCGATGCAGACCTCTCGGGGGTCAAGGAGCGCATCAGCCGCATCGGCGGAATCCAGAGGTTGGAGGGCCAGCGCCGGGACTAAGCGCCCTGCTTCTTGTTGCCGCTGCAGGTTCATGACCAAGACAATTCACATCTTTAGTTATAACCACAACAGCAATTGGTGTAATATAACTCTACAGTACTTTTAACATGATGCATGCTATTTCCCTGTTTGATCTTTCTCTGTACGTCCACCCTACACTTACTGGGTAGGCTTGCCGGCGCATAATCCCGAACCGCTGCGCTTTGAAGGACGGATCCTTTAGCGGCCGGCATGGCATGCTTGCGGCCGTGCTAACCACCTTGCGGTTCCCAGTGTGGCCGCTCGAACTGCCGAGCGGACTCGAGGCAGAGCGAGAGCGTTGCCGATAGCGGAAGGACACCCTACCGCTCCTGAAGCAGCCGCTCGATCTGTTGGGCGGACTCGAAATAGACCAAGAGCGTTGCCGATAACGGAAGGGCCCCACCGCGTGCAGGTTTCCCATACAGAGGAAAGATCTCCGAGGAAGATAACCTTATACAAGAAGGAATTGTTTGAAGTTTTTGCATGACTTAGCTCTTTTTTTTGTCATCGCGCGAACGCTCGCCGCACTCGCCGACGGGACTGCCCACTTGGCCGCCTTCTTCCTCGGAAGCCATGGCGATGAAGAGCTATGCCACTAGCTGCAAAACCAGATGCTCACTACTACGCACCCCCTACCTAGCGTGCCAAAGATGTCGGTGGGAAACGACACCTATGGGATCACAAGAATCCCTACTACTGTTGCGGGGCACTGGGTGGCGAGGAGAGCAGGTTCGGGAGTCAGTTCGAGCACACGGATCGTTTACCCAGGTTCGGGCCGCAGAGATGCGTAACACCCTAGTCCTGATTTGATGTGTGAATTTGTGTTCTTGAGGTTCTTGAACTAGCTACAATGGGCGTAACTTGTCCAAAAGTCTGAATCCTTTGACTGGATGCCTCGGGCCTCCTTTTATAGGCAAGGGGATCGCCACAGTGGCACACAGGAGGTGGCATCGGGGTACTGCGGTTGAGCCTATCGCTAGCTATTACGGGACAAGATGCATTTAATGCGCCCCTGACGTGTTCCCTCCACTTTACCGCTGCCTTGCCCCACCTCGACAAGCGTCTAGGCTAGCTAGGTGGTCAACGCCATGTATGCTGGCAGGCTGCTGAGGTGGTGCGGTGGTAGGGCCTTCACGAAGACTTGCATGCCACCACGTAGGCATGCGGTACGTTGGCCGAGAAGCCTTGTGCCGACATGCAGGTGCCTGCCCAGCTGGTGGGCTGGCAGCTGCATGGGAGCGGTGGCAGGAGCTTGGTGGGTGCGGGCCTGGTTGTGGCCTCGCGGACGTCCTCGGCAAGGGCCTTGCCGGGGGCCCTGGCAAGGGTCTTGCCGCGGCGTTGCGGTCGTCCCCGGCAAGGGTCTTGATGGGGGTCTTGTGGGTTTCCCCGACGAGGATCTCGCCGGGGTTCGTCATCTTCTACTCTTCTGATTTGAAGTGTTCTTTGTCTTCACAAAGATCTACATGCCACCATGGGGCCGCCTCTCGAGCCTTGGTACCAACGCGGTTGGCGGCGCAGGAGGAACTGGGGCTCAAGGGTGGCGTGCCCTGATGGCGTCGGGTAGGCTGCCCCGGCAAGGACCTTGCCAGGGCCGTGGGGGGAAACCACTTCTCCTTCTGTCTCTTTATGCTTTCGTCTTGGCGTTGCTTTGATTCTGTGTTGTGGCTCTGATTTCCTGTCTCTGCCCTGCTTAGGTGTGGCCGTGGGCGCGGCTGTGACTGCCCGTGCACAAATAAGGGGTACAAAAGAGCGCCCCTATTTTAGTACACCGACACTTTCCACGTTTGAGATCATTCTATCCATAGAAAATCTCCATCAGTTTAGATTCAGAGAAAAAAAAATTAGGGTTAGGTTTCCACGAACTCATCTCGTACCGACCAAAATGAAAATTTCGGTCCCACTGATTGGCTTTGGCCGTTGCACTAAGTACAACTCGGTGTCACCAAAATGTACTAATCGATGAGACCAATAGTGGAATCTTAGTGAAAGCCTAGCATCTCAGAGCCACCTAACCACAACTCAGTCTGACCGATCTTATGTGTTTAGGCTCTGTATGTGCTTCAGTGTCACCGAGATGTTCATATCTGTAGCTCCGAAATGCTTTCTGTAGAAGACTAAAACTAAAGTTTGGATCCAATTTTTTTGAAAAACTAGTTGCTTTTTGTGATGCTCATCCACTCTGCCTATACCTATCTATTCACAAGGTCTGCTTTGCAAGATGTCAGATGTCAGTGATAGCCAGAACAAGTCAGAGCAAAAGGCAAGTCTCAGTGAGGGCACAAGCCCTAGTGGTAGCTATGATGAGGGCAGGAGGAGCACTCCAAGCAAATTGCCCAAAGCTGCCACAAGGACAAGGAATAAAAGAACCTCAGAGAGTGAGGATGAGGACTTTGTTGCTTATGAGGAAGTAACCTCAAGGAAGAAGGTGCTAAAGAAAGAATATGGTACTGCAGCTGCTACCAAACCAGGTCTCAAGAAGAAAGCCCCTGCCAAAAGGGTTCCTATGTCAAAGGCAAGAAAATCTACAGCTCCACAAGAAACTATGACATTCACTCTTGAGCAAACAGAAGAAGAAGAAGAAGAAGTTGCTGCTAGAAAGAAAAAGAGAAAAGAGAGAGTAAAGAAGACCATTCCCAGAGTGATTGGCAGACCATCTATGATGGTTGATGATGAAAAAGAGGAGGAAGAGGAACCAGCTGCACCTCCTGCCAAATCTCAGAAGCTCATGGCAGATGCCATGAAGTCAGCTGCTGCTCCATCCAAGCCCTATCCTAAACCTAAGGCTGCTACACCTAAGAGATCAACTAGAAACATCCCAGCTGCTGAAAAGAACAAGGCCCTAGTGCCAGAAGTTCAAGAGGATGATGAGCCACTAGTGCTCAGAAAGTTGAAGCCAAAGATTCCAGATCATGATGATGGACATCCAGTTGCTGAAAACATGAAGCTCAAAAAGGAAAAAGGTCTGAGGGAATGCAGGAAAATTGATCCCTATTTTGCAAGGGGAAGAACAACTTGTTATTATGGTTTCCATACTCGTGAACAACAAGATTTCTATGCGACAGTGCTAGTTGACAAGAAGCCCATCATCAGCAACATGAAGTGGGTGGACTGGAAGTATATTGCTGCTAATGAACACTGCTTCCCCCATGTTCATGAGAGCTTCAGGCTTGCTGGAGTTGATTCTTTTGTTGGACAAAAGCCTACAAAATGCAATGATGAGATGGTGATGCAATTCTACTCCACATCACATTTTTATCCGGATGGCAGAATTGTGTGGATGACTAAGGGCACTAGATACTAGTCATCTATCTCTGAGTGGGCTGCTCTCATCAATGTCCCAAAGGAAGATGAAGACGATGTTGATGTATATGGAAAGCCCAGGATGGACGACAACAATATGGCAAACATGTACAAGACCATTCCTGACAAGTACATGGAAACACATAAGCTTGGATCTATATATCATTTGCTTGCTGGTTTGGCCACCACCAACTACATTTTGAGGCACACTCTGTTGCCCAAATCGGGAGATGAGAGGATGATTTATGGACATTCAACCAATTTGCTACACTTGTTTGATTCACCACCGTAGAAGTTCAAAGTCATGAGCCTAATTATTGAAACAATCAAGAGGACAACTGCTGATCACAAGAGGTCATGTGGATATGTGATAACCCACAAGAATAGGGGTAAATTGTAGCCTTTCTCGATAAGTAGAAGTGTCGAACCCAACGAGGAGCTGAAGGTAGAATTTATATTCCCTTCAAGCTCTATTGACTATCGATACAACTCTACGCACGCTTAACACTCGCTTTACCTAGAACAAGTATGAAACTAGAAGTACTTTGTAGGTGCAAAGGGAAAGGTTTACAAGATAATAAAGAACACATAAATAAAAGCTAGGGGCTGTTTAGATAAAGAAACAATTAAGTTAGTTTTAGTAGAGAGCTTTTTGTCACAAGAAAGTGATTTGTCCCTAGGAAATTGATAACTAGACCGGTAATCATTATTGCAATTTTAGATGAGGGAGAGGCATGAGCTAACATACTTTCTCTACTTGGACATATGCACTTATAAATGGAACTCTAGCGAGAATCCGCACCTACTAAAGATCACTAAGGTAAAACCCAACCATAGCATTAAAGTATTAAGTCCTCTTTATTCCCATACTCGGGTTTGTGCTTCTGTCACTCACGCCACCCACCGTAAGCGAATCATGAACATATTGCAAACCCTACAGCATGGATCCCTCACACTTGCACGACACGGAGAGCACCATAGGACAACACCAATAATAAAACATACAACTCAAACCAATCATGATCATCAATCAACCCATAGGACAAAACGGATCTACTCAAACATCATAGGATAGCCATACATCATTGGGAAATAATATATAGCGTTGAGCACCATGTTTAAGTAGAGAATATAGCGGGGAGAAGAGGTGTTACACTGCTGCATAGAGGGGGAGAGAGTTGGTGATGATTGCGGCGAAGTTGTTGGTATAATCACTGTCAGGATGATGGCTCGGGGGCGTTACGGCACCGCCGGGAGACAGGGGGAGAGAAAGACCCCTCCTTCTTATTCTTCCTTGACCTCCCACCTAGATGGGAGGTGGGTTTACCCTCTGGTCCATGGCCTCCATGGCGGCGGAGGGGCGGGAGCCCCTCCGTGATTGGATCTCTCTCTCTCTCTCTCTGTGTGTGTGTGTGTGTGTGTGTGTGTGTGTGTGTGTGTGTGTTTCCTTCTGTGTCTGCGTTCCCTATTTCTGGCCTTTCACAGTTTCTTAAATTCCCGAAGATCCGTAACTCCGATTAGTCTGAAATTTTAACACAATTTTTATCCGGATATTATCTTTCTTGTGGTGAAAGAAGGGCACCAACCACCTTATGGGGTAGCCACAAGCCTCCAGGCGTGCCCTGGGTAGGGGTGCCCCCTACGGCTTGTGGTCCCCTCGGGCATCATCTCACGTTGATTCTTTTTCACAAAAATCACAAAAATTCCAAAATAAATCTCCGTAAGTTTTTATCGCGTTTGGACTTCGTTTGGTATGGATATTCTGCCAAACAAAAACATGCATCAAACAAGAACTAGCACTGGGCACTGGATCAATATGTTAGTCCCGAAAAATAATTTAAAAAGTTGCCAAAATATATGAAAGTTGTAGAATATTGGCTTGAAATGATAAAAAATTATATATAAGATAGAGACATATCGGCATCCCCAATCTTAATTCTTGCTCGTCCTCGAGTAGGTAAATGATAAAAAAGATATTTTTTGATGTGGAATGCTACCTAGCATAATCTTGATCACATAATCTAATCATGGCATGAATATTAAGACACGAGTGATTCAAAGCAATAGTCTATAATTTGACACAAAGACAATAATACTTCAAGCATACTAATAAAGCAATCATGTCTTTTCAAAATATCATGGCTAAAGAAAGTTATCCCTAAAATATCATATAGTCTGGCTATGCTCCATCTTCATCACACAAATTATTTCATCATGCACAACCCCGATGACAAGCCAAGCAATTGTTTCATACTTCTAATGTTCTCAAGATTTTTCAGCTTTGACGCAATACATGAGCGTGAGCCATGGATATAGCACTATAGGTGGAATAGAAGGTGGTTGTGAGGAGAAGACAAAAAGAGGAGAAAGTCTCACATAAACTAGGCAAATTAATAGTCTATGGAGATGCCCATCAATCGATATCGATGTAATGAGTATGGATTGCCATGCAACGGATGCACTAGAGCTATAAGTATATGAAAGATCAAAAGAAACTTAGTGGGTGTGCAACCAACTTACTTGCTCACGAAGACCTAGGGAAATTTGAGTAAGCCCATCATTGGAATATACAAGCCATGTTCTATAATAAAATAGGAGACTCTCTATCATGAAGAACATGGTGCTATTCTTTGAAGCATAAGTGTGGTAAAGGATAGTAGCATTACCCCTTATCTCTTTTTCTCTCATTTTTTTGGGCTCTTTGGCCTATTTTTTTAATTATTTTTAAGTCCGGAGTCTCATCCCAACTTGTGAGGGAATCATAGTCTCCATCATCCTTTCTTCACGTGGGACAATGCTCTAATAATGATGATCATCGCACTTCTATTTACTTACAACTCGATAAAACTAATAAATGATGAATCTATGTGGACGCCTCTGGCAGTGTACCAGGATGTGCAATGATCTAGCATAGCAAAGATATCAGAAATGGATAAGCCATGAAAATATCGTGCTAGCTATATTACGATCATGCCAAGCTATATTAGAACGAATGCTCAAGTCATGTATATGATGATTATGGAAGTTGCATGGCAATATATCTTAGAATGGCTATGGAAACGCCATGACAGATAGGTATGGTGTCTGTTTTGAGGAAGGTATAAGGAGGGTTTATGCACCGGCGAAAGTTGCTCGGTACTAGAGAGGCTAGCAATGGTGGAAGGGTGAGAGTGCATATAATCCATGGACTGAACGTTAGTCATAAAGAACTCACGTACTTATTGCAAAAATTTATTAGCCATCAAAGCAAGGTACTAATACACATGCTCCTAGGGGGGGGGGGGTAGATTGGTAGGAAAATACCATCGCTCGTCCCTGATCGCCACTCATAAGGAAGAAATTCAAAAATAAATCATGCTCCGACTTCATCACATAACGGTTCACCATACGTGCATGCTTCGGGAATCACAAAACTTAACACGAGTATTTCTACCAACCCACAATTACTCACAAGCATGACTCTAATATCACCATCTGTATATCGCAAAACTTTGCAAGGAATCAAACATATGATATTCAGTAATCTACAAGTTTTTATGTAGGATTTTATGACCAACCATGCGAATGACCAATTCGTGTTAACTCTCTAAACAAATATAAGTGACGCAAGAGGGTTTATTTCTTTCTACAAATGATATGCCCATGCTCTAACAAATATAAGTGAGGCAAAAGAGCATTCTACAAATGGCGGTTTTCTATGTAGAGAAAAAGACAAGCCAAACTTCAAATGATATAAGTGAAGCACATGAAGCATTCTACAAAGCCATACTCAAAAGATATAAGTGAAGTGCAAAGAGCATTCTATAAATCAACCAAGGACTATCTTACACCAGCATGGTGCATAAAATAAAAGGAAAAAACAAAAAAGACGCTCCAAGAATTTACGCACATCATCTGACGAATAAAAATATAGCTCCAATTAAAATTACCGATGGTCGTTAGAAGAAAGAGGGGATGCCTTCCGGGGCATCCCCAAGCTTAGTTGCTTGGGAGCCCTTGAATATTACCTTGGGGTGCCTCGGGCATCCCCAAGCTTCGGCTCTTGCCACTCCTTATTCCTTCATCCATCGTGGTCTTACCCAAAACTTGAAAACTTTAATCCCACAAAACTTAACAAAACCCTCGTGAGATCCGTTAGTATAATAAAACAAATCACTACTTTAAGTACTGTTGCAAACTCATTCATATTTTATTTTTGCATTATAACTACTATAATCTAACTTCACCACGGCTTATATCACCGATACACTCTATAGATTCATCAAAACACGCAAAATAGTGCATAAAACACAATCTGTCAACAGTCTGTAGTAATATGAATATTTACCATACTTATCTAACTCTAAAAATTCTGAAAAATTAGGAGAAAATATAAAAATTCCAAAGCAGTATAGTGTAGAAATTGCAGAAACTTTTGACGCAAAAATGTAAATTCACGCACTACAACCAAAGTTTTTATTTAGCACAAAACAAACCAAAGAAGCAATCTAATCATCCTAAAGGCAAATCTTGGCACATTATTTTTATAATATAATGGATTTATACAAAGAGATAATTATTCTTGTGAAATTTTTTCTGTATTCAAGGTTCACAAAGTTTCTATGGGCATGAACAAAGTTCAAGGCTAGCTCCCACTTTAACAATGCTCGTCTTTCTCACTTTCGCTTTTCTTTTTAAAAAACTTTTTAAATTCCCTTCTATATTTTTTTGTTTTTAAACTTTTTTTAAAAGCACACAACATAATAAAATGACTCTCTAAAACTTCCGAGTTGTCTCCCTTGCAGCGCTTTCTTTCAAGCCATTAAGCTAGCATATAGTGCTCAAGTAATGGATCCACCAGAATCCCAAGGTATATCAAAGCCAATTTTAATTAGCAATGATTTGTAATTTAGTAGTGAGTACAAAGAAACATATATCATGCAACAACGAAGCCTAACTCTCTTCCTATGCATCGGCATGTCATAAAAGAACAATTCATACACACAAAGTAAAGGCCAATGCATAGTGTAAACAGTTTCTTGCAATTTTATTGTATTGGAAACATAGAGTAGTGGAGATGTAGTTCCTCTCTGATAATAATTGCAAGTAGGAGTAGCAAGGACATGCAAATTATATTTATCAAAATCATGATGTGTAGTAGTAAAACGCAACCCATCAATATAATCCTTAATAAGCGCAAACGTATCTGATATAGTGTAGTTCGGAGAATTCAAAAAGATAATAGGACTATCATGCGTGGGTGCAATAGCAACAATTTAATTCTTAACATAAGGAACTATAGCAAGTTCATCTCCATAAGCATAATTCAAATTGGCATCATAGCCACAAGCATAGCAAGCATCCATTTCATCCAAAAGGGATATTTCAAATGAATCCAAGGGATCATAGAAATCAGCATAGCATTCATCCTTCGATAAGAATGAAGGGAAATTAAACAATGTATGAGTTGAAGAGTTACTCTCATTAGAAGGTGGGCACAGGTAGCTAATCCGCTCTTCCTCCTTTTGTCACTCGCTCCCTGCAAAATATTAGTCTCATCTTGGACAGCGGAGACTTTCTCAATAAACTCATTAATATCTGCATTTATATTCATAATTATCATAGCAATATTTAAGTATAGCATAATTTCCAAGTCTGCAAACAGCATCATCAAAATTTTCACACTTTTCAAACAAAGAATCAATTTCATAAGCACCCTTAAAAGCAACGAATTCTTCTATTCGTTCCAGATCATAGTAATCATATACACCATTAGCATAAGAAGTTAAGTTTTCACTATCATTAAATTTGCATGGAAAGGGAAGGTGTGGAGCCCTCATCCTAGAACAACAAGTATAATCATATCTCAAGCATAAATTCTTAGCATACCAATGCAAGATATGAATTTGATCCCATAAGAGTTTCCCTTTTTGAGTTAGCGATAATCCGTAAAGTATTCACGTTGACCCAACGTGTCTCCCATTATCAAGTTGAATGGGGTTTTCTCAGGATTATCAAAGTAGTGTTTAATATTTTCCACATAACGAGCATCGAGGGTTTTAGGAGGTTCCCCATCTCCATGAGTAGCAAGTACACCTAATTTTTTGGTATTTCATGTTCCATATCCATAACTAAAGATAGAGAACAACTTAGAACAGAAAATAAAATCTACTTAGTGATAAAGCAAACAAGCACACACGAGAATTCACCCCACGCTATTGCTCCTTGGCAATGATACATCTCCAACGTAATTTTTTATTATTCCATGTTGTATATTATCATTCTTGGATGTTGTAGAATCATTTTATAGTAACTTTATATAATTTTTTGGGACTAACCTATTGACATAGTTGTCGGTGTCAAAACTGGCGGATCTCGGGTAGGGGGTCCCGAACTGTGCGTCTAAGGATAATGGTAACAGGAGGCGGGGGACACAATGTTTACCCAGGTTCGTGACCTCTCTATGGAGGTAATACCCTACTTCCTGCTTGATTGATCTTGATGAATATGAGTACTACAAGAGTTGATCTACCACGAGATCGTAATGGCTAAACCCTAGAAGTCTAGCATATGAGGTTATGATTGTTGTGGCTAAACCCTAGAAGTCTAAACCCTCTAGTTTATATAGACACCGGGGGGGCTAGGGTTGTACAAAGTCGGTTACAGAGAAAGGAACCTACATATCCGAATCGCCAAGCTTGCCTTACACGCCAAGGAGAGTGCCATCCGGACACAGGACGAAGTCTTCTATCTTGTATCTTCATAGTCCAATAGTCCGGCCAAAGTATATAGTCCGGCTGTCCGAGGTCCCCTTAATCCAGGACTCCCTCAGTAGCCCCTGAACCAGGCTTCAATGATGATGAGTCCGGCGCACAGATTGTCTTCAGCATTGCAAGGCAGGTTCCTTCTCCGAATACTCCAACATAGATTTCAAACACAAGAATCGTGTCCGGCTCTACAAAACAAGTT
Organism: Triticum timopheevii; assembly: GCA_963921465.1. NCBI lineage: Eukaryota > Viridiplantae > Streptophyta > Magnoliopsida > Poales > Poaceae > Triticum > Triticum timopheevii. The sequence goes on from OY997274.1 coordinate 379,406,232, forward strand.
CCACACACAACCATAGAGAATATAATATTTCACGAGTCCAATCCACTGACAATTTTGGTAGCACGACATTACGTCATCACTCGGCCATTATTTTGAATCATTTTCTAGCCTGCCACTCCATGTTTCGAGAGGCAGTTTTCATTGGCATGTCTTATCAAAGCAGAGATCATGTCCCTTTATTGCGGGATTTTCATCAACACAGGCATGGGTAACCCAACCGTTCTGTTGGCATGTTTCCTTGGGAATAGGCATGTTTTAAGGCCACGGAGGGACGTTTGATATTCGTCGCCTTTATAAAGGGGCTAAGGCCTATCCTTTTTCTTCCACGCTAGTTCCTTCCTCCCCCTCCCACCTCGAGTTACAACACCCAAGGGTCAATCCAGTCGCTTCGAGCTTCCAGCCATGTCCGAACCCAGTCTTCAAGGCCGGTGGATGGCTTATTCTGTCACAGAGGGAGATATCTCAAAGCTCAGGGAGGCAAGATACCTGACTGTGGAAATCTTCCACAGGCTTCCTGCTCAAGGACAAGTTATTCCCACTCCCAGATCCAATGAGAGGGTCGTGTTCATCTCTCACTTCCTCCGAGGGCTTGGGTTTGCACTCCATCCATTTGTTCGAGGGCTCATGTTTTATTATGGACTGGATTTCCATGATCTAGCCCCAGACTCCTTCCTCCACATCTCAGCGTTCATCACCACGTGCGAGGCCTTCCTCCGTATTTCCCCACACTTCGGCTTATGGCTGAAGACCTTTAACGTGAAATCGAAGATAATCAACGGGAAACATGCGGAGTGCGGAGGTGCTTCAATAAGCAAACTTACCACTTCTCCCTGGCCGATGGTCTCCTTCACAAAATCTTCTGACCTATGGCAACGGGAGTGGTTTTACATTACTGAACCCCGTGGTAAAAAGAGGGTAGCTGCACCTGCGTTTTGATCTGGTGCTCCACTTTAGCTTGCATCATGGGTCAACAAAGGGTTGGACTGGGGCTCTATTGATGAAGTGAAGACATTGCAAAGTCGCATTCTTAGCCTCATTAAGAAGGGCACCGAACTCACCAATATCATCCAAGTAATGCTAGTCCGCCGGATCCTTCCGTGCCAGCGGCATCCTCTCCGCATGTGGGAGTTCAATCCGGAAGGTCCACGGACCCTTCAGCACCTCTCCGGCACAATGCTCGGAGGGATGTGGAATTTATTCTTCGGCACACGAAAACAGTTGCCGGATACAACAGAATACCTCGGTCTTGACTGCAATCATCCGGATACTCCAGTAAGTACTTGACCCCGGAACACAGTTTAGTCAGATTACTCATAACAATGTATCGATAAAACTCTAATCGGCCAGGGCTGGCTGAAGAAGGCTGAGAGAATTAGGTGTTCGGCTCCACTTCCCAAAGACTATGCCGACCCAGTGTTAGCAAGGATGCTGGCTCCGGCACCATATCAAGTGCCGGCGGGGGAAGATAAGGAAGAGAGCGAAGAGGCCCAAGGCGACCTTCATTTTGGAATCACACCAGGCAATTTGGCCGGGGAGACCGGAATTTCCACTTCCAAAAGTGGAAGGGAAGGGCAAGCTGACATCCCTTCTCCTCATGGGCAGAAGCGGACCGCCTCCGAAGACTTGAAGAGAGAAGCTTCTAAGCGGGGGAAGATACCCCAGTCAGGAGAGTAAGTGAACTAGGGTGTTTTTAAACATATCCCGTTCTTTCCTGGCTGTAAGGGTAACATTTTAAACACATGTTTGCAGTCTAGCACGCATCCTCCTCAATAGTCCTCCTCTTCGGGGGATCATCTTCCAAAGATGATGGAGAGCGAAATGCCTCCATAGATCTCCCTGCCTGAAAAGGCAGACGCCGCCGAGGTGTCGTCCCGGAGGATCCTTTCCGACCAATGAGTGGTGCAAGGGCTAGTGAAGACCGGGGCCGAAAGTAATATTTAGGCCGCCCAGGGTTCGGGGTGTGCAGCCCCCAAAGGGAACAATAAAAGTCCCAGGCTATACATTGTCCGAGGGACGACGCAACCAATTCTGGATACGGGTGCGCTGGATACATTGATGGACATGTTGCAACATGCGTCCGTCCCAGAGGAACATCATACCTTGATGCGTACGGTGGTTGAAAGACTTCCGTCCGTGAAAAGCGGATTGAATGAAGCCTTTACGAGCCTAGTAAGAGGCTTCGAGGTACGTAGTGCAACTTCAGTTATATTATAAATGCAAATTGCACCTGTGTATAGATAGTAGCCCCTGAGACTCTGGTTGACATCCAAAGGGAGGCGATCAGAGGATCAAAATTATATGCCCAAGAAATGATCTAACTAATTTGAAACACAGGCTGTTACATCCACGGTGACTGCCCAAGCTACAGAGGTAGCACATCTGAAGCAGAAGGTTGATGTAGCGGTTGATGACATCACACTTATTTACAGGCGGCTCGACGAGGCGCAAGGTATGTCTCTGGGGCACTCAGTACATGCTAGTATTGTGAAATGAGCATGATACTAAAAATTTGTATATGCATAACTGCAGATAGTGCCACCGTAGTTGAGACCCTTCAGGCTGAACTGCCCGGGCCAAGGAGCAAGCCAAGATTAGTAATGCGGCTACCGAAAAGGTAGCCGGTGAATTAAAGGCCGAGCAGACTGCTCGGCATCAGTGCGAGGAGAGAATATCTTCTATGGCACTTGAGCTGAAGGATGCCACTAGCCGATGCCAAGTTCTTGAGAAGGATAAAAAGCCAAAGAGGCCAATCTTGACAAGGCCTTACAAGAGGCGAAGGAAGCCTGGTCTGAGTCTGGAGCAGCTCGGGAGGAGATCCGACAAGCTGGGGAGACCGCGGCTGGTAAGCCCTTTTTATTGCAAACTATGTTTGGCGATCCGAAGTATTCCCCGCTTAATCAATTGTGGAGTTCTCTGGACTCCTTTATGGACCTGCCGAAGAGTGCTGCCGATCTGAATCAGTTTTTCCACGCGCAAGAAGAACATGCGACGGAAAAGCTATTTTGGTCGCAATTTGACACGCCAAAGCGTCCACTGTTGAACGAATAGATGGCCCAGTGGGCCGAGCTCCACAGGATGTCTGGTACTACCATGAAGGATGTCATAGCCCGATTGTGGCCAACTAAGCCCATTCCAAATAGTTATTTCGGTTTGGTGCGGCAACTTGTTAATGCGGTGCCGCGTATCGACGCTGTGAAGTGGTCAACGTGCATAGAAGGTGCACGGATGGCCCTTGCCCATGTCAAGATGTATTGGCCGAAGATGAGGGCCACCGATATTGCAGCGCAGAGTCCACCCGAGGGCAAGGACCTTAACATGCTAGAACATTACTTTGAAGATGTCATAGAGGGTGCCCACTTGATAGAGTGTCAGTGCTCGAAAAATATTATGTTTGAGTGAAGTGTATCAAAATTGTAATAACCATATTATGATATCTTTAAGGCTATGTTTTTATACTTTTTGCCCGAAAAGTTTTGGTGCCTCCTATGCGACCGTCTTTTGTTTTATATATAATCTGAAAGTTTGCAGTCATCGGCTTCAGCCCCCTCGCGTATAACACAGGGGTGTTCGAAAAAGCACTTGATCACACTTGACCCAACATCTTGGTCCGTTAAGGAGGTGTTAGTGCGACGAACTGGGCAATCAGACTATAGAGCTTTAACACTTTCACTTAGCCAAGGAGTTTGATGGTGGGGCTACTATATAGCCCCTAGTATGTCCACTGTTATCCGAATACGGTGCGTTTACATACGTGACTAGAAGGACGGTCCTTCATTTAACACGGAGGGAATCGCGATGATTCCGATGAGTCATCAAGTGGTTGACCAGCTCCCGCCGCATCATGACAGTCAGTTTTTGGCTTTCTCTACTGAGGTGTTCATCCAGACGAGCCACGACACAATCGCAGTAGTTCTCCCTTTACTACCCTAGCCGATATAGCGAAACGTAAGGTAGTAAGCACAGGAGCCGGGCAACCCAACTATTGACCAAAGACATGATTCGGAGCTGATGCATATAAGGCCAAACTCGCGACGCTGAACACTCCCTATAGGTGTTCGGGCTTCACAATATACACTAGGATGAATACAACCCCTGGTGATAGACCCTGGTACCAAGGCACGTATGGCAATCCGACGTGTGGAAAGAGCGTAGGTGGTGAGAACATAAATCTCAAAACACAATAGGAACCAAGCTGCTTCTATAACATCCCCTTTAGTACGGCGAGCCGTATATTTACAGATAATGCCAATATCTTTCTTGGACATTTTACATGCCAGGAAAGTATGAAACAAAAAGAGATAAAAAAGGTTTAGTGGGTCTTAATCTAAAAAAGAAACCTTAATGTGGGGCCCTGCTGCACGTCTGCACCTTTGTCTCCGTTGTGAAGTGTCCTTGGAGGGTATAGTATGATGGCCATCTGTAAAAAGGAAAAAACCAGGTAAAAGAATCTGGTGTGGCCGTAAGTAAAGCTGGTTCGTTTTAATGAACTGTGAATGGTAACTTCTAGAGTCCGAATAGGGTCAAGCCAAACTATGGACCTTTTGCGTGCAGAGTGCCCCCGAAGCCGCCCAAGGAATCTTGAGTGTATCTCCTTATGGAGCGGTCGATGGGGGCATAGCTGCTAATCGAGCTCAGGTTTACCTGAGCTGCCGCACTGAGGTGTGCACCGGACACGTTTAGCTGTGTCTGTAGTCTTAACGACCGATGAACTGCTCGGCTTGAATAGGACGTTTTGTGCTTCGACTGCTAGAGCCATCGTGTATTCTTCTGTACGAAGAGAGCGCTCCGTATTTCCACTGACCGTAATGACGCCACGTGGTCCAGGCATTTTGAGTTTTAGATAAGCATAATGCGGGACTGCGTTAAAACGGGCGACAACTGTTCTTCCGAGTAGTGCATGATAGCCACTTCGGAACAGAGCAATGTCGAAGATTAGTTCTTCGCTTCGAAAATTGTCGGGGAGCCAAATACAACATCCAATGTTAAAGAGCCCATGCAGCGGGCTTCGATGCCTGGTATAACTCCTTTAAAGGTAGTGCTGCTTGGGTTGATTCTTGACGGGTCTATCCCCATCTTGCGGACAGTATCCTGATATATCAGATTGAGATTGCTGCCGTTGTCCATGAGGACTCGAGTGAGGTGGTATCCTTCTATTATTGGGTCGAGCACTTGGGCAGCCGAACCCTCGTGACGGATACTAGTCGAATGATCCCTGCGATCAAAGCTGATCGGATAGGCTGACCATGGGGGCGACGGGCTCAACGGCATAGACATCTCGGAGTGCGTGTTTTCGCTCCCACTTTGGGATATGAGTGGCATAGATCATGTTTACTGTTTTGATCTCCGGTGGAAATTTCTTCTGTCCACCCGTGTTCGGTTGGCGAGGTTCGTCCTCGTCTTCGCTCTGAGGTCCCTTCCCTTTGTATTCGGCATTGAGTTTGCCGGCCTACTTGAAGACCCAACAATTTCTGTTGGTATGATTGGCTGGTTTATCCGGAGTGCCATGTATCTGGCAGGGCCTGTCTAGAATTTTATCTAGGTTGGATGGACCATCTTTGTTGCCTTTAAATGGCTTCTTCCGTTGACCGGGTCTAGGGCCCCTGAATCCGGCGTTTACCACTGTATTGTCTGGGCTTTCTTCATTGTTCCGATGTTTGTTTTTGTTGCGTAGTGGTTTTCCATTGCCATCCCTGACCTCTGATGTGCCGGGATCACTGGTGCTGCTACAGGCTAACCAGCTATCTTTGCCCGCGCAAAAGCGGGTCATGAGTGTAGTTAGGGTGGACATTGTCCTTTGCTTTTCCTGGCCGAGGTGTCTAGCTAGCCATTCGTCCTGGACACTGTGTTTGAAGGCTGCTAAGGCTTCGGCGTCCGGATAGTCGATGATTTGGTTCTTCTTGGTGAGAAACCGGTTCCAAAGCTTATAGGCTGATTCTCCGGGTTGCTGGATTATGTGACTTAGATCGTCTGAATCCGGGGGCCGGACATAGGTCCCTTGGAAATTGGCCCGAAAAGCGTCCTCAAGTTCCTCCCAACTTCCGATGGCATTTTCAGGGAGGCTTTTTAGCCAGTGCCGAGCTGGTCCTTTTAGCTTGAGGGGTAAATATTTGATGGCGTGGAGATCATCTCCGCGAGCCATGTGGATCTGAAGAATAAAGTCTTCTATCCAAACCGCGGGTTCCATCGTTCCATCATATGCCTCGATGTTTACGGGTTTGAACCCTTTTGGAAAATTGTGTTCCAGCACCTCATCGGTGAAGCACAGGGGGTGTGCGGCACCCCTATATCTGGCTGTGTCGTGGATTGGGTCCGACGTTTGTAATGTGCGGTATTGGTTCCAAGCTAGTAAATGGCCGGCATATTTTGTTTCATAATCATGATCCCGTGTAGGAGCACGTTCCCTGGATCCATAGATGGACCTTATTTTGCCAGCTTTTTTGTCCAGGTCCTCACGTAGATCGTGTTTATGGCCGTCGGCCGCAACCTTCCTTCCTTTGCGGGGAGGGGGTGCAGGCTTGTGTATGACATTGCTAGCCGCTCTATCGCGACCACGAGGTGGTTGGTCCGGCCTGTCGGCCGTATTGTTTTTTGGCGGTACAGGCACGATAGCCTCATCGTCGAATTTGGGCACCAGCTTACGTTTAGGATAGTGATACGTCTCCGTCGTATCTACTTTTCCAAACACTTTTGCCCTTATTTTGAAATCTAACTTGCATGATTTGAATGGAACTAACCCGGACTGAAGTTGTTTTCAGTAGAACTTCCATGGTGTTATTTTCGTGCAGAAATAAAAGTTCTCGGGATGACATGAAAAATCCACGGAGCAACTTTTTGGAATTAATAAAAAATATTGGCGAAAGAATCAACGTCAGGGGGCCCACACCCTGTCCACGAGGGTGGGGGGCGCCCCCTCCTAGGGCGCGCCCCCTGCCTCGTGGGACCCCTGATGCTCCACCTACGTCAACTCCAACTCCATATATTCACGTTCGGGGAGAAAAAAATCAGAGAGAAGGATTCATCGCATTTTATGATACGAAGCCGCCGCCAAGCCCTAAACTCTCTCGAGAGGGCTGATCCGATGTCCGTTCAGGGCTCCGGAGAGGGATTCGTCGCTGTCATCATCATCAACCATCCTCCATCACCAATTTCATGATGCTCACCACCGCGCATGAGTAATTCCTTCGTAGGCTTGCTAGATGGTGATGGGTTGGATGAGATTTAGCATGTAATTGAGTTAGTTTTGTTAGGGTTTGTTCCCTAGTATCCACTATGTTTGGAGATTGATGTTGCTATGACTTTGCTATGCTTAATGCTTGTCACTAGGGCCCGAGTGCCATGATTTCAGATCTGAACCTATTATGCTTTCATGAATATATGTGAGTTCTTGATCCTATCTTCCAAGTCTATATTCACCTATTATGTGTTATGACCCGTTAACCCCGAAGTGACAATAATCGGGATACTTACCGATGATGACCGCAGTTTGAGGAGTTCATTTACTCACTAAGTGTTAATGCTTTGGTCCGGTACTCTATTAAAAGGAGGCCTTAATATCCCTTAGTTTCCAATCGGATCCCGCTGCCACGGGAGGGTAGGAAAGAAGATGTCATGCAAGTTCTTTTCCATAAGCACGTATGACTATATTCGGAGTACATGCCTACATTACATCGATGAACTGGAGCTAGTTCTGTGTCACCCTATGTGATAACCATTACACGAGGAATCGCATCTGACATAATTATACATCAGTGATCCAATGCCTACGACATTTTCACATTTTGCTCTTTGCTTAGTTACTTTACTGTTGCCACTGTTACAATTACTACAAAACTGCTACTATTACTTTTGCTACTGTTACCATTACTTCCATACTACTTTGCTACTAAATACTCTGCTATAGATAGTAAGTTATCCAAGTGTGGTTGAATTGACAACTCAACTGCTAATACTTGAGAATATTCTTTGGCTCCCCTTGTGTCAAATCAATAAATTTGGGTTGAATACTCTAACCTCGAAAACTGTTGCGATCCCCTATACTTGTGGGTTTTCAAGACTATTTTCTAGCGCCGTTGCCAGGGAGCATAGCTCTATTCTTTGAGTCACTTGGGATTTATATCTGCTGATCACTATGAGGAACTTGAAAGACGAAAGAACTAAGATTTTTTCCTCAACTACGAGGGGTGGTAAGGAACTGCCATCTAGCTCTGCACTTGATTCACCATCTGTTTTGAGTAAGCTTGCGACACCTAAACCTGATCTGCTATTAATTCTGATATGTCACATGTTATTGACGATGCTACTTCTGCTATGCATGATCCTTATGATGAAACTACTTCTATGCTTGATACTACTGTGGCATTAGGTGAATTTCTTGATGAACAACTTGCTAGGGCTAGAGAGAATGAAATTATTGAAACTAATAATATTGATGAAAGTGATGATGAAGATTCTCCCCCTAAATATGAATTGCCTGTTGTTCCTGAGGGTTATGTTATGGATGAAGAAACTGCTAGAGATTTTATTGCTTGCAATGATAGATCCAATCTTAAGAAATTATTAGCCAAGCTTAAAGAAAAGTCTCTGAATGCTATAATGAAATATGACCCTGCTTTTGCTACTTCACCTATCTGTGTTACTGATAAGGATTATGATTTCTCTATCGATCCTGACATAATTACTTTGGTTGAATCTGATCCTTTTTACGGCTATGATTCTGAAACTGTTGCGGCACATCTTACTAAATTGAATGATATAGCCACCCTATTCACTAATGATGAGAAAACTCGTTACTACTATATCCTTAAGTTATTCCCGTTCTCATTAAAGGGTGATGCTAAGACATGGTTTAACCCTCTTGATCCTGGTTGTGTGCGTAGTCCCCAGGATATGATTTGTTACTTCTCTGCTAAATATTTCCCCGCTCATAAGAAACAAGCTGCCAAAAGGGAAGTATATAATTTTGTGCAAATTGAAGAAGAGAGTCTCCCACAAGATTGGGGGAGGCTTCTCCAGTTAGTTAATGCTTTGCCTAATCATCCTCTCAAGAAAAATGAAATACTTGATATCTTTTATAATGGACTAACCGATGCTTCCAGAGACCACCTGGATAGTTGTGCTGGTTGTGTTTTCAGGGAAAGAACTGTCGATCAAGATGAATTGCTATTGAATAATATGTTGAGTAATGAAAATAATTGGACACTTCTTGAACCAACTCCTAAGCTAGCTCCGAATAAAAGAGGTGTTTTATTTATCAGTCCTGAAGATATGCAAGAGGCAAAGAAATCTATGACAGAGAAAGGTATTAAAGCTGAGATGTTAAGAATTTACCTCATGTGGAAGAAATACATGGCCTTAATATACCACCTATCAAAGAAATACATGGTATTGATAACCCGACACAGGTAGTAAAGGTAAATACTCTCTATAGATATGATAAAGTTGAAATCCCATATACTAAGTTTGCTGGCCAATGCTTGGATGAATTTGATGACTTTATGGCTAAACAAGAAAACTTCAATGCTTATGTTCGTAGACAATTGAATAGTAATGCTTATATGATTGGACACTTGAGTGATTATATGTCTAGAGTTAAGAGTGAACTTAAACTAATCAGTAAACATGCTTCAATTGTTACCACTCAAGTAGAACAAGTGCTTAAAGCTCAAAATGATTTGCTCAGTGAATTAAACGATAAGAAAAATGATATTGCTGTTACAGTCATGACTAGAGGTGGTAAAATGACTCAGGAACCTTTGGATCCTGAGGGCCACCCTAAGATATTTGAGCAAGATTCTCAGAGAAATAATGTTGATGCACCTAGTCCTTCTAAAAAGAAGAAGTAAAATGATAGGACTTTGAATGCTTCTAATGAACCTGTTGTGATAAGAGATTGAACTTGCAGTTGGTCTTGATAACCCACAATCAAAGAATCAATGTTATGATAAGAGAGAATTCGTTGCTAGGAAGCATGGTAAAGAAAGAGAACCATGGGTTCAGAAGCCCATGCCTTTTCCTCCTAAACCATCCAAGAAAAAGGATGATGAGGATTTTGAGCGCTTTGCTGAAATGATTAGACCTATCTTTTTGCGTATGCATTTTACTGATATGCTTAAAATGAATCCTTATGCTAAATACATGAAATATATTGTTACTAATAAAAGAAAGATACCGGAAGCTGAAATTTCCACCATGCTTGCGAATTATACTTTTAAGGGTGGAATACCAAAGAAACTTGGAGATCCAGGAGTACCAACTATACCATGTTCCATTAAAAGAAACTATGTTAAAACTGCTTTATGTGATCTTGGAGCCGGTGTTAGTGTTATGCCTCTCTCTTTATATCATAGACTTGAATTGAACAAGTTGACACCTATTGAAATATCTTTGCGAATGGCCAATAAATCAAGTGCTATACCTGTCGGTATTTGTGAGAATGTGCCTGTTGTGGTTGCAAACGTTACTATCTTAACGGACTTCATTATTCTTGATATTCCCGAGGAGGATAGTATGTCGATTATCCTTGGTAGACCCTTTTTGAATATTGCAGGGGATGTTATTGATTGCAACAAAGGCAATGTTACTTTTCATGTTAATGGTAGTGAGCATACGGTACATTTTTCGAGGAAACAACCTCAAGTTCACAGTATCAATTCTATTGGAAAAATTCCATAAATTATTATTGGAGGTTTTGAATTTCCTCTTCTTACTGTCAAGAAGAAATATGATATTGTTATTATTGGGGATGTACATATACCTGTCAAGGTAACCTAGTGTTATTCGAAATTTCTCCGGTTTCATGTGATTCGGAATGAGTTTGTTAACAAGACTTGATCAACCTTGTTAGTGGATTCCTTTTGATGAGTATGAGATGGATGAAGTTAGAAGGCACAACCTTCTGTACCCTCCTTTTACTTTCTGTTATTTATATTAAACAAAGCAAAAATAGTATTTTTTGTCTGTTTTTTGAATTATCCTTGCAATAAAAAATACCCCAAAAATAAAAGTTCTCCAAATGCCCTGAAAATGAAATATGATTTTTTCTAGAATATTTGAGAATATCTGGCACTGAGAACACAACATAGGGGGCAAGCACCTGGCCACGAGGGTCCAGGGCGCGCCCCCTGCCTCGTGGGCCTCTAGTAGCCCCACTCCTCCTGCACCCACACACTTCTTTTTCCTCCCGAAAAATCACCATCCAACTCAAGCACGAGTTCTAGCTCATCTTCCTGCCATTTTCGATCTCCTTGCTCAGAGCTCCACTCACAAAACTGATTTGGGGGATTGTTCTTTGGTATGTGACTCCTCCAATGGTCCAATTAGCTTTTGTTCTAGTTCTTTATTCATTGCAAATTTTTGCTGCTAAGGTGACCCTATTCTTGAGCTTGCATGTTAAACATATATGGTCCCAAGTAGTTCTAATGCATGATATAGTCTCTAGGAATTTGTGGGAGTAGTTGCTATCAATTTTGTTAAGTTTGGTTCACTTTTATTTTGAGTTACTAAAAATTTCAGAAATTTTCAGAAAATTATGAAGAGATTTTTGAGGGGCTCTTCGAGCCAAAGCTCGAAGGATAAACAAAATAAGGAGAATAAAAAGCCCAAGTATAATCTCCCTCGCGCCGCGGAGGTTCGGCCGTGTGAATGGCCTTGTGATAAGTTCTTGAGAGCAGCCGGGATTCATGATGATTTTTATACTTTGGCTGATAATGCAGGCCTCACCGACTTCCTCCATGACCAGCTTGAACAGTATCTCCTACTCACCAATACTTTCGTGCAAATTTTTTACTTTCATGCTAAGAAATCCCCACCTTAAGTGGAGTTTCATTTATATGATGAGGTTAGGGAGATGTCACTATGTGATTTTTGTGCGGTTTGCAAGATACCCTTTGAGGGCAGCATAGAGGAACCACATCGTAAGGATGTGGATGGATTTATTGATATGATTATTACTATAGGGGAAACGAGGAAGGTCTCTGATGCAAGAATTACTAGCATACACTTTCCTATTCTACATTACTTTGCAATATTTGCTAGTAGATGCTTAATTGGTCGCGGAAACTGTGGAAACCTTAGCGCCCCTGATATTGTTATTTTGTGCCATGCTTTGTCTCACGATAACACTGTTAGTTTAGGCGCTATTATTGCGAAGTCTGAACCCTACAAAGGGCCCCATCTTTGGAGGCATCTTTGCTTCACGCCTTGCTAAACACTTTAGGATACCTATTAGGCATTATGAGAAAGAGGAAAAGTTGCTGCCCACTATTTTCTAGATTATAAGAGTATGGTAGAACATGATTTTATTGTTAAAAATGAGGAGATGATGCATAAGTATAATTTGAGATTTAATAAAATTCACACTGAGACTATTATCTTGCCTGCACCCTCTTTGTTTGACTTATATTCAGTCATGTACCTCGTCTTGCCGGAGGCTGTTCACGCATACTCGAGCCAGACACCAGCTCCGGAGCCTGAGCCGGAACCACCACTTGACCCTTATCGATCGTCCTTTTATCAGTGGGATCCGAAGGAGATCTCCAGCCAGTGGTACTCGGATGACACTCCCCAGTACACTGGAGAGAGTAGCTCTGATCCATGGGCGTAGACCAACTTAGGCCAAAAGCCTAAGCTTGGGGCAGTATGTATTTCTCACCGACATTACATTCATGTTCCCACACTCATTCTAGTTGTCGGTGCTCATACTTTTCATTGTACTATCCATGCTAGTTTATTTTCTTTTTCTCGCTTTCTTCTCGTGTGTTTGAATAACCTTAAGAAAAACCAAAAAAAATAGTAGTAGCCTTTAGCTAGTTTACTTTCCATGCTTGTAATAGTAATTATATGAAAACCCAAAAAGATTTCTTGTTCTTCGTTTGCTTGTTGGGAGCTTTCCCGTGTAAATAGTTTTATTTCTTTTCTTTGGGGGTCGAGAGGAGAAGACCATGATGAAAATGTTGAGTGGCTCTCATATGCATTATTATTGATTTAACCAAGAGCCCATATTACCTTGTCTTCTCCCTTGAATTGAATGCTTGCAGATTTCAGCTTAGGCCAATGCACGTGTACTATTATTATTATCCACACCGTTCGGTCGTGCGAGTGAAAGGCAATAATGATGATATATGATGGACTGATTGAGATGAGAGACGCTGGTATGAACTTGACCTATCTTGTTTTTGTAAATATGATTAGTTCATCGTTCCTGATTCAGCCTACCATGAATAAACATGTTTGCAATGACAATTAGAGATTATAGTTGCTTATGCCATGCTTAATTAGGTAGGATTTCATAATGGTTTATCTTGCGTGCCAACATGCTATTAAAATGGCTGTGATGTGGTATGATAGGGTGGTATCGTCCTTTGAATGATTTGAGTGACTTGACTTGGCACATGTTCACGCATGTAGTTGAAACAAAATCAACATAGCCATCACGATATTTATGTTCATGGTAGATTATATCCTACTCATGCTTGCACTCAGCATTGATTAATTTAATGCATGTCCATGACTGTTGTCGCGCTCTAGTTGGTCGCTTCCCAGTCTCTTTCTAGCCTTCACTTGTACTAAGCGGGAATACTGCTTGTGCATCCACTTCCATAAACCCCAAAGTTATTCCATATGAGTCGACCATACCTTCCTATATGCGGTATCTACCTGTTGTTCCAAGTAAATTTATATGTGCCAAACTCCAAACCTTCAAACGAAATTCTGTTTTGTATGCTCGAATAGCTCATGTATCAACTAGGGCTGTCCATATCTTCCATGCTAGGTGGGTTATTCTCATGAGGAGTGGACTCCGCTCCTCACTCACGAGAAAATGGCCGGTAGCCGGGATGCCCAGTCCCATGCTCAAATCAAATCAAAATAATTGCAAACAAAACTCCCCCAGGATTGTTGTTAGTTGGAGGCACCCATTATTTCGGGCAAGCCATGGATTGATGATTGTTGGTGGAGGGGGAGTATATACTTTACCATTTTGTTTGGGAACCGCATATAATGTGTGTAGCATGGAAGATATCGAGATTTCTCAGTTGTTATGTTGACAATGAAAGTATGCCGCTCAAAATATTATTTATCTCTATTTCAAAATCGAGCTCTGGCACCTCTACAAATCCCTGCTTCCCTCTGCGAAGGGCCTATCTATTTACTTTTATGGTTGAATCATCATCCTCTTATTAAAAAGCACTAGCTGGGGAGCACCGCTGTCATTTGCATGCATTACTATTAATTTATATTGAGTATGACTATGATTGGATCTCTTTTACCATGAATTACAATGTTTAGTTAGTCCTTGATCTTCAGTGGTGCTCTACATTTATGTTTTGGGTTCTCAGAAAGGGCTAGTGAGATACCATCTTGTTATATCATATTATGATTGTTATGAGAAATTGTTGTTATCTAAGATTTATTATTATTGCTCGCTAGTTGATTTTGCCATTGATGTGAGTAAACATGAGGCCTAAGTGTTATTGTGAATATGGTTAGTTCATAATCTTTGCTGAAAACATGAATGCTGGCTTTACATATTTACAACAACAAGAGCAAACAGAGTTTGTAAATGTTTTTCTTTATCACTTTCAGTTTGTCAACTGAATTGCTTGAGCACAAGCAAAGGTTTAAGCTTGGGGGAGTTGATACGTCTCCGTCGTATCTACTTTTCGAAACACTTTTGCCCTTGTTTTGGACTCTAACTTGCATGATTTGAATGTAACTAACCTGGACTGATGTTGTTTTCAGCAGAACTGCCATGTTGTTATTTTTGTGCAGAAATAAAAGTTCTCGGAATGACCTGAAAATCCACGGAGCAACCTTCTAGAATTAATAAAAAATATTGGTGAAAGAATCAACGTCAGGGGGCCCACACCCAGTCCACGAGGGTGGGGGCGCTCCCCTAGGGCGCGCCCCTGCCTCGTGGGCCCCCTGATGCTCCACCGACGTCCACTCCAACTCCATATATTCACGTTCGGGGAGAAAAAAATCAGAGAGAAGGATTCATCGCGTTTTATGAAACGGAGCCGCCGCCAAGCCCTAAACTCTATCGGGAGGGCTGATCTGGAGTCCATCCGGGGCTCCGGAGAGGGGGATTCGTCGCCGTTGTCATAATCAACCATCCTCCATCACCAATTTCATGATGCTCACCGCCGTGCGTGAGTAATTCCATCGTATGCTTGCTGGACGGTGATGGGTTGGATGAGATTTACCATGTAATCGAGTTAGTTTTGTTAGGTTTGATCCCTAGTATCCACTATGTTCTGAGATTGATGTTGCTATGACTTTGGTATGCTTAATGCTTGTCACTAGGGTCCGAGTGCCATGATTTCAAATCTGAACCTATTATGTTTTCATGAATATATGTGAGTTCTTGATCCTATCTTGCAAGTTATAGTCACCTATTATGTGTTATGATCCGTTAACCCCAAAGTGATAATAATCGGGATACTTACCGGTGATGACGTAGTTTGAGGAGTTCATGTATTCACTAAGTGTTAACGCTTTGGTCCGGAACTCTATTAGAGGCCTTAATATCCCTTAGTTTCCAATAGGACCCCGCTGCCACGGGAGGGTAGGACAAAAGATGGCATGCAAGTTCTTTTCCATAAGCACGTATGACTATATTCAGAATACATGCGTACATTACATCGATGAACTGGAGCTAGTTCTGTGACACCCTATGTTATAACCATTACATGAGGAATCGCATCCGACATAATTATCCATCCCTGATCCAATGCCTACGAGCTTTTCACATTTTTCTCTTTGCTTAGTTACTTTACCATTGCCACTGTTACAATTACTACTAAACTGCTACTGTTACTTTTGCTACTGTTACCGTTACTTCCATACTACTTTGCTACTAAATACTTTGCTATAGATACTAAGTTATCTAGGTGTGGTTGAATTGAAAACTCAACTGCTAATACTTGAGAATATTCTTTGGCTCCCCTTGTGTCGAATCAATAAATTTGGGTTGAATACTCTACCCTCGAAAAATGTTGCGATCCCCTATACTTGTGGGTTATTAGACAGCTCTTTGTTTGGCGAGTACCGCCGTATTTTCCTCAGCGTCTAGCACTTTGTTCCATCTATATTTAGTGTATCCTGTGCGGCTTTAAGCCACTGCTTCTGCTTCTTCAGGCTCCTTGTGGTGGCGATAAGCTTTTGGTGGAGGCGTTCTTGTTCTAATGGTTCTTCTGGGATGACGAACTCGTCGTCGCCCAAGATGATCTCCTCTTCAGAGACTGGTTGATAATTCTTATCTTCGGCATCGCTGTGGTCAAGCAACGTCCCCAGACTGTGTTCGCTGTCCTCTCGCACGCCCTGCTTCAACACTGGGTCTGCGGGGTGCTCGGCTTGGTTCAGATTATCATCGCCGTCCGTGACAATGTTGCTGTTTTTTCTTTTGCCGGATCGAAGTCGGCGCTTCTGTCGCCGGCGCTTGGGAGGTTCATCGACAGGCATGTTGTTATCGCAGTTGGCCTCCCCCTCCTTAGGTGTGTCCACCATGTAGATATCGTGTGAGGATGTAGCTGTCCACCGCCCTGAGGGTGGTGGTTTTTGTGCCTGCTCTTCTCCGGCATCATCGTCCATACCGTCAATGTCTTCGGAGTCGTAATCGAGCATGTTGGTTAAGTCCTCGATAGTGGCTACAAAGTGGGTGGTGGGTGGGCAACGCAGTTCTTCGTCGTCCGCTTCCCATTCGAGCCGGACATAGTTCGGCCGAGAGTCCCCTTACAAGGAGAGGGACTTCAATGAGTTTAATACGTCGCCAAAAGGCAAGTGCTAGAAGATGTCTGCGGAGCTGAACTCCAAGACCGACGCCCAATCAGGTTCGATGGGCGCGGATGCACGCGGTCCGGAACCCATGACCGGAGACGAGTCTGAGGTTCGGTGACACAAGCCCAACTCAATGTTTGGTCCGTGTGTGGCTCGAGCGCCGCTGAGTCTGCATCCTCCGTGGCAGGGTTAAGCTTCCCGTCTTCGGACGACGCGGTCCACTCTAGATCTGGGGCCAGAGCGGTCACAGGCGCTATAAGGCCGTCATGGGCTCGAACCCGTCGAAGATTAAGTCTCCACGGATGTCGGACACAAAATTCTGGCTTCCAAATCTAACCTGATGGCCAGGGGCGTAGCTATCGATCTGCTCTAGATGGCCAAGCGAGTTGGCCCGCAGTGCGAAGCCGCCGAATAGGAAGATCTGTCCGGGAAGGAAGATCTCCCACTGGACTGTGTTTTTGTAGATGATTGATGGAGCCATCAAGCCTTCTAGTGACGATGCAGCAGAACTCTCAATGAAAGCACCAATGTCGGTGTCAAAACCGACGGATCTCGGGTAGGGGGTCCCGAACTGTGCGTCTAAGGCTAATGGTAACAGGAGGCGGGGGACACAATGTTTACCCAGGTTTGGGCCCTCTCTATGGAGGTAATACCCTAGTTCCTACTTGATTGATCTTGATGAATATGAGTATTACAAGAGTTGATCTACCGCGAGATCGTAATGGCTAAACCCTAGAAGTCTAGCCTATGAGGTTATGATTGTTATGGCTAAACCCTAGAAGTCTAAACCCTCCGGTTTATATAGACACTGGGGGGTGGGGGGGGGGGGCTAGGGATGTACAAAGTCGGTTACAGAGAAAGGAATCTACATATCCAAATCACCAAGCTTGCCTTCCACGCCAAGGAGAGTCCCATCCGGACACGGGATGAAGTCTTCTATCTTGTATCTTCATAGTCAAATAGTCCGGCCAAAGTATATAGTCCGACTGTCCGAGGACCCCTTAATCCAGGACTCCCTCAATAGTGCCCAGTGTTAGTTGCTGTTTTTTACTTCACAGAAAATCAATACCAATCGGAGTCCAAACGTTGCGAAACTTTTTGGAGATTTTTTTGGACTAGAAGACACAAGTTGGGCCAAGGAAGTACCAAAGAGGGGCTCCGAGGGTAGCACAAACCACCTGGGCATGCCTTGGTGGGTTGTGCCCACCTCGGCCGCCTCCCACACTGCCCCTTTGCTCTATAAATACCCCAATATTCCAAAAACCATAGGGGAATAGACGAAACACAATTCCAGCCGCCACAAGTTCCAGACACCACAGATCGAATCTAGACACCATCACGGAGGGGTTCATCATCCTCATTTGTGCCTCTCCTATGATGCGTGAGTAGTTCATTGTAGACCTACGTGTCCGTTAGTAGCTACATGGCTTCCTCTCTCTCTCTCTCCCTCCCTCTCTCTCTCTCTTTCTCTCTCTCTCTCTCTCTCTCTCTCTCTCTTGGTTCTCAATACAATGGTCTCTTGGAGATCTATTTGATGTAACTATTTTTGCGGTGTGTTTGTTGGGATCCAATGAACTTTGAGTTTATGATCAGATATATTTTATCCATGAAAGTTATTTGAGTTTTGATCTCTTATATGCATGATTACTTATAGCCTCATATTTCTTCTTCGAATCTCTGGTTTAGTTAGGCCAACTAAATCAATTTTTCTTGCCATGGGAAGACGTTCTTTGTGATAGGTTCGATCTTACGGTGCTCAATCCCAGTGAAAGAAGGGGAAATGACATGTATGTATCGTTGTTATCAAGGATAAAAAGATGGGGTCTATTCCTACATGAATATATCTTGTCTACATCATGTTATTGTTCTTATTGCATTACACCATTTGTCCATGAACTTAATACACTAGATGCATCCTGGATAGCGGTCGATGTGTGGAGTAATAGTAGTAGATGCAGGCAGGAGTATGTCTACTAATCTTGGACATGATGCCTATATAATGATCATTGCCTAGATATCGTCATAATTATCTGAAGTTCTATCAATTGCCCAACAGTAAATTGTTTACCCACCTTATGCTATTTTTCTCGAGAGAAGCCACTAGTGAAATCTATGGCCCTCGGGTCCCATCTTTATCATATTTGCCTTTGAGATCTATTTTTATTTGCTTTTCTTTTCATATCTATTAATCCAAAAACCCAAAAAAATACCTTGCTGCAATTTATTGTTATTTATTTTATCTCGCGTTCCCGCGAGATCTATTTATCCAATCTACTACAACTTTATCTATCTTTTTACCCGGGAGGGATTGACAACCCCTCTTTTACGTCGGGTTGCAAGTATTTGTTCTTTATGTGCATGTATCATTTACGTAGTGTTGCATGGTTCTCCTACTAGTCCAATAACCTTGGTCTCATCACTGTGGGAAATACCTACCATAGTTGTGCTGCATCATCCCTTCCTCTTTGGGGAAATACCGACGTAGTTCAAGCCGCATCAAAATGAATTTCTGGCGCCGTTGCCGGGGAGGATCAAGTCAAGATAGTCTCCTAACAACTCACCAATTTATGGCGCCGTTGCCGGGGAGACATCGTCAACATCTACCACGTTCCTAGTCAAAATCTCATCTCCTTGCAATTTACATTATATGCCATTTTCCTCTCATTTTCATCTCCCCCACTTCACAAAAATTTACCGTTTTAGTCGCCCTCTTTTTTGTTCGTCGTTTTCTCATCAGATCTGTTTTTGTTTGCAATCTTGTTTGCGTAGTTGCGATGTCTCAAGAAAATACCAAGTTGTGTGATTTTTCCAATACCAATAATAATGACTTTATTAGCACTCTGATTGCTCCTCCCACCACTAGTGCGGAGTCTTGCGATATTAATGCCGCTTTGTTGAATCTTGTTATGGAAGATCAGTTTTTTGGTACTCCTAATGAGGATCCTGCATCCCATATTAACACATTCGTAGAATTATGCGATATGCAAAAGAAAAAGATGTGGACAATATTATTGTGAAGTTGAAATTATTCCCATTTTCTTTGCGAGATCGTGCAAAAATTTGGTTTTCTTTTTTGCCTCACAATAGTATTGATTCTTTAGATAAGTGCAAGGATGCTTTTATTACTAAGTATTTTCCGCCCGCGAAAATTATTTCCCTTAGGATACAAGTCATGAATTTTAAGCAAACTGAGCATCGATATGTTGTGCAATCTTGGGAAAGAATGAAATTGATGCTAGGATATTGTCCTACTCATGGTTTAGATCTTTGAATTTTGTTTCAAGAAATCTTTTAGATTCCACTGCGGGTGGTACTTTTATGGAAATGACTTTGGGTGAAGCTACTAAATTTTCTTGATAATATTATGGAAAAATATTCACCATGGCGTAACCAAAAGAGATCCTGCTAGTAAAAAGGTTAATTCGGTTGAGTAAATAAATTCTTTGAGTGAAAAAGTTGATGCTCTTATGAAGTTGGTTTCTAATAAAAGTGCTCCTATTGATCTTAATGATCTGCCTTTGTCTGCTCTAATTGAGCAAAATAGTGATGTCGTAGATGTGAATTTTGTTTCGCGAAACAATTTTAATAACAATGCTTATAGAGGTAATTTTAATCCTAGACCTTTTCCAGAAAATTCCTCTAATAATTATGGTAATCCCTATGGTAATCCTTCTTATAATAATAATAGGAACACCTCTAATCTTGATAATAATATTAAAGAATTTATCAATGCTCAAAAAGTTTTCAACAATACGATAGAAGAAAAGTTGAATAAGATTGATTATATGTCTAGAAGAATTGAAAGAATTTCTCATGATGTAGAAAATCTCAAGATCAAAATATTTGTGCCTAAGGTTTACTAAAGCTTTATATTTTCTATGGATGAAAGTAAGAAAAGAACCGCTATGCTTAGGGCTAAAAGGGAATTTTTTTGAAAAACTTTTTCTAGCGATTGCTTCCATAAAAATGATGAAGATCATAAAATGATTGGTGTTTCTTCTATTGATTCCTTGTTTAGTAAAATTAAGGTTAATGATAAAGGGACTTAAGAAGAGTCAACTGTAGCTAGAAGGCGTCCCGATAATTTGGTGGGTATAAATCTTGTTGAGAAAATTGATGAAAGTGGGTTTGGAGAGGTCAAAACTTTAACTAGTGATTATCCCACTGTTTTTGGATTACAAAGAATTTAATTATGACAATTTCTCTTTGATTGATTGTATTTCTTTGTTGCAATCCATGATAAATTCAATCCATGCTTATGAACAAAATAAAGCTTTTACTAAACATATCATTGATGCTATGATGAAAGCTTTGGAAGAAAAGTTGGAATTAGAGATTTCAATTCCTAGAAAATTACATGATGAATGGGAACCCACCATTGAAGTCAAGATTAAAAATTATGAATGTTTTGCTTTATGTGATTTGGGTGCTAGTGTTTCTACAATTCCGAAATCTCTATGTGATGTGCTTGGTCTTCCCGATATTGAAGAATGTTCTTGGCGGATTCTACTATTAAAAAGCCTATGGGAAGATTTAATGATGTTCTTATTCTTGCAAATAGGGATTATGTGCCCATATATTTTATTGTTCTTGAAATTGATTGCAATCCGTCTTGTCCAATTATACTTGGTAGACCGTTTTTACGTACTATTGGTGCCGTGATTAATATGAAAGAAGGCAATATTAAATCTCAATTTCTAATAAGGAAGGGTATGGAACACTTCCCTAGAACAAGAATTAAGCCACCATATGAATTAATCATGGGGGCTTCTTATGGATCTAGAAATAAAGATGACAACACTTAGATTTATGCATTATGCCTAGCTAGGGGCATAAAACGATAATGCTTGTTGGGAGGCAACCCAATGAATAAAATTTATTTTGTCTCTTTCTTTCTGTTCTTGACTGTTTGTAAAATTATGCTGCTGTTATGATTGTGTTTTTTATGTTTTAATTTGTGTTTGTGCCAAACAAATCCTTTGGGATCATATTGGGTGATAGTTGATTTGATCTTGTTGAAAAACAGAAACTTTTTCTTCGAGTAAAACAATTTTGAAAATTCACAGAAGCGCGATAAAATCCTGATTTTTGTACACAAGATTGACATACTAATTTCCCATGTTGTCCTAATTACTCAGATGTTTTGGAGTTACAGAAGTATCCAAAGTATTCAGATTGCTACAGACTGTTCTGTTTTTGACAGATTCTGTTTTCTTTGCACTGTGTGCTTATTTTGATGAATCTATGGTTTGTATTGGAGGGTATAAGCCATGGTAAAGTTTGAAGACAGTAGATATAATGCAAAAATAAAATATGCATGGGTTTACAACAGTACTTAGAGTATTGCTTTGTTATACTAACGGATCTCATGAAGGTTTTGTTGAGTTTTGTGTGATTGAACTTTTCAAGTTTTGGGTGAGATCATGATGGATGAAGGAATAAGGAGTAAGAATATCCTAAGCTTGGGGATGCCCCATGGAATACCAAGCAATTATCAAAAAGAGAAGCAAGCAACTAAGCTTGGGGATGCTCCCGAGTGGCATCCCCTGTTTCTTCTAACGACCATCGGCATTTTACTTGGAACTATATTTTTACTCGTCACATATCATGAGTTTTGCTTGGAGCGTCTTGTATGATATGAGTATTTGCTTGTTTTGCTTTTTAGTTTAAGTCAAGTATCCTTGCTGAACACACCTATTTGAGAGAGCCAAAATTATGCTATGAATTGTTGTAATTGCTCTAGTTCTTCACTTATATCTTTTTTAGCACAGTGTGCTTTAATACTTTTGAATAAATTCTCGCATGCTTCACTTAGATTTATTTGAGAATTAGTAAAAAAATTAAGAAATTCTCTCATGCTTCACTTATATTATTTTGAGAGAAGAAAAGTTTATGCTCATGTTCTTCACTTAGATTAGTTTGAGCTTCCAAAAGCAACATATGAAACTAGTCCCAAAGTGATAGATATTCAAGAGGGATATAATAAAACTTTCATGAAGATGATTGGACAAAATAAACTTGATTCTTCATAATAGTTTTGCAGTATGATGATATAATATGTGAGTCGTGTTGATGAGTAATTAAGCTTTAGTAAGAATATTGGTGTTAAGGTTTGTGATTCCCTATGCATGCACGAAAGTCAATAGTTATCCAATGAAATTACATCCTACATGTGGTGCATTATTCGGTGTTAGTTCTGCTTAATGCTTGCTTATGTGATTTTCAATTCTTGGTTGGATGCTTCTCAATATTTTGCTAGCCTTCACTTGTACTAAGTGGGATTACTACTTGTGCATCCAAAATCCATAAACTAGTTTTTCCATATGAGCCCAATATACCTACGTATATGCGGTATTCTTTTGCTATTCTAAACAAATTTGTATGTGCCATCTCTAATCTTCAAAATAAATTTCCTTTTTGTGTGATCGTACATCTCATGAAATGGTAGGGGGTGGCTAGTATTTTTTCATGCTAGATGTGTTATTCCCAAGATGAGTGTTTATTCACTAGTCATTGCACGAGAGTACGACAAAGGTATTAGGGATGCTCAGTCCCGAAATGAAAAATGAATTTACTTTCTGTTGTCAAATTATAAATTCCTTGGAAAATGTTGGTATGGACGGCACCTGTGGATTTGATTAGCCGTGGGATGTGAAAGTATTGTGGAAAAAGGAATAAACTTTCTTTTCTGTTTGGGAACCGCCTATGATATATCTAGCATGGAAAGTATTGGGAACTACTTGACCGTTTTCGTTGACAGGAAAGGCATGCCGCCCAAAATGTTTATCTCTATCTTCTTCGCTTTGAGATCTAGCACCTCTACAAATCCCTACTTCCCTCTACGTAGGGCCTTTCTATTTACTTTATGCAATTTTTATTTTTACTTTGAGTCTCCATCTTCTCTTATAAAGCACCAACTAAGGGGCACTATGATCATACTTGAGCATTTGGTGTAGCTAATATGCGAGTGTGTTTCATGAATGGATCAATGAATTAGCATAATGGGCTAGGGATAACTTGCTTTACTGTTGATATTTTGAAAGACATGGTTGCTTGTTGATATGCTTGACTATTGAAATCTTCATGTCAAAACCAGACTATTGCTTTGAATCATATAAAAGTCCAAATATCCATGATACAAAGAAAAGAATATGTGATGAACATGTTAGGCAGCATTCAACATCAAAAATTCTGTTTTTATCATTTACCTACTCGAGGACGAGCAGAAATTAAGCTTGGGGATGCTGATACGTCTCCAATGTATCTACTATTTTTTATTGTTCCATGTTGTTACATTATCATTCTTGGATGTTTTTCAATCATTTTATAGCAACTTTATATCAATTTTTGGGACTAACCTATTGACCTAGTGTCCAGTGCCAGTTGTTGTTTTTTGCTTTTTTTTACTTCGCAGAAAATCAATACCAAACGGAGTTCAATGCAGCAAAACTTTTTGGAGATTTTTTTGGACTAGAAGACATAACTTGGGACAAGGAAGTACCAGAGGGGGCCTCCGAGGGGAGCACAACCCACCTGGGCGTGCCTGGGGGCCAAGTGTAGCAAGCACGATCCCAATGGACCGAAGTCTCTGTGCTTAAGTGTCACCCCTAGATCGGTAATGCTGACACACACAGCACTCAAGGAATTATAGCGGAGTTCAATCACACACTTATTACATCGACGTCCTCATAAAGAGTATGATTACACAAATAATATGGCTGATGGCCATCTAATCTAAATAACTTCGGAAGATTCGAAGGTAAATGAGTCCATCAACTCCAACGAAATAGCTGAGTGCACGACAACGACCTATCACACCTTATTCATTGTCTGAGAAGTCTACAGCATGAGACGTTGCAGCCATGTAGGTCAGCACATTGAATATGCTGGCAGAGTTACACTGTAAAGCAATGAATGCAAGAACTATATCTACATGCAATATTTGGCTGGTGGAGGCTCTAAGTATCATCATTAAACACAATTCAATTAAATTTAAGAGTGATGATATCAACAATAATATCCAATTCCAGATACTCAAAATGTCCATAATTAACCGGAGACACGGCTAACCATGATTAGTTTATACACTCTACATAGGTTGCAATTTTTCCCCACAAGACTCGACCGCATCCATGATCAAAATATCGAGACATAGTTTTTTGAAGCATTAACTCTCTACTCCGGGTAGACTGGTACACCTACTTTGCCCTACATCTGCTAGTCCACCTCTTCGAGAGCTCATACAACATACTCACCTCCGCTAGAGCCCATAATGGCTTGTGGCTGCACATGGAAGTTTCTAGGCATGAAATATCATATGATCCCTTTGAGCCTGGGTGGCGAACTAAGGAAAAATCACACGGGTCCTCCAGTATTTCCCAAATGGACAAACACTAGATTCTCCAGGTGCCCCAACCAATCCACCGAGATGTCTATTAAAGTTGCCACCTTAAGATTATCCAAGATTAATAACTCTCACAACTTCCATGTGTATTACGATCCAATCCCCATCTACGAGCATGGCTAAGCAATAATAGAGCATAACGTATATTCCCGTGGTGATCAAATGGTATTAGGTTCCTACCTCAAGTACTACAACCAAACCACATGTTCCCAATCCTACTAATGCACATATTTGAGGGGCAAAACTAATGCATAGTAAAAAATTGGGTATAGAAGAGTATGATCAAAGTGTAACTTGCCTTGCTGACGATCTGCAAACTCTAGAGATTCATAGTAACAAGCTTCGTACTCCAGGTAATCAAGCGTAGACAAACAGTAGCATATAACACTCGAACGAAACGAAGAGAAATCGAGAAAAGATCCAAATAAAACTCGAAACAAGCAAACGACTAAACTAAACAAAAAACAAAACCTAACAACATTATTTTCACGTGGATTGGATCTTAACAGTAGGTACATGTGATTAGCTACGATTTGCAAAAAGAAACAACTCAAATGGAGTTAAGAAACTCAAGATTCAAACGAAACAAGATTGAATACTACTCTGAACTAATCTCAAATTTTAAATTGTCAAAACCATGTTCAAGTTGGTTTACTGGAAAGAAGGGATCGTTACGAAGATTTAGGCGTTGGTTTTATCTAATTTGGATAAACGAGCTAAAAGTTACGCTAGTTTTAAAATTGGGGGCTAAATTGCGAGAAAACTATTCGCGGATAGGTCCCTGGGCGAAAATTAAACTAAAAATAAAAATCTACAGAACGAATGTTCGATAACAGAACATAACGAACGAATTCGTTCGTTATAAGAAACTAACGGGTGAATGTTCGTTAATTAAACTAGCGAATAGAAACGAATTGATCTAGTAGTAAACCGAGAAAAACGTTCGTTCTGTGGCTCCGGCGAACCGAAAAAATCCAAAAAGACCGGCGAACCGGGACGGTTTATACCGGTTCAGACGAGTCGGTCAACGGCTGGGCGGTGGCTCCGGCAACGTGCGACGGCTCCGGTGGGGTTCTACGGGACGAGGCGAGGCGACTACTGCGGCGCGGGCGGCGGCAGCGGCGGCTCGGCTCAATGGCAGCGGCTACGGTTGAGGAGGCGGTGGCATCTTCGGTTGGGGAGGGAGAGGAGGCGGGGCGGGAGTATATGTGACGCCCCCGATTTAATCGTACACTAATCATGCACGCAAACGTGTACGATCAAGATCAGGGACTCACGGGAAGATATCACAACACAACTCTAAAAGTAAAATAAGTCATACAAGCATCATAATACAAGCCAGGGGCCTCGAGGGCTCGAATACAAGTGCTCGATCATAGACAAGTCAGCGGAAGCAACAATATCTGAGTATAGACATAAGTTAAACAAGTTGCCATAAGATGGCTAGCACAAACTGGGATACAGATCGAAAGAGGCGCAGGCCTCCTGCCTGGGATCCTCCTAACTACTCCTGGTCGTCGTCAGCAGCCTGCACGTAGTAGTAGGTACCTTCGGTGTAGTAGGAGTCGTCGTCGACGGTGGCGTCTGGCTCCTGGGCTCCAGCATCTGGTTGCCTCAACCAGGTAGAAAGGAAAGGGAGGGAAAGGGGGAGAAAAGCAACCGTGAGTACTCATCCAAAGTACTTGCAAGCAAGGAGCTACACTACATATGCATGGGTATATGTGTAAAGGGCCATATCAGTGGACTGAACTGCAGAATGCCAGAATAAGAGGGGGATAGCTAATCCTGTCGAAGACTACGCTTCTGGCAGCCTCCGTCTTGCAGCATGTAGAAGAGAGTAGATTGAAGTCCTCCAAGTAGCAACGCATAGCATAATCCTACCCGGCGATCCTCCCCTCATCGCCCTGTGGAAAAGCGTTCATCGGGTTGTCTGTGGAACTTGTCTGGGTGTGTTTTATTAAGTATCCGGTTCTAGTTGTCATAAGGTCAAGGTACAACTCCGGGTCGTCCTTTTACCGAGGGACACGACTATTCGAATAGATAAACTTCCCTGCAGGGGTGCACCACATAACCCAACACACTCGATCCCATTTGGCCGGACACACTTTCCTGGGTCATGCCCGACCTCGGAAGATCAACACATCACAGCCCCACCTAGGCACAACAGAGAGGTCATCATGCCGGTCTAAATCGTATGCGCGCAGGGGTCTGGGCCCATCGCCCATTGCACACATGCACATTGCGAGGGCGACCGGAAGCAGACCTAGCCCCCTAATACAAGAGCAGGCGTTCCAGTCCAATCCGGCACGCGCCGCTCCATCGCTGACGTCAAGAAGGCTTCGGCTGATACCACGACGTCGAGTGCCCATATCTTTCCCAGGTAGTTGGTTAGTGCGTATAGACCAAATGGCCAGACTCAGATCAAATACCAAGATCTTGTTAAGCGTGTTAATTGACGTAACCGCGGACACCGACCAGGGCCAGGCCCACCTCTCACCTAGGTGGTCTCAACCTGCCCTATTGCTCCGCCACAAAGATCCACATAGAGGGCCGTCGGGACAAAGGTCCTTTCGGCCCCCAATCTGTGAATCACTCGCGGGCACTCAATGAGCCAACCCGACTTTAATTACCATCTGTAGTATGTATATATGTATAGTATATACCCGTGATCACCTCCCGAGTGATCACGGTCCAATAGTATAGCAAGGCAGACTGACAAGAATGTAGGGCCAATGATGATAAACTAGCATCCTATACTAAGCATTTAGGGTTGCGGGTAAGGTATCAATGACTGTAGCAACAATGATAGGCTATGCAACAGAATAGGAGTAACCGAACAGTAACATGCTACACTACTCTAATGCAAGCAGTACAGAGAGGAATAGGCGATATCCGGTGATCAAGGGGGGGGCTTGCCTGGTTGCTCTGGCAAGAAGGAGTGGTCGTCAACTCCGTAGTCGAACTGGGCAGGAGCAGCGTCGGTCTCGTAGTCTACCGGAGAGAAGAGGGGGAAGAAATAATGAATACAGAGCAAACAAAGCATCACAAAATATAACAAGGCAATACGCGGTGCCAGGGGTGATCTAACGCAGGGACAGGTGATACCCGTGAAGGGGAGAAACATCCGGGAAAGTATCCCCGGTGTTTCGCGTTTTCGGACAGATGAAATGGAGGGGGAAAGTTGCGAGTTCCATATGTTTAGGATGTGTGGCGGACGAACGGACTGCGTATCAGGATCTGTCCCGTCGTTTTGAGTAACTTTCATGTAGAGAGTATTTTCATCTGAGCTACGGTTTATTTTATATGATTTTCTAAAGTTTTAAATCATTTTTAGAATTTATTTAATTTATTTAATTCAACATTATCCAGAATAGTGTTTGCTGACGTCATCATGACGTCAGCAGCCAACAGGGCATTGACTGGGTCAAACTGACGTGTGGGCCCGGTGGGACCCACCTGTCATACTCTGTTAGGTTGATTAGGGTTTAGGTTAAACAAAATACTATTTAATTAAACTAACAGGTCAATTAGATTAATTAAGTAGGATTAATTAACTTAATTAATTTAGGTAATTAATTAATTAATTAAATTTATAGTTATTATTTTTATTTTTTATCTTCTTTTTTTTGAAACGTTCTGGAGGTGGGTCCCTCCTGTCATTGGCCCATAGGGGAGCCTAGTGGGTTTGTGGGCGCTGGGTGCGGGTGTGCGAGCACCAGGCGCTGAGGCGCAACCCGCCCGGTGCGAGGCGAGGTTGCCGGCAACGGCGGGGCCCGCCTGATGCAGCGGGCGAGCAAAGGGGAGTCCGCGGGCATGGGACGGCTCAAGCGGGCACCGGCCAATGAGTAGAGGCAGGCAGGGGGCCACGGCAGTCGGCGCGAGGCCATAGACATGGCCAATGGCGGCCTCGGACGGGTGGTCGCCAGCGGGTGCGGCCAAGGAAGCGGGAGGTGGTGACGCGGCGAGAGCAGGGGCTGGCGGGTGCAGAGGGGCGTCGGGGGCAAGCACGCACGACGCAGGGCGCGGTCGGGCTGCCGTGTACGGCGAGGCGACGGCGGGGAACGGCTCGTGCGCGATGGCCATCCAGAGGAGGCGCGACGAGTGCAGGGAGGCCGCGAGCGAGCACGGCCTCGGGCGCGCGATGACAGGGGAAGAGGGGAGAGGAGGAGGGCGCTCACGACGGGGCTGTAGGGACTAGACAGCGAGTGTCGAGGAGGAGGACATGGACGAGGCGACGACGGAGAGGATGCAGGCCGGCGGGGTGGCTGGCGGCGTCGTGGCCTCCGGCGAGGTCCTCCGGCAGCGGCGCATCCAGCTCGGGGAAGAGGGGAAGGCGAGGCGGTCCGGCGATGGGCGGTTGGGGACGAGGCGGCGAGGTCTAGGGCGACGGTGTCGGAGCGATGGGGTCGGAGCCGGGCCGCGTCGGGCAGCGGCGGAATCGGGCGTGCGCCCCCCCGATCCAGATCTAGGAGGAGAGGGGAGAGATGAGGGGGATCGTGGGGGGGGGGGCAATGGGGCGACGGGTTAGGATTTGGGTGTCACGGGGGTTATGGAGGTGTGGGGGTGAGCTGGCCTAGTCGGCCTGGTGGCCAGCTGGGCCAGTTGGCCCAGTAGGGGGGGGGGGGGGGTTCTCGTTTTCTCTTTTTCTTTTTTGTTTGTTTTAGTTTTACTTTTTGTTATTTTTCTTTTCTGTTTTATCTTAGTTACATATTAATTTTAGTTTAGTAAAATATGACTATAGCCCCTAAAATAACGTTTCAGAATAATCCACTGCTGTAAAAAGTTTTGGAGTATTTAAACATTTTATAAAAGTGTGGTTTCTCCAACATAATTACCTATGCATTAGTTGGATCACTCCGAAAATTTTAATTTTAATATTTGAAAACTTTTATTGTTTGATTGATTTTGAATTTGAATTCGAATCGGTTTCGAACTAACACGAGGTTAGCAACAGTAACTGAGGTGACGTGGCATCGTTAACGCGGGATTACCGTAGCCTAATTATCCGGGCGTCACAATTCTCCTCCACTACAACAAATCTCGTCCCGAGATTTAAGAGGGGTGTAAGGGGGAAAATTTTGGTTACGAAATTCTAACGGTTCTTCTCGTCTTTGGTTGCTCTTCTCGAAGAGGTGGATCTGTTACATTGACCTTTTTATTTCTCTGCTTCAGGTCATCATGGTGAAGTCGTCCTTTTCTTCGGGAACTCCAACATACTTACGAATAGGTAAGGGGCAGCTCGGCTATGACAGAATGCTTATGATGGAAACAATATGGGGTTAACCCATGAATGAGCATAAGAGTATCTCTCGAGTTGAACCAATAAAATATGTCAAGAGTAAGGTACAAAGGTACAATAAGAGGTTCCAAGTGGATAGATAGTTGCTCAAAGTCTGAACCGGAGTGAGAAAGGGGTTTAGAGCAACAAGAGTAAGTATTGCGTCTGATACCAGAATAGAGCATTAGGAAGGTGACCCATGAATTAAATACAAAGCCAAGCGTGAGGAATAACCATTAGAAATAGGGTTGTACAGGGGAGTCAGGTTTTGATCCAGTGGACCTGTGGGTTATGGGCCCAACATGTGGGTTGAAAGTTGGAAGGGTGGTGACATCTTGCACAGCCGTGACAGGAGGCATGTGAGTGAATAGCTTGTCAGCTATGCTGGCAACAATGTCGGTACCAAGGACGGGGAACGAAGAGACCAATTTTCCCGCTTGTTGATCGAGGCAAACAAATTGGCAAAGTTATCACCCATCGGTCGTTACCGGAATGTCATGAACAAAAGCAACAGGGTCTTACTGACAGGGTGGTACTACGAGGTGCTTCCCTAAGCAGGGGGGTACTGCTTAGTTAAGTAGATTTCAAGAAAGGTTAACAAAAACAATGGAAAGGAAATTATGATTATCAGATTAAACAGAACAATGAAAAGGAAAAATGTGTTTAAACACATAATTCAAGGGTATATCCTTTCCAAGGTCAAACAGAGCAGGATATCCATGACAGGATATAATGTAGAAAACTCTTTAGATAAGGTGAGAGAAATTTCATGACATTACCCATACAACGGTGTTAGAGTAATTGATAAGGAAAATTTAGCATTTGTGCTTCAAATGTTCTTATTGAAAATCGGAGTACCATAGACATGCTTCGAGATAGCATTGCCATGGTCTTCAAGCAAAGGTCAGACTTTGGAAACACAAAGGATCCATCAAGAACAACTTATAGAATAAGTCTTAAAATTTCCTCATGGAGAAATGGATAATCTTGCTAAAAAGGAAACTATCACAATAGGTCCTTCGGCTAGGTGTGCTAGGCATGACATCACCTTACCGGGTCATAAAAGACTAGTGTTATAACTCTTGGAAAAACGTTCCAACCATCATATCTGACCGAGATTTAGATCTGATCGGTGTTAG
This sequence comes from Triticum timopheevii, assembly GCA_963921465.1. Classification (NCBI taxonomy): domain Eukaryota; kingdom Viridiplantae; phylum Streptophyta; class Magnoliopsida; order Poales; family Poaceae; genus Triticum; species Triticum timopheevii. The sequence continues at coordinate 379,437,826 of OY997274.1, forward strand.
GATACCTCAGACTCAGGATGCCTGAGAAGAAAAGGTGCGAAACAAATTGACGAGACGACATTGTAAGATTCTCGAGAAATTTACTACGAAAGTGAGGTCCGAAACAAAAGCTCATCATTAAACCAATGAAGGTATAAGGTGGTAGCTGATGAACTCAGCAACAATTCATTGAGATTTCCAACAGATAATTTTCCACATTATGTGAAGAAGGAGATAACATTAGTCAGATCAAATGATATAATGAGGTATGCTTGAGGAAAACATACACAATTAAACATTGGTTGAAAGGTGCACCCGAAATATGGCATTAGGTAGCATGATCAATGTTAGAATGGTGATTCAACAATCAATAGTCTAAGAATGAATGGTCGACCATTAACTTCAAAGCAATAGGGTTGCTATAAGGGAAGAACCCAACAACACCGTTCACCTGTTGGTATCCCGGTTAGAACCAACACGGGGACCGAGAAGAATGGTGATGGTGAGAAGTATTACTATATCAAGAATTAATAATTGAGGTAATTCCCTCAACATTTTTGGCATAACAGATGATAATACTCCAAGATAGAATCATAATATAAGTTGGATAGAAAGGAAACTACACAAAACAAGACCAAGTTTTTGTCGCGGGGAATGCGAGAATGTTGTCGATGTTATACAAATCATCTAGGGGGCAAGGGTGGTATTACTCATCAAGAATTCGACACACAAATTGGAAGAAGTCAAATTGTTGACAATTATCACGACAAATTTGTCGAGAGGTTTCAAGAAGATGTAATCGATTGGTGATGACATCAAGTCAAAAGAATGATGAATCCAAAGTTTATTGCAACCATGGGTACGTCACAAACTCGAAATCAAGTTTGTTGTTCAAGGCAATACGATATGACAAGGAAGATCGACGTAAGCTTAGCTCATCGTCGAAAATTGTGCTTCAGGAATAAGGACCAGGTAGCACAGTTAAAAGTTTGCACAATATTGATATGGCCGATCAGGCTAGGAATGGCGTGATTGGGTACAAACTCGTACTTAAAGAAGATTATCAAGAGTTGTTGAACCGTAGTGCAGACTGGGTTCAGTTATCGGTGTCTTTGAGTGTTTAATAACTCAGAGCCCATGAAAAACTGTAATCAGTGAGAATGTAGTACTTGATGAAGAACTCATAAGAAGTTATGCAGTTCCACGATAATCTCAAGATACCACGGGGGTAATACTCGAAGACAGATCAAAGTAGAGGTTGGACTGGGGTATTGATCTGCAGAAGACAAATGTTTAAACTTGCCCGAGAAATGGGAAGAAAGAAGAACAATATGGTCGAAACCATAACTACAAGGGGTCTAATTTAATGACACCGAAAGAATTACTCAAATGAGTAAATATTTGGTAAGAAGCTTCCATGATAAGTTCCACATCGGGTCCATGGGCATAAACACAAAGGTTCAAGGTCGACTCCCACTTCCTCAATGCATAACCTTCCATTCACCTCCTCGTATTTTGAAAATGATATTAGTTGTTGGAAGTTTTACCTGGTGCAATAACCGATAAGTATGACCCGTGAAATCTTTTGGGTTCACATAGATTAGGGAAGGCGATGGTTCAACCCATCGGGGGATCGTGGAAACATATACGACAAGTTTCAATAGTAAATATCACCAGCTCGAAAGCAGAGCATGGTTGGCCAAATCAAGGAATATGATTTACCAAAGGCATTATGTATTAGGGAAAGAACTTCCAAAGTGATTGAATATGAAGGACGTTGTCGGATAAAATCCAACAAGGTTCTGATGGTCCATAAAGGATCTGATGTGAGTATCGGCTCACAACCAGAGGAAGAATCAATGCAAAGACATTGGATTGTAGAAACAACTGAGTAACTTAGGGCTCAATTGCAAAGGAATTATGATTTACAAAGCGAAGGATCAGAAGCAGACGCTCTGATCAAGGATGGATAAGTTCAATATACTTAGGGGCACAATCGACGACATTTTGATTGGCGAGAACCAGCTCACATTTGAAATGACGTCTGAGCCAGAAGGATGAATTCTAGGATCTGATTGAGGATTGCGAGCATTCGCAACAAATTGAATCAACGGACTCAAAATGATAATGACAAGAGATGCCAATAAGATTATAGACTTATGGGATTAACCATAGTGCAAGCAAGTAAGAATTTCAAGAGCAATAGGCTACTCAGGATTTTTGAAAGTTCAAATAGTATTTTGAAGACTTTTGTGAAATACATGAATCAACTAGGGATGAGCAAATATTCGGTGAGTGCTAGAGATTATCCATAGTGGTATTCATGTGGCAAAGAACCGCAAGGCAATAAGCTCAAAGGATTGTCAGAACAACAAAGAGAATTTCGGGGTATCTTGTAATAACAAGATCAATTGGGAAGCATCGTATGAAAGGCGAGTATACGTGGTTATCCACAGGGGTTTATCGATGGATGGGAATTGCAAAAGCGACGCCATAAAATCTCAAGAGAACAACGGAGAGTATCTTCGGATTCTTCTAGTGCAGCAGACGACCATCTGTAATAAGGGGCTCTCCGCGAGAAAGTATTATCGAGAACCTAGAGTCCAAGTTAGTAAAAAAGGGATAAATAGATTTATGCCCCTAGTTGTGTCCCACTCGTCTGTTTTACCCCTAATTCCTAAAAGTCACCGGTTCTGTCCAAGTCACTTTGCTCCTCTTATGCTTTTGCCCTTTGACCGTTTGACCGTCAGTTTGAAAACTTCATAACTAATTCATAATAAATCAGAAAAATGCAAATAAGATACCAAAATTTTCAGAAAAACATCACCTATATGTCAGTGTCATTTGCATTCATGAAAAAAGTGTTGGAAAGTGCCCATCCGAGTTTTAGCTCTTATGCTACAACCATTAATAGTAAAATCTAAAAAGTTTAAAAAAATTCAAAAAAAATTGGTGGCAAAGAATGAGAAATGTTTTAAGTGCCTGCTAAGTTTCATCAGGGAATAACATTCCAGGGTGCTGCGGAAAAACAAACAATCAGCACTCCAAAATAGATTATTTTTTTGCCACGACTTCCACGAATGTTGTTCCCTGATGAAACTTGGCAGGCACTTAGAACATTTGTCATTCTTTGCCACCATATTTTTTTTGATTTTTTTTAATTTTTTAGAGTTTACTATTCATGGTGGTATCAAAAGAGCTAAAAGTCGGATGTGCACTTTCCAACACTTTTTTCATGAATGCAAATGACACTGACATATAGGTGATGTTTTTCTGAACATTTTGGTATCTTATTTGCATTTTTCTGATTTAGTATGAGTTAGTTATGAAGTTTTCAAACTGACGGTCAAACGGTCAAAGGGCAAAAGCATAAGAGGAGCAAAGTGACTTGGACAGAACCGGTGACTTTTGGGAATTAGGAGTAAAACAGATGAGTGGGACACAACTAGGGGCATAAATCTAATTATCCCTAGTAAAAAAATCATTTAACCCGAATAGAAGAGAGATCAGAGACCCAGAGTAAAAATCGAGGAATAAAAGATCCTAATACCACCCAATGGTGACGTGGGCCCATAAGCCGCACATCCATGTTATTAAAAGTTTTGCAATTTCTAGACTCGACTTCGGCCAGGGAGTGTGGAAGGGGGATTCCTACAGGCAGTCGGCTCTGATACCAACTTGTGACGCCCCTGATTTAATCGTACACTAATCATGCACGCAAACGTGTACGAACAAAATCAGGGACTCATGGGAAGATATCACAACACAACTCTAAAAGTAAAATAAGTCATACAAGCATCATAATACAAGCCAGGGGCCTCGAGGGCTCGAATACAAGTGCTCGATCATAGACAAGTCAGCGGAAGCAACAATATCTGAGTACAGACATAAGTTAAACAAGTTGCCATAAGATGGCTAGCACAAACTGGGATACAGATCAAAAGAGGCGCATGCCTCCTGCCTGGGGTCCTGCTAACTACTCCTGGTCGTCGTCAGCAGCCTACACGTAGTAGTAGGCACCTCCGGTGTAGTAGGAGTCTTCATCGACGGTGGCGTCTGGCTCCTGGGCTCCAGCATTTGGTTGCGTCAACCAGGTAGAAAGGAAAGGGGGGAAAAGGGGGAGAAAAGCAACCGTGAGTACTCATCCAAAGTACTCGCAAGCAAGGAGCTACACTACATATGCATGGGTATATGTGTAAAGGGCCATATCAGTGGACTGAACTGCGGAATGCCAGAGTAAGAGGGGGATAGCTAATCCTGTCGAAGACTACGCTTCTGGCAGCCTCCGTCTTGCAGCATGTAGAAGAGAGTAGATTGAAGTCCTCCAAGTAGCAACGCATAGCATAATCCTACCCGGCGATCCTCCCCTCATCGCCCTGTGGAAAAGCGTTCATCGGGTTGTCTGTGGAACTTGTCTGGGTGTGTTTTATTAAGTATCCGGTTCTAGTTGTCATAAGGTCAAGGTACAACTCCGGGTCGTCCTTTTACCGAGGGACACGACTATTCGAATAGATAAACTTCCCTGCAGGGGTGCACCACATAACCCAACACACTCGATCCCATTTGGCCGGACACACTTTCCTGGGTCATGCCCGACCTCGGAAGATCAACACATCGCTGCCCCACCTAGGCACAACAGAGAGGTCAGCACGCCGGTCTAAATCCTATGCGCGCAGGGGTCTGGGCCCATCGCCCATTGCACACCTGCACGTTGCGAGGGCGACCGGAAGCAGACCTAGCCCCCTAATACAAGAGCAGGCGTTCCAGTCCAATTCGGCGCATGCTGCTCCGTCGCTGACGTCAAGAAGGCTTCGGCTGATACCATGACGTCGAGTGCCCATATCTTTCCCACGTAGTTGGTTAGTGCGTATAGACCAAATGGCCAGAGTCAGATCAAATACCAAGATCTCGTTAAGCGTGTTAATTGATGTAACCGCGGACACCGACCAGGGCCAGGCCCACCTCTCACCTAGGCGGTCTCAACCTGCCCTGTCGCTCCGCCACAAAGATCCACACAGAGGGCCGTCGGGACAAAGGTCCTTTCAGCCCCCAATCTGTGAATCACTCGTGGGCACTCAATGAGCCGACCCGACTTTAATTACCATCTGTAGTATGTATATATGTATAGTATATACCGTGATCACCTCCCGAGTGATCACGGTCCAATAGTATAGCAAGGCAGGCTAACAAGAATGTAGGGCCAATGATGATAAACTAGCATCCTATACTAAGCATTTAGTGTTGCGGGTAAGGTATCAATGGCTGTAGCAACAATGATAGGCTATGCAACAGAATAGGAGTAACCGAACAGTAACATGCTACACTACTCTAATGCAAGCAATATAGAGAGGAATAGGCGATATCTGGTGATCAAGGGGGGGCTTGCCTGGTTGCTCTGGCAAGAAGGGGTGGTCGTCAACTCCGTAGTCGAACTGGGCAGCAGCAGCGTCGGTCTCGTAGTCTATCGGAGAGAAGAGGGGGAAGAAATAATGAATACAGAGCAAACAAAGCATCACAAAATATAACAAGGCAATACGCGGTGCCAGGGGTGATCTAACGGAGGGACATGTGATACTTGTGAAGGGGGGGAACATCCGGGAAAGTATCCCCGGTGTTTCGCGTTTTTGGACAGATGAACTGGAGGGGGAAAGTTGCGAGTTCCATAGGTTTAGGATGTGTGGCGGACGAGCGGGCTGCGTATCCGGATCTGTCCCGTTGTTCTGAGTAACTTTCATGTAGAAAGTATTTTCATCTGAGCTACGGTTTATTTTATATGATTTTCTAAAGTTTTAAATCATTTTAGAATTTATTTAATTTATTTAATTCAACATTATCCAGAATAGTGTTTGCTGACGTCATCATGACGTCAGCAGCCAATAGGGCATTGACTGGGTCAAACTGACGTGTGGGCCCAGTGGGACCCACCTGTCATACTCTATTAGGTTGATTAGGGTTTAGGTTAAACAAAATACTGTTTAATTAAACTAACAGGTCAATTAGATTAATTAAGTAGGATTAATTAACTTAATTAATTTAGGTAATTAATTAATTAATTAATTAAATTTATTATTTTATTTTTATTTTTTATCTTCTTTTTTTTGAAACGTTCTGGAGGTGGGGCCCTCCTGTCATTGGCCCATAGGGGAGCCTAGTGGGTTTGTGGGGAGCAAAAGGGAGTCCACCTAACGCAGCGGGCGAGCAAAAGGGAGTCCGCGGGCATGGGACGGCTCCAGTGGGCACCGACCAATGAGTAGAGGCAGGCAGGGGGGCCATGGCTGTCGGCGCGAGGCCATAGCCATGGCCGATGGCGGCCTCGGACGGGTGGTCGCCTGCGGGTGCGGCCAAGGAAGCGGGAGGCGGTGACGCGGCGAGAGCAGGGGCTGGCGGGTGCAGAGGGGCGTCGGGGGCAAGCACGCACGGCGCAGGGCGCGGTCGGGCGGCCGTGTACGGCGGGGAACGGCTCGGGCGCGATGGCCATCCAGAGGAGGCGCGACGAGCGCAGGGAGGCCGCGAGCGAGCACGGCCTCGGGCGTGCGGTGACAGGGGAAGAGGGGAGAGGAGGAGGGCGCTCACGGCGGGGCTGTAGGGACTAGGCAGCGAGTGTCGAGGAGGAGGACGGGGACGAGGCGACAACGGAGAGGATGCAGGCCGGCGGGGTGGCTCCGGCGTCGTGGCCTCCGGCGAGGTCCTCGGGCAGCGGCGCATCTAGCTCGGGGAAGAGGGGAAGGCTAGGCGGTCCGGTGATGGGCGGTTGAGGACGAGGCGGCGAGGTCCAGGGCGACGACGTCAGAGCGATGGGGTCCGAGCCGGGCCGCGTCGGGTAGCGGCGGAATCGGGCGTGCGCCCCCCGATCTAGATCGAGGAGGAGAGGGGAGAGATGAGGGGGATCGTGGGGTGGCAGTGGGTCGACGGGTTAGGGTTTGGGTGTCACGGGGGTTATGGAGGTGTGGGCGTGGGCCGGCCTAGTCGGCCTGGTGGCCAGCTGGGCCAGTTGGCCCAGTGTGTGTGTGTGTGTGGGGGGGGGGGTTCTCCTTTTCTCTTTTCCTTTTTTTGTTTGTTTTAGTTTTACTTTTTGTTATTTTTCTTTTCTGTTTTATCTTAGTTACATATTAATATTAGTTTAGTAAAATATGACTATAGCCCCTAAAACAACGTTTCAGAACAATCCACTACTGTAAAAAGTTTTGGCCCGATATAAAATAGTTTAGTATTTTTTAAAATACCAAAGGCGTTTAAATAGTGGTTTTTGCTACTCTTTAAATCATTTTAGAGTATTTAAACATTTTATAAAAGTGTGGTTTCTCCAACATAATTACCTATGCATTAGTTGGATCACTCCGAACATTTTAGTTTTAATATTTGAAAAAATTTATTGTTTGATTGATTTTGAATTTGAATTCGAATCGGTTTCGAACTAACACGAGGTTAGCAACAGTAACCGAGGTGACGTGGCATCGTTAACGAGGGATTACTGTAGCCTAATTATTCGGGCGTCACAGTATATAAGAGGGGGGCCGGGGCGGCAACTTGGACGAGGGGGCGCCGAAACGGGAGTCCGGGTCGGACTCCCCAGGCGGCGACGAGCGGGACTCCTCCCGAGTGGGCGAGGAAGGCGGCGGCGAGCGGGACTCCTCCCGAGTGGGTGAGGAAGGCGGCGGCGCGAGCTGGGCCGGCCTTGGAAACTTTTTTTAAACGATTCCGCGAAGAAAATCCTAATAAATAAAAAACAAAAGTCCTAAAATTTCAGAAACAATTTTCACTATCCCTACCTCATATTTGTGACAAGATGAACATTTTTCTGGACTAAATGCAATTTTTAAAAAATGCATATTTTTTCTAATTCAAATAAAATTGCAAATAAAATAATAATTTGATTTCAAAATTTATTCTCCAATATTTCTCCTCTATTTTTGAAGTAGTCATTTTATCTTCTCTCATTTATTTTTATTGAATTGAAATAATTGGAAAGAAATTGTTGAAAATCAAATTGATCCACTTTTCAAATTCGAAACAAATTCATAAATGAAAATTTAAATGAAACCTCCAACTCTCTCCTTGCGTCTTTGAGTTGCTTAAGGTTCGTGGATCACAACCCAAAATGTAATTAAATACGATATGCATATGATCTATGTATAACATCCAAATCGAAAATTGGGATGTTACAAACCTACCCCCTTAACATGAATCTCGCCCTCGAGATTCGTGTTGGTCAGCAAAAAGGTGTGGGTGGTCCTTGCGGAGGTCTTGTTCTTTCTCCCAGGTAGCTTCCCCCTCGGTATGGTGGCTCCGCTGAACTTTGCAAAACTTGATAACCTTGCTGCGAGTAACTCGACTGGAAAACTCGAGAATCTTGACTGGCTTCTCTTCATAGGTCAGATCACTATCCAACTGAATTGCTTCCAGTGGCACTGTATATCTCGAAGGAATGTCAGCCATCTCTGTGTGGCACTTCTTCAACTGGTAAAGGTGAAACACATCATGAACTCCTGACAATCCTTCGGGTAGTTTCAAGTTGTAGGCAACTTCTCCCATGCGTTCCAAAACTCTATATGGTCCCACAAAACTTTGTGCTAGCTTTCCCTTGACTCCAAAACGTTAACTCCTTGAAGTGGGGACACACGAAGATATGCTCTGTCTCCGACTTCATAGTCTACCTCCTTGCGTTTAGTATCCGCATAACTCTTCTGCCTGGACTGGGCTACCTTGAGTCTGTCCCGAATCAACTTAACCTTCTCCTCAGAATCTCTGATTAAGTCTGGTCCAAACAACTGTCGATCTCCAACTTCATCCCGCGAGAGTGGTCTCCTGCACCTCCTTCCGTACAAGGCTTCGAAAGGGGCCATCTTCAAACTGGCTTGATAATGTTGTTATAGGAGAATTCTACATAGGGCAAATTATCATCCCAATTTGATCCATAATCTAGTGCACAAGCTCTCAACATGTCCTCCAGAATCTGATTGACTCTCTCGGTCTGTCCATCTGTATGTGGATGAAAAGCTATACTGAACTCTAGCCTGGTACCCAAAGTTTCATGCAACTGATTCCAAAACTTTGAAGTAAACTATGTTCCTCTATCTGATACGATGGTCCTCAGAACTCCATGCAGACATACGATCCTGGTCATCTATATCTTTGCCAACTTAGCACTCGTATAAGTTGTCTTCACAGGGATGAAATGGGCTACTTTCGTCAAGCGATCAACTACAATCCAAATAGAGTCATAGCCTGAACAGGTCCTGGGTAATCCAGTGATAAAATCCATGCCAAGCTTGTCCCACTTCCATTCGGGTATAGGCAAAGGCAGTAATAACACTGCTGGTTTCTGATTCTCTACCTTTACTCTCTGACATACATCACATACTGCTACATACTCGGCAATATCCTTCTTCATTCCTATCCACCAGAAACTTTCCTTTAAATCCAGATACATCTTGGTGTTGCCTGGGGAATCGAGTAAGGAGAACCGTGAGCCTCCTGAAGAATCAACTTCCTGATCTCGGGGTCATTAGGCACATAAATACGATCCTCAAACCATAAAGTGTTGTGCTCATCCTCACGAAATCCTTTAGCCTTTCCTTTACTCATCCTTTCCTTTATTTCAGCAATCTCCTTATCCGTTTTCTGGGCTTCTCTGATCTTACCCAACAGAGTGGACTGAATTTCCAATGCTGCAATATAACCTCTCGGAACTATCTCCAAGCGTAGCTCTCGAAGGTCATCGGCTAACTCCTTAGGTAATCCTCCGGTTATGAGCGTGTTAACATAACTCTTGCGGCTCAACGCATTTGCTACGATGTTGGCCTTTCCTGGATGATAATGCAATCTCATATCATAATCCTTTATTAGCTCCAACCATCTCCTTTGCCTAAGGTTCAACTCCTTCTACGTGAAGACGTACTTCAAAATCTTATGATCCGTATAAACATCACAACGGTTTTCGGTGAGAAAGTGTCTCCATGTCTTGAGCGCATGCACTACGGCTGCTAACTCCAAATCATGTGTAGCATAATTCAACTCATGAGGTCGAAGCTACAGTGAGGCATATGAAACAACTCTTCCATCCTGCATAAGCACACCTCCAAGTTGGAAATCCTTGGAAATCCTTGCGTGTGTCTGGGAGAATCAGCACTCGGGCTGTAAGCAAACGTTTCTTCAACTCCTGAAAACTGGCCTCACAATCCTCAGTCCATTTAAACTTGGTGTCCTTTTTCAATAACTCCATCATGGGCTTCACATTCTTGGAAAAATTCTCAATAACTTTGCGGTAATAACCTGCGAGTCCAAGAAAACTTTTGATCTCTCCCACTGAGGTGGGTGCCAACCATTTAGTGACAAAAGCAACCTCGGTAGGGTCTACTGCTATTCCTTCTCCTGATATAACATGTCCGAGAAATCCAACTTCCTTCAACCAAAACTCACATTTGCTGAACTTGGCATACAACTGATGTTCCCTAAGCTTCTCAAGAACCAATCGCAAATGTTCCTTATGCTCTTCTTCATTTTTCGAGTAGACCAATAATGAACACCACGACGAACTTATCCAGAAACTCCATGAACACCTTGTTCATCATACTCATGAAATAGGTAGGGGAGTACTCAATCCAAATGACATAACTGTATACTCATATAGCCTATACCTCGTGGTAAATGCGGTCTTAGGTATATCCTGCTCTTGTATCTTCAGCTGGTGATAACCTGATCGAAGATCGATCTTGCAGAAAACCTTAGCTCCCTGTAACTAGTCAAACAAATCATTGATCATTAGTAGAGGGTATTTGTTCTGGATCGTTACCTCATTCAGCGCACGATAATCGACAACCATCCTCAAAGATCCATCCTTCTTCTCGACTAGAAGCACTGGGGCTCCCCAAGGTGATGAACTTGGTCGAATATAACCTTTCTCCAGTAACTCCTTAATCTACTTCTTAATTTCCTCCAGATCATTTGCGGGCATCCTATACGATCTCTTTGATATTGGTCCGGTGCCTAGCAATAACTCAATCAAAAACTCAATATCTTGATATGGTGGCATGCCTTGTAACTCTTCCAGAAATACATCGGGAAAATCCTTCACCACCGGTACTTCCTCGTAAACAACTCCTGATAAGGAATTCACCTGAGTCCTCCTTAGTGCATGCCTAGGCACGTACTCGATCCTCTTTCCTTTCGGGGTGGTGAGAAGAATTGATTTACTGGCGCAATCGATGTTTCCCTCATATTTGGATAGTCAATCCATGCCTAGTATCACATCCAATCCTTGTGAATCCAGGACAATCAGGTCGGTGGGGAAAACATGTCTACCTATGATTACTAGCAACTCATAGCATCCCCTACTAGCCATATACTCTGCTCCTTGGGAACTTACTAACATAGGTGACTTAAGGGCTATTGTTGGTAACTTATAATTATCCACAAATCCCCTTGATATGAATGAATGAGATGCACCAGTATCGAAAAGAAAAAGTGTTGTAAATGCATTAATTAAAAACTTACCGACAACTGCGTCGGGCTGCTCCTCAATCTCCTCCACACTGACGTGGTTCACCTGACCTGTGGTGAAAGGGTTGGGCTTCTTTGCAGAACTTTCATTGCCATTTCCATTCTTTGCTTCAGGACATTCAGTGGCGTAATGTCCGGTCTTCCCGCACTTGAAACAAGTAATGTGACCCAGATCCTTCTTGGCTGGTGTTGCTAGGTTGGAACGATTCTGACTGTTGCTTCCTCCATTCCCATTGCCATTCTTAGGGACACGTGGTTGTGCGTACTTCCTCCATTGTTCATATGTCTTCCATGGTTATGGCCTCCATGGTTATGAGTATGTCCTCCCGACTACGAGGAATAGCGAGGCTTCTGCTGAGCTCCAGAAGTGTACCTCCGTTGTCCATACTTCCTCTTGCGGTTATCAATCTAGTGCTACTTGCCTTCTATCATGAGGGCCCTATCTACCAACTCCTGGTAGTTGTTGAAAGTTGCCACCATCAACTGCATGCTTAGCTCATCATTAAGTCCCTCAAGAAACTTCTCCAGCTTCGCGGCATCTGTGGCCACATCATCTGGGGCATAACGGGCTAACTTGCCGAACTCATCCACATATCATACGTCTCCAACGTATCTGTAATTTTTGATTGTCCCATGCTATTATATTATCTGTTTTGGATGTTTAATGGGCTTTACTATGCACTTTTATATTATTTTTGAGACTAACCTATTAATCGGAGGCCCAGTCCAAATTGCTGTTTTTTTGCCTATTTCAGTGTTTCGTAGAAAAGGAATATCAAACGGAGTCCAAACAGAATGAAACCTTCGGGAGAGTTATTTTTAGACCAAACGCAATCCAGGAGACTTGGAGTGGACGTCAAGAAAGAAACGAGGAGGCCATGAGGCAGGAGGGCGCGCCCAAGGGGGGTAGGCGCGCCCCCACCCTCATGGGCCCCTCGTGGCTCCCCTGACCGACTTCCTTCGCCTATATATACTCATATACCCTAAAAACATCCAAGAGCACCACGAAACCCTATTTCCACAGCCGCAACCTTATGTACCTGTGAGATCCCATCTTGGGGCCTTTTCTGGCGCTCCGCCGGAGGGGGAATCAAGCACAGAGGGCTTCTTCATCAACACCATAGCCACTCCGATGAAGTGTGAGTAGTTTACCACAGACCTTGGGGTCCATAGTTATTATCTAGATGGCTTCTTCTCTCTTTTTGGATCTCAATACAAAGTTCTCCTCGATCTTCTTGGAGATCTATTCGATGTAATTCTTTTTGCGGTGTGTTTGTTGAATTCCGATGAATTGTGGGTTTATGATCAAGATTATCTATGAACAATATTTGAATCTCCTCTGAATTCTTTTATGGATGATTTGTTATCTTTGCAAGTCTCTTCGAATTATCAGTTTGGTTTGGCTTACTAGGTTGATCTTTCTTGCAATGGGAGAAGTGCTTAGCTTTGGGTTCAATCTTGCGGTGTCCTTTCCCAGTGACAGCAGGGGCAGCAAGGCATGTATTGTATTATTGCCATCGAGTATAAAAAGATGGGGGTTATATCATTTTTCTTGAGTTTATCCCTCTACATCATGTCATCTTTCCTAATGCGTTACTCTGTTCTTATGAACTTAATACTCTAGATGCATGCTGGATAGTGGTCGATGTGTGGAGTAATAGTAGTAGATGTAGAATCGTTTCAATCTACTTGTCACGGACGTGATGCCTATATACATGATCATGCCTAGATATTCTCATAACTATGCGCTTTTCTATCAATTGCTCGACAGTAATTTGTTCACCCACTATAATACTTATGCTATCCTGAGAGAAGCCACTAGTGAAACCTATGGCCCCCGGGTCTATTTTCCATCATATAAGTTTCCGATCTATTTTATTTTGCAATCTTTACTTTCCAATCTATATCATAAAAATACCAAAAATATTTATCTTATTATCTCTATCAGATCTCACTTTTGCAAGTGGCCGTGAAGGGATTGACAACCCCTTTATCGTGTTGGTTGCAAGGTTCTTATTTGTTTGTGCAGGTACGATGGATTTGAGCATAGCCTCCTACTGGATTGATACCTTGGTTCTCGAAAACTGAGGTAAATACTTACGCTACTTTGATGCATCACCCTTTCCTCTTCAAGGGAAAACCAACGCATGCTTAAGAGGCAGCAAGAAGGATTTCTGGCGTCATTGCCGGGGAGGTCTTCGCACAAGTCAAGACATACCAAGTACCCATCACAAACTCTTATCCCTTGCATTACATCATTTTCCATTTGCCTCTCGTTTTCCTCTCCCCCCACTTCACCCTTGCCGTTTTGCCCCTTCTTTTGTTCAATCTTATGTTTGCTTGTGTCTCCATCTGCCTTCTATGTGCTTGCATCTTTGCTTGCTAAAAATCTATTATTATGAATCCACTTAAAGTATTCTACTTGGATCATCTTCGATCTATATGCGCTCGTGCTGAAACCCCAACTAGCCTAGTTGATGGTAAATATTTAGATGGGCATGCTCATTTTGTGCATCATCGTGTGTCTCAAAAAGGGTGACTCTTAGTGGATCAAATAAACAGATTGCTGTGTTATGCCTAGAATCTCTGTGAAATTTATGATTTTACTTGTTGTTCTAAGAACCCTAAAAAAACACCTTCCCTACTTATGTGAGTTTAATGATAATGAAATCCTATCTTCTTATGCCAAAGGTATTTATAGTTACTATGATATCGAACAAATTGAAGAATTTGTTGCTTTTAAGGGTGCTTATGAAGTTGCTTCTTTGATTGAAATGTATGATATTACTTTCCACAAATCTGAAAATTTTGACATACTTAAATATTGCTATGAAAACTATGCTCATAATGCCTATGTTAAGGAATTTGTTGAGAGAGAAAATAATGATATGCACAAATCTATAGATAATTATGATTCCGATGATTTGACAGAAATATCCCTTGATGAACATGATGCTTGCTATTCTTATGGCCATGATGCCAATATTTATGGAGATGAATTTGCTATAGTTCCTTATGTTAAATATGAGATTATTGCTATTGCACCCATACATGATAGTTCCTTGAATCAAAAGCATGATTGCGATGATGATATTATAAATTCTCCTGATTTCAATTGTGATAATAATATGCAAAACCCTAAGCTTGGGGATGCTAAGATTGCTATGTCTACTACTTGTTGCAATGATCATGATTGGGGTGATTCTTTTTATGATCTTGAAAATTTATTTAAGCCCCATTATGAATATGAGATTGATAATAGTGTTTGCAATATTATTGAAAGTGGGATTGGAAGAGTTTCAACTTTAGATCCCACATATTTGGAGAATGTTCAATCTTATGGTATTTTTGATAAAAGTGGGTTTGGAGAGGTCATGACTTTAGTTAATATTAAGGCCACCGTTTTGGATGAGTGTCAACTTTGCATGCATATGGATCATGTTGAAAATATTTTATGTGATAGCTATTTTGTTGAATTTGCCTATGATCCCACATGTAATTATTATGAGAGAGGGAAATATGGTTGTAGAAATTTTCATGTTGCTAAATTACCTCTCGTTATGTTGAGATTGCTATTGTTTCTTTTCGCTTTGTTGCATATGCTAGTTTTTGCTTGCTATGATAATTTGTTTGCCTATAAGATGCCTATGCATAGGAAGTGCTCCCTCCGTCCTAAAATTCTTGTCTTATATTTGTCTAAATATGGATGTATCAAGTTTAGTTTTAATATTAGATACATCCATATCTAGGCAAATCTAAGACAAGAATTTTGGGGCGGGAGGGAGTATGTTAGACTTAGATGTGTTTTTCACATGCTTTATGATGCTCTCTCTGTGCCTCAATTCTTGTCTTCATGTGAGTATCATTGAAATTATTAATGCCTAGCTAGGGGCGTTAAACGATAGCGCTTGTTGGGAGGTACCCCAATTTTATTTTTGTTCTCTACTTTTTGTTACTGTTTAGTAATAAATAATTCATCTAGCCTCTGGTTAGATGTGGTTTTATGTTTTAATTAGTGTTTGTGCCAAGTAAAACCTATAGAATCATCTTCGGTGATAGTTAATTTGATCTTGTTGAAAAACAGATACGTTTGCACGCACGAGAATAATTTTCATAAGTCACAGAAATGTTCTTTTCAGTTGATTCTTTTTGCAGAAGATTAATAACAAATTTTCTAGGACTTCCCACTTTGGTAGAATTTTTGGGGTTCCATAAGTATTCGAAAGTTACATATTGCTACAGACTATTCTGTTTTTGACAGATTCTGTTTTTCGTGTGTTGTTTGCTTATTTTGATGAATATATGGCTAGTATCAGGGGGGGGTATGAACCATAGAGAAGTTGGAATACAGTAGGCTTAACACCAATATAAATAAAGAATGAGTTCATTACGGTACCTTAAAGTGGTGGTTTGTTTTATTTCGCTAACGGAGCTCATGAGATTTTCTGTTGAGTTTTATGTTGTGAAGTTTTCAAGTTTTTGGGTAAAGATTTGATGGATTATGGAATAATAGTGGCAAGAGCCTAAGCTTGGGTATGCCCAAGGAACCCCAGGTAAAATTCAAGGACAACCAAATGCCTAAGCTTGGGGATGCCCCAGAAGGCATCCCCTCTTTCGTCTTCGTCCATCGGTAACTTTACTTGATGCTATATTTTTATTCACCACATGATATGTGTTTTGCTTGGAGCGTCTTGTATGATTTGAGTCTTTGCTTTCTAGTTTACCACAATCATCCTTGCTGTACACACATTTTGGGAGAGACACACATGAATCAGAATTTACTAGAATACCCTATGTGCTTCACTTATATCTTTTGAGCTAAATAATTTTTGCTCTAGTGCTTCACTTATACCTTTTTAGAGCATGGTGGTGGTTTTATTTTGTAGAAATTATTGATCTCTCATGATTCACCTATATTATTTTAAGAGTCTTTTAGAACAGCATGGTAAATCACTTGGGTTATAAAATTAGTCCTAATATGATGGGCATCCAACTTGGGTATAATAAAAACTTTCATATAGAGTACATTAAATACTATGATAAATTTGATACTTGATAATTGTTTTGAGATAGGTGGTAATGTTAGAGTCATGCTAGTTGGGTAATTATGAAATTGAGAAATACTTGTGTTAAAGTTGGCAAGTCCCGTAGCATGCACGTATGGTGAACGTTGTGTGATAAATTTGATGCATGGGGTGTTCTTTGATTTCCTTCCTTATGCGTGGAGGTCGGGATCGCGCGATGGTTAACTCCTACCAACCCTTTCCCTAGGATCATGTGTACTAGTACTTTGCTTCGAGGGCTAATATACTTTTGCAATAAGTATATGAGTTCTTTATGACTAATGTGAGTCCATATATTATACACACTCTTACCCTTCCGCAATTTACTAGCCTCTACGGTACCGTGCATTGCCCTTTCTCACCTTGAGAGTTGGTGCAAACTTCATCAGTGCATCCAAACCCCGTGATACGATATGCTCTATCACACATAAACCTCCTTATATCTTCCTCAAAACAGCCACCATACATACCTATTATGGTATTTGCATAGCCATTCCGAGATATATTGCCATGCAACTTTCCACCGTTCTGCTTATTATGACACACTCCATCATTGTCATATTGCTTTGCATGATCATGTAGTTGACATCGTATTTGTGGCAAAGCCACCTTTATAATTCTTTCATACATGTCGCTCTTGATTCATTGCATATCCCGGTACACCACCAGAGGCATTCATATAGAGTCATATTTTGTCATAAGTATTGAGTTATAATTCTTGAGTTGTAAATAAATAGAAGTGTGATGATTTCCATTATTAGAGCATTGTCCCATGTGAGGAAAGGATGATGGAGACTATGATTCCCCCACAAGTCGGGATGAGACTCCGGACGAAAAAAAAGAGCCAAAGAAGCCCAAATAAAAAAAGAAAAAAAAATAGGCCAAAGAAGCTCAAATACAAAAAAGAGAGAAAAAGAGAGAAGGGGCAATGTTACTATCCTTTTTCCACACTTGTGCTTCAAAATAGCACCATGATCTTCATGATAGAGAGTTTCTTATTTTGTCACTTTCATATACTAGTGGGAATTTTTCGTTATAGAACTTGGCTTGTTTATTCCAATGATGGGCTTCCTCCAAATGCCCTAGGTCTTCGTGAGCAGGCAAGTTGGATGCACACCCACTTAGTTTCTTTTTGATGAGCTTTCATACAATTATAGCTCTAGTGCATCCGTTGCATAGCAATCCCCACTCCTCGTATTGACATCAATTGATGGGCATCTCCATAGCCCGTTGATTAGCCGCGTCAATGTGAGACTTTCTCCTTTTTTTGTTTTCTCACATAATCCATATCATCATACTCTACTCCACCCATAGTGCTATGTCCATGGCTTATGTTCTTGTATTGCATGAGGGTTGAAAAGGCTGAACCGCGTTAAAAAGTATGAACCAATTGCTTGGCTGGAACTGGGGTTGTGAATGATGGGAGCATTATGTGTGACGAAAATGAAGCATGGCCAAACTATATGATTTTGTAGGGATAAGCTTTCTTTGGCTATGTTATTTTGATAAGACATAAACTGCTTGGTTAGCATGCTTGAAGTATTATTACTCTTATGTCAACATTAAACTTTTGTCTTGAATATTTCGGAACTGAACATTCATGCCGCAATAAAGAAAATTACATTGAGAATTATGCTAGGTAGCATTCCACATCAAAAATTCTGTTTTTATCATTTACCTACTCGAGGACGAGCAGGAATTAAGCTTTGGGATGCTTCATACGTCTCCAACGTATCGATAATTTTTTATTGTTCTATGCTATTATATTATATGTTTTGGATATTTAATGGGATTTAATATGCACTTTTATATTATTTTTGGGACTAACCTATTAACCGGAGGCCAGTCCAAATTGTTGTTTTTTGCCTATTTCAGTGTTTTGCAGAAAAGGAATATCAAACAGAGTCCAAACGGAATGAAACCTTCGGGAGAGTTATTTTTAGAACAAGCGCAATCCAGGAGACTTGGAGTGGATGTCAAGAAAGAAACGAGGAGGCCACGAGGCAGGAGGGCGAGCCCAGGGGGGTAGGCGCGCCCCCCACCCTCGTGGGCCCCTCGTGGCTCCCCCGACCGACTTCCTTCGCCTATATATACTCATATACCCTGAAAACATCCAAGAGCACCACGAAACCCTATTTCCACCGCCACAACCTTCTTTACCCGTGAGATCCCATCTTGGGGCCTTTTGGTGCTCCGTCAGAGGGGGAATCGATCATGGAGGGCTTCTTCATCAACACCATAGCCTCTCCGATGAAGTGTGAGTAGTTTGCCATCGATCTTCGGGTCCATAGTTTTTAGCTAGATGGCTTCTTCTATCTCTTTTGATCTCAATACAAAGTTCTCCTCGATCTTCTCGGATATCTATTCGATGTAATTCTTTCTACGGTGTGTTTGTCGAATTCCAATAAATTGTGGTTTCTGATCAAGATTATCTATGAACAATATTTGAATCTCCTCTGAATTCTCTTATGTATGATTTGTTATCTTTGCAAGTCTCTTCGAATTATCAGTTTGGTTTGGCTTACTAGATTGATCTTTCTTACAATGGGAGAAGTGCTTAGTTTGGATTCAATATTGCGGTGTCCTTCCCCAGTGACAGCAGCGGCAGCAAGGCACGTATTGTATTGTTGCCATCGAGGATAAAAATATGTGGTTTATATCATATTGCTTGAGTTTATCCCTCTACATCATGTCATCTTGCCTAATGCGTTACTCTGTTCTTATGAACTTAATACTCTAGATGCATGCTGGATAGTGGTCGATGTGTGGAGTAATAGTAGTAGATGTAGAATCGTTTCGATCTACTTGTCGCGGACGTGATGCCTATATACATGAGCATGCCTATATATTCTCATAACTATGTGCTTTTCTGTCAAGCTCGACAGTAATTTGTTCACCCATCGTAATACTTATGATATCCTGAGAGAAGCCACTAGTGAAACCTATGGCCCCCGGGTCTATTTTCCATCATATAAGTTTCTGATCTATTTTATTTTGCAATCTTTACTTTCCAATCTATATCATAAAAATACCAAAAATATTTATCTTATTATCTATATCAGATCTCACTTTTGCAAGTGTCTGTGAAGGGATTGACAACCCCTTTATCGCGTTGGTTGCAAGGTTCTTATTTGTTTGTGCAGGTACGAGGGATTTGAGTGTAGCTCCTACTGGATTGATACCTTGGTTCTCAAAAACTGAGGGAAATACTTATGCTACTTTGCTGCATCACCCTTTCCTCTTCAAGGGAAAACCAACGCAAGCTCAAGAGGTAGCAACATATTGTCCTACTGTATGAGGCAGTGTAGAAAGCCTGCTGAAACTGATCCCATGTAACTGTGTCAATGGGGTAAGTGGTGGTGAAATTCTCCCACCAAGATGCTACGGGTTCATCAAGCTGATGTGCGGCAAAGTGCACTCTCTCGCATCTGTGCATCCTGCCGTAGTCAGCTCCCTTCCAATCTTGTGGAGCCAATCATCTGCAACAATTGGCTCGGTGCTGCTAGAGAACAGCGGCGGATTTAACCTCAGGAAACGGGCTAGGTTGTCAACAGGGGGTTGTGGCGGTGGATTAATGTTGTTGTTGCCTTTGTTTTGGTTCTGATTCTACACTAGCATCTACATCAAGGCATTCTGCTGCTGGATCAACTGGGTGAGCTCCGGTGGGAACATGAATCCGGTGTCACGTCTTGGAGGCATCTGATGGGTTAGAGGGGGTGAGAAAACAGAATAGTATAAGGTCTAAGAGAGATTTCACTACCCATATGCACATGAGGCAAATACAATCAATTCACTTCATTCAATATCAAACAAGGTTCACACAAACGATCTAACTACGATTACAACTCGATCAAAGTTAACTAATTGGAAAAATGCTACTAGTAACATGGTGGTCATCTAGAAATTTTGATCTGTGGAAGACTCCATGATATCTGCTCCAGCTTCATCTATGTAGTCATCATCACTATCATCATTTGCATCACTGTCCGTGTCGGTGTTGTCCAAGATGATGTAGTCCTCCGAACAGATCTCCACTTCAGGTTCTCGCTTATGGTTCTCACGGGTATGATACGTCCATTTTGCATCATGCTTTTATATCGATATTTATTGCAATATGGGTTGTTACTACACTTTATGTCACAATACTTATGCCTTTTCTCTCTTATTTTACAAGGATTACATGAAGAGGGAGAATGCCGGCGGCTGGATTCTCGGATGGAAAAGGAGCAAAATATTAGAGAAATATTCTGCACAACTCCAAAAGTCCTAAAACTCCACGAAAGTCAGTTTTGGAATATATTAAAAATATAGGGCGAAGAAAGCACCATAGGGGGGCCACCCACTGTCCACGAGGGTGGGGCGCGCCCTGGGCACGCCACCTGCCTCATGGGCCACCTAGAAGCCCCCCCCCCCCCCCCCGATGCCAATCTTCTGGTATAAGGTGTCTTTTGCCTCGGAAAAATCATAAGTAAGCTTTCATGATGAAGCACCGCCGTCTCGAGGCGGAACCTTGGCGGAACCAATCTAGGGTTTCGGCGGAGCTGTTCTGCCAGGGAAACATCCCTTCGGGAGGGGGAAATCATCACCATCGATCCTCTCATCGGGAGGGAGTCAATCTCCATGAACATCTTCACCAACACCATCTCCTCTCAAACCCTAGTTCATCTCTTCTATCTGATCTTTGTCTCAAAACCTTAGATTGGTACTTGTGGGTTGCTGCTACCTCTTGAGCACTGCGTTGGTTTTCCCTTGAAGAGGAAAGGGTGATGCAGCAAAGTAGCGTAAGTATTTCCCTCAGTTTTGAGAACCAAGGTATCAATCCAGTAGGAGGCTCCTCAAAAGTCCCTCGTACCTACACAAACAAACAAGGACCTCGCAACCAACGCGATAAAGGGATTGTCAATCCCGGTAACTTGCGAAAGTGAGATCTGATAATAAGATAATATAATTATTTTTGGTATTTTTATGATATAGATTGGAAAGTAAAGATTGCAAATAAAAGATAGATGAGAAACTTATATGATAAAACATAGACACGGGGGCCATAGGTTTCACTAGTGGCTTCTCTCAAGATAGCATAAGTATTATGATGGGTGAACAAATTACTGTCGAGCAATTGATAGACAAGTGCATAGTTATGAGATTATCTAGGCATGATCATGTATATAGGCATCACGTCCGCCATAAGTAGATCGAAACGATTTTGCATCTACTACTATTACTTCACACATCGATCGACTCCTGCCTGCATCTAAAGTATTAAGTTCATAAGAACAGATTAACACATTAAGAAAGATGACATGATGTAGAAGGATAAACTCAAGCAATATGATATAAACCCCATCTTTTTATCCTCGATGGCAACAATACAATATGTGCCTTGCTACCCCTGCTATGACTAGGAAAGGACACCGCAAGATTGAACCCAAAGCTAAGCACTTCTCCCATTGCAAGAAAGATCAATCTAGTAGGCTAAACCAAACTGACAGTTCGAAGAGACTTGCAAAGATAACCAATCACACATAAAAGAATTCAGAGGAGATTCAATTATTTCTCATAGATAAACTTGATCATAAACCCACAATTCATCGGATCTCGACAAACACACCGCAAAAAGATTTACATCGAATAGATCTCCAAGAAGATCGAGGAGAAATTTGTATTGAGATTCAAAGAGAGAGAATAAGCCATCTAGCTAATAACTATGTACCCGAAGGTCTATGGTAAACTACTCACAACTCATCGGAGAGGCTTTGGAGGATGTAGAGGCCCTCCATGGTCAATTCCCCCTCCGGTGGAGTGCCAGCGATGGCTCCAAGATGGGATCTCGTGGATACAGAAGGTTGCGGCAGTGGAAATAGTTTTTCGTGGTGCTCCTGGATGTTTTCAGGGTACGGTGGTATATATAGGCGAAGGAGGTAGGTCAGGGGAGCCACGAGTGGCCCACGAGGGTGGGGGGCGCTCCCACCCCCTAGGACGCGCCCTCCTGCCTCGTGGCCGCCTCGGCTTCTTCTTTACGTCCACTCCAAGTCTCTTGGATTGCGTTTGTTCCAAAAAGATCGCTCCCAAAGGTTTCATTCCATTTGGACTCTGTTTGATATTCCTTTTCTTCGAAACACTGAAATAGGCAAAAAAAATAACAATTCGGGCTGGGCCTTCGGTTAGTAGGTTAGTCCCAAAAATGATATAATAGTGTAAAGTAAAGCTCATAAACATCCAAAACGGGTAATATAATAGCATGGAACAATCAAAAATTATAGATACGTTGGAGACGTATCAGTTGCTAGTAGTGTTGATTACTCCTTGTAATTGATGCTAGTTGGTTTACTCGGTGGAAGATCATATGTTCAGATCCTTTATGCATATTAAGACCCCTCTGATTATGAACATGAATATGATTTGTGAGTAGTTACGTTTGTTCCTGAGGACATGGGAGAAGTCTTGTTATAAGTAGTCATGTGAATTTGATATTCGTTCGATATTTTGATGAGATGTATGTTGTGTTTCCTCTAGTGGTGTTATGTGAACGTCGACTACATGACACTTCACCATTGTTTGGGCCTAGAGGAAGGCATTGGGAAGTAATAAGTAGATGATGGGTTGCTAGAGTGACAGAATATTAAACCCTAGTTTATGCGTTGCTTCGTAAGGGGCTGATTTGGATCCACATGTTTCATGTTATGGTTAGGTTTACCTTTATTCTTCTTTCGTAGTTGTGGATGCTTGCGAGAGGGGTTAATCATAAGTGGTATGCTTGTCTAAGGAAGGGTAGTACCCAAGCACCGGTCCGCCCACATATCAAATTATCAAAGTACTGAACGCGAATCATATGAGCATGATGAGAACTAGCTTGACGATAATTCCCATATGTCCTTGGGAGCGCTTTCCTTTATATAAGAGTTTGTCCAGGCTTGTCCTTTGCTACAAAAGGATTGAGCCACCTTGCTGCACCTTGTTTACTTTTGTTACTTGTTACCCGTTATGAATTGCCTTATCACAAAACTATCTGTTACCTATAATTTTAGTGCTTGCAGAGAATACCTTACTGAAAACCGCTTGTCATTTCCTTCTGCTCCTTGTTGGATTTGACACTCTTACTTATCAAAAGGACTATGATAGATCCCCTATACTTGTGGTTCATCAAGACTCTATTCTAGCGCTATTGCCGGGAGTGAAGCGCCTTTGGTAGGTGGAATTTGGTAAGGAAACATTTATATAGTGTGCTGAAATTTACTATCACTTGTTACTATGGAAAATAATTCTTTGAGGGGCTTGTTCGGGGTATCTTCACCCTGACCAGTACAGGAAAGAGTTGCTCCTCAACCTACTGAACCTACTGAAATTTTTTACTTTGAAATTCCTTAGGGTATGATAGAGAAACTGCTAGCTAATCCTTTTATAGGAGATGGAACATTACATCCCGATATGCACATAATCTATGTGGATGAAGTTTGTGGATAATTTAAGCTTGCAGGTATGCCTGAGGATGTTACCAAAAAGAAGGTCTTCCCTTTATCTTTGAAGGGAAAGGCATTGACATGGTTTAGTCTGTGTGATGATATTGGATCATGGAACTACAACTGATTGAAATTGGAATTTCATCAGAAGTTTTATCCTATGCATCTGGTTCATCGTGATCGTAATTATATATAAATTTTTGGCCTCGCGAAGGACAAAGTATCGCTCAAGCTTGGGGGAGGCTTAAGTCAATGTTATATTCATGACCCAATCATGATCTCTCAAGAGAAATTATTATTCAAAATATTTATGCTCGGCTTTCTCTCAATAATCGCTCCATGCTCGATACTTCTTGTACTGGTTCTTTTATGATGAAGACTATTGAATTCAGATCTGATTTACTGAAAAGAATTAAACGCAACTATGAAGATTGGGATCTCGACGAAGGTAAGAAGTCAGGTATAACACCTAAGTTTGATTGTGTTAAATCTTTTATGGATACCGATGTTTTTCATGAATTTAGCACTAAATATGGACTTGACTCTGAGATAGTAGATTCTTTTTGTGAATCATTTGCTACTCAGGTTGATCTCCCTAAAGATAAGTGGTTTAAATACCATCCACCCATTGAAGTAAAAATAGTTGAACCTATGAAAGTTGAAGAAAAGACTATCACTTATAATGTTGATCCTATTTTTCCTACTTCTTATATCGAGAAACCACCTTTCCCTGTTAGAACAAAGGATCATGCTAAAGCTGAGTAATGCTAGAACACTTACACCCCCCGAGAAAATTAAAGTTGAACATAGTATTGCTATGGTTAAAGATCTCTTGGTCGATAATATTGATGGGCATGTTATTTACTTCTGTGATGAAGCTGCTAGAATTGCTAGACCCGATACTAAACATAAACATAGACATGTTGTTGGCATGCCTGTTGTTTTTTTTTAAATAGGAGATCATTGATATCATGGATTATGTGATATGGGTGCTAGTGCCAGTGCAATACCTCATCCCTTATACAAAGAAATCATGCATGATATTGCACCTGCTGAGATAGAAGATATTGATGTTACAATTAAGCTTGCCAATAGAGATACTATTTCACCAATTGGGATTGTTAGAGATGTTGAAGTCTTGTGTGGGAAAGTTAAATATCCTACTGATTTTCTTGTTCTTGGGTCCCCAGAAGATGAATTTTGTTCCATTATATTTGGTAGACCCTTCTTGAATACTGTTAATTCCAAGATAGACTGCGAAAAGGATATTGTTACTGTTGGTTTAGGGGACATGTCCCATGATTTTAATTTTGCTAAATTCCGTAGACAACCCCATGATAAAGAGTTGCCTAGTAAATATGAAATAATTGGTCTTGCTTCTATTGTCGTGCCTCCTAATGATCCTTTAGAACAATATTTGCTAGACCATGAAAATGATATGTTTATGAATGAAAGAAGATAAATAGATGAAGTATTCTTTAAACAGGGACCTATTTTGAAAGACAACTTGCCTGTTGAAATCCTAGGGGATCATCCCCCACCCAAGGGTGATCCCGTGTTTGAGCTTAAACCATTACCTGGTACTCTTAAATATGCTTATCTTGATGAGAAAAAGATATATCCTATTATTATTAGTGCTAATCTTTCAGAGCAAGAAGAAGAGAAATTATTGAAAACTCTAAAGAAGCATCGTGCTGTTATTGGATATACTCTTGATGATCTTAAGGGAGTTAGCCCCACTCTATGCCAGCACAAAATAAAATTGGAGGAAGACGCTAAACCAGTTGCTGATCACCAACGATGGTTAAACCCTAAGATGAAAGAAGTGGTAAGAAATGAAATACTAAATCTTCTGGAGGCAGGTATAATTTATCCTGTTGCTGATTGTCGGTGGGTAAGTCCCATCCATTGTGTCCCTAAGAAGGGAGGTATTACTGTTGTTCCTAATGATAAAGACGAATTGATCCCATAAAGAAATATGACAGGTTATAGAATGGTAATTGCCGCAAATTGAATAAAGCTACTAGAAAAGATCATTACCCTCTGCCTTTTATTGATCAAATGCTAGAAATATTATCCAAACATATACATTTTTGCTTTCTAGATGGTTATTCTGGTTTCTCTCAAATGCGTGCGTCAAAAGAGGATCAGGATAAGACCACTTTTACTTGCCCTTTCGGTACCTTTGCTTATAGACGTATGCCTTTTGGTTTATGTAATGCGCCTGCTACCTTTCAAAGATGTTTGACTACTACATTCTCTGACTTTTGTGAAAAGATTGTTGAGGTCTTCATGGATGATTTCTCCGTGTATGGAAATTCTTTTGATGATTACTTAAGCAACCTTGATCGAGTCTTGCAGAGATGCGAAAAACTAGTCTTGTCTTGAATTGGGAGAAGTGTCACTTTATGGTTAATGAAAGAGGTATTGAAGTTGATAAAGCTAAGGTCGATGCTATTGAAAAGATGCCTTGTCCCAAGGGCATCAAAGGTATATGAAGTTTCCTTGGTCATGCCGGTTTTTATAGGAGGTTCATTAAAGACTTATCAAAAATTTCTAGGCCTCTGACTAATCTATTACAAAAAGACGTTCCTTTTGTCTTTGATGATGATTGTGTCGAAGCATTTGAAATAATCCAGAAAGCCTTGACTTCTACACCTATTGTTCAGCCACCTGATTGGAATTTACCCTTTGAAATCATGTGTGATGCTAGTGATTATGCTGTAGGTGCTTTTCTAGGACAAAGAGTTGATAAGATATTAAATGTTATCCAATATGCTAGTAAAACTCTAGACAGTGCCCAGAGAAATTATGCTACTACTGAAAAAGAATTTTTAGCAGTTGTATTTGCTTGTGATAAGTTCTGACCTAATATTGTTGATTCCAAAGTAACTATTCACGCTGATCATGCTGCTATTAAATACCTTATGGAAAAGAAAGATGCTAAACCTAGACTTATTAGATGGGTTCTCTTGCTACAAGAACTTGATTTGCATATTATTGATAGAAAGGGAGCTGAGAACCCCGTTGCAGACAACTTATCTAGGTTAGAGAATGTTCTTGATGACCCACTACCTATTGATGATAGCTTTCCTAATGAACAATTTTCTGTCATAAATGCTGCTCGCACTGCGCCATGGTATGCTGATTATGCTAATTACATTGTTGCTAAATTTATACCACCTAGTTTCACGTACTAGCAAAACAAAAATGTTTTATATTATTTAAGACATTACTTATGGGATGACCCACACCTTTATAAAGAGGGAGTAGATGGTGTTATTAGACGTTGTGTATCTGAGCATGAACACGAATAGATCCTACGCAAGTGTCACTCCGAGGCATATGGAGGACACCACGCTGGAGATAGCTGCACATAAGGTATTGCAATCCAGTTTTTATTGGCCTACTCTCTTCAAAGATGCCCGTCAGTTTGTCTTGTCTTGTGATGAATGTCAAAGAATTGGCAATATTAGTAGACGTCAAGAAATGCCTATGAACTATTCACTTGTTATTGAACCATTTGATGTTTGGGGCTTTGATTATATGGGACCGTTTCCTTCCTCTAATGGATATACACATATTTTAGTCGCTGTTGATTATGTCACTAAGTGAGTAGAAGCTATTCGAACTAGTAGTGCTGATCATAACACTTCTATTAAGATGCTTAAAGAAGTTATTGTTCCGAGGTTTTGAGTCCCTAGATATTTAATGACTGATGGTGGTTCACATTTTATTCGTGGTGCTTTTCGTAAGACTCTTGCTAAGTATGATGTTAATCATAGAATTGCATCTCCATACCATCCACAGTCTAGCAGTCAAGTAGAATTGAGTAATAGATAGCTTAAATTAATTTTTCAAAAGACTGTTCATAGATCTAGGAAGAATTGGTCCAAGAGACTTGATGATGCATTATGGGCCTATAGAACTACATATAAAAATCCTATGGGTATGTCTCCGTATAAAATGGTTTATGGAAAAGCATGTCACTTACCTCTCGAACTAGAACATAAGGCATATCGGGCTATTAAAGAGCTCAATTATGATTTCAAACTTGCCGGTGATAAGAGGCTATTTGACATTAGCTCACTTGATGAATGGAGAAACCATCCCTATAAGAATGCCAAACTGTTTAAGGAAAAAGTTAAAAGATGGCATGACGAAAGGATACAAAAGTGTGAGTTTAATGTAGGTGATTATGCTTTGCTATACAACTCTCGTTTAAGATTTTTTGCAGGAAAACTTCTTTATAAATGGGAAGGTCCATACATTATCAAGGAGGTCTATCGTTCTGGTGCCATAAAAATCAACAATTTCGAAGGCACGAATCCGAAGGTGGTGAACGGTCAAAGAATCAAACATTATATCTCAGGTAATCCCATAAATGTCGAAACCAATGTTATTGACACTGTAACCCCAGAGGAGTACATAAGGGACAATTTCCAGAACGTTTCAGACTCCGGAAAGGAATAGGTATGTGGTACGGTAAGTAAACCGACTCCAAAACATCTGTAATAGCACTTTTTCTCCGTTTTGGAATATTTAAGAAAATAGGAAAATAAGAAGTAGTCTGTCGTGGGAACGAACACCTATGGGGCCGGCGGACCGGGACCCTTTCGGTTCGGCGGGGGGGGGGCGGAGATCGCACGAAGAGCGGATCGAGGCGAAGCACAGGAGTGGTTTACCCAGCTTCGGAGCTCTCCGGAGAGATAATACTCCTACTGCTGCTTGTCTGATTGTATTGTGTTCTTGCTCGGGAGCGCTGAATGCTACAGTACACTCTAGCTGCTAACGAGACCGAGCGTGAGTGTTTTCTGGCTTTGAACCCCCCTCTACGTTGCGCATGGGCCTCCTTTTATATGCTCAAAGGGGTCACCGACAGGTGGCAACGTAGGCAAGGGTAAAAATGGAAAAATGTTGTGGTTGGTACAACTACCTGAACAGTGTATCCTACCTAACCCTGACGGCAGGGGACAAGGGCATTAAATGCCCGTCTGTGTCGCCCAAACAGTGCAGAAAAGGGACCGTCACGGGTGCCACCACTCGCCACGATGGCAATCTTGTCAGCGCCGCTTGCCACCTCGCACCGCTGGCTGCACAGCCTCTCGCCACGCGCGCCTGGGAAGGTCCCAGGGCGACACGTTGGTGGATGTGCTGGAGCACGGGTACAGAGTGGTAGCTTGCCGCGGCGAGCGCCTTGCCGCGGTTGTTGTCTTGTCGCGTCCAGAAGCTTGTCGCTCGCCGGGCCTTGCCGGGACGCGAGGCGCGCCGCGGCAAGTTCCTTGAGATGCCTTGATTGGCCTTCCAGGCAAGCTCCTCTTGCCGGGGCCTTGTCTCATTGACTTGAACACTTTGTTCTTGAATGGCTCCAAAGGAACCACGGAGGACCTTGGCGGTCACCCAGCAAGCCTTGCCGCGGGGCGCTGCGACTGCCCGTGCACAAGTTCGGGATACTAGGGTACCCCTATTCTAGTACACCGACAGGAGCCCCCGGGCCTGGGCCACACACGGTGCCGAGCGCTGTTGGGCCAGCCCCAAAACAGGGCACGGGCACGCGTGGCCTGGGTCACGCCATATCTCACTCCATATCCACCGTGCCCTCCCCTAACGGCACACGTTGAATGATGCGTCGTGGGAGAGATCGTGGGTGGTTCTTTATTCGGAAAAACGGAACGTCCGCCCCCAGCCTCTTTATAAGCAGAGGAAACAAGGGCAGTTCCTCCATCTCGCCAGTTGCTACTTCCAATCTCAGAAATCTCCGCCTCTCCCCCCTTCTTCCAAAGCCAAGAGAGAGAGCAGCGTTCCGCCCCCCATCGCCGCCGGCGCCACCAACGCCTTCGATCCCCCCACTACCTCCGCCATGGCTCCGAAAGCCGGGAAGGCTGTGAAGTCGGTCGAGGCGCCGCGGCTCGAGGCGCTGCGAAAGGAGCGGGCAACTTCCCCCCCCCCCCCCCGAGCTCGCCGCGAAGGAGCTGAGGGAGTGGTACTACCTCTTCTGGTCGATGGAGATGCGAGCGCATCCGCGCACGAAGGTACTCTCCGCCGCTGCTTCCGAACGGGCTCCGAACGGATATCCCTTCTTCGCGCTGTTCTTCTACTGTGGGCTCTGCCCGCCTTTTCTCTGAATTCTTCTGCGATATTATGAACACCTACGGGTTCCACCTCCTTGACTTCACCCCCAATGCTGCTCTGACCATGGCAGTTTTCGCGCATCTCTGCGAAAACTTTGTCGGAGTCCACCCAAACATAGCCCGTTTCCGCCATTTCTTCATGCCCCGGGTTGAGAGAGGAGAGCCTCTATCCGGCGGAATCGCTTGGATCTCGAGAGCCGGCAAGAAGGAAGCTTATCTGGAGGGGGAGCTCCGCAGCAAATGGGAGGAGTGGAGAGCAGACTGGTGCTGGATCGTCGAGGAGAACCCGCAGCCGTTTACTGCCCAGCGCCAAGCTCCGGCAGTGCGTGGCAACGATTGGAGCAACCTGGCCCCGGAAGACGATAGGTTGAAGATTGCCGTCACCCGGATCTTGCGCCTCAGGCTTGCCGGGCTCACTGTAGGCGCCGTTGGCGCAGATTTTCTCCTCCGCCGTATCGCCCCCCTGCAGGAGAGGAGGAGACCCGCCTATGAGTTCGGGGGCCCAGCGGACATCATGAGGCTGCGTCCGGGCCTCAACTTCAACTTCACCGTCCTGGAATTGGACGCGATGCTCAAGGAGCTGTTCAAGCACCACCCTCAACACCCTGAATGGTTCAGGCTGCCGAAGGGCGTCGTCCCGCTGTGCAACAATTCCTCACTCGATCGCATCCGTGCAATGATGCCTCTGTGCGATTTGCATGGAATCATTCCAACTTGGCAAGAGCCTGCGGACAACGTTGTGCAGGAGTTCTTCGACGGCCTGGTAGAAGTGGCGGTCCGCTCCGATGAATAGAAGAGCCTCACCTGTGACACCACCGATGCGGAAATGCGGCGCATTGCAACTAGGGCAGAAGAGGTGGCGGCAGCCGCTGCCGCGGGCGAGTTTGGATTCACTGTGGAGGAGGCAGAGGCAGCCGAGGCGGCAAGCCTTGCCGATCGAGATGAGCTTGCCGGAGAGCTTGCCGGCGAGGGAGAGCCTGCCGAGCCTGAAGCCGAGTCGAGCGAGCCCGCCGAGGGTGCGAGCGGCCCGCCATCTCCAAGCAGCTTGCCGCAAGTAGAGCCCCCAGCGCAGCTCCCAGCTCCACCAAGAAGGCATCTCCGCAAGGCTGGGGACGTAGCAGGGCGGCAGACGGGTCAACAGCCGCCGCACCGCGTGACACGCTCCGCCGCGACAAGCACTGTCGCCGCGGGAGCGTCTCACGCCGCTGCGGCAACTGGAGCGGGGTCCTCCCGGACTGCCACTTCTGATCCTGCCGCCGCCCCCGCCAAGCAGGCAAGGGAGCCTACTCCTCCGCCTCGTCGCGCCGAAAGGGGGCCGGACTTCGACCTCTCCGCGCTCAGCTCCGACGAGGAAGAAGAAGAGTAAGATTCTTCGCTGTACTTGTAGTTCTTCAATTCCTGCTGTTTCTGTCTTGTATCTGATTTGCTTCACTCTAAACTTATTCCTTTTCAGGACCCTGGCCTAGAGAGCGGCGAAGAGAGCCAAGGCTCCAGTGATTGTCATCGAGGACGAGCCCACCGTGACAGCAGGGGGCGCGCCCGAGACTACCTTGCCGGACCCGGCGATCATTCCCCAAAGCAGCCCCCAGCGCAAGTATATGGTTTACTTCCCGCTGTTATGGCGCGCATGGGTGTTCTTTCTTTTGCTGACATCTGACTGTTGGTTTGTGTAGGAGCAGAGCAGTCTCACCAGGAGCACCCGGAAGCCGCCCCCGAGATGATATCTGCTTCGACTACACTGCCAAGGGAGGATTCCCCGGCAAGAGAGCATTCTCCGGCAAGGGAGAAGTCTCCGGCAAGGGACAGTTCTCCGGCAAGGGACGGTTCTCCGGCAAGGGACGGCACCAGCGACCCCCCGGTGGTGGAGCCCATGACTGCAGATCCCAGTACAGGTAACCCTTCTTGCTTGAAAACTTCCCTTGTGTTCTTCTTCTTCTGATCTTCTTTTTGGATATTTGCTTGACTTTTTCTCTCTTTTCCCGGCCGTTAGATCCATCTTCCACGGAGCCGCTGGAGACCGAGGCCACTGGCGAAGAGAACGCGCGCGGCAACACCAACGACGCCGCCGCCACCGAGGAGGAAGCCGGCGCTGATGATCCTGCCGGCCAAGAGGCCGCCAAAGCTGCCGCCACAGGAGCTGGCGAGGGGTCTGGCGATCGTACTGACGGCCCCGAGGCCGCAGGAGCGCAAGGCGCTACACCGACCGCCGATGCCTCCGCTGCTGCCGCAGCATCAGGCTCCGAAGAGCCCCAGCCCGGCGCCTATCTTAAGGCCGGCGATGGCGTCTTCATCAAGCTCCCCTGGGCGTCAAGCTCCAGGGCACCGGTCGAAGGAGAAACTTTTGATGGAGAAGTGCTTGCCTCTGCTGGGCTGACGCTGGTTGACGCGCCGAGCAGCAGCGGCGGCGAGTCTGAGGAGGAGCAGCTGCTACGGAAGCTGGTGTCACTCTACCGCGCCCGACAAGCCAAGCTGGAATCCCGAGAAGCGCTTGTCGCGAGGGCGGGGGTGGATATCGAGAAGCATGCGGAGGAGCTCCGGAGTCGCAACCAGGAAGCCCTCCGGTCCCCGGCAGAGGAGCGGGCGCTGCTCGTCGAGGCGCGGAAAGCCTTCCTCCTCGAGAAGGCTGAAGCTGAAGAGCAACAGCGGCTTGCCGCCGAGGAGCTATTTGCGCGGGAAGGCGAGTTGGCGCAGCGGAAGGTTAACCTTGATAGCCACGAGGAGGAGCTTGCCGTGCGCGAGCAGACACTTGGTGGGGCTCTCAAGGAAGCAGAGGATGCTGCCGCAGCTGCCGAGGCCGCCAAGAAGGAGATGGAGACGAAGGTGGCGCAGCTGGAGGCCGATCTCAAGGCGAGGGGTGAAGAGCTTGCCGCGCTCAATCGCGAGCGCGAGAAGGACGCCTACGCCCATGGCGAGCTGCAGGGTCGTCTCGTCGAGAAGGGCAAGGAGCTTAGCAACGCCAAGGACTCCAATGCAGATCTTGAGTTGAAGCTGGCTACTTTGACCGAGACGCTGGACGGCGCCAAGGAGTGGGAGGTGGCCTTGAAGGAGGAGATCAAGGCCAACGAAGCGCTGCTGACGAGGGCCGCCGAAACCCAGAACACTTTTAGGGAGACGGTGGAACTCTGGACAGAGGGTCTCGTAAATATCACCACAGTCATCGACGAGGAGCTGGCGCAGCTGGGGATGGAGGATTTCGGGTATTCCTCCGATGAGAACCTCTAGCCCAGTGCCAAGCTCACTTTGTTCTTCAAGGGCGTGGCGACGGTCCTCCAGCGACTCCGGGCGAGGATCCCAAAGCAGCTGGCCGACGAGTCGCGCATGATCTGCGCAGGAGTTCTTCAAAAGGTGTTGGTGAAGGTGGCCTTCCGCAACCCGGGCCTCAACCTTACCAACGTCCTCAAGAAGCTGCCGCCGGATGCTGATCTGGAAGCGCTCAAGGCCCTTGTCGCACCCATTGTGGACAAGGTGAACGAAGTCAAGAGAGTTGACGGCGATCACGTAGATTAGGCCGCCTGTTTTCTCCTTTTCTTGCAGCTGCTAGTCATGTTACGAGAACAATCTATTAGAGCTGCGACAAGCTATCTTGTAATATAACTTTATTTTGGGTATCGATTGCTATGTTATTTCCTTTACTTGATTCCTTCCTTTGTATGTTTTTGCCCTACGCTTTTAGGGAACTTGCCGGTGCAGGCACCTTAGCCGCGAGTGCTGAGTGCGGGACGTCAGCAGCCTGCTGGCGGTGCCGCTACCGACAAGAAACCTTGTCGCAACTAGTCGCGGCTCACTTAAGTTGTTGAGCGTACTCGAAACAAAGTAAGGGCGCAACTAGCTACGAGTTGGTTCCTCTGCGCACAGGTTTTCCATACAAAGCACGGTCGTTCGAGGAAGATAACTTAAAATTTTTAAAACTGATTGCTCAAACTTTTGCAACTTAGCTTTTCTGTCGTTTGCGTCCCGGCAATGCGAAACATTCTTGAACGACGCCTGGTCGACACCATTATCTTCTCCTTCCCCCCCGGCAAACTTGTGGGCGAGGGAACCTTTCTTTTGAGAAAGAGAAAGAAGAGAAAATAAAGATATGGAGCCTTACAGCTCGTTATTGCTTACCGGGGGCAGGTGCTGCACAAAATGTCAGATGACACATGCAAAAAATAGAAAGCATGAAATTGACAAGACGTGCAGAGCACATGAGCTTTATTTATGCATGGGATCTGCGCCCGGCTTTGTACAAAGGATTACATGCAACAGTGGCAAGACTTGTAAAAAAGGTGGTTGCCGGAACAGGTTCCGGCAACCGCGCCTTACGGGTAAAACTTACGAAGATGCTCAATATTCCAGGAGTTGCTCACCGGAAAGCCATCCTCGGTCTCAAGGCGGACAGCGCCAGGCCTAGTGACTCGCTTTACCCGGTAAGGGCCTTCCCACTTTGGCGTCAACTTGTTGGAATTCTTGGCGGACTGAACACGCCGAAGAACAAGGTCGCCTTCCTCGAGACTTCTGGCATTAACTTTGCGGCTATGGTAGCGGCAAAAGCTTGCTGGTATCGAGCAGCTCGTACAACAGCCTAAAGACGGTCTTCCTCAAGGAGCAGCATGTCATCTTGTCGCAGCTGCTCTTGCTCAAGCTCATCATAAGCGAGCACTCGAGGCGACCCGTATACGAGTTCCGTGGGGAGAACTGCCTCTGCTCCATAGACTAGAGCGAAAGGTGTTTGGCCAGTGGCTCGATTTGGCATCGTCCTGATCGACCAAAGAACCACCGGCAGCTCCTCAATCCAGTTCTTTCCGCACTTGCGCAGCCTGTCAAAAGTCCTGGTCTTGAGCCCGCGCAGCACTTCAGCATTTTCCCTCTCCGCTTGACCGTTGCTTCTCGGGTGAGCAACAGAAGCGAAGCAGACCTTGGCGCCAAGATCTTGGATGTACTGCATGAAGGTGCGGCTCGTAAATTGCGTGCCGTTGTCGGTGATGATCCTGTTAGGGATTCCGAAACGGCAAACAATCGACCTGAAGAACTTGACTGCTGACTGTGCTATCACCTTCCTCACTGCTTGCACTTCTGGCCACTTTGTGAACTTGTCGATTGCGACGTACAAGTACTCAAAGCCCCCGACAGCTCGGGGAAAGGGGCCGAGGATTTCGAGCCCCCAGACCGAAAATGGCCAGGATAAAGGGATCGTCTGGAGAGCTTGAGCTGGCTAGTGTATCTGCTTGGAATGGAACTGGCACGCTTCACACTTGGTTACTTGTGCTGTTGCATCCTGGAGGGCTGTTGGCCAAAAGAAACCTTGCCGGAATGCTTTGCGGGCAAGTGTTCTTGCGCCAATGTCGTGACCACATATGCCTCCATGTATCTCTGCGAACAGCTTTTGTCCGTCTTCTCGGGGAATACACTTCAATTTCACACCGTTGAATCTTCTTCTGTACAGTGTGTCGTTGACAAACTGGTACATACTTGACTGCCGGTCTACTCTTTCCGCTTCTTCTTGCTCTTCGGGAAGTTCTCCTGTCTGAAGGAAACGGACAATCTGCTGTGCCCATGCTGGAGCTTGCGGCTCGACAACAAGGACTAAAGGCACATATGCTACTGCGGGAACATCCGCTTCTACGGCGAGAACCTGCGGCTCAGCCGGAGCTTGATGTTCCCCGGCAAGCTTGCTGGAGCAAAACTTGTCGGGAGCGTCTGCTTCAACGGGACAAACCCTAGGGCTTGCCGGAGCAGACTGCTCCTCAGCACCCTTGGTGTTGATCTTGGGGACCTTCTTGGCGGCGGCTTCGGGGAGCTCTGCCGGAAAATAGTCACCAGAAATCAACTTCCTTTTCTTGCTCTGTCCGGTCGATGGCGTTACAGAAGGTTGAGTCAGTTTGAGCACAAAGATCCCTGGTTCCACAGGTAACTTAAGTGCGGCGCACTTCGACAGGCCATCTGCAATGTCGTTCTGAGCTCTCGGAACATGTTCCATCTGTAGGCCGTCAAAGTGCTCTTCTAACTTTCTCACTGCGTCAATGTAAGCTTCCATCAACAGACTCTGATAATTCTTGTTCAGTTGGCGGACGACAAGCTGCGAGTCACCCCTGACAATGAGCTTCTTGATCCCAAGGTCTGCTGTGATCCTGAGACCGGCAAGCAAACCTTCATACTCTGCAGTATTGTTTGTTGCTTGCTCTTTGGGAAAGTGCATCTGGACTACGTACTTGAGGTGCTCTCCGGTGGGCGCGACAAGTAGCACGCCCGCACCGGCGCCTTGCAGCGAGAAGGCACCATCAAAGTACATCAGCCACTCTTTGCTTGCTTCCTTGACGGGGATGCTTGTTTCTGGAATTTCTTCATCTGGTGTTGGCATCCACTCCGCTATGAATTCTGCCAATTCTCTGCTTTGGATAGTTGAAGTGCTCTCAAACTTGAGGCCAAAGCTTGACAGTTCCAGTGCGCACTCGACAATCCTGCCTGTTGCTTCTGGATTCTGCAGTATCCTCTTCAGCGGAAAACGAGTGACAACTGTGATCTCATGTGCTTGGAAGTAATGGCGCAGCTTTCTCGAGGCCATGAGAAGGCCGAAAAGCAATTTCTGCACACCAGAGTACCTTGACCTACCCCCTGCAGAAGGGAACTGACAAAGTAAACTGGGCGCTGCACCATTTTCTTCTGCACCTCCTCATGTGCCTGCGCAGATCCATCCTTGTCGGGACCAGAGCTTGCCGGTGAAGCCCCCTGCTTGTCGCTGGATGCACCTGCCGTGGTCGCTGGCTCATCATCCGCCTCCCTCTCCGCTACTAACGCAGCACTAACCACTTGATTGGTTGCCGCTAT
Source organism: Triticum timopheevii (assembly GCA_963921465.1). Lineage (NCBI taxonomy): Eukaryota > Viridiplantae > Streptophyta > Magnoliopsida > Poales > Poaceae > Triticum > Triticum timopheevii. Next base: position 379,474,762 of record OY997274.1, read on the forward strand.
ATACAGCAGCAACTTCTCTTGTGGCTTAGGTGCGACAAGTATTGGAGTGGAGGACATGTATATCTTCAAGTCCTGCAGTGCAGCCTCCGCTTCCGGAGTCCATTTCATTGGACCTGCCTTTTTCAGTATTTTGAAAAACGGTAGGGCACGCTCAGCAGACTTAGAGATAAACCTGTTGAGAGAAGCTACGCAACCGGCAAGCCTTCGTACATCCTTGACGCGCTTTGGTGCTTCAATCTGCTCAATGGCCTTGATCTTGTCGGGATTGGCTTCAATTCCCCGTTGAGACCCGAAGAACCCGAGAAGCTTGCCAGAGGGGACTCCAAACATGCACTTCTCGGGGTTAAGCTTGAGGTTGATCTTGCGCAGATTTGCAAAGGTTTCATCTAAATCTTGAATCAGAGTTGCCTTGTCCTTGCTCTTGACCACTATGTCATCCATGTAGGCTTCCACATTTCTGTGCATTTGTGGCTCAAAAGCGTCATGGACTACTCTTGCAAACGTTGAACCAGCATTCTTCAAACCGAAAGGCATCCGTATGAAACAGTATGTGCCACATGGAGTGATGAATGCGGTCTTCTCCTCATCTTCTTCTGCCATGAAGATCTGATGGTATCCTGAGTATGCATCAAGAAATGAAAGCAAATCACATCCGGCCGTGGAGTCAACAATCTGGTCAATGCGCGGCAAGGGAAATGGGTCTTTGGGACAAGCTTTATTAACATCGGTAAAATCGATACAAAGCCTCCATTTCCCGTTTGCCTTGCGCACGACTACAGGATTGGCCAACCACGTAGGATGGAGCACTCCTCTGACAAGGCCTGCTGCTTCCAATTTCTTGATTTCTTCTGCGATGAATTCTTGGCGCTCCACTGCTTGTTTCCTGACCTTCTGCTTGACGGGCCGCGCATGAGGACAGACGGCAAGATGGTGCTCGATTACTTTCCTGGGAACACTGGGGATGTCAGACGGTTGCCACGCAAACACGTCGACGTTCGCCCGCAGGAAAGCAACGAGTGCGCTTTCCTATTTAGGATCTAGAGTGGCACTGATGGTGAAGGTACCACCAGTGCCGTCCTCCTTGGCGGGCACCTTCTTGGTCTCTGGTGGAGCTGCCATTGCCTTCTTACACTTGCCGGTGGAGCTCGATGGTGCGTCCTCGGCGGTAGCGCAGCACTCCGAAGAGGTGCGCTTGCCGGAGTGGGCATCAGAACTCTTGCCGGACTTGGTCTTCTTCTTCCCCCCGGGAGCTTCAGCGGCAAGTGTCTTGCGATCTGCTGCGGCTGCTGCTTCCCGGTAGATCTTGTCGGTGCAGATAAGAGCATCCTTCTTGTCGCCAGGGACAGAGATGACACTTATCGGGCCTGGCATCTTCAGTACGTTGTATCCATAGTGAGAGGCTGCCATGAATTTGGCGAGCGCTGGACGGCCGAGTATCCCATTGTAAGGCAATGGAAAGTCAGCAACGTCAAAGGTGACCCTCTCAGTTCTGAAGTTCAACTCGCTGCCAAATGTCACCGGCAACGTGATCTTTCCCTTCGGCTTGCTCCTTCCCGGGTTGATTCCTTGGAATGTGCCGGTCTCTTTGAGCTCGCTGTCAGGGATCTAGAGTTTCTGGAGTACCGCAGATGAGATCAGGTTTAAGCCGGCCCCGCCGTCAACTAGCATCTTAGTGACCTTGAGGTTGCGGATAGTTGGTGAAACCAACATCGGCAAGCACCCGACCGCAGTTATGCGATCAGGGTGGTCCTCAATATCAAAGATGATAGGCGTGCTAGACCATTTCAGAGGCTTGCGTGACTCGACGAGTGGTTCTGCCGCATTGACTTCCCGCACCCACTGCTTGAGCTGGCGGTGTGAAGTATACAGAGAAGCACCGCCGTCAATGCACAGGACCTCTGTGGCTTTCTGGAACTCCTGCTCATCGGTCTCATCATCATCCATATCTTCGTCTTCATCATCATCTTCATCCTTGTCGCGGCCGCGGGGAGGCCTGTCTCCTTGCCGCTGCTTGGCCTTGCCGCGGCGTCCTCCCCGGCCGGGGCGTTTCTTGCCGGATCCTCCAGTACCTTCTTGGGCCTTCTCCTTGTCGCGCCGCTCGTACTCAGCCTTTTGCTGCTCGACAAGCTGCTCGACCTTCTTGCAGCTCTGGAGATCATGGCCCTTGGTGCGGTGGATCTTGCAGTACTGCTTGCCGGAGCCGTCCTGCTTGTCGGCGGCCGCCACAGCTTCGGTTTCCTTGGCGCCACCTCTGTTGCCAGATTGCTCAACGACTAGCACATCTTTGCCTTTCTTCTTCCTGTTGTTCCACTGCTGGTTTTTCCTTGCCGGGGCAGCATCTTCGCTGTCAAATCCTCCTGCTCCTGTAGTCTCTTTGGGAAGTTTCCTCCCTTCCTTAGCACGTGCACACTTGTCGGCCAGGGCATATAGCTCACTGACGTCTCTGATCTTGCACATCGCCATCTCCTCCCGCATCCTGCGGTTGCGCACGTTCTGATGGAACGCGCTGATGACCGCGGCAGGGTGGACGTCTGGGATGTTGCGCTGTACATGGCTGAATCTCTGAATGTACTTGCGCAGGGGCTCTCCTTCCTTCTTGGCGAGCAGATGCAGATCACTCTCTTGGCCATGAGGCTTGTGGCCGCCTGTAAAGGCGCCGACAAACTGATGGCACAGATCTGCCCAGGAGGAGAGTTGTCCGACAAGTGCATGAGCCAGGACCTGACATTGGGCTTGAGCACCAGCGGGAAGTAGTTGGCAAGGATCTTGTCGTCCCGTCCCCCGGCAGCTTGCACCGCGATGGTGTAGATGCTGAGGAACTCCGATGGATGCAACTTGCCGTCGTACTTCTCTGGTACGTATGGCTTGAAATTCTTTGTGCTGGGCCACTGGACTTGCCGCAGCTCACGAGTGAACGCAGGGCAACCTACCGCGTACGGCAAGTCGCCTGGTTCCCCTGGCGCATGCATGTCGATAGCGGGCCCAGCGCGCTGGTCTGATTGATGCCGCGCTTCTCTTCGACGCTCGATGCGAGTGCGAGTGTCTTCTTGCTGTCGTTCGTGAAGAAGTTGGTGCTGATCGCGACGGGCTCGTGGATCTAATGACGCGGTGAAGTCGTCGTCGAGGTTGACCCGGCGAGTCGGTGATCTTGGCCTTTGGGGTGGAGAGTGCACGGTGGTTGCACCCCCACCGGTTTTGTCGCCACCGGCCTTTGCCTGGCAGTCTTGCCGCGGCTGCGATGCATTCAGCTGCCGTGGAGTGTCGCCGTTGGCGAAGCCGATGAGACTCTGAATGGTGGCCCTCCATTCGTCGATCTTGTCCGCCGTTGGAGGGTAATCCAGGAGCAGTTGAGGTCTCACCAAAGCTTCTGCTAGAGTGCTTGGCGGTAGTGGTGAACGGTGCGAGGAGCGGGATATGCTCGGACTTCTAACTATGTTAGAAGGAGCAGCATCCCGTCCAGGTGACCGTGTCTTGCTCGTGCCAGCATGTTGGCGCGCATGCTGGTCTTGAGCATCCTGAGATCCACCAGCTCGATCTCGGTCCAACGAGCGTATGGTACCGCGAGTACCATGACGCTGTTGGTTCCGCACCTCCTGAGATGGGTGCGGTGCATGTACGGACGCCGAGGTCTGCGCAGCCTTGTCCTTGGACCTGGCAGCAGCGTGAGCTCCCTCGTTGACGCCCGTTCTTCCGCTGGCTTCTACCCCACCACCCGTTTGCTCCGGTGGCGGTGGGATCGACGTGGACGGAGCAGCCACCTCCGAAGCCTTCTTCTTCGGTGGGATGTCCATGAAGATGATGAAGATCTAGCTCGCGTGAATGCCGGATCAGGTTCACACAACCTCGACGCCCCCTACCTGGCACGCCAAAGATGTCGTGGGAACGAACACCTATGGGGCTGGCGGACCGGGCCCCTTTTGGTTCGGCGGGTGGCGGAGATCGCACGAAGAGCGGATCGAGGCGAAGCACACGAGCGGTTTACCCAGCTTCGGAGCTCTCCGGAGAGATAATACTCCTACTGCTGCTTGTCTAATTGTATTGTGTTCTTGCTCGGGAGCGCTGAATGCTACAGTACACTCTAGCTGCTAACGAGACTGAGCGTGAGTGTTTTCTGGCTTTGAACCCCCTCTACGTTGCGCATGGGCCTCCTTTTATATGCTCAAAGGGGTCACCGACAGGTGGCAACGTAGGAAAGGGTAAAAATGGAAAAATGTTGTGGTTGGTACAACTACCTGAACAGTGTATCCTACCTAACCCTGATGGCAGGGGACAAGGGCATTAAATGCCCGTCTGTGTCGCCCAAACAGTGCAGAAAAGGGACCGTCAGGGGTGCCACCGCTCGCCACGATGGCAATCTTGTCAGCGCCGCTTGCCACCTCGCACCGCTGGCTGCACAGCCTCTTGCCACACGCGCCTGGGAAGGCCCCAGGGCGACACGTTGGTGGATGTGCTGGAGCGCGGGTACAGAGTGGTAGCTTGCCGCGGCAAGCGCCTTGCCGCGGTCGTTGTCTTGTCGTGTCCGGAAGCTTGTCGCTCGCCGGGCCTTGCTGGGACAGGAGGCGCGCCGCGGCAAGTTCCTTGAGATGCCTTGATTGGCCTTCCCGGAAAGCTCCTCTTGCCGGGGCCTTGTCTCCTTGACCTGAACACTTTGTTCTTGAATGGCACCAAAGGAACCACGGAGGACCTTGGTGGTCACCCGGCAAGCCTTGCCGTGGGGCGCTGCGACTGCCCGTGCACAAGTTCGGGATACTAGGGTACCCCTATTCTAGTACACCGACATAGTCCGGAAAGGACACGAGGCATCCACGAGGGTGGAGGGCGTGCCCTACCCCCTGGGCGCGTCCCCCTTCCTGGTGGGCACCTCGTGTGCCATCCGGACTCCATTTTCTTGCACGATACTTCTTTTTGTCAGTAAAAATTCATTATATAACCTCCCGAAGGTTTTGACCACTATACCACGACAAAATCCTCTGCTTTTGTTTCGAGCTATTTTTCTGACAGATCAAGATCACCATGACGTCTTCAAGCGCCCCCAAGGACAAGTTTTTTGAGAAGGTCATCCACCCCTACCTCGCGGAGGTGTTGCAACGCCCTCAAACCATTGAGATGCGCGAGGGGGTGCTGCACATCCGCGATGTTGAAGGACCAAGGAGGACTGGAAGTGTGGAGACAAGACTCGAGGCAATGGAGCAACAAGTTCTCAAGTGCCAAGGGATGGTGGAACGCGGACTCAACGCCAACCGCATGATGATCACGGAGTTCACCAACAACCACAAGCTTGATGCCAAGAACATTGGGGAGACCATCTTCAAGCTTCATGAGAAGATCGAGCACCTCCAAGCCCAGATCTATGACCTGCAAAACCAAAACTGTGAGTATGAATATGGATTCAAGAGGATGAGTTTGGCTGCAGATTTGAGGATCCCGGAGACTCGATCATCCTTTTATGATGGTGACCCTATGCCTTGGAAGATGGACGACAAGCCTACATCCTCAACAACTCCATCATCACCACCTCCGAAGAAAGGGAAATAAATACATGGGTATGGGCACTCCCCTTGGCAATTGCCAAGCTTGGGGGAGGTGCCCTAGCATCGTATCCCCATCACATTTCTATCTTTACCATTTTTCTTAGTTCGATCCTTTTTGTTATATCTTGATCTAGTAGAATAAAGTTTTATTATGATCTAGCTTTGAGTTTTTGTGTTGATCCCTATCTATGTAATCGAGTACGTGAGCTATATATAATGAAGATTAGGTTTGAGTCGAGGGCTTTGCTATTTTGCTATGATCTTGAGGGAATGAAAGAAAAATAAAGAATAAAAATAAACAAAAAGATCATATTGATCTTATGGAGAGTAATGACTTTACACATAAAGAGTATGATGAATAAAAGTTGTTGAGAGTTGACAAACATAGTTTTGGTCATCATTGCAATTAATAGGAAGTAATGAAGGAAGAGAGGTCTTCACATATAAATATACTATCTTGAACATCTTATATGATTGTGAGAACTCATTAAAATATGACATGCTAAAAAGTTGATGTTGGACAAGGAAGACAATGTAATGGGTTATGTTTTCTTATATCCGAAATAAATTATATTGTAATGGATCATCCAACATGTTGAACTTGCCTTTCCCCTCATGCTAGCCAAACTCTTTGCACCAAGTAGAGATACTACTTGTGCTTCCAAACATCCTAAACCCAGTTTTGCCATGAGAGTCCACCATACCTACCTATGGATTGAGTAAGATCCTTCAAGTAAGTTGTCATTGTTGCAAGCAATAAAAAATGCTCTCTAAATATGTATGATCTATTAGTATGGAGAAAATAAGCTTTATACGAGCTTGTGATATGGAAGAAATAAAAGCGACAGACTGCATAATAAAGGTCCCTATAACAAGTGGCAATATAAAGTGACGTTCTTTTGCATTAAAATTTTGTGCATCCAACCCTAAAAGCACATGACAACCTCTGCTTCCCCTTGTGAAGGGCCTATCTTTTATTATTGTCTTCTACCTTATACAAGATTCATGGTGATCTTCACCTTTCCTTTTTACACTTTATTCTTTGGCAATCACTATGTGTTGGAAAGATCATGATATATATACCCAATTGGAAGTAGGTTTTCATAAAGTATTATTGTTGACATTACCCTTGAGGTAAAAGGTTGGGAGGCGAAACTATAAGCCCCTATCTTTCTCTATGTCCGATTAAAACTTCATACCCATAAGTATTGCATGAGTGTTAGAAATTGTGAAAGACTAAATGATAGTTGAGTATGTGGACTTGCTGAAAAGATCTTATATTTGACTCTTTCCGATGTTATGATAAATTGCAATTGCTTCAATGACTGAGATTATACTTTGCTAGTTTTCAATGAAGTTTCTGATTCATACTTGACAATGTGAATAGATTGTTATTTTAAGCATAAGAAATCATATGACAATATGTATATATGTTGTTGTTCTAAGAGTGATCATGATGCCCTCATGTCCGCATTTTATTTTATCGACACCTCTATCTCTAAACATGTGGACATATTTTTCGATATCGGCTTCCGCTTGAGGACAAGGGAGGTCCAAACTTGGGGGAGTTGATACGTCCATTTTGCATCATGCTTTTATATAGATATTTATTGCAATGTGGGCTGTTACTACACTTCATGTCACAATACTTATGCCTTTTCTCTCTTATTTTACAAGGTTTACATGAAAAGGGAGTCTGCACAACTCCAAAAGTCCTGAAACTCCAGGAAAGTCAGTTTTGGAATATATTAAAAATATTGGGTGAAGAAAGCACCAAAAGGGGGCCACCCACTATCCATGAGGGTAAGGGCGCGCCTTACCCCCTGGGCGCACCCCCCTGCATTGTGGGCCACCTGGAAGCCCCCCCCCCCCCCCCCGATGCCCATCTTCTGGTATAAGGAGTCTTTTGCCCTAGAAAAAAATCATAAGGAAGCTTTTGGGATGAAGCGTGATACGTCTCGATCGTATCCATATTTCCAAACACTTTTGCCCTTGTTTTGGCCTCTAACTTGCATGATTTGAATGGAACTAACCCGGACTGACGCTGCTTTCAGCAGAACTACCATGGTGTTATTTTTGTGCAGAAATAAAAGTTCATAGAATGACCTGAAAATCCCCGGAGCAACTTTTCAGAATTAATAAAAAATACTGGCGAAAGTAATAGTTTCAGGGGCGCACACCCTGTCCACGAGGATGGGGGGGCGCCCCCTCCCCCTGGGTGCGCCCCCTGCCTTGTGGGCCCCCTGAACATGCACCGACCTCAACTCCAACTCCATATAGTTGCTTTCGCAGAGAAAAAACTCAGAGAAAAGGTTTCATCACGTTTTACGATATGGAGCAACCTGCCCTTTTTGATTACCAGGCAAAAAGAAGATATGTTATAACTAGGGAGGAAGCAATCGAGTACGAGAGGAGGACGGAGGCAGCTCGCCGCCGTGCTGCAGCCCAGGAGGCATTGGCTGCTACATCTCAGTATGACCCCAGTTACAACTTTGGATATCAGCCAGGCTACCCATGGACATAGACCAACTTAGGCCAAAAGCTTGGGGGAGTACGTATTTCTCACTGACATTACATTCATGTTCACACACTCACTCTAGTTGTCGGTGCTCATACTCTTTCATTATACTACCCATGCTAGTTTAAATTCTTTTTCTAGCCTTCTTCTTGTGTGTTTGATAAACCTTAAGAAAACCAAAAAAATTAGTTAGTTCACTTTCCATGCTTGTAGTAGTAATCAAAAGAAAACCCAAAAAGATTTCTTGTTCTTCTTTTGCTTGTTGGGAGCTTTTCCGTGTAAATAGTTTTATTTCTTTTCTTTTCCTTTGGGGGTTGAGAGGAGAAGACCATAATGAAAATGTTGAGTGGATCTAATATGCATGATTGTTGATTTAACCAAGAGCCCATATTACCTTGTCTTCTCCCTTGAATTGAATGCTTGCAGATTCCAGCTTAGTCCAATGCACGTGCACTATTATTATTATACACATCGTTCGGTCGTGCAAGTGAAGGGCAATAATGACGATATATGATGGAATGATTGAGATGAGAGAAGCTGGTATAAACTCAACCTCTCTTGTTTTTGTAAATATGATTAGTTCATCGTTCCTGATTCAGCCTATTATGAATAAACATGTTTGCAATGACAATTAGAGATTATAGTTACTTATGCTATTCTTAATTAGCTATGAGTTTATAATGGTTTACCTTGCGTGCCAACATGCTATTAAAATGGTTGTGATGTGGTATGATAGGGTGGTATCCTCCTTTGAAGGATTCGAGTGACTTGACTTGGCACATGTTCACGCATGTAGTTGAAACAAAATCAACATAGCCTTCACGATGTTTATTTTCATGGTGGATTATATCCTACTCATGCTTGCACTCAGTGTTGATTAATGCATGTTCATGACTGTTGAGGTAACCTAGTGTAATTCAAAATTTCTCCGGTTCCATGTTATTCGGAATGAGTTTGTTAACAAGACTTGATCAACCTTGTTAGTGGATTCCTTTTGATGAGCATGAGATGGATGAAATTAGAAGGAACAACCTTCTGTACCCTCCTTTTACTTTCTGTTATTTAGAATAAATAATGTAAAAATAGTATTTTCTATCTGTTTTCTGAATTATCCATGTAATAAAAAATACCCCCAAAATAAAAGTTCTCCAAATGCCCTGCCAATTTAGTATGATTTTTTCTAGAATATTCGAGAATATTTGGCACTGAGAACACAGCAGGGGGAGCTGGCACCTGGCCACGATGGTCCAGGGAGCGCCCACTCCTACAGGGCATGCCCCCTGCCTCGTGGGCCCACAGTGGCCCCCCTCCACTTATTCCTGCACCCACACACTTCATCTTCCTCCCAAAAAAATCACCATCCAGATCAAGCACGAGTTCTAGCTCACTTTGCTGCCATTTTCTATCTCCTTGCTCAAAGCCCCATTCACAAAAATGCTTTGGGGGATTGTTCCTTCGTATGTGACTCCTCCAATGGTCCAATTAGTTTTTGTTCTAGTGCTTTATTCATTCCAAATTTTTGCTGCCTAGGTGACCCTGTTCTTGAGCTTGCATGTCAAATTTATGAGGTCCCAAGTAATTCTAATGCATGATATAGGCTCTAGGCACTTGTGGGAGTAGTTGCTATTAGTTTTGTTGAGTTTGATTCACTTTTATTTTGAGTTACTAAAAATTTCAGAAATTTTTCAGAGGAAGAAATATGTCCAGGAAAATGTTCCAAGGTGGTTCTTCAAGCTAGGAAGGACCCAGGCTCGCAATGTGTGAGCAAGGCGATGAACCACCAAGGGAAGCCGACGTGCGGCCTTGTGAATGGTCGTCAGAAGAGTTTATGGTCAATGCAGGCATCAAGGATGAATTTGATGCATATGTGCGTAACGCCGATCTTGAGGACTTCATGCAAGATAAGTGTCCTCAGTACTACTATTTGAATGATTCATTCGTGAGAAGGTTTAAATTTACATCTTCGCGTAATTCTCAAAGTGTCCTATTTGATATTTGTGATCAATCATATACCATGGACCTAGAAGATTTTATTACTGCTTGCAAACTCCCATAGTGGGGTAGTGCTAATGAACCCCGTAAATCTGAATATAAATACTTTCTTGCTAGTATCACTGTGGGAGAATCTAGAGAAATAACACAAGCTACCATAGGGAGCATTCATTTTCCTGCTATACATTATTTTGATCTTTTCATTGTTAGATGCATTAATGGCAAAGTTGAAGTATGTCACATGTGTGTTCCTGATCTGTGTGTCCTCAAGAGTGTTGTATTAGGTGATAAAGAATACAACTTGGGGGTAATTATTGCACGTAGGTTGCATAATAATGGTTAAGTTGGAGATTTGTTTGGAGGGATTTATGCGACCCGTGTGGCTAATTATCTTGGTATACCTCCACATGAAGATGATAGGGAGTTGCCTCCCGCTTATTTAGATTATAATGCCATGGTTAGTCATCATTTTCTTGAGAGGAATGAACAATTCCTCTAGTATCGACTAATCTTTGATAGACGTCGCGCTGTCCATGTTACTCTCCCTGCACCTGCCCTTTTTGATTACCAGGCAAAAAGAAGATATGTTATAACCAGGGAGGAAGCAACCGACTACGAGAGGAGGACAAAGGCAGCTCGCCGCCGTGCTGCAGCCCATGAGGCATTGGCTGCTGCATCTTAGTATGACCCCTGTTACAACTTCGGTTACCAGCCAGGGTACCCATGGCCATAGACCAACTTAGGCCAAAAGGCTAAGCTTGGGGGAGTACGTATTTCTCACCGACATTACATTCATGTTCACACACTCACTCTAGTTGTCGGCGTTCATACTCTTTCATTGTACTACCCATGCTAGTTTAAATTCTTTTTCTAGCCTTCTTCTTATGTGTTTGATAAATCATAAGAAAACCAAAAAAATTCGTCAGTTCACTTTCCATGCTTGTAGTAGTAATTAAAAGAAAACCCAAAAAGATTTCTTGTTCTTTTTTTTGCTTGTTCGGATATTTTCCGTGCAAATAGTTTTATTTCTTTTCTTTTCCTTTGGGGGTCGAGAGGAGAAGACCGTAATGAAAATATTGAGTGGCTCTAATATGCATGATTGTTGATTTAACCAAGAGCCCATATTACCTTGTCTTCTCCCTTGAATTGAATGCTTGCAGATTCCAGCTTAGTCCAATGCACGTGCACTATTATTATTATACACATTGTTCGGTCGTGCAAGTGAAAGGCAATAATGACGATATATGATGGACTGATTGAGATGAGAGAAGCTGGTATGAACTCGACCTCTCTTGTTTTTGTAAATATGATTAGTTCGTCGTTCCCGATTCAGCCTATTATGAATAGACATGTTTGCAATGACAATTAGATATTACAGTTACTTATGCTATGCTTAATTAGCTATGAGTTTATAATAGTTTACCTTGCGTGCCAACATGCTATTAAAATGGTTGTGATGCGGTATGATAGGGTGGTATCCTCCTTTGAAGGATTCGAGTGACTTGACTTGGCACATGTTCACGCATGTAGTTGAAACAAATAAACATAACCTTCACGATGTTTATCTTCATGGTGGATTATATCCTACTCATGCTTGCACTCAATGTTGATTAATTTTAATGCATGTTCATGACTGTTGTCGCTCCTGTACTAAGCGGGAATAATGCTTGTGCATCCAAACTCCATGAACCCCAAAGTTATCCCATACGAGTCCACCATACTTTCCTATATGCGGTATCTACCCTCCGTTCCAAGTAAATTTGTATGTGCCAAACTCTAAACCTTCAAATGAAATTCTGTTTTGTATGCTCGAGCAGCTCATGTATCAACTAGGGCTGTCTGTATCTTCCATTCTAAGTGGGTTATTCTGAATAGGAGTGGACTCCGCTCCTCATTCATGAGAAAATGGCTGGTCACCGGGATGCCCAGTCCCATGCTCAAATCAAATCAAAATAATTGCAAATCAAATCCACGTCGATCCCACCACCACCGGAGCAAACGGGTAGTGGGGTAGACGCCGGTCGAAGAACGGGCGTCGACGAGGGAGCTCACGGTGCTGCCAGGTCCAAGGACAAGGCTGCGCAGACCTCGGCATCCATACATGCACCGCGCCCATCCCAGGAGGCGCGGGACCGACAGCGTCATGGTACTTGCGGTACCATACGTTCGTTGGACCAAGATCGAGCCGGTGGATCTCGGGGTGCTCAAGACCTGCATGCACGCCAACATGCTGGCACGAGCGAGACACGGTCGCCTGGACGTAATACTGCTCCTTCTAACATAGTTAGAAGTCCGAACATATCCCGCTCCTCGCATCGTTTGCCACTGCCGCCCACCACTTCAGCAGAAGCTTTGGCACGAGCTCAACTGCTCCTGGATTACCCTCCAACGGCAGACAAGATCGACGAATGGAGGGCCACCATTCAGAGTCTCATCGGCTTCGCCAACGGCGACACTCCACGGCAGCCGAGTACATCGCAGCTGCGGCAAGACTGCCAGGCATGAGCCGATGGCGAAAAAACTGGTGGGGGTGCAACCACCGTGCACTCTCCACCCCGAAGGCCAAGATCTCCGACTCGCCGGATCTACCTCGACAGCGACTCCACCGCATCATCAGATCCACGAGCTCGTCGCAATCAGCGCCAAGTTCTTCACGAACGACAGCCAGAAGACGCTCGTACTCGCATCGAGCGCCGAAGAGAAGAGCGGCGTCAATCGGACCAGCGCACTGGTCCCTCTGTCGACATGCATGCGCCAGGGGAACCAGGCGACTTGCCGTACGCGGTAGGTTGCCCCGCGTTCACTCGTGAGCTGCGGCAAGTCTAGTGGCCCAGCACGAAGAATTTCAAGCCAGACATACCAGAGAAGTATGACGGCAAGTCGCATCCATCAGAGTTCCTCAGCATCTACACCATTGCGGTGCAAGCTGCCGGGGGGCGGGACGACAAGATCCTTGCCAACTACTTCCCGCTGGTGCTCAAGCCCAACGCCAGGTCCTGGCTCATGCACTTGCCGGACAACTCCATATCATCCTGGGCAGACCTATGCCATCAGTTTGTCGGCGCCTTTACAGGCGGCCACAAGCCTCATGGCCAAAAGAGCGACCTTCATCTGCTCGCCCAGAAGGAAGGAGAGCCCCTGCGCAAGTACATTTAGAGATTCAGCCGTGTACAGCACAACATCCCAAATGTCCACCCGGCCGCGGTCATCAGCGCGTTCCATCAGAACGTGCGAAACCGCAGGATGCGGGAGGAGATGGCGATGTGCAAGATCAGAGACGTCAGTGAGCTATATGCCCTGGCCGACAAGTGTGCACATGCTGAGGAAGGGAGGAAACTCCCCGGAGAGAATACATAAGCAGGAGGATCTGATAGCGAGGATGCTGCCCCGGCAAAGAGAAACCGGCGACGGTGACACGCCAAGAAAGGCAAAGATGTGCTAGTCATTGAGCAGTCCGGCAACGGAGGTGGCGCCAAGAAAGCCAAAGCTGGTAGCTCCGGCAAGGAGATTGCTGCATGCACCAACTGCCAGGCTGTGGCGGTCGCCGACAAGCAGGACGGCACCAACAAGCAGTACTGCAAGATCCACCGCACCAAGGGCCATGACCTCCAGAGCTGCAAGAAGGTCGAGCAGCTTGTCGAGCAGCAAAAGGCTGAATACCAGCGACGCGATAAGGAGAAGGCCCAAGAAGGTGCTGCAGGAACTGGCAAGAAACGCCCCGACCGAGTAGGACGCCGCGGCAAGGCCAAGCAGCGGCAAGGAGACAGACCTCCCCACGGCCGCGACAAGGACGAAGATGACGACGATGATGAAGATATGGATGATGACGAGACCGGTGAGCAGGAGTTCCAGAATGCCACAGAGGTCATGTGCGTTGACGGTGGTGCTTCTCTACATACTTCACACCGCCAGCTCAAGCAGTGGGTGCGGGAAGTCAATGTGGCAGAACCACCCGTCGAGTCACGCAAGCCTCTGAAATGGTCCAGCACGCCTATCATCTTTGATATTGAGGACCACCCTGATCGCATAACTGCGGTCGGGTGCTTGCCGATGTTGGTTTCACCAACTATCCGCAACCTCAAGGTCACTAAGATGCTAGTTGATGGTGGGGCCGGCTTGAACCTGATCTCCTCCGCGGTACTCCAGAAACTCCAGATCCCTGACAGCAAGCTCGAAGAGACCGGCACATTCCAAGGAATCAATCCGGGAAGGAGCAAGCCGAAGGGAAAGATCACGTTGCCGGTGACATTTGGCAGCGAGTTGAACTTCAGGACTGAGAAGGTCACTTTTGACGTTGCTGACTTTCCATTACCTTACAATGGGATACTCGGCCGTCCAGCACTCGCCAAATTCATGGCAGCCTCTCACTACGCATACAACATACTGAAGATGCCAGGACCGATAAGTGTCATCTCTGTCCCTGGCGACAAGAAGGATGCTCTTATCTGCGCCGACAAGATCTACCGGGAAGCAGCAGCTACAATAGATCGCAGGTCACTTGCCATTGAAGCTCCCGGGGGGAAGAAGAAGACCAAGTCCGGCAAGAGTTCTGATGCCCACTCCGGCAAGCGCACCTCTTCGGAGTGCTGCGCTACCATCGAGGACGCACCATCGAGCTCCACCGGCAAGTATAAGAAGACAATGGAAGCTCCGCCAGAGATCAAGAAGGTGTCCGCCAATGAGGACGGCACTGGTGGTACCTTCACCATCAGTGCCACTCTCGACCCTAAATAGGAAAGCGCGCTCGTTGCTTTCCTGCGGGCGAACGTCGACGTGTTTGCGTGGCAACCGTCTGACATCCCCTGTGTTCCCAGGAAAGTAATCGAGCACCATCTTGCCGTTTGTCCTCATGCGCGGCCCATCAAGCAGAAGGTCAGGAAACAAGCAGTAGAGCGCCAAGAATTCATCATAGAAGAAATCAAGAAGTTGGAAGCAGCAGGCCTTGTCAGAGGAGTGCTCCATCCTACGTGGTTGGCCAATCCTGTAGTCGTGCGCAAGGCAAACGGGAAATGGAGGCTTTGTATTGACTTTACCGATGTCAATAAAGCCTGTCCCAAAGACCCATTTCCCTTGCCGCACATTGACCAGATTGTTGACTCCACGGCTGGATGTGACTTGCTTTCATTTCTTGACGCATACTCAGGATACCATCAGATCTTCATGGTAGAATAGGATGAGGAGAAGACCGCGTTCATCACTCCATGTGGCACATACTGTTTCATACGGATGCCTTTCAGTTTAAAGAATGCTGGTTCAACATTTGCAAGGGTAGTCCATGATGCTTTTGAACCACAAATGCACAGAAATGTGGAAGCCTACATGGATGACATAGTCGTCAAGAGAAAGGACAAGGCAACTCTGATTCAGGATTTAGACGAAACCTTTGCAAATCTGCGCAAGATCAACCTCAAGCTTAACCCCGAGAAGTGTGTGTTTGGAGTCCCCTCCGGCAAGCTTCTCGGGTTCTTCGTGTCTCAGCGGGGAATTGAAGCCAATCCCGACAAGATCAAGGCCATTGAGCAGATTGAAGCACCAAAGCGCGTCAAGGATGTACGAAGACTTGCCGGTTGTGTGGCTGCTCTCAGCAGGTTTATCTCTAGGTCTGCTGAGCGCGCCCTGCCATTTTTCAAAATACTAAAAAAGGCAGGTCCAATGAAATGGACTCCGGAAGCGGAGGCTGCGCTGCAGGACTTGAAGAGATACCTGTCCTCCACTCCAACACTTGTCGCACCTAAGCCACAAGAGAAGTTGCTGCTGTATATAGCGGCAACCAATCAACTGGTTAGTGCTGCGTTAGTAGTGGAGAGGGAGGCGGATGATGAGCTAGCAACCACGGCAGATGCATCGAGCGACAAGCAGGGGACTTCACCGACAAGCTCTGGTCCTGACAAAGATGGATCTGCGCAGGCGCGTGGGTAGATACAGAAGAGAATGGTGCAGTGCCCAGTTTACTTTGTTAGTTCCCTTCTGCAGGGGGCTAGGTCAAGGTATTATGGTGTGCAGAAATTGCTTTTCGGCCTTCTCATGGCCTCGAGAAAGCTGCGCCATTACTTCCAAGCACACGAGATCACAGTTGTCACTCGTTTTCCACTGAAGAGGATACTGCAGAATCCAGAAGCAACAGGTAGGATTGTCGAGTGGGCACTGGAACTGTCAAGCTTTGGCCTCAAGTTTGAGAGCACTTCAACTATCCAAAGCAGAGCATTGGCAGAATTCATAGCAGAGTGGACGCCAACACCAGATGAAGAAATTCCAGAAATGAGCATCCCCGTTAAGGAAGCAAGCAAAGAGTGGCTGGTGTACTTTGATGGTGCCTTCTCGCTGCAAGGCACCGGTGCGGGCGTGCTACTTGTTGCGCCAACCGGAGAGCACCTCAAGTACGTAGTCCAGATGCACTTTCCCAAGGAGCAAGCAACAAACAATACCGCAGAGTATGAAGGTTTGCTTGCCGGTCTCAGGATCGCAGCAGACCTTGGGATCAAGAAGCTCGTTGTCAGGGGTGACTCGCAGCTTGTCGTCTGCCAAGTGAACAAGAATTATCAGAGTCCGTTGATGGAAGCCTACGTTGATGAAGTGAGAAAGTTAGAAGAGCACTTTGACGGCCTACAGATGGAACATGTTCCAAGAGCTCAGAACGACATTGCCGATGGCCTATCGAAGTGCGCAGCACTTAAGTTACCTGTGGAACCAGGGATCTTTGTGCTCAAACTGACTCAACCGTCTGTAACGCCATCAACTGGACAGAGCAAGAAGAGGAAGTTGATTTCTGGTAACTATTTTGCGGCAGAGCTCCCCGAAGCCGCCGCCAAGAAGGTCCCCAAGATCAACACCAAGGGTGCTGAGGAGCAGTCTGCTCCGGAAAGCCCTAGGGTTTGTTCCGTTGAAGCAGACGCTCCCGTCAAGGTTTGCTCCGGCAAGCTTGCCGGGGAACGTCAAGCTCCGGCTGAGCCACATGTTCTCGCCGTAGAAGCGGATGTTCCCGCAGCAGCGGATGTGCCTTTAGTCCTTGTTGTCGAGCCGCAAGCTCCAGCATGGGCACAGCAGATTGTCCGTTTCCTTCAGACAGGAGAACTTCCCGAAGAGCA
This sequence comes from Triticum timopheevii, assembly GCA_963921465.1. Lineage (NCBI taxonomy): Eukaryota > Viridiplantae > Streptophyta > Magnoliopsida > Poales > Poaceae > Triticum > Triticum timopheevii. Next base: position 379,491,888 of record OY997274.1, read on the forward strand.
AGAAGAAGCGGAAAGAGTAGCCCGGCAGTCAAGTATGTACCAGTTTGTCGACAACACACTGTACAGAAGAAGACTCAATGGTGTGAAATTGAGGTGTATTCACCGGGAAGATGGACAAAAGCTGTTGGCAGAGATACATGGAGGCATATGTGGTCACCACATTGGCGCAAGAGCGCTTGCCGGCAAAGCATTCCGGCAAGGTTTCTTCTGGCCGACAGCCCTCCAGGATGCAACTGCACAAGTAACCAAGTGTGAAGCGTGCCAGTTCCACTCCAAGCAGATACACCAGCCAGCTCAAGCTCTCCATACGATCCCTTTATCCTGGCCATTTTCAGTCTGGGGGCTCGACATCCTCGACCCCTTTCCCCGAGCTGTCGGGGGCTTTGAGTACTTGTACGTTGCAATCGACAAGTTCACAAAGTGGCCGGAAGTGGAAGCAGTGAGGAAGGTGACAGCACAGTCAGCAGTCAAGTTCTTCAGGTCGATTGTTTGCCGCTTCGGGATCCCTAACAGGATCATCACCGACAACGGCACGCAATTCACGAGCCGCACCTTCATGCAGTACATCCAAGATCTTGGCGCCAAGGTCTGCTTTGCTTCTGTTGCTCATCCAAGAAGCAACGGTCAAGCGGAGAGGGCAAATGCTGAAGTGCTGCGTGGGCTCAAGTCCAGGACTTTTGACAGGCTGCGCAAGTGCGGAAAGAACTAGATTGAGGAGCTGCCGGTGGTTCTTTGGTCGATTAGGACGACGCCAAATCGAGCCACTGGCCAGACACCTTTCGCTCTAGTCTATGGAGCAGAGGCAGTTCTCCCCACGGAACTCGTATACGGGTCACCTCGAGTGCTCGCTTATGATGAGTTTGAGCAAGAGCAGCTGCGACAAGATGACGCGCTGCTCCTTGAGGAAGACTGTCTTTAGGCCGCTGTACGAGCTGCTCGATACCAGCAGGCTTTATGCCGCTACCATAGCCGCAAAGTTAATGCCAGAAGTCTCGAGGAAGGCGACCTTGTTCTTCGGCGCGTTCAGTCCGCCAAGAATTCCAACAAGTTGACGCCGAAGTGGGAAGGCCCTTACCGGGTGAAACGAGTCACTAGGCCTGGCGCTGTCCGCCTTGAGACCGAAGATGGCATTCCGGTGAGCAACTCCTGGAACATTGAACATCTTCGTAAGTTTTACCCGTAAGGCGCGGTTGCCGGAACCTGTTCCAGCAACCACCTTTTGTACAAGTCTTGCCGATGTTGCATGTAATCCTTTGTACAAAGACGGGCATAGACCCCGTGCATAAGTAAAGCTCATGTGCTCCGCACATCTTGTCAATTTCATGCTTTCTATTTTTTGCATGTGTTCTCTGACACTTTGTGCAGCGCCTACCCCCGGTAAGCAATAGCGAGCCGTAAGGCTCCATATCTTTATTTTCTCTTCTTTCTCTTTCTCAAAGAAAGGAAGGTTCCCTCGCCCACAAGTTTGCCGGGGGGAAAGGAGAAGATAATGGTATGGACCAGGCGTCGTTCAAGAAAGTTTCGCTTTACCAGGAGACAAACGACAGAAAAGCTAAGTTGCCAAAGTTTGAGCAATCAGTTTTAAATTTTTTTTAAGTTATCTTCCTCGAACGACTGTGCTTTGTATGGAAAACCTGTGCGCGGGGGAACCAACTCATAGCTAGTTGCGCCCTTACTTTGTTTCGAGTCCGCTCAACCACTTAAGTGAGCTGCGACTAGTTGCGACAAGGTTTCTTGTCGGTAGCGGCACCGCCAGCAGGCTGCTGACGTCTCGCACTCAGCGCTCGCGGCTAAGGCGCCTGCACCGGCAAGTTCCCTAAAAGCGTAGGGCAAAAACATACAAAGGAAGGAATCAAGTAAAGGAAATAACATAGCAATCGATACCAAAAATAGAGTTATATTACAAGATAGCTTGTCGCAGCTCTAACAGATTGTTCTCGTAACATGACCAGCAGCGACAAGAAAAGGAGAAAACGGGCAGCCTAATCTACGCGATCGCCCTCAACCCTCTTGATCCCGCTCACCTTGTCCACAATGGGTGCGACAAGGGTCTTGAGCGCTTCCAGATCAGCATCCGACGGCAAGGTCCTGAGGACGTTGGTGAGGTTGAGGCCTGGGTTGCGGAAGGCCACCTTCACCAACACCTTTTGAAGAGCTCCCGCGTAGATCTTGCGCGACTCGTCGGCCAGCTGCTTTGGGATCCTCTCCCGGAGTCGCTGGAGGGCCGTCACCACGCCTTTGAAGAACAAGCTGAGCTTGGCGCTGGGTTGGAGGTTCTCATCGGAGGAATACCCGAAATCCTCCATCCCAAGCTGCGCCAGCTCTCTGTCGATGGATGCGGCAGCATCCACGAGACCCTCCGTCCAGTGCTCCACATTCTCCCTAAAAGTGTTCTGGGTGGCAGCAGCACTCGCCAGCAGCACCTCGTCGGCCTTGATCTGCTTCTTCAAGGCCACCTCCTGCTCCCTGGCGCCGTCCAGCGTCTTGGTCAAAGTAGTCAGCTTCAACTCAAGATCTGCGTTGGAGTCCTTGGCTGCGCTAAGCTCCTTGCAAGACAACCCTGCAGCTCACCAAGGGTGTAGGCGTCCTTCTCGCGCTCACGCTTGAGCGCGGCAAGCTCTTCACCGCTTGTCTTGAGACCGGCCTCCAGCTGCGCCACCTTCGTCTCCAGCTCCTTCTTGGCGGCCTCGGCAGCTGCGGCAACATCCTCTGCTTCCTTGATTGCCTCGCCGAATGTTTGCTCGCGCGCAGCAAGCTCCTCCTCGTGGCTGTCAAGGTTGACCTTCCGCTGCGCCAACTCGCCCTCCCGCGCAAACAGCTCCTCGGCGGCAAGCCGCTGTTGCTCTTCAACTTCAGCCTTCTCGAGGAAGAAGGCTTTCCACTCCTCGGCGAGTTGCTCCCGCTTCTCTGCCAGGGACCGGAGAGCTTCCTGGTTGCGACCCCAGAGCTCCTCCGCGCGCTTCTCGATGTCCACTCCCGCTTTTGCGACAAGCGCTTCTCGGGATTCCACCTTGGCCTGCCGAGCGCGATAGAGCGACACCAGCTTCCGTAGCAGTTGCTCCTCCTCAGGCTCGCCGCTGCTGCTGCTTGGCGCATCAACCAGCGTCAGCCCAGCGGAGGCGAGCACCTCTCCATCCAAGATTTCTCCTTCGACCGGCGCCCTGGAGCTTGACGCCCAGGGGAGCTTGATGAAGACACCATCGCCGGCCTTCAAATAGGCGCCGGACAGGGGCTCTTCGGAGCCTGACGCTGTGGCAGCGGCGGGGGGATCGGCGATCGGTGTAGCGCCTGACGCTCCTACGGCCTTGGGGCCGTCAGTGCGATCGCCAGACCCCTCGCCGGCTTTTGCGGCGGTAGCTTTGGCGGCCTCTTCGCCAGCGGGATCCTCAGTACCAGCTACTTCTTCGGTGGCAGCGGCGTCGTCGGTATTGCCACGCGTGCTCTCTTCGCCGGCGACCTCGGTCTCCATCGGCTCCGTGACAGAGGGATCTGACGGCCAGAAAAGGGAGAAAAGTCAAGCAAATATCCAAAAAGAAAATCAGAAGAAGAAGAACCCAAGGGAAGTTTTCAAGCAAGAGGATTACCTGTGCTGGGTTCTGCAGTCATGGTCTCCGCCACCAGGGGGTCGCTGGTGTTGTCCCTTGCCGGAGAACTCTCCCTTGCCGGAGACTTCTCCCTTGCCGGAGAACGCTCCCTTGCCGGGGAACCATCCCTTGGCGGTGTAGTCGAAGCAGATGGCATGTCGGGGGCGGCTTCCGGGCGCTCCTGGTGAGGCTGCTCTGCTCCTACACAAACCGATAGTCAGATGTCAGCAAAGAAAGAACACCCATGTGCGCCTAACAGCGGGAAGTAAACCATGTACTTACGCTGGGGGTTGCGCTGGGGGCTGCTGTGGGGAATAGTTGCCGGGTCCGGCAAGGTGGTCATCTGCTTAATCACCTTTAAACTACTAATGAAGCTAACCTGGCCCAGGTAGGCCGGTTCACGCCCAGTGGTAATATCCCCAACATTAGGCCCCAGATTGATTTGAACTGGTTCATGTCAATCCTTCACAAAAATGTTTGTCTTCAACATTTTCTGGTAATTGGTAAACCGGCATGACGTCATCATGAAGTTAACATTTATGACGCCTTCTTTTATTAATAGATCTGCGACACCCAAAGCAGCAGCTCTACTTCCGAATTTTGTGGCTCCTGGATACGCGCGCCTGACACACGTCCTTTGCCTTATAAATAGGACCGAAGGGTCATTTCCTTTTCTCCCCTTCGTCTCTTTCTCTTCGTCTTCCTCGCGTCGCCAGCCTCAGAGCTCCGCCGCCGCCGTTGACCTCCGCACCCTCTTGGGCCGCTGCATCAACTTGAACACACCAGAGCACCGCGGCAGCCTTCCGTGTCTTCCTCGATTCTGGTAAGCCTTCTGTTCTTCTTAACATAGATCTGTTCTAGGGTTTCGTGTTCTTGTCGTGTTCATCACTTGTTCATGGTCGTACCCAGACTCCTGGATAGATCTGTGAAACCCTGCTCTGACTAGCAGTAGCTTTTTAGCATCCGCCTGTAGTTTCATGCTCAAGTCTATAGATCTCATCCACATACCTGCCCATTGATTTACTTCCGTTCTGCTTTAACCTTTTGAATATTTTTTGTTTTTCTGAACTTGCTTCCGATCCATTGCTGCAATAAGACCTTGTGAAACCTGTTTCTGCATACTTAGCCATCCGCAACCTCAATTGCTTTCAATGTTTAGATCAGGAGGTTTAACTTAATATAGAAAAAGTTAATAAACCGGTATATACCATTAGTCCCCTTGTTGAACCGCCAGACCTCTTTAGCCATATGAGGCCACTTCATAGAAATCCAGTTTAAATATACTGCCTCCGGTTTAGCATTGTTCATACCAGCGCCTTCTTTTATCCAACATATTCTTTAACCGGAATCACCTGTTTCTTGTAGATCTCACCATGACCAAACAAGTATATGAGTGCAACTGGGTTCCTTCTTGTGTCACAGAAACTCAGTTGGATAATTTAGTCTCGATCGGTGCTTTAGACAGCAAAGAGACTATCCACTAGAGGGTTCCTGGTGATGAATGTCCTCCCAAACCTCAAGAGGGAGAGGTTGTGATCATTGCGGATCATTTAGCCCGGGGCTTCAAACCGCCCGGCTCTAAATTTTACCAGGATGTGTTAGCCAATTTTCAACTCCGCCCGCAAGATACTGGCCCCAATTCTGTTACCAACTTATGTCACTTCCAAGTGCTCTGTGAGGTATACCTTCAAGAGGAACCCACAGTTGAATTGTTTAGAGACTGCTTCCACTTAAACCGCCGCACAGAATTCACTGATGGTCCCAATACCGAATTGGGCGGTATGGCAATTCAGAAAAGGAAAGAAATCACTTATCCCCATGCTAGACTACACAGTCACCCCAAGGAGTGGAATGCAACATGGTTTTACTGCAAAGATACTTCCCCTGATGATGAAAATCCTTTGCCTGGCTTTCGTCCGGAGCGGCTCAGCAATACACACCCCTTCCCACAAAGGTTAAGTGCCAAGGAGAGGAGTAAATACGCTCCGCAGTTATCCAAGCTCCGAGACTTCATGGCCAACGGTTTAACAGGAGTAGATCTTGCACGCTCCGGTTTAATGTGCAAGTATACTGGTAGCGTTGATGACCCACTCCGACACACCAACATCCAGCTCTCCGATGATGAAGTCAGAGAGGCTGTGAAGAAAATGCTGAATGAACCAGAACACCTCTGCGCTCAAACCGGCCTGCTCCCTTTCTGTGCTACCAACAAATTGCCAGCTGTAAGATTTTGATTGTACTTTTTACTGAACCTGTTATTGCTATTTCTGTCTGACATCAATTGTTGCTTAACCAGGGTGATAATCCGTTTTAGAGCAAGAAGCTTCCGCAAGACAAACCGGAGAAAACAGAACGGTTAACCTGGCCAAAGACCAAGGTTATCAAGAAGCCTGCTAAAAAGAGGAAAACCACTGCTTCATCTAATCCGGCTGTTGATGATGATGTGGGTAACTCGGACCTTGAGGTAGAACTCGATTCACTAGGCTTACTTTTTACACGCCTTATTGATGATGATACTTGTCAGGACGACGCCGAAGCTAGTAATGCTGATGTCACTGAGGTAACTATTCTCTCTTCCGATTCAGATCCTTTGCCTTTGCCAAAATTTCGCCAGGAAAACCGGAAAGTTAAATTTTCTCATCCTCTTGCTTACATGGATCCCAAATTTCTTATGAAGACTCAGCAATATGAAGCTCGCCGCTCAACCCGGCACAGCGGCCAGGTAGTTACCTCCGCCGGTTTACCAAACAGTCCGGTTCAAAAACGCCGATCCGAGGTCTCCGACCTTTTTATTAATTTATATCCTAAAGCGGGTTTCATCCGTCAACCTCTTAATCCGTCCGACTCCGATTATCAGGTTACTTCTCATTCTTCCTCGGGTGAATCATCGGCCACTCAGCTGCCGCCACTGAAAACGGTTCTTGGGTAAGCTAGGCTGAACATATGCTTCTGCTATACTGTGTTATAACTTATGTTGTTCCTTGACTCTTTGTTTCTCTTTCAGGGCTAAACCTAAACCGAGCAAGAAAGCCCGCCTGGATAAAGCGGCCGAGGAAGATGTCGCCCCGGAACAGGATAAAGCACCAGATCTTGAAGCGTTCGTTCATGAGGATATTCCCAATGATCCTCCCTTGCAAGATGATGCTATTCCTGAGAAAAGGCCTATCAATACTTCAGTCCCTGATGACTAGCCTGCCAGCTCCGTCCGGATTGAAAGATCCCGCAGTCCTTCAAGACCTGCCGATAAACCGACCGCGCCAATGCAAACCGATGAGTCTAAGGATGATGACGTTGTAATTACCGGCGTAGGTCGCTTTGAACCAGGGAATCCTGTCGCTTTAGCCAAGCATACTGTGAAAGAAGATTTTTCTGGAACAAAGGTAAATGGGATGTTGATCTGGAAACATATGCTGCTCTGAGTGCCCAAGATCTTCATTCTGGTTACTTGAACCAGCTATAAACTAGCCGTGACTGTGAAGCTGGACTGGTAAAGATGATGAGGGATAAATTTGAGGTAACTTCCTTGTGCTTCTTCTTTCTTTAATTACTGCCACTGTATTAATCCTCCTAGCCCCCAAGGGCCGGTTTGTAACCTTCTTCAAACCGGGACTTGAATATAGTCCTCAATACTTTGAAATCCATCAATGTAGCCCCCAAGGGCCAGTTCAACTTAGTATAGTTAAACCGGGACTCCAATAAAGATTCTAACATTAGAACATAACTGAGCAAATAGCCATTAGCCCCCAAGTGCCAAGTTGAATACCTGTATTGAGCTTGGGACTTTGCGATTTAGTAATAGATGAAGATTGAAGGTGCATTAGCCCCCAAGTATCAAGCGTATAACCTGTTATGTGGTTGGTACTTCAAATTCTTGTACCATTTGTTTAAAGCCAAGCACTGTCTTTATGCAGGCTGAAGTGAGGATCAAAGAGGACCGGATTACTGATCTGCAGGAAACTTTGAAAACCCAACAAGCTAAAACCGACAAGGCAAGGGAAGAATTAACCAGCGCTTTGAGCATCACAGAACAGCTGAAGGAGGGCTTCAAAAAGGAGCGGGCTGATTGGGCCACTGAGAAGGCCGCTTTAATAAAAAGAGCTGAAAATGCTGAAGCTTCCCTTAAACCGGTGGTAGATGAGCTGACCGCCGTAAAGCGGCAAGTACATGCCATGACCGTTGCTATCTTTGGTAGGCTCCTCCTGGTTCCTTTGACAACTGTGGCCTTCTTATAATAGACCCGGTTTGTGATCTTTTCTGTATTGTTGCAGGTACACGCATTGGTCACTTAGGGTCAGATGTTCGGAAGAAATTGAAGGCTGCCTACACTTTAATTGAATAGTTGTATACTGGAGCGCAGCGGATCATCACCACTACAACTCATAATAATCCAGCACCCACTTTAATCCAAGATACTCTGAATAGGTTGTCAATGCTTCCTGCTCGGATTGAAGAGCTGAAAAAATCCGCTGCTCGAACCGGAGCCATTAATGCCTTGATCCGGGCAAAAGCATGGGTGCCGGATTTCAATCTTGTTGAAGCAGCTCAAGGCTATCCCAGCTTGAAGGAAGATGGCTCAGAGTTCAATGAAGATGATTTGAGGGCGATAAACCATGCAGTATGCCCTCTAGCTTGTCAATTGGCTGAAGAGGCAGACTTGTCGCATTATCAAGCTCAGTACAATGATCAGAACAAACGAGTGGCTGCACCAATCCCTGAAGCGGACAATCTGATTCCTCCAATCCGTAAGCATACTTACGCTCCTGATATTGAACCGTCTTTTCTGATCCATGAAGAGGCTGTCTTTCAAGCTTTAATGGGAATCGACTGGACCATTGTTGATTTCCAGCCAATGGATAGAGATGAGGAAGCTGAAGCGGCGCAGGACGATCCACAACCGTTAGACCGGGGCGATGAGCAGGCTTGAACCGGAGGCCGGTTTAAATAGCTGCTTAATTATGATCCGCCAGAACAACAATGATCTTATTTGGGCACCGCGTTGCCTTGTAATAGAATAGCAAATACTGTTGCTTTAAATATGCCTTTGTGCATAAGTACTGATGTTTTTGCTTGAAATCCTCAATTTATATTTCCTGCAATCAGAAAATCTTGAACTGCGGTGGCGGTTATACCGCCAGCCGGTTTATGACCTTGATATATATATCATCAATGTATTTAAGACATATAATCAAATATGCGATACAAAATACCTGCCATCGCTGGGCATGAAGTTGGCTTAGCCAGGCTTGAAACGGAGGTTTTATAAACCATTACCATCAAAGGGGAGGAAACAACTCCCATTTAAACCGTGCTGGGTCATTATGAGCGCCCCCTGTTACTCCATGATGTTAACAGGAAAGTTAAACCGGGCATATATCTCCGGATTAAAAATGAACCGAACTCTGTTAGCTGAACCGGTTAACAATGGTGTAAAGGAAACACAACAAAAATCAAAGAATAATCATAAAAGAAATATGGAAGCAAAGGCAATAATAAAACCGTTTGCAAAAACATGCTTTACTCAGCTGATCAGATGGTGTTACCATGGTCGGACAGGACCAAGCCCCCAATAGGTGTGCAATGGTTCAAGTCAGCCAGGTCCCCAAATGAAACCGTGGCATTTATGCCGATCAAAAGGCGTGGCAATGGTTCGGGTTCGACCAAGCCCCCAAGTGATTTTATGGCCTTAGGCCGATCAAGAGGCGTGACTGGTTCAGACTTGACCATGTCCCCAAGTGATCTGGTGGCTTTCGCCTATCAAAAGGTGTCGCATTGGTTCGGACACGACCAAGGCCCCAAGTGATATCACAAAGCTTTTTTGAAAAGCAAATTTCAAGGGGTAAACCGGAGGCCGCTTTAAAACAGAACCACGCCATGTAACCACACATGATATGAAAGGATAGAGACCCCGCTTTAGCTGAGGCTCCGGTTATATTATATCAATGATAATATATACACTGTCATAATATGTACATAGATAGAGCCGATGGCTCAAGTGTAGTAAGGCCGAAGATGAGCTATGTTCCACGGCTTGTTGGTCTCCTCCTCTGATGTGCGTGAGTCTTTATGCTCTCGAATATCAATCAGATAGTACGACCCGTTGTGTAGATTCTTGCTGACCACGAAATGTCCCTCCCAAGGTGGGGATAACTTGTGCATATCCGTCTGGTCTTGCATGAGCCGAAGCACCAAATCTCCTTCTTGGAAAGCTCTGGTTCTGACCCGGCGACTGTGATAGCGACGAAGATCTTGTTGATAAATCGCCGAGCGGGCAGCCGCTATGTCACGCTCTTCATCTAATAGATCCAAAGCATCTTGCCGTGCTGTCTCATTGTCCGCCTCAACATAAGCAGCTACACGAGGCGAATCATGCTGGATATCACTAGGGAGAACCGCCTCTGCTCCGTAGACCATGAAAAACGGCGTGTATCCTGTAGATCGGTTGGGCGTAGTATTGATACTCCATAGCACAGATGGTAGCTCTTCAACCCAACATCCCGGCGTTCTTTGCAATGGAACCATAAGCCGGGATTTGATTCCTCGCAAGATCTCTTGATTAGCCCGTTCTGCCTGCCCATTGGACTGGGGGTGAGCCACTGATGATACGTCAAGTCGGATGTGCTCACGTTCACAGAATTCCTTCATAACACCCTTGGATAAATTGGTACCGTTGTCAGTAATGATACTATGTGGAAAGCCAAACCGGAAAATCACCTTTTTAATGAACCGCACCGCTGTAGCTGCATCACACTTGCTGACAGGCTCCACTTCAACCCACTTGGTAAACTTGTCAACTGCCACCAAAAGGTGGGTTTTCTTATCCTTGGATCTTTTAAAAGGTCCGACCATATCCAGCCCCCATATTGCAAACGGCCAAGTAATTGGAATCATCCTCAATTCTTGAGCCGGTACATGAGCACGCCTTGAAAATTTCTGACAGCCATCACACCGTTTAACCAAGTCCTCCGCATCAGCATGAGCTATCAACCAGTAGAACCCGTGACGAAACGCCTTTGCCACCAGAGACTTTGAACCGGCATGGTGACCACAATCCCCTTCATGGATTTCACGTAAGATTTCACAGCCTTCCTCAGGAGAGACGCAGTGTTGAAACGCCCCTGATACACTGCAATGATGCAATTCGCCATTGACAATGGTCATAGACTTGGATCGCCGGACTATCTGCCTGGCTAGAGTTTCATCCTCTGGCAACTCTCCCCGGTTCATGTACGCAAGATAAGGAACTGTCCAATCCGGTATAATACGCAGGGCTGCCACCAATTGAGCCTCCGGATCAGGAATAGCCAAATCCGCTTCACCCGTGAGCTTGACTGACAGGTTGTGCAACACATCAAGAAAGACATTAGGCGGGACCGGTTTATGCTAAGAGCCCAACCGGCTTAAAGCGTCCGCCGCTTCATTTTTTGGATGATCTACGTGATCCACCTGATAACCTTTGAAGTGACCCGCGATCATATCCACCTCACGACGATATGGAGCCATAAGTGGGTCTTTAGAATCCCAAGTGCCAGACACCTGTTGAGCCACGAGATCCGAGTCACCGAAGCACTTAACCCAACTTAGGTTCATCTCCTTAGCCATCCGGAGACCATGGAGCAAAGCTTCATACTCAGCTGCATTATTAGTACAAGGGAACATTAAGCGGAGAACATAACAAAACTTATCACCTTGTGGGGAAGTTAATACGACTCCAGCCCCCGAGCCTTCCAATTGCCTGGATCCATCAAAATGGATAGTCCAATATGTGTGATCCGGCTTCTCCTCTGGTGCTTGCAACTCAGTCCAATCATTGATGAAATCCACAAGTGCTTGAGACTTCACCGCCGTCCGAGGTACGTACTTCAATCCGTGTGGCCCAAGTTCTATAGCCCACTTGGCAATCCGGCCAGTCGCCTCCCGGTTCTGTATGATATCGCCCAAGGGAGCTGAACTGACCACTGTGATGGGGTGCCCTTGGAAATACTGCTTCAACTTCCGGCTTGCCATAAAAACTCCATATACCAGCTTCTGCCAATGCGGATACCTTTGCTTGGATTCAATAAGCACCTCGCTGATATAGCAAACCGGCCGCTGAACCGGATATTCCTTGCCCGCCTCCTTGCGTTCTACCACAATAGCCACGCTAACTGCGCAAGCATTGGCCACTACATATAGTAATAACGGCTCCTTGTCGACCGGAGCTGCAAGAACGGGCGGATTGGCTAATTGCCACTTCAAGTCCTCCAACACTTCATCAGCAGCCGGACTCCAGATGAATTGATCTGTCTTTCTCAGCATCTGGTATAAAGGGATGGCCTTCTCTCCGAGGCGGCTGATAAACCGGCTCAGCGCGGCAATCCGACCTGCCAAACGTTGAACATCGTTGATACACTTTGGTTTAGCCAGGGAGGTGATAGCTGTAATCTTCACCGGATTAGCCTCAATTCCTCTGTTGGACACAAGAAAGCCCAGTAACTTGCCTGCCGGAACACCAAAGACACATTTGGCCGGATTAAGCATCATCTTGTAAACCCGCAAGTTGTCAAAGGTTTCCCACAAATCATCAACCAGCATCTCCTTCTGCCTTGACTTGACTACAATATCATCCACATAGGCGTGCACATTACGGCCGATCTGTTTGTGTAGGCAGTTCTGTACACACCGTTGATAAGTGGCTTGGGCGCTCTTGAGCCCAAAGGGCATAGATACATAGCAGAAGGCTCCAAAGGGAGTAATAAACGCCGTCTTCTCCTGGTCCTTAATCGCCATCTTGATCTGATGATACCCAGAATACGCATCCAAAAAACTCAAACGCTCACAACCCGTCGTGGCATCAATAATCTGGTCAATGCGGCGGAGGGCAAAAGGATCCGCTGGACAAGCCTTGTTAAGATCCGTGTAATCCACACACATACGCCAAGTGCCGTTTTTCTTAAGAACCAGCACCGGATTAGAAAGCCACTCTGGATGGAACACTTCAATGATAAAACCAGCGGCTAAGAGCCTGGCCACTTCCTCTCCAATAGCTTTGCGCCTTTTTTCGTTAAACCGGCGGAGAAACTGCTTTACCGGTTTATACTTGGGATCAACATTAAGAGTGTGCTCAGTGAGTTCTCTCGGTACACCTGGCATGTCAGAAGGCTTCCATGCAAAAATGTCCCGATTCTCACGGATGAACTCGATGAGCGCGCTTTCCTATTTAGGGTCCAAGTTGGCACTGACAGTGAACTGCTTGGACGAATCGCTGGGCACGAAGTCAACAAGCTTGGTCTCAGCCGCTGATTTGAACTTCAGATCTGAATCATGCTCCGTAGTTGGCTTCTTCAAAGGGGTCATGTACGCCGGATCAACATTGTCCCTATAATATTTCAACTCCTCCGTGGCACAAACCGACTCTGCATAGGCCGCATCACCTTCCTCACATTCCAAAGCAATCTTGCGGCTCCCATGAACCGTTATTGTCCCTTTGTGACCCGGCATCTTGAGCTGCAAATAGATATAACAAGGCCTTGCCATGAATTTGGCATAAGCCGGCCGCCCAAACAAGGCGTGATACGGGCTCCGGATTTTCACCACCTCAAAGGTTAGTGTTTCAGATCGGGAATCGTGATCGTCCCCAAAAGCCACCTCCAGGGCTATCTTACCAACAGGGTATGCTGATTTGCCAGGCACCACACCATGGAACACCGTATTAGAGGGTCTGAGATCTTTGTCCGTTAGCCCCATGCGGCAGAATGTCTCATAGTACAGGATGTTAATACTGCTCGCTCCATCCATGAGCACCTTGGTGAATTTATAACCTCCCACCTGAGGGTCTACCACTAATGCCAACTGGCCTGGATTGTCAACCCGGGGTGGGTGATCCTCCCTGCTCCACACGATAGGTTGCTCCGACCAGCGTAAGTAACGTGGTACGGCCGGTTCAACAGAGTTCACCGCTCGCTTGTGGAGTTTCCGGTCGCGCTTATCCAAGCTAGTTGTGAAAACGTGATACTGCCCATTGTTCAAGTGTTTTGGCTGGCTCTGATAACCCGACTGCTGCTGCTGCTACTGTTGGTTGTAACCCCCTTGACCACTCTGATTATTCTGGTTGTTGTGACCGCCCTGATTGAAACCTGAACCGGAAGCTCCATCGTGACCCGGCCCATGGAAACCGGATCCTGAGCCACCACCTGATCCACGGTCATACCGGAAGGCATTAGAGTTCTTAAATTCCTGCATAATGTAACAATCCTTCCAAAGGTGGTTAGCCGGCGCCTCCTTTGTCCCGTGTTTTGGACAAGGCTGATTCAACAAATAGTTCAAGCGATCCGGGTTAGGATTTGGAGCCCCACTACGATTCACCGCTTTACCTCTGCGCCGCTGATCCTTGTCCTGCGCTTTAGTGTTAGCCACAAAGTCCATGCTGCCATCCGCTTTATGCTTGCCTCCGTTCCCATGGCTCGCCGATTTGTGTTGATGCCCCTTGGAGTTGCTGTTCTGCTTTCCCTTCCCTGCTTCGTCATCGTCAGTCTCGGGATCCTTGGTATTATCACAATCAGCATACTTCACTAAAGCGGCCATGAGAGTTCCCATGTCATTACAGAACCGCTTCATACGCTCCAACTTCAACTTTAGAGGCTTAAACCGGTAGTTGCCCTCCAGGGTTAAAAACGCAGAATCAGCATTGATCCTGTCAGATGAGTGCAAGACTTCCGAAACGCGGCGTACCCAATGGGTTGTTGACTCTCCATCCTCCTGAACACAAGCCGCCAAGTCTACTATGGACTTAGGCTGCTTACACGTATCTTTGAAATTCTGGATAAACCGGGCTCGCAACTGGGCCCATGAACTGATAGAATTAGGCGGCAGGCTCTTCAACCAAGTACGGGCCGTGCCTTCAAGCATCATGGTGAAGTACTTTGCACACGCGGTCTCATCCACATCCAGCATCTCCATGGCCATCTCATAACTCTCTACCCATGCTTCTGGAGATAAATCAGCGGTGTAATTCGGCACCTTGCACGGACCCTTGAAGTCTTTGGGCAGGCGTACATTGCGTAAAGCGGGGACTAAACAGGGTACTCCCAAGCTAGATGCGACCCCTGGCCCGGCAGAGGTGGTAGGACGCACTGGTGCAAGCTGACCCGCCTCGTTTTGTGCTGCTAACTCGGCCTCCCTTCGTGCCCGGGCCCGGTCCACTACATCTTGAGCATCGCGAACATCACATGCCGGGCTATTGCCACAGGCCGCTTCACGGTTCCGCGCATTGCTTGATACGGTCGGTTCATCCATGCGCCTACTATAGCTCCGGCTTGGACGAGGTGTGGAATGAATCCGATTGCGGCTGTATGAATATGCCTCCTGCTGAATCAAAGTGGTCCGGAGAAGTTCCTTAACCCGGCGCGTCTCGATTGCTTACGGAGAGTCTCCTTCGACCAGGATAGCTTCTAATCGCGCAGCAGCTGCGACAAGATTGTCCATAGGATTAGAATAATGACTCGAAGGTGTCTGGACCGACGGAGGAATCACAATGTTCTGTCGAGGAGGTTCCATCAGGCGGGGTTGGACCGTCGCTCCTGGCCCTGGTGCCTCGACCCGGTTTACCTCCAGGTGCCCCGGCGGATTATTGGTTCCAGCTCCCGGAGTGTGAAAGAGATTTCGAGGGTCGAACCCTAACGGCAGGCGTGATCTGTGCTTCCGCTTCAAGACCTCCTGTGATGCGTTCTGGTCGAGCATGAGCTTATAGGCCTGGGCGTCCAAAGCAGCCCGCTCTGCGGCCATCCTGTCCTTCTCTGCTGCCAGGTCAGCTTTGGCCTGTACGATCTGCTCTCTCACCTTTGCAACCTCCGCATCATGGGCCTCCTGATCTGCCAGATTGGCCTCTGCCATAAGTACCGCTAGTGCGTCAAACAGGTGTGACAGAACTTGAACCGGTGGGCGCACAAGGCCTCCTGCCCCTGCTGCCGCTGCCGCTGCTGATCCGGAGAGCATTGCTGCTGCGGTCGAAGAGTGATTCTCCTCCTGCGTGCCGGCCATGAATATTCCAACCCGGTTGATCTGATCTGGGGGGTCCAGAATACTGTCGCCATCGGAACAGCCCCTAATCTGGTCGTCTTGCAACTGGTACAATGATTCGGTCTCCCCGGTCGAGGACTCATCGTCGGAATAGACGACGGTCTCGCTACCGTATTCTAACTCGTCCTCATGCTCTCCTCCGTGGATGACTCTGACGAAGGCATGCTTCACGGCCAGTTTAACCTGGGTAGATCTCGCACGCTGAGCCGTCTCGACGAGGTCGGTGCAGATGTCCGGCTCAGGCCCAGGCTCACCAATCTTGCCGATGAAAACGTGTATGCCACCAAAGGGGACCCGGTATCCGTACTCGATCGAGCTGGCTTCGGGACCCCATCCTGCATCGTCGATGTAGAGCTTGCCGCGACGACTCTTGGTCATCCGGCCCACAGCATAGCCTTCGAGTCCTTTGAGCTTGCCCTCCAAGATCATCAAACCATCATTCAATAGCCCCACGGTGGGCGCCAACTGTCGTGGATTTGTCACGGCAGATGTCCTTGTGAAAGGACTTAGTCGTGGAGCCATCGCTATGGGTTAACTTGAAGGGGTTAAAGCGGACACAAAGACATAAGGGTTTATACTAGTTCGGCCCCTTCGAGGAAGGTAAAAGCCTACGTCTAGTTGTGATGGAATTGATATGGTTTCGATGACTAGGGAGCAAACAAGCTTCGCCTAGGCTCGAGTTGTTGTTGTCTGTCCTTGAACCGCCGCCGGGTCGTCCCCTTATATACACGGGTGACGCCCGTCGGTCCACAGAGTCCCACACCGGTTCATACTCGTATCCCGGTTGGTCTCTCTCTATTCCTAACTTACAATGCAAGTTTACATATCAAGTTGGTTTATGGCTACAGGTTCTAAACCGACTATAGGCCTTGGGCCTTCATCTGCTTAATCACCTTTAAACTACTAATGAAGCTAACCAGGCCCAGGTAGGCCGGTTTACGCCCCGTGGTAATATCCCCAACAACCGGGGAAACATCCCTCCGAGAGGGGGAAATCGTCACCATCGTCATCACCATCGATCCTCTCATTGTGAGGGGGTTAGTCTCCATCAACATATTTACGAGCACCATCTCCTCTCAAACCCTAGTTCATCTCTTGTATCCGATCTTTGTCTCAAAACCTCAAATTGGTACCTGTGGGTTGCTAGTAGTGTTGATTACTCCTTGTAGTTGATGCTAGTTGGTTTATTCGGTGGAAGATCATATGTTCAGATCCATTATGCATATTAATACCCCTCTGATTATGGACATGAATATGATTTGTGAGTAGTTACGTTTGTTCCTAAGGACATGGGAGAAGACTTTTTATAAGTAGTCATGTGAATTTGGTATTCGTTCGATATTTTGATGAGATGTATGTTGTCTTTCCTCTAGTGGTGTTATGTGAACGTCGACTACATGACACTTCACCATTGTTTGGGCCTAGAGGAAGGCATTGTGAAGTAATAAGTAGATGATGGGTTGCTAGAGTGACAGAAGCTTAAACCCTAGTTTATGCGTTGCTTCGTAAGGGGTTGATTTGGATCCATATGTTTCATGCTATGGTTAGGTTTACATTAATTCTTATTTCGTAGTTGCAGATGCTTGCGAGAGGGGTTAATCATAAGTGGGATGCTTGTCCAAGGAAGGGCAGTACCAAGCACCGGTCCACCCACATATCAAATTATCAAAGTATCGAACGCGAATCATATGCGCATGATTAAAACTAGCTTGACGATAATTCCCATGTGTCCTCGGGAGTGCTTTCCTTTATATAAGAGTTTTTCCAGGCTTGTCCTTTGCTACAAAAAGGATTGGGCAACCTTGGTGCACCTTGTTTACTTTTGTTACTTGTTACCCGTTACGAATTGCCTTATCACAAAACTATCTGTTACAGATAATTTCAGAGCTTGCGGAGAATACCTTAGTGAAAACCGCTTGTCATTTCCTACTGCTCCTCGTTGGGTTCGACACTCTTACTTATTGAAAGGACTACGATAGATCCCCTATACTTGTGGGTCATCGGGGTAGTCCTAGCTTCCTCTTCATATCTTCATGCTTCTCGAGTAGTACATCAATCTCTTCTTCATATCCATAGCGTCTTGACTTGAGTTCCTCTTCTAGCTCAATATTCTTCTTCATCAGCTTCTTGGTCTTCTTCATGATGGAGCACATCTGATTCTTGTATCGAAAAATGTGGTCACCCATCTCCTGAATGTAAGCTGCAATTGATCCATCTTTCCTGGTACGAATCATCTCCCATTCCTCGTCTCGGCGTCCACATATTTGACAGATAGTGTCTTCAAGCTCCTTGTGATACACTTCACATATGCGTCCGAAAGTGATGTGGGCTGCCATGCTCTTTCCCAAGTTCCAACTTGGTGCATCCAAGTAAAAATCAATGGGCTCCGTTGTTGGCGCAAACGTCCTTCCAAGTACCCGAACTTTGATCTTCCAGCGCTCCTCTTCCGGTAAAGTTGCAGAGAAATTCCTAGTGAAGCTTGGTAGTCTGACGTTCGGGTACTTAGTGACTTCCTTCAAGTGTCGTTCGAAAGGGGTGTCGTCATCCGGCTGAGTGAACTTGTTCCTAGGGTCTGCCGGCTATAGAGTAGAAATAGAGGAGAATTAGAAATGAGCAAAGAAGAGTGATCCTGTGGCTTTTCCTAATGGTCGTGTCCTACAGTTAGCGTGTGCTCTGTTACCATCTTGTAGCGACCACAATCCCAATGGACCAAAATCTCTATGCTTAAGTGTCATCCCTATATCAGTAATGCTGACACACACACAGTACTCGAGGAATTATAGCGGAGTTCAATCACACACTTATTACATCGAGGTCCTCATAAAGAGTATGATTACACAAATAACATGGCTGAAGGCCATCTAAACTAAATAACTGCGAAAGCTTCGAAGGTAAATGAGTCCATCAACTCCAATGGCATAGTTGAGTGCATGATAACGACCTATCGCACCTTATTCGTCATCTGAGAAGTCTGCAACAAGAGACATTGCAGCCGTGTAGGTCAGCACATTGAATATGCTAGCAGAGTTACACTGTAAAGCAATGAATGCAAGAACTATATCTACATGCAATATTTGACTGGTGGAGGCTCTAAGTTTATGATTTTGCATAAAGCTAGTTTTTCCATACAACAAAGGAATAAATGTATTTACTACTCCTAAGTTTTTCCAATATTTGAGAAGGTTCCTCCAACTCAGATCCCAATTAAAAGTATCATCATTAAACCCAATTCAATTAAATTTCAGAGTGATGAGATCAACAATAATATCCAATACCAGATACTCTAAATGTCCATAACCGGCGACATGGCTAACCATGATTAGTTTATACAATCTGCAGAGGTTGCGCACTTTTCCCCACAAGACTCGACCGCATCCATGATCGGAAGATCGAGACATAGTCTTTCTGAAAAATTAACTCTCTACTTCGGGAAGACCAGTTGAGGGAGTCCTGGACTAGGGGGTGTCCGGATAGCCGAACTATCATCATCGGCCGGACTCCAAGACTATGAAGATACAAGATTGAAGACTTCGTCCCGTGTCCGGATGGGACTTTCCTTGGCGTGGAAGGCAAGCTTGGCAATACAGATATATAGATTTCCTACCATTGTAACCGACTCTGTGTAACCCTAGCCCTCTTCGGTGTCTATATAAACCGGAGGGTTTTAGTCCGTAGGACACAAGAAGAACAATCATACCATAGGCTAGCTTCTAGGGTTTAGCCTCCTTGATCTCGTGGTAGATCCACTCTTGTACTACCCATATCATCAATATCAATCAAGCAGGAGTAGGGTTTTACCTCCATCGAGAGGGCCCGAACCTGGGTAAAAACATCGTGTCCCTTGTATCCTGTTACCATCCGCCTAGACGCACAGTTCGGGACCCCCTACCCGAGATCCGCCGGTTTTGACACCGACACCGGTACACCTACTTTCCCCTACATCTGCTAGTCCACCTCTTCGAGAGCTCATACAACATACTCAACTATGCCAGAGCCCATAATGGCTTGTGGCTGCACACGGAAGTTTCTAGGCATGAAATATCATATGATCCCTTTGAGACTGGGTGCGAACCGAGGAAAAATCACACGGGTACTCCGGGATTTCCCAAATGGAAAAACACTGGATTCTCCCGGTGCCCCAACCAATCCACCCAGATGTGTATTAAAGTTGCCACCTTAATGTTATCCAATATTAATAACTCTCACAACTTCCATGTGTATCACGATCCAATCCCCGTCTACGAGCATGACTAAGCAATAATAGAGCATAACGTATATTCCCGGGGTGATGAAAAGGTATTAGGTTCCTACCTCAAGTACTACAACCAAACCACATGTTACCAATCCTACTCATGCATTTGAGGGGCAAAAGTGATGCATAGTAAAAACTGGGTATAAAAGAGTATGATCAAAGTATAACTTGCGTTGCCGACGATCTGCAAACTCTAGAGATTCGTAGTAACAAGCTTCGCACTCCGGGTAATCTAGCATAGAAAAACAGTAGCATACATGTAACACCCCAAAAATTTAACCATGATTTATCAATTAATATTTTGCCTTGGTAAATTAAAAATTTTACTTTCTGGATTTTCTTTTGATTCAGAATCACTCTTTTCTCCTAAATTGTGAAGTTTTCACCCCAAGTGAAAACTTCTCGAAAATATTTTTGGACTTATATACCCTCTCAAGAAACATTTCTTTTATCAGTGGAATTATTTATATGATTATTTTCCTTGTGCTTTATTTCTTTTAAAAATGATTTTCATAAGCTTTAGAGCCTCTTTTGCACTACAACCCTTTCAAATACTTCTTTAAAATCCCCACCAAAATTTGGGGATGTCATGTGATGTTTCCACACCACTTTTATGCAAAGATATCTTTTAGTCATTTGGAGATTTTGAGCCCTACACCAAATTTTCAAATCTGGTCCAATTTGAAATTTTGCATTACAACCTATTTAAATATTTCTTTAAAACTTCCACCAAAATTAGGGGATGTTAGTAGTAGTGTATAGTTCAACTTTATGCAAAAACCCATTGCTGTTCTTTGGAAATTTTGAGCAAATCACCCTCATCTTCATTCTGGTCCAGCTTGGTGATTTGTACTGCAACCATAGTTTTTCTTGCTCATGTTGCCTTGGGTTTTGTCCTGCTTGTAGTACACTCTACCAAACCATTAAGTCTAGGAGATTGGACCCGTTGGAATATTTTTAGTCCATGCAATAATAGCCTTTAGTTCCTGCCTAGATTTGGTTTTCTCAAAAACTTGCACTAACAATTTTCTGGTTTTGCCCAACTAACCTTGACACCCTCTTTATCATCCAAAGAGACTATGATATGGAGTTTTTGGCCACCCCAAGAGTTGCCTAGATGCCCTTAGCATTCTGTCAAGCACCTTCTGTGCATGGTCAGTTTTGACATAGTTTTTAGTTTGCACATTGGACCTGCTTGCTTTGCCTAACCAGCATGTCTCATGGCTCTACCTTATTCTATAGCCCCACCCTGCTAAACATCATGTGAATTGGAGCCCCCTGGCATGCCTTGGCATTTTGCCGAACACGTAGCGTGCGTGCTCTGGGTGCGCCCAGAGCGCACGTTTGGACGCGCGCGCAGCCGAGATGCTGCGTCGCGCCCCTGGCCTTCGCTCGCCCGCAGGGCCGCGCCCCGGCCTCGCCCGCTCACCAGAACCCTCCAGGCCGCCCCTGGAGCCCCACAGCGCCGCCGTCAGGTCGGCCATGGCAGCTAGCGGCCGGCCACAGTAGGCTCCTGCCATGGATGGCGCCGCCCGAGCCACCCTCGCTCGCCAGCTCTCCCCTGGAGCAATGCCCGCTCGTCACCTGGCCTCTGCCGCCATCCCCAGCCTCGACACGTCGCGCTGCAAGTTACAGAACGGCGGTTCGCCGTTCCTATCCACGGCCGAAGTCGGAACCGACCTCAACCACTATAAATGGCGACCCCCGAGCTCCTCCAAAACCCCAGGCCACCTTAGGCCATCCCTCTAGAGCCCCCACCGCCAGCAATCGATGGCGGGGGGGGAGGCCTTCTTCCTCATCTCCGGCCACTTCGGCCGCCACCACCCTCAAGTCCCGTTCATCGCAAGCAGAGCCTCCCCGGTCCATCCAGCGCTGCCATTCGACTATCCTAGACCTTGCAGAGCCACCCCACCTCTCAAACTTGATCGGGAGCCACCGTAGCTCGAGACCCCAACCTTCCCGAAACCGCCGTCCACCGCGGAGCTCGCCGCCGGTGTCCCCCTCCACGCTCGCCAACGTAGCGACCACCGGGAGGACCGCGCTGGACCAGCAGATCCGTCCCTGCCCTCGGAGTCCCATGGGGAGCCACCATTCGTCAACGACGATCGCCGGAGCCCCCGCCTCCGCTCGGACAGAGGAGAAAGGAGGCGCGGGGACTGGTCAAACCTGACCAGTGGGCCCAAGGGACCCACTGTCAGTGACCCCGAGTCGATCCACGCTGGCATAAGTGAAAGCGTAAAACCCAGAGTACGTTTCCCCCCGAATCGTTTTCTTTTCTGTTTTTTATTATTAATTATTAAAAACAGATTTTTGACTAAACTTTGACTGACTATAACTTTTTAAATATAAGTCCAAATGATTTGATTCTTTTTCTGGTGTTTCTCAAATTTGGTCTAGTTTATTTTCATATTTAATTGAAAATTTTCCAAACAACTTTTTTGTACTGCTTTGAAACTATGTGTTGATTTGAATTTTCTTAAAATAGGATTTTGAAGAAGGAAGCAACTTTCAAAAAAATGCACCCCACTTGCATACTCTTGAAGGCAAGCGTTCTGGACCCTGGCATAATATTGTTGTGTGTTGTTTGATACAGTTACAGCACCACCTTAGCACGAAGTATTTCGTTATTTTATGTGATGATATGATCATACTCATGAGTGCATAATGAATGTTCCTTGCTGTTGGAATTTTATATGCTTGTGATAGTAATCACCCTCGTATGCCTTTCATGCCTATCGGAAGGAATCCGGGAAAGCCTCTATCTTGGGTAGACATGAGCTTGTCTCCAGTCTTCGTCGAGACGGTTGTGTTTGGTATGGCATAGTGAGGTATGATGAGTGGTGATTCTTTCTGTTGGTTGAAACATATTTGTTGTGCTAATCATGCAGGGAATACTTAAACCTCCCGAGTCAGCCGTAGATCGAGTCTTGTTCCAGTAACCCCCATACTTGTTTCGTACTACCACTTGTCCCTGCCATAGGTAGGTACGGTTCAGTAAGTTGTCAACCCCTTACTAGCACACACCGTACAGAGAGGCCACGGTGGAAGATACCGGCTGCATCTGGTAGGCATGCCACTTGGTCCGGGGGCATGGGTGTTTCCGGTTGTAGCCGAGGGGGTAGCTCCCCTAGTTTGTGCATGTTATAAATTTTGTGATCCCATGCTAGTTGAGGTTGTAGCCTCCCCACTTAGAGTTTTGCTTAATGAGTGTCGTGGGTGATTCCAGACATCGGTAAGTCAGGCTGGTGTGTGTGGTCAGGTGTGTTTTCAATTAAAAGACCGTAGACGGAATTAGTCTCGATGGACTAACGGAAATCCGTTACTCGTGTGTAAAGAGTACACCCTCTGCAGAGATTATATCTATTTGAATAGCCGTGTCCATGGTTAAGGACTATAGTCTTGGATGGGTCAAGTGTCGGTCTTAGTGTCGGTCTTCGAAGGAAAAATTGCTAAACCCGAATATGGATCATGACTTGTGACTCTTGATTATTATGATTATTATTATTATGGACTAACCATTTACATTATTTGAATTATTGAGTATCCCTGGGACGGTTCTACCCCCTGGATATTCACTGTAATTATTCTCTTATAAGCCCTTTATGTGGTGTCGCTCAGACGCCCGACTGTGGCACGCCTGTCATTTAAATTACTTTTAAGCCCTTTATTTGGTGTTGCTTAGATGCCCGACTGTGGCACGCCTGTCATTTAAATTACTTATAAGCCCTTTATGTGGTGTCGCTCAAACACCCGACTGTGGCATGCTTGTTATTTAAACTACTTATAAGCCCTTTATGTGGTGTCACTCAGACGCCCGACTATGGCATGCTTGTTATTTAAACTACTTATAAGCCCTTTATGTGGTGTCGCTCAGACGCCCGATTGTGGAATGCTTGTTATTTAAATTATTTATAAGCCCTTTATGTGGTGTCGCTGAGACGCCCGACTGAGGCATGCTTTAAATTATTATCCTTCGAGGTGTCACGTCAGACACCCGATCGGTGCATTCTATTTCTACTCCATTATTGCATATTCATGTTGTATATGAATAACCTGCTTGCGTGCATCATGGATTTTTATTTTTTGACTGACGTTGTGATCATAGAATATTTCGGAGCATGCTTATCATTTGTTATATTATTCCTGTGTTCAGAATGTTTGCGAGTACATTCAAAAGTACTCACTGGCTTGTCCCTGGCTATTGTCTTGGCCAGATTTCTTGCATGGAGAGGAGCGTTGCGATGACAGCCCCGGAACCTACGCAATGACGATAGCAGCCTTGCGAAGACAGGAGTTATCCAGGTCAGCTGTTCCTGTGGGAAATGGAGTCCCATAGACGTTGATGAACCACAAACCGCTTCCGCCATCAACCACTAGAAACCTTGTGTTGTACTCATAGGCCAGAATGGTCTTGTACTACATATTACACTACTAGGAAAAGGGCTATAGATGGAATTGACACTAATGGCGCACCAGACATGTGGTGCGCCATTACTATATACTAATGGCGCACCATGTGTTGGTACGCCATTAGTGTCCAAATACTAATGGCGCACCACATCCGCGGATGCGCCATTAGTAAAAAAATTTATTTTTTTAATTTTTTCAAAACTACTAATGGCGCACCATGGGAGTGGTGCGCCATTACTAGTTGAACTAGTAATGGCGCACCACATCCACGGTGCGCTATTTGTAAATTTTTTTAAAAAACAAATTTGTCAAAACTACTAATGGCGCATCGTGGGAGTGGTGCGCCATTACTAGTTGAACTAGTAATGGACTAGTAATGACGCACCATGCCACGGTGCGCCATTAGTAACTTGGCCACCACTTCCACCGAATGCACCCCCCCCCCCCCCGGTGGATCGCCTTTTCAGTTTAAAAAATAAATAAAAGAAAATGATGAAAATGTCAAAAAAATAAAAAAAATAAGTTTCCCATGTGATATGTCGTCTAGTTGTTGGGAAAATTTGCAAATATGAATTTCGACTTCATTTGCAAAATCTCTCGAGAATTTGTAAAAATGGGCATAACTTTTGCATACTAACTCGGATGAAAAAGTTTTTTATATGAAAAATCATCTACTCGAAAAGTTACATCCAAATTTAACGGGGGGAACCGCGTTAAACATTTTCAAAATCCTCAAAAACCTAACAGAAAAAAAGATACGGGGCTTTTAAGATCTGGAGAGGCAAAAAAATTCAAACTCACTAATGGCGCACCTGCCCATGGTGCGCCATTAGTATCTTCCCGCCTTCAAAATTTAAAATAAGTCAAAAAAATAAATAAAAAAGTTACTAATGGCGCACCTGCCCATGGTGCGCCATTAGTATCTTCCCGCCTTCAAAATTCAAAATAAGTCAAAAAAATAAAAAAAGTTACTAATGGCGCACCGGCCCATGGTGCGCCATTAGTATCTTCCCGCCTTCAAAATTCAAAATAAGTCAAAAAAATAAAAAAAATTAGTAATGGCGCACCAGCCCACGATGCGCCATTACTATGTCGTATATATGGCTGGGGGCACCTCCTCCACTCCACCTCTCCTCCACTCCATCTCCTACTCTCCTCTCCTCCACTCCACCTCTCCTCCACTCCATCTCCTCCTCTCCTCTCCTCCACTCCTTCTCCTCCTCTCCGGCGACCTCCTTCTCCTCTCCGGTGACCTCCTCCTCCTCTCCGGCGACCTCCTCCTCTTCGGGAACCTCCTCCTCCCTCCTCTCCTCCCCTCCCCTCCCCTCACGGTTTCTCCCTCCTCCTCTCCGGTGAGCTCCTCCTCCCTCCTCTCCTCCCATTCCCTCATGGTTTCTCCTTCCTCCTCTCCGATGCTTCGGTGAACTCCTCTCCGGCGACCTCCTCCTCCTCTCCGGCGATGTAGGCGAGCGCCTCTCCGGTGACCTCCTCCTCCTCCTCTCCGGCGAACTCCTCTCCGGCAAAAGAACATGGCAAAAGAACGTACAAGATCCAAAAACAGGAACAAAATTTGAAATAATATCGTGCCAAAAAACGAGCAAAAAAAACTAGCAAAAAATGGGCAAAAAAATCACGATCCAGATCCAAATTCAAAATTCGAAAATAGCAATGGCGCACGGTGTGGGTTAGACGGTGCGCCACTACTATTTTCCCACCTTCAAAATTCAAAAAAACTAATGACGCACCGTGGCCTATACTAATGGCGCACCACTGGCCTATACTAATGGCGCACTGTGGCCTATACTAATGGCGCACCAGTGGTGCGCCATTAGTATACCAGATACTAATGGCGCATCAGTGGTGCGCCATTAGTAAAAATTACTAATGGCGTGCTAGTAATGGCGCAACAGTGATGCGCCATTAGTAGGCAAAACTGGTGCACCATTAGTAGGCCATTTCCTAGTAGTGTTATGTATTTTTCTTGGAGTTTCTGTATCAAGTTCGTGTCTTGCTAGCTAACAGTAATCCTGGGGCTTGTGAGCACAAGGGCCATTTTCTGGGAAATTAATATCCCGAAAATCCGGTCGTTGCAATACATAAGCAATCACTCAAAAGAAACAAAGAGAAATCGAGAAAAGATCCAAATAAAACTCGAAACAAGCAAGCGACTAAACTAAACAGAAAACAAAACCTAATAGCATTATTTTCATGTGGATTAGATCTTAACAGTAGGTACATGTGATTATCTACGATGTGCAAAAAGAAACAACTCAAAAGGAGTTACGAAACTCAAGATACAAACAAAACAAGATCGAATACTAATCTGAACTAAACTCAAATTTTAAATTGTCAAAACCATGTTCAAGTTGGTTTACTGGAAAGAAGGGATCGTTACGAAGATTTAGGCGTTGGTTTCATCTAATTTAGATAAACGAGCTAAAAGTTACGCTAGTTTTAAAATTAGGGGGCTAAATCGCGAGAAAACTATTCGCGGATAGGTCCCTGGGCGAAAATTAAACTAAAAAGGAAAATCTACAGAACGAATGTTCGCTAATAGAACATAATGAACGAATTTGTTCGTTATAAGAAACTAACGGGTGAACGTTCCTTAATTAAACTAGCGAATAAAAATGAACCGATCTAGTAGTAAACCAAAAAGAAACCCGGAAAAGACCGGCGAACCGGGACGGTTTATACCGGTTCAGACGAATCGGTAAACGACATGGTGGCAGATCTGGCGGCGTGCGGTGGCTTCAGCGGGGTTTGGCGGGCAAGGCGAGGCGACTTCGGCGGCATGGACAGCGGGTGGCGGCGCGGGCGGCGGCGGCGGCTGCGGTTGAGGAGGCGGCAGCGGCTTCGGTTGGGGAGGGAGAGGCGGCGGGGCGGGAGTATATAAGAGGGGGGAGTCGGGGCGACAACTTGGGAGAGGGGGCACCGGAACGGGAGTCCGGGTCGGACTCCCCAGGCGGCGGCGAGCGGGACTCCTCCCGAGCGGGCGAGGAAGGCGGCGGCCCGAACTAGGCCGTGGCCCGGCTGCGGCTGGGCCAGCACAGGAAACTTTTGTTTTAAAATGATTCCGTGAAGAAAATCCTAATAAATAAAAATTAAAAGTCCTAAAATTTCAAAAACAATTTTCACCGTCCCTACCTAATATTGGGGACAAGATGAACATTTTTCTGGACTAAATGCAATTTTTTTAAATGCATATTTTTTCTAATTCAAATAAAATCACAAATAAAATTCAAATAAATAATAATTTGATTTTAAAATTTCTTTTCCTATATTTCTCCTCTGTTTTTGAAGAAGTCCTTTTATCTTCTCTCGTTTATTTTTGTTGAATTGAAATAATTGGAAAGAAATTGTATAAAATCAAATTGATCCACTTTTCAAATTTGAAATAAATTCAAAAATGAAAATTTAAATGAAACCTCCAACTCTCTCCTTGGGTCCTTGAGTTTCTTAAGGTTTCATGGATCACAACCCAAAATACAATTAAATATGATGTGCATATGAATGATCTATGTATAACATCCAAATCGAAAATTGGGATGTTACACCCAAGCGCGCCCTGGTGGGTTGTGCCCACCTCGGCTGCCTCCCGCACCGCCTCTTTGCTCTGTAAATACGCCAATATTCCAAAAACCCCAGGGGAGTCGACGAAGTACAATTCTAGCTGCCGCAAGTTCCAGAAACCGTAGATCCAATCTAGACACCATCACGGAGGGCTTCATCATCCTCATTGGTGCCTCTCTGATGATGCGTGAGTAGTTCATTGTATACCGACGGGTCCGTAGTTAGTAGCTAGATGGCTTCCTCTCCCTCTCTTTTCAATCTCAATAGTGGTCTCTTGGTGATCTATTTGATGTAACTCTTTTTGCGGTGTGTTTGTTGGGATCCGATGAACTTTGAGTTTATGATCAGATCTATTTTATCTATGAAAGTTATTTGAGTTTTGATATCTTATATGCATGATTACTTATAGCCTCGTATTTCTTCTTCGAATCTTTGGTTTAGTTAGGTCACTGGATCGATTTTTCTTGCCATGGGAAGAGGTGCTTTGTGATGGGTTCATCTTACGGTGCTCAATCCGAGTGACAGAAGGGGAAATGACACGTATGTATCATTGCTATTAAGGATAACAAGATGGGGTCTATTCCTCCATGAATAGATCTTGTCTACATCATGTCATCATTCTTATTGCATTACTCCATTTCTCTGTGAACTTAATACACTAGATGCATGCTGGATAGCGGTCGATGTGTGGAGTAATAGTAGTAGATGCATGCAGGAGTCGGTGTAGTAATCTTGGATGTGATGCCTATATAATGATCATTGCCTGGATATTGTCATAATTATTTGAAGTTCTATAAATTGCCCAATAGTACTTTGTTTACCCACCTTATGCTATTTTTCTCGTGAGAAGCCACTAGTGAAATCTACAACCCCCGGGTCTCATCTTTATCATATTTGTCTTCGAGATCTATTTTTATTCGATTTTATTTTCAGATCTACTAATCCAAATACCCAAAAATACTTTGCTGCAATTTATTGTTATTTCTTTTATCTCGCATTCCTGCAAGACCTATTTATCCAATCTACTACAAGTTTATCTATCTTTTTACCTGGGAGGGGTTGACAACCCCTCTTTTACGTCGGGTTGCAACTATTTGTTCTTTGTGTGCAGGTACCGTTTACGTAGTGTTGCGTTGTTCTCCTACTAGTTTGATAACCTTGGTCTCATTACTGAGGGAAATACCGACCATAGTTGTGTTGCATCATCCCTTCCTCTTTGGGGAAATACTGATGTAGTTCAAGCGGCATCAGGCAACATCGTTGGAAAAAGGTCTTGATAACCCACAAGTATAGGGGCTCAATTGTAGCCTTTCTTGATAAGTAAGAGTGTTGAACCCAACAAGGAGCTAAAGGTAGAATTTATATTCCCTTCAAGTTCTATCGACCATTGATACAACTCTATGCACGCTTAACATTCGCTTTACCTAGAACAAGTATGAAACTAGAAGTACTTTGTAGGTGTAAAGGGAAAGGTTTGCAAGATAATAAAGAACACATAAATAAAATCTAGGGTCTGTTTAGATAAAGAAACAATTAAGTTAGTTTTAGTAGAGAGCTTTTTCTCACAAGGAAGTTATTTGTCCCTAGGAAATCGATAACTAGACCAGTAATCATTATTGCCATGTTATACGAGGGAGAGGCATGAGCTAACATACTTTCTCTACTTGGATCATATGCATTTATGACTAGAACTCTAGCAAGCATCCACAACTACTAAAGATCATTAAGGTAAAACCCAACCATAGCATTAAAGTATCAAGTCCTCTTTACTCCTATACGCAAACAACCTACTTACTCGGGTCTGTGCTTCTGTCACTCACGCCACCCACCATAAGTGAATCATGATCATATTGCAAACCCTACCGTGGGGATCCATCACACTTGCGCAACACGGAGAGCATCATAGGACAGCACCAATAAAACATACAACTCAAACTAATAATGATCATCAATCAACCCATAGGACAAAACGGATCTACTCAAACATCATAGGATAGCCATACATCATTGGAAAATAATATATAGCATTGAGCACCATGCTTAAGTAGAGATTATAGCGGGGAGAAGAGGTGTTACACTTCTGTATAGAGGGGGAGAGATTTGGTGACGATAGCAGCGAAGTTGTTAGTGTAGATCGCGGTCACGGTGATGGCCCCGACGGTGTTCTTGCGCCACCGGGAGAGAGGGGAGAGAGAGCCCCTCCTTCTTATTATTCCTTGACCTCCCCCTAGATGGGAGGAGGTTTTCACCTTTGGTCCACAGTCTCCATGGCAGCGGAGGGGCGGGAGCCCCTCTAAGATTGGATCTCTCTCTCTGTTTCCTTATGTGTTTGTGTTCCCTGTTTCTGGCCTTTCACCATTCCTTAAATACCCAGAGATCCGTACCTCCAATTGGTATGAAATTTTAACACGATTTTTATATGGATATTGTCTTTCTTGCGGCTAAAGAAGGGCACCAACTGCCTAACAGGGTGGCCACAGTCCGCCCAGGCGCGCCCTGTATAGGGGGCGCGCCCCTGCGGCTTGTGGGCCCCTCGGGCATCATCTCACATTGATTCTTTTTCCCAAAAATCACAAATATTCCAAAATATATCTCCGTAAGTTTTTATCGTGTTTGGACTTTGTTTGGTATGGATATTCCGTGAAACAAAAAACATGCAACAAACAGGAACTGACACTGGGCACTGGATCAATAAGTTAGCCCCAAAAATAATATAAAAAGTTGCCAAAAATAGATGAAAGTTGTCGAATATTGGCATGAAACAATAAGAAATTACAAATATGACAGAGATGTATCAATATGCACCACACATCCAGATACTTATGAACTCCAAAGTTGGTACAGATACATATCTACTTAACTGTGAGCACCTTCCTCTTCAGCCAGAGTTTGAGGATAATGAAGTGGTGATGGATGCTTCACACCCTACTTCAGTTGAGGCTCAAGAGAAGGCTGTGGCAGCAGCAACAGCAGCAAGAGCAAAGAAGGAAGAAAATGCACCCAATGCCTTAATAGCCAATCTCAAATGAAAGCAAGACTAGTTGACATATCTTCTAGAAGCAACACTGAGAATTGAGCGAAGTATGGCCAACTTAGCCAAGAACCAAGAGAGCCTAGAGCGGATAGTCGAAGACAAGATATACAATCTAGATGTCAAGGTCACTGAGGTACACTCTATTTTGGAGAAGCGGAGAGATGATGTTGAAGATGGCAATGAGGACACTACTACTAAGAGGTTTCAGACAGTGCCAAGAGCACCCAGGTCCTCAGCTATGCTGGTAGCAGACACCAGGACTACTCACTCTGCACCTGCCGCCACTGCTATAGTGCCACCCCCAGTATCAACACTACCAGCTCAACAGACATCAGTCGAGGCATTTGCAGAAGGAGTACTCTCAATGCCATACGCTCACTAGAGCAACAAGCTAGAAGACCCCTTCAGGAGCTCCCGGAGATCATGCCTAGAGTGTCGTATAGCACTATACATTTTCAAGATTTTTGGTAACTTGTTGCCAAAGGGGGAGAAAATGTACAGATCATAGGCTTCGATAGAGAGATCGTCTCGTTCTTTTGCTCGTTGGTTCTTATTGCTCGTTGCTACTTTATCCGTTTGGTTGGTGCTACTTATTGTTTTATTCTTGTGAGATACTTTGTGTGGTTGTGTGATTGATCATACTATGATAAATATGTGATTCATGCTTATCTCTATGATGTCTCGCGTATGATCATTCACTTGTGTATTTGGTGATGCGTGCATGTTATATTAACTCTTATCATTTTGTGCGCTCCACCAAGATTTATGTGACATTGAAGAGTGAGCCATGATCCTAATCGATTGTGCATTTGCATTCAAACGCAAATTTTAAATAATGCACAAATTTAGGGGGAGCTCTTGCTTATCACATACTTCTCAAAGCGACGAAGTATTTCATTCATTTTATCATTTGTCGAAGCTTTGATCTATATTTTGTCATCAATTACCAAAAAGGGGAAGATTGAAAGTGCATGTAATCCCTGAGTGGTTTTGGTAATTCATAATAACATATAGCTCATTGAACTAATATACATTCAAGATAAATATTTCAGGAAGTTCAATGAATGGCATGGCATGGACTAGAGACGTGGACCCCTCAAAATGCTAAGGACAAATATTGGCAAAAGCTCAAGATTCCTCATTTCTATTTTAGTGAGCCAAGATCACATTAAGTCCATAGGAAAGCCAACACTATTAAAAGGGGATGAGGTGTTGCTTAATGGCTTACTTGCTCAAGTGCTTAGTGATATTGCTCCAAAATCCTCAGCCACATTCTCCATCCAAATGTAACATCCCAAATTTTCAATTTGGAATGTTGTACATAGATCATCATTGCATATCATATTTTGTTGCATTGTTGGCTCATTCCTAGAAATTCTACGCAACTCAAGGACCCACGGAGAGAGTTGGGGATTTCGCTATTTTCATATTTGGGTTATCTCAAATTTTGAAAATAGGATCATTGGATTTTATTTATTTTATCTTCAATTATTTCTACTACCAAAGTTTTAGAGAGGGAATAAAATGACTTTCCCAATATAAAGAAATAATGAAGATTTAATAAAAAAATCAAGTAAGATTTTATTTTGGAGTTTTTCGCTTTTTATTTGAATTTAGGAAAATGCACGTTTTTCAAAATTGCACTTAGGCCCCAAATAAATGTTCATCTTGTCCGGCTTGATTTTTGAAGCCGGGGAAAATTTATTTCGGGATTTTTGGAGTCTGTTTAGTATTTCTTTTTATTTTTCTTCTGCGCGGAATTATTTAAAAAAACGGGCAACCGACCTACAGGCCGTGCCCAAGCGGGACTCCGCTCGGGGGGCACTATAAATAGCACCGCCCCGGCGCCCCGGCCCAGCCGCCCGACCCCGCCAGCCCACGCCGCCGCCGGCCCACACCGAAACCCTAACCGTAGCCGCGCCGCCCGCTCGACCCGCCGCCGCCGCCGCCCGCCGCCGCCAGCGCCGCCGCCCGCCGTCGCCGGACCCCGCCGGAGCCCCGCCGGACTTCGCCGCCGTCATCGCCGAGGTTCGCCGCCGCCTCGATCCGCGTGCCGCCAGTTTTTTTTTAAAAAGCCGGGTGGTTTAATTACGTTTTTTTTTCGGTTTTTTTAGTTTCTTTTTATTTAATTTTCAGTTTTTTTCCGGTTTAGGTTAATTAGCGGACGTTCGTCCGTTAGTTCATTATAACGAACGCTTTCGTCAAATTCGTTTAGTTAACGAACGTTCGTTCGTTAACCCGTTCGTCGTTTTTCTTTTTCTCGGATTTAATCCGCGATTTTTCTGATCGCGATTCCTGATCCGATTTTCGTTTCAGTATAACTTTTCGCTCGTTTATCGGAATCAGGCGATTCAAGCGCCTGGAGTTTCGTCTCGAAACCCTCTTTCCGAATAATCTACTTAAACAAGTTTTTGCTTCTGTAAAATTTGACTTAGATCCAGATTAGTAAAACGAAGTTGTTTTCTTTCACCGTTTGACTTTCGTTGCTTTATTCGATTTGTTTCTTTGGCAAAACTGGAGTTCTTAAGTTGAACAATCTAGTTAGATCTTTCATTCGAGTTTTACCTGTGCATTTAGATGAGTACTTATTGTATGCTTGTTTGTTTGTCTGCGATAGAATACCCGGAGTGCGCCGCCTGTTACTTCGAGTCTCTAGGTCTCGCGGATCATCAGCAAGGCAAGTAACACTTGATCATACCTTTCTACTATCCAGTTTTTATGCATTAGACCAATCCTCAAACAATGCATGATTAGGATCTAATTAAATTGTGGGTTGGGAAGTAGATGAGGTAGTACCTATTACCTGTTTTATTATCAAACCTTTGGGAGTTACTTCTACGTTTGCTTAATATGCCATGCTATGCTAGTAGACGTGGATTGGGTGAGTGAATGTCCATGACAGACGTGAGATTGTTAATTACTGGTTTATTTAAGGTGGCAACTTAAACACACATCTGGGTGGATTGAGGCACCTGTTTTCTCACAGGACTTGCCTGTATTTCTTCGGACCGCCACCCAGGCTCAAAGGGATCATGAGATTATTCAAACTAGAAACTTCCGTGTGCAGCCACATGCTATTATGGGCTCTAGCATAGTTGACTAAGTTGTGAGAACTCTTACGGGGTGGACTAGCAGATGTAGGGGATGTAGGTTGGTACGGTCTACCCCTCTTGGAATGTGCTAGCGCTTCTGAAAGACTATGTCTCGGTCAACCATTTCTCAAACACCATGTAGTGCGGGAAACCAAGCGGAGGCGATCGAGTCATGTGGGGAAAAGTGCGCAAACCTCTGCAGAGTGTATAAACTAATCATGGTTAGCCGTGTCCCCGGTTATGAACATCTTGAGTATCTAGTACTTGATTTTCCTGTGAATCTCATCATGTTACTCTAATTTAATACTATTGGGTTTTAATGAGTACTTTTTAATTGGGATTGAGAATGCTGTCAACCATTCTCAATGTTTAATAACCACCATGATAGTTAAATAACTTTATTCCTTTGCAGTAGGGAAAAATTGGCTTTATGCAAAAACTGCAACCATAGAGCTTTACCACCAGCCAAATATGCATGTAGTATAGCCTATTTCCATTGTTATTCTCTATGTGTTACATTGCCAGCATATTCCATGTGCTGACCCGTTTTCGGGCTGCAACGTTTCATGTTGCAGACTTTTCAGACGACGAGTAAGATGCTTTAGGTCGTGGTTCTATACTCAGTGATGCCGTTGGAGTTGATGGACTCGCTTATCTTCCAAGCTTTCTGCTGTTATCGTTTTAGATGGCCTTAAGCCATATTTATTTCAATAAGTTCTCTTTTGAGACATTCGATGTAATAAGTGTGTGATTGCTACTCTGTTATAAATCCTCCAACTACTGTGTGGTGTCAGCATTACTGATCCAGGGATGACACTGAGCACAGAGATCAGACTGTTTGAGATCTGGTAGCTACAAAGGTGGTATTAGAGCACACGTTGACTGTAGGACACGGCCACTAAGCTTAAGCCCTAGATCACTACTCTTTCTTCTCATTTCTGACTCCTCATCTTTTCTATTCTTTAGGATGGCGGATGCAAGGATCAAGTTCGCGCAACCAGATGAGGATTCACCTTTTGGATATCACTTGAAGGAAGCCACTAGATACCTGAACATAGGAGTACCAAGTTTCACCGGGACCTTCAACGCCACTTTACCCGAAGAGGAGTGCTGGAGGATTCAAGTCTACATTCCAGGAAGAACGTTTGCACCAGTCACAGAGCCAATAGAGTTTACCTTTGATGTACCAACATGGAGCCTAGGAAAGAGCATGGCAGCTCACATCGCCATGGGACGAATTGGAGAAGTTTACTACAACAATCTCAAGAATACTATCTACCAGATTTGTGGGCGCCGAGATGAGCATTGGGAGATGATCACCACCAGGAAGGACAGATCAATCACAGCTTATATTCAGGAGTTAAACCAACACATCCGACGCCAGGAGAATCAAATGTGCGCAGATATGGAGGAGCTACAGAAGGCTATGACCAGGATCAAAGAGCTAGAAGCAGAACTCAAGGCTACGCGTAAAGACTATATGGAAGAAATCGTCACTCTAGTAAGACAGAACGGTGACCTTAAGGAGAAGATTGGAGTATTCATGGGAGGATCAGCACCCAGAGGAGAAGAGGATGAACCTACTTGTCCAGATAATTATATCATCATTGACGACACTGACTCGGATCCCGACGACAGCGATGATGACTATGTTGATGAAGCTGGAGCAGATATCATGGAATCTGCATCGGAGCAGTTTTTCTAGTTGACCACCACAACAGTAGTAGAATTTTCCACCATTCAATTAGTTTTAGTCCAAGCACTTTTGTAACGATAGTTAGACCGTTGTATGCCCTTGTTTGAGTTGATTGGAATGATATTGTGTGTTTTTGTCTCATGTGCATATGGGTAGTGTTATCTCACTAGACCTCATTCTATTCTTAACTCTCCCCTTTAAACCCTCAGATGCCTCCAAGACGCAACCCCGAGTTTGTTTTCCTGCCAGAGATCACCCAGTTGATTCAGCAGCAGAATACCTTGATTCAAACATTGGCACAGAACCAAGGCAACAACAACAACAACCCACCACCACCACCTGTTGACCATCTGGCACGTTTCTTAAGGTTGAATCCGCCGGTGTTTTCCAGTAGCACCGAGCCGATAGTAGCAGATGATTGGCTCCGTAAGATAGGGAGGGAGTTGACCACTGCAGGATGCACAGATGGAGAAAAGGTGAAGTTTGCCGCACATCAGCTTGACGGACCCGCAGCAGCATGGTGGGAGAATTTTACAGCCACTTACCCTGTAGACACTGTCACATGGAATCAGTTCCAGCAAGCATTTTGTACTGCCCATGTTTCAGCAGGAGCTATGGCCATGAAGAAGCGTGAGTTTTGCAACTTACGCCAAGGAGGACGGACAGTTGGCTAGTATGTGGATGACTTTAGTAAGCTAGCACGTTATGCCCCAGATGACGTTGCTACGGATGCAGCTAAGCAGGAGAAGTTTCTAGAAGGACTGAATGATGAGCTGAGCATGCAGTTGATGGTAGCCACTTTCAATAACTACCAGGATTTAGTAGATCGGGCTCTCATGATTGAAGGGAAGCAGCAGCAGATTGATAATCGTAAGAGGAAGTATGCACAGGGGAAGTATAATTCTGGAGCTCAGCAGAAGCCACGCTTTACCCCAAAGTCAGGAGGACATTTTCAGCATACTCATGGAGGAGGCAGCTCGCACAATCATAATGGCACCAAGAATGGAAACGGGAATGGAGGAAGCAATGTACAAAGCCGCACCAACCCGTCAACACCATCCAAGGCAGACCTGAGCCATATCACTTGTTATAAGTACCGTAAGACTGGGCATTATGCAAATGATTGCCCAGAAGCCCAAAATGGAAATGGCAATGGAAGCTCAGGAAAGAAGCCGAACCCTTTCAACAGGGGGCAAGTGAACCACGTTACCGTGGAGGAGGTTGAAGCTCAGCCAGATGCAGTAATAGGTAAGTTTTTGGTTAAGACATTTACTGCAGTTGTTCTTTTCGATACTGGTGCATCGCATTCATACATATCAAGGGGATTTGTGGATAAATATAAATTGCCAACCCAAGCACTTAGGTCACCCATGCTAGTAACCTCACCCGGAGCAGAGTATACGGCTAGTAAATGGTGTGACCGACTGCCATTAAGGATTGGACACCATGTATTTCCCTCGGACCTAATAGTTTTGGAATCGCAAGGTTTGGATGTGATATTAGGCATGGATAGGTTGTCGAAGTATGGAGGGAATATTGATTGTGTTAGTAAGTCGATTTTGCTTACCACCCCTGAAGAAAGAAGAATTAAGTATGTATCACGGTATGAGCCGAGAAGAGCACATGTAAATTCCTTATCAGGAGTTGTGCAGGAGGAAGTACCAGTGGTGAAGGAATACCCCGATGTATTTCTAGAAGAGTTGCCAGGCATGCCACCGGATAGAGACATTGAGTTCTTAATTGAACTACTGTCAGGCACTGGGCCTATATCCAAGAGACCGTACAGGATGCCAGCCCAAGATTTGGAGGAAATCAAGAAGCAGATTGAGTTGTTGGACAAAGGTTTTATTCGCCCAAGTTCTTCACCTTGGGGATCGCCAGTACTTCTAGTGGAGAAGAAGGATGGATCATTGAGAATGGCTGTTCATTATCGCGGATTGAATGAAGTAACAATCAAGAACAAGTACCCACTACCTATGATCAATGATCTGTTTGATCGGTTGCAAGGAGCTAAGGTGTTTTCCAAGATCGATTTGCGATCAGGGTACCATCAGTTGAAGATTCGGGAGCAAGATATACCGAAAACAGCTTTTACCACCAGGTACGGGTTGTATGAGTATACCGTTATGTCATTTGGTCTAACTAATGCCCCAGCTTATTTTATGAACATGATGAACAAGGTGTTTATGGAGTTTTTGGATAAGTTCATCGTAGTGTTCATTGATGATATTTTGGTTTACTCGAAGAATGAAGAGGAACACAAGGAACACTTGCGTTTGGTACTCGAGAAGCTCAGAGAACATCAGCTATACACCAAGTTCAGCAAGTGTGAGTTTTGGTTTAAGGAAGTTGGATTTCTCGGACATGTTATATCCGGAGAAGGTATCGCAGTAGACCCCACTAAAGTTGTCATTGTGACTAACTGGGAAGCACCAACCACAGTTGGAGAGATCAGGAGTTTCCTTGGACTCGCGGGATACTACCGGAGATTTATTGAAAATTTCTCGATGATTGCGAAGCCTATGACAGAGTTGTTGAAGAAGGATACTAAGTTCATTTGGACTGAGGAGTGTGAGGCTAGTTTCCAAGAGTTGAAGAAACATTTGGTTACCTCGCCAGTATGGATTCTGCCAGATCAAACCAAGGATTATGAAGTATATTGCGACGCTTCACGTCGAGGACTTGGAGCAGTGCTTATGCAGGAGGGAAGAGTTGTTTCTTATGCTTCACGACAACTTAAGCCTCATGAGTTGAATTATGCTACACATGATTTGGAGTTAGCAGCCGTAGTGCATGCACTGAAAACGTGGAGACATTTTCTCATTGGAAATCATTGTGACGTGTACACGGATCACAAGAGTTTGAAGTACATCTTCATGCAGAAGGAGTTAAATCTCAGGCAGAGGAGATGGTTGGAGCTTATTAAGGATTATGATATGAGATTGCATTATCACCCCGGGAAGGCTAACGTTGTAGCAGACGCGTTGAGCCGCAAGAGCCATGTCAATACTCTAATGACGGGAGAAATACCCAAGGAGTTAGCCGAGGATCTTTGAGAGCTATGTTTGGAAATAGTTCCGAGAGGCTATGTAGCAGCATTGGAGATTCAGTCTACTTTGATGGATAAAATCAGAGAAGCTCAAAAGGCAGATACGGAAGTCACCTCCATTAAGGAATGGATGAGCAAGGGAAAGGCTAAAGGATTTCGTGAGGATGAGCACGATACATTATGGTTTGAGGACCGTGTTTATGTGCCCAATAATCCAAAGATCAGGAAGTTGATTCTACAAGAGGCCCATGATTCACCATACTCGATTCACCCCGGAAATACAAAGATGTATTTGGATTTGAAGGAAACTTTCTTGTGGACCGGAATGAAGAAGGATATTGCAGAGTATGTAGCAGTTTGTGATGTATGTTAGAGGGTGAAGGCAGAACATTAGAAGCCAGCTGGATTGTTGCAGCCATTGCCTATACCCGAATGGAAGTGGGATAAACTAGGCATGGATTTCATCACAGGATTGCCCAGGACTCGTTCAGGCTATGACTCGATTTGGGTTGTAGTCGATCGTTTGACAAAGGTAGCTCATTTCATCCCAGTAAAGACTACCTACAGCAGTCTCGATCCGCCGCCGCCGCCTCGATCCGCGTGCCGAAGGTTTTTTAAAAAAAGCCGGGCGGTTTTATTACTGTTTTTTTCGGTTTTTTTAGTTTTGTTTTATTTAATTTTTGGATTTTTTCCGGTTTAGGTTAATTGGCGGACCTTCGTTCGTTAGTTCGTTATAATGAACGCTTTCGTCAGATTCGTTTAGTTAACGAACGTTCGTTCGTTAACCCGTTCGTCGTTTTTCTTTTTCTCGGATTTAATCCGCGATTTTTCTGATCGCGATTCCTGATCCGATTTTCGTTTTAGTATAACTTTTCGCTCGTTTATCGGAATCAGGCGATTCAAGCGCCTGGAGTTTCGTCTTGAAACCCTCTTTCCGAATAATCTACTTAAACAAGTTTTTGCTTCTGTAAAATTTGACTTAGATCCAGATTAGTAAAACGAAGCTGTTTTCTTTCGCCGTTTGACTTTCGTTGCTTTATTCGATTTGTTTCTGTGGCAAAACTGGAGTTCTTAAGTTGAACAATCTGGTTAGATCTTTTATTCGAGTTTTACCTGTGCATTTAGATGAGTACTTATTGTATGCTTGTTTGTTTGTCTGCGATAGAATACCCGGAGTGCGCCACCTGTTACTTCGAGTCTCTAGGTCTCGCGGATCATCAGCAAGGCAAGTAACACTTGATCATACCTTTCTACCACCCAGTTT
Organism: Triticum timopheevii; assembly: GCA_963921465.1. Classification (NCBI taxonomy): domain Eukaryota; kingdom Viridiplantae; phylum Streptophyta; class Magnoliopsida; order Poales; family Poaceae; genus Triticum; species Triticum timopheevii. The sequence goes on from OY997274.1 coordinate 379,531,896, forward strand.
TTATGCATTACACCAATCCTCAAACAATGCATGATTAGGATCTAATTAAATTGTGGGTTGGGAAGTAGATGAGGTAGTACCTATTACCTGTTTTATTATCAAACCTTTGGGAGTTACTTCTACGTTTGCTTAATATGCCATGCTATGCTAGTAGACGTGGATTGGGTGAGTGAATGTCCATGAAAGATGTGAGATTGTTAATTACTGGTTTATTTAAGGTGGCAACTTAAACACACATCTGGGTGGATTGAGGCACCTGTTTTCTAGCAGGACTTGCCTGTATTTTTTCGGACTGCCACCCAGGCTCAAAGGGATCATGAGATTATTCAAACTAGAAACTTCCGTGTGCAGCCAAATGCTATTATGGGCTCTAGCATAGTTGAATAAGTTGTGCGAACTCTTACGGGGTGGACTAGCAGATGTAGGGGATGTAGGTTGGTACGGTCTACCCCTCTTGTAAGGTGCTAGCGCTTCTGAAAGACTATGTCTCGGTCATCCGTTTCTCAAACACCATGTAGTGCGGGAAACCAAGCAGAGGCGATCGAGTCATGTGGGGAAAAGTGCACAAACCTCTGCAGAGTTTATAAACTAATCATGGTTAGCCGTATCCCCGGTTATGGACATCTTGAGTATATAGTACTTGATTTTCCTATGAATCTCATCATGTTACTTCTAATTTAATACTGTTGGGTTTTAATGAGTACTTTTTAATTGGGATTGAGAATGCTGTCAACCATTCTCAGTATTTCACAACCACCATGATAGTTAAATAACTTTATTCCTTTGCAGTAGGGAAAAATTGGCTTTATGCAAAAACTGTAACCATAGAGCTTTACCACCAGCCAAATATGCATGTAGTATAGCCGATTTCCATTGTTATTCTCTATGTGTTACATTGCCAGCATATTCCATGTGCTGACCCGTTTTCGGGCTGCAATGTTTCATGTTGCAGACTTTTCAGATGACGAGTAAGATGCTTTAGGTCGTGGTTCTATACTCAGTGATGTCGTTGGAGTTGATGGACTCGCTTATCTTCCAAGCTTTCCGCTGTTATCGTTTTAGATGGCCTTAAGCCATATTTATTTCAATAAGTTCTCTTTTGAGACATTCGATGTAATAAGTGTGTGATTGCTACTCTGTTATAAATCCTCCAAGTACTGTGTGGTGTCAGTATTACTGATCCAGGGATGACACTGAGCACAGAGATCAGACTGTTTGAGGTCTGGTCGCTACACCAAATATGTCAAAACCCTAAACTCCAACTAGGCCCCACCGATATTTTCTATCCAGAGCCACTGAGTTCATATGACATAGCCACAGCCAGAAACCCTAACCGTTAAGTCTCACCAATCAGATCTTGGTCTCACCGAGATGGCCTTGCCAACTCCATGATATCAGTTGCAATTATTTTGGTCTCACTGAAATAACATTCGGTCTCACAGAAATAGCAATCGGTCTCATCGAGATGGCTTGACCAACTCTCTATTGCATTATTGCTTCACTTCGGTCTCGCCAAGATGATGCAATCGGTGCCACCGAGACATGGTTTTCCCTAAGTCCAAGCACATCAGTACCACCGAGTTGTTCCGGTCGGTCCCACCGAGGTTCCTAACACTCACATCTTTGAACTAATCGGTGCCAGCAAGTTTAACCATTAGGTCCCATCGAGATGAGTCAAATGTGTGTAACAGTTGGATTTTGTGTGGAGGCTATATATACCCCTCCACCCCCTTCTCCATTTGTGAGAGAGCCATCAGAACATGCCTACACGTCCACCATACATTTTCTTAGAGAGAACTACCTACTCATGTGTTAAGATCCAGAGATTCCATTCCTACCATTTGAACCTTGATTTCTAGCTTTCCCCAAGTTGCTTTCCACTCAAATATTTCTTCCACTATAGCCAAATCGGAGAGAGAGAGAGAGAGAGAGAGAGTTGAGGTTGGGGAGACTATCATTTGACGCACAAGAGCAAGGAGTTCATCATCAACACACCGTCTGTTACCTTTTGGAGAGTGGTGTCTCCTAGATTGGTTAGGTGTCGCTTGGGAGCCTCCGTAAAGATGTCGAGTTGAACCAAGAAGTTTGTAAAGGCAAGGAGATCGCCTACTTCATGAAGATCTACCCGAGTGAGGCAAGTCCTTCGTGGGCGATGGCCATGGTGGGATAGACAAGGTTGCTTCTTTGTGGACCCTTCGTGGGTGGAGCCCTCCATGGGCACGCGCAATTGTTACCCTTCGTGGTTTGAAGTCTCCGTTAACGTGGACGTACGATGGAACCACCTATCGGAAGCACACCAAAAATCTCCGTGTCTCCATTGTGTTTGCCTTCTCTAAACCTTTCCCTTTACCTTCATATGACATGTTCTACTTTCTGCTACTATACTCTTAGAATTGCATGTGTACGTTGATTCCTTGATTTTTGCTAATTGCTAAAATCTGCCAACAACTAAAATTGGGAAAATGATAGTTTTTTATTTGGTCAAGTAATATAATGACCCCCCAAGATATACTTTTGATCCTACACCATCACAAATCTAGTTGGCCTAACCAAATCAAATTTCAGAGAAGAAATACACGGCTATAATAATCATGCATATAAGAGATCAAAGAAGACTCAAGTAATATTCATAGATAGAACTGATCATAAACTCGCAATTCATCGGATCCCAACAAACACACCGCAAAAAGTCATTACATCAAATAGATCTCCAAGAACATCGAGGAGAACATTGTATTGAGAATCAAAAAGAGAGAAGAAGCCATCTAGCTACTGCCTACGGACCCGTAGGTCTGTGGTAAACTACTCACACATCATCGGAGGAGCACCAATGAGGATGATGAACCTCTCTGTGATCATGTTCCCCTTTGACAAGGTGCGGGAAAGGGCCTCTAGATTGGATCTTGTGGTTCTAGAACTTAAGGCGGCTGGAATTGTGTTTCGTCATCTCCCCTGGGGTTTATGGAATATTTGGGAATTTGTAGAGCTGGTAGGCAGTGGAAAGGAGCTCCGTGGGCCCCACCTCCACCAGGGCACGCCTGGCTCTCTAGCGCGCCTTGGTGTCTCGTGGGCCCCACGGCCTCCCCTCGGGCACTTCCTTGGCTCCCAAGTTGTCTTCTGAGTAGAAAAACATTTGATATGGATATTTCGCGAAGTAAAAACAAGCAAAAAATAGCAACTAGCACTTGGCACTATGTCAATAGGTTAGTCCCAAAAAATGATCTAAAGTTTCTATAAAATGAATATAAAACACCCAAGAATGATAATATAATAGCATGGAACAATCAAAAATTATAGATACGTTGGAGACGTATCAGCATCCCCAAGCTTAATTCCTGCTCGTCCTCGAGTAGGTAAATGATAAAAAACAGAATTTTTGATGTGGAATGCTGCCTAACATGTTCATGACATATTATTTTCTTTTGTAGCATTTACATTTGGAATTTTATATGGTTCAAAGCAATAGTCTATATTTGACATGAAGATTTCAATACTCAAGCATATCAACAAGCAACCATGTCTTTCAAAATATCAACACTAAAGAAAGTTATCCCTAGCTCATCATGCTCAATCATTGATCCATTCATGAAAGACACTCGAATATTAGCTACATCCAATGCATAAGTATGGTCATAGTGCTCCCTAGTTGGTGCTTTATAAGAGAAGATGGAGACTCAATTTTTTTTGCATAAAGTAAATAGATAGGCCCTTCACAGAGGGAAGCAGAGATTTGTAGAGATGCTAGAGTTCAAAGCTTAAATTGAGAGATAAAAAATATTTCCGGGAGGCATACTTTTCCCGTCAATGAAAACGACCGAGTAGTTCCCAATACTTTCCATGCTAGATGCATCATAGGCGGTTCCCAAACATAAAATAAAGTTTTTTTTTACCTTTTTCCACCATTCTTTCACAATCCATGGCTAGCCGTATCCACGGCTGCCTTCCATACCAACTCTTTCCAAGGAATTTATTATTTGACAACATAAAATAGATTTCTTTTTCATTTCCGAACTGGGCATCCCTATTACCGCCACACTCTTGTGCAATGACAAGTGAATAAACAATCATCTTGAGAATAACACATCTAGCATGGAAAAATATTGGCCACCCCCTGCCGCTTCATGAGCGGTAGGGCACACAAAAAGAAAATTCATTTTGAAAATGAGAGATGGCACATAAAAATTTACTTGGAACGTCATGGAAATACCACATATAGGTAGGTATGGTGAACTCATTTGGCACAACTGGGTTTAAGGATTTTGGATTCACAAGTAGTATTCCCACTTAGTACAATGAAAGGCCAGCAAATAGATTGAGAAGCAACCAACCAAGAAAAGAAAATTCACATAAATGAGCATTGAGAAAAACTAACACCGAATAATGCACCACAAGTAGGATGTAATTTCATTGCACAACTATTGACTTTCGTGCTTACATAGGGAATCAGAAACCTTAACACCAATATTCTTGCTAAAGCATAGTTACTCACCAACATAACTCACATATTACTATCATCATATCTCAAAACTAGTACAAAGAATCAAGTTTTGTTTGTCCAATGATCTTCATGAAAGTTTTTATTATATCCCTCCTGAATATCTATCACTTTGGGACTAGATTAAGATATTACCATTGCTTATGACAAGCTCTCAAACAAATTTAAGGGAAGAACATGATCATAAATTTTTTTGTCTCAAAATAATATAAGTGAAGCATGAGAGAATATCTTCAAAAACTTACTAACTCTCAAATTAATCTAAGTGAAGCATGAGAGTATTTCGTCAAAAATAATTAAAGCACCACCGTGCTCAAAAAGATATAAGTGAAGCACTAGAGCAATTCCATAGCTCAAAAAATTTAAGTGAAGGAGTAGAGCAATTCTAACAAATCATAGCATCATTTTGGCTCTCTCAAATAGGTGTGTCCAGCAAGGATGATTGCGACAAACTAGAAAGCAAAACAAGCAAAGACTCATACTCCCTTCGTCCGGAAATACTTGTCCTAGAAATGGTTGCATCTAGACTTACTTTAGTTATAGATACATCAATCATATCAATTTTTAGGACAAGTATTTCTGGACGGAGGGAGTAAAACTCATGGCATGTGACGAATAAAAATATAGCTCCAAGTAGAATTACCGATGGTTGTTAGAAGAAAGAGGAGATGCCTTCCGGGGAATCCCCAAGCTTAGTTGCTTGGTTCCCCTTAAATATTTCCTTGGGGTGCCATGGGCATACCCAAGCTTAGGCTCTTTTTACTCCTTATTCCTTCATCCATCATGATCTCACCCAAAACATGAAAACTTCAGTCACACAAAACTCAACAAAACCTTCGTGAGATCCATTAGCATAATAAAGCAAATGACCACTTTAAGTACTATTGCAAACTAATTCATATTTTATTATTGCATTATACCTATTGTATTCTAACTTTTCCATGGCTTATACCCTCCAATACAATCCATAGATTCATCAAAATAAGCACACAGTGCAAAGAAAATAGAATCTGCCAAAAATAGAATAGTCTATAGTAATCTGAACTTCAACCAACGCATGTAACTACAATTTTTTTGAAAAATTAGGACAGCGTATGAAATTCGTATATCAATCGTGAGTAAGAAATTTAGATTTTTTTTGTCGATTCTGTGATTTTTAAAACTTTATATATACTAGACGCAAAAGTTTCTGTTTTTCAATAGGATCAAATCAACTATCGCCCAACATGATCCTAAAGGCTTTACTTGGCACAAACACTAATTAAAACGTAAAAACACAATCATAAGAGTAGCATAATTGTGTGAACACACAAAAACAGAAAAAAGGTAAAAAAATTATTCATTGAGTTGCCTCCCAACAAGTGCTATCGTTTTACCCCCTTAGCTAGGCATAAGCAAAGATTAAAGTATTGTCATCTTTAGTTTTCTTTTCCATAGATGGGTTTTTGTCAGGAGGTTTCTTAGATATAACTTGAAATGCATTGTCCATAGAGGTTTTAGCATTATCAAGTTGCCCATCTTTGTATCCCCTTTGATTCCCGGCTACAATCCAAGAATGTTGTTGGTTAACATCATTAAAGACTTGTTGGATCATATCCAAAACAGGAATTTATTTCTTAAGACTCTTCTAAAAAAATTGATTGTTACCAAGCAAATGTCTTAAAACATAATCACTATTGTAAAGGATCTCATCTATTATCGGTTTCTCACGGCTCATACCACAGAAATCAAAAAAATTCCAAGCTTCCCATACTATATGATCAAATTCAATGATAAGAACAAGGATCGCTATCTTTTTAGCTTTCAGATCCTTTATAATGGGTAGCTCATAAAACAATCTTTGCAAGGTAGGATGAGTACGAATAAATCTATTTTCAAGTTTCAGAACTAGTGCTGAAATAGCTTCGCATAAGTTTTAGTCCTCATAAGAATAGGAGCATCATCACAAGTCAAAGTTCCAACACAATTAAAGGAATTCTTGGATGGTTTCTTTTCCTATAATGTTCCCTTGTCCCAAAACAAAAGTTTTAGCATCCAGACTGCCAAAACGTCCAATTTTAGGAGTTCTGCCATCATCTATCTCTGCCATACCGAAGTCACTCATGATTTTGGGGACAAGGCAAACAAAAACAAAGGAAAATATTTTTTGCGAAGTGATGGATATGAAAAGGGGAGGAAAATAGCAAATAATGTAAATTGGAAGGAGATGAGATTTGTGATTAGGAACCTGACAGATGTTGATGATGTCTCCCTGGCAACGGCGCTCGAAATTCTTCCTGATTGCTTTTATCTGCGTTGGTATTTCCCCAAAGAGGAGAGGATGATGCAGCATAGCAACGGTAAGTATTTCCCTTAGTTATGAAACAAAGGTTATCAATCCAGTAGGAGAACCAAGAAACACGATGTAAACAGTACCTGCACAAAAAGAACAAATACTTGCAACCCAACATGTAAGAGGGGTTGTCAATCCCTCACAGGTAATAAGATAGATAAAATTGTATGAGATTGGATAAATAGATCTAGCAAAAACACACAAAAAATAAGTAAAGAAAAAGTGCAACAAGGTAATTTTCGATTTTCGGAATAATAGATATGAAAACAATATGATAGACACTAGACCCGGGGGCTGTAGATTTCACTAGTTGCTTCTCTGGAGAAAATAGCATACGGTGGGTAAACAAATTACTATTGGGCAATTGATAGAAGAGGAAATAATCATGACTATATCCAAGGCAATGATCACGTATATAGGCATCATGTCCAAGATCAGTAGACCAACTCTTGCCTGCATCTACTACTATTACTCGACACATCGACTGCTATGCAGCATGCATCTAGTGCATTAAGTTCATGGAGAAGTGGAGTAATGTAATGAGAACGATGACATGATGTAGACAAGATCTATTCATGTAGGAATAGACCATCACTTTATCAGTAATAGCAATGATACATGCGTGCCTCACTACCCCTTCTGTCACTGGGTGAGGACACCGCAAGATCGAACCCATCACAAAGCACCTCTTCCCATTGCAAGCAAAATCAATCTAGTTGGCCAAACCAAACCAAAGTTTCAAAGAAGAAATACGAGGCTATAATAATCACGCATGTAAGGCATCAAAGAAGACTCAAACAATATTCATAGATAGAACTAATCATAAACTCGCAATTCATCGGATCCCAACAAACACACTGCAAAAAGTCATTACATCAAATAGATCACAAAGAACATTGAGGAGAACATTGTATTGAGAATCAAAAAGAGAGAAGAAGCCATCTAGCTACTGCCTACGGACCCATAGGTCTGTGGTAAACTACTCACGCATCATCAGAGGAGCACCAGTGAGGATGATGAACCACTCTGTGATCGCGTTCCCCTCCGGCAAGTTGCCGGAAAGGGCCTCTAGATTGGATCTCGTTGTTCTGGACCTTATGGCGGCTGGAATTTTGTTTCATAAACTCCCCTAGGGTTTCTGGAATATTTGGGAATTTATATATCTGAGAGGCGGTGGAATGGAGCTTTATGGGCCCCACCACCCACCAGGGTGCGCCTGGCTCTCTAGCATGCCCTGGTGTCTCATGGGCCCCTCAGGCCTCCCCTCAGGCACTTCCTTGGCTCCTAAGTTTTCTTCTAAGAAGAATAAAATTCCAAAAAAATTTGCTGTGTTTGGACTCCGTTTGATATGGATCTTCTGCGAAGCAAAAAACAACAACTGGCACTTGGCACTATGTCAATAGCTTAGTCCCGAAGAATGATATAAAGTTGCTATAAAATGAATATAAAACATCCAAGAATGATAATATAACAGCATGAAACAACAAAAATTATAGATACGTTGGAGACGTATCAACATAACATAAGCCACAATAACACTGATCTCGTATTTTAACCGAGACAACAGGCATGCCAACAATGGGTCTATTTTTATCTTTTTCATCGGGTTTAGCAATTCTAGTGACTTCATCACAGAAATAAATAACATGCTCATCAATAGTTTCAACCAAGAGATCTTTAACCATATCAATATTAGGTTCAACTTTAATTTGTTCAGAGGGTGTATGTGTTCTTGTATGACTTTTGCAAACCACAGATGAAGCTTTAGCATGTTCTTTTATCCTAACAGGAAAAAGGGGTTTCACAATATAAGTAGTAGGAATAACTGGATCAACATTACAAGTAATAGTTTCTTCTCTATGTTCAATGGGTTCTACTATTTTTACTTCGATAGGAGGATGATATTTTAACCACTTCTCCTTAGGGCGATCAACATGAGTAGCAAATGATTCACAGAAAGAAGCTACTATCTCAGAGGCAAGTCCATATTTAGTGCTAAAATTATGATGTAGCGACCAGACCTCAAACAGTCTGATCTCTATGCTCAGTGTCATCCCTGGATCAGTAATGCTGACACCACACAGTACTTGGAGGATTTATAACAGAGTAGCAATCACACACTTATTACATCGAATGTCTCAAAAGAGAACTTATTGAAATAAATATGGCTTAAGGCCATCTAAAACGATAACAGCGGAAGGCTTGGAAGATAAGCAAGTCCATCAACTCCAACGACATCACTGAGTATAGAACCACGACCTAAAAGCACCTTACTCGTCGTCTGAAAAGTCTGCAACATGGAATATGCTGGAAATGTAACACATAGAGAAATACAATGGAGATAGACTGTACTACATGCATATTTGGCTGGTGGTAAAGCTCTATGGTTACAGTTTTTGCATAAAGCCAGTTTTTCCCTACTGCAAAGGAATAAATTTATTTAACTATCATGGTGGTTGTTAAATATTGAGAATGGTTGACAGCATTCTCAATCCCAATTAAAAAGTACTCATTAACACCCAACAATATTACATATAGTAACATGATGAGATTCACATGATAATCAAGTACTAGATACTCAAGATGTCCATAACCGGGGACACGGCTAACCATGATTAGTTTATACACTCTGCAGAGGTTTGCGCACTTTTCCCACAAGACTCTATCGCCTCCGTTTGATTCCTCGCACTACATGATGTTTGAGAAACGGATGACCGAGACATAGTCTTTCGGAAGCACTAGCACCTTACATGTGGGTAGACCGGTACACCTACTTTCCCCTACATCTGCTAGTCTACCTGTAAGAGTTCGCACAACTTAGTCAACTATGCCAGAGCCCATAATGGTTTGTGGCTGCGCACGTATGTTTCTAGTTTGAATAATCTCATGATCCCTTTGAGCCTGGGTGGCGGTCCGAAGAAATACAGGCAAGTCCTGCTAGAAAATAGGTGCCTCAATCCACCCAGATGTGTGTTCAAGTTGCCACCTTAAATAAACCATTAAATTACAATCTCACATCTGTCATGGATACACTCACCCAATCCACGTCTACTAGCATAGCATGGCATAATAAGCAAACGTAGAAGTAACTCCCAAAGGTTTGATCATAAACAGGTAATAGGTACTACCTCATCTACTTCCCATCCCACAATTTAATTAGATCCTAATCATGCAATGTTTGAGGATAGATCTAATGCATAAAACTGGGTAGTAGAAAGGTATGATCAAGTGTTACTTGCCTTGCTGATGATCCGCGAGACCTAAAGACTCGAAGTAACAGGCGGCGCACTCTGGGTATTCTATCGCAGACAAACAAACAAGCATACAATAAGTACTCATCTAATGCACAGGTAAAACTCGAACAAAAGATCTAACCAGAACGTTCAACTTAAGAACTCCGGTTTGCAAAAAGAATCAAATCAAAAGAAGCAACGAAAGTCAAACGGCGAAAGAAAACAGCTTCGTTTTACAAATCTGGATCTAAGTCAAATTTTACAGAAACAAAAACTTGTTTAAGTAGATTATTCGGAAAGAGGGTTTCCAGACGAAACTCCAGGCACTTGAATCGCCTGATTCCGATAAACGAGCGAAAAGTTATACTAAATCGAAAATCAGATCAGAAATCGCGATCAGAATATAACCGCGGAAAATCCGAGAAAAAAGAAAAATGACGAACGGATTAACGAATGAACGTTCGTTAATTTAACGAATCTGACGAAAAGCGTTCGCTAAGATGAACTAACGGACGAACGTCCGCTAATTAACCTAAACCAAAAGAACCGAAAACTAAAATAAAACGAATCTAAAAAAACCGAAAAAAAACCGTAAAGAAAAACCGCCCGATTTCTAAGAAAACCGGCGGCACGCGATTCGAGGCGGCGGCGAACCTCGGGATGCGGGGCGGCGGGGCGGCGGCTCCGGCGGCGGCGGCGGTGGCTGGCGACGGCGGCGGCTAGGGTTTCGCGGGTGGGCCGGCGGCGAAACGGGCTGGCGGGGCGGGGCGAGCTGGCGGGCTGGCGTTGGGGTCCCGCGCTTTATAAAGCGCCCCCCGAGCGGAGTCCCGCTCGGGTACGGCCCGGAGTCGGTGCGCGCGCGTTTTTTTAAACATTACGCTCGGTAGAAAAATAAAAAGAAATACTAAACGGACTCCAAAAATCCCGAAATAAAATTTCCCCGACTTCTAAAATCAAGACGGATTAAATGAACATTTATTTGGGGCCTAAATGCAATTTTGAAAAACGCGCATTTTTCCTAAATTCAAATAAAAAGCGAAAAACTCCAAAATAAATCTTATTTGATTTTTTATTAAATCTTCATTATTTCTTTATTTTGGGAAAGTCATTTTATTCCCTCTCTGAATTTTTAGTAGTAGAAATAATTGAAGATAAAATAAATAAAATCAATGGTCCTATTTTCAAAATTTGAGAAAAACCCCAAATATGAAAATAACGAAATCCCCAACTCTCTCCGAGGGTCCTTGAGTTGCGTAGAATTTCTAGGATCGAGCCAACAATGCAATAAAAATATGATATGCATGATGATCTATGTATAACATTCCAAATTGAAAATTTGGGATGTTACAAACCTACCCCCCTTAAGATGAATCTCGCCCTCGAGATTCGGGTTGGCTAGCAAATAGGTGAAGGTGGTCCTTGAGCAGATCTTCCTTTCGCTCCCAGGTGGCTTCCTCCTCAGTGTGGTGGCTCCACTGAACTTTGCAAAACTTGATAACCTTGCTGCCGGTAACTCTGCTGGCAAAATCCAAAATCTTAACAGGTTTCTCTTCGTAGGTCAGATCTTCTTTCAACTGAATCATTTCCAATGGCACCGTATCTCTCAGTGGTATATCAGCCATCTCTGCGTGACACTTCCTCCACAGTGTGGTGGCTCCACTAAACTTTGCAAAACTTGATAACCTTGCTGCGGGTAACTCTGCTGGCAAAATCCAAAATCTTAACAGGTTTCTCATCGTAGGTCAGATCTTCTTTCAACTGAATCATTTCCAATGGCACCGTATCTCTCAGTGGTATATCAGCCATCTCTGCGTGACACTTCTTCAACTGTAAAACGGGCTCCCGAGAGGTTTTTGGTGGCTACAGAGGCTTGCGGCGGCGGAACTCCCGATCTATCTTGATTTTCGATGTTTTTAGGGTACATAGGCTTATATAGGCGAGAGAAGTCGGTCGGGAGGTGCTCGAGGGGCCCACGAGATAGGGGGGCGCGCCAAATAGGGGGGGCGCGCCCCCTATATCCTGGCCTCCTCGAGGGTCTTCTGACTTGAACTCCAAGTCTCCAGGATGATATTCTTCCAAAAAATCACGACGCCGAAGGTTTCATTCCGTTTGGACTCTGTTTGATATTCCTTTTCTTCGAAATACTGAAACAGGCAATAAAACAACAATATTGGATGGGCCTCCGGTTGATAGGTTAGTCCCAAACGTAATATAGAAGTGTATAATAAAGCCCGTAATCATTCAAAACAGATAATAAAATTGCATGAATGCTTCATAAATTATAGATACGTTGGAGACGTCTCAGCATCCCCAAGCTTAATTCCTACTCGTCCTCGAGTAGGCAAATGATAAAAGAAAGAATTTATGAAGTGTGAATGCTAGAAGGTGCACAAGTTTCATCAATCATAATTTCAATCACCTTTTCTAGCATGATAATATGTCATAACAGTAGTTCATCTCATAAAACTTCTCATGATAAAGTAACAAGCAATTCACATGTCAAAGCATAGACCATAAACTTTCTTGAAAACTAGCAAACTTCATTCTTAGTCATCAAACAAGTTCAATTCATCTTATTTTCAGGAATAGCAAACTCCACATACTCAACTATCATATAGTCTTCTACAATTGCTAACACTCACGCAATACTAATGGATATGGAGTTTCAATCGGACACTGAGAAAGATAGGGGCTTATAGTGTTGCCTCCCAACGTATTCACCTTTGGGTGATGTCAACAATAATAGTTCATGCCAACTTACATCCAATTGGATATATATATCAGGATCTTCCCAACACGAGGAGCTTGCCAAAGGATAGAATGAAAAGGGAAAGGTGAAGATCACCTTGACTCTTGCATAAAATTAAAAGACATAAAGTAAAAGATAGGCCCTTCGCATAGGGAAGCAGAGGTTGTCATGCGCTTTTAGGGTTGGATGCACAAAATCTTAATGCGAATGAACGTCACTTTATATTGCCACTTGTATATGGACCTTTATTATGCAGTCCGTCGCTTTTATTGATTCCATAACAAGAGATCGTATAAAGCTATTTTGTTCACACCAAAAGATCATACATATTTAGAGAGCAATTTTTATTGCTTGCACCGATGACAACTTACTTGAAGGATCTTAGTCAATCCATAGGTAGGTATGGTGGACTCTCATGGCAAAACTGGGTTTAAGGATATTCGGAAGCACAAGTAGTATCTCTACTTGGTGCAAGGAATTTGGCTAGCATGAGGGGGAAAGGCAAGCTCAACATGTTTGAATGATCCATGACAATATACTTTAACTGAGATGTGGGAAAACGTAAACCATTATGTTGTCTTCCTTGTCCAACATAAACTCTATAGCATGTCATACTTAATGAGTGCTCCCAATTATAAAAGATGTCTAGGATAGTGTATTTATATATGAAATCTCTCTTCCTTCAATATTCTTTCATGAATTGTTCAAATGACTAATACAATGCTTGCTAACTTTCAATAAATTTACAACCTCTACTTCTTAGACATGAAGTCATTACTCCCCATGAGATAAGCAAATGAGGCATATATAATTTCATATTTATGACAATCAACTCATTCAACAATTTACTCATTGGATATAAGTGAAGCACACGAGTAAATGACAAACTACTCCAAAAAGATATAAGTGAAGATCAATGAGTAGCTAAATAATTATGTAGCTAATTTAAAGACTCTCTCTCATTAAAGAATTTCAGATCTTGGTATTGTATTCAAACAGCAAGCAAAACAAAATAAAATGACATTGCAAGGATTCCACAACTCATGTGAAGAAGCAAAAACTTAGGCTCAATCGATACTAACCGATAGTTGTTGAAGAAGAAAGGTGGGATGCCTACCGGGGCGTCCCCAAGCTTAGATGCTTGAGACTTCTTGAAATATTATCTTGGGGTGCATTGGGCATCCCCAAGCTTGAAATTTTGTGTCTCCTTAATTCCTCTCATATCATGGTTTGTCTTTTTATCAAAAGCTTCATCCACACCACACTCAACAAGAACTCGTGAGATAGGTTAGTATAAACCAATGCAAAACCTTATCATTTTCTACTGTAACAATTTACTACAATTATTATTCAACATTAAATACTAAATGCCTCTGCATATTTAATACTCCTATCCTCAAATAGAATCATTAAACAAGCAAACATATGCAAACAATGCAAGCATAACAGTAATTTGTCAAAACAGTATAGTCTGTAAAGAATGCAAGAGTATCCATACTTCCCTAACTCCACAAATTATGAAATAAAATTCTCACTGTAGTAAATTTATCATAGCTCATTATGCAAAAGGTTTCAACATTATATCATGCTCTGACTTTCCTAGGGAATTTTTGCAACAGCGGTAAACTTTCTGGTTTCAAACAGCAACATGTATACTAGCAAAATAAGCGTGGCAAAGGCTATCCTTGCTTTTTTTTATTGAAACTAAAGATGAAAAACATTATTCTAAATAACAGTAAGCAAATACTAACAAAAGAAAATGACGCTCCAAGCAAAACACATATCATGTGGTGAATAAAAATATAGCTCCAAGTAAAGTTACCGATGAACGAAGACGAAAGAGGGGATGCCTTCCGGGGAATCCCCAAGCTTAGGCTCTTGGTTGTCCTTGAATATTACCTTGGGGTGCCTTGGGAATCCCCAAGCTTAGGTTCTTGCCACTCCTTATTCCATAGTCCATCGAATCTTTACCCAAAACTTGAAAACTCCACAATACAAAACTCAACAGAAAACTCGTAAGCTCCGTTAGTATAAGAAAATAAAACCACCACTTAGGTACTGTAATGAACTCATTCTAAATTCATAATGGTGTAATATCTACTGTATTCAAACTTATCTATGGTTCATACCACTTAATACTATCCATAGATGCATCAAAATAAGCAAACAACACATAGAAAACAGAATCTGTCAAAAACAGAACAGTCTTTAGTACTATGTATAAAACATATACTTCTGGAACTACAAAAATTCTACCAAATTAGGAAGTCCTAAGAAATTTGTGTAACAATCCAGAGCAATAGGAATAAGATCAGAATCACGTTTCTGTGCTTTAACAAAACTAATTTACTGGGTGCAAAAGTTTCTGATTTTCAGCAGGATCGACACAACTATCACCAAAAGCCACCCTAAAGGTCTTACTTGGCACTTTATTGAAACAAAAGCTATAAAACATGATTACTACAGTAGCATAATCATGTGAACACACAAAAAAGTAAGGATAGATATTGGGTTGTCTCCCAACAAGTGCTTTTCTTTAATGCCTTTCTAGCTAGGCATGATGATGACAATGATGCTCACATAAAAGATAAGAATTGAAATATAACGGGAGCATCATGAAACATAAGACTAGCACATTTAAGTCTAACCCACTTCCTATGCATAGGGATTTTGTGAGCAAACAACTTATGGGAACAATAATCAACAAGCATAGGAAGGTAAAAGAAGCATAACTTTAAGATTTTCAACACATAGAGAGGAAACTTGGCATTATTGCAATTCCTACAAGCATATGTTCCTCCCTCATAATAATTTTCAGTAGCATCATGAATGAATTCAACAATATAACAAGCACCTAAAGCATTCTTTTCATGATCTACAAGCATATAAAATTTACTACTCTCCACATAAGCAAAATTCTTCTCATCAATAGTAGTGGGAGTATCATAAGAGACTTGAACACTAAAATTTGTTTCCACATTAAAAGAGTAATGTTCAGAAAAAGGGTAATCATAATCATGACAAGAGTTGTAAATAGAATCATCACTACTTTTTATAGCATAAGTTTCATCACAATAATCATCATAAGTAGCAACTTCGTTCTCATCATAATCGATTGAAACCTCTCCCAAGATAGTGGAATCACTAAATAAAGTTGACACTCTTCCAAATCCACTTTCGTATTCATCACAATAAATTCAAAATCCTCCAAAATAGTGGGAGTACTACTTCCTAAAGTTGACACTCTTCCAAACCCACTCTTAGTAATATAATCATCATAGGTAGGAGGCATGCTATCATCATAACAACTTTGCATATCAAAACTTGGGATGCTAAAAATATCATCTTCATTAAACATAGCATCCCCAAGCTTGGGACAAACATTAATTTCAGCAAATATATTCTCAAATATTTCATCCTCATCAAACATAGCTTCCCCAAGCTTGGGCCCTTTCATATCATAAGCATAATCACTCTCATCATTAAAAATATGGATAGCACCAATAGTAAAGCAATTATCATCATCACAATGAGTAGTAGGAGCAACATCATTTTGGAGGGATACCCTTTTACCTTTGTTGCTCCTTCTTTTGTTTTTCTTCTTCACATTATGTGTGGGTTCAACCTTCCTCTTTGAGCTCCTTATTGACGAGATTGGTTGGATAGAAAGCTCCTCCTCGTTACCTGATTCATCATAAGAAATAATAGGAGGATATTGGGAAGTCTCTTCCCTTTCATTAGTATTCTCATCATCTTCTATTTCCTTTCTTTTCTTTATGTAATTGGCAATATAAGGATTTTCAATGCAATTCACTGCACAATACATATAAATCTTCTCTAGATCAAAATCAAGAAATCTGTCAGCGTTCTGGGAACGGGGGTACCCAGACTTGCCTGCCTGCGGCCTGCGGCGTGGCTCAGGGAGTAGCCCAGTATGGCCCATCTTCATCAACACATGCTCAAGACCCTCGCGAGGGGCCAAGCCTCGCGGGGCGGACGATAGGAGGCTTCCTCGGGCACAGCCTCGTCAGGCTGGCTCGCGAGGAGGTGGAGAGATCAAGGCAGGGTACCTCACGAGGTGCCCGTGACGCAAGCCATGACGACCGAGGCCAGGCGGGCGCCGGCCTGCGCAGAGTCCTTGTTTCCTCTTTGGTGCAAAGGAGGCAAGCGCAGGCAGGAGTATCAAGCAAAGGCAACCATTTCGGTGCAACAAGACCAAGACCAGCAGAACGGCAGGATGGAGGTCATCGTGGAGCCCAAGCCGGAGCCACCGACAGGGTGTTTGGCAGGCGAGGACCGACTTTAGTCAGGGTAAGTGTACTAGATGTTCCCCTTCAAAATGGCCAATTGTTGGCGCCCTTCCCGCTCAATATTTGGGAAGAGGACCAAGGCCTCGCTCTATAAATAGGACTAGCCACCACAGCAGTAGGTATCTGATAGAAAGCCACCCGCAGCTAGAAATCAAATAGGCATCCAAGAGGCCACTAAACTCACCCAAGCAGTTCATCGCACCAGCCAAGAACAGCCCCTCTCGAGGCTGTTCTTCCTTGTATTATTCATCATCAGCCCCCTGAGGCAATCCACCACGCCACAAACTAGAGTAGGGTATTACACCACAATGGTGGCCCGAACTAGTATAAACCTTGTGTCCCTTGTGTTGTTCTTCGTGTAGTTTAGATCCTTGCGAGGCGACAAGACGTGGGTAGGCAGGAGGTAGGATCTCCGCGTGCACCCCAAAGTTCGAACCTTGAGGGTCTGCCGGAACCCGAAATCCGACATTTGGCACGTCAGGTAGGGGTGCACTGGAATCCGCCTTCCATCGCCCCGTGTTTCACCGCCCATCGCATCCATGTCAGACGCTCGTCGAGCCCGCGCCGAGCGCCGGGCCGTTCTAGCCACTCACGTCGCCCAGACGGCCCCCGTCGGCGGGTGCCCCCGCCGTTCCCCGTCGCCTGCCGCCAACGCCGCCACCGGCCGGTGGGGAACGAGCAGCAGGCGTCGTCCCTGCATCCTTCAGTGCAGCGAGAAGGCCACACCGCCACCCCGTCGCTGACTCTAGCCGGCTCCTCGTCCCACGCCCGTCACGCTCCTGCGGACGCGCATGTCGTGCTGCTCCTGGCGCGGGAGCTCCTGCACTACCATCCCGTCGACGACCTCTACGACGAATGGCTCGCCCGCATCACCGAGCTCATCAGCGTCGCTGGGGGCTCCCCTGCGCCATCCCTCTCGCTGCACCGCGCCCCGCCCTGCGCGGGCGACGAAGCTCCGGGGGTGCCTCAGCCGCCTCCCGCTCCAGAAGGCGCCTTGGCCCCAAGGTGCGTGGCCCCTGGACGGAACCCACTCCGTCCGGCGCCAGCACAGCAAGAGAAGAGCTGCCAGGAGATCCCTCGTCCCCAAGAAGCTGCCCGTGTGCTCCCTGCACCGGCCCGGCACGAACGCGTTCCTGCTCCTAGCGGCAGCGCACAGAGACTTCCAAGATGAAGCTGTCCGTCACCAAAGGCCTCCCGTGGGCACTGCAGGCTGCTGTGCCTTCACCGCCGAGCTGCGCAGCGTGGCCTGGCCGGGCAAGTTCAAGCCAGATCTGCCCCCGTGCTACGATGGCACGGCTGACCCTGCGGAGTTCCTCCAGCTCTATGAGCTGGGCATTGAAGCCGCCAACGGGGACGAGAAGGTCATGGCGAACTGGTTCCCCATGGCGCGCAAGGACGATGCCCGCACCTGGCTCCTGAACCTGCCTCCTGGCACGATCTCCTCCTGGGACGAGATGCGCACCCGATTCATCGCCAACTTCCAAGGCACCCGCGACCGGCGCCCGGCCATGAGCGACTTGCGCCGCATCAATCAGCAGCCAAGAGAGACCCTGCAGAAGTTCATCCAGCGTTTCAACAACGCTCGCCTTAAGATCCCTAGGGTGTCTGAGAAGGCCATCATCTCAGCCTTCTCCGACAGCGTGTGTGACATCAAGATGAAGGAGGAGCTTGCGATCCATGAAGACTTGTGCACCTCCCTGGAGCTGTTCAATTTGGCGACCAAGTGCGCTAGGGCTAAGGAAGGACACCTTTCCCTCCTTGAGCTGCCAGCTGCCGACCCAGAAGAGAAGAAGCCCAAGGTCAAGGACATGAAGCGCGAGGGGGCAGCCGTGCTTGCAGCAGAGCTGGACACCAAGCGAGGCAGGGATCAGCCTGAGTCATCCAAGGGCAGCCAGTACTGCGTGTACCACGACCTCCACACCCACAACACCAATGAATGCCAAGAGCTCAGGTCCATGCGGGACATGCGTGCCGGCCGATGCCCCGAGCGCAACGATCTGGGCTATGGTCGAGGAGGAGGAAGAGGTGGAGGACGATGGGAAGACCGTGGCCCTCGCCAAGGGTGGCGTGACCGACCTCGCGAGGACCGCTAGCAGGACCAGCCTCTCGAGGGAGGTTGGAGGGACCAGCCTCACTAGGGAGGTTGGAGGGACCAGCCTCGCGAGGATCGCCCACAAGGCAACGCAAGCCTCCCTCCTCTGCCACCACAGCCGAGGAGGAATGAAGACCATTATCAGGACGAGGGGGCTGTAGGCTTCCAGGAGCCGCGCGCAATCGCTTGCATCTTGGGCGGCGCTCAGGCCCCGGCCTCTCAGCGCATCTTCAAGTAGTTTGCTCGTGAAGTGAATGCAGTCCTCCCCAAGCTCGAGGCCACACGCCCTCTTAGGTGGTCAGCATGCGCCATCACGTTCAGCTCAGCGGATCAGCTCAAGTGCGCGGCCACAGCCGGAGTCCTCCTGATGCTTTGCTCCCCAATCATCAGCAATGTGCAAGTCACCAGGACCCTCATCGATGGCGGAGCAGGGCTCAATGTCCTATCCGTCGAGACATTCAACAATCTCCAAGTGTCATACAATCAGCTTCAGCCAACCAAGCCTTTCTCAGGAGTCACTGATGGTTCCACGGTTCCGATAGGGCAGGTCCGCCTTCCTGTTACCTTTGGGAAGCGCGACAACTACCGCACCGAGCTCAGTGACTTCGACGTCGTGCACATTCGCCTGCCGTACAATGCCATCCTCGGGTACCCAACCCTGGCCAAGTTCATGGCCGTGACTCATCACGGCTACAATGTCATCAAGATGCCAGGAAGCGGTGGAGTCATCACAGTGCCTTGTGAAGAGAGAGATGCTGTGTGTTCTCTAGAACGTGCTTTTCAAGCCGCGTCAATTGAAGACACAGATCACAGGAGCGGAAGGCTTCCCGAGGCTGTCCCTAAGAAGAACAAGACATCGCCTGGTCCGAACCCACAGGAGGCAGGCCCCTCAGGGTCCGTGCCTGTTCAGGGGGCGCCTCCTTCTGTCGCATAGGAAGGCGCGCCCAGTGCCCTCCTCGAGCAAGGCTCGGGGGCTCTCTCCTGGAGGGCCATCGACTTTGCTAAGATCACGAGGGAGGCGCTCCGGCACCACTTGGAGGCGTGTTTCAAGGCACGTTTCCCTCAGGAAGGAGCAAGGCAAGGAGGGCCAAGCCCTCAGGAGTTCGTCAGCGAGATCATTCAGGAGCTGCAGGAGTCAAGAGTCATGAGTGGCAGCCGCCTCTTACCCGCCGTGGCTCCCCATCCAGGTGAGGATGGTGGGCTGCGCGTCTGCATTGACATACCAGGACTCAACCGAGCCGCCTCTCAGGAGTGCCTCTGGCCCTCACGCGTGGGACGCTGCGAAGGTCCACCACACATCTATGTTCGCATGCCTTACGGCATGCCGAACACGGCTGCTGTGTGTCAACGCCTCATGAGGAGCAGTCTAGAGGCTCAAGCGGCCAGGCATTCCACAGTCCTAGCGGAGATGGAGATGGTCCACGAGGAGCCGCCAGCGCCTCCGGAGCCTCCCGAGGCTCCTGGGCCTGGGGGCTCGTAAAGATCGTCTTCCGCAGCACGCGCCGTCCGCTACTTCAGCATCCCTTCATCTTCAACATCATCTGGTGACATCCTTCGAGTTTCATTTTCAGCTGGGAGCGCCCCCCAGGGCTGCATCATTCCCAGGCCGCGTGGGTCCGTCCCTGCAGCATGTATCCCTTTGATTCATGTTTTAGCTTACTTTATTGGGGGCGCCCCTCGGGCTGCATTATCCCCAAGTCGCTCGGGCCCGACCCAGCGATGTTTGCCTTTTTCTGCGCCTATCTAAATGGATTCGCTCCTTCATGATTAACGTGCTTGACTTAATCGCCCGCTCGATTGACACCAACTGATGGAGCTGCTCCCTAACGGCACGACGCTTGCGCATGGGTCCGTCCTTGCAACATCGACAAACCTGAATGGCTGAACTCTGGCCGCGGCAACCTCGAAGGGCGCCACCTCACCAAGCCTTCAGTGCCTCTTCACCCTCCCAGAGCAACCAGCAGCTGGCCGGCAATTGTAACAGCAAACTCTCGCTTTTCTTGTGACGAGCTCGCAGGATCTCTTTAAGGAGCAGCGTCGGGCGAGGCCTTCGCAGCGTCTCCTTTACTCTCGTCCGTGCGAACCGCTTGCACGTTAAAGGGGGTACCTGAGCATCGCGACTCATGGACTCTTACTGGCTCTCCAGCCCTCACATCCTGGCCTTGTCCACGGCATCGTGACCTGGCATACCAGCGACGGCTGAGCTCGCTCGAGGGCCGGGACCTGAGGACGTAGAGAACGAAGGGGAGCAAAGGCGAGAGGGAAGAGGCACGTGGGGACCTCGCCAGGCAACTCCTCAGCTGCCGATGCGCGGGCCTGGCGCCGCGCCAAGGAGTGGCTTTTGACTCCCGAGATAAGTCATCCTCTGGAAATACTAGCTATCGCAACACCGACCTCGCACCTAATGCAGTCCTGTTTTGGCAACGTCACGCTCCTTTCTCACTGAACGATGGCTGCTTGAGCGCTAAAGGGGACCTCCTGAGCATCGCAACTCAGGGGCTCTTACTGGACCCCGGGCCGCTCACCTCCTGGCCTTGACCACGGCATCGCGACCTGGCATACCAGCGACGGAAGAAGCTTGCCTTGGGACCGGGACCTGTCAGCGTAGAGCATCAAGTCCTCGCGAGGTTTGAAAGGAGGAACTAAGCTAAGACGGGACGAGCATCTCACACCGCTTCACGATAAGGATCATATTAACAAATGGAACTACATGCACCTTACAAACCCCCATGGGGTGTGTTCTTCGATTCCTCGCAGGGAACAAAAGGAGCAAATCCTACAGAGCGCTAACCACACGCTCCTACGCAAGAGACGCCATCATCAACAATGGGCTGTAAGGCACGGGCGCCAACCCCATACAGATCAGTGGCGACGGCAGCCTGACGAGCCCGCCCTGCTCCGAGAGCGACGCAAGCTCGGGGGCTCGTAGCTATCATCGCTCGTCTCCCGAGTCGCGAGGAGCTCGGCGGAGTCGCTGGATCCTCCGGCACCTCCGCTGTCACCTGAGGAGCTGCTGGGGGAGCGACTGGCGAGCCTAGTCCTCGCCGGCATGGCCCCAGCCGCCTTTCTCGGGGCAGCATTCCAGCCGACGTCCTTCTGCGTCGAAGACCTTGAAGAACATCAGGGAGGTGCCATCGTACTCGAGGTGGATTACGATGGTGCCACCCGTCCTGCAAACCTGGGCGATCTCGCCCCAGCCACGGGTCATGTAGACCTTGCCCGGAGCGACGACCTCGACCTCCGCTCCGGTCGTAGGGGTACTGCAGTCAGCATGCTACAGCCAAAGCTCTACAGGCCCCCTCTGCGGGATCTCAAAGGCGAAGGAGGGAGGAAGGCTAATCCAAGACCGAGGAGGCATGGCGGCGTGAAGCACAAGCTCGCGGGAGGAGCCCTCAGCGTGAACTCTAGGAGAAACGACGCGCACCGCCGTAATCCGCCGACGGCGACGGCGCCTCTGGCGGTGCCGCTCGGCGCCTGCGCCTTCAGGACCCTCGATCCGGGCATACAAGGGCAATGGGAATCCAGGCGGCGGCCGCTCAAACCATGGCCTCGACACCTCCTGCCAAGCACCTCCTTCTCCGCGGCAAGAGACGAGTCGTTTCTTCGGTGGAAGCGGGACAGGACCCTCTCGGGGGGCCTTCCCCTTCTCTTTGGCAAAAAACCGACGGATTGGTGCCATTGGCATATGGTGGAGCGAGGACAAAGAAGAAGACGGAGAGTAGCAGGATGAGATGGACTGGAAAGGCTCACGCCGTTCCGTACATATAGTCGGGGGAGGCCAACCGCCGGCCACCGCGATCACAGGTAATCATGACCCGTTCTGCATGCAGGGACTTGTCAATTCGTGCGTTTGCCGAGGAATCGTGGGGAAGTAGGGACGCCCACGTCCAATCAACCGCCAGGCGGCGCCCAAGGCCGTAGGCTGTTGGGGCCCGCGGCGCTTCGCACTTGCCCCTTTGCTTCTCTTCTAAGCCAAGTCCAGGCGCGCCTTGGGCCCGGGGGCTACTATCGGTGTTCTGGGAACGGGGGTACCCAGACTTGCCTGCTTGCGGCCTGCGGCGTGGCTCAGGGAGTGGGCCAGTACGGCCCATCTTCATCAACACATGCTCAAGACCCTCGCGAGGGGCCAAGCCTCGCGGTGCGGACAACTGGAGGCTTCCTCGGGCACAGCCTCGTTAGGCTGGCTCGCGAGGAGGCGGAGAGATCAAGGCAGGGTACCTCACGAGGTGCCTGTGACGCAAGCCATGACGACCAAGGCCAGGCGGGCACCAGGCGGGCGCCGGCCTGCGCAGAGTCCTTGTTTCCTCTTGGGTGCAAAGGGGGCAAGCGCATGCAGGAGTATCAAGCAAAGGCAACCATTTCGGTGCAACAAGACCAAGAGCAGCAAAACGGCGGGATGGAGGTCATCGTGGATCCCAAGCCGGCATCACCGTCAGGGTCTTTGGCAGGTGAGGACCGACTTTAGTCTGGATAAGTGTACTAGATGTTCCCCTTCAAAATGGCCAATTGTTGGCGCCCTTCCCGCTCAATACTTGGGAAGAGGACCAAGGCCATGCTCTATAAATAGGACTAGCCACCACAGCAGAAGGTATCTGATAGAAAGCCACCCCGCAGCTAGAAATCAAATAGGCATCCAAGAGGCCACTGAACTCACCCAAGCAGTTCATCGCACCTGCCAAGAATAGCCCCTCGCGAGGCTGTTCTTCCTTGTATTATTCATCATCAGCCCCCTGAGGCAATCCACCATGCCATAAACTAGAGTAGGGTATTACACCACAATGGTGGCCTGAACTAGTATAAACCTCGTGTCCCTTGTGTTGTTCTTCGTGTAGTTTAGATCCTTGCGAGGCGATGAGACGTGGGTAGGCAGGAGGTATGATCTCCGCGTGCACCCCAGAGTTCGAACCTTGAGGGTCTGCCGGAACCCGAAATCCGACAAAATCTATCAAGATTAAATTTTGGAATACCCTCAGTTATACGTTTCATTTCTTCATACCCCAAAGGTAAACAATGTTCATTATGATGTGCAAGGGTAATCAAGTTATCACAATTTTTGGACACGATTCGATCATGAAACAATTTGCATTGGAGATTTAAATGACCATGTTCATTACAAAGTTCACAAGGGGCACAAAAAATATTGAATCTTTCAACACATTCATCAAGACTTTCTTGCAAACCTTTAGTTTTTAAATACTTATGCCTCTTGCAATATCTATTTTCTCTATTTGTTGTGTCCATGCAAACCCATTCTACTCCACAAAAATCAACATGCTTATAAGAGATATTTCATCATAACTAGTGCAATCATCATTAGTACTATGGATATTCAAAGAGTTCATACTAACGACATTGCAATCATGCTCATCATTCAAAGATTTAGTACCAAGCATTTCAAAGCATTCTTCTTCTAGCACTTGAGCACAATTTTCCTTTCCATCATACTCACGAAAGATATTAAAACGACGAAGCGTATGAGACAAGCTTAACTCCATTTTTTGTAGTTTTCTTTTAAAAACTAAACTAGTGATAAAACAAGAAACAAAAAGATTCGATTGCAATATCTAAAGATATACCTTCAAGCACTCACCTCCCCGGCAACGGCGCCAGAAAAGAGCTTGATGTCTACTACACAACCTTCTTCTTGTGGACGTTGTTGGGCCTGCAAATGCACAGGTTTGTAGGACAGTAGCCAATTTCCCTCAAGTGGATGACCTAAGGTTTATCAATCCGTGGGAGGCGTACGATGAATATGGTCTCTCTAAAACAACCCTGCAACCAAATAACAAAAAGTCTCTTGTGTCCCCAACACACCTAATACGATGGTAAATTGTATAGGTGCACCAGTTTGGTGAAGAGATGGTGATACAAGTGCAAAATAGATAGTAGATATAGGTTTTTGTAATCTGAAATAATAAAAACAGGAAGGTAACTAAAGAAAAAAGTGAGCGTAAACGGTATTGCAATGATAGGAAACAAGGCCTAGGGTTCATACTTTCACTAGTGCAAGTTCTCTCAACAATAATAACATAGATAGATCATATAAAAATCCCTCAACATGCAACAAAGAGTCACTCCAAAGCCACTAATAGCGGAGAACAAATGTAGAGATTATGGTAGGGTACGAAACCACCTCAAAGTTATTCTTTCGGATCGATCTATTCAAGAGTTCGTACTAGAATAACACCTTAAGACACAAATCAACCAAAACCCTAATGTCAGCTAGATACTCCATTGTCACCTCAATTATCCATGGGCATGATTATACGATATGCATCACACAATCTCAGATTCATCCAACCAAGACAAAGTACTTCAAAGAGTGCCCCAAAGTTTCTACCGGAGAGTCAAGAAAACGTGTCCCAACCCCTATGCATAGGTTCATGGGCGGAACCCGCAAGTTGGTCACCAAAACATACATCAAGTGGCACGTGAAATCCCATTGTCACCACAGATAAACACGGCAAGACATACATCAAGTGTTCTCAAATAAAGACTCAATCCAATAAGATAACTTCAAAGGGGAAACTCAATTCATCACAAGAGAGTAGAGGGGGGAGAAACATCATAAGATCCAACTATAATAACAAAGCTCGCGATACATCAAGATCGTGCCATAGAGAGAACACGAGAGAGAGATGAAACACATAGCTACTGGTACATACCCTCAGCCTCGAGGGTGAACTACTCCCTCCTCATCATGGATAGCACTGGGATGATGAAGATGGCCACCGGTGATGGATTCCCCCTCTGGCAGGATGCCGGAACGGGCTCCCGAGAGGTTTTTGGTGGCTACAGAGGCTTGCGGCGGCGGAACTCACGATCTATCTTGATTTTCGGTGTTTTTAGGGTACGTAGGATTATATAGGCGAAAGAAGTCGGTCGGGATGTGCTTGAGGGGCCCACGAGACAGGGGGCATGCCCAGTAGGGGCGCGCCTTCCTGTCTCCTGGCCTCCTCGAGGGTCTTCTGACTTGAACTCCATGTCTCCAGGATGATATTCTTCCAAACAATCACGATGCCGAAGGTTTCATTCCATTTGGACTCCGTTTGATATTCCTTTTCTTCGAAATACTGAAACATGCAATAAAACAACAAGATGGGCTGGGCCTCCGGTTAATAGGTTAGTCCCAAAATTAATATAAAAGTGTATAATAAAGCCCGTAATCATTCAAAACAGATAATAAAATAGCATGAATGCTTCATAAATTATAGATACGTTGGAGACGTATCAGTTGTCGATGAGCCGCATGCCAGCAGCAGTGGATCGAAAGAAAATCAGCTCCTCCAATCCATGAGCAACAATTTCTAGAAGCTCCAGGCGCTTCACCGCACTAGAAAGGAGAAGTTAGACTCCATGGCAGAAGTTGTCGACGCAACAGACGCAGACCTCCAAAAGCGTGTCGAGCAGACGGAGGTCTAGTTTGCCGAGGCCTGGCAAGAGTTGATGACTAGCCGGGAGCAGCTGAGCCAACATTTGGACAAGGTCATTCTGAAAAAGTCCGACATTGAGAAGGCACAGGAGGAGGTAGCTCAACATGCTGCCAAGGATGATGCTCAGCTGAGGGAACGCCGCGTCTTGCTCGACGCTCATGAAGAGGACCTTGCCGCTCGCAACGAGGCACTTGCCACCAAGCTCCACAGCAAGGATGAAGAAATTGAGAAGCTTGTCATGCAGCGGACCCAAGAGTTGGAGCAGGAGCACAAGAAGGCGCTTGATGCTCTGGCCCTGGACCATGCCGGCAAGATGACAGAAGCCGTCGATGCCGCTGAAGCTGCAAAGGCCACCAAGGGCGAGATGGCCAACAAGGTGAAGAAAACGGAGGAGGATCTAGCGAAACACGGCAAGGAGCTCTCGACGCTCAAAGACGACAAAGAGAAATTTCTCTATAGCCTGGCGGAGATGCAAACCACCATATCCGACAAGACCAAACAGCTCTCCGCAACCAATGACTCCATTGTTGACCTGAAGCTGAAGCTGACCACACTGGAGGAGTCCCTTGAGCAAAGCAGGGGTCGTGAGAAGACCTTGGCCAAGGACCTCCAAGACGAGAAGAGGCTGCTTGAGAGTGCCGCCGCTAGTTATAACGATTACGAGAAAGGCATGGGGATCTGGACTAAGCGCCTCGTCGACATCGCGGAGAGGCTCACAGCACAACTGTCCACCATGGGCCTACCGAATTTCAAGTACTCTTCCGAGGAGAGGGTGACTCCGAGCGCCAGGCTGACAAGTCCCTGAAGCTGCTGCACTCCAACTGAGCAACTCAAGTGACCGGCGAATCTCGCAAACTTTGTCGGGCTGTCCTTCAGAAGGTGCTCGTCAAGGTGGCATACAGGAACCCCGGCCTCGATCTCTCCCAAGTGCTCGATAGCTGGCCGGAGGATGCAGACCGCGAGGCGCTTGGAGAACATGTCGCGCCGATCATCTCAATGGTGGACGACATCAAGGCCAACACAGGGACTAGCCGCTCCACTTCTCCTTGCCACCACAAACTCGTGCCCAAGAGAATTTATTTTTAGTTAGAAATCTGTGTCTACTATTGTGTAATATAACTTGCCGAGTTTTGGATGAACGCTTGCTATCTTTCCTGTTTGATTCCTCCTTGTATGGTATATACACTACGCTTTATTGGGAAAACATGCCGGTGCGCGCAACCTTGCCGCGAGCGCTTTGACGAACGGATCCTTAGCAGCTTGCTAGGGGTGTTGCTGCCGGCAAGATACCTTGCCATTCTCAGCGCAGCCACCTAAACTATTTAGCGGACTTGAAACAGAGCAGGGGCACAACTGATCACGACAAGGTTCCTTCGCGTGCAGGTTTTCCATACAAGAACCGAAATTGCGCAGGGAAAAGAACTTAGCATTTTAAAAGAAATTTACTCAAAGTTTCAAAACTTAGCTTTTCATTCGTTGATGTACTAATTCCCGCAAGTTGCCACTCCGAACGTCCCCTATTGGTGTCCATACTCCACACAATCATCCTCCCCGGCAAACTTGTATGCGAGGGAATCTTCCATCCTTTTAGAAAAAGAAATAAGAGGAAATAGGAACATGGAACCTCGGCGTTTCATTAGTGGTTGCCGGAAAAAGGTGTAGTATGATGTCTTGGACAGACATGCATATAGATAAACATGGAAACTGATAAGAATTATACATACTAAAGCTTATTCAACTGCGCACAGGGTCTGCGCCTGGCTTTGTACATAGGGTTATATGCCTTGCCGGCAAGGCTAGTACAAAAGAGGGTTGCCGGGGGACCCGGCAACCACGCCTTATGGGTAAAACTTGTGAAGATATTCGATATTCGAGGAGTTTCTCACTGGGATCCCATCCAGGTCGACTGCGCCGGGCCTAGTGACTCGTATTACCCGATAAGGGCCCTCCCACTTTGATGTCAACTTCTTGGAATTCTTGCCCGACTGAACGCGCCTAAGAACAAGGTCGCCCTCCTCAAGGCTTCGGGCACCAACCTTGTGGCTATGGTAGCAGCACAAGGCTTGTTGGTAGCACGCAGCTCACACAGCAGCTTGAAGACGATCTTCCTCGAGGAGCCTGGCTTGATCTTGCTGCAACTGCTCTTGCTCAAGCTCATCATAAGCGAGCACTCGAGGTGACCCGTATATGAGTTCTGTGGGGAGAACTGCTTCCGCCCCGTATACCAGGGAGAAGGGTGTCTGGCCGGTGGCTCTATTTGGTGTCGTCCTGATTGACCAAAGAACTGCCAGCAACTCATCAATCTAGCGTCTTCCGCACTTGTGCAGCCTATCAAAAGTCCTCGTCTTGAGACCCCGCAGTACCTCAGCATTTGCCCTTTCTGCTTGGTCGTTGCTTCTTGGATGAGCAACAGAAGCAAAACATATTTTGCTGCCAAGGTCTTGGATATATTGCATGAAGGTGAGGCTCATGAACTGCGTGCCATTGTCGGTGATGACTTCATTTGGCACACCAAAATGGCAGACTAGTCGATTGCCTCCACTTCGGACCACTTTGTGAACTTGTCGATTGCAATGTACAAGTACTCAAAGCACCCGACAGCACGGGGAAAAGGTCCCCGTATGTCGAGCTCCCAGACCAAAAATGGCCAGGGATTGTCTAAAGAGCTTGGGCTAGCTGATGCAATTTCCTTGAATGAAACTAACACGCTTCACACTTGGTTACTAGTGCAGTTGCATCCTGGAGGGCAGTGGGCCAAAAGAAATCTTGCCGAAAAGCCTGGTCGTAAAGGGCTCTTGATGCTATGTGAGAGCCACATATGCCTCCATGTATCTCTACCAACAGCTCCAGCCCGTCCTCCCGAGGGATACACTTCAATTTCACACCGTTCGGTCTTTTTCTGTACAGGACATCGTCCACAAACTTGTACATATTAGACCAACGGGCTACTTTCTCTGCTTCTTCTTGTTCCTCGGGGAGCTCCCCTATTTGGAGGAACTGGACGATGTGACATACCCATGTTGGGGCCTAAGGCTCGACAGCAAGGACTAAAGGCACGTCTTCTGCCATGGGAGCAATTGTCTCTATGGCAAGGGCTCAAGGCCCTGCCGGAGTCTGTTGCCCCCCGGCAAGCTTGGCATCGTCCCAGACAACTTCCTTGTCGGCGGTGAGGGAGTCCTAGATTAGGGGGTATCCGGACAGCTAGACTGTGTACTACGTCCGGACTATTTAAGCGTGAAGATACAAGACTCAAGACTTCGGCCCGTGTCCGGATGGGACTCTCCTTTGCATGGCAGGCAAGCTTGGCGATCCAGATATTATATTTCCTTCCTTGTAAACCGACTCCATGTAAACCCTAGCTCTCTCCGGTGTCTATATTAACCGGAGAAGTTGGTCCTTAGAAGGCCGATCACAATTACATTCATACCATCATAGGCTAGCTTTTAGGGTTTATCCTCTACGATCTCGTGGTAGATCTACTCTTGTACTACCCATATCATCAATATTAATCAAGCAGGAAGTAGGGTTTTACCTCCATCGAGAGGGCCCGAACCTAGGTAAACGTCTGTGTCCCTTGCTTCCTGTCACCATCAGCCTTGACGCACAGACCGTGACCCCCTACCCGAGATCCACCGGTTTTGACACCGACATTGGTGCTTTCATTGAGAGTTCCTCTGTGTCGTCGCTGTCAGGCTCGATGGCTCGTCTCATCGTCAAGGAAGACATTACTTCGGAGGGAGCTCTGGTTGTAGGCCAGATGCTCCGACTCAGCGGCTTTATTATGGCCGCCCCATCGGTGGTTGCGCCGATGATGGCCTCTTGGGTCATCAATCATAACCTTCACGTTAGTTCGGAACTTGCCGAATAGATGGACCCAATTGAGCTCTCCTCCCTTAATGAACTCTTGGATCACATCGCCGCTCTGGGAGTCGCTACAAACTATGACCAGATTGGGCTTAAACCCGACCGAAGGGACATCAGGTCCCTGCCGGCCACCCATGAGGTAGCGATAGTGGAGGAACCACATGCGGATTGTCCCTCAACCTTGAGGATGAAATGTGTTCGGATTGCCAAACTCCTTGAGCCAAAAACCTGCTCAAAGGGAAACACGACCGAAGCCCCGGACTTAAAATCGGCCACAGGGGAACTGGGCAGTATCCCGGACTCTAAGCTGGTAAGCTCGCAACCGCCCGCGCCCTTGGGTGTTAGATCGGATCAAAATCCGGATTCCGCTAGCAACACCTACCTGGACTTAAATTGTCTCTCCCGCATCAGGCAAGAGCCCTAGGATACGGTACACCATTACTGGGCCAGATTCCTCCTTGCGCTTAACAAGGTCAAGGACTGCCGCGAGGAGAACATGGTCTCACTCTTCTGCAAAATCTACACGGACGAAGGGCTCCTTAATGCTATAAGTCACGACATAGTACACTTCGCGGACTTAACAAACATAGTATGGAAGTATTGTGCGATGGAAAGCGCTTGGAAAACCCGAACGGAATTTTGGGATAGTACTGCTCTCACCAAGACCTTTGTCCGAACAAAACGGACGGACTCTCGTAAGTTATCCGATCCAATCCCTAAGAAACCAAGGCCCGCCCCAGGGCGGGGATCCATATTGGAGGAATGGCTCGACGGGCCATGTAAGCTCCATAGTACTCCAGATACAATGCCAACTCACAGCCTTAGGGCATGTTGGATACTCCGGCAGGTGGCAAAAAGTGGCGAGGATCTTCTTGTAAGCCATAAAGCGGAACAACATCCTTCTAGCGGACACAATACGGTACTAACAGTCTTTGAGACTTTTGCCTCGAACTACAAGCGCAAGCGGGCTCATCGAAGCTCTACAGAAATTTGCCATGTGGCAAAGATAAACCCCTAGAATGACGCTGCCATAACTTTCAATGCCAGTGATGAACCTCGATTCCAGACTGTCCGGGCACCGGCCGCTCTGGTCCTCAGCCAAATCGTGGACGGCTTTCGGCTCACCAAAGTACTCATGGACGGTGGAAGCGGGTTAAACTTGATCTATGAAGAAACGCTCAATAAAATGGAAATTGATAAGGGCCGCATTGAGCAAAGTGGTACCATCTTCAGGGGAATCATCCTTACTCGGGAAGCGCGGTGTGCGGAAAAAACCACACTCGATGTGGTATTCGGTGCCCCGGAGAATTACAGGTCCGAAGAAATCACATTCCAAGTGGCTCCCTTTAGCAGCGGATACCACACCCTTCTAGGGCGAGACACGTTTGCAAGCTTTCAAGCTGTGCCCCATTACGGGTACATGAAGGTTAAAATGCCCGGGCCGAATGGAATCATCACTCTAGCCAGTGATCCGGACATCGCACTTCGCGCTGAAAACAAAACCGCAACACTAGCCCTGGAAGCACTATCTGAAGCCCTAGCGGCTGAAGAGTTAATGACACTGCGAGCCACCGTAGATAGGGACGATGTGATACTCGACAAACGACCCAAGTCCACCTCATTTAAACCTGCAGACGAGATAGTCAAATTCCAAGTCCACCCAACGGACCCCGCCAAGGTAGCATTAATCGGGACACAGTTGAGCCCCGTTATGTGCGCCGCACTGCGAGATTTCTTACGCGAGAATTGGGACATTTTCGCCTGGCACCCTTCGGACATGCCAAGCATCCCACGTCGGCTAGCCGAACACAGCTTCAATATACTGAAGGGATACAAACCGGTCAAACAAACCCTAAGGCGGTTTTCAGAACCCAAACGGCAAGCCATGGGCGAAGAGCTAGCCAAGCTGCTTGACGCCGGGTTCATCAGAGATATTAAACATCCGGATTGGCTGGCAAATTTGGTAATGGTACCAAAAAAGGACAAATCTTGGCGCTTATGCGTCGACTTCAAAGACCTCAACAAGGCCTGCCCCAAGGATCCCTTTCCCCTCCCTCGCATCGATCAAATCATCGACACCACAGCTGGACATGACTCGCTGTGTTTTCTCGACGCATACTCCAGATACCATAAAATAAAGATGACAGAGTCTGACCAAGCTGCAACAACTTTTATAACGCCATATGGCCCTTTTTGCTTCAACACTATGCCTTTCGGGCTCAGGAATGCCGGCGCAACCTATCAACGCATGATTCAAACATGCCTGGAAAAACAAATAGGCAAAACAGTGGAAGCATATGTGGATGACGTAGTCATAAAAACTAGACACATTGAAACATTAATAGATGACTTGAGGCTTACATTCGATAACCTCCAGACATACGACATCAAGTTAAATCCGGAAACATGCGTTTTCAGTGTCCCCTCGGGGAAGTTGCTCGGCTTCATTGTTTCCCATAGAGGAATCGAAGCGAATCCAGCAAAAATCTGAGCTTTGTCACAGTTGGCTATACCAACAGACCTCAAGCACATCCAGAAGCTAGTTGGATGCGTGGCCGCTTTGAGCCGCTTTATATCCAGGCTAGGAGAAAAGGCATTGCCTCTTTACCGCCTTCTTCGGTGCACCGAACACTTTGTATGGACGGTTGCAGCCGCGGCCAGACTCGATGAGATAAAGACCTTATTGGCCAGTAATCCAGTCCTAACAGCACCAAACATAGGTAAACCTATGCTACTATACATAGCTGCAACACATCAAGTGGTAAGCACAGTGCTCGTTGTCGAACGAGAGGTGAACGGATACAAGTTCCCGCTTCAAAAGCCAGTTTATTACGTATCCACGGTCCTCACCCCACGCAAATCCCGATACCCACACTATCAAAAAATAGCATAGCGGTCTTCATGGCATCTCGGAAGCTAAGACACTACTTTCAAGAGTGTTTGATTACCGTGGCCTCTGAAGTACCACTCAATGACATAATTAACAACCGCGACGCCACGGGCCGGATCGCTAAATGGGCTATCCAGCTCCTCTAGTTCGACATAATATACAAACCACGGTGAGCCATCAAGTCGCAAGTACTAGATGACTTTGTCACAGAACGGACAGAAGCCGAACTCCCTAAAGAGTATGGTGCATACTCTAACTGGATCATGCACTTTGACGGCTCCAAAATGCTGGCCGGACTGGGAGCAGGGGTAGTCCTGATATCTCCCACCGGGGACACGGTCCAATACGGCCTACAAATATTATACACACACTCCAACAATGCAGCCAAATACGAGGCTCTGTTGCATGGTCTTCGGATGGCAGTCTCTATGGGCATCCAACGCCTGGAAGTCCGCGGGGATTCGAACCTTGCAATATCACAAAAAAATGGAGACTTTCATGCCAAGGATCCGAAAATGGCGGCCTATCATAATGTCGTCCTCAAAATGTCAGCTCGGTTCAAGGGGCTCGAACTCCACCATGTGGCTCAAGAAAACAACCAAGCGGCGGACGTCCTCGCCCGCATCGGCGCTAAACGCGATCCTGTCCCACCCAATATATTCCTGGAAAGGCTGTTCAAGCCATCCGTAGTATGGGAAGGGGAGTCCGGCAATGCCAGCATGGATCCGAATACACCCTCAGACCCCGAACCATCAGACACAATCGGAGGCTCTGCCACCGAAATAACATCTTCGGCCCACGAAATCATGGTTGTAATCGCCCCGTGGACTGAGCCTTTCTTGGCCTACGTAAATAGGCAGGAGCTCCCCGAAGTCCGGCACCTCGGAGTCACGAGCATCACAAGGGACAAGGTCAGTATTCGGCTCCACCGCTGTAGGGGTAGCAGCCCCCGAGGCGGTGTCTAGCCACCCGTCCTCGATCTGGGCAGCAGGCTCCGAATTGAGGATCAGAGCGGACTCGTGTGCGGCCTCCAGGGCACTGTCCGGCAGCAGAGCTAAATCATGCCCATCATGACAGTGCGGCGCGCTCAGTTGTGGCTCGAATCCGTCGAAGATCAAGTCTCCGCGGATGTCAGCCGTGAAGTTCAGGCTTCCAAATCTGACCTGATGGCCAGGGGTGTACCTTTCAATCTACTCCAGATGTACAAGCGAATTGGCCCGCAGTGCAAAGCCGCCGAATAGGAAAATCTGTCCGGGGAGAAAAGTCTCACCCTGGACCGCGTTGTGGTCGATGATCGAAGGAGCCATCAAGCCTATCGGTGACGACACAGAGGAACTCTCAATGAAAGCACCAATGTCGGTGTCAAAACCGGCGGATCTCGGGTAGGGGGTCCCGAACTGTGCGTCTAGGCGGATGGTAACAGGAGACAAGGGACAGGATGTTTTTACCCAGGTTCGAGCCCTCTCGATGGAGGTAAAACCCTACTCCTGCTTGATTGATATTGATGATATGGGTAGTACAAGAGTGGATCTACCACGAGATCAAGGAGGCTAAACCCTAGAAGCTAGCCTATGGTATGATTGTTGTTGTGATTGTTGTCCTATGGACTAAAACCCTCCGGTTTATATAGACACCGGAGAGGGCTAGGGTTACACAGAGTCGCTTACAATGGTAGGAGATCTACATATCCGTATTGCCAAGCTTGCCTTCCACACCAAGGAAAGTCCCATCCGGACACGGGACGAAGTTTTCAATCTTGTATCTTCATAGTCTTGGAGTCCGGCCGATGATGATAGTTCGGCTATCCGAACACCCCCTAGTCCAGGACTCCCTCAGTCACTTTTATTGCTTCCACAACAAGATCGTACAAAGCTTATTTTCTCTGCACTAATAAGTCATACATATTTAGATAGCAATTTTTATTGCCTGCAACATGACAACTTACTTGAAGGATCTTACTCAATCCATAGGTAGGTATGGTGGACTCTCATGGCAAAACTGGGTTTAAGGATATTTGGAAGCACAAGTAGTATCTCTACTTGGTGCAAGGAATTTGGCTAGCATGAGGGGGAAAGGCAAGCTCAACATATTTGGAAGGTCAATAATAATATACTTTAACTGAGATGTGAGAAAACATAAACCATTACGTTGTCTTCCTTGTCCAACGTCAACTCTTTTAGCATGTCATACTTAATGAGTGCTCCCAATCATAAAAGATGTCCAAGATAATTAATTTGTATGTGAACCTCTCTTTCCTTATTACTTCCTATTAATTGCAACGATGACCAAAGCTACGTTTGCCAACTCTCAACAACTTTTATGCCTCATACTCTTTATATGTGAAGTCATTACTATCAATGTTATAAGCATATGAAACATATAGAAATTCAGATTTATGACATTCAATTCATTCCCCCATTTATTCATAGGATATACATGAAGCACATGAGTAAATGACAAACTATTCCAAAAGATATGAGTGAGGGACACTGAGTAGTCAAATAATTAACTAGCCATGGGAGGGTTCCTTTTTTATTCAATATTTCAGATCCAATGACTTTATTCAAACAGCAAGTAAAATTGAAAATACTCTCCAAGCAAAACACATATCATATGATGAATAAAAATATAGCTCCGAGTAAGGTATACCGATAGTTTTGAAGACGAAAGAGGGGATGCCTTCCGGGGCATCCCCAAGCTTAGGAGCTTGAGTCTTCCTTGAATATTACCTTGGTGTGCCTTGGTCAACCCCAAGCTTAGGGTCTTCCCACTCCTTATTCTCCTCCTATCGATATCTCACCCAAAACATGAAAACTTCAACCACACAAAACTTAATGGAACTTCGTGAGATAGGTTAGTATGATAAAGAGTAAACCATTCACGTTGGTGCAGTAAAAGACAAGTTTCATAATTGTTTTCACACAATGCCTACTGTACCATATCATTTCTACAATTTATATTGCGAAATATAAGCCATAGAAACTAGAAAGCAAGCAAACTATGCGATGAAAACAGAATCTGTCAGAAACAGAACAGTCTGTAATGATCTGAAAATTAACCATACTTATGCTACTCCAAAAATTATGAAATAAATTGGTGTACGTGAGTAATTTGTCTATTAATGTTCTGAAAAAAGAATCAACTCAAAATCACTCTTATGTAAAAAATGACAGCTAATCTCGTGAGTGCAAAGTTTCTGTTTTTTACAGCAAGATCACATTAACTCTCACCCAAGTCTTCCCAAAGGTCTTACTTGGCACTTTATTGAAACAAAAGCTATAAAACATGATTACTACAGTAGCTTAATCATGTAGACACACGAAACAGTAAGGGTAAATATTGGGTTGTCTCCCAATAAGCGCTTTTCTTTAATGCCTTTTAGCTAGGCATGATGATTTCAATGATGCTCACATAAAAGATAAGAGTTGAAACATAAAAAGAGCATCATGAAGAATATGACTAGCACATTTAAAACTAACCCACTTCCTATGCCTAGGGATTTTGTGAGCACACAATTTATAGGAACAAGAATCAACTAGCATAGGAAGGCAAAACAAGTTTAACTTCAAAACTTTAAGCACATAGGGAGGAAACTTGATATTATGGCAACTCCTACAAGCATATATTCCTCCCTCATAATAGTTTTCAGTAGCATCATGAATAACAACTTTGTACTCATACTCAATTGGAACCTCTTTCGAAATAGTGTAATACTAACTAAAGTTGACACTCTTCCAAATACACTTTAATTTATAGTACGATTCATACTCCAAAAGATATAAGTGAAGTTCATGGAGCATTCTACAATTAATATAGACTACCCAATGTCCAAGCTCAAAATATATAAGTGATGCACACGAAGCATTCTATAAACCCACACTCAAATGATTTAAGTGAAGAACAAAGAGCAATTCTAAAGATCATACTTAAAAGATATAAGTGAAGCACATAAATTATTCTACAAATCAATGAAGAGCTATCTCATACTAACATGATTCTTAAATAAAAACACAAAGGACACAAATCATGTGAACAAAACAAAAACCGAGGTATACCGATATCTGTTGAAGAAGAAAGATGGGATGCCAACCGGGGCATCCCCAAGCTTAGGTGCTTGAGTTTCCTTTAAAATATTTACTTGGGGTGCCTTGGGCATCCCCAAGCTTGAACTCTTGTCTCTCTTTATTCTTCTCACATCGGTAACTCCTCGTTCTTCAAACACTTCATTCACAAAAACTTAAACAAAAACTTTGTGAGATCCGTTAGTGTAATAAAGCAAACTACCACCTTAAGGTACTGTAATTAACTTATTCTTTATCTATATTGGTGTTAAACCTACTGTATTCCAACTTCTCTATGGTTCATACCCTTACATACTAGCCAGAGATGCATCAAAATAAGCAAACAACACACAGAAAACAGAATCTGTCAAGAACAGGACAGTCTGTAGTAATCTGGAAGTTTAGTAAAGTTCTGTAACTCCAAAAATTATGAAATAAATTTGACAATTTGAATAATTTGTACAGAAGTAATGTGCAAAAAGTTTCAGACACATTTGAGTTCCCAGTAAAAAAATGTAAATTCATGCACTACAGCCAAAGTTTCTGTTTTTGTTCTGCACATAGTAAGCAAGCAATCTTATCATACTAAAACCAAAGCTTGTCACAATATTTTTCTAATACAATGGATATATACAAGAGGATAATTATTTACAGAGAAACTTCCATGAAAAATTCTACATTGTTTACGTGAGCATGAACACAAGAGCTCAAGGTCGACCCTCACTTCTTCAATGCATAACTTTCCAATCACTTCTCTTTTTGAAAAACATTTTTAGGCATGAGAGGCAAGTAAATATTTTTTTTGGTATTTTCATTCTTTTTAATTTTTTTTGTATGTTTCACGCACAACTAAACATAAAAAAAAGGAAAAACAAAATCTACTTAGTGAAGAAAGCAAACAAGCACACACGAGAATATCAACCCCACGCTATTGCTCCCCGGCAACGGCGCCAGAAAAGAGCTTGATAATCCCCAAGTGCAGGGAATCATCGTAGCAATTACCAAAGGTGGAAGTGATAAGTATGGAGTGTCGAACCCACAAGGAGCCAAAGGTAAGATCAATATTCTCTCAAGCCCTATCTGCCACTGATACGACTCTACGTGCACCAACGTTTGCTTCCAAGAAATAAAACTGTGTTGTGGGTATAAAGAGGATAACTTTGTATGATATCGGAGAGCTAAAATATAAAAGTAGGTGCCATTATCATAAAGTTCGAATATATTACTAAATAATATAAATAGCGAGTGTGGAATAATGATGGATCGGTGTGCGGGATTGTCCTAGGCAATTGTTGACAAGACCAATAGTCATCATTGCAACTTGATATGAGGGAGAGGCATAAGCTATCATACTTTCTCTACTTGGATCATATGCACTTATGATTGGAACTCTAGCAAGTGTCCGCAACTACTAAAGATCATTAAGGTAAAACCTAACAATAGCATTAAAGAATAAAGTCCTCTTTATTCCCATACGCAACAATCCCCTTACTCGGGTTTGTGTTTTAGTCACTCACCAACCCACTATAAGCGAATCATGAACGTATTGCAACACCCTACAGCGGGAATCCCTAACGCTTGCGCGACATGGAGGGCACCATAGGACAGCACCAAAATAAAACATACAACTCGTACCAATCTAGACCATCAATCAACCCAAGGACAAAAGATATCTACTAAAAACATCATAGGATGGCAACACATCATTGAATCATAATATGCGGCATAAAGCACCATGTTCAAGTAGGGATTACAGCAGGGTGCGGGAGAGTGGACCGCATAAAAGAGATGAGGATGGTGATGATGATGGTGATGTTGATGAAGACAATCACCACGGCAATGATTCCCCTCCCGATGGCACTCCGGTGCCACCAAGGAGAGGAGGAGAGGTTCTCCCCCCTTGTGCTTCCTCCTCCATGGCTTTCCTCCTCTGGTCCTTGGCCTTGATGGCGATGATGGCCCCTCCGAGATCCTCCTCCATGGCCTCCGGTGATGATGCCCCCCTCCGGCAGGGTGCCGGAGAGGGCCTAGATTGATTTCTCGTGGCTACAGAGGCTTGCGGCGGCGGAACTTCTGACCTAGGTTATTTCCCGAAGGTTTATGTTTTATAGGAATTTTTGGCGTCGGTTTCACGTCAGGGGGGTCTCCGGGCTGTCCACGAGATAGGGGGGGCGCTCCCTAGGGGGTGGGCACGCCCCCACCCTCGTGGGCAGCCCGGGACTCTTCTGGCCCAACTCCGATGCTCCGCGGTCTCTTTTGGTCCATAAAAAAACATCAAAAATTGTCAATTGGACTCCGTTTGGTATTCCTTTTCTGTAAAACTCAAAAACAAGGAGAAAACAGAAACTGGCACTGGGCTCTAGGTTAATAGGTTAGTCCCAAAAATCATATAAAATGGCATAAAAATGCATATAAAACATCATAGATGGATAATAAAATAGCATGAATACTTCATAAATTATAGATACGTTGGAGACGTATCACCTGCCTCTTCCAACTTCCTAATCTCCTCAACAATAAACTCTTGCCGCTCTAAAGCTTGCTTCTTGACCTTCTGCTTGACGGGCCACGCATGAGGATAGACGGCAAGGTGGTGCTCAATCACCTCCCTAGGAACGCCGGGGATGTCAGATGCTTGCCATGCAAACACATCGACATTTGCCCACAGGAAGTCAATGAGCGCGCTTTCCTATTTGCTGTCGAGGGTGGAGCTTATAGTGAAAGCTCCGCCCGTGCCATCCTCCATCATGGGCACCTTCTAGTTTTTGGTGGAGCTACCTTGGATTTCTTGCTCTTGCTGGTGGAGCTCTCTGTCACGTCCTCTATGGGAAAGCAGCACTCCAGGGAGGCATCCTTGCCGGAGTGGGTTCAAGAGGTCTTGCCGGTCTTCTTCCCCCTGGGAGCTCCAGTGGCAGGAGCAGGTGCCTTGGTGGCATGTGCTATAACTGCCTCTCAGTAGAGTTGGTCGGCGCAAATGAGCGCATCCTTCTTGTCGGAGTTGATGGTGATGATGCTCATCGGGCCAGGCATCTTCAATGTGTTGCAAGCGTAATGTGATGCCGCCGCAAACTTGGCCAATGCTAGACAGCCAAGGATGTCGTTGTACGGCAACGGGATCTTGGCGACATCAAAAACGATCTTCTCCGTCCTGTAGTTTAGCTCACCACCAAATGTAACCGGTAGCATGATCTTACCCTTTGGCTGGCTCCTTCCCGGTTTAATCCCTTGAAAAGTGCCTGTGTCTTCGAGATCTCCATCAGGAATTTGTAACCTCTTGATCACCTTGGGTGAGATCAAGTTCAAGCCGGCCCCACCGTCAACTAGAATTTTTGTCACCCCGAGGTTGTGAATTGTTTGCGAGACCAATAACGGCAAACACCCGACCACCATTTTGCGATCAGGGTGATCCTTAGTGTAAAAAATGATAGGCGTGTTGGACCATTTCAACATCTTCTGGGCATCGACCGATGGCACTGTCGCATTGATCTCGCGCGCCCACTATTTAAGTTGGCGGTGAGAACAATACAATGAGGCGCCACCATCAATGCACATGGCTTCTGTAGCTTTCTGAAACTCATGTTCGCTGGACTCGTCGTCCTCTTCATGGTCATCATCCCCCTCATTATTGTCATGGCCTCGAGCAGGCCTCTCTTGTTGCTTGTCCTTCCCATGGCGGCCTCCTCAGCCACCATGCTTCTTGCCGGACCACTCAGCACCTTCTTGTACCTTCTCCTTATCTCGCCTTTCATACTCAGCTTTCTGCCTCTCAACAAGCTGTTCAACTTGTTAGCAATTCTGGAGGTCATGGCCCATGGTGCAGTGGATCTTGCAGTACTGCTTGTCAGAGCCCTCTGGCTTGTCAGCATCCACCAAGGCCTGGCAGGCGGTGCACCCGGCAACCTCCTTGCCAGGGTCGTCAACCTTGGCCTTCTTGGCAGTGCCGGGGTTGCCGGATTCGTTGACGACAAGCACAGTTTTGCCCTTGCGCTTCCTGTTACGTCGTCGACCCTTCTTTGCCGGGGCGACGACATCTTCTTCTCCAGAATCAGTTCCTGCTCTGGCATCTTCGCCGGGGTACTTCCTTCCTTCTTTATCCTGAGCCCATCTATCAGCCAAAACATAAAGCTCGGCAACATCCCTAACCTTGTTCACCGCCAGCTCCTCACGCATCTTGCGGTTGCGCACATTCTGATGAAACCCGCTAATAACAGCGGCAGGATGAACATCTGGGATGGTGTATTGCACACGGCTGAATCTATGTATGTATTTGCGTAGGGATTCACCATCCTTCTAGGGGATGAGGTGCAAATCGCTTGCCTGGCCAGGAGCATGGTGGCCTCCGGTAAAGGCGCCAACAAACTAGGGGCATAGATCCAACTAAGAGGAGATGGAATCTACTGGCAGGTGCATCATCCATGACCTGACG
This sequence comes from Triticum timopheevii, assembly GCA_963921465.1. NCBI lineage: Eukaryota > Viridiplantae > Streptophyta > Magnoliopsida > Poales > Poaceae > Triticum > Triticum timopheevii. The sequence continues at coordinate 379,573,781 of OY997274.1, forward strand.
TTCAGCTTGATTACCAATGGGAAGTAGTTGGCGAACACCTTGTCTTCTCGAGCCCCGGCAGGTTGCATGGCGATGGTGTAAACGCTCAGGAACTCTGACGGATGAGTCTTGCTGTCGTATTTCTCTAGGACCTTTGGTTTGAACGTGTCGGTAGTGGGACACTGGAAGCGCCACAACTCACTCATAAAAGTTGGACAACCCACCTTGTAAGGTAAGTCACCAGAGTCCCCTGGCACAGTCCTTTCTACAGTGGGCCCTGTACGCCCGTCAGATTGATGGCGCGCCTCCTGCCGCCGCTCGATGGTAGTTCGAGCGTATTCTTCTACTCGTTCCCGAAGACCTTGACGTTGATTGCGGCGAGCTCGTGGGTCAAACAACACCGTGGATCCATCGTCACGGGGATCGACCCGCTGAACTGGCGACCAATGCTGTCATGGTGGAGGGGAGTGCACTGTGGTCGCACCACCTCCGTTCTTTCCGCCATCGGCATGCGCCGGCCTAGTGGACTGCCACCGTGAAGGCTCTGCCTGTTGATGCCCATTCCTGTCAACGAAACCGAGGAGGCTCTGAATAGAAGCTCTCCATTCTTTGAGCATTTCCGCAGCGGGAGGAAAATCTAGGAGCAATTGCACTCATGCCAAGGCCTTCGCTGGCGTAGGCGGCAGCGACAGGCGGGAAGAACATGAGGTTCTCGGACTCCTAACTATGTTAGAAGGAGCTCTTTCATGGTCTGGCAGCCGTGCACTGCTTTCACCAGCGTCTTGGCATGCATGCTGGCCCTGGGCGTCCCGGGAATGATGCTGAGGGCTATTTCCATCAGGACGCCTGGGGTCGCCAACATCGTGGCACTGGTCATCATGCACGACCTAGGAAGGCCGCGGCGCGTGCGCTAGCGGAGGTGTCCTGGAGGTCGCCTTTCCACCCTTGGAGGTCGCTATGCCACCCGTGGGCAGCACGGCTCCGTCCATGGATCCAACGGGGCATGGTCCGTCATCGCAGATGCAGGCGACACCGCTCGCCTGGCTTCTATCGTCAGAACATCGCGGAAGGTCATGATCACCACCCCCTCCTCCGCTCGCATCCATCCCATCTCCCGTCTGGGTTGGTACGGGCGGATCGGGCGCAGACAAACCAATCACCGTCAAATCCTTCTTCTTGGGAAGCGTGATGATGAAGATATTGAAGAAACTGATGCACTAAACCGCTATATCAGGTTTGCACAACCTCGCCCCCTACCTGGCGTGCCAAAGATGTCGGGGAAACGACACCTATGGGATCACGTGGATCCCTTCTACGATCTAGGAGGGAGAGAGGGGTGCGCAAAGAGCAGATCCAACGATCAACATGAGGGATTTTTACCCAGGTTCAGGCCGCTGAGAAGCGTAAAACCCTAGTCCTTCTTTTAGTGTATTGAGTGTTCTTGAGCTTTGGCTAGTTGCTATGTATGCAAACTGGGCCGGAAAGTCCAAAAGTCCCTTCCTGTATCACCTTGGGCCTCGTTTTATGCCAAGTGGTTACCACACTGGCGTACAGGCGTATGGGAGGTGTAAAGTCGCTACAGTGCGCATACTTATCTCTGTCGTCTTAGGACAAACACATTTAATGCGCCATTTACATGTCCCTAACTTCATCGGGGACGGAAATAGATCCCGTACCATCCGTCGCTGCCTCACCTCATCTTGACACGTATCCAGGATGACGAGGCATGCAATGCCAGGCTAGCTGGTTGGCCACTGCGCTGGAATAGTGGCAGGATCTTCACGAAGGTCTGCATGCCACCACGCAGGCGCTTGCCAGGCTAGTCGTCGTGCTGGGACGTTGGTAGGGCGGGCGGATCCTTGACGTGTGCGAGTCTTGCCACGGGCCCATGAGCATCCCTAGCAAGAATCTTGCCAGGGCCTCACAAGCGTCCCCAGCAAGAATCTTGCTAGGAAGTTTGCCTTCTGGTCTTCACAAAGATCTGCATACCACCACGTAGACGCCCCTGGGTCTTGGTCATGGCATTGTCGATGGTGCCAGAGCTCTCAACCTCTATGGTGGTGGTCTTGTCGGGGCTTCGCTTCACAAGCCACCCCGACAAGGATCTTGCCAGGAGCCCAGCTTGTGGCCTTCTTTGGTCGTCTTGTATTTGCTTCCAGCTGTCCCCGTCAGGCCTTGCCGTGAGTGAGGATGCAACTACCCGTGCACAAGTATGGGGTACTAAAAAGGCCCAATCTTTAGTACACCGACACATGCCTCTCGAAACAATTTTATATCTCGATTTAAGCTTTGGGATCTGGCACCTCTACAGATCTCTGCTTCACTCTGCGAAGGGCCTATCTATTTACTTTATGCAATTTTTATTTTTACCGAGTCTCCATCTTCTCTTATAAAGCACCAACTAGGGTACACTATTCTAATAATTGTGCATTGGGCATAGTTAGTATTCGAGTGTGTTTCATTAATGGATCAATGATTGAGCATAATGGGCTAGGGATAGCTTTTAGTGTTGATATTTTTAAAGACATGGATGCTTGTTGATATGCTTGAGTATTGATGTCCTCATGTCAAATTATAGACTATTGCTCTGAATCATTCAAGTCCAAATGTCCATGCTAGAAAAGAAAAGAGTATATGAGGAATATTATAGGTAACATTCCACATCAAAAATTCTGTTTTCAATTGCTACTTTATCACAATGAGTTTTATGAGAAAGAGTTGATGTTATGATGCTAGGAGAAGTGATTGAAATTATCATTAATCAAACTTATGCACTATGCTAACATTCACACTTCATAATTTATTCATTTTATCATTTACCTACTTGAGGATGAGTAGGAATTAAGCTTTGGGATGCTGATACGTCTCCAATGTATCTATAATTTATGAAGTATTCATGCTATGTTTACAACAATTTTATATGGTTTGGGTGCAATTTTATATGATTTAAATGGAACCAACCTGGACTAACATTATTTTCAGCGGAACTACCATGGTGTTGTTTGTTTTGCAGAAAACAAAGTTCTCCAAATGTAGCAAAAGTTTTTGGTGATGTTTTTGGAAGAAATGAGGCACTATAAGTTTCGTGGGAGGTCCAGAAGATACATGAAGGCCCCACAAGGCACCAGGGCGCTCCAGGTGGGGCTGGCTCGCCGTGCTACCTTGTGGGCTACTCGTGGCACATCTTCACGTGATTCCAACAACCGCAAGCCTCGGTAGCCACGAAAAATCAATCTAGACCCTGTTCCACCACCTTGTCGAAGGGGGAAATCATCACCGGAGGCCATCTTCATCATCCAGGCGGCCACCATGATGAGGAGGGAGTAGTGCACCCTCGGGGCTGACGGTTTGTACTAGTAACTATGTGCTTGTTCTCTCTCTCTCTCTCTCTCGTGTTCTTGATTTGGCATGATCTTGATGTATCGTGAGCTTTGTTAATATAGTTGGATCATATGGTGTTTTCCCCTCTCTATCTTGAATTGAGTTTTCCCTTTGAGATTTCATTATTATCAGATTGAATTCTTTTATGGATTTGATAGCACTTGATGTATGTCTTGGCACTCAACTCGCGGATTCCCGAGGTGACATTGAGGTAATCTATGCATAGGGGTTGATGCATGTTTTCGTCCTTGTTTCATCGGTAGAAATTTTGGGGCACTCTTTGAAGTTCTTTGTGTTGGATTGAGTAATATGAATCTGAAATTGTTTGATGCATATTGTATAATCAACTCACAGATACTCGTGGTGACATTGGAGTATCTAGGTGACATTAGAGTTGGTTGATGTGTATCATATGATGTTATTTTAGTATGAACTCTTGGGCTATTTGTGACACTTCTAGGAATACCTCTATAGATCGATCGGAAAGGATAACTTTGAGGTAGTTTCGTACCCTACAAAAAATTTCATCTTATGTTCTCTGCTAGATAAGAAATTTGGAGTGATTCTTCATCGCACGTTGAGGGATGGTTATGTGATCCAATTATATTAGCAAAGTTGAGAGATATCACTAGTGAAAGTATGAACCCTAGGCCTTATTTTCAAGCATTGAAATACCATTTATGTTCACTCTTGTTACTTGTTACCTTGTTGTTTTTCGTTGTTACTATTATAAAAATCAATATCTATTATCATTACTACACTTGTATCACCATTTCTTCGTCGAACTAGTGCACCTATACAATTTACCATTGTATTTGGTGTGTTGGGGACACAAGAGACCTTTTGTTATTTACATGCAGGGTTGTTTGAGAGAGAGACCATATTCATCATATTCCTCCTACAGATTGATAAACCTTAGGTCATCCACTTGAGGGAAATTTGCTACTATCCTACAAAAATCTGCGCTTGGAGGCCCAACACGAGTCTACAAGAACAAGTTGTGTAGTAGACATCACTTTATACCTGACTCCTTACCTTCACCGATCTCCCAATCTTTAGAGTTGCATTTAATTATTTCCAAAAGATCCCATTTGAATTCAATATTATTCTTCATAAAAGAACCGGTACAAGAAGTATCGAGCATGGATTGATCATTACGAGAAAGCCAAGCATAGAATTCTGAATAATAATTTCTCTTGAGAGCTCATGATTGGGGCATGAATATAACATTGACTTGTGCCTCCCCCAAGCTTGAGTGATAACTTGTTCTTCACAAGGCAAAAAATTATATATATAATTCAGATCACGATGAATCAGATGCATAGGATAAACCTTCTGATGAAATTCCAATTTCAATCGGTTCCATTCCCAAGCTCTAGTATCATCACATAGCCTATACCATGCCAATAATTTTCCCCTTAAAAGATAAAGGGAAACCCTTCATCTTAATTTCATCTCTGGGTAAACTTGCAAGTTTAAATAAGCCACAAACTTCATCCACATAGATTAGGTGCATATCAGGATGTAATGTTCCATCTCCTGCATAAGGATTAGCTAGTAGTTTCCCTATCATACCCAAAGGAATTTCATAATAAATATTTTCAGTAGGTTTAGTAGGTTGAGGGACAACTCGTTGTGCTTCCGGTAGAGGTGAAGATACCCCGAACAAGCCCCTCAAAAGATTATCTTCCGTAGTGACAAGTGACAATAAATTTCAGCATGTAATATAAATGTTTCCTTACCAAATTCCACTAACCAAAGGCGCCTCACTCCCTGGCAACGGCGCAAGAAAAGAGTCTTGATGACCCATAAGTAAGGTTATCGAACCCAACGAGGAGCAGAAGGAAATGACAACCGGTTTTTAACAAGATGTTTTCTACAAGAACTAAAATTATCGGTAACAGATAGTTTGGTGGCAAGGTAATTCGTAACGATAACAAGTAACAAGTGTAGCAAAGGTGCAGCAAGGTGGCCCGATCCTTTTTATTGCAAAGGAAAATCCTGGAAAAACTCTTATATAAAGCAAAGCGCTCCTGAGGACACATGGGAATTATCATCTAGTTAGATTTCATCATGCTCATATGATTCGCGTTCGCTATGATAATTTGATATGTGGGTGGACTGGTGCTTGGGTGTTGTCCTTACTTGGACAATCCTCCCACTTACGATTAACCCCTCTCGCAACCATCCGCAACTACGAAAGAAGAATTAAGATAAATCTAAACATAGCATGAAACATGTGCATCCAAATCAGCCCCTTACGAAGCATAAACTAGGGTTTAAGCTTCTGTTACTCTAGCAACCCATCATCTACTTATTACTTCCCAATGCCTTCCCCCAGGCCAAAATCATGGTGAAGTGTCATGTAGTCGAGGTTCACATAACACCACTAGAGGAAAGACAACACACATCTCATGAAAATTTCGAACGAATAGCAAATTCACATGATTACTTATAACAAAACGTCTCGCATGTCCTCAGAAACAAAAGTAACTACTCACAAACAATGTTCATCTTCAAGTGTTTGACACAAGAAAAATCTTAGGTGCACTCCGGAAGAAGGGAAGAGAAGGAGTATGGATATCTTTCATGCGCCGAGGAAATAGAAAAATGTGGGTGTGCTAGTGTACCGTGGTACATAAAGAAAAGTGATACGGGGAACAAGTATTTCATTTATCTATTTGGGTGAACAAAATTACAACATACCATAAAAAAATGGTTGCACTCCATGGCCTACTAGCGTGGCCTGACTGACTATGGCAATGTACGGTCTCCTGGTTCCCGGGTCCTTGGAAAGCTCCCGGTTAATTACTCCCATGGATTGCTCCGCGAGATACCTCTGATCAAGCTGTGTGGTCGTCTTCATCGTCTTTGCTTCACGTTCTCCATGCATAATGATGATGGTGTGTGTGGTGCGAGAAACGAGAAAGCCCGTATCCTCATTAGTATACGTGCCGCTCAAAACATGGCTTTGTGCTAGCCATGTTCACCCTTGCCGTCGTGCCTCGTTGGTCTTAACAGCATTGATGTAGTCGGTGTTGGAGTAGCATGGGTCCTGCTTGGCTCAGACTTCTTGACGATATAGCGTCTTCGTCGTGGTACGCAAGGGGTTGCCTCACGGGAATGTGTTATTTAAGAGACCGGCGTAGGTATAAAACCAATGCTCGCTCATATCAGCATAACCGGTGTGGTTGGCACCTCGTCGCGGCTGGACGCCGAGTACTCGGCAGTGCGCCAAGACAAAGGGACGCCACCTCACATGGCCATAGAAAGGTGACATCGTAGAGGCCAAATCGCCTTGGGTTGATGCTACACCAAGGGTGACCTGAATGCCGGCGATGCCATGGGCCTGTACACCAAATGACCTATTCACCGTGATGGGTGCGTCTCACTTGATTGAACGCCAAGTCTATGGCAGTCCGTTTTGTCAAGGACGCCACCCGGCGTGCTTGCGAAGAGATGTTGTAGAGGTTGTGTCGCCTTGTATTAGTTACCGCCGTGTTGGTTGGTCTGCCAAGACAAGGGCGCCGGCTCACGGGGTCGACAAAAGGTGGTTTCGTAGAGGCCGCGTCGCCTTGGCAGGTGCTACATCAAAGGGTGACATGTACACCTGGGATGCCATGGACGTGTACACTGAGACCAATATGTCGAGGACCTGTCCGCCATAGTCCGTGCCTCATCTCGGCTAAACGTCGTATTCGGTGCTTTGCCGAGACAAGTATGATGCCGAGACCTATACGCCAAGGACCTGTTCGCCATGATGGATGCGCCTTCATAGGTGGGGCTGGTCTTGGGCTGCATCGTCATGAGCATCGGTTCCGCCACATCGTCTCCTCCGGGAAGCAAGACACTAGACATGTGCACCATGATCAGATCGCCATGGACCTATGCACCGGAGAGACCTGTTCGTCATGGACTTAGCTCGAGCTACATCATCGCGAGCTCCGGCTCCGCCATGTCGTCTCCTCCAGGAAGCAAGGCGCATGACCTGTTCGGGGCACCATGGACCTGTGCACCGGTGACTTGTTCGCTGAGGACCTGTGCGTCAAAACCTGTACACCATGATTTGAACATCATTGACCTATTCATCGGAGATCTGTTCATCGGGGGCATGTAGGCCGCCATGGTACAGCACCAGGGCTAGAGATTGGGCTGCATCGTTGGCGAGCTCCGGCTGCTCCTCGGTCATCTTCAACCAAGAACACGATGCTTGAAGACGAAGAGCTTGACGTAGACAAAGTCCGACGATATCTGCATAGACTCCTGGTGTGGTGAAATCTTCTTTGGCAGCGACAGCGGGATCGGTCACGTACTCTCTATGTATAGTGCATGCATGCTGGATGTGAGGGAGAAACAAAGAAAATTAGAGAATCATCTCACCATTGGGAAACGTGAACTTCATATTCATGTTGTTGTCGGGGTTCCTTGCTCTGGCACGAGACAGTTGCCGGTATTGGAGTCGTGGGGTGGTCGGGCGTTCCTGTGTGAGGTGTGTGCTTGTGTTCGCTATTGATGGAGCGCTTGCTGGATGGAGGCGTTGCGGGGTTGGGTCTGTATTGTTGCGTGCCTCCTCCTCTTGCGTGGGTTCTCTTTTTTCTGCGTGCCAAATTCCTTGGTTATTTATAGGGAGGAGGCAAACCCTCTCGGTCGCACATCGGGGAAAACCTTCAGATATTTAGGGTTCCCATCTTAAAACTTTCCATTCGATGCCATCGTTCTTCTTGCCCTGCATGGCTGCAAAATGAGTCGTAACATACCTACATAGCTAGCTCCAGACCGAACATGTGATTCTTCGGGAGATCAAAATGTGCCATCGTCCATGTATACATGTTTAATATCACAAAAGGAAAATAACATGTAATACCCATTCATGTATCCAAACTAGCGTTTGTATTGGTTTAGTTATAGAGAAAAAGGCAGGTTAACAAAGTATTGTACGGGTGTTCGGGTATACGTACACTGGCGATGCAAACCTTCTTTTCTTGAACATGCATGCATAAGGTAAGTGCATATGATAATAAACCAAATCTCACATATATTACTATTTTTGCCGATGAATAACGAGTCACCCTCGAACATCTTCTTACAAGGCAAGTTTAGCTTCCAATTTTTATACAAGGAAGCTACATCCTCAACATAGACCAAAGCTCCCGATCGATGCAATTTCTTGACGCATCCGACCAGGGTTCTCGCACGGATCTCGCCATGTAAACGTCATGTGAGCTGCTTTAAAGATGAGACCCTGGGTGGCGTCTCAAAGCACACAAATTCGCCCATTGTCCACGACACGTACTATTGGAAGAAAAACAAAGGTACATCTTGTTACCTCTTCACAAGCCAATGCATTGCTTTTCCTATGCACGTCTTGAATACATGCCAAGCAAAACACGTGTTTCTTGATCTCCCGCTAATTTCGTATTTGTTGTCTTCCCCCGTGTCATCAGGATACCATGGAAAAGAGGTCTGGGTGGATTCGAGATGCTGAAGGCTCGACGAGTGGTACTAAGAAAAGCAAAGGTGACCCGACTCCTCCCCCACCACCAAGCAGGTCAAAAGGTAGCTCTAGCAGTGCGGAGTATACGCACTTGACGCCCCCGTTGCCGAGTGCACCACGGTCTTCGCGACATCAACCTAGCCGCAACTCCAAAAATGCTGACAGGATGGTCCTCTCTCTTGACGCCGATGCTCCGCCACTAGGGAACCTGGACGTAAAGAAAATATTAATAATACTAGTAACAAATAAAACTTGTATGCATGTATTTCTTCCTTCAATCCCGCGTATGAGTGCATGCAGGACAAGCTTGAAGATGTGTTGCCGCACATGCCTATGAGTCGCGGCATGGAGCGACTCCTAAGCAAGGTGATGGAAGGCATGGACCAAGAAGATCTAGTCACTAAATCAGCACCTCCAGCTGGGTCTAGTTCGGCGGCAAAACACAAATCATCATTAGCGAATGATCCAGTTGTGAATTCTTCAACTGTGGCAGGGAACGATCCCGTTGCCAAATCCACCTTCCTGGTGACAAAAGACCGCTTCCCTAGCAACACGAGCAGGGACCACTGAAGTAGACAAAAAAGGGTCACCAGGAGCTATCAACGACAAAAATGTTGGAGTGTGTGAAGAGGACGAAACCATCTGCTTTTAGTAAGTATATTCTACTCCTACCACCTTGCATGCTTTTTTATACCTTCTTGAATCTCTTTTTTTAGATGTCCCGAACAATTCAATCAATCTAGAAGGGTTCTACTCCCCTGGGGCAAGAGCTCAAGGCATTACTCGAGAGGCACCGGAACATCCTTGCCGGAGAAAGTACCCTGCTTGAGAAACTCAGAGTCCCTCCAATTGAGAACACTTCAACGCCAAGGCTTGTCCTCCCGCCCGGAAAAACAGCAAAATACCTCACGATAGGACTCTAAGATATACAAGAGGCGCTGAAGGAGCAGCCGATCAATGAGGAGCGAACTGTAGCGATGATAGAGTCTATGATAAGTATGTGGAAGATCTCGTACGTGAACGAGGTGCTGCCAGACATGGAAATACTAATTTGGCACCTTGAGGAAGTGGTGGCTCGCCTCGGAGGAAAGGGTGGTCTTGCCACTTCCCACACATCGACACCCGTGCTGGCGCAAGTGTCATCTCTGCTGGAGAAACTCGATGCAGCTCATGCGGGGATCACTCAAGGACTTTGCCACCTCGAGAAGGAAGGGCCACGCCTAGAGGGACGCCTTGCTGACCTCGCCTCTCTCTGCAAAAGACAAAAGAGAAGTTGGTTGAAGAACATCGGACGATTGCTAGCAAACATCAATAGCTTGCCGAGGAGTACAAGACCCTCTGCGAGAAGGAAACCGAAAATGGCGGCACTGGCTGAAAAGCGCACAGGCATCCTAGCTGACATGATGACTTCTAGCTCCCGCCATCTTGAAGCTCACGAGGATGCCGCCTGGAGTTCTTTATAAGTGGTCGAGTCATACACAAGATGCCATGCAGAGGCGGCTGCCTTCCTGGCTGCCGGTGGAACGCTTCCGGAGATCGCGATGATCCTAGCGTACAAAACTCCTGAGTGAGGGAGTGGATTGGAGATCATTGTCTGCACCGAACATCTTCACTTAGTTCAAATAGGTTTTTTTATCTTAATTAAATATAAACTATCCTAGCTCGACCAGAACAAAGATTGATTAGTCCCAGAATTTTTTATAAGATCGATCAATAAATTGATGGCTCTCATGATATATCTTTTTTTTACTTTTACTCGCCGTGTCTTTGCTTCATACTGGTCATGGAGCTACGTTGTATCAGCGCCCAATAATGATGAGGCTAGGTAACCACAGCCTCCCTGGTGTATATGTTGCAGTCCTTCCATCTCGGTCCTCGTCGGGCTCCACCAATGCTTGATGTAATAGCTTCAACTTGTCTTGCACCAGCCGCGACACTTTCGAGTGCACATCTAGTCCAGAAAAATGAAAATATCTTTGATCAATCCATCATATATGAGCTTGGGTAGCAGTATTGCGGGTGTTCATATGCGTATTCGTATGTCTGTCGCCACGGCCGCCGCGTATAATCGAGGTATATATTTCCGCTGTACATGTTGCCACCCTTATGCCATGTATGTGCGTAGGCAAAATCACCATGCACAACGTACAAGGTCAATCAAGAGATTAAATGGTGAGTTCGTAGATGCACTAGGCCATCATGTGTGTACATATACTCTCTCCTGTCCGTGTTGCACTTCACGAAAAATTTCTCTTCTTTAAATGCAAAACTGCCTCAAACAAATGCCCCTTCACCAAATAAAGTTCAAGCGTGAAGCGATTGAACTTAGTTTGGTGAAAATATTTTTCTCCTGGATTGATTCGGTGCATCAACATGTGTGCAACATGAAGAACCGAAGAAGGATCGACCCTCTCTGTGATGTTGTGCAAGCGGTTCCAAAGATGATAGTGTAGTAACAATGTAAATTGGTGTAGGCATGTCCATCTACACTTGCATTCTTTTAAAGAGCTCATTGGATCGTATAATGGGCATGATGCCAGCCAACGGGAGAACCCCAAACTATCTTCATTTCACGTTGAAACATCATTCCTTATCCTGAAAACAAAAAAAAAATTACCAATCTCGTCGCGACCGTCTAGTTGCTACGGTGCCAGCCGACTTGATTGGAGGGTTTCACAGATACACGCTGACCGCACTGACGCGTTGCACTGCTCCCCTGATCTCCTTGTGTTGATGTTGGTAAGGCATCGGCAGACCATCGATAGCTTCCCTTCGTTGAGCGAACCGCCACACCATCCATGGTGTGACAATTCTGGTGGTGCGTCGGATGCCATCGGCCTTATGAATAATTGAGGGGTTGACGTTGCCCCCATGCTTCTGTGTTGTTGGAGACAGGGTTGCAAAGACGAATCGACTCCACCTTCACGAGTGTACAGATGTCGTCTTCCAGCACCCATCATACATGTCGATGAAGAGATTGGTTGCCAGTGTGTTGTCGGCGTTGTCATGGATGCATCGGTATCGCTGCACCCCAAACGACCATGTTGTAGGTTGATGTAGATGTTTGACGCCGGGATGTGTCCCACGACATCATGAAGGGTCTCACCATGGCTGCAAAGATATTGGAGAGACACAAAAAGAAGCACCAAACAAAACAAAGCAAGTAAATTTTTTTAATGTTCGCTTTCCCGTTATACACAAACTATAGGCATGTAATCCGAAAAGGCTACCGAAGGACTTGTCATTGGGAATCGTCGAAAGATCCTGACAATTGCAACTCAACAACTTAAATAGCTTCAGTGTATGTGTATGAAGATGACGTGTTTCGGGATGCTTTTGAGAGGCAACAGAAATACATACTCTAGCCATCATCATATTGAGAGCCGCACAGCTCGACATGCCCCCTGGACACGCCCCATGAACCAAGAGACTTGGGTGCAATAAGTTCAGGGTAAATGATTTTGGGACAATGGCTTGGCGATTTTTCTTCATGCATATTGAGGGGTGGTGAACAGCTACCTCCCGCCTTCCTTCCAGCCGGTTCCTTACTGCATGGGACCATTCGATTGCTTCTTGGACTGTTGGGATTTCTTTTCTTGAATTTGCTTCTTGGACTTTTGGAATTTTGTTTTGATTGCTCACGTGGATGATTGATTGGCCGCGAACTTCATGGACTTGTTTTGACATTCGGCTCGAACTTCTTGAGGCCTCTTCTTCCATGATTACTTGGGGACCCACCTTGGGAACTTGGAAGGGAACTATTCACCTCTTTGGACTAGGAAAAACCCTATAGCACTTTATCTGGGGCTTCTGGTGGCGCACCCCAGGGTTGCCATGTGACTACGCACCAAACCAACTTGTGTTGGGTTAGGCAGCCCTCCATGATCTTTTCCTATAGTCTTCCCTAGAGTGTGAGCCTCTGTGAACACGAGGCATGCAGGGAAACATGAAGAGCGTGGGGTCTCAATACTCAGAAGTTCCCAAGTAATCGTCTCCGCTACCTTTGGAAGAATAGACCTGGTACGTGTTGTGCCCGAGCCAAAACATCAGAAGAACGGGGACTTCCGGATGACCGGACGACCGACCCCGACCGAACGTCCGACAATTCCTGACCAGAGCCGACACATCGGACGCCTGACCGACACCGGACGTCCGGACCCTCGCAAGCCTTAGGATGACCGGTGACCGTCGGACGCCCGACGCCTGTGTGACTGCTCGTGTGTTGGGCCGAAGCCACTTACCCTTTCGTCCACTTAGACTATAAATAGACCTCCTCCTCCCTCTTTCTAGGATCAGCATTGTGATAGCTCATACTTTGAGATAGAGCTTTGCTCATCCATCCAGATCTACTCCATCGCGAGGGACTGACACCTCTTCGGAGAAGATCCACTTGGATTCAAGACCTCCTCTCGGAGAAGACCTTCTTCAAGACCTCCTCACGGAGAAGAATCGGTTACCCTATGTATCGTCCCTTGTTGGATTCAGATGTTGTGCCCTTTTGTGTTTCGAGGATCTAGTGCATGTGTGACGATATTCTTGTTGGTTGAGTGTTTTCTCTTCTATTTCCCACGTTTCCCCCTCTCGTGTTCTTCGTGTTCTTCGTCGGATTCCCTCCAAACATGAAAGATCGGGCGTCTAGGGTTTTACCCTACATCATCTTGGTATCATGAGCCATGTTGATCACGTATTTGGAGCCCCTACCCTTTGTTTTCTAGCTTGATTTTGTTGATTTCATCCTATATTCGAAAATCCCCACCAAAAATATCCCTAATTTTTTTTGTGATTTGTTGGTGTGATGAAGTTTTGTTGGATTTCATCCATGGATTTGCTTTTCCACGTGTGGATGTTGCTTTTCTCCATATTTTCTACCTTTTCCATCCACAAAATTGCTCAGATTTGACCTCTAGACCATCATCCTCCTCGAGCCCGAGGGTTCATCACGTGCCCGAAATCACCCAGGCACTGGACATCCGACTGTCACCAGACGTCCGACGACTTCTGATCGTCCGACCATCATCAGTTGTCCGACCATCCTTGACGAAACTGAATATTTTTCAGTTCGGTTTCCCCCACTATTCCACCACCACTTCTGCATATGCACTTGCATACCACCACCGCTTTCCGCAACCACCATCGCTCACCCGTTTCGCACTCCGACAAGTTTTGACACGTTTCCGTTTCCTAACGTGTTTCCTCTACTTAGGGACGGTTCTACAACGACAACACCAATGCTCATATTCATCATCGACATCGACTGCTACACAATTTGGACACCTCGACCGTAAGCAAGAACGGTAACCTCCATATCATCTTGGTATCGTGATATCTCTTGATGTTCCATTCCTTGCCATTGCATTGATAACCACCATAGCCTTACTTTCGCGTTACTTACCCATCGAGAATAGCCTTTGAGTGTTGCCGGCAACGTGACTTGTCCACATTAGTGATCATACTCCATATAGCATACATACCATATCATAGTCGTGCATATCTCGGTATCAACCATTTGTGTCACAAAGTTGTCATTGCATATACACAATTGCTATCTTGGTTCGTGAAGTTTTGCATGAGACAAGATCTCAAAAGTGAAAGAGCCAAACATGCTTTTAAGAAAAAAGGGAAAGATAAGCAAAGAGCTTATACGCAAGAACCATATCATCATACTACATTAAGATTGTCATATCTGATCATCTTGGATCATACCATCGGAATACCATACATATAGCATACTTGGGATATAAGTCGTTGCATTTTTGCCTAGTAGGTCGTGCACAAGTTTCGTATCCGCCTATTGTGCAATCGTGCTAGTGTCTCTCTAGTGGTGTGAGGGAGTTCTGGATTGAGGGGTCCTCGGGCGTCCGGCCTATTGACATGGGCCGGACTGATGGGCTGTGAAGATACAAGACCGAAGACTCTCACATGTGTCCGGATGGGACTCTCCTTGGCATGGAAGGCAAGCTTGGCGTCCAGATATGAAGATTCCTTTCTCTGTAACCGACTTTGTACAACCTTATTCCCCTCCGGTGTCTATATAAACCAGAGGGCTTAGTCCGTAGGGGCAATCATAATCATATAGGCTAGACTTCTAGGGTTTTAGCCATTACGATCTTGTGGTAGATCAACTCTTGTAATACTCATATTCATCAAGATCAATCAAGCAGTAAGTAGGGTATTACCTCCATAGAGAGGGCTTGAACCTGGGTAAACATTGCGTCCCCTGCCTCCTGTTACCATCAACCTTAGATGCACAGTTCGGCCCCCCTACCCGAGATCTGCCGGTTTTGACACCGACATTGGTGCTTTCATTTAGAGTTCTGCTATGACGTCGAAGACAGGATTGAGGACTCGCCTTGTTATCAAGGACAAAATCACCTCCGGAGGAGCCCTAGCCTCAGGCCAAACCCTCCGGCTGGGTGGCTTTACCATGACCGCCCGTATGGCCATCAAGCCGACGATGACTTCTCAGGTCATCGAAAATCGCCTCTGTGTCGACTCTGAATACTCCAAACGGATGGATCCGACGGAGTTGTCATCTTTAATCGAACTCCTAGATCGCAACGCTGCCTTGGGGGTCACTACAGACTACGATCGGATTGGGCTTAAACCCGATCGGAGAGAAATCAAATCTCCGCCGATCACCCATCAGATACCGGTAATCGAGGAGCAATACAACAACTCTTCCGATATATTGAGGACGAACTATGTTCGGATTTCCGAGCTCGAAGAGCCGGATACTCGTCCGTGAAAAGACGTGCCCCGTCCTCCGAACCTAGAGTCGGACGGTGGACCTGAAAAATTGGTTGATATCCCGGAGCCCGAACTATTAAGCTCGGAAGTTTCTCAAACTCCGAATCCCAAATTGGGTCAGGGTTCGGATTCAAATCCACCCACCCACCCAGATACACGTGATCCCATGTACATACGACAACAGTCTGAGGAAATAGTCCATCACTTTTGGGCCAGATTCCTCCTTATTAAAAACAAGATAAAAGATTGTCACGACGAAGGCGCAATCTCTGTATTCTGCAATAATTGCATGGACAAGGGAATCCTCAATGCCATCAACCACCATCGTGTATTACACTTTGCTGACTTAGAAACCATAGTACAGAAGTACTGAGCAATGGAAAGCGCCTGGAAAACTCAGGCAGCTCCCTGGGAGCCACCAGTTTCCACTCAAACCCTCATCCGAGCAAAAAGGAACCGTCGTGGGTCGCCCGATCCAATAATAAAGAAATCGAAGCCCATTACAAGGCGCGGAACCGTTCTGGAGGGATGGCTCGATAGGCCATGCAAAATACACACAACATCGGATAGCATACCAACCCACAACTTTACATGTTGGATACTCTGACAAGTGGCCAAGAGCGGCGAGGATCTCCTCACCAAAAATACCGCAGAGCAACACCCCACGGAAGACGACGACCTCAGAGTATTGACGGTCTTTGAGACTTTTGCCTAAAACAATAGGTGCAAAAGGGCACTCCCCGGCCTCGCTGAAGTTTGCCAAGTCGCAGCAATAAACCCCTTGGACGACACAGCCATAACTTTCAATGTCGATGATGAACCGAAATTCAGGACAGTCCGGGCACCAACCGCCTTGGTCCTCAGTCCAATCGTGGACGGCTTCTGGCTTACCAAAGTGCTCATGGACGGCGGCAGCAGACTAAATCTCATTTATGAGGAAACTCTCAACAAAATGGAAATAGACAGGAGCCGCATTGAGCAAACTAGCATGACCTTCTGAGGAATCATTCCCAGTCGGGAGGCGCGATGTGCGGGAAAAATCACACTCGACATGGTATTCGGCACGCCGGAGAATTATCGGTCCGAAGAGATAACCTTCCAAGTGGCCCCTTTCAATAGTGGATATCACGCCTTATTAGAGCGAGATACATTTGCACGCTTCCAAGCTGTACCCCATTACGAGTACATGAAGCTCAAGATGCCCGGGCCCAATGGTATTATCACTCTTGCCAGTGATCCGAACATAGCACTCCGCGCCGAAAACAAAACCGCAGCCCTGGCCGTCGAGGCATTGTCTGAAGCCCTCGTGGCCGAAGAGTTGAACGCACTACACTCCACGGTGGATAGGGACGACGTGATACTGGAGAAGCGATCCAAATCCACCTCCTTTAAACCAGCAGATGGAATAGTCAAATTTCATCTCCACCCGACGGACAACATCATCCATCAGGGCACAGCTGGACCCAACGGTTGACGCCGCACTGCGAACGTTCATCCGCGAAAACTGGGACATATTCGCCTTGCACCCTTCTGATATGACAGGGATCCCACACAGGCTGGCCGAACACAGCCTCAATATATTGAAAGGACATAAGCCGGTCAAGCAAGCACTGCGGCGCTTTTCCGAACCGAAACGACAAGCTATGGGGGAGGAGCTAGCCAAGTTACTCGAGGCTGGATTCATCCAAGAAATAAAACACCTAGACTGGCTAGCAAACCTGGTGATGGTACCAAAGAAGGAGTCCAATGAAGCTGCAACAACATTTATTACCCCATACGGGCCTTTTTGCTTCAACACTATGCCTTTTGGGCTCAAAAACGCTGGCGCCACCTACCAACGCATGATTCAAACATGCCTGGAGAAACAAATCGGCAAGACGGTTGAAGCATATGTGGATGATGTAGTCATCAAAACTAGGCACGTCGAGTCATTAATAGACGATCTGCATCTCACATTCAACAACCTCCGTACATATGGCATCAAGCTCAATCCGGAAAAGTGTGTTCTTGGGATCCCGCTGGAAAACTTATGGGCTTCATTGTTTCCAATAGAGGAATTGAGGCGAACCCAGCTAAAATCCAAGCTTTATCACAGTTGGCTACGCCAACAGATCTCAAACAAGTCCAAAAACTGGTCGGATGTGTGGCAGCTTTAAGCCGCTTTATCTCCAGACTGGGAGAAAAAGCATTGCCACTTTATCGCTTTCTCCGACGCACCGATCACTTCGAGTGGACGGACGCAGCAATGGCCGGACTGGAAGAAATAAGGCTCTTTTAGTGAGCAACCCAATCCTGGCCACACCAAACGTTGACGAACCCATGTTATTATACATATCGGCAACACACCAGGTCGTGAGTGCGGTGCTTGTCGTCGAACATAAGGAGGACGGACACAAATTCCCGCTTCAGAAGCCGGTATACTACGTATCCACTGTCCTCACACCATGCAAATCCTGGTACCCTCATTACCAAAAAATAGCATACACGGTCTTCATGGCATCCCGGAAGCTACGACACTACTTTCAAGAGTTCTCAATCACGGTGGCCTTCGAAGTACCACTCAATGACATAATAAACAACCATGATGCCACGGGCCGGATTGCCAAATGGGCCATCGAGCTCCTCCCATTTGACATAATATACAGACCGCACCGGGCCATTAAATCCCATGTACTGGCCAACTTTGTCACCGAATGGACAAAGGCCGAACTCCCTAAAGAGTATGACGCATATTCCAACTGGGTCATGCACTTTGACAGCTCCAAAATGTTGGCGGTCTTAGGAGCGGGTGTTGTCCTAACATCCCCCACTAGAGATACAGTTCACTACGTACTCCAAATATTATACACAGACTCCAACAATGCAGCCGAATATGAGGCCTTATTACATGGTCTTCGGATGGCTGTCTCCATGGGCATACAACGCCTGGAAGTGTGCGGGGACTCAAACCTCGCAATATCTCAAATAAATGGAGATTTTGATGCCAAAGATTCGAAGATCGTGGCTTACCGCAACGCCGTTCTCAAAATGTTGGCTCGGTTCGAGGGGCTCGAGTTTCATCACGTGGCTCGAGAAAGTAATCAAGCGGCGGATGTCCTTGCTCGCATCGGTGCTAAGCGCGACCCCGTCCCACCTAACATCTTTCTGGAAAGGCTCTTCAAGCCATCCGTGGTGTGGCAAGGGTAGAGCGGCAACATCAATCTGGATCCAACTATAACCCCAGATTCCGAACACATCGATATCATCGGGGGCTCAGCCACCGAAATAACACCGTCAGCCCATCTTATCTTGGCAGTCATTGCCCCATGGACCAAACCATTCTTGGCCTACCTTAATAGGCGAGAACTCCCTGAGGATCAGAATGAGGTGCACGGCATTGTCCGGCCCTCGAAAGCCCACAAGGTTCATGACAGAGAACTCTACAAGAAAAGTGCTACCGGAGTACTACAAAGATGTATCTCTGAGGAAGAGGGGCGGCAGCTCTTGGCTGAAATTCATGCCGGTCCTGGTGGTCACCATGCCGCGGCTCAGCGCCTTGTAAGCAAGGCCTTCCGTATAGGTTTCTATTGGTCGATGGCCCGAGTAGATGCACAGGACCTTGTCCAACATTCCGTCGGATGCCGGCTCTTCACCAACCAAACCCATATGCCACCCACCGCTCTACAAACGATCCCCATCACTTGGCCTTTCGCAGTCTGGGGGATCGATATGGTCGGACCCCTTAAAAGAGGAAGCCATAAGAAAAATATCTGTTGGTCATGGTGGATAAATTCACTAAGTGGATAGAGGCCAAACCAGTTAAAACGGCCGAAGCCAGACCAGTCATAGACTTCATATCCAGTGTTGTGCACCGCTATGGTGTTCCACACAGCATCATCACCGATAGCGGCTCCAATTTCAGAGCCGGTGAGGTGAAAACCTGGTGTGCTAATATGGGCATTAAGCTCGATTACGCCTCCGTCTATCACCCGCAAACAAACGGTCAAGTTGAATGAGCCAATGGTCTTATTATAAGAGGCATTAACACCAGACTAGTGCGGTCTTTGAAAGAATCAGACAAGCACTGGGTCAAGGAGCTCGACTCCGTACTCTGGGGCTGCGGACCACGCACAACTGCACTACCGGATACACACCTTTCTTCATGGTGTACGGCGCAGAGGTTGTGTTACCCTGCGACATTATTCATGATTCACCTCAAGTGCGCATGTATGTAGAGAGAGAGGCCGAGCTTGATCGGCAGGACAGCTTAGATGCCCTGGAGGAGGAGCACGACGTCGCAAAAGCCTGTTCCACATTTTATCAACAACAGGCCCGCAGATATCAAAGCAGAGAAGTACGGGCCAAGACTTATAATGTTGGCGAACTCATTCTACGCTTGCCGGAGAAGAAAAAGGACAAACTCATGCCCAAGTGGGAGGGTTCCTTCATCATTGACGAAGTACTCACTGGAGGAGTGTACCGCCTGTGTGATGCATCAGACAATCTCCTAGAGGCGAACCCATGGAACACGGCCAAACTCCAAAGATTCTAAGCCTAGCGCCGAACTCTTTGTTCGTCTCCTTCTACCTTATGTTTCCATTAATTTTTTCCTCTCTTTTCGCTTTTTCTTTTTTTAGCCTTAAAGCTTTCGTGCGGCTAAACCGTGCACTTACGACACACACATCCTCAAATATGTACGTCCATTATACCTGGGGGCTTCTTATACAGAAGCTTATTATTATTATTTTCTGAGCATTAAGCTCATCACATACATGTCTTTTCCCCATACGAACCTTTATTTTTGCCATTATATGCATCAATATGACTTAAGTTTTGGCCAAGCTGGGTTGCATGGCTCCTGTGCTTATGCCCTATGTTCCCATTAGTTCGACTAGGGCATAAATGGAGCACCTCTGCGATTGTTACTGCCAAGTCATCCAGATGTGTACCTCAGACTGGGTGAAGCCAAAAGCTAGCATTCTTAAGAGAATATTCGGTCGACGGACTAAAGATGTTTTTTACTCATTACACTATGAACCCCCGGATGTTACACATACTGCGATTTTTCAATCACAGTTCGGGCATGCACATTAACGCATGCTCACCCAAGGAAAGGAACCCTTAACCGAACTATTCTCTCTGGAAGATGTTTCTTACTATCACAATGCAATATAACATAGCTAGCTTGTATGTTCAGGCAACTATGACCCCTACACCTGGTTTCCACGCATACCCCGGTTTATTTTGCCGGTCAGGTATTCAAAAACACTCCACACCTTTGGGTCCAGTGGTCGAAGCGAAAAGGTCTGCCATGACAATTGTTTTACAATCCGGCTAGGGACAAATATGTCAAGGAAAGTACATAGTCACTTGGACTCAAAAATTTCCTCTTCTATGTCGTCCAACAGGTTGTCTAGCTTACAATCCTGTTGAGAAAATTTTGTGGCTACTTTTACCTGGTCATATACCAAACTAACAGGAATTTCTTTTCCATCTGACCCTAAAGGTCCGACCCGGGCCATATGATTCGGATCGAGCTTGGTATACCATGTTTTCACCATGGCCCATGCCTCTTGCACACCTTCCCGGCAAGCCGATATCTTCCATAATCGGAAGCGCCGCCGCGCTCCCTTGAATAGCTGTACAAGATCCTCCATACTTCCTAGAGAGGAGGCAGATGGCCATAAGGCCTTGGCGACACTTTGCATCGCCTGCCGAGCTCTCTCGTACATTTGCGACAGCTCTTGTAGCAGATTGCCCGAAGATCCGGACATCTCCTCTTCGGGACGGCCAGTCAGCATACCTACAGACATAACTCTATCAGTTCCTTTCCTCGCCGAATTACGCGGAGGTAAGTTTGAACACATACTAAATATGCCGCCTCGCAACCTCTTATTTTCCTTCACGGAGTCAGCCAGCTGGTCCCGCAAATCTTTCAGTTCTTCGCCCAGCTGGGTGTTGGAATCCTGGAGTTTATTTTTCTCCTCCCTGACCCGTGTCAGTATATGTTCGCCCGCGGCCAGTTGCCTTTTGGCTTCTTGTTCACCCGCTTGTGCAACCTTCAGCGCCTCTCCGGGATGATCTAACGATCCTGCCATAAGATATGCAATTGTTTTAGCATTGCTGGTATATAATTCGTTTTTTCTCTATGGAGGGACACATTACCAGGCGATGCCTTCTTGGATTCCTCCAGTTCAGCTGTCGCAGAAGCTAGTTGGGTCGGACACTTTTCCAGCTCTTGAGACAACAAGTTGTTCTTCTCTGTAAGCACCTGGTTTTACAATGATCCTTAAATCAGCTGAATCAACTGCTTCAAGTCTCAGGGGCTACTGGTATATAATGTGAACTCACCCGCATATCTTTCAATTATTGGCCTGTGGCTCTGGCAAGCCCATCTCGAGCAGCTCGGATGTATGCATCACCCGAGCTGATGGCATTGAATGCCTCTGCTGTAATGCCAGGGTCGCGAAGAGCAGCCTCCGGCGCCGATGGTTCATGGCGCTCTCCATTTCGAGTTTGTGACGGAAACATCATCTGAATCCTCTGCCAAAGGACAATCCACCGGCACTCCCGTATCGGCCCTCGTCGGTATGGCACGGGATGAAACCTGGCTGTTGGGAGTGTGACGGGCAGGACTCGCGGACATAGTCTGGTGAACGCTCGTCCTGATAAGACGCGAACGAATAATGTCACAGTTGGATGTGACTACCAAAGGGCATATTTACAAAGCCATACCTCCTCGACGATGGCTCCGATGTGTCTTTGCTTGCCTTCCTCTTCGATAGCTTGCCCAGTGCAGGCGCCGCTCTCTTTGGAGTCGCCTCTGGTGCAGGATGGCCCACCGAGCGCCTCCCCTTTGGAGCACAAGATAGTGTGGTGGGTGAGGCAGAATGAGGAAGCTCTTTCGGAGGAGATGTCTCCTGATTACTTACGTGTGAGGCAGAAGAAGACCGAGATAGTCGGCGGTGATGGGCACTTCTGTGCCGTCACAGCTCGCCTGGTAGAACACCCCATCCTCGAGCTCCATGAATATATCTAGATCCTCTTTGAATCCGGGGTCAAGGTCCCGGTTGTGGTCCTCTGGCTGTGGGGCGGGGCTGTGGAGCCCCTTGGTGATCTTCCGCCATTCCTGTTACAAATGGATGGATTAATGCCCATGGAAAGTGACTCAGGGAGTAGATTGAGTAGAGTAGTGGGATTGGAACTCACCCAGCTAGGAGGATTGTACATGGAAAATCCGTCTCGGCGTTTAATACGAATGAATTCCTCTTTCTCCCCTTTGAATAGTTCGGCCAGTATCTTGGCCAAAGCGGCGGGGGTGTCCGGACCCTTCCAACCGCAGCGGGAGGCGTCATCTTCCCCATTATAGTGCCACATGGGAAGCCTTCTGTATTGGAGTGGCTCAACCCCTCATACTATGGAAGTCGCCATTACCTTGACTATTGATAATACGAACTAGGAAAGCGTCTTTATCTTGCTCATCAATTGACAGACTTCAGCGCTATCTTCCTCCTCGAGGCTCCGAGGGTGCCAGTTGTGGCGTTTCTTTAACAGAACGCCTGAAAATTCGGGAAGACCCATTCGGACTGGGTCGGGAAGGGCGATGTCCTCGATATAAAACCATTCAGAAGGCCACTTTTCGAATGCCTTGTTCTGCGTGCCGGATAGGTATCCGGTCCCGGCGATGCACCATACCTCGGCTCCACCCACTTCAAATATTGATCCCTCTTGGCTACGAGGGACGAGGCAGAATAGTTTCCTCCATAATTCAAAATGGGCCTCACAACCTAGGAATAGCTCACAAAGAGCAACGTAACCCGCGATGTGTAGGATGGAGGCAGGAGTGAAATTGTGAAGTTGGAGGCCATAATGCTCTAGAAGCCTGCGGAGGAACGTGTGGATTGGAAATCCAACGGCTCTCAACAAGTGGGGAATGAAGCACACTGGTTCCCCCCTGGATGGATTGGGGAAATTCTCCGCTTGAGCCCCGCCATTGAAGTAAGTTAGTCCTACTCGAACAGGGACTAGATCCGCTGGTGGAAGAAATCCCTGTGTCTGCAGCTTCACTAGCTGGCTGTGTACTACGGAACATCTCTCCCAATCGCCTTTTCCGAGGCCGTGGGGACGAGAGGAAGAGCTGGGAGCGCTAGCCATGTTGGAATGGTCTCTCCTAGCAAGCTTTGAGGATTCCTTGCTTGGTGTGGAGTGGATCTGAAGATCCCAATCTCTTAAAATAGACGTCTCTCTTACATGGTCAAGGTGGTATGTGCAAAAATACTCCGACCTCTCGTATTCGCTCGACACGTGGAAGCTGAAGTCATGAAGGTGTGAAGCAGATGGGCGCGACATTAAATGGAAAGTCGAATACTGCTCTTTAAATAAGGTACTTTGAAGTAATCGGAGGAGGAACCCGCCTTGCAATGTCAAAGGCAATCTGCGCGCCGAACACATCATCATTGAAAGACTGGTTCGGGGGCTACAGAGGGAGTCCTAGATTAAGGGGTCCTCGGGCGTCCAGCCTATTGACATGGGCCGGACTGAGGGGTTGTGAAGATACAAGACCGAAGACTCTCACCTGTGTCCGGATGGGACAATCCTTGGCATGGAAGGAAAGCTTGGCATCCAGATATGAAGATTCCTTTCTCTGTAACCAACTTTGTACAACCTTAGTCCCCTCCAGTGTCTATATAAACCGGAGGGATTAGTCCGTACGGGCAATCATAATCATATAGGCTAGACTTCTAGGGTTTTAGCCATTACGATCTCGTGGTAGATCAACTCTTGTAATACTCATATTCATCAAGATCAATCAAGCAGGAAGTAGGGTATTACCTCCATAGAGAGGGCCCGAACCTGGGTAAACATCGTGTCCCCCGCCTCCTGTTACCATCAACCTTAGACGCACAGTTCGAGACCCCCTACCCGAGATCCGCCGGTTTTGACACCGACATGTTGTGCAACACGAGCATTTTCATGGATTCCACATTTTGGCTCATTCCATGGTTGCACGACCCCACTGATCTATTTGTGTGTGTGTTTCCGTGTACCACATCTTGCTGTTGGTCTACTTGTTGCATTTGCAAATTTGTGCATCTTTTCCAACATTATTGAAGCTCACTAACAATTGCATCAAATTTTGTGCCACCATCCTAACCGAGCTCCACCATAAGCTTTTACTTGTGTAGGTGTGAGAACCGACAAGAATTGGTACTAATTGTGCTATTTCCTTGTCCACATTTGAGTGATCATTGATCCATCTTCAACATCGGTCAAGGTACATTTGCTATAAGTTCTTCTCTTTCTCCCACTCACATATTTGCTTGGAATGATGGATAGGCCAAGTTCTTCTACCAATCCACTATTCATCGAGCAAGACGACGACATGTCATCCTACATCACCAAGAGCGACCTATTCGGTGCACAAACAGCTTTGCACCAAGAGCAACAAGCAATGAGTGACCACATCAACAATCTCGCCACCCACTAACAAGAGACTACTTCGACAACAAGCTCGACGCTCACAAACAAGAGAATGATGCAAGAATGGACGAGATTCGTGCCTTGTTGGTGAACCACCATTCTTCCACTTCTTCCTACTTAAGACGGAGCCGCTCGAGTCGACACTCCGATGACACCCTCTCCGGCTCAAGTACACCTACATCGAACACTCTACGTCGAGCCGCGCGTCAAGACCGTCAAGCAACTCGCAGTCCTCTACACGACATTCATCCACGAGAGCAATTCAACGAGCAAGCACATCAACATCGTCAACACCAAGTTCCTCTTGCACAAGCTCAAGTATGACAATGTCAATGTCACCAAGAGGAAGAGCGAGTGCGACAACAGAAAAATGAACAAGACGCCGAGGCTCAACGTCTTCAACAACAACAACGGGAAGAACATGCTCTTGAGGCGCAACGTGCCCTTCAAGAATCAAGTCGAGCCATTGCCAACTGCAACCAAGATAGGCGCAATCAAGAGGAAGCACTTCGCGAAGAAATTCAAGAGCGGAACTACCAACCAAGAGTCCATCGTCAAGTTCCTCAAGCTCCTCCACAAGGCCGACAAGCTCCTCCACATCCTCAAGTTCAACAAGAGGAAGATGACTATGGAAATCCTCCACACCAAGAGCAACATGAGGATGATACTCCTGCACGTCAAGGGCGTCAACATCACCCTTGACCCCAACACAATGAAGAACAATGCTATGGCAAGCTCAAGTTCACCTTGCCCATGTTCAATGGAAGCAATGATCCCGAAGAGTACCTATCATGGGCATTGAAGGTCAACAAAATCTTTTGTTTGCACAATTACGAGGAATAGAAGAAGATCGCTATGGCATCACTTGCGTTCCAAGACTATGTGCTCATATGGTGGGAACAAGTCCTTGAGCGCCGAGAATCAAGAGGTGAACCACCAATCACCACTTGGACTCAAATGAAAGATGTTATGCGAGCTCGCTTTGTGCCCACCTACTACAACCGCGACCTCTTCAAGAAACTTCAACTCCTCAAGCAAGGAACAAAGAGCGTTGAAGAATACTATAAGGAAATGGAGATTGCCATGATAAGAGCCAATGTCACGGAAGATGATTAGCAAACTGTGGCCCGTTTTTTGAATGGCCTCAATCATCCCATCAAGAAGATTGCCGACTTCCAATCCTAATCCAACCTCATTGAGCTTGTGCATCAAGCTACCAAAGCGGAACGTCAAGTGCAACATGACTTCAAGTACGCCAAGTACTCGTCCATGACCTAAGACTTCTCCAACACCCAAGCTTCAACGACTCCAACACCTTCTACCTCAACCAAGACATATACAAGCAACAACAACAAGTCGAGTTACAAGAAAACTTCGACAACTTCAAGTCGTCCTCCTACTACAAGCAACTTTAAGTCGCGCGCTTCATCATCTACTCCAACCAATGAGACCATCAAGACAAGTTCTGTCAAGTGTTTCACTTGCGGTGGCCGAGGCCAAAAGTCATTTGAGTGTACCAACAAGCGCACCATGATACCTCAACGACGACGGAACCTATGACTCCGTGAGTGAAGAGGAGATGGAAGCCCTTGAGCAAGTGGCCATACACCGGCACGTGAATGAAGATGAAGATGATCAAGTCTTTTGTGATGAGGATTCGAGTCTCCCTCTTGTTGTCTCCAAAGTTTTGACTCTTCAACATCAACAAGACAAAGACCAAAGATGCCACATCTTCCACACAAAGGTCGGCATCAATGGAAGGTCCATCAAGGTCATCATTGATGGAGGTAGTTGTCACAACTTGGCAAGTGAAGAACTATGCTCCAAGCTCCAATTGGTCAAGATGAAGCACCCCCACCCCTACAAGGTCCAATGGCTAAGCGATTCTGACACTATACAAGTTGAGCATACGGTCAAAGTCTCCTTCAAAATTGGAGCATATGAAGACACTTTGGAGTGTGATGTCGTCCCGATGTCCATTTAGAACCTCCTTCTTGGTCGACCATGGCAATTTGACCGCGGTGTCATGCACAATGGTCGAACCAATCACTATAGCTTCAAGATGAAAGGCAAGGAATATGTGCTACGACCTATGTCTCCAAGTCAAGTGATTGCCGACAAGCAAGCCAACCATCATGGAGGAAAGAGTGAGAGAGTGATCCACCCAAAAGAGAGTGAGAGCCAAAAGCCAAAATCGAGTGCCTCCACGATGAGCGACAAGAAAAACTTCGTCCTATTTGCCACAAAAAGTGAGATGAGAGAAGTCTGTGAGAACCCATCATGTGTTATGCACTATGTACTTGTGTACAAGGACGAGGCACCAAAAACTAACAACTATCACAATCTACCTTTAGTATTATCTTCTCTTTTGTAGGAATTCCAAGATGTTTTCCCCGATGAGCTA
Organism: Triticum timopheevii; assembly: GCA_963921465.1. Taxonomy (NCBI): domain Eukaryota; kingdom Viridiplantae; phylum Streptophyta; class Magnoliopsida; order Poales; family Poaceae; genus Triticum; species Triticum timopheevii. The sequence continues at coordinate 379,601,245 of OY997274.1, forward strand.
CCTCCGGGTCTACCTCCACTATGAGGCATTGAGCACCGAATCGACCTCATCCCTGGAGCACCTCTTCCTAACAAGGCTCCCTATGGCGTCAACCCCGAAGAAACTAAGGAGATCCAATGGCAAGTCCAACAACTCATCGACAACGGTCAAGTATGTGAAAGCTTGAGCCCTTGTGCTGTTCCAGTCATACTTGTCCCAAAGAAAGACGGTACTTATCGCATGGTTTCCGATTGCCATCCCATCAATGCTATCACCATTAGATATCGTTACCCTATTCCACGCTTAGATGATATGCTTGATGAGCTTAGCAGAGCCTTCCATTGATCTTAAGAGTGGTTACTATCAAATACGCATCCAAGAAGGTGATGAATGGAAAACCACATAGACCAAATTTGGCTTATATGAATGGCTAGTTATGCCAATGGGTTTATCTGAAGCACCTGGTACTTTCATGCGAGTCATGCACTTTGTTATTCGTCCCTATATTGGTGTATTTGTTGTGGTCTATTTTGATGATATTCTTGTCTTTAGCAAATCTCTCAAAGATCATGTCACCCATCTTAGAACCGTGTTGCAAACCCTTAGGAAAGAGTGCCTTTATGCTAATGTGGACAAATGCCTTTTTGGTGTTGATAAACTTGTTTTCTTGGGTTTTGTTGTGTCTTCTAAGGGTGTTCATGTAGATGAATCTAAGATCGATGCTATTAAAACTTGGCCCCAACCAACCAACTTGCAACAAGTGCGTAGTTTTCTTGGTTTAGCCGGTTTCTATTGTAGATTTGTGAAGGATTTTAGCACCATAGCTTCACCTTTACATTCCTTGAGTAAGAAAAATGCGCCATTTGTTTGGAGACCATCCCAAGATACCGCATTTAATGAGATTATGAATTTGCTTACTCATGCTCCCGTGCTTGCTTTACCCAACTTTGACATACCTTTTGAGATTCATTGTGTTGCTAGTGGTAATGGCATAGGAGGTGTGTTAACGCAAGAGAAGCGCCCCATTGCATACTTAAGTGATAAACTTTCTAGAGCGCAAATCAATTACCCCATCTATGACAAAGAGCTATATGCTTTAGTGCGAGTTTTGTGTGAATGGGAACATTATCTTCACCCTCATGAATTTATCATTCATACCGATCATGAAACGCTTAAGTACTTAAAAGGACAAACTAAGTTGAACAAGCGTCACGATAAATGGAGTGAATTCATCGAGTCTTTTCCTTATGTCATCAAATACATCAAGGGTAAGGAAAATGCAGTGGAGGATGCCCTTTCCCGCATATGCACGCTTGTCACTAAATTTGAATTGAATGTCATTGGCTTTGAGCACATAAAAGACTTGTATGCGCATGATCCTACTTTTGCTATTCCTTATGCCAAGTGTTTGACGCACATATATTGGGAACGATGATTATCTTATGAAAGCTAACAAATCTTGCATTCCCGAGTCTTCTCTTCGTTTGCTCCTTTTGCAAGAGGCTCATAGAGGCGGACTCATGGGACACTTTGGAAGCGACAAGACATTCGCTATGCTCGCGAAGAACTACTTTTGGCCCAAGATGTTTCGTGATGTCTCACGCTTCACCAACCGATACTCTACATGTCGCAAAGCTAAGTCAAAATCTCAATCCCATAGTCTTTACATGCCTCTTCCTATTCCTTATCAACCTTGGGAAGACATTAGCATGGATTTTGTACTGGGTTTGCGTAGAACTCAAAATGGAAAGGATTCCGTGTTTCTTGTTGTGGACCGATTCTCTAAAATGGCTCATTTTATCCCATGCAACAAGATAGACGATGCTTCACATATTGAAAATATCTTTTGTAGGGAAATCTTGCGCCTAATGGAGTGCCCAAGACGATCGTCTCGGACCGCGACGTCAAGTTCTTGAGTTACTTTTGGAAGACTCTATGCGCCAAGCTCGGAATCAAGCTCTTGTTCTCTTCGGCATACCATCCACAAACCGACGGCCAAACGGAGGTGACGAACCAAACACTCTCCACTCTACTTTGCGTGTTGATCAAGAAGACCATCAAGGAGTGGGAGGAGTGCCTACCCATCGCCGAGTACGCATACAACTGTGCAAGACATTCTACTACCGGCAAGTCCCCCTTCGTGGTCGTCTACGGCTTGAACCTATTGTCCCCATTGGACATTCTACCTCTTCCACTACAAGAGCGCACGAACATGGATGCGAGTGCACAAGCAAGCTACCTCAAGAAGATGCATGAAGATACAAGGCTCACCATCGAGCGCCAAGAACAACGACTCGCGACCAAGCTCAACATCAACAAGCAACCCATGATATTCAACATAGGAGATCTTGTGTGGCTACACCTTTGCAAGGACCGCTTCCCCAACGAACACAAGTCCAAACTTCTACCCCGAGCCAATGTACCCTTCAAGGTGCTAGCACGCTACAACAACAATGCATACAAGATAGACCTCCCACGTGACAAGTACAACGTGAGCGACATCTTCAATGTCAAAGATCTCTCGCCATACCGTGGTGATGAAGTTTTTGATCCGAGGTCGGATCTTGTCCAAGGGGGGAGATGATGCGGAGCATCCCATGGTCATCTCCATGGACATATCTACATCCCCCACGACACCACTTGGACCAATGACAAGAGCTCGAGCAAAGGCTATCGAAGATAAGGTGAACTCGCTCCTCTCCGCACTCCCACTTCCTACTTATGAGACATGGCAACTACCTCATGCGGAGACCCTATGTGTGATCAGATATTTGGAGGAAAGCCACGGATCAGCTACACCCAATGGACAAGACGGCGAGGACACCAAGTTCACTGGATAAGAAGAAGGAACGCTTGAAACTCCAAGTCATCGGACGACCGACACCGACCGGACATTCCACGACTGGAGCCTCCAAACGACCAGACAAGTCCCAACCTTCGCACGCTACAGCGGCTGGACGACCGACGCCGACCATACATCCGACAACTCCCAGCGCCCGGACGACCGAGCCTCTCCGGACGACCGACACCACCACACCCGAGCCAAAACATTGGAAGAACTGAGACTTCCGGACGATCGGACGATCGACCCCGACCGGACATCCGACAATTCCTAACCAGAGCCGAAACATCGGACGCCTGACCGACACCAGACGTCCGGACCCTCGCGGGCCTTCGGATGACCGGTGACCGTTGGACGTCCGACGCCTATGTGACTGCCCGTGTGTTGGGCTGAAGCCACTTACGCTTTCGTCCACTTCGACTATAAATAGACCTCCTCCTCCCTCTTTCCAGGGTCAGCATTGTGATAGCTCATACTTTGAGATAGAGCTTTGCTCATCCATCCGGATCTACTCGATCGCGAGGGACCGACACCTCTTCGGAGAAGATCCACTTGGACGCAAGACCTCCTCTCGGAGAAGAAACTCTTCAAGACCTCCTCACAGAGAAGAACTGGTTACCCTATGTATAGTCCCTTGTTGGATATGGATCTTGTACCCTTTTGTTTTTCGAGCATCTAGCGCATGTGTGATGATATTCTTGTTGGTTGAATGTTTTCTCTTGTGTTTCCCTCGTTTCCCCCTCTCGTGTTCTTCGTGTTCTTGGTAGGACTCCCTCCAAACTTGGAAGATCGGGCCTCTAGGGTTCTACCCTACATCATATGTTCCCCGGCATCACTTGGCCCACCATTGGCGAGTGTTGTTGATGAGGAACGGCCGACAAAGTGTTAGACTCATCCCTCGATGAGACGGATGTGGCATGGTAGTTTACTCATGTTCCACCCCTGAGCTCCTCCTCTTTAGTGACAAGGACATCGTAGGTGCAACATTCCATCGCATGGTGAATCAAATCACCAAGGACACATGTCATGGCATGTTGGTATGTTGCACCTGCATTCTTCAACCCAAAAGACTTGCCAGTGTTGTAGAAGTCTCCTTCTGGCATCGGTCGCCCTTTGTCTTCTGGTTCTCATGGTGCTGGCACGGAGCTGAGCTTCCCCTCATCGCTCGAGGCAACAAGGTTGTTGTAGCCAAGCCAAAACTTTGGTTGAGCTTTGCCTTTTTGCTTGATGAGGTCTTCCGCTTGTCTCCACCATTCCTAACATATGGTAGGTGGTGGAGGCATCCTATTGTTCCACCCAAGAGAGATCCCAGCCTTCTCCAACAAGCGAATCATCTTGGGCTCCGCCTTCATATCGTCGATAGTACCTCCTCTAGATCACTTCAAGTTTGGGGAAATTCAAATGTAAAATCACATAGTTTTACCTGCGGGGCCTTATATAAAATGGTCTAGACTCTAGATCCAGACAAACTAGGGATTGCCCAAACCTCCAATGGGTAAGTCACTGAGACATAGAGCGACGGGGCTTGTACACATTGAGCTCCCCTTGCGACTTCCTCCACCTCTTCTATTCTACTTCTAACGGCTATCCATATGCACTACAAAAAAAGACACATCCGTGACATTTTGGGCCGAATGAATTTTTTTTGTCATACATATAACACTTCTATGACGATAACTGTGACAAAACCCGGCATCATCATAGATGTGGTGGGCTCCTACTTCTATGACAAAAAACCATGACAGAAAATGGGCTTTTAGTCCTGGGCGGGCCGGAGACGAAGCTGCATGACATTCTTTGGGCCGTCCATGATGGAAAAAACCGTGGTAGAAGCGAGGGCAAGGAAAATTTTGGGGAGTTCCCGGTTACGGTGGGAGGTCGGGGCCGAGACATGCGCGTTTCTCTCGTACACGTACGCGTGTGTGCGCGAGGCATTGGCTCTAACTGAACCCGAGCGAGGCGTTGAGCTCTAACTGAACCCGAGCAATTGCACTGCAGGCTACGCGTTACTGCACCCCAGCGATCGATCGATGGCTGTTAACTGAACCTGATCGAGCGATTCCTTCGCTACTGCTGCTAACTGAAGCCGATGGATGCTGCCTCTCTGGATGAACAGTGAGTGTTGCGGGGGGGGGGGGGGGGGGGGGTTGGATGAACAGTGAGCGGTGGCGTTGCCTCTGGATGAACAGGACCCCGTGGTGTGGAGGGCTGGATGAACAATAGAGGTGGAGGGGTGGTTGAGCAATAGCCGGTGGAGTAGCGCGCGGTGGAAGCTGGATGAACAGGAGCCCGTGGAGGCTGGAGGAGGTCGACGGTAGCCCGTGGAGGCTGGAGGAGGTCGACGGTGGTGATGAAAAGTATCCCGTGGAGTCCCGTTTTGCAGTACGCCACACCCCTCCCGATGAACAGGACCCCCATTTCGACCATAGCGCTCCAACACAAGTCGGTTTCATCTGTTTTGCGGTACGCCACACACCTCCCGATCAACAGGAACCCCCGTTTTGACCGTAGGAGGTCCGTTTTGTCCGTTTTGCAGTACGCCACACCCCTTCCGATCAACAGGACCCCCGTTTCGACTGTAGGAGGTCCGTTTCCTCCGTTTTGCGGTACGCCAGACCCCTCCCGATCAACAGGACCCCCGTTTCGAATGTGGCCAGTCGAACACAAGGCCGTTTCCTCCGTTCTGCGGTACGCTAGGCCTCGTTTCCATCGCTTGTTCCGTCCAAGCCCTCCCAATGAACACGACAACGCATTCCGTTCCGACCTAGCCGGTTGGCTCTCCATGAACACGATGACGACGTTGTTTCTCCGTTCTGACCCAGCCATGTATATGAGCCCTGGCCGTACGTATGCGCGAGTAGGCGTTCGAGACCCCGCCCGTATGTACACATACGTGGCCATATTTTCTTTCTTGCACCCTGGCCGTCGTACGTACATGTACATGCTATGTGCGCGCCTCTACTACGACACGTGCGCGCCTCTACAACGACCAGTATGTACGTACACGTTCGCGACCAGAATGACAACGCTACGTACGCTTCGACCAGGTGGATCCCGACTGTCAGGTACTTCTTTTCCTGCGAAGATGTAGCTGGTTGGTCCCAGCAGTCAGGGGGCGAATCATTTTTTTTGCCCGGATGCACTTCCTTGCATGCGAAGATGTAGCTGGTGGGTCCCAGCAGTCAGGGGGAAACGTTTTTTTCGCAAAATACGGTGGCCCGAACGGTGGGTCCCCGCTGTCAGGTGGAGGAATAATTATTTTGTGCGTAATAAGGAGGCACTTCCTTGTTGCGCCCGTGGACCCAGCTGTCAGCCTCTCCATGTACAGTCCATGTCCGATGGAAGCCGTTCCGTGACCACGTTGACCACACTGCGCCAAGAGCACCATGGCGGTGGACGACGATGAGGCCTAGGAAGGGGACGACATGGAGCCGGGGAAGACGCGGCAGTGGAAGCCCGCACGGAGAGGAGTACGAGGGTTCACTGGTTCGGCTGCGGTGTGAGGCTGTCGTTGCCGTAGAATAACAGGGGGTGTGGGTGCGTAGAGGGATGGCCTGGCCAGCGGTGGGAGTAGTAGGGGCGTTGAGGCCTATGCCGCATCGCAGCCGGCCATGGGAGGCAGGAGCACGAGGCACGACCGGCGCTGGTTTGGGTGGCTGGAGCAAGAAGACCAGAGGTTGAAGAAGCACTACAGCCGTTGGATGGACATCGTACGGTCACTCGAGCTAGAATCATGCATATTGACTAAGTTGACAAAGCCCTCTGTCGGTGTCAAAACCGGCGGATCTCGGGTAGGGGGTCCCGAACTGTGCGTCTAGGCGGATGGTAACAGGAGACAAGGGACACGATGTTTTTACCCAGGTTCGGGCCCTCTCGATGGAGGTAAAACCCTACTCCTGCTTGATTCATATTGATGATATGGTTAGTACAAGAGTGGATCTACCACGAGATCAAGGAGGCTAAACCCTAGAAGCTAGCCTATGGTATGATTGTTGTTCTGTCCTATGGACTAAAACCCTCCGGTTTATATAGACACCGGAGAGGGCCAGGGTTACACAGAGTCGGTTACAATGGTAGGAGATCTACATATCCGTATCACCAAGCATGCCTTCCACGCCAAGGAAAGTCCCATCCGGACACAGGACGAAGTCTTCAATCTTGTATCTTCATAGTCTTGGAGTCCGGCCGATGATGATAGTTCGGCTATCCGGACACCCCCTAGTCCAGGACTCCCTCAGTAGCCCCCGAACCAGGCTTCAATGACGACGAGTCCGGCGCGTATATTGTCTTCGGCGTTGCAAGGCGGGTTCTCCTCCAAATTCCATGTGCTTGCCGAATAGTGTCCGGCTTCCTTATGAATGTTGCGCTCCTTGGCTTCCACGCCCAATAATGGCCCTCTTCCATGTGTCGTATGAATGCGAAAAGCCAGGGTATTTTTACGTTTTACCCCTAAGCTGCACGAATAAACTGCCTGTAAGAGAGGCAAGGATCTAGATCCAAATCACACCATCCTCCTCCCGTGAGTACTCATCGGAGCGCTTCTGACAAAAATCCACCCCATCATGGACAGTCGACGCGGCTCCTCCTCTCGCACTCCCAGCCCTCAGCCAGGAGATCGGAGGAGATGTTCAGCCCCGCACAGTGAGCTGGTGACGCTCCAAGCGGAGGGATGCCTTCCTCCGGCCTTCATGGTCCCGGTTCGAGCCGGACTGGCCACCTAGAAAGGCGGTAAGCAGGCGGAGAATACCCCCAATCCCTCCAAAGGAGAGCGGGTGTGATTCGTCCCTTATCTAATAAGGGGGCTCGGATTTCCCATACATCCGTTTTTCCGAGGGCTCCTGGAGTTCTACGGACTCCAGCTTCCATTTTTGTGAGCTCGGATTTCCCTTACGCCCGCCTCCATTTTGCATATCGCGGGTTTCGTAGCTCTTTGCAAGCTGTTCTTGGGCATCGAGCCCCATTTTGCGCTGTGGAAGAGATTGTTTTGCCTCGTACCCCGTTCTCACGAGGGGTCGATATATCAAGTGGGCGGAGCCGAAATATGGCGCATCGCCAGGACCGGATATCTATCTGGAACCCCGAGGAAGGCGTCCGAAGACTGGCCTTCGGAATGGTTTTATATGGAAGACACTCCACTGCTAGACCCAGTTCGGATCGGCCTCCCGGAGTTCAGCAACGCTCCTCTGAAGAAACGCCTGAGTTGGTGCCCGCGGAGCCCTCAATGGGAAGATGATAGGAGCGTCCAATATCTGATGGGCCGGATAAGGTTGCTGGCCCATTCCGGATTGACCGTGATTGGAGTCATGGCCACGTGCATTATGCGAGGGGTGCAGCCGCTCCAATATAGGGGCCACCCCATGTGGGATTTCAACGGGGAGAATGACGCCACCCGTCATGGCCGCAAGGGGCCGGGATCGGCCGCCGATCTGGTGAAGATCCTGTCTGGCTTGTACAAGGGGGAGAAGGAGGACTTCGTCCACACGAGTCCATTGAATGGATTCTCCATGAATAACCCTCGGAGCTGGGTAAGCGGACGTTTATCTATCCGATCCGTGCTTTCAAAGTTAAGTGTCTTACTTTATGATTTCGATGCAGGAACTGCGCCGGGATGTGGAGGGCATACACAGTCCGACTCCACAACCCGAGGATCCGGGAAGATCCCTTGATCCGGCCTCTGGAGAGGATCTGGACATAGAGGTGGAGCTGATTGACGGGGTGTTCCACCAACTTAGCATGGACAATGCTCCAGTCACCATTACGGCTGACTACCCTGGTTTATCTCCGACTTCCCAGGTAACTATGACCGGAGTCCTGACATCATTACTTCGTCTGTGCTTATTTCTGACCACTGTATACCAACAGTGTCTCGCAGGAGGTGCCTTCAAGCCGGGAAGCCGAACCCGCGGCGGCTGACCGACAAGGGTCAGTTCGGCCCAGCAGGCGGAAGAGGGGGGTGGTGCGAATTGAAACGTCACCGCAACGGTATGGCACACCACCGGTTTTAAATGAAAGATTCCTGGGAGGTATATTAATGCTCATGACTTTTCCAGGAGAAAGAGCGCTCGCCGGACTGTGCCCGGAGAGGTTGCCAACCAAGCTTTCGCCAGCCAGGCTCCAACACCTGGTCCAGAGGGGGAGGCGAGCGCAAGGCGCGAGCCGGATGCTCCTCCAACGGAGGATGCCGACAGGCTGTCCGCCACAAGGTCTGAGGTGGAGAGCGCCATGAATCACAGGCGCCGCCGAACAGTTCTTCGTGACGCGTGTTTCTCCCCGAAGGCGTTAAATGCCTTTAATGCGGGAGACGTGCACCTCCGTGCCACTCAAGATGGTTTAACCAGAGCCACGGAGCAATATGTGAAAGACATACGGGTAAGGAATTATAATAGTTATATATGCCAGTAGCCCCCGAGACTTAAAGTAGTTAGAATAACTGATTTAAGGATCATTTGATATGCAGGATCTTACGGAGAAGAATATCCAACTGTCCCAGGAGCTTCAAGAGTCCAAGGCCCAACTTGAGGCCACACAAGCCGCTGCAGGAGGAGCCACAGAGACCCCCCTGGTAACACATATTTCAAAAAGATAAGCGGTTTATGAAGTGCGGCGTGCGTATAAATCTGACAATAATATTGCAGATGTTGCCGGACTTGATCTAGAGAAGCAGCAGCTACTGCGCCAGCTGAAGGCCGGCGAGAGGGTGCTTATGAAGGTGCAGCAGGAGAGGAACAAACTCCAAGATGCCCACACCCAGCTGGGCGAAGAGCTAAAAGGTGTTTAGGCCCAGCTATCTGGCTCCGTGAAGGAGAATCAGCGGCTTCGTCGCGACATTTATAGTAAGTGCTTGAGCACACTCTTTTGAAAAGAAGAGTTCGGCGAGGGATTCGATTGACAGAAATATGTCTGTAGGTGTGCTCACGGGTCGTCCTGCGGAGGAAATGCCCGGTTCAACGGGTGATCTGCTTCCCGATCTGCTACAGCTGCACGAACGTGTTCGGCAGGCGATGAGCGGCGTCGTCCAGGCCTTATGTTGAATTACATCTCCCTGCCCGAGGGTATTGGAGGGCTTGCGGAGAAGCTTTATGGAGCACGGCAGCGCTTCCATCTATGGAAGATATCGGCTTGCCGTCAAGGCGCCCGAGAGGCCTGGGCCATGGTGAAGACGCGGTACACGAAGGCTGATCCGAACCACATGGCCGAGTTCGGACCTGTGGGGCCCGATGGGAAGGAGATTCCTGTGAGCTTAATGTACGGCCAAGTAGAGTTGGCCGCTAAGTATTCCCAACGGGACTGTAAGCTAGACAGCCTGTTAGATGGGATTGAAGAGGAGTACAATCAGTCAATTTGACGATGTAATCTAAAATGACATGTAAAATGCCTTCTAGCCGGACTGTAGATCGTTTGTCTTTGCGGACCTTTTCGCTTCAACCTCGGGACCCTAGAGTCCGGAGTGTGTCCGAATACCCTCACGGTTATGAAAAAACCGGGGCATGCATGGAGACTAGGCATAGGGGTCATTAGTGATTTATTAGACAATTGCCCAACTAGTTATGTTATATTACATGGTTAGTAAGAAACATCTTCCAGGGAGAATAGTTCCGTTAGGGGTTCCTTTCCCTGGGAGGCATGCCCTAAAGTGCATGTCCGGACTGCGAAAAGAGCAGAAAAGCATCTGGGGGCAGATAAATAAATAAATAAGAAATCATCTTTCAAGTCACCGACCGAATATTCCCTTAAGAACGCTAGCTTTCGGCTTCACCCAGTCTGAGGTACACATCCGGCTGACCCGGCAGTAACAATCGCAGAGGTGCTCCCTTTACCTCCTAGCCGAACAATCGGGAACGTAAGGGTAAGCACAGGAGCCAGGCAACCCAGCTTGGCCAAAACTTAAGTCATATCGATGCATATAATGGTGAGTAAAAGGTACAAGCGGAAGTGTGACGCATGTGTTGGGCATGGAGCCCGTATAAATAAGCTTCTGTTGAAGAATCCCCCAGGTATAATGAGTGCAAGCAGCACGTCAAGTGTGTGCGAACAATGCGCAGGTCAGCCCACAAAGGCTTTACGAAAAGAAGGGAGGAAGGAAGAGAAAAAAAAAGACAGCAAACATTTAAAATGTGGACGGAGGAAGGAGACGAACTCTGAGTCCGAGACTAGGCGTAGAATCTTTGGAGGCGGGCTGCGTTCCATGGGTTCGGCTCGAGTCGATTGTTCGATGTGTTTCGTAGACGGTATGCTCCACCGGTCAGGACTTGATCGATGATGAAGGGACCTTCCCACTTGGGCTTGAGTTTGTCCTTTTTCTTGTCCGGCAGGCGTAGAACTAGTTCGCCAACATTGTAAGTTTTGGCCCGTACTTCTCTACTTTGATATCTTCGAGCCTGCTACTGATAGAATGCGGAACAAGCCTTTGCCATGTCGCGCTCCTCCTCCAATGCGTCCAAACTGTCCTGCCGATCCAACTCGGCTTCTCTTTCTTCGTACATGCGCACTCGAGGTGAGTCATGAATTATATCGCAGGGCAAAACTGCCTCTGTGCCATATACCATAAAGAATGGCGTGAATCCGGTGGTACGATTTGGCGTGGTCCGCAGCCCCCAGAGTACGGAGTCGAGCTCCTCCACCCAGTGCGTGTTAGATTCCGTAAGGGACCGCACTAACCTGGGTTTAATGCCGCTCATGATTAGACCATTTGCTCGTTCGACTTGACCGTTAGTTTGAGGGTGATAGACTGAAGCGTAGTCGAGCTTGATGCCCATGTTTTTGCACCAGAGTTTAACCTTGTCGGCCGTGAAATTTGTGCCGTTACCAGTGATGATGCTGTGGGGGACGCCATAACGGTGTACTACCCCATATATGAAGTCTATCACAGGTCCAGATTCAGCCGTTTTAACCGGCTTGGCCTCTATCCATTTGGTGAATTTATCCACCATGACCAATAGGTATTTTTGTTTGTGGGTTCCCCCTTTAAGGGGTCCAACCATGTCAAGCCCCCAGACCGCGAACGGCCAGGTGATGGGTATAGTTTTGAGGGCAGTGGGTGGCATGTGGCTTTGATTAGCAAAGAGCTGGCAACCGACGCATCGTAGGACTCAGTCCTGAGCATCTGCCTGGGGAGTCGGCCAATAAAATCCTGTACGGAAAGCCTTGCCCACAAGGGCCCAGGCTGCGGCGTGGTGCCCGCCGAGTCCGTGTACATTATCTGAAGTACGTATTGGACTGTGTCTCCGGTTGGGGACGTCAATACGATGCCAGCCCCCAAGCCGGCCAACATTTTGGAGCCGTCGAAATGCATGATCCAATTGGAGTATGCGCCATACTCTTTAGGGAGTTTGGCTGCGATCCATTCGGCGATGAAGTCAGCCAAAACTTGCGACTTTATAGCTCGCTGTGGTTTGTAGGTTATGTCGAATGGTAAGAGCTCAATGGCCCATTTTGCAATCCTGCCCGTCGCGTCGCGGTTGTTTATAATGTCGTTGAGAGGTACTTCGGAGGCCACTGTTATCGAACACTCTTGAAAGTAGTGTCGCAGCTTCTGGGATGCCATGAACACCGCGTATGCTATCTTTTGATAATGTGGATACCGGGACTTGCATGGAGTTAAGACAGTGGATACGTAGTACACTGGTTTTTGAAGAGGGAATTTGTGTCCTTTTGTTTCTCGTTTGACGACGAGTACCGCGCCGACAACTTGATGTGTTGCCGTAATATATAATAACATCGGTTCGCCCAGGTTGGGCGTGGCCAGGACCGGATTTGTTGCCAATATGTCCTTTATTTCTTCGAGTCCGACCGTGGCAGCATCCGTCCATTCGAAGTGTTCGGTGCGCTGGAGGAGGCGATAGAGGGGCAATGCCTTTTCTCCCAAACGGGAGATGAAGTGGCTTAGAGCCGCCACGCATCCAGTCAGTTTTTGTATTTGTTTGAGGTCTTTTTGGATATCCAATTGTGACAGAGCTCGGATCTTGGCTGGGTTTGCTTCAATTCCTCTACCGGATACAATGAAGCCCAAGAGCTTTCCGGCTGGTACGCCGATAATGCATTTTTTCGGGTTGAGCTTAATGTCATATGCTCGGAGGTTGTCGAATGTGAGCCTCAAATCGTCTACTAGAGTTTCGACGTGTTTGGTCTTAATGACCACATCGTCTATGTATGCCTCCACTGTTTTGCCGATCTGGGTAGCCAGACATGTCTGAATCATACGCTGATATGTTGCGCCGGCGTTTTTGAGTCCGAAGGGCATTGTGTTGAAGCAGATTGGTCCATATGGAGTAATGAATGCCGTTGCGGCCTGGTCTGTTTACGCCATCTTGATTTGATGGTATCCGGAGTATGCGTCGAGGAAGCACAATGAATCGTGACCTGCGGTGGCATCGATGATTTGGTCGATGCGGGGGAGGGGGAAAGGATCCTTTGGACAGGCCTTGTTAAGGTCTTTAAAATCGACACAAAGGCGCCAGGATTTGTCCTTTGTTGGTACCATTACCAGGTTCGCTAGCCAGTCCGGATGTTTTATATCTCTGATGAATCCGGCTTCAAATAGTTTGGCTAGCTCCTCTCCCATTGCATGTCTTTTGGGTTCGGAAAATCACCGAAGAGCCTGTTTGACTGACTTGAATCCTTTTAGGATGTTTAGGCTGTGTTCTGCCAGCCTGCGTGGGATTCCTGGCATATCTGAAGGGTGCCAGGCAAGAATGTCCCAATTTTTCCGAAGGAATTCTCGTAGTGCGGCGTCTACATCAGGGTTTAGTTGTGCCCCAATGGAGGCCATCTTTGTGGGGTCCGTTGGATGGACCTGGAATTTGACTATTTCGTATGCTGGTTTAAAAGAGGTGGACTTAGATCTCTTGTCGAGTATCACATCGTCCATCTTCACCGTGGAGCGCAGCGCAGTGAGTTCCTCTGCCGCTAGGGCTTCGGATAGTGCCTCTAGGGCTAGTGCGGCTGTCTTATTTTCAGCGCGGAGTGCTATGTCCGGATCACTGACAAGAGTGATGATTCCATTCGGCCTGGGCATTTTAAGCTTCATGTACCCGTAATGGGGTATATCTTGGAAAATTGTGAATGCCTCTCGCCCTAATAAGGCGTGATATCCGCTGCTGAATGGGGCCACTTGGAACGTGACCTCCTCGGACCTGTAATTGTCCGGCGAGCCGAACACCACATCTAGTGTGATTTTTCCTATGCAGCGTGCTTCCCGACTAGGGATTATTCCTCTAAAGGTTGTGCTGCTTCGCTCAATGCGGCTCCAGTCTATTTCCATTTTTTGGAGGGTTTCCTCGTAGATGAGGTTTAATCCGCTGCCGCCATCCATGAGTACCTTGGTAAGACGAAAGCCGTCCACTATTGGACTGAGGACCAATGCGGCTGGTGCTCGGGCCGTTCGGAATTTAGGTTCGTCGCTGGCGTTGAAGGTGATAGCCGTGTCGCTCCATGGATTTATTGTTGCTACTTGGTAGACTTCGGTAAGGCTGCGGAGTGTTCGCTTCCGCATGTTGTTTGATGCGAAGGTCTCGAAGACTGTTAATACCGTACTGGTACTGTTGGGTTGGTTCTCCGGGGCTAGAAGCTCTTCGCCACTTTTGGCCACCTGCCGCAGTATCCAACATGCTCGAAGGCTATGTGTTGGAGTGACGCCCTCTGTACTATGGATTTTACAGGGTCCGCTGAGCCATCCCTCCAATACGGTTCCGTGCCCTTTATGGGGTTTTTGCTTTTTGGTTTTTGTCCCGGGTGCCTGAGCATGATGCACCCTTTTGTTTCGGACTAGGATTGTGTTCGGAACCGGATTGTCCCAAAACTTAGTTTCGGTTTTCCAGGTACTCTCCATCGCACAGTACTTTCATACTATGGACGCCAGGTCGGTGAAGCGTGTAATTTCGCGGTGACTTATGGCGTTTGTGATTCCCTTGTTTGTGCAATTGTTGCAGAAAATTGAGATTGCGCTTTCCTCACGGCAGTCCTTTATCCTGTCCATAACCAGGAGGAATCTAGCCCAGTAATGATGTACTGTTTTCGTGGGCTCTTGCCGGATTTGAGATAGATCGCTTATGTTTGGGTGGGCGGGTGGAATTAAGTCCGGAACCCTGCCCAACTTGAGGCTCAAGGGCCGAAAAGTTTCCGAATTTGGAAGCTTGGATTGCTGGATGTTGTCCAACGAATCTGGTCCGCTGCCTGACATTAGGTTCAGTACTTGATTGACGTCCGTCCCTCCGCGGGAATCCTACATGGAGGGATCAGGAGTCCAGACATAACTGTTCTTTAATATAGAAGAAGAGTCGCCGCGTTGTTCCTCTACCGCCGCAACATGGTGGGTAACCTGGGGAGAGTTAATTTCTCTCAGATCAGTTTTAAGCCCAATCTGATCGTAGTCTGTAGCGACTCCCAGGGCGGTGATGCGACCCAAGAGCTCGTTTACGGAAGAGAGCTCCATCGGATCCAGCTGCTCGGTGAATTCCGAGTTGACGCGAAGATCTCTTTTGATGACCCGAGAGGTTATCGTCGAAGCGGCGGCCGAACAGGCAGTCACAAGAAAACCACCTAGCCGGATAGTTTGGCCGGCGGCCAAAGCTCCTTTGGCAATGGTACCGCCTTTAAAGACAGGAAGAGGCATCCTTCCTGATTGTGACGGCACAGAGGAACTCTCAATGAAAGCACCAATGTCGGTGTCAAAACCGGCGGATCTCGGGTAGGGGGTCCCGAACTGTGCGTCTAGGCGGATGGTAACAGGAGACAAGGGACACGATGTTTTTACCCAGGTTCGGGCCCTCTCGATGGAGGTAAAACCCTACTCCTGCTTGATTGATATTGATGATATGGGTAGTACAAGAGTGGATCTACCACGAGATCAAGGAGGCTAAACCCTAGAAGCTAGCCTATGGTATGATTGTTGTTCTGTCCTATGGACTAAAACCCTCCGGTTTATATAGACACTGGAGAGGGCTAGGGTTACACAGAGTCGGTTACAATGGTAGGAGATCTACATATCCGTATCGCCAAGCTTGCCTTCCACGCCAAGGAAAGTCCCATACGGACACGGGACGAAGTCTTCAATCTTGTATCTTCATAGTCTTGGAGTCCGACCAATGATGATAGTTCGGCTATCCGGACACCCCCTAGTCCAGGACTCCCTCACCCTCCGTCCCCGTCAACTTAGTAGGCCCACAAGTTAACCTGCCACTATACTGGGTCCCAGCTAACATGGGGAGTATTCATTTTTTTGTGCTTAATAAGGAGGCACTTCCTTGCGTGCGAAGATATAGCTGGTGGGTCCGAGCTGTCAGCAATGGTAACATTTTTCGCACATACAGAGGCCCTTTCAGTGGGTCCCTGATATCAGGTGGAGGAATCATTATTTTGCGTGTAATAAGGAGGCATTTCCTTGCGTGCGGCCGTGGACCCAGCTGTCGGCCTCTCCACGTACAGTCCACTTCAGATGCATGTCGGTCGTTGACCACGTTGACCAGGCCGCGCCGAGAGCACCAGGGCGGTGGACGACGGCGAGGCCTAGGAAGGGAACGACATGGAGGCAGGGAAGACTCGGTAGTTGTTTCCCACACAGAGGGGAGTATGGCTGTACGAGGGTTTACTGGTCCGTCTGCCGTCGCCGGAGAATATCAGCAGGTGTGGGTGAGTAGAGGGATGGCTAGGCCAGCGATGGGAGTATGGTGGGGCGGTGAGGCCTGCGCGGCAGCACAACCGGCCGCGGGGAGGAGGGAGCAGGCAGTACCGCCGACGCTTGTTTGAGCGGCTGGAGCAGGAAGAGCAGAGATTGAAGAAGCGGGACGCCCGTTGGATGGACATCCAACAGTCACTACTTGTGCGTCAACCTTTTTTTAGGAAGGCCTCAAATCTGTGGAAAACAGCATACAGCCCATCTGCCATTATTTATAATAATTTATAGCCCATTTGCTAATTCTTAAGGGGTTTTTTAGCCCATATTCTTTTTGTTAGCATTACAGCCCATATTCTGGCCACGGTTAAAAAATTATACGAATTTTTGCATATTTCGGTGCTGTCCGAACTATTTTTAATCCCGAAATTTCGACTCACATTCAAAATGATTTTAAAAATAAATGTATATCAATATAAAATCCAACAAATTCTCCACGCATAAATATTAATGTAATTTAAAATCTCGAAATGGAAAAAAAGATATTCGAAACTAATTACCGGTTTGATGTGTTTTAAAAATGTACAACCCATTTCTCATTACTGATGGGCCATTTTCTCGGCCAGCCGAATGAAAGCTCTCCTCGTCTTGAAAGATTTGTAGCCCAACAGGCCTGACAAAGCGACTTACTTGGCAAATCACAAAAGAACTGGGTTGTGGCCGTGGACCCAGCTGTCAGCCTCTCCACGTACAGTACTCTTCCGATGGAATGTCGTTGACCATATTGACCACGCCGCACCGAGAGCACCAAGGCGGTGGACGACGGCGAGGCCTAGGAAGGGGACAATGCGGAGCCGGGGAGGACACGGCAGTGGATGCCCACGCGAAGAGGAGTACGAGGGTTCACTGGCTCGGCTGCGGTGTGAGGCTGTCGTCACTGCAGGGCCTGGCTAGCGGTGGGAGTAGTAGGGGGCGATGAGGCCTCAATGGCAGCACAGCCGACCACTTGAGGCAGGAGCAGGCGGTCTCCCCGGTGCTGGTTTGGGCGGCTGGTGCAAGAAGAGCAGCGATTGAAGAAGCAGCAGGACCGTTCGATTCAAATCTAACTATTACTGCTGCTAGAATTGTTTGTTGACTAAGTTGACAAGCCCTGCGTACGCGTCAACTTAGTAGGCCCATAGGTCAGCCTCCCAACCGGTGCGCCCCAGATGTCAGTGGGAGGAATCATTTTTTCACGTAATAAGGAGGCAGTTGATTGCGTGCGGCCAAGCCAACGGAGGGAGTAGGGTGGGCCGGGGAAGCCTGCGCGGAATCACAGCGGGCCACAAGAGGAGGGAGCAGGCCGTCCCGCCGGCGCTAGTTTAGTAGGAACATCAGAGATTGAAGAAGCACGTCGGCCGTTGGATGGACATCCAACAGTCACTACTGCTAGAATCATGTGTTCACTGACAAAGCGTTGCGTAAACAAGTCAGCCTCAAAATATATGGCGTGTACAGCCCATTTGCTATTATTTTTATAACTTTTACTCATTTTCTAATTCATATGGAATTTATTGCAGCCCGTTTTCCATTTTTAGAATTGCTGGCCATTTTCTGGTCAGTACCAGGGTCACAAAATCAACTAAATATGTGGGAAATATTGAAAATTCGCAATTTTTTTGCTGGCGAACAAAATATTCTTAATCCAAAAATTAATAGCCATACTAAAACAAATTTAAAAATAAATTAGTACTATGTCATGTTAAATCCAATGAAATACGTATAAGATATCAGTGAAGAACAAAAACAAAAAAAGAAACTAATATCCCATTTGCTATAATTTTTTTGGAATTTTCAACCCCTTTTGATATTACTTTTAACAGACATTGACCATACTCTTTGGCCAGGCCGGAGTGCATCCCTCCTCGTCTTGAAAGATTTGCAGCACAATAATTCGGAGAAAACTAATAGGCCTAGCTTGGGTATTCTTCAAAAAGAAATACTGGGCGACCTAATTTCCTGAAGAACTGGTGCATGCGCATTTAGCTTTATTTATTTATTTACTTATTTATGTTTAAGGGACCATGAGCACCGGATTCATGTGAGAGCCTCCCTTCGAGTTAATTATGGGCTTCTCGATTGGGCCTTCATCAGTGGGCTGCATGTTATCAACAAGTGGAAAATGTGTTCCGTAGAAAAATAGTATGAGCTACGTACGGTACGGGGCACTAAAGGATCGAACCGTGCAACGACTTCCAACACATTGTTTTTGTCATTCTAACAACACATTTATTCAACCAATAGACGAAATATACTACTGACTGTACATTGAAAATAGCAGCAGCAGCAACCAGGGTTGGTGGTGCAACAGATGCAGTAAGCAGGCCAGAAGAGTGAAGACGCAACTCTCTCTTCCAAACCAAACATCAGCCATCATTACAAAAGGGCTACCAAAATAGAACAAGTGTATGCATCAAACTTAATAAAGATCCTACTTCACCAAGTGTACGCATCTAACTAACTGGCTCAGTTAGACGTTACTATTTATTAAGCTGTGGAGATTGGCTGACGTCTTGAACCAGATGGGTGCCTGACGGGGGAAACTCTAGCTAGCAGGTCAAAGTCTGATACTTGCGACCCTCTCTCCTACTTTGGGCTACAGAGCATGGCGGCACATATCAGGGTATGGTGCATGCAGAGACGCATGGTACACTGTGTACACATAGTTTTGCCTGATGAATGAAACCGCGCTGCCATCATGATCCTTGCCGTCGGTTATCTCCTGGTTAATCGGATAATTCAGTCTGACAAACAGAGAGCATGTACCAAGGCAACTTACCAGCCTCTAGTCAAAAATTCCTGAAGGCCCAAAGAAGGTGGGATCCTGCTCAAAGACCTTGCAATGAGTGTGATTGTATTCCATGAAACAACACGTTCGGTACGTGTGAATGATCATCAATCTTTCGCCGTCGTCTGATTGAGCCAGGAACCACCTGCAATTGCCATGCCGCTTTTCTTTGAAAGGTTTTGGGATTAGGAAGGGTAGGGACACCAGGCGGCCTACAACATCATATCAAGTTGGAGTCAAATGAAAAAGGGCTCTTGATTTAGTCAATCTTAAGAACAGCATGTTATGACCATGAATATTTTTTTAGTAAATGTTGACAGTAATATAAGCAAGCCATCATGATATCATAAGAAAGTAACATACTGCTATAACAGCCGTTTGTAGCGATGACTGGAGTAGGCCAGCAATATGTCCAGCCACAGAAGGAGTCGATCGCGTAAATGAAGCCCTTGTGTTCAATGGCATCAGAGAACAATGGAGGATGTGTGATCCTGTGATGCACGTGCAGATTTATCCACTTACCGCAGTGACCTGTCAGATAGGTGAGACCGCTGTTGAAGAACGCAATTAGCCTAAAGTCTTTATAATTCGTAGATCTTGTGGGCACTTGGCAGATTACAACCTTGAGCAAATCAAACTTGGTATCATGTTGGCTACTGTAAGATTCCGAGTATTCTGGGCTGCGGCGCCAAAGCAGTGTAGTGCTAATCGAAGGAAGGGGATCAATCGCCGAGTGTAGACCTCCACGAGCATCCAGCTGCCGCGACCGTCGACGAGCACCATCCAAGACGTGTTCATGCCGACCCAGTACATACCGTTAATGTAGTTGAGGCTGACGGAGATCGGATCACAGTCAAGGGGGTTGATGCTCGCCACCCTACGATCGCTATGTTGCGTGACACACCGTTTCTGAAGATCAGGCGGCATCAGCAAGCAAGGAGCTAGCTTAAAAAGCTCCGGCCTGAGGGCTTTGAGTAAACGGTACAGCCACGACGAGCACACGACGAGCGACATGGTACTGAGATTGTCCACACGCGAAACAATGAGCTTGATTACCTCTGTGGGGAGCGAATTCCAGCCACTCTTTCGGCGGACGCTGCTCGGTTCTACCATTATTAGTTCTTGGGTTTCGGACGAGAGGGGGAGGCGCCTTAGCGGGGATGGAAGATTGGATGAGATTATGTGCGGACAAAGATGGAGAAGTGAATATGTGCTGTGGGAAGTGGACAGGTGATGATGACTACAACATGCCGCTTGACTTACGAGACACATACCTACAGTGTAGGGTCATATCGATGCCAGACAACTTGCTTGAGTGATCACAGTACTGGTACTCCCTACAGTACCTACTACAGTACTATGCCCTAACTTGCTTGAGTAGAGTAGTAGAGTAGGACTCTGCTCTACTACTAGCACCGGAGGAGTAGTATATTCTAATCTAAAATAGTTACAAACATCAATGCCTGAGCGTGGAACTACTATGAACCGTGCTCAAAGACCGTGTCTATGTGGTGTTTGGACTTATATGCAAAAAAATAGCAATATGCCCGTGCATTGCATGGCACACCATCGTCACCAACTCGGTTTTTTCTCTACTCCTACTCCAATAAAATACTCAATTGGTGATGATGGAGGCGACGAGGCGTGTTTAGCTGGGCATGCAGCGGACGGCGCAGCACTATTCGATTTGTTATAAAAAAACAAAGAAGAGTAGTAGATATAGAGACATAGGGAGGAGCACGAGGTTTTGGGAGATAAGGATGAACGAGGCAAGGCCTTATCTGTAAATGTGGAGAGAGGTGCGGGTATCTTTTGTAAAATTGTCATAGTTGGCTTTCTATCCGTCAGATATAGATCGGACGGTCTATATTACAAGATGGCAGGCATACCATCATCACCAACTCGGTTTTCTATAAGAGTAAATATAGATAGATAGAGACTAGGGAGTACTAGCAAGGACACCATCTACTGCTTCCTGTGCTACTCCTGCGCTCCATTCGGCAGCCGCAACATCCCCTACAGCCACTCCCTCCCGCGCTCCATTCGACGGGCGCTGTTGACATTTGGGGAGTGCACTCTCGCGACTGCTGGCAGCCATGACTTCACCGACGGCGACTTCTTCCCGACCTCGACAACCTCTTCCTCAACGACATGGGCGACAACCTCAACGCCA
Source organism: Triticum timopheevii (assembly GCA_963921465.1). Taxonomy (NCBI): domain Eukaryota; kingdom Viridiplantae; phylum Streptophyta; class Magnoliopsida; order Poales; family Poaceae; genus Triticum; species Triticum timopheevii. The sequence goes on from OY997274.1 coordinate 379,622,675, forward strand.
ACGGTGCTGCTCCCGTTGCACCGTATGTGTTTCTGTCCTTCCTGTTCGAAATCGTGGTAGAGTTCATGCTTCTACTTTGTATCCTACTACTATGCTAGTCCACATGATTAGTTTCATCTCTGTTATAGCCGTCATGATTTATTTTGTGCTTATTCGGATTAAATCTCGTAGTAACTTTCATATATTCAACTGGCGCAACGTCCCCTACAACCACTCCCGTTTCATGGACGGCCTGGTCGATGCCTCCAAGGAGCCCATCATCCACTGCTATGAGTGCTCGATGCCGTTTTGTGGCTTGCCGGCGGACATGGTGCATCACCTCACGGATGCATGCATCGGTCACTTCTGGCCCTTGGCGAAGAACATCAAGTATGAGACGTGCTACCCGTTCACCATGTCGGAGTCGCTTGAGGATCACCGCCGCCTACTAGTGTCGGAGGAGGACGGCAGCGTCTTCCTCTTGATTGTGGGCACCAGCGAGGCCCGCGCAGGCCGCCGCCCTGTCTCTGTAGTGTGCGTCAGGGGTGACGCCGCTGATGCTGACACTGACACGAGGCCGATGTACGGGTGCGTGGTCAGTGTTACTACCCCTCCGGGTCATGTGGGTGGCAACACCGGCCTCATCGAACGGACTTGGACTCTGGGGAGCTGGGACTATCCCGCCGATGTGGACTTGGAAAACCCATGGCATCCTTTACCCGCCGACGCGGTGCACGGGGATTCCAAGGAGGTTCACCTGGACATACACATTATCAAGTTAAATGTTGATCATTAGTCTTCACTCAATGTAATCCGCTGTCTAAGCACGTGGAGACTTCCATGCATGACCTTGCTCTATTGGAGTATCGCGCGTGAATAAAAGTGTATCCGTTTATGGTTTAGTCTAGAATCTTCCATGTATGAATTTTTACTACAGTACTGGTGAAAGACTTACGATGAACCATTTCTTACATCTCCTCTGCCCCCTTGCAAGTCATCCTGATTTAATCCCTCTGTCTAGGTGTATAAGGGCATGGTTAATATTACTTAATAGTATAGCCAACTGTTGACTATAAGAAAGTGCCATGTCATCTGTAGCCAACATGTACAACAACCGATACTCAAAAACTAATTCTTAAAGATCATTTTTTGCAAAGCATAATAAGTTTTATTTCTTCACAAGTTTTGTATGCATGTTGAATAGTTGAACGCTTTTGTTTGCAAAAGATACCTTTTTATCTATTTCACTCGGATGTTTGTGAGCTCTAGAGATGAAATAATATCCGAAGAAACCTATCGATACCAGTTACACATGAGATGACCCCCACATCCTTTGTCAAAATAAACAACTCCCCGATCAATGCATTTCACTCTTCGGTGCAACGCACGGGCACCTTACTACTATAGATTAGTACGACCAAAAATTGAACTAACATTATATATAGTACGATAAATGCTGATGCATGTCACCTAAAATAATATTATTCAAAGTTATGTTCAAATACGAATCCAACGATATAGTTTTTGTTGACATGCACTAACATTTTGTCAGTTAAATCTTCAGTCAAATTCAATGGGGGACTAATAAACCACGACCGATGTAGTACAAGTGTAGAGGGCGGCACTTCATGGGAGTCTCACCTCTCAACCCGCTCGTGGCGCGGCAGTAAAGCCGTCATATCACAAAACCCAACCACTCCCAGTAATAAGTGGCCTGGTAAAATAAATGGACAAGCAACCATCACATCCCTCCGTCTTTTTTGCATTTCATCTCTCTGCATTTACTTTCTCCGGTTCATCTCGCACACTCGATCCCTAGCTACTACTCCTAGTGCTAGTTCTTTTGGCGGCTTCCCCAGCTTTTCCCATAAGTCTAGTCACAGTGGAGAGTAACAATAAGGCACCTCACTCATTTATTTGGGCTTCTAAACTACTACTCCGTCCTGGTTTATTCCTGACCATTGTAATTTGTGCTAAATTTTGACCAAAGATTTAACTGATAAAATGTTACTCCCTCCGTCTAGGTGTGTAGGTCATCTTATGAAAACCAAATAATCCCAAAACACTTAGGCGCGGTGCATTAACTTCTACCTCGCTTCTTGTTTCTTGACATATCAATCAATAAGAGATAAAGAGTGTGCATGCTTTTAATGACTTGAGATATCAAACACGACATGCAGTGGTTAGTTCATTGCATGAAATACTATTAATTAGCAAATAAACATTAATGTTTCTCATTTTCTCCTTGTCCTTGGTCACGGTGCACACCCTAAGATGACTTACTCACCTAGACGGATGGAGTAGTGCATGTGACATTCACTAAAATTTCATTAGTTAAATTTATGATCAAAATTTGACATAGATTACAATGGGGACCAATAAACCAGGACGGAGGTAGTAGTTATGGGATTACTAATCTAGAAGCCTAAAAGAACTGGCCCCTGGTACTCCTACTAGTAGTAGTACTCAAGTTGGAATTACAATTGCACGACACAACTTGTTAGGAAAAAATTCGATACAGGGTGTAGGAAGCGGTTTGGGAATTTGCATGCCTTTCCTACCGGTGAGGTACTCCGTACAAAGTACGACAGAGAACTAACCACAGAGAAGGAAGCTAAAAGTAAACAATCAAACGAGCATTTTTGCATTTGTTTTGCATTGAATCATTTCACAAGCTTGACTAGTGCTATTTTTCTACTTTTACAAAAACTGCATCGTAATGTTAAAACGTGCATTTTCACGTACATAAGTAATAGTAGTACTCCCTCCGTCTATGTGTATAAGTCTTCCCTTCTTCTTGGTCATGATGCACAACCAAAGATGACTTATTGACCTGGATGGAGGGAGTAGCACAGTCTGCAAGCATATATCAAGAGAGACGTGTAGTGCGATAGTATATAATAAAGTTTGTGCTATATGCACGTACTTGCAAAATGCGTACGAATACACAAGGTTTCCAAACTTTCCCTTTTACATACATAATTAAGGACGCTAAAAATTCCTGAATGTTCGGGATTTATCATTTGCGTCCCAAAACTAATGAGATCGCCTTACAAAACAAAAATTATACTCCTCCTAAAAGCCACGGAGCTCGCAGGAGCGCTTGCGGCGCGCCACGAGTGCCCTGGTGCGCGACCGTTTCCCAGTGTGCCGACACAACGCCTCTTCCTCATCCTCGCAACTCGCGAGGTGCTAATTGGTGGCTTGCCGGCGGGCGAGCGCGATCTCACCGGTGTGGTGATCCGGCGCCAACAGGTACTCCTCCTTGCTGGAAGCGTGCACCCGGTCCACGTACCGCCAAGCGTAGATGAGACGGTTAGGCCCGATGGCACTCAGGGCGTCGGCACGGGCGTCCTCCGCCACCCTCACGGCCCTCGCACGAGCCTTCTGCCAAAGAGCCAATTGCGTGACTCTCTTGGACGCGACATAGGCCTCCCAGGTAGCTTGTTCTGCGGTGCACTTCTCTTCCTCGGCCTTCTTCTATGCCTCTATTTTGGCGTGCCCTGCTGGAGGCAAAGCCTCTCACAAGGCGACATCCATTTATTTCCAAAGCTCCTCAAGGCTGGGGGGCTCGGCGGGCGGCGCGGCGTTCTCCTCGTAGCGGGGAGCCAACGCGTCCTCCGACGCGCGTGCTGTCAAGATTGGGAACGCTGACGCGTCCACCTCGACACGTCACGGCGAGGAGTGAACACCGACTCGTCCTCCTTGACTAGTGGCCGTGAGGAACAGAACGACGATGCATCATGTCGCGGCGAGGATCGGAACACCGACGCGTCCTCGTCGACTACTGGTGGCGAGAAACGGAACGGCGATGCATCACGTCACGGCGAGGAGCGGAACACCGATGCGTCCTCCTCGACTAGTGGCGGCGACGAACGGAACAACAAAGCGTGATCGTCCGTGCTGTGCAGCGAGGGGCTCCTAGGGCTTGGGAGGGGCGATGCCATGGTGGTCGACGTGAGAGGGAGGGGGAGGAGATAGCAATGAACGTGAACATGAGGGGGAGGAGATAGCGATGTCGTGGGAGGCGCAATATTTATTGCGAGAAAAGGCACACCTACGTAAGATATGGACTGAGTGCACTGACTTAACTGCAGGTCCAGTTGCGTCACTGACATGTGGGCCAGACCCCTGTTGGGCCCATATGTCAGTGACCCAATGCACCTGCAGTTAAGTAACAGCTATGTGGGCATATTTGTTGGAGTAAATTACGGGGGAGGGAAGGGGTCGAAATATTGCTGGTCATAACGGATTGGACGAGCGTGGGGGAGAAGAGTCATGCATGCAGATTTTTTCACCGTACTAGTACACGTATACATTAGACTTAGGCATCGCTTTTATTAGTTAGTACCACAGCCATGATACGGAATCCTGTGCAAGCTCGTGAACCGCGGCCGCGCGGTCGATCTAACGGTGTGTCACCGTGTCGCGCTCGAAGGACATCCACCGAACCTTTTTGTGTGTGTGAAAACAATCCTTGAATATTACTCAACTTTTTTTCCTAGGAAAGTTCTTGACGCTGCAATATTTTCATATATTTGAATTTAGCTCCAGTTCTTGTTTATTTGGATTTGGATGTTTTAGGTGCGCCCTAGTTTTTTTAATACTGATTTTGTGTGTGTGACTAAGAGAGAACGTGTGTATGTGTCCATACGTGTGTTGTGGCGGAAGGGCAATGTGGAGACGGTGTGCATGTGATACATACATAGAGAGGTGTGAATGTGCAAATGATCATGCATGAGTGAGACATAGACAGATGCTGATACATTGTGTATACATGAGAGAACGGTCTTCTAGTTTACTTGTGTGTGTGTGTGTGTGAGAGAGAGAGAGAGAGATGAGCATCCGTAACACAACAACCATCTCTCTCGATTCGTCCGTCCCTCGCACGATCGTATGCAACACATGCATCAACGCGCACATTTTTGACACCCTCACCCGGCCCCTGCCCACCTCAAGGCCCGCACAATCTCTTCGTGAATACCCATTTCTCTCCTTAGGTTTGTTTTCTCTCAATATCTGACACACACACACACACACACACACACACACACACACACAGAGAGAGAGAGAGACACACACACGGAACAACACACACACACCCTCCCCCGAGCACACAATTCATCCCCATCCAAGGTTATATGGCGACCACTCTCACTTTTGCTTCTTTGCACCCCAACATGCACATCACCTCAATCTTCAAAGATGGCATCGAGCAGATCGAAGACAGCGACCACACCGCGCTAGAGAATGCAGGGTCATTTGGAAGCAGGGTGATGTGACGATAGCTGACTGGCTCCTCCCCCACCCTCTCTCTCTTGCACAAAATTACCAATCCCTCTCTCCCCCGCACAAAATTGTCAATCCCTCAACCCGGGAGATCCTTCCCCTCTTGTCCATGTTTTTCCAGCTCTCTCATCAAACATGTTGTCTCTTCTCCTTCCACATATACAGAATCCGGATGCACACGCATCTCACGTATATTACACGTCTCCATCTTTCTCACAGACCTAACTTCTTCCTCTCTCTTTCTCTCTCTCTATCTCTCTCTCTCTCTCGTTAGGTTTCTCTCCTACTCTCTCATCCACATACATACAATCTTTCCTGCCCTATCTGCTCCATCTTCAAAAGCTCTCTCTGCACGTTTCATTCACACATTGGGATATGTCAAAATGTTGCTTCTATAATGGCTGATGTAGAGTTATGGTTGTTTTTGTTGCATCCTACAAAGTAATAACTATGAAATGTATTTAGATTCTCATTTGACTGGGAGTATGTGAGTTTGAGCATGTTGTGAAGTACTATAGACCTTGTATACATCTTGGGATTCGACAGTGATTGTAACTATTGAATTGTATAGACCATTACATTCGAAGTCAATAGCCTAATATATTTATTTCACAATTTCAACAAATGATTAGTTCACTACAAACTAAGAAAACAAATGTGTACTCCCTCCGTTTTTATTTAAGTCCGCGTATTAGCATTGGTCAAAGTCAAGTTTTGTAAACTCTCAGAAAGCTTATAACAAAAAATATTAACATATACAATAACAAATAAATACCATTAGATTCATTATTGAATGTACTTTCACATCATACATATTTGTTATGGTAAATGTTTATATTTCTCTATAAACTTGGTCAAACTTTAGGAAGTTTGACTTCGGTCAAACCTAATATGCAGTGTTTACTACTACTACTCTCTAGTTGCTTAGTCGAATCACTCAACACGCCACACGGGGAGTCCAGTGTCACAAAATTTTGAGGTCGGCGGGAAAATCACCCGTGACCCTGATTCGAGCAGTGGGAAGTTACCATCATAGCCTTCGGAACAGGCCTACGGATGACGCTTGGTAGGGGGTGATACGTCTCCAACGTATCTACTTTTCCAAACACTTTTGCCCTTGTTTTGGGCTCTAACTTGCATGATTTGAATGAAACTAACCCAGACTGACGTTGTTTTCAGCAGAACTGCCATGATGTTGTTTTATGTGTAGAAAAGAAAAGTTCTCGGAATGTCCTGAAAATCCATGGAGGCACTTTTTGGAATTAATAAGAATTTCTGGGCGAAAGAAATACACCAGGGGGCCCATAACCTGTCCACGAGACAGGGGGGCGCCCCCCTATAGGGTGCACCCCCCTATCTCGTGGGCCTCCTGGACCTCCACTGACCTCAACTCCAACTCCATAGATTCACGTTCGGGGAGGAAAAAATTCAGAGAGAAAGTTTCATCGCATTTTACGACACGGAGCCGCCGCCAAGCCCTAATCTCTCTTGGGAGGGCTGATCTGGAGTCCGTTCGGGGCTCCGGAGAGTGGGATTCATCGCTGTCGTCATCATCAACCATCCTCCGTCACCAATTTCATGATGCTCACCGTCGTGCGTGAGTAATTCCATCGTAGGCTTGCTGGACGGTGATGGGTTGGATGAGATTTACCGTGTAATCAAGTTAGTTTTGTTATGGTTTGATCCCTAGTATCCACTATGTTCTGAGATTGATGTTGCTATGACTTTGCTATGTTTAATGCTTGTCACTAGGGACCGAGTGCCATGATTTCAGATCTGAACCTATTATGTTTTCATGAATATATGTGTCTTCTTGATCCTATATTGCAAGTTTATAGTCACCTATTATGTGTTATGATCCGACAACCCCGAAGTGACAATAATCGGGATACTTCTCGGTGATGACCGTAGTTTTAGGAGTTCATGTATTCACTATGTGCTAATGCTTTGTTCCGGTTCTCTATTAAAAGGAGGCCTTAATATCCCTTAGTTTCCATTAGTACCCCGCTGCCACGGGATGGTAGGACAAAAGATGTCATGCAAGTTCTTTTCCATAAGCACGTATGACTATTTACGGAATACATGCCTACATTACATTGATGAACTGGAGCTAGTTCTGTGTCACCCTATGTTATAGCTATTACATGAGGAACCGCATCCGACATAATTGTCCATCATTGATCCATTGCCTACGAGTTTATCACATATTGTTCTTCGCTTATTTACTTTTTCGTTGCTACAGTTACATCTACTACAAAAATCCAAAAACATTACTTTTGCTATTGTTACCTTTATTATCATACCACTTTGCTAATAAATACTTTGCTGCAGATACTAAGTTATCCAGGTGTGGTTGAATTGACAACTCAACTGCTAATACTCAAGAATATTCTTTGGCTCCCCTTGTGTCGAATCAATAAATTTGGGTTGAATACATTACCGTTGAAAGTTGTTCCGATCCCCTACACTTGTGGGTTATCAAGACTAATTTTTGGCGCTGTTGCCGGGGAGCATAGCTCTATTCTCTGAGTCACTTGGGATTTATATCTGTTGATCACTATGAAGAACTTGAAAGATGACAGAACTGCTATTTTGCCCTCAACTACGAGGGGAGGTAAGGAACTGCCATCTAGCTCTGCACTAGATTCTCCTTCCGTTATTAGTAAGCTTGCGACACCTAAACCTGCTACTACTATGAATTCTGATATGCCGCATGTTATTGATGATGCCACTTCTGCTATGCATGATGAAACTACTTCTGTGCGTGATACTACTTTGCCATTAGGTGAATTTCTTGATGAACAACTTGCTAGAGTTTGGAGGAATGAAATTATTGAAGATGCTATTACTGATGATAGTGATGATGAAAATTCTCCCAATGATTATGAATTACCTGTTGTTCATGAGGGTTATGTTATGAATGAAGAAGCCGCTAGAGCTATCTCTGCTTGCAATGATAGATATGATCTTAAGAAATTATTAGCTAAATGGAAGCAGCAGTCTCTTAATGCGAGAATAAAACCTAACCCTGCTTTTGCTACCTCACCTATCTGTGTTACTGATAAGGATTATGAATTCTCTGTTGATCCTGAGATTATTACTTTAGTTGAATCTGATCCTTTTTATGGCCTTGAGTCTGAAACTGTTGTGGCACATCTTACCAAGTTAAATGAAATAGCCACCCTGTTTACCAATGATGAGGTGTCTCGCTATTATTATATCCTTAAGATATTTCTGTTCTCATTAAAGGGTGATGCTAAGACTTGGTATAATTCTCTTGCTCCTGGTTGTGTGCGTAGTCCCTAGGATATGATTTATTACTTCTCTGCTAAATATTTCCCTGCTCATAAGAATTAAGCTGCCTCGCAGGAAATATATAATTTTGTGCAAATCAAAGAAGAGAATCTCCCACAAGCTTGGGGAGGCTTCTCCGGTTACTTAATGCTTTGCCTGATCATCCTCTTAAGAAAAATGAAATACTTGATATCTTTTATAATGGACTAACCGATGCTTCCAAGGACTACTTGGATAGTTGTGTTGGTTGTGTTTTCAGGGAAAGAACAGTCGACGAAGCTGAATTACTATTGAATAATATGTTGACTAATGAAAATAATTGGACTCTTCCTGAGCCAATTCCTGAAGCAATTCTTGAACCAATTGAGCCAACTCCTGAGCCTATTCCTAAACCCACTCCGAAGAAGAGAGGTGTTTTATTTCTCAGTCCTGAAGATATGCAAGAGGCAAAGAAATCAATGAAAGAAAAAGGTATTAAAGCTGAATATGTTAAGAATTTACCTCCTATTGAAGAAATACATGGTCTTAATATACCGCCTGTTGAACAAGCACATTGTCTTGATAACCCGACACAGGTAGTAAAGGTAAATTCTCTCTATAGATATGATAATGTTGAAATCCCCTCTACTAAATTTCGTAGCCCATGCTTAGATGAATTTGATGATTTTATGGCTAGACAAGAAAGTTTTAATGCTTATGTTGGTAGAGAGTTAAAGAATAATGCTTTTGAGATAGGACGCATGAGTGATAATATGGCTAGAGTTAAAGGTGAACTCCAACTCATTAGCAAATATACTTCTATGGTCGCTACTCAAGCTGAGCAAGTACTTAAAGCTCAAAATGATTTACTTGATGAATTAAATAATAAAAATGACTTTGTTGTTAGAGTGGCTACTAGAACTGGTAGAATGACTCAGGAACCTCTGTATCCTGAATGCCACCCTAAGAGAATCAAGCAGGATTCTTAGAGAAATAATTTAGAGGCACCTAGTTCTTCCAAAAAGAAGAAAAAGAAAAACGATAGAACTTTGCATGCTTCTAGTGAACCTACTGCAGACACACCTGAGAATCCCAATGATATTTCTATTTCTGATGCTGAAACACAATCAGGTGATGAACATGAACCTAGTTATAATGTGAATGATAATGTTCATGTTGATGCTCAACCTAGCAAAAACAATGATATAGAGATTGAACCTGCTGTTGATCTTGATAACCCACAATCAAAGAATCAACGTTATGATAAGAGAGATTTTGTTGCTAGGAAGCACGGTAGAGAAAGAGAACCATGGGTCCAGAAACCCATGCCCTTTCCTCCTAAACCATCCAAGACAAAGGATGACGAGGATTTTGAGCGCTTTGCTGAAATGATTAGACCTATTTTCTTACGTATGCGCTTAACTGATATGCTCAAAGTAAATCCTTATGCTAAGTATATGAAGGATATCATCACAAATAAAAGAAAGATACCGGAAGCTGAAATTTCCACCATGCTTGCTAATTTCACTTTTAAGGGTGGAATACCATAGTAACTTGGAGATCCGAGTGTACCAACTATACCACGCTCCATTAAAAGAAATTATGTTAGAACTGCTTTATGTGATCTTGGATCCGGTGTTAGTGTTATGCCTCTCTCTTTATATCGTAGACTTGAATTGAACAAGTTGACACCTACCGAAATATCTTTGCAATTGGCCGATAAATCAACTACTATACCTGTCGGTATTTGTGAGGATGTGCCTGTTGTGGTTGCAAATGTCACTATCTTAACGGACTTTGTTATTCTTGATATTCCTGAGGACGATAGTATGTCTATCATCCTTGGTAGACCTTTTCAGAACACTGTAGGGGCTGTTATTGCTTGCAACAAAGGCAATGTCACTTTTCATGTTAATGGTAATGAGCATACGGTACACTTTCCGAGGAAACAATCTCAAGTTCATAATATTAATTCTATTGGAAAAGTTCCAACTATCATTATTGGAGGTTTTGAATTTCCTCTCCCTACTATCAAGAAAAAGTATGATATTCTTATTGTTGGGGATTTTCATAGCCCCGTTGAGGTAACTTAGTGTTATTCGAAACTTCTCCGGTTCCGTGATATTCGGAATGAGTTTGTTAACAAGACTTATCAACCTTGTTAGTGGATTCATTTTGATGATCATGAGATGGATGAAACTAGAAGGCACAACCTTCCATACCCTCTTTTTACTTTCAGTTATTTAGAATAAATAAAGCAAAAATAGTATTATCTGTCTGTTTTCTGAATTATCAGTGCATTAAAAAATAGCTCGAAAATAAAAGTGCTCCAAATGCCCTGCAAATTTAGTATGATTTCTTTTTGGAATATTTGAGGATTTTAGGCACTGAAATCACTGCATGAGGGGCAAGCACCAGGCCATGAGAGTGCAGGGCACGCCCACCCCACCTAGGTGCACCCCCCTGTCTCGTGGGCCTCTGGTGGCCCCCCTCCACTTATACCAGCACCCACACACTTCATCTTCTACCCAAAAAGATCCCCATCCACCTCAAGCACGAGTTCTAGCTCATTTTGATGCGATTTTCGATCTCCTTGCTCAAAGCTCCATTCACAAAACTGCTTTGGGAGATTGTTGCTTGGTATGTGACTCCTCCATTGGTCGAATTAGTTTCTGTTCTAGTGCTTTATTCATTGCAAATTTTTGCTGCATAGGTGACCATGTTCTTGAGCTTGCATGTTAAATTTTTGAGGTCCCAAGCAATTCTAATGCATGATATAGGCTCTAGGCACTTGTAGGAGTAGTTGCTATCAATCTTGTTTAGTTTTACTTACTTTTATTTTGAAGTTACTAAAATTTCAGAATTATTTGAGAAAAAGAATTATGCTTAGAAGAATGTACCAAGGTGGTTCCTCGATGAAGAAAGGGCCCAGGATTGCCATACGTGATCAAGATGTTGAATTGCCGAGGGACGCAGATGTACGAGCTTGTGAGTGGCCATTTGATGATTTTATGGTCGAAGCAGGCTTGAAAGAGGAATTTGACGCGTATGTGCGTAATGCTGAGTTGGAAGACTTCTTACAAGATAAGTGTCCGCAGTACTATCAATTGACTGATTCTTTTTTGCGGAGGTTCAAATATAACTGTGCGCGTAATTCTCCTAGTGTCATATTTGATATTTATGATACATCTTATACCATGGATTTCGAGGATTTCACAACTGCTTGCAAACTCCCGCAGTGGGGTAATATTAATGATCCTCACAAATCTGAATTTAGAGATTTTCTTGCTAGTATTACTGTGGGAGAATCTAGGGACATAGCACCATCTACTATAGGGAGCATTCATTTTCCTGCTATACATTATTTTGCTCTCTTTATTGGTAGATGCATTAACGGTAAAGATGAAGCATGTCACATGTGTGTCCCCGATCTTTGTGTCCTCAAGAGTGTTGTGTTAGGTTATAAAGGTTATAACTTGGGGGCAATAGTTGCACGTAGGTTGCAGAATAATAGTAGAAAGGGAAATTTATTTGGAGGAATTTATGCCACCCGTGTGGCTAATTATCTTGGTATAGCCCCACAAGAAGGAGATATGATAATACCTCCTGTTTATTTGGATTCTGAAGCTATGGTCCATCATCAATTTCTTGGGAGGAATGAACAATTCCTCCAATATCGACTAATCTATGACAGACGCAATGTCGTCCATGTTAATTTTCCTGCTCCCTACCTTTTTGATTATCAGGCAAAAGGAAGATATGTTGTCACCAGGGAGGAAGCAGCTGAACACGAGAGGAGAGCGGAGGTAGCTCGCCAACATGCTGTAGTTCAGGAGGCGGTTGCCGCTACATCTCAGTACGACCCCGGTTTCACTTATGGATATCAGCCAGGCGGTCCTTGGTACTAGACCAACTTAGGCCAAAAGCCTAAGCTTGGGGGAGTACGTATTTCTCACCGACTTTACATTCATGTTCACACACTAGTCGTCGGTGCTCATACTCTTTTATTATATTATCCATGCTAGTTTAAATTTCTTTTTCTAGTTTTCTTCTTGTGTGTTTGATAAACCTTAAGAAAAACCAAAAAATTAGTTAGTTTAATTTCCATGCTTGTAGTAGAAATTATAATGAAAACCCAAAAAGATTTCTAGTTCTTCTTCTTACTTGTTGGGAGCTTTCCCGTGTAAATAGTTTTCTTTTCTTTGGGGGTCGAGAAGACCATATTGAAAATGCTTAGTGGCTCTCATATGCATGATTGTTTATTTAACTTAGAGCCCATATTACTTGTCTTCTCTCTTGAGTTGAATGCTTGCAGATTCCAGCTTAGTCCAATGCACGTGCACTCTTATTTTCATTCTTATTATTATACACATCGTTCGGTCATGCGAGTGAAAGGCAATAATGACGATATATGATGAACTTATTGAGATGAGAAAAGCTGGTATGAACTCGACCTCTCTTGTTTTTGTAAATATGATGAGTTTATCGTTTCTGATTCAGTTTATTATGAAGTAAACATATTTGCAATGACATTTAGAGATTATAGTTGCTTGTGGCATGCTTGATTAGCTATGAGTTATAATGGTTTACCTTGCATGCCAACATGCTATTAGAATGATTATGATGTGGTATGATGGGATGGTATCCTCCTTTGAATGAATTGAGTGACTCGACTTGGCACATGTTCATGCATGTATCTGAATCAAATCAACATAGCCTTCATGATATTTATGTTCATGGTGGATTATATCCTACTCATGCTTGTATTCAGTGTGAATTAATTTTAATGCATGTTTATGACTGTTGTCGCTCTCTCAGTTGGTTGCTTCCCAGTGTTTTGCTAGCATTCACCTTTACTAAGCGGGAATACTGCTTGTGCATCCGTCGTGGGAAACGAACACCTATGGGGCAGGGCCCCTTCTCGGTCCGGCAGGGAGCGGAGGGCGCACGAAGAGCAGATCGAGGAGAAGCACGCGAGGGATTTTACCTAGCTTCGGAGCTCTCCAGAGAGATAACACTCCTACTGCTGCTTTGTGTTTATATTGTGTTCTTGCTCGAGAGCGTGAGTGTTCTGTAGTTTTGAATGAGTCGAACCCCCTCTACGTTGCGCATGGGCCTCCTTTTATAGGCTAAAGGGGTCACTGACAGGTGGCAACGCAGACAGGGGTAGAAATGTAAAAAGAGGGGTTGGTACAACTGCCTCTATAGTGCACCCTACCTAACTCTAACGGCAGGGGACAAGGGCATTTAATGCCCGTCCGGTCGCCCAAACAGTGCAGAAAACGACCGTTTGGGGCGCCACCGCTCGCCACGATGGCCTTCTTGTTATCTCCACTTGCCACCTCGCACCGCTTGGCTGCACAGCTTCCCACCACGTGCGCCTGGAACGGTCCTGCGGCGACACGTCGGCGGATGCGCTGGAGCATGGGTGCAGAGTGGTGGCTTCGCCGCGGCAAGCGCCTTGCCGCGGTCATTGTCTTGTCTCACCCGAAAGCTTGTCGCTCGTCGGGTCTTGCCGGGACGCGCGGCGCGTCGCGGCAAGTTTCTTGAAATGCCTTAGTTGGCCTTCCCGGCAAGCTCCTCTTGCCGGGGCCTTGTCCTTCCCGGCAAGCTCCTCTTGCCGGAGTCTTGTCTTCTCAGTCAAAACACTTTGTTCTTGAATGGCATCAATAGGAATAGCGGAGGATCTTGGCGGACGCTCGACAAGCCTTGCCGCGGGACGCTACGACTGCCCGTGCACAAGTTCGGGATACTAAGGTACCCCTACTTTAGTACACCGACAGGATCCCCCGGGCCTGGGCCACACACGGTGCCGAGAGCTGTTGGGCCACGCCCAAGACAGGGCACGGGCACGCGCGGCCTGAGGCCACACCAAATCTAACTCCGTATCCACCGCGCCCTCCCGTAACGGCACGCGTCAAACGCGGCGTCGTGGGAGAGATCGTGGGTGATTCTTTAATCGAAAAAGGTGTAACGCTCGCCTCTCCTCTTTATAAGCAGGGGAAACAGGGGCCGTTCCCCCACCTTCGCCACTTGCGGTTCCTTCCTCAGAAAGCTCCGCCGCTCCCCTCCGCTTCCCAAGCCGAAAGAGAGCAGTGCTCCGCCGCCCCATCGCCGCCGTCGCCCCCGCTCTCCTCCACCGCCTCCGCCATGGCTCCAAAGACCGGAAAGAGTGCAAAGTCAGCCGAGGCGCTGCGGCTTGAGGTGCTGCGCAAGGAGCGAGCACTTTTCCCCCTCGAGCTCACCGCGAAGGCGCTGCGGGAGTGGTTCTATCTCTTCTGGTCGACGGAGACGCGGGCGCATCCGCGCACGCAGGCACTCTCCGCCGAAGCTTCTACTTCAAAACGATGTCCAAAAGGGTACTACTTCTTCCCATTGTTCTTCTACTGCGGGCTCTGCCCGCCCTTTTCAGATTTCTTCTGCGACATCATGAACACATACGGGCTCCATCTCCTTGATTTCACCCCCAACGCCGTTCTGACCATGGCGGTTTTCGCGCATCTTTGCGAGAACTTCGTCGGAATCCACCCCAACGTAGCCCTTTTCTGCCACTATTTCATGCCCCGGGTCGAGAAAGGAGAACCCTTGTCTGGCGGGATCGCCTGGATCTCGAGAGCCGGCAAGAAGGAGGTATATCTGGAGGGGGAGCTCCGCAGCAAATGGGATGAGTGGAGGGCCGAATGGTGTTGGATTGTTGACGCAGATCCGCAGCCATTCAGCAATTTGCGCCAAGCCCGAGTAGTGCGCAGCGGCGACTGGAGCGCCCTGGCGGCGGACGATGCTAAGCTGAAGATCGCCACCACCCGGATCCTGCGGCTCAGGCTTGCCGGGCTCACTGTAGGGGCTGTTGGCGCGGACTTTCTTCGCCGCCGCATCGCCCCTCTGCAGGAGAGGGGGCGGCCCGCCTGGCTGTTCGGGGGCCCGGCGGACATCATGAGGCTGCGCCCAGGCCTCAATTTTAATTTCACTGTCTTGGAGTTGGATGGGATGCTCCAGGAGCTGTTCAAGCACGACCCCAACCATCCGGAGTGGTTCAGGCTGCCGCAGGGTGTCGTCCCGCTGTGCAACAACTCCCAGCTCGATCGCATCCGCGCAATGATGCCGGAGTGCGACTCGCACGGGATTATCCCAACTTGGCAGGAGCCCACCGACGACGTCGTGCGGCAATTCTTCGATGGCTTGGTGGAGGTAGCAGTCCGTGTCGACGAGCAGAGGCTCCTCACCCGCGACACCACTGATGACGAGATGCGGTACATCGCCACTAGGGCGGAAGAGGCGGCAGTAGCCGCCGCCGCGGGCGAGTTTGGTTTCACGTTGGAGGAGGCAGAGGTGGCCGAGGCGGCAAGCCTTGCCAACCGAGAGGACCTTGTCAGGGAGGTTGTTGGCGAAGGAGAGCCCGAAGCCGAAGCGAGCGAGCCCGCCGAGGGCGCAAGCGGCCAGCCGTCTTCGAGCAGCTTGCCGCAGGCGGAGCCCCCAGCGCAGCCCCCAGCTCAACCAAGAAGGCGCCTCCATAGGACTGGAGACACAGCAGGGCGGCAGGCAGGCCAACAGCCGCAGCGCCGCGGGACACGCTCCACCGCGACAAGCACCATTGCCGCGGGAGCATCTCATGCCGTGCCGGCAACTGGAGCAGGGTCTTCTCGAGCCGCCGCACCTGATCCTGCCACAGCTCCCGGCAAGCGTCCAAGGGAGCCTACTCCCCCGCCTCATCGCGCTGAAAGAGTACTGGACTTCGACCTCTCCGCGTTGAGCTCCGACGAGGAGGAAGAAGAGGAGGAGGAGTAAGACTTTCTTCTTGTTGTACCTATATTTCTTCGATTCATGATGTTTCTTGTCTTGTATCTGATCTGCTTCCCTCTGAACCTCGTTCCATTTCAGGACTCTGGCCGAGAGAGCGGCGAAGAGGGCCAAGGTCCCCATGGTTGTCATCGAGGACGATCCTGCTGTGACGGTAGAGGACGCGTCCGAGACCACCTTGACGGACCCGACAACCTCTCCTCGAAGCAGCCCCCAGCGCAGCCCCCAGCGTAAGTACTTGTTCACTTCCTGTTGTGGGGCGCGCATGGGTGCTCTTTCCTTGCTGATATCTTGATTATTGATTTGCTTATGTAGGAGCAGAATGGGCCCATCAGGAACAACCAGAAGCCGCTCCTGAGGTGCTATCTGCTTCGACTACGCCGCCATGGGGCGATTCCCCGACAAGGGAGCGCTCTCCGGCAAGGGAGAGGTCCCCGACAAGGGGTAGTTCCCCGGCAAGGGACGGGACCAGCGAACCTTCGGTGGCAGAGCCCATGACCACAGAGCCCAGCACAGGTAACCCTCCTTGTCGGAAATTTTCCCTTGGGTTTTTCTTCTTCTGATCTTCTTTTTGGATATTTGCTTGACTTTTTCTTCCTCTTCCTGTCTTCAGATCCCCCTTCCACAGATCCGATGGAAACTGAGGCCACCAGCGAGGAGGATGCAGGCGGCAACACTGATGACGCCGCCGCCACCGAGTAAGAGGCCGGCGCTGATGATCCCGCCGGCGAAGAGGCCGCCAAGGCTGCTGGCGCAGGAGCTGGCGAGGGGTCCGGCGATCGCACTGACGACCCCGAGGGCGCAGGAGCGCAAGGTGCTACCCCGACCGCCGACCCCTCCGCCGCTGATGCAGCACCGGGCTCCGAAGAGCCCCAGCCCGGCGCCTACTTGAAGGCCGGCGAGGGTGTCTTCATCAAGCTTCCCTGGGCGTCGAGCTCCAGGGCGCCGGTTGAAGGAGAGGAATTTGACGGGGAAGTGCTTGCCTCTGCTGGGCTGACAGTGGTTGACGCGCCAAGCAGCAGCAGCGGCGAGTCTGAAGAGGAACAGCTGCTCCGGAAGTTGGTGTCGCTCTACCGCGCCCGACAAGCGAAACTGGAGTCCCGGGAAGCGCTTGTAGCGCAGGCGGGAGTTGACATAGAGAAGCATGCGGAGGAGCTCCAGAGACGCAACCAAGAGGCCCTCCGGTCCATTGCGGAGGAGAGGGCGCAGCTTGTCGAGGTGCGGAAGGCCTTCCTCCTCGAGAAGGCAGAAGCTGAGGAGCAACAGAGGCTTGCCGCTGAAGAGCTGTCCACCCGGGAAGGTGAACTGACGCAGCGGAAAGTCAATCTGGACAGCTACGAGGAGGAGCTCGCCACATGCGAGCAATCACTTGGCGGGGCGCTCAAGGAAGCGAAGGACGCTGCCGCAGCTGCCGAGGCCGCCAAGAAGGAATTGGAGGTGAAGATGACGCAGCTGGAGGCTGATCTGAAAGGGAAGGATGAGGAGCTTGCTGCGCTCCAGGGCGAACGCGAGAAGGATGCCCTCGCTCATGGTGATCTGCAAGTTCAACTTGCCGACAAGGCAAATGAACTGAACGCCGCCAAAGACTCAAATGTTGATCTGGAGCTGAAGCTGGTCACGCTGACTGAGACACTGGACGGCGCCAAGAAGCGAGAAGATGACTTGAAGAAAGAGATCAAGGACAACGAGGAGCTACTAACGAGGGCCGCTGAGACTCAAAACACCTTCAGGGCTACGGTGGAGCTCTGGACGGAGGGCCTCGTCAACATTGCTGCAGTCATAGACGAGGAGCTGGTGCAACTGGACTTGGCGGGCTTCGGGTACTCCACCGACGAGAACCTTCAACCCAGCGCCAAGCTCACTCTATTCTTCAAGGGCGTGGCGACAGCTCTCCAGCAACTCCGGGAAAGGATCCCGAAGTAGCTGGCTGACGAGTCGCGCGCAATTTGCACCAGGGTCCTGGAGAAGGTGTTGGTGAAGGTGCTCTTCTGCAATCCAGGCCTCAACCTCACCAACGTCCTCAAGAAGCTGCCGGCGGGTGCTGATCTTGAAGAACTCAAGGCCCTTGTCGCACCCATTGTGGACAAAGTGAATGAAGTCAGGAGGGTCGACGGTGATCGCGTAGACTAGACTGCCTTTCTTCTCCTTTTTCTTGCCGCTGTCAGATACGTCACAGGAACAATCTATTAGGGCGCGGCAAGTCATTTTTGTAATATAACTTTATCTTGGGCAGTATTTGCTATGTTATTTCCTTTACTTGATTCCTTCCTTTGTATGTTTTTACCCTACGCTTTTAGGGAACTTGCCGGCGTAGGCACCCTTGCCGCGAGCGCTGAGTGCGGAACATCAGCAGCCTGCTGGCGGTGTTGCTTCCGGCAAGAAACCTTGTCACAACTAGTCGCAGCACACTTAAGATGTTGAGCGGACTCGAAACAAAGTAAGGGCGCAACTAGCTACGAGTTGGTTCCTCCGCGCACAGGTTTTCCATACAAAGCACGGTCGTTCAAGGAAGATAACTTAAAAAATTTTAAAACTAGTTTTGCTCAAACTTTGGCAACTTAGCTTTTCTGTCATTTGCGTCCCGGCAAGGCGATACTTCTCGTGAACGATGCCTAGTCCACACCATCATCTCCTCCTCTTCCCCCCCCCCCCCCCGGTGAACTTGTGGGCGAGGGAACCTTACTTTTGAGAAAAAGAAAGAAGATAAAATAAAGATATGGAGCCTTAAGGCTCGTTATTGCTTACCGGGGGCAAGTGCTGCACAATGTGTCAGATAATACATGCAAAAAAGAAAAAGGCATGAAATTTGACAAGATGTGCGGAGCATATGATCTTTATTTATGCACGGGATCTGCGCCCGGCTTTGTACAAAGGGTTACATGCAACAGTGGCAAGGCTTGTACAAAAGGTGGTTTCCGGAACAGGTTCCGGCAACCGCGCCTTATGGGTAAAACTTACGAAGATGCTCAGTGTTCCAGGAGTTGCTCACCGGAAAGCCATCTTCGGTCTCAAGGCGGACAGCGCCAGGCCTAGTGACTCGCTTCACCTGATAAGGGCCTTCCCACTTCGGCGTCAACTTGTTGGAATTCTTGGCGGATTGAACGCGCCGAAGAACAAGGTCACCTTCCTCGAGACTTCTGGCATTAACTTTGCGGCTATGGTAGCGGCGCAAAGCTTGCTGGTAGCGAGCAGCTCGTACAGCAGCCTGAAGACGATCTTCCTCAAGGAGCAGCGCGTCATCTTGTCGCAGCTGCTCTTGCTCAAGCTCATCATAAGCGAGCACCCGAGGCGATCCATATACGAGTTCCGTGGGGAGAACTGCCTCTGCTCCATAGACTAGAGCAAAAGGTGTCTGGCCAGTGGCTCGATTTGGCGTCGTCCTGATCGACCAAAGAACCACCGGCAGCTCCTCGATCCAATTCCTTCCGCACTTGTGCAGCTTGTCGAAAGTTCTGGTCTTGAGCCCGCGCAGCACTTCAGCGTTTGCCCTCTCCGCTTGACCGTTGCTTCTTGGGTGAGCAACAGAAGCGAAGCAGATCTTGGCGCCAAGATCTTGGACGTACTGCATGAAGGTGCGGCTCGTGAACTATGTGCCATTGTCGGTGATGATCCTGTTAGGGACTCCGAAACGGCAAACAATCGACCTGAAGAACTTGACTGCTGACTGTGCTGTCACCTTCCTCACTGCTTCCACTTCCGGCCACTTTGTGAACTTGTCGATTGCCACGTACAAGTACTCAAAGCCCCCGACAGCTCGGGGAAAGGGGCCGAGGATGTCGAGCCCCCAGACCGAAAATGGCCAGGATAAAGGGATCGTCTGGAGAGCTTGAGCTGGTTGATGTATCTGCTTGGAGTGGAACTGGCACGCTTCACACTTGGTTACTTGTGCAGTTGCATCCTGGAGGGCTGTTGGCCAAAAGAAACCTTGTCGGAAGGCTTTGCCGGCAAGTGTTCTTGCGCCAATGTGGTGACCACATATGCCTCCATGAATCTCCGCCAACAGCTTCTGTCCTTCTTCCCGGGGAATACACTTCAATTTCACTCCGTTGAATCTCCTTCTGTACAGTATGTCGTCGACAAACTGGTACATACTTGATTGCCGGGCTACTCTCTCCGCTTCTTCTTGCTCTTCGGGAAGTTCTCCTATTTGAAGGAAACGGTCAATCCGCTGCGCCCATGCCGGAGCTTGTGGCTCGACAACAAGGACTAAAGGCACAAACGCTGCTACGGGAACATCTGCTTCCACGGCAAGAATCTGCGGCTCAGCCGGAGCTTGATGTTCCTCGGCAAGCTTGCCGGAGCAAAACTTATCGGGAGCGTCTGCTTCAACGAAACAAACCCTAGGGCTTGTCAGAGTAGACTGCTCCTCAGCACTCTTGGTGTTGATCTTAGGGACCTTCTTGGCGGCTGCTTCGGGAAGCTCTGCCGGAAAGTAGTCACCGGAAACCAACTTCCTTTTCTTGCTCTGTCCAGTTGATGGTATCACAGATGGTTGAGTCAGCCTGATCACAAAGATCCCTGGCTCCACAGGTAACTTTAATGCAGCGCATTTTGACAGGCCATCGGCAACATCATTCTGGGCTCTTGGAACATGTTCCATCTGCAGGCCGTCAAAATGCTCTTCCAACTTTCTCACTTCATCGATGTAAGTCTCCATCAACGGACTCTGATAATCTTTGTTTACTTGGCGGACGACAAGTTGCGAGTCACCCCTGACAATGAGCTTCTTGATCCCAAGGTCTGCAGCGATCCTGAGTCCGGCAAGCAAACCTTCATACTCTGCAGTATTGTTTGTTGCTTGCTCCTTGGGAAAGTGCATCTGGACCATGTACTTGAGGTGCTCTCCGGTGGGTGCGACAAGTAAGACGCCCGCACCGGCGCCTTGCAGCGAGAAGGCACCATCAAAGTACATGACCCACTCTTTGTTTGCCTCCTTGACGGGAATGCTCGTCTCTGGAGTTTCTTCATCAGGTGTTGACGTCCATTCTGCTATAAATTCTGCCAATGCTCGACTCTGGATAGTTAAAGTACTCTCAAACTTGAGGCCAAAGCTTGACAGTTCCAGTGCCCACTCGACAATCCTGCCTGTTGCTTCTGGATTCTGTAATATCCTCTTCAACGGAAAGCGAGTGACAACTGTGATCTCATGTGCCTGAAAGTAATGGCGCAGCTTCCTCGAGGCCATGAGAAGGCCGAAAAGCAACTTCTGCACACCAGAGTACCTTGACCTAGCCCCCTGCAGAAGGGAACTGACAAAATAAACTGGGCGCTGCACCATCTTCTTTTGTTTCTCTCCCTCTGGCTGCACAGATCTATCCTTGTCGGGGAAGCCCCCTGCTTGTCGCTGGAATCGCTTGCCGTGGTCGCTGGCTCATCGTCCGCCTCCCTTTCCGCTACTAACGCAGCACTAACCACTTGATTGGTTGCCGCTAGATATAGTAGCAACTTCTCTTGTGGCTTAGGTGCGACAAGTATTGGAGTGGAGGACAGGTATCTCTTCAAGTCCTGCAGCGCAGCCTCCGCTTCCGGAGTCCATTTCATTGGACCTGCCTTTTTCGAAATTTTGAAAAATGGCAGGGCACGCTCAGCAGACTTAGAGATGAACCTGCTGAGAGCAGCAATGCAGCCGGCAAGCCTTCGCACATCCTTGACGCGCTTCGGTGCTTCGATCTGCTCAATGGCCTTGATCTTGTCGGGATTGGCTTCAATCCCCCACTGAGATACAAAGAACCCGAGAAGCTTGCCGGAGGGGACTCCAAACACGCACTTCTCGGGGTTCAACTTGAGATTGATCTTGCGCAGATTTGCAAAGGTCTCGTCCAAATCTTGGATCAAAGTTGCTCTGTCCTTGCTCTTGACCACTATGTCATCCATGTAAGCCTCTACATTTCTATGCAACTGTGGCTCAAAAGCATGACTGACTACTCTTGCGAATGTTGAACTAGTATTCTTTAGTCTGAAAGGCATCCGTACAAAACAGTATGTGCCACATGGAGTAATGAATGCGGTCTTCTCTTCATCCTCTTCTGCCATGAAGATCTGATGATATCCTGAGTATGCATCAAGAAATGAAAGCAAATCACATCCTGCCGTGGAGTCAACAATCTGGTCAATGCGCGGCAAGGGAAATGGATCCTTGGGACAAGCTTTATTAACATCAGTGAAGTCAATACAAAGCCTCCATTTCCCGTTTGCTTTGCGCACGACTACAGGATTGGCCAACCACGTAGGATGGAGCACTCCTCTGACAAGGCCTGCCGCTTCCAACTTCTTGATCTCTTCTGCAATGAATTCTTGTCGCTCCATTGCTTGCTTCCTGACTCTCTGCTTGATGGGCCGCGCGTGAGGGCAGACGGCAAGGTGGTGCTCAATCACTTTCCTGGGAACACCGGGGATGTCAGACGGTTTCCATGCAAACACATCGACATTCGCCCGCAGGAAAGCAACGAGCGCGCTTTCCTATTTAGGGTCAAGCGTGGCACTGATGGTGAAGGTACCACCGGTGCCGTCCTCCTTGGCGGCCACTTTCTTGGTCTCTGGTGAAGCTATCTTTGCCTTCTTGCACTTGCCGGTGGAGCTCGATGGTGCGTCCTCGACGGTAGCGCAGCACTTCGAAGAGGTGCGCTTGCCGGAGTGGGAATCAGAGCTCTTGCTGGACTTGGTCTTCTTCTTCCCACCGGGAGCTTCAGCGGCAAGTGTTTTGCGTTCTGTTGCGGCTACTGCTTCCCGGTAGATCTTGTCGGTACGGATAAGGGCATCTTTCTTGTCGCCAGGGACAGAAATGACACTTATCGGACCGGGCATTTTTAGCACGTTGTAGGCGTAGTGAGAGGCTGCCATGAACTTAGCGAGCGCTGGACGGCCAAGTATCCCATTGTAGGGCAATGGGAAATCAGCAACGTCAAAGGTGACTTTCTCTGTCCTGAAGTTCAGTTCGCTGCCAAATGTCACTGGGAGTGTGATCTTCCCCTTCGGCTTGCTCCTTCCCGGGTTGATTCCTTGGAAAGTGTCGGTCTCTTCGAGCTCGCTGTCGGGGATCTGGAGCTTCTTGAGCACCGCGGAGGAGATCAGATTCAAGCCGGCCCCACCGTCAACCAGCATCTTTGTGACCTTGAGGTTGCGGATAGTTGGTGAAACCAACATCAGCAAGCACCCGACCGCGGTTATGCGATCAGGGTGATCCTCAACATCAAAGATGATAGGCGTGTTGGACCACTTCAGAGGCTTGCGTGATTCAACTGACGGTTCTGCTGCATTCACTTCCCGCACCCACTGTTTGAGCTGGCGGTGCGAAGTATGCAGAGAAGCACCGCCGTCGATGCACAAAACCTCTGTTGCTTTCTGAAACTCCTGCTCGTCAGTCTCATCCTCATCCATCTCTTCATCCTCGTCTTCGTCTTCGTCCTTGTCGCGGCCGTGGGGAGGCCTTTCTCCTTGCCGCTGCTTGGCTTTGCCGCGGCGCCCTCCCCGGCCGGGACGCTTCTTGCCGGATCCCCCACCACCTTCTTGGGCCTTCTCCTTGTCTCGCCGCTTGTATTCAGCTTTCTGTAGTTCTACGAGCTGCTCAACTTTCCTGCATGTTTGGAGATCATGGCCCTTGGTGCGGTGGATCTTGCAGTACTGCTTGCCGGAGCCGTCCTGCTTGTCAGCGGCCACCATGGCCTCGCCGGAGTTACTAGCTTTGGCCTTTTCGGCGCCACCTCCGTTGCCGGACTGCTCGACGACTAGCACATCTTTTGCTTTCCTCTTTCTATTGTTCCGCCGCCGGTTTTTCCTTGCCGGGGCGGCATCCTCACTGTCAGACCCTTCTGCTCCTGCATTCTCTCCGGGGAGTTTCCTCCCCTCTTCAGCACGTGCACACTTGTCGGCCAGGGCATATATCTCACTGACGTCTCTAATCTTGCACATCGCCATCTCCTCCCTCATCCAGCGGTTTCGCACGTTCTGATGGAACGCACTGATGACCACAGCAGGGTGGACATCTGGGATGTTGCCCTGCACTTCGCTGAATCTCTGTATGTACTTGCGCAGGGGCTCTCCTTCCTTCTGGGCGAGCAGATGGAGATCGCTCTCTTGGCCATGGGGTTTGTGGCCGCCTGTGAAGGTGCCGACAAACTGATGGCACAGATCTGCCCATGAGGAGATGGAGTTGTCCGGCAAGTGCATGAGCCAAGATCTGACGTTGGGCTTGAGCACCAGCGGGAAGTAGTTGGCGAGGATCTTCTCGTCGCGCCCCCCGGCAGCCTGCACCGCAATGGTGTAGATGCTGAGGAACTCCGACGGATGCAACCTGCCATCATACTTCTCTGGTACATCCGGTTTGAAGTTCTTGGTGCTGGGCCACTGGACTTGCCGCAGCTCACGAGTGAACGCAGGGCAACCTACCGCGTACGGCAAGTCGCCTGGTTCCCCTGGCGCATGCATATCAACAGTGGGCCCAGCGCGCTGGTCTGACTGACGCCGCGCTTCTCTTCGACGCTCGATGCGAGTACGAGCGTCTTCTTGTTGCCGTTCTTGAAGAACTTGGCGCTGATCGCGACGAGCTCGTGGGTCCGACGACGCGGTGGAGTCGGTGTCGAGGTTGGCCCGGCGAGTCGGCGATCTTGGCCTTCGGGGCGGGGAGTGCACGGTGGTGGCACCCCCACCGGTCTTGTCGCCACCGGCTTGCGCCTGGGCGTCTTGCCACGGCTTCGACATGCTTGGTTGCCGGGGAGTGTCGCCGTTGGCAAAGCCGATGAGGCTCTGAATGGTGATCCTGCAATCATCGATCTTGTCCGGCGTTGGAGGGTAATCTAGGAGCAGTTGGGATCGAGCCAATGCTTCTTCCGGAGTTTTCGGCGGCGGGGGCGAACGACGCGAGGAGCGGGATATGCTCAAACTTCTAACAGTGTTAGAAGGAGCAACATCTCGTCCAGGCGACCGTGCCGCGCTCGCGCCAACATGTTGGCCTTGAGCGTCCCGCGATCCACCATCTTGGCCTTGTTCCAACGCGAGTACAGTGCTAGGAGCACCATGGCGTTGTCGGTCCCGCGCCTCCTGAGAGGGGCACGGTGCATGTACGGACGCCGAAGTTTGCGGGGCCTTATCCTTGGATCTGGAGACAATGTGAGCTCCCCCGTCGGCGCCCGTTCCTCCGCCGGCGTCTACCCCACCGCCCGTTTGTTCCAGTGGCGGTGGAATCGACGCAGACGGACCAACCACCTCCTAAGCCCTCTTCTTCGGTGGCATGTCGATGAAGATGATGATGTAGTGCGCGCGAACACCGGATCAGGTTCGCACAACCTCGACGCCCCCTACCTGGCGCGCCAAAGATGTCGTGGGAAACGAACACCTATGGGGCAGGGCCCCTTCTCGGTCCGGCAGGGAGCGGAGGGCGCACGAAGAGCAGATCGAGGCGAAGCACGCGAGGGATTTTACCCAGCTTCGGAGCTCTCCGCAGAGATAAAACTCCTACTGCTGCTTTGTGTTTATATTGTGTTCTTGCTCGAGAGCGTGAGTGTTCTGTAGTTTCGAATGAGTCGAACCCCCTCTACGTTGCGCATGGGCCTCCTTTTATAGGCTAAAGGGGTCACCGACAGGTGGCAAGGCAGACAGGGGTAGAAATGTAAAAAGAGGGGTTGGTACAACTGCCTCTACAGTGCACCCTACCTAACTCTGACGGCAGGGGACAAGGGCATTTAATGCCCGTCCGGTCGCCCAAACAGTGCAGAAAACGACCGTTTGGGGCGCCACCGCTCGCCGCGATGGCCTTCTCGTTATCTCCACTTGCCACCTCGCACCGCTTGGTTGCACAGCTTCCCGCCACGTGCGCCTGGAACGGTCCTGCGGCGACACGTCGGCGGATGCGCTGGAGCATGGGCGCAGAGTGGTGGCTTCGCCGCGGCAAGTGCCTTGCCGCGGTCGTTGTCTTGTTGCACCCGAAAGCTTGTCGCTCGTCGGGTCTTGCCGGGACACGCGGCACGTCGCAGCAAGTTTCTTGAAATGCCTTAGTTGGCCTTCCCGGCAAGCTCCTCTTGCCGGAGTCTTTTCTTCTCAGTCAAAACACTTTGTTCTTGAATGGCATCAATAGGAATAGCGGAGGATCTTGGCGGACGCCCGACAAGCCTTGCCGCGGGACGCTGTGACTGCCCGTGCACAAGTTCGGGATACTAAGGTACCCCTACTTTAGTACACCGACAGCATCCAAACTCCTTAAACCCCAAAGTTATTCCATATGAGTCCACTATTCTTTCCTATATAGGGTATTTACCTGCCGTTCCAAGTAAATTTGTATGTTCCAAACTCCAAACCTTCAAATGAAATTCTGTTTTGTATGCTCGAGCAGCTCATGTTACAACTAGGGCTACCTATATCTTCCATGCTAGGTGGGTTATTCTCAAGAGGACTGGACTCCGCTCCTCATTCACGAGAAAGGGCTGGTAATCGGGATGCCCAGTCCCATGATCCAAAAAGATCAAAGCAAATCAAAATAATTAATCAAAACTCCCCCGGGGCTGTTGTTAGTTGGAGACACTCGTTGTTTCGAGCAAGCCATGGATTGATGCTTGTTGGTGGTTGGGAGAGTATAAACCTTTACCATTCTGTTTGGGAACTGCCTATAATGCATGTAGTATGGAAGATA
The DNA here is from genome assembly GCA_963921465.1 of Triticum timopheevii. Classification (NCBI taxonomy): domain Eukaryota; kingdom Viridiplantae; phylum Streptophyta; class Magnoliopsida; order Poales; family Poaceae; genus Triticum; species Triticum timopheevii. Next base: position 379,649,634 of record OY997274.1, read on the forward strand.
CAGCCATCTCATAGTTGTTGCGTTGATAGCAAAAGTATGCCGCTCAAAATGTTATTCAATCTCTATTTTAAAATCGAGCCCTGGCACCTCTACAAAACCCTGCTTCCCTCTGTGAAGGGCCTATCTATTTACTTTTATGTTGAGTCATCACCCTTCTTATTAAATGCACCCGCTGGAGAGCACACTGTCATTTGCATTCCTTATTATTGGTTTATATTGGGTATGACTTGACTGGATCTCTTTTACCATGAATTACAATGTTTAGTAAGTCCTTGATCTTTAAAGGTGCTCTGCATTTATGTTTTGCGGTCTCAGAAAGGGCTAGCGAGATACCATTTTGTTGTATCATCTTATGATTGTTTTGAGAAAGTGTGCATCCGAGTTTTATTATTATGGCTCGCTAGCTGATTATGCTATTGATATGAGTGATTGTGAGACCTAAGTGTTATTGTGAGTATGGTTAGTTCATAATATTTGCTGAAACTTGAATGTTGGCTTTCCATGTTACAACAAGAGCAAACAGAGTTTGTAAAAGTTTTTCTTTATCACTTTCAGTTTATCAACTGAATTGCTTGACGACAAGCAAAGGTTTAAGCTTGGGGGAGTTGATACGTCTCCAATGTATCTACTTTTCTAAACACTTTTGCCCTTGTTTTGGACTCTAACTTGCATGATTTGAATGAAACTAACCCAGACTGACGCTGTTTTCAGCAGAACTGCCATGATGTTGTTTTATATGTAGAAAAGAAAAGTTCTCGGAATGTCCTGAAAATCCATAAAGGCACTTTTTGGAATTAATAATAATTTCTGGGCGAAAGAAATACACCAGGGGGCCCACACCCTGTCCACGAGACAGGGGGGCACCCCCCCCTATAGGTCGCGCCCCCCTATCTCGTGGGCCCCCTGGACCTCCACCGACCTCAACTCCAACTCCATATATTCACGTTTGGGGAGAAAAAAATCAGAGAGAAAGTTTCATCGCGTTCTACGACACAGAGCCGCCGCCAAGCCCTAATCTCTCTCGGGAGGGCTGATCTGGAGTCCGTTCGGGGCCCGGAGAGGGGGATTCATCACCGTCGTCATCATCAACCATCCTCCATCACCAATTTCATGATACTCACCTCCATGCGTGAGTAAGTCCATCGTAGGCTTGCTGGACGGTGATGGGTTGGATGAGATTTATCATGCAATCAAGCTAGTTTTGTTAGGGTTTGATCCCTAGTATCCACTATGATCTGAGATTGATGTTAATATGACTTTGCTATGCTTAATGCTTGTCACTAGGGACCGAGTGCCATGATTTCAGATCTGAACCTATTATGTTTTCATGAATATATGTGTGTTCTTGATCCTCTCTTGCAACTCTATAGTCACCTATTATGTGTTATATCCGACAACCCCGAAGTGACAATAATCGGGATACTTCTCGGTGATGACCGTAGTTTGAGGAGTTCATGTATTCACTATGTGTTAATGCTTTGTTCCGATTCTGTATTAAAAGTAGACCTTAATATCCCTTAGTTTCCATTAGGACCCCGCTGCCATGGGAGGGTAGGACAAAAGATGTAATGCAAGTTCTTTTCCATAAGCACGTATGACTATTTACGGAATACATGCCTACATTACATTGATGAACTGGAGCTAGTTCTATGTCACCCTATGTTATAGCTATTACGTGAGGAATCACATCCGGCATAATTATCCATCAACGATCCATTGCCTACGAGTTTTTCACATATTGTTCTTCGCTAATTTTTTTCCGTTGCTACAGTTACATCTACTACAAAATCCAAAAACATTACTTTTGCTACCGTTACCTTTATTATCATACCACTTTGCTACTAAATACTTTGCTGTAGATACTAAGTTATCCAGGTGTGGTTGAATTGACAACTCAACTGCTAATACTCAAGAATATTCTTTGGCTCCCCTTGTGTCCAATCAATAAATTTGGGTTGAATACATTACCCTTGAAAGCTGTTGCGATCCCCTACACTTGTGGGTTATCAGGGGGCTGTTTTCGTAACTTCAGGTTCACCCTACCCAGCCAACCCCACCCCGGCACCTAGAGTAGTACACCTGAATACTCCCCATTTTCTATCCCCACCGCAAAATAGACTTCTCCACGGCACCGCAACCTTCGTGCTCCTCCCCTTTACATTGGCGCACTCGTCCACCGCAGCGCATCTGCCTCATCGACGACCTTGTACGCTGCACTGGAGCCGGTCTACCGTCATCGTCGTACACGGAGCCTCTTCCCCAGCATCGTCTTCCATGGTCTCGGATCTACTTCCCGAAAGCCGACGCCAAGCGCAGAAGTACCACCGTCGTGGACAATGAACTAACTCTCGTTGCCAACCATGACTCACATAGGCTGCCGCGACCATCGTTCTCCTCCTCGATTGGTAATGTGTGTATTGAATCACTTAGCAGTACATGTGCCATTCCAATTTTGTTCATACCTACCCTTCAAATTTCCTAGGTGCTATTGTTCCCGTAAAAGTAATTGGTTATAGCCTCCATTGTCCAACAGAATATCAGCTTGCAATTGCATGTCGCTCCTGTATTGCGCTGTGCTTGGGTAGGTTTTTCAACTGCAACCAGTAGTGTGGCAAATGATGGAAAAGTTTTTAGAACTAGCAAGATGCCCATGCGTTGCACGCATCAAGATGCATTTGTATGAGTAGTTTATCTTGTGGGAGAAAAGGATGAACGAGGGAAGACCTTATTTGAAAATCTGGAGAGGGGTATGGGTATATTTTTGCAAAATTCCCATTTGTTTCCTTCCTATCTGTTAGATATAAATCGGACGGCCTATATTGCAAGAAAAAAAGTATAGAGAAAAAAAAGTAGATAGTAGAGAAGTAGACATAAACATTAAATATTAAATATAAAATAAATATAACAGTATAGAAGAGAGTAGAGATAGCAGAGATGTCGGGAAAGGATCGCGCGCGCGGGGGAAAAAGCGACCGGGCGTGCGGTAGTTTTGGCGCGCGGCGTCCGGCGCGCTTTATAAAATCCAATGCCCTCCCACCGCTCTGTGCCTTGCCACCGCTCTCTCCCCGCTCTGTGTCTCGCCACCGCTCTCTCCCCGCTCTTTTTCACCTTGCCACCGCCGCGCCACCATGCCGCCGCGTCGCCGGGAAACTTGGGGATACCGCGGCGTCCGCGCACGCCCCTCCGGCGGCTTCTCCGTCGAGATCTGGTTCCGCGGGATGCGCCTCGGCCTCGGCAATTTTGACACCGCCAATGAGTCCGCCCGCGCGTATGACGCGGCAGCGTGGCGCCTCCGGCGGCCTCATAGAACATTGAACTTCCCCAATGTGCTGACGCGGGAGCGGGCACAGGAGGTCGCGCCTCTGCTGCGGCTTAGCACCGACGAGGACCGTCGCGACAACCGGAGGCGGGAGCACCGTCTCGGCATCGCCGAGATGGATGAGGAAGCCATGGTGCTGTGGCGCCAACACTTCCCGCAGGAGATCATCAACAAGCGCGAGTTCTACGCGCAAAGGAGGGTGGAGAGGGATAAGAGGAGGGCGGAGCGAGCCGCCTATCGCGAGGACAAGCGTAGGCGAAAAGTGGACGCTCAATTCAACATGAGGCTAGGAGAGCACCGCCCTGGGAATCCGACGATGATCGGTATCTTCATGCCTACAGTCAGACGTCGGAGGAGGACATCACCGAGGAGGAGTCAGACGACGAGGAGTAGTTGAATTATCTTTTTTTTATTTATCTATGCTGAGAACTATCCTCTACTCTCTAGTATCTACTTCTCGATCTCAGCACTGTAAACGCTTTATTAAAGCGCCGCGTGTTGCGATTCTGTTGGAGATGCTCTAACATGGCAGACGAGTGCTTTAATGTTGCCCACAAGATGCGCGAGTATTACTAGTAGTATATTTTTCTTGCCACGTTGAGATTTTAAAACCATGAGTGCGAACATGTAGAGGAGCAATGAAGACCAAACACGGGATATTCGGGACATCTTCAAGGAGCATGGCATGTTAAAGAGGAGCTGCACCGAACCTGTAAAACGAGCTTTGGTAAGTAACACCCTTTCCATTACTTTCGTTTAGCCTCGTGTTCTTCGATGTGTATATGTTGTAGTTTCTGTTTCTCTTAAGCATGGTGTTCTTCGATGTGTAATAAGAAGAGTCTTAATCGTCCTAATGCTTTCGTTTTTAGCTTGATGTAGGAAGTGGGTGTTCTCCCCTTGTAGTCTGTTTTTATATATTTTTTCCTTTTGAATTCACTTCTCCGAGTTCTGTTTATCTGGCTTCTACTAAATGGATTTATGTTGCTCTGAGTATTGATCTAAAAAAGAAGTAACTTCATGTCAGGATGCAGTTCCTACGAGGAGGGAAGTATGGTCAACCTCGAGATCATGTTTCCAAAATGAGGCTAGATTACACACAAGGTGCCAGTTCCCTAATGATGCTGGATTAGACACCAGGTGCAAATTCCCAGAAGATTCTGGATTACACACAAGCCAGGTGGAGTCGTCAGCTGTTCGTGTCCTCGTGGCATTTGTAAAGGCTGAAAGAAAGCATGCAGCAGCCCTTGAGAATGTAGCTGAGTTCCTGAAGAAGCAAAAAGAGCAATCAGATGCTCTCTTCACCCAAGCCAAAGGAGAGATGGAAGAAGCCAGAAATAAGCTAGCAGAGGGAGAGCAGGCTAGGCGTCTCCTGCTATCTAAAAATGTTGTCAATACAAAATTTCCTTCATAATAGCTAGGTTCAAATGTTTATCCAATCAGCATGCCTGTTGTGATGTCTGTGCATCTACTGATGTGGCACAAAATGTTTTTTTGGGTCATGTAATAACAGCAATTACTTTCCAAACAATAACAGACGAAGCATTGGACATGGTATAGTTCACGCGCAAGCCCGACATTCCAAGTTCAACTTCCACATCAAACTCATGTTCATAGATATCTGTGCATTCATACATAATGTCCACAACCATGATTCACTTCAAAGCCAAAAAAATGTGAGGAGAGTTATAAATATAGAAAAACCTCTACTGGTTCCTGCTACCAGTGCGAGCACAACAAGTCAAGACCATGCGTAAATTAATTATATTTTAGTCATTTTTTGTGTTCTAAAATGCCTGCCGGCTTGCGGATGGACGTGTTGCCGGAACACGCGCGGATTCAATGAAGGCAGGCGGGGCAGTCTTAAGCTGGTTGCACGCGGCGAGGAGGCGTGCTCAGCCGAGCCTGTAGCGCGGGCGGCCCTCTTGGCTGGCGCGCCTGTTCAATGCCTGTGCTATGAGAGGTCGCGTCTGTGTCAGAGCAATCACTCCCTCCAGTCCTTTTTGTATGGGTATAACAAAATCTCGTTTTCCATTCACATTTTACAAGTAAAATTCGTGGACAAACTTTGACCCAAAGTACGATGGGGACTAGTAAACCAGAATGGAGGTAGTAGTTTTTTTTTAATCAAAGAAGGGTTTCCCCTTCCGATTTTCATTACTGAAAACCAGCATCTAAATCTAAACCATAGTATTTGCCCTAGAACTACCATGTTCAACATCTCGCAAAATAAACCCATACAACCATATGCCAAGGAGGTATGTAGTACTATGACTTCCATTTTCGCTCCATACCAATCGTTCTAAAAACTACTTACTACTTATAACGCACCATGGAAAATCGGAACTCTTAACCCCGCTAAAAAACGATAATTTAAACGTGGCTACTCGATATGTGGCAACTGGCGAGCCACCGCGCTCCACGTCGTTCACCTGTGGTCCTGACCATGAACTCCTACGGATCAAATTATCACGCGAGCTGACTATTCCTACAAACGTGCTCCACCACGTACCCGGTACCCTCGAATGCAGCAATCGTGCACCTAGGGTTTTAGGGTTTATTTGTTAACGTCTCCTTTACGTAACACTCATGTGTGCGAGACAGCGTGAGGCCGACTGTGTGCGTGCGCCTCTTCTCTTCGTATATGTACTCCACCGTTTGTCTGGTGTCCAAAAAATTATAATAACTACTAGCAATGTGCCAATGCGTTGCCACACGATCAAAGTATATTAATACATATTCACCGATTTGATAGAAGAAAAAATCTAGTTTTGAAATACGTATATCACTAAAAAATATGTTATGTTTCACTCAAAATATAGTCCTTTGGTGGTTTTGATGAGATAAGGGAGGAATGTTGTTGGTTTCAAGATTCGAGAAGTGGTATATGTCTAATTTCTACTCTTACTAGCGAGATGCCCGTGTGTTGCACGGAACACCAAGATCTTGTGGGAAGGCCTTATCTGCAAATGTGGTGAAGAGTGCGGGTAAATTGCCATATTTTCCTTCCTATTTGTCAGATATAAATCGGATGACCTACATTGCAGGATGGCAGGCCCACCATCATCACCAACTCTATTTTTTATCCCTACTCTAATAAAAAGCATTGTCGATGATGATCATGTGCCTGCCATCCGGCAATATAGGCCGTCCGATCTATATCTGACGGATAGGAAGGAAACTATGGCAATTTTGCAAAAAAGATACCCACACCCCTCTCCACATTTGCAAATAAGGCCTTCCCTCATTCATCCTTTTCCCCCACAAGATAAACTACTCATAGAAATGCATCTTGATGTTCCGTGCAACGCATGGGCATCTTGCTAGTTGTTGCAAAAAGCCCATGTGTGTGTGAGAGAGAGGGAGAGTGGAGGAGGACGGAGTGCATGTGTGACAAAGACACAAGGAGTGTGTGTGCGATAGGTATTAGCTTAAAATGAGGCGATAGTGTGTGTGTGCACGATCGAGAGGGCGTGTCTCAAGAAGGGAAGAAAAATCTACATAGATACAAGGAGCAGGAGAGAGACATGTATGCGATAGTGGAAGCACGAGTGTGCGGGTGTATAAACCTATCTAGAGGCTAGCTAGTCAATAAATGTTTCTGAGAGAAATACGAGTCGGGGTGTGAAAGCGAGAGTTTTGTGTGTGAGAGAGAGAGACGGTAGTCAGGAAGGGGAGTGGAAGCAGGAGTTGTGTGTGTGTGTGTCTGTGAGAGAGAGAGGAGATGGTAGTCGGGGTTGTCTGATCGGTAAACAAGTGAATAATGTCAGTCTGGGATGGAAACGAAAAGGAGACTGCAACAAATGGTGTGTCTACAGGAGAAAGAGAGAGAGTAATTTTAGTGGTATGAGTCATATGTAGAGACATATAGGGTGTGAGAGAGAATCCCATAGAGAGAAAGACAAAGTGAAAGACGAGTGGAGACTGTGTGTGGTGGTGAAAAAGAAAGCTTAGGTACCGAGTGATACCAGAGAATAGTAGAGACGTGAGAGATAATGAAAACCATGTAATGTATAATGATAGGGATAGTGTGACACTTCTCAAGTGAGACGTTGAGAGACCATGTTTGCGAGGATAGGAGAAACATGAAGTGAGCGTGCGGATGAGCTGGAGAAAAGAGAGTGATACCTACCTGAAGGAGCATGCATGCGAGAAAGATGGACGTGAAAGGAGTGAACAAAAAAGGGATTCAAATATTTGAATTCGAGATGATGATACATGTAATCCATACTCGAACCAAAATTGATCTATCAAACATGCATACTCATATGAATTCACGCACATCTATGTTATTTAATATGTAGATATTACTGATCCATACATTTTAGTAGAACATAATTTGGTTAAATTTTTTTGAATTCAACTTAAGATTTTGAGATCGTTGTATTTGTAAATCATATTATACATATAAAGGAGCAGAATTCTTTGTTGTGCTTTTGAAAGTATATATAAAAAATGATGTATATAGAATGTAATTCCAATTGAAAATGGATCCCGCCCGAAAACAAATAGAATACAAACAGGATTCGAATTGAGTTGGCACGGTAAATGTGCACTCTGCAAAATTTGAACGAAGCGGGGAAAGTCGCAGTGACCGCCCGAAACCAAAATCTGCGAGATGGAAATTACTACTGCCTATCCCTGCCACGCAAAGCCTATCTGCTGGATTTCTATAGGTTTCAATAGGGGTAGGTTTGTAATTTCACCCAAACGTGACATAACCGCCTCTCACCCAGATTCATACACGGTGGGCACCAAAACACAGTGTGTCCTCGGCCGAAATCGACTCCCTCCCCGATTCATATTTATACACGGTGGGCGCCAAAAACAAACTCTCGTCGGCAAATATTCGGTGTATGCGAGATTACCATCCTATCCCCAACCGACTAATATTGTTGTGATGTAGTAGAAATTTGAAATAGGGGCTAAGTTTGTAAATTTCCTCGCATTTGAGACAAGCGCGCCCTGAATACATGGTTCCACCTTCCTCTCTACCTCCCTTTTCCCCATTCGTACTCCATGGGCGCCAAAACACCCTCTCCACCCTACCCTCCTCCGTTCGCCGCCGTCCGCCACCCCATCCACCGCCGTCCTCCTCCACCATGCCGGAGCTGATACCCCGACGCCGCCGTCCATTACAAGAGATCGACCTCTCTCATCCACGGCTTCGGACCGGGATCCTTGCATCCCGTCCTCTCGCTTCATCCCCGCCATCGTCCACCTTGTCGGCGCCGCTCCTATGACCGTCTCGTCCACCGCGCCCCGCCGCCAACGTCTACCCTCCTAGATCTGCTTCCACGCCGCCGACAGCCATCGCTACCGCAGCATCGTCAAATTCTCAGCAGATGCGTACACGGCGCCGCACCAGAGGCGGTACTCTTTCGTATCTTCTCAACTTATTTATCACAGAGAGAAAATAGATCGCCACTGCTTTACTCTGATTTCTTGTCTTGGTTGCGAAGTTGCCTTTGTCCGGTTTGCACCTTCAGATCCGCTATGGCACGCTCAACACTATAGTCCCAATGCTTATGGTTTTTCCTTTTTATATTCCACACTAGTTAAATCACAGTAGACTAAATTTCAAAATTGGGTCAGTCAACTTTTCAGAGCTCGCCAGAGTTCACCGGTGCGAACGAAGGGGCTCGGGTGGTTGTGGGGCCTCGCCAAACGAAGAAAACTCGACGCGGGTGGGGGTTGGGCGGGGTGGGGGTGGGGGTGGTGGAGGAACACAGGTGGCGGGGGCCGGTGGTCCGGCCAGCAGCCAGTGCGGCGTTCTATATGGGAAGAATCAGAGACGAGGAAGAAGATGGGTTAGGAGACATAGGATCTTCATAAAACCGGCTGAAATGGTCGAGAGAAAGCTGGGAGTTGCATTCTTAATGCACTCTAGTTCATCATGTGTGGGCACTGCGCAACCAACATTTTATTATCCAAAATCTGCTTGCTCTTCTTTACCATGTTCCTCTTCCGTTCTTCTTTAATATGTACTCTCTCCATTCCTAATTACAAGTCTTTGTATAGATTCCACCATGGACTACATATGGAGCAAAATGAGTGAATCTACACTCTAAAATGTATCTGGATACATCTGTATGTGATCCATAGTGGAAATCTCTACCAAGACTTATATTTTGGAATGGAGGGAGTATGATAGTAGTACAATATGTTCCTTGTACTGAAGATGAGCAGGGACATTTGCAGTGTAGAGGTCTATACGGTCGGTTGTGATGGACACTTTGAGCCTGTTTGATTCGTTGGATTTTGTAAACATAGGAATAGGATTTGTAGTGACATGCCCACTTCAATCCTATAAGAATAGCAAGGAAATGCGGGGAGCTGTGTCACCTTTGACAGTTACACTGATATTAACAGTACCGCACCTTCAGTTGAAGAGAGCTTGTATCCGAAGGCTTTCTAGCCGTACCGGCAGTACTAGTACATATATTCCAGCAACTTCCACTTTGCTTATTTTACTCTGATTCTTACGGTTTTCCCCATTATATCTACACTATGATCTTTCTGGCATGTCCTGTTCACCCATCAAGGTGCCTGTTCTAATTTGGCAAGGTTTTATTGATTGCGGGTATCTTGCATATGTTGTCTTGCATTTCTTCCACTTAGTTGCACTGCCATCTTCTTAGTTTACTCATCATATATGCCGAGATGCCATGCCCATCGATTATCAATACATATTCCATCTGTCATCATACCATGTTTTCCCACTCAAATGATGTTCTTGTGCATCAGACATCAAAAAAGGAAGAGGGTGATTGCCGAACCTGAAGGAGCACCAGCAAAGTCCTTGAAAAACGTGGTGGTGCCAGAGAAATCAGAAAGCACCCCACTTATATTGGTTATACAACCAGTGACACAAAACGTAGGACCGACTCCAGCAGACTGTACCCATACTTCACTGGCCACAACACTAGCCCCACCACACAGGACCTGCACTCCAGCAAAAGGTATACCGATTTCATTTGCCATAGCACCAGCCATACCATAGAAAAATCCCACTCCAGCAAAAAGTACAGCAAGTCCACCGGCCGAAGACCTATCCCAACTACAGAGACGGCCAATTCCTGCAGATTGGAACCCCATTCCATTTATTCCCAGTTTAAAACACAATGCTTTCAATGTTGTTAGGGACTACGTGCATATATTCCCATCATGGGAAGATTATAGTGAAGACAAACACCATTTTCACATCTTTCTGTCCGACATACGTGTAAGTGCTATTATTCATGGTTATTATTTTCCTGTTTTCTGATGATTGAATACATCAATGATTTACATTACATTGTTGTAACTAGATGAGGGTCAATCTGGATAGTCATGACGAGCAAAGCTTGCTTGTGCTTTTCAAGGAAGCATTGCAGCAGTATCGGTGTTACCTGAGGAAATCACACTTTGATGGCAAGTCTATAAACGAATTTTCGGTGAAGTCTCCTGTGCTAAATTTAGAAGACATTGAATGGAAAAACCTTGTTATGCACTGGTCTCGTTCGCAGGATGAGGTACTGTCTATGAAATCACATGAAAATTTGAACTTCTACTTTTCCGCATCTGCCTTACGGATCTTTTTTGCAGGAAATCTGCTCGAAGAAGAATTCCGGTTTGAAAAGAATGACAGGATATCGCAAATATGTTGCCCGCTGCTTTGCTCTTGTTAGTACCTGTTGTCCTGTATCACTGTACTTGCATACATACCTGATTCATTATGTGACAGCAGTATGCATGATAGCTTGCTTATCAAGTGTTCGCTCCAAATTATCTGATCTGTATGAATGGTTACATTAGTGTAGAATATATCCAATGCCAATGTTTTTTTAGCTCTGCATTGTTCTTGTAAGTACATGTTGTCCTTTATCAATGTACTTATAATGATAGGTAGTTGTTCATGTACCATCACTCTGCAGCTTATTTTCCTTTACCGTCCATTTTCTACACATCAGATCTATATTTACTCTTACCATAAGGTTGGTACTGAAGAAGTTTAGCTATGCATTGCTCTTGGCTGTACCTTTTGCCTGTATCGCTGCACTTACATTTATAGCTACTTGGTTATGTAGCATCACTCTTCATCTTATCTTAAATATTCTCCATTTTTTCGTATATTATCACATCTATATTTACTCTAACAAAATGTAGAATAAAGGCAATGATTATGAAGAAGATTCTGTGGTATACTTCTTGAATTCCCCCCCCCCCATCAGCATGGACAAGGCCTTTATAGAGCCTATCTTCCAATAATGTAAGTTTGTCCTTCTCAAGCCTTCAAACTTTGTTGTATATATTTGGTTAGGCATGACTGCAACAACTGTTTATTTTTGGTGTTTGCATCAAATTGCATGTTTAAAGTTCATTATGTAGTTCATAAACAAAAGTTTGTCCCTCTTAATTTAAGTTTTCAGTTGTACAACCAAGTTCCTTCTTCATACCATGTATATTAAACTATACAGAGCAAGTGATCTTCTTTTGCACTGCATGTATGCGTCTACTCTTCATCAGTAATCCAGTGGTGTGGTGAACCTACCCACTATAGCACAATGTCATATTCTGCAACGTCTTAACTATGAACAATGTCATATCATTCTACTATTATTTAAACCGTCTCTTTATTTGCCAAACTGAAATGGGATAAATTGACAACACACTAACCATTGATACTTATGAGTTCTTGACCTAATCTAGTGGTGTCGTGAAGCTGCCAACTCCTTCACAATGTCATTTCCTGCCATGTCTTGACCTGAACAATACCATATTGTGTTAATGCAATTTTAAACTGTGTCACTTTATTCGTCAGTAAGAAATGTGATGAATTGTCAGCACTGATACTTTTATGTGAAAAACCTGTCATCTGTCTGCTTGTTTATCTTTCAGAGTGAGGAAGATATAAGTGTTGAACAAGTGCAGTCTCATCATCTTGCTCAGCTGCCTGCACTGCAGCTCCCCAGCAGGGCTAACCTTTCTTGAACTCTATTGAAGTGCTATCGGTTTTGTATATTATTTTGTCGGCGTGTTTATTTGCACTGGTGGCGATCTTTGATGCCCAGTGTATGTAACCTGCTATCTACTTGTGCTTTATTATCATAGTGGCAAACTTTGATGCCCAGTGGATGTAATATGCCATAATTTCTTTATTGTATAGTCTAGGTTTTTTCTTATTCACGATGCTGCAGTTATTTTACTGTATATATATCCTGTCTTCGCAGTAAACCAGCCAAACCGTAAAATTACGGTACATAATTGGGCCGTCATGCAATCACGATGTAGGTTGGGCCTGAAACGTGCCGAACAGCTCACGGGCCGGCAGCAGCCTGAAATGGACCCCGGCCCATGATTGTGCAAATCAAATCACAGGCTTTTAACATGCCAAAATTGTCTCGGTCCTTGTTTGGCCCAATCAGATATAGGCTGCGAGCAGGCCGGATGCAAACCGGGCCGTAGTTAGGCCCAACTATATGGCGGGCTTTTAAAAGGCCGAAATTAATATAGGGCCGAAATGTTAAACGGGCCCTTAACAGGCCGAGACTAATATCTGGCCGAATTACTAAGTGGTCCATTAGCAAGTGGGCCCAAAAGCATAGCGTCCAGTTGACGGGCCAAATCTGATATGGGCCATAATTGAGCCCAAAGCCTCTTAAAGGGCCGGACATGATCTGGGCCGTAATTCGGCCTAGAACGTGGCAGGCCATTAATGGACCGGATCAAATATGGGCCGGCATTTAGCCCAAAACATGGCAGCCAATTAATGGGTCGGCCTACTAGGCTCCTCAAAATCTGGTGGGCCTATAGCTGGGCCGGCCCATTAATGTCGGTGAAATCTTGTGGGCCTTTAGCTGGGCCGTCCCATTATGATCGCAAGAATCTTGTGGGCCTTTACCTGGGCCGGCCCATTATGGCACCAGAAAATCTTGTGGGCCTTTACATGGGCTGGCCCATTATGGCCCACAAAATCCTGTGGGCCTTTAGCTGGGCCGGCCCATTATGGTCCGCAAAATCTTGTGGGCCTTTAGTTGGGCCGGCCCATTTAAACTTGATGGGCCGGTCCATGTGTCAACATATCATAGGCGCGTCTCGCCCATTGGATGAGTGACACCTGTGCCAACGCGGACCTGACACGTGTCTCCTCCAGCCAATGATGATTTTACATGTGGAATATCCCCATTGGTTGGGGCTGTTAACGGGTTACCGGATCCAAAACCCGACCCGATAGCTTAACGGCGTTCCGTTACGGTGGATGCCACGTGTCAGTCACCCTTGATGAAAGCACTTCTGTGACGCGCGATTTATCTTCATGGAAGTGGACACTTCCGTGATGATAATTTTGGTAATGTCATGGAACACTTCTACGACAGCACAGGTATGACTATCTTGATTCTATCATAAATTTGTCATGGATGTACATGCATGACAAAAAATGAGACCTACTGTGACAAACATGTATCATCATGGAAGTGTATTTTTTTTGTAGTGACCGGCGCAGGTTCTTCCTTCCGGGGGTTGCGTGCCCATAGCGTGATGGATTGTGGTGCATCATTGCCGCCTGTTAGCATCCTGGAGCCTTCCTGGGCACCTGCAAAACTTCCAAGTGTTAAACAAATGGGCTCTGGGCACGCCAAAATTGATGGAGAAGTGGTAACCTTTTGAGAAATTGTTGTAGCCGACCTCAGCATGATTGGCATTGATGTCGGAAACCCTTCCTTCAACAGTAATGGGGTCGCTGGACCATGCATAGAAGATCATGTTCCACATGATGTAGAAGTATAGCTCCCTACCTGCAATTGGGAAGAGGGGCTATAGTCGTGCCTCACAGATGAAGATGACCACCTACGGACTTGGCTCCTGTGGCTCCGAGAGGAGGATCCCTTTGCATCGACGGGTGAGCTCGGCATCATGGGGAGCTCCATCTCGGCTACTGGCTCAAAACATGGTTTGGTCAATATATCCACAGGAGGTGTTGTGCGCCCCTACTGCTGGTCTCTATCTACAATGGGGAAGTAGTACTTCGCATCTGCATGGTGAGACTCCTACACAATATAAGGAGATAGGTTGTCGATGAAGCGCTTCTATGTGCCGCTGGCGTCGAGGAACTTCAGGCATTCATGAAGGGTGGATGGCACGACGCGTTACTTGTGGACCCACGGTCTTCCTAGAAGGGCGGAGTAGGAGGTATTCGCCTCGAAGACGAAGAACCACCCCTTGAAGCTAAAAGTTGACATCTGGATCTTCAATGTAATGGCACCTAGCATAGGCTTTCCTTGGTTGTCGAAGCCACAAATCATCACATCAGTAGCCTCCAAGTCGTCCATCATGAAACCTGCCCGTGTCAAACTCCGAAGAGGGAGAATGTTCACGCAGACCCTGGGTTTATGAGGATCCTGCGACGATGTGCAACACCAATACTACCTTCCACATACAATGGCCGGTCATGGTCACCATCATCTATGATCTTATCCTCCTCATCAAACATGATCTCGTTCACGAACAAGGGGCTGGAGCAAAGATAGTGTTTCGCCATGGACACCTCGTAGAGTTCCGGAGCTTGGAGCGCCTTCATAAGGGCTTCGCGAAGGTCAGGCACCATCATGAGCGCATCATGCACACTCAAAAGTGCAGAGATCCGCTTGAGGTGCGCGATGATGTTGCAGTCCACGTCACATGCCTTCATCTTCTCTTGGCCTTGGTGTTCATATTCCTCCACCATCAAAGGCGCCTCCTTTGGTGCGGTTGGCTTCTACACCCTTGTTGGCTTGATCTTTAGTGGTTCAGGTAGGACTTTGCCCCACACAGGTTCATGTTCACCTCTTCCAATGGCACTTCCTTTGTTTCCTCTTTGGCATGGAGGACCACCTGCTCTTTAGGAGTAAACACGTCTTCGAAGGGGTGTCGTTGTAGTCATGGATGATGTTGTACTCTCTATGCTTGGTGATTGGGATGAGCTGGCTCCTTCTTGAACTTGTTCCACCTTGTTTGCTGGTGCTTGCCCCTAGCCGGGTGGCAAGAACTGTGCCAAGTTTAGTAGCACGCGCCCACATCAAGGAAAAGGCTTGTCTCCCTCTGACATAGGGACAAATCTTGGTGGAGGCCGGCGTTGACATGGATCGAACCACCTTATAATTCTTGGGGAAGAATGTTCTGGCGAAAACAGGCGAGGATGTCGGGGCGGGAGCCTCCTTGCGTACGGCCTTTTGCGAACCGTCCTCCAAGGCTCCTCCTTGGGAATGGTTGGGGTCACCTACAGCTGAAAGGGGGATGCCTGCGTCTTGGAGAGGATGAGGTTGGATAGATGGTCTTCAACTTGGGCCAGTGGCACCCATGTTTCTTCGAGCTTCGTGTCTTCACTTGGCAGATACGATAACTTCATCCTCACCATGTTTACTGCATGGTAATATGGGTTGATAGCTTCTGGGTTGAGGTTGATCCTCCTCTCATTAATGGCTCTGTGGAGCCATTCCTTGAATGCGACACAATCTTGAATGACATGTCCCACATACCTGAGATATGGGAAAAATAAATGATTATTTGTCATCCTTCGCTGATTAGGCCTCCGAGGCTCTAGTAAGTTCATGGCTCCATGCTGCATCAACTGGTTGAACATGTCCTTGACAAGCTCCCGTCGGAAGATGTACTGCTTCTTGAGGAGCTCCTGCATCGACAGGTGTTGCATCCCTTTGGCTTGTTCTCCCCTTGCACCCAAGATGGGCACATGGCCTTGCGATGCAGATGAGAAGAGCTTGGTGGTGTTCGTTTTTGCTGGTGGCTTCGCCCTGCCACCATTGTTGACTTGCTTGGATGTCGAGGTGAAGCGCTTGGCAGGATCAAATGCGTCGGCATTCTTATACAGCTCCATTATCTGCGGTGATTTATCAAACTCAAGCTTCATAGCCGCTACTGCTGTGCTGAGGGCACTAAAAGTTCTAGGATCACGCTGAGAGACTTCAAGTGACCAATGTTGCTGCATCCCATGGACACACATCTCAATGTCATCGTCGAGGTGCATCTCCCTGGCGAGACGCACATAACTGTTGCGGAAGTGGATGATGTAGTCATCAATGGACTCATCTCGTTGTTATCGGACTTGCGCCAGCTCGACAACAGAGAAGTCCGTCATGGCGACGAAGTGCTTCTTGAAAACCTCCTTCATGGCCTCCCAACTCCCAATGGACCCAACCGGTAAACGGTTGTACCAATGGAAGGCGGGCCCGGTTAACGACCCTGAAGTTGGCGAAGGAGAAGTAATGGGCTATTTGTTGTGTCGCCGCATGCCGCCTCGAAGTATGCCAAGTGCTCCCTTGCATCTCCGGTTCCATCAAATTGACAGAACTTTGGTTGGTGCCACCCTGTGGAATACGCCATCATGTCATGCCACGCCTCGTAAGGCTTCTCCAGCTCACTCTCAGAAGTGTGAGGCGCTTGATCTATCGCCATTTGCTTCAACTTCTTGTCCACCATATACCCGACCATGTCGTGGTAGTCCTTCAGCATAACCGTGTGTGGTACTGTGTTGGCAGAACCAGCAGGGCTAACCCAATGACGAGCTTGTGCATTTGGGGTTGTGCTGAGGCACATCATTTAAGGCCACCCTAGCAAGAGGGCCCAACTAAAGTTGCTCCTCTTGCGGATCCACCACTCATTGCAGCACACCTTGTGGAGCAATGCCTTGGTTGTTCATCATGAGCTCAATGAACTGGTCAAGCTTTGACGACAAGTGTTCAATCGTCTAGCTCTGGATTCTAACCTACTCTTCTAGAGAAACTTCTTGCAGTGCTACTCTGTTTGCAGTTGTTGACGTTCTGGGAACGGGGGTCCCCAGACTTGCCTGCCTGCGGCCTGCAGCGTGGCTCAAGTGGTGGCCCAGTACGGCCCATCTTCGTCAGCACAAGACTCAAGACCCTCGCGAGGGGCCAAGCCTCGCGGGGCGGACAATGCAAGGCTTCCTCAGGAACGGCCTCGCCAGGCAGGCTCGCAAGGAGGCGGAGAGATCAAGGCAGGGTACCTCGTGAGGTACTCATGACGCAAGCCATGACGATCGAGACCAGGCGGGCGCCAGGCGGGTGCCGGCCTATGTAGTGTCCTTGTTTCCTCTTTGGTGCAAAGGGGGCAAGCATAGGCGTGGAGTACCGAGGCATCAGGAAAAGGTTGCCATTTCAGTGCAACGAGACCAAGACCAGCGGAGCGGCAGGATGGAGGTCACTGTGGAGCCCAGGACGGCGTCATCGCCAGTGCTTTTGGCAGCAGAAGACCAACTTTAGTCAGGATAACTTGTACTAGATGTTCCCCTTCGAAATGGCCATTGTTGGCGCCCTTCACACTCAATATTTGGGAAGAGGACCAGGACCTCTATAAATAGGACTAGCCACCACCAAGAGAATGGGGCCGGACAGAACGAGTGCTCATTAGAGAGAGAGAGAGGCATCAAACTCACCCAAGCAGTTCATCGCACCAGCTCAAGAACACCTCTCGCGAGGCTGTTATTCCCTTATACTATTCATCATCGGCCCCAGAGGCAATCCACCATACCACACACTGGAGTAGGGTATTACACCACAACGGTGTCCCAAACCAGTATAAATCTTGTGTCCCTCGTGTCGTTGATCGTTTTCAGCTTAGATCTCGCGAGGCGATTGGACGTAGATCGGTAGGGGAGAGATCTTCGTGCGCACCCCAGAGTTCGAACCTTAATGGTCTGCCGGAACCCTACATCCAACATTTGGCGCGCCAGGTAGGGGTGCGCTGGAATCTTCTTTCCTCCGTCCTACGTTCTGTCGCATCACCGCCTCCATGTCCGGCAACCCGACGGCCGACTCCGACCGCTGGGCGGCATTGCCCACCCATGCCATGCCGCCTGCCCAAGATGACCTCAACCCTCCACCTCAGGCAGCCCGCACCCCGCAGAACGCTGCGGGACACAGGCGACGCGGTCAGGCGTCCCCTGCCCTCACTCCACGGCAAGTACGATCGGCAGCAAGGGCCTCAAGCCATGCTGCAACCACGGCGCCGCACACCCGGCGGGAGCAGGCAAACATGAAGGCCGCACTCACGGTGGCGCGGGAGTTGCTGCGGTGCAGACTGCAAGAAAGCGGCCGCGACGTGCTGCTGGAATGCGTCGCCGAGCTCCTGGGTGCCGCTGCGTCAGGGGCTCCTCCGTTCTGTGTTCGGCTTCCACCCCAGGCCCCGGTAGGATCGCGAGGCGGGCCGGTCCGCGCCCACACGCTCCCGAGCGCGCCTCAAGGCTTCATCAACACCGGCTTGGCCATCAGCACCGAGTAGCAGGCTGCGCCGGCACCACCGCTGGTAGGCGAGGGCATGCGTATCGCTGCCTTTGGTCCCAGCGAGCCGCCACCTTACCGTCCCCAAGATGTAGCTTCAATTCGAGCTGCATGGCGTGCGGAGCACCACGGCGAGGCCTTTGGGGTGGTGGCCTCGGAGGCCTATGTGCCCCACATGGTGGATCGAGGGTATACGCTAGAGGAAGACCACGGCTCGTTCCTCGGGTCAGGCTGGGAGGAAGAGGCGCCAGAAGCTGAGCTCTTTCAGGAGCCCCACGGGAGCCTCGACAACTACCGGGTATCGCTAATTCCTCAGGAGCAGGCTAATGCTAACCATGGGTCGCAGCAGGGTCAGGTCACCACAGCGGATGGCTGCCCTAGTGCGGCGATCTCCTTCCCCTCAGGAGGAGGGTACTAGGGGCAGCAGGAGAGGGGTCAGGAGCCAGGATCCTCCCCGCGGCGTGCGGAGCAAGGTGTTCTTCGGAGGTAGGCCCTCTGTCGGGGAGGTGCCCCAGGGCCTGCCCCCGGCAGAGGACCCGTGGTCGTCGGGGGAACTGCTGGCGTCCCCTTTTCCCCATTGGTGTCGTCCTGGTTTCCGGTCGCCGTTGGTGGGGTCAAGTGTGGTGCAAGGCGGGGCCCTCATCTGGTGATATGAAGCAAGGCCAGTACCTGTGAAGAAGGCCTAGTGCCTGTGAAGCTCACCGCCCGTGACACTCTCACGTAATAATGAGTTGGGGTTGTACACGCCCCGGAGTCTCCAGAGAGCCGCCCTCGGGCCTCGGGCGCTCCCTCCCATGCCAAGTGGCAGCACTTAGCTCCGCGCTGGTGAGAAGACATCGAAGACTAGACTAGGTGCCGGACGCGGCCGTTTGCTCTTGTTTCCTCTTTTCGTGGGAACAAGCTTTCTTGCCTCAGATCTAAGTTGAAGTTGAATTTGTGTTTGTGTATGCGGGAAGGGGTGTTGTGTCTTATTCGTATGCTTTCTCGTGCTCCTAGTTCTGCTCAAGTTGGAATTCACACTAGCTTCCTCCCTCTCGCGGGCCCCTCGCGAGTAGGGCAGGGCCCAGCATGTGCGCCCGCCGTCCCGCGGCCAGTGTTTGCACTAGCCAGGCTCTCGCCGTATGGTCAAATGGGACCCCCATGGGCCCTCGAATGGACACCACAGGCCCGCTCGAGGCTCGCCAAGACAAATGTAAAACCACAACAACCTATTCATCACGACAATCACGGCATCGTGCAGGCACTCATCCGGCGCCAATCTTGACAACACGTAGGCAACAATCTTCTTACATGAGGGGCTTCCCCTCTCAAAAATGCTCTCGTAACCTTCAGGGCCACGCCCAAGTCTCTTCCTGCGCAGGGCAAGCAGCGGGAGAAGCGCGGGGTCAATCTGACAAATCGCTCGCCGCATCTCCCAGGGCGTCCACGAAGGCATCGCTGGCATCACCGTCATCGCGGCCAGCCTCTTCATCATCGTTGTTGGCGCCATCTCCACCACCGTTCACCATGACGCCTTCATCGGCAGCAACGATCACCCCGTCGTCATCGGATGTGAAGGCCAAGACGAGCGCATCAACGTTGTCCTCCACCCACTGCGCTAGGTCGCCTCGGACGGCCTCAGGCACCGGGGCAATGGCGGCATCGAAGTCGAAGAGGGGATCGAGGTTCTGAAGATGGCTGAAGACGTTGGAGAATGCCCGCGCGAGCAGGCCGCGGCTCCGTTCCTCCACCAGCTGGCGAGACCTCTCAGAGCGGTTTTCCAGATGCGTCACCACGTCAGTGAAGAACTGGAGGTTGCCGATGTAGTTGGTCACATGCGTCTCCTCGACGGCAGCCTCGCAGATGTTGCCCAGGGCCATGTTAGCCCTTTCCCTAAGCGTTTGGAGCATGGGGCCGTGGATGTGTTCCAACGTCTGCCGCTGGCGGACCTCGTCTACATTTCACTCTCCAACAGCGTCAGCATCATCAGCCCGCCATTGAAGAAGGAGCAGCTCGGCACGGGAGGAGGTCAGCTCGGCCTGCACCGAGCTTAGCACCGCAGCGGTGGCCTCAGCTCGCTGTGTGGCTTCAGTCAACCTGGTCCTGAGGGTAGCGGTCCTGCCCGTGGCTTCGGCACTGATGAACTCCAGCCGCTCTTCATACTCGCGCTCAAGACCGGCGCGAGCCTCCGCCACGCGACGGTCGATCTCCTCCTGGCTCCGGGCCTCCCACGCGCCAACGTCGTCCTCCTCCTGGGCAACCTGGCGCTCCCTTGTCTCCAACCACTCCAAATCGAGGTTGCGCTCGGCAGCCTCCAGCGTCAGCGCCTCCTCACACCTCCGGAGTTCCTCCTCTTTAGCGGGCCCTCGCTTCAGCAGCGCAAGGGCGGATTGGCGCAGCTCCACCTGCTGCTCCAGGGAGTTGCACCAGTCTTGGAGCTCCGACGCGCTCTCCTCTGCAGCTTCACGTCGCTTGTCAACCTCATGGGCTTCCTCAAGGGCCCGGGAATAGGCCTCCCGAGAGGCCGCCAAGGATACTTCGGCCTTGGCATTCTCGAGGTTACGCTGGTGGCGCGCGAGACCAACAGCCGCCTTCAGCGTGCGCCGCTCCTTGACCAGCCTCAAGCCTTCAGCTACGAGACGTGCATCTTCAGTCGCCAGCTTTGTGCCGAGCTGGCTCACCGCCTCGGCTGCCCTCTGGAGGAACTCTTGGAGGATAGCGTTGCGCTCCTGCGCATGCCCAAGCACGTCGTCAACACCATCCTCCGCCGTCGATGCTGGCGGAGGGCCTTGGAGTGGTTCGCCCCCTCTCGGCAGGGGGCTGGGGGCTGGTGCCCCTGCGATCGCTGGGCGGGCCCCGCGGGGCCCCCAGCCTGGTGTTGATCCACCTCCCGTTGAGGACCCAAAGACCGGCTTTAGCCACTCGCCGCCTATGATCAGTGGAGGAGCTCGGGGCAAGCTGGTGGTGCCCGATGAGAGCTCACGAGGGAAGAGCGGTGCGCCAACAGGATTGAGGCGCGTCACAAGCCGGCCTGCATCTCCAGTCAAGCTTGCACCTAGGGCGACACGCAGACTCGGGGCGACAAAGGTCAGTGAGGGAAGATAAGCCTGAGGAAGCAGCTCGTCGGTAGGATCCGCAGGCTCGTCGGAAGGAATCCTGAAAGACCACGATCAACAAAGGGGGATGCAGACATAGAACTATGAGGAGGAGGGACTTACTCGTCTATGGCAAAGTACTTCTTGTGCTTCAGTGGGCGGAACGGGCGATCATCACCACCAGAAGCCTCCTTCCTCTTGCGAAGGGCCTCGAAATCTATGCAGAACCGGCCCAGGCTCATGATGTGAGGGCCGGCGCGCGGCATAGGAGCCGAGGCATCGGGACGGCCTACATCAAGGGCAACAGCCTGAGGGGAGCAATCAAGTGCCACCTCTTGGTGGCCTGCCGAAGCCTCGGGGGCTTCGGCCTCGGGAGTGGCAGGCCGCGCCCCCTCGTCAGCCATCACCTCGCGAGGGGCTACGTAAGTTCCGGAGGATGACGCTTCAGGAGTCCCACGTGACATCATCACCTCGACGTCAAGCCCCCCAGCTCCTACCAATGCTTGCCTCCCTGCGACGATTCCTGGGGCAAGGACGACGTGGGCGGCTGGGGGAAGGACCATAGCAACCGGGTTCTCGCGGGGCCCCACAAGGCCAGCTGGGCGCAACCCCCATTCGTCGAAGCGGGGCATCTGCTTCATGAAGTCGACCCTATTTGAGCAAAGATACAACAGGGCTCCTCCATGCCGGACGCTGCTAGGAGAAGGGTTGCCAGTCAGGACCAGCAGCACCTTCTTCGGCGTCTCAGGCACGAGATCCACCTCCTGGAGCCTCATGCGGTCCTAACGACTGGAGTAAGCCCACATTGGGCCGGAATGGCGCTGGAGAGGAGCGATGCGACGCTGGAGGAACTCCTTCACCACCCAGGGCGCCGTCACCCAGAGCTCCCTCAGCCTCTCGAAGCGGTGCCAGGTGAAGGAAAGTTGTGGGCTCGTGAGCTTCTCGTGACCCCAACCAGGATTGGGGATGGCAGGCAGCGTCGGGTGCGCGAGCAGGGGGCTGGGCACCCCGACGTCCACATACAACTATCGCTCCCGGAACCCGCTCGCGGAAGGCGGGAGGCCGAAATCGATCGCCGAGGCGGCCGTCTCCGGCACGGCCTGGAAGCTCACGCATCCCGAACACCGGGAAGGGCCGGACAAATGCAGAGAGAAGAAGTGGCGCAAAGGGCAATGGAATGGGGGATCCCCACCATGGCCTCACAGACAAAGGCGAAGACAGCAAGCAGAGTAATGGATTGGGGGCCAAGATGCATCATGTGGATCTGGTAATGGGAAAGTACCGTGTTGAAGAAAGCAGAAAAAGGAGGAACCAGGCCTGCCCACAAGGTGCCGGCAAAGAATCGGACCTCCATGACGATCCTATCGAAGGAGGCATGGGACGCGGGCCAGGCAGTTGTCTTCCCGCACTCATTGAAGCTGGAGGCAAGCGCGGAGCAGACCTTCTCCAGGGTTTCCAGGTTGAGTATGAGCGATTTGTCGACGGCGAGGGCAGCCACCAAAGGTGCGCTGGTCGGGGGCGCAGGTTTCTTCCCCTTATCCTTTTTCGTTGGCACCATGGCGATGGAAAGGTAGAAGAACTCAAGATGGATTGGAGGCGGAAGCAGAAGCTCGAGGAGGTAAGGGGAACAAGGAGCGCGAAGGCTGCAAAGGTAGGATAACTGTGTACAAGCCTCATGGCCGCCTAGCCAGGCGCATAATGGGGAAGCGTGGGGAAGCGGAGACGCCCACGTCCAATCAACCGCCACACGGTGCACAAGGCCGCAGGCTGATGGGGCCCATGGCTCTCAGCAATTTCCCCTTCGCTTCTCCGCTAAGCCAAGTCCTAGCGCGCCTTGGGCCCGGCGGCTACTGTCGGCGTTCTGGGAACGGGGTCCCTAGACTTGCCTGCCTGCGGCCTGCAGCGTGGCTCAAGTGGTGGCCCAGTACGGCCCATCTTCATCAGCACAAGACTCAAGACCCTCGCGAGGGGCCAAGCCTCGCGGGGCGGATGATGCTAGGCTTCCTCAGGAACGGCCTCGCCAGGCAGGCTCGCGAGGAGGCGGAGAGATCAAGGCAGGGTACCTCACGAGGTTCTCATGACGCAAGCCATGACGATCGAGACTAGGCGGGCGCCAGGCGGGCGCCGGTCTGCGCAGTGTCCTTGTTTCCTCTTTGGTGCAAAGGGGGCAAGCACAGGCATGGAGTACCGAGGCATCGGGCAAAGGTTGCCATTTCAGTGCAATGAGACCAAGACCAGCAGAGCGGCAGGATGGAGGTCACCGTGGAGCCCAGGACGGTGTCATAGCCAGTGCTTTTGGCAGCAGAAGACCAACTTTAGTCAGGATAACTTGTACTAGATGTTCCTCTTCAAAATGGCCATTGTTGGCGCCCTTCCCGCTCAATATTTGGGAAGAGGACCAGGGCCTCTATAAATAGGACTAGCCACCACCAAGAGAAGGGGGGCGGACAGATCGAGTGCTCATTAGAGAGAGAGGCGATCGAACTCACCCAAGCAGTTCATCGCACCAGCTCAAGAACACCTCTCGCGAGGCTGTTCTTCCCTTGTACTATTCATCATCAGCCCCAGAGACAATCCACCACACCACACACTTGATTAGGGTATTACACCACAACGGTGGCCCGAACCAGTATAAATCTTGTGTCCCTCGTGTCATTCATCGTTTTTAGCTTAGATCTCGCGAGGCAATCGGACGTAGATCGGTAGGGGAGAGATCTTCGTGCACACTCCAGAGTTCGAACCTTAAGGGTCTATCGGAACCCTACATCCGACAGCAGCACTTGGGCCCTGGGTGCCATCAACGGGAGGCTTGGCAGTATGACCTTCATCCACAAGGCCATCACCATGATTCACCATGCGAAAGGGCGTGTTGTGGAGGTCTTCATCACCTCCCTCATAATCTGACAAAATCGATGAAGCTAGTTCATGGTAACCAGGGGAGTGTGGATGACTCTCCAATGATTGTGAGGAAGATGAGTCGGAGAAGCCTTCTTCATCATCAAGGTTGTCTAGGCATTCTCCATCTCCGGGAAATAAATCCGTCACGCCTTGACGGGCGATGGATTTTAATCTTGTGTTGGCCCCTAGCCGGTTTGCAACTTGTCATCATCCTTCAAGGTCTTGAGGAAGCCTTGATGTAATGTCGGTGTAGTGACGCTTCTATATATCTTCATTTTGTGAAGTGCTACCTCCACCCAATGAGCCTATCCCTGTTGTTATTGGAAGACACGTGGCCCTGGATCTTGCAGCCTCTTGTGACGTTGATGAGTTTGTCTTGGCATCCCCCTCCGCACCCCTGAACCATGCACGAACATGACCAAGGCGCGGTAGGAAGGTTCTCTGGAAGTCCGCCATTGGGTCCAGCATGATCTCTTCTTCAGAAGGGTAGTAATACTCCTCGGTGATGGCGGGAGGTCGCCATCCATTAGTTGAACCTTCACTCGGTGCACTACAGGAGTACCGCACAAGGCAAGGTTCTTCTTAGTTGATCCTATGCTTTTTCAGCCTCCTACAGAGCTTGAGCTTCTCGATCTTGGTCCATGGGAAGTGTTGTGTCTAGTGGGAGGGCAGCGTTGGCTGCACCCTGGGAAGCTACTTCGTTGTTGGAGGAGAACGTAAGCTTGGCTTGTTCAACGCCTTCCATCGGTGTGGCCGTTGGCGTTGGAATCTTCTGATTCTTTAGTGGGGGTGCTAGTGCAGTCGCCTTCACCTTTGCATCATTCTTCTGGGGAAGGGATGAAGAAGGAGCCACCTTGTTCCCCTGCTTAGTGCTTCTCATGGACGTCTTGTGTGGTTTTGGCACCAACCGACTGAGCAGGTAGCTATACCGCTCATGCCGCTCCAAGTCGAGGGAGATGTGAAATTTGATCCTATCATTTTCTTGAACAACCCACCATCGTGTCATAAACATACCTGGGTGTGTTGAAGTACCAAGTCCTCAAGTTCTTCATAGAACATGGCGGTTTCTCTGACGCCTCTCGCGCTTGCGCTGGTTCTCTGTTGGAAAGACACCATCCCTTTGCACTGGTGGCGTGCGTAGGAGTGCTGGTGCAGGGCGCCTCATGGATGATAAAGTCTTGTCCGTCATCACCTATAGCTATGGCCGATCTACCCGCTTGGGAGGTGATGAAGGTCGTGGTGGAAGTGTCGGTCACAAAGGTTCCCGTGGTTGCCACTGTTGATTGGGCCGAGGGTCCCTCTCATCGTCCTGATGTCTTGACCATCAGTTCCATAGTGGAGCCATGTAGGGATACCCGCGCTGCGGGAAGTGTCGAGTTGGTGAAGGTTGTCACCGAGCCGCCAAAGTCTGGAGCTCATGTTGAGGATGATGGCTTGGGGCTTGACGCCTCATCCTTCCCGCAGCTTGAGTCGGCGATGCACTTGGCACCATTGGATCTTGGAGCCTCCTCTGCATATTGTTCATCTGCTCCTGGAGTTGGTGAAATTCTCGTCGTAGGTTGTCATCACGTGGCACAGGTGCTTCATGACAAAGGGCGGAAAACCTGTTGTTGTTGGGGAGAAACCTCCGACCGTCGTTTTGTGGAGACATGGCGCCCATGCACCCCTTCGAGTGTCGCCAATGTTGAGGGGGGATAGTAGGGCCTGGTAGAACATGCTCTTTGCCTGAGCATCGCTTCCAAAACTCCTTCATGATGGCGCATCTCAACAGCTCCTTGACCTTGCATGGCTCGTATGCCCAATCATTGGGGAACAAGTCATACGGAGGGGTTAAGGTGCTTCGGTAAGTGAACACCTTATCAGCTAGGTCCATGGCACCGAAGGACCAATCCTCCTACGGTACGGTGCTCTGAGTGATGTGGGAAGCTATCTATTGGTGGAGTAAGTGTACCTTGCGGTACTTCCTCCTGTAGTTGCGTAGGGGATTAGGGCTATCCAATAGAGGAGCGTTGGCCATGAGCCCGCCTGTTGATAGCCTTGGTGCGAAGGTGTTGAGTTGCCTCCATGTCTCCTTTTATATCTGCTCTTCTTGACTCCTTCAACAGGACGCGCGCCTCAAGCATTAGCTCGCGATGCTCCTTCTTCACCTTGGCGGCCTCCCTCCTCAATGCCTTCTCCGACTGCACAGTTTTGAACTGTGCAGGATCTTGGGATTGATGCATGTAGACCTTGTCGCCGAGCTTGAAGACGACCATGGGTGGCATCGATCCGAACTGGATCATCACCGGCTCCGAGTTGTTGTTGCGGGAGATTCCACCTGCATTAAAGGGATCTTGATGAGCGGAAATCCTCGCTGGTGCCTTGTCATGCAGCATGCTGTGTAGGTTGGGAGACAAGCGAAGATGATTCAGACGACCACAACAAAGCAAAGATGGGAGGAGAACCAGGTCCCATCGGGCGTGCCAATTTGTTTGACATGAGCAAAATCTTATGTGCACTCCAGAAGAAGGGAAGAGAAGGAGTATGGATTTCTCTCATGCGCCAGGGAAAAATAAAAATGTGGGTGTGCTAGCGTATCGTAGTACACAAAGAAAAGTGATACGGGAAACAAGTATTTCATTTATCTCTTTAGATGAACAAAATCACAAGATCCCATAGAAAAATTGGGTATGCTCCGTGGCCTACTAGTCCGGCCTGACTAACAAAATCACAAGGTCTCCTGGTTCCCGGGGCCTCGAAAAGTTCCCAGTTAATTACTCCCGCGGGTTTCTCCGTGAGATACCTCCTATTAAGTTGTGTGGTCGTCTTTTTCGTCTTTGCTTTCTGTTCTCCATGCATGATGATGATGGTGGGTGTGGTGGCAGCGGCAAATCCTGTGTCCTCGTTGGTACACGTGCCGCTCAAAACATGGCTTTGTGCTAGCCATGTTGGCCCTTGCTTGCTGTCACACCTTGTCGGTCTTAACGGCGTTGATGTAGTCGGTGTTGGATAGCATGGGTCCTGCTTGGCTAGGACTTCTTGACGATATAGCGGCTTCGTCAGGGTACGCAAGGGGTTGCCTCATAGGAGTGTGTTGTTTAGGAGACTGGCGTCAGTATAAAACCAACGCTCGCTTTTACCAGCATAACCGGTGTGGTTGGCACCTCGTCTCGGCTGGACGCCGAGTACTCAGTGGTCTGCCAAGACAAAGGGATGCCACCTCACATGGCCATAGAAAGGTGACATCGTAGAGGCCACGTCGCCTTGGGGTGATGTCGGATTTAGGGATCCGCAGACCCAAGAAAGGTTCGAACTGAAGGGCGTGTGCAATGAACTCAACTTCCCTAGCCTACCAACTCTCCGTACTCACAGCCTTGTACGATGAACAAGAAAGGAAAGAGACATGGAAATTTACCCAAGTTTGGTCCACCTTGTGGTGTATAACCCTACTCCCGCTTTGGTGTGGATTAGCCTCGCTGGGGGTGAGGATGAACAAGCTCCTAAGTCTTGGGTGTGTGGTGATGAGATTTTCGGCCCCCTCTCTATGGTGGTGGCTAACCTATATATAGAGAGGCCCCGGTCCTCTTCCCCCAAAATGCAGGCGGGAAGGGATTCCATAAAGGCCAGTTTTCAAGGGCACAAGAAGGACATATTATCATGGCCAAAGATGGTCTTTGCCTGCAAAGCCCCTACTTGTGACGCCATGGTGGGCTTGGCGATGACATCCGTCCTGCCGTCTTGGCGGTCTTGGTCTTGTAGCACGGGAATGGAAACCTTTGGCTGATTCCTCGGGACTTCACATCTGCGGTTGCTTCCTTAGCACCAAAGGGGAAACATGCCGCTCTGCGCCCACTGGCGTCCGCCTGGCCTTGGTCGTCATGGCTTGCGTCATCCGCACCTCATGAGATGAGTGCTTGCATAGGAATCTCCGCTCCTTAGGAGCCAGCCTGAAGAGGCTGCTCCCTCTAGAGGTTTTCGCCTTGTCCCCCTCGCGAGGCTTGGCCCCTCACAAGGGTCTTGTCTTGAAGGTGCGAAAGATGGGCGTGCCGGGCCGCTGATGGAGCCAAGCCGTGGGCCGCAGGCAGGCAAGTCTGGGTACCCTGGTTCCCAAAACACCGATAGTTGATGCTACACCAAGGGTGACCTGAACCCCGGTGATGCCATGGGCATGTACACTAAATGACCTGTTCGTCGTGATGGGTGCATCTCACTTGATTGAACGCCAAGTCTATGGCGGTCCATTTTGTCAAGGAAGCCGTTCGGCGAGCTGCTACGTCTTGAGCTTGCTTTGGTTTTCCTTGAAGAGGAAAGGGTGATGCAGCAAAGTAGCGTAAGTATTTCTCTCAGTTTTTGAGAACCAAGGTATCAATCCAGTAGGAGGCTCCTCAAAAGTCCCACGCACCTACACAAACAAACAAGAACCTCACAACCAACGCAATAAAGGGGTTGTCAATCCCTTCATGGCCACTTGCGAAAGTGAGATCTGATAGAGATAATATGATAAGGTAAATATTTTGGTATTTTTATGATATAGATTGGAAAGTAAAAGATGCAAATAAAAGATAGATCAAAAACTTATATGATAAAAGATAGACCTGGGGGCCATAGGTTTCACTAGTCGCTTCTCTCAAGATAGCATAAGTATTACGGTGGGTGAACAATTACTGTTGAGCAATGAGAGAAAAGCGCATAGTTATGAGATTATTTAGGCATGATCATGTTTACAAGCATCACGCCCGTGACAAGTAGATCAAAACGATTCTGCATCTACTACTATTACTCCACACATCGACCGACTCCTGCCTGCATCTAGAGTATTAAGTTCATAAGAACAGAGTAACGCATTAAGAAAGATGACATGATGTAGAGGGATAAACTCATGCAATATGATATAAGCCCCATTTTTTTATCCTCGATGGCAACAATACAATACGTGCCTTGTTGGCCTTGCTGTCACTGGGAAAGGACACCAAAAGATTGAACGCAAAGCTAAGCACTTCTCCCATTGCAAGAAAGATCAATCTAGTAGGCCAAACCAAACTGATAATTCGAAGAGACTTGCAAATATAATTTAATCATACATAAGAAAATTCGGAGGAGATTCAAATATTTCTCCTAGATAAACTTGATCATAAACCCACAATTCATCAGATCTCGACAAACACACCACAAAAAGAGTTACATCGAATAGATCTCCAAGAAGATCGAGGAGAACTTAGTATTGAGATTCAAAGAGAGAGAAGAAGCCATCTAGCTAATAACTATGGACCCGGAGGTCTGTGGTAAAGAACTCACAACTCATAGGAGAGGCCTTGGAGAAAATGTAGAGGCCCTCCATGGTCGATCCCCCCTCCGGCAGAGCGCCGACGAAGGCTCCAAGATGGGATCTCGTGGATACAGAAGGTTGCGGCGGTGGAATTAGGTTTTCATGGTTCGTTCTGATGGTTTCAGGGTACGGGTGTATATATAGGAGGAAGAAGTAGGTCGGTGGACGCTCGAGGGGCCCACGAGGGTGGGGGCCGCGCCCACCCACAGGGGGCGCACCGGGCACCCTCGTGGCCGCCTTGCTCGTTGCTTGACGTCCACTCCAAGTCTCCGGGTTGGCATTTGTTCCAAAAAGATCGCTCCCGAAGGTTTCATACCGTTTGGACTCCGTTTGATATTCCTTTTCTTCGAAACACTGAAATAGGCAAAAAAAATAACAATTCGGGCTGGGCCTCCGGTTAATGGGTTAGTCCCAAAAATGATATAAAAGTGTAAAGTAAAGCCCATAAACATCCAAAATGGGTAATATAATAGCATGGAACAATCAAAAATTATAGATACGTTGGAGACGTATCAAGCACTCCCAAGCTTAATTCCTGCTCGTCCTCGAGTAGGTAAATGATAAAACCAAATTTTTTGATGTGGAATGCTACCTAGCATAATTCTCAATGTAATTTTCTTTGTTGAGGCATGAATGTTCAGATCCAAATGATTCAAAATAAAAGTTCATATTGACATTAGAAATAGTAATACTTCAAGTATACTAATAAAGCAATCATGTCTTCTCAAAATAGCATGGCTAAAGAAAGTTATCCCTATAAAATCATATAGTCTGGCTGTTTCTCTATGTTCATCACACAAAGTATTTAATCATGCACAACCCCGATGAGAAGCCAAGCAATTGTTTCATACTTTAATAATCTCAAACTTTTTTGACTTTCATGCAATATATGAGCGTGAGCCATGGACATAGCACTATATGTGGAATAGAATGGTGGCTGTGGAGAAGACAAAAAAGGAGAAGATAGTCTCACATCAACTAGACGTATCAACGGGCTATGGAGATTCCCATTAATAGATATCAATGTGAGTGAGTAGGGATTGCCATGCAACGGATGCACTAGAGCTATAAATGTATGAAAGCACAACAAAAGAAACTAAGTGGGTGTGCATCCAACTTGCTTGCTCACGAATACCTAGGGCACTTTGAGTAAGCCCATCATTGGAATATACAAGCCAATTTCTATAATGAAAAATTCCCACTAGTATATGAAAGTTACAACATAGGAGACTCTCTATCATGAAGATCATGGTGCTACATTGAAGCACAAGTGTGGTAAAAAGGATAGTAGCATTGTCCCTTCTCACTCATTTTTTTATTTGGCCTTTCTCTTTTTTTAATTTGACCTGTCTCTTTTTTATAAAGTCCGAAGTCTCATCCCGACTTGTGGGGGAATCATAGTCTCCATCATCCTTTCCTCACTTGGGACAATGCTCTAATAATTAAAATCATCACACTTTTATTTACTTACAACTCAAGATTACAACTCGATACTTAGAACAAGATATGACTCTATATGAATGCCTCCGGCGGTGTACCGGGATATGCAATGAATCAAGAGTGACATGTATGGAATTATGAAGGTGGCTTTGCCACAAATACGATGTCAACTACATGATCATGCAAAGGCAATATGACAATGATGATGCATGTCATAATAAGCGGAACGGTGGAAAGTTGCATGGCAATATATCTTGAAATGGCTATGGAAATGCCATAATAGGTAGGTATGGTGGCTGTTTTGAGGAAGGTATATGGTGGGCGTATGGTACCGGCGAAAGTTCCGCGGCACA
This sequence comes from Triticum timopheevii, assembly GCA_963921465.1. Classification (NCBI taxonomy): domain Eukaryota; kingdom Viridiplantae; phylum Streptophyta; class Magnoliopsida; order Poales; family Poaceae; genus Triticum; species Triticum timopheevii. The sequence goes on from OY997274.1 coordinate 379,681,292, forward strand.
AGAGAGGCTAGCAATGGTGGAAGGGCGAGAGTGCGTATAATCCATGGACTCAACATTAGTAATAAAGAACTCATAAATTTATTGGAAAAATCTACAAGCCATTGAAAACAAAGTACTACGCGCATGCTCCTAGGGGGATAGATTGGTAGGAAAATACCATCGCTCGTCCCCGACTGCCACTCATAAGGAAGACAATAAATAAATAAAATTGTGCTCCAACTTCATCACAAAGCGGTTCACCATACGTGCATGCTACAGGAATCACAAACTTCAACACAACTATTCTTCAAATTCATAATCACCCAACTAGCATGACTCTAATATTACCACCTCTATATCTCAAAACAATTATCAAGCATCAAATTGATCATAGCATCCAATTCACTTTCTATGATAGTTCTTATTATACCCAACTTGGATGCCCATCATTCTAGGACCAATTTTATAACCATAGCAAATACCATGCTGTTCTAAAAGACTCTCAAAATAATATAAGTGAAGCATGAGATATCAAAATTTCTTCAAAAATAAGCCACCGTCGTGCTCTAAAAAGATATAAGTGAAGTACTAGAGCAAAACTATCTAGCTCAAAATATATAAGTGAAGCACATAGAGTATTCTAATAAATTCTAAATCATGTGGGTTTCTCACAAAAGGTGTGTACAGCAAGGATGGTTGTGGAAATCTAAAAAGCAAAGACTCATATCATACAAGACGCTCCAAGCAAAACACATATCATGTGGCGAATAAAAATATAGCTCCAAGTAAAGTTACCGATAGACGAAGACGCAAGAGGGGATGCCTTCCGGGGCATCCCCAAGATTAGGCTTTTGCTTATCCTTGAATATCTTGGGGTGCCATGGGCATCCCGAAGCTTAGGCTCTTGCCACTCTTATTCCATAGTCCATCAAATCTTTACCCAAAACTTGAAAAGTTCACAACACAAAACTCAACAGGAAATCTCATAAGCTCCATTAGTGCAAGAAAGAAAAACCACCACATAAGGTACTGTAATGAACTCATTATTTATTTATATTGGTGCTAAACCTACTGTATTACAACTTCTCTATGGTTCATACCGCTTGATACTAGCCATAGATGCATCAAAATAAGCAAACAACACACAAAAAACAGAATCTATCAAAAACAGAACAGTTTGTAGCAATCTGTAACTTTCAAATACTTCTGGAACTCTAAAAAATCCTACCAAAATAGTAGGTCCTGGGAAATTTTTCAATTGATCTACAGCAAAAAGAGTCAACACAAAAGCACATTTCTGTGAATTACTAAAATCATTTTCGTGCATGCAAAGTTTCTGTTTTTCAGCAGAATCAAATTAACTATCACCCTATGTTATCCTATAGGTTCTACTTGGCACAAACACTAATTAAAACATGAAAACACATCTAAACAGAAGCTAGAAGAAATATTTATTACTAAACATAAGCAAAAAGCAAAAAACTAAAATAAAATTGGGTTGCCTCCCAACATGCGCTATCGTTTAACGCCCCTAGCTAGGCATAAAAGCGAGAATAGATTTAAGTAGTGCCATCTTTGGCATTTAATTCTTTAATAGACACTTATAATCCTTAGGAGTTTCTTTGCTTTTGCAATGATTAAACTCCTAGGCAAGAATTCAAGAAGTTCGTTTGTAGCAAAAGGTTCCTTAATGATAGCGAGAAAATTGGGATGAACACTTATTGATTTGAGATCGGCACTTTCTTTACTAGAAGATTCACCCTTATTTTTAGGAACATACATGACCTTGGCAATTTTGGTAGGAGGAGTTTGGGTATTTTTCACAGATGAAAAGGCAGACCCTAAGTTGGTGATAATGTCCTCTAGTTTACCAATTCTTGTAGAATCTAGATCTATTCCTTCATTAACTATAGGTTATTTTTCTTTAAAAAAATTCAAGGTAACTCCAAGCCTAGATCCATATTGGGTGATTTGATTGTGGATCTTTTTATCGAAATTTTCAGTTAACTCAACAGTGGCAACTTTATTTTCAATAATTTCAAGCCTTTGCGTCACATGTTCCAAAGTTAAAACAGTTCCATTAAACAAAAGAGGGGGTGGACCAAACAAATCTAACATGGCATTATAAGCACCAAAAGTATGGATACCCAAGAAATTTCCTCCGGTAATGGTATCAAGAATATATCTATTCCAAGGAGTAATACCTACATAAAAATTGCGAAGAAGAACGGAAGTAGATCGCTTCCTAGTAGATCTATTTTGAGCATTGCAAATTCTATGACAATCATCCTTTAGATTTTCTCCCTCCCTTTGTTTAAAATTGAGAACTTAACCTCACTAGCCTACCAAACCTCCGTCCTCATAGCCTTGTACGATGAACAAGAAAGGAAAGAGACATGGCAATTTACCCAAGTTTGGCCCACCTTGCGGTGTATAACCCTACTCCTGCTTTGGTGTGGATTAGCCACGCCGGGGGATGAGGATGAACAAGCTCCTAAGGCTTGGGTGTGTGGTGGTGAAGTTTTCGGCCCCCTCTCTATGGTGGTGGCTAACCTATATATAGAGAGGCCCCGGTCCTCTTCCCCCAAAATGCAGGCGGGAAGGGATTCCATAAAGGCCAGTTTGAAAGGGCACAAGAAGGACATATTATCATGGCCAAAGATGGTCTTTGCTTGCAAAGACCCTACTTGTGATGCCATGGTGGGCTTGGCGATGACATCCGTCCTGCCGTCCTGGCGGTCTTGGTCTTGTAGCATGGGAATGGAAACCTTTGGTTGATTCCTCGGGACTTCACATCTATGCTTGCTTCCTTAGCACCAAAGGGGAAACATGCCGCTCTGCGCCCACTGGCGTCCGCCTGGCCTTGGTCGTCATGGCTTGCGTCATCCGCACCTCATGAGATGAGTGCTTGCATAGGAATCTCCGCTCCTTAGGAGCCAGCCTGAAGAGGCTGCTCCCTCTAGAGGTTTTCGCCTTGTCCCCCTCACGAGGCTTGGCCCCTCGCAAGGGTCTTGTCTTGAAGGTGCTAAAGATGGGCATGCCGGGCCGCCGATGGAGCCAAGCCGTGGGCCGCGGGCAGGCAAGTCTGGGTACCCTGGTTCCCAGAACACCGATAGTTGATGCTACACCAAGGGTGACCTGAACCCCAGTGATGCCATGGGCATGTACACTAAATGACATGTTTGTCGTGATGGGTGCATCTCACTTGATTGAACGCCAAGTCTATGGCAGTCCATTTTGTCAAGGAAGTCGTCCGGCGAGCTGCTACATCTTGAGCTTGTGTTGGTTTTCCTTGAAGAGGAAAGGGTGATGCAGCAAAGTAGCGTAAGTATTTCTCTCAGTTTTTCATAACCAAGGTATCAATCCAGTAGGAGGCTCCTCAAAAGTCCCACGCACCTACACAAACAAACAAGAACCTCACAACCAACACAATAACGGGGTTGTCAATCCCTTCACGGCCACTTGCGAAAGTGAGATCTGATAGAGATAATATGATAAGGTAAATATTTTCGGTATTTCTATGATACAGATTGGAAAGTAAATGATGCAAATAAAAGATAGATGAAAAACTTATATGATAAAAGATAGACCTGGGGGCCATAGGTTTCACTAGTGGCTTCTCTCAAGATAGCATAAGTGTTACGGTGGGTAAACAATTACTTTCAAGCAATTGAGATAAAAGCGCATAGTTATGAGATTATTTAGGCATGATCATGTATACAGGCATCACGTCCGTGACAAGTAGATCAAAACGATTCTGCATCTACTACTATTACTCCACACATCGACCGACTCCTGCCTGCATCTAGAGTATTAAGTTCATAAGAACAGAGTAACGCATTAAGAAAGATGACATGATGTAGAGGGATAAACTCATGCAGTATGATATAAACCCCATCTTTTTATCCTCGATGGCAACAATACAATACGTGCCTTGTTGCCCTTGCTGTCACTGGGAAAGGACACCGAAAGATTGAATGCAAAGCTAAGCACTTCTCCCATTGCAAGAAAGATCAATCTAGTAGGCCAAACCAAACTGATAATTCAAAGAGACTTGCAAATATAACTTAATCATACATAACAAAATCGGAGGAGACTCAAATACTTCTCATAGATAAACTTGATCATAAACCCACAATTCATCGGATCTCGACAAACACCCCGCAAAAAGAGTTACATCGAATAGATCTCCAAGAAGATCGAGGAGAACTTGGTATTGAGATTCAAAGAGAGAGAGAGAAAAAGCCATCTAGCTAATAACTATGGACCTGAAGGTCTATGGTAAAGAACTCACAACTCATAGGAGAGGCCTTGGAGAAGATGTAGAGGCCCTCCATGGTCGATCCCCCCTCCAGCAGAGCGCCGGCGAAGGCTCCAAGATGGGATCTCGCGGATACAGAAGGTTGCGGCGGTGGAATTAGGTTTTCATGGTCCGTTCTGATGGTTTCAGGGTACGGGTGTATATATACGAAGAAGAAGTAGGTCGGTGGACGCTCGAGGGGCCCACGAGGGTGGGGGCCACGCCCACCCCCAGGGGGCGCGCCGGGCACCCTCGTGGCCGCCTCGCTCGTTGCTTGGCGTCCACTCCAAGTCTCCAGGTTGGCATTTGTTCCAAAAAGATCGCTCCCGAAGGTTTCATACCGTTTGGACTCCGTTTGATATTCCTTTTCTTCGAAACGCTGAAATAGGCAAAAAAATAGCAATTCGGGCTGGGCCTCCGGTTAATAGGTTAGTCCCAAAAATGATATAAAAGTGTAAAGTAAAGCCCATAAACATCCAAAATGGGTAATATAATAGCATGGAACAATCAAAAATTATAGATACGTTGGAGACATATCAAGCACTCCCAAGCTTAATTCCTGCTCGTCCTTGAGTAGGTAAATGACAAAAATAGAATTTTTGATGTGGAATGCTACCTAGCATAATTCTCAATGTAATTTTCTTTATTGTGGGATGAATGTTCAGATCCAAATGATTCAAAATAAAATTTCATATTGACATAAGAAATAGTAATACTTCAAGTATACTAATAAAGCAATCATGTCTTCTCAAAATAGCATGGCTAAAGAAAGTTATCCCTATAAAATCATATAGTCTGGCTGTTGCTCTATCTTCATCATACAAAGTATTTAATCATGCACAACCCCGATGACAAGCCAAGCAATTGTTTCGCACTTTAATAATCTCAAACTTTTTCGACTTTCACGTAATACATGAGCGTGAGCCATGGACATAGAACTATATGTGGAGTAGAATGGTGGTTGTGGAGAAGACAAAAAAGGAGAAGATAGTCTCACATCAACTAGGCGTATCAACAGGCTATGGAGATGCCCATTAATAGATATCAATGTGAGTGAGTAGGGATTGCCATGCAACGGATGCACTAGAGCTATAAATGTATGAAAGCTCAACAAAAGAAACTAAGTGGGTGTGCATCCAACTTGCTTGCTCACGAATATCTAGGGCACTTTGAGGAAGCCCATCGTTGGAATATACAATCCAGGCTCTATAATAAAAAATTCCCACTAGTATAAGAAAGTGACAACATAGGAGACTCTCTATCATGAAGATCATGGTGCTACTTTGAAGCACAAGTGTGGTAAAAAGGATAGTAGCATTGTCCCTTATCTCTCATTTTTTTATTTGGCCTTTCTCTTTTTTTTTGGCCTTTCTCTTTTTTTATTTGACCTTTCTCTTTTTTTATAAAGTCCGAAGTCTCAACCCGACTTGTGGGGGAATCATAGTCTCCATCATCCTTTCCTCACCTGGGACAATGCTCTAATAATGAAAATCATCACACTTTTATTTACTTACAACTCAAGATTACAACTCGATACTTAGAACAAGATATGACTCTATATGAATGCCACTGGTGGTGTACCGGGATATTCAATGAATCAAGAGTGACATGTATGGAATTATGAAGGTGGCTTTGCCACAAATACGATGTCAACTACATGATCATGCAAAGGCAATATGACAATGATGATGCGTGTCATAATAAACGGAACGGTGGAAAGTTGCATGGAAATAGATCTCGAAATGGCTATGGAAATGCCATAATAGGTAGGTACGGTGGCTGTTTTGAGGACGGTATATGGTGGGTGTATGGTACTGGCGAAAGTTGCGCGGCACAAGAGAGGCTAGCAATGGTGGAAGGGTGAGAGTGCGTATAATCCATGGACTCAACATTAGTCATAAAGAACTCATAAAGTTATTGGAAAAATCTACAAGCCATTGAAAACAAAGTACTACGCGCATGCTCCTAGGGGGATAGATTGGTAGGAAAATACCATCGCTCGTCCCCGACTGCCACTCATAAGGAAGACAATCAATAAATAAAATTGTGCTCCAACTTCATCACAAAGCGGTTCACCATACGTGCATGCTACAGGAATCACAAACTTCAACACAACTATTCTTTAAATTCATAATCACCCAACTATCATGACTCTAATATTACCACCTCTATATCTTAAAATAATTATCAAGTATCAAATTGATCATAGCATCCAATTCACTTTCTATGATAGTTTTGTTATACCCAACTTGGATGCCCATCATTCTAGGACCAATTTTATAAACATAGCAAATACCATGCTGTTCTAAAAGACTCTCAAAATAATATAAGTGAAGCATGAGATATCAAAATTTCCTCAAAAATAAGCCACCGTCGTGCTCTAAAAAGATATAAGTGAAGTACTAGAGCAAAACTATCTAGCTCAAAATATATAAGTGAAGCACATAGAGTATTCTAATAAATTCTAAATCATGTGGGTTTCTCACAAAAGGTGTGTACAGCAAGGATGGTTGTGGAAATCTAAAAAGCAAAGACTCATATCATACAAGACGCTCCAAGCAAAACACATATCATGTGGCGAATAAAAATATAGCTCCAAGTAAAGTTACCGATAGACGAAGACGCAAGAGGGGATGCCTTCCGGGGCATCCCCAGGGTTAGGCTTTTGGTTATCCTTGAATATCTTGGGGTGCCATGGGCATCCCGAAGCTTAGGCTCTTGCCACTCCTTATTCCATAGTCCATCAAATCTTTACCCAAAACTTGAAAACTTCACAACACAAAACTCAACAGAAAATCTCATAAGCTCCGTTAGTGCAAGAAAGAAAAACCACCTCATAAGGTACTGTAATGAACTCATTATTTATTTATATTGGTGTTAAACCTACTGTATTCCAACTTATCTATGGTTCATACCCCTTGATACTAGCCATAGATGCATCAAAATAAGCAAACAACATACAAAAAACAGAATCTGTCAAAAACAGAACAGTCTGTAGCAATCTGTAACTTTCGAATACTTCTGGAACTCTAAAAATTCCTAACAAAATAGTAAGTCCTGGGAAGTTTGTCTATTGATCTACAGAAAAAAGAGTCAACGCAAAAGCACGTTTCTGTGAATTACTAAAATTATTTTCGTGCGTGCAAAGTTTTTGTTTTTCAGCAGAATCAAATTAACTATCACCCTAGGTTATCCTATAGGTTCTACTTGGCACAAACACTAATTAAAACATGAAAACACATCTAAACAGAAGCTAGAAGAAATATTTATTACTAAACTGAAGCAAAAAGCAAAAAATAAAATAAAATTGGGTTGCCTCCCAACAAGCGCTATCGTTTAACGCCCCTAGCTAGGCATAAAAGCGAGAATAGATTTAAGTAGTGCCATCTTTTGGCATTCAATTCTTCAATAGACCCTTATAATCCTTAGGAGTTTCTTTTTTAGCAATGATTAAACTCCTAGGCAAGAAATCATGAAGTTCGTTTGTAGCAAAAGGTTCCTTAATGATAGCGAGAAAATTGGGATGAACACTTATTGATTTGAGATCGGCACTTTCTTTACTAGAAGATTCACCCTTATTTTTAGGAACATACATGACCTTGGCAATTTTGGTAGGAGGAGTTGGGGTATTTTTCACAGATGAAAAGGCAGACCCTAAGTTGGTGATAATGTACTCTAGTTTACCAATTCTTGTAGAATCTAGATCTATTCTTTCATTAACTATAGGTTATTTTTCTTTAAAAAAATTCAAGGTAACTCCAACCCTAGATCCATATTGGGTGATTTGATTGTGGATCTATTTATCCAACTTTTCAATTAACTCAACAGTGGCAACTTTATTTTCAATAATTTCAATCCTTTGCATCACATTTTCCAAAGTTAAAACAGTTCCATTAACCAAAAGATGAGGTGGACCAAACAAATCTAACATGGCATTATAAGCATCAAAAGTATGGCTACCCAAGAAATTTCCTCCAGTAATGGTATCAAGAATATATCTATTCCAGGGAGTAATGCCTACATAAAAATTGCGAAGAAGAACGGAAGTAGATTGCTTCCTAGTAGATATAGTTTGAGCATTGTAAATTGTATGACAATCATCCTTTAGATTTTCTCCATCCATTTGTTTAAAATTGCCATAACGAAAAAATAAACGAGCTAACACACAAGCACACAAAAAAGGCAAGCAAAAGAGAGAGGAGATTGGGAAAGAGAGGGCAAATAAAACGGCAAGGGTGAAGTGGGGGAGAGGAAAACGAGAGGTAAATGGCAAATAATGTTATGCGAGGGAGATGAGTTTGTGATGGGTACTTGGTATGTCTTGACTTGAGCAAAGACCTCCCCGGCAATGGCGCGAGAAATCCTTCATGCTACGTCTTGAGCTTGCGTTGGTTTTCCTTGAAGAGGAAAGGGTGATGCAGCAAAGTAGCGTAAGTATTTCCCTCAGTTTTTGAGAACCAACGTATCAATCCAGTAGGAGGCTCCTCAAAGGTCCCACGCACCTACACAAACAAACAGGAACCTCGCAACCAACGCTATAAAGGGGTTGTCAATCCTTTCACGGCCACTTGCAAAAGTGAGATCTGATAGAGATAATATGATAAGGTAAATATTTTTGGTATTTTGATGATATAGATTCGGAAGTAAAAGATGCAAATAAAAGATAGGTGAAAAACTTATATGATAAAAGATAGACCCGGGGGCCATAGGTTTCACTAGTGGCTTCTCTCAAGATAGCATAAGTATTACGGTGGGTGAACAAACTACTATCGAGCCATTGATAGAAAAGCGCATAGTTGAGGGAGCAACCGATCAATGAGGAGCGAACCATAACGATGATAGAGTCTGTGATAAGTATGTGGAAGATCATGTATGTGAAAGAGGTGTGGCCAAACCTGAAAATACTAATTCGCCACCTTGAGGAAGTGGTGGCTTACCTGGGAAGAAAGGGTGGTCTTGCCACTTCCCTAACATCGGCACTCGTGCCAAGGCAAGTGTCATCTTTGCTCTAGAAACTCGATGCAGCTCATGCGGGGATCACTCAAGGACTTCGCAACCTTGAGAAGGAATGGTCACGCCTAGAGGGACGCCTCGCCGACCTCGCCTCTATCTACACCAGACAAAAGAAGTTGGCTGAAGAACATTGAACACTTGCCAACAAACATCAACAGCTTGTCGAGGAGTACAAGCCCCTCAGCAAGAAGGAAACTGAGATGGCAGCACTGGCTGAAAAGCGCACAAGTGTCCTAGCTGACAGGATGAGTCACTACTAGGAAAAGGGCTATAGATGGGATGGACACTAATGGCGCACTGTACATGTGGTGCGCCATTACTAAATACTAATGGCGCACCATATGTTGGTGCGCCATTAGTGTGCAAATACTAATGGCGCACCACATCCCACGGTGCGCCATTAGTAAAAAGAATTTTTTTAAAAAGAAAATTCAAAACTACTAATGGCGCACCGTGCGGGTGGTGCGCCATTACTAGTTGACATAGTAATGGCGCACCACACCAACGGTGCGCCATTAGTAGTTTTGAAAAAAAAGTAAAAAAAATAAAAAAAAATTTGTTAGTAATGGCGCACCTGTGGACAGTGCGCCATTACTAGTTTTAACTAGTAATGGCGCACTGTCCACTAACTAGTAATGGCGCACTGTCCACTGGTGCGCCATTACTAAGTTTTTTTCAAAAAAAATCAAAAAAAATTTCAATTTTATTTTATTTTATTTTTCAAAACTAGTAATGGCGCACCACCCCATGGTGCGCCATTACTAACTTGGCCCAACACCGAATGCACCCCCCCCCCCCCCCCCCCCCCGCGCACCGCCTTTTCAGTTTAAAAAAAATAAAAGAAAATGATGGAAATGTCAAAAAAATAAAAGAAAATAAGTTTCCCATGTAATATGTGGTCTAGTTGTTGGGAAAATTTACAAATATGAATTTCGACTTTATTTGCAAAATCTCTCTGGAAATTTGTAAAATGGGCATAACTTTTGGATACGAACTCGGATTAAAAACTTTTTTATATGAAAAAGCATCTACTCGAAAAGTTACATCCAAATTTAACCGGGGGAACCCCGTTAAAGATTTTCAAAATCCCCAAAAACCTAACAGAAAAAAATTTACGGGGCTTTCAAGATCTAGAGGCAAAAAAATTCAAAAAATTTCAAACTTACTAGTGGCGCACCGTGGATGTGGTGCGCCACTAGTAACAGAAAAAAATGGTTTTGAAATTTTTTTTTTGATTTTTTTTCAAAAAAGGATATGTAATATGACCGGGAAGTTTGAAATATTTTTCAAAATTTCATCATAGTCATGAACATGAACAAAGTCCTAGACATCAACAAGGTATAATAGGATTGATATGCTAGATATATCAACAAGTGCCTGTGAAGAGCTGTTGCTGGGGTTGGATAGAACTCTGAAGTTAAGCGTGCTTGGGCTGGAGTAGTGTGAGGATGGGTGACCTTTCAGGAAGTTTGACCATGGAGTGCGATTTGACCCAAGATTAAGCATATTGACCCGAGATTAAGCCATAGTGACCCAAGATTAAGAAAAAAACGAAAAAAATAAAAAAAATTGAAAAAATTTATTACTACTGGCGTACTTCTATGTGGTGCGCCATTACTAAGTCAGATAGTAATGGCGCACCTCTAGTCATACTAATGGCGCACTACAGGTGCGCCATTAGTATCTCGTATACTAATGGCGCACCAGTGGTGCGCCATTAGTAAAAAATACTAGTAGTGCGCCATTAGTAGGCAAAACTGGTGCGCCATTAGTAGGCCTTTTTCTAGTAGTTAATTCTAGCTCCTGCCATCTTGAAGCTCACAAGGATGCCGTCCGGAGTTCTTGACAAAAAGTGGTCGATTCGTACACAAGACATCGTCCAGAGGCGGGTGCCTTCCTGGCTGCTGGCGGAACGCTTCCGGAGATCGCGACAATCCTAGCGTACAAAACTCCTGAGTGAGGGAGCGGACTGGAGATCATTGTCTTCTCTGAACAGTTGCACTTAGTTCAAATAGGTTTTTTATTTTAGTTAAATATAAACTGTCCTAGCTCGTCCAGAACAAAGATTGATTAGTCCCAGTGAATTTTTGTATGATTTGATGTCTTCATGATATATCTTTTTTTACTTTTACTCGACGGGTCTTTGCTTCATACTGGCCATGGAGCTGCATTGTATGAGCTTCCAACAATGATGAGGATAGCTAACCATAGCCTCCCACGTGGATATGCTGTTGTCCTTCCGGCTCGGTCCTTGTTGGGCTCCACCAATGCTTGATGTAACAACTTCAACTTGTCTTGCATCAGTTGTCGGTAGGGGGTCCCGATCTGTGTGTCAAGGCTGATGGTAACAGGAAGCATGGGACACAGATGTTTACCCAGGTTCGGGCCCTCTTGATGGAGGTAAAACCCTACTTCCTGCATGAATAATATTGAAGATATGGGTAGTACAAGAGTAGATCTACCACGAGATCGTAGAGGCTAAACCCTAGAAGCTAGCCCATGATGGTATGATTGTAATTGTGATCGGCTATCTAAGGACCAACCTCTCCGATTTATATAGACACCGGAGTGGGCTAGGGTTTACATGGAGTCGGTTACAAGGAAGGAAACACAATATCCGGATCGCCAAGCTTGTCTTCCACGCAAAGGAGAGTCCCATCCGGACACGGGCCGAAGTCTTGAGTCTTGTATCTTCACGCTTCAATAGTCCGGATGATATATACAGTCCGGCTGTCTGGATACCCCCTAATCCAGGACTCCCTCAGTAGCCCTTGAACCAGGCATCAATGACGGTGAGTCCGGCACGCAGTCTTGTTTTTGGCATTGCAAGGTGGGTTCCTTCTCCGAATACTCCAAAGTAATTATCAAACACTTTAATCGTGCCCGGATCTGCAAGACAATATTCACATGCTACCGCAGAGAGAATGATATTTCACAAATGCAATCTGCTGACAACTTTTTAGACAACGCGACGTGTCATTACGGTTGGGTCGTTATTCGAACAGTCTTCCTACAACCAGCCACAGCGCATATTGCGAGGCGGTTTCCCTGACACGTCTTGTCAAAGCAGAGATCGTGTCCCCTTATCACTGGATTCTCATCAATACAGGTATGGGTAATCCCACCATGCCATCAATCGTGGCGCTTGGGAGGCAAGTGATTCCCAATGGGAAAGTGGGGAGGCGCACCGCTTTCGTCGCCTCTATAAAGGGATAAGATTTCCTCATTTTTACCCATGCCTTCTTCCTCCTTCGCCCACCCTTGCCACCTCGAGCTCCAGCGCCCAAGCCCAAGTCTTCTCCGCACAGCTAAACATGTCTGGAGCAGGAGGCAAGTGGGTGGCCTCCACCGTCAAGGAGAAGCACGTCACCAATCTTCGGGCGGCCAGATACTTGGCCGCAGACATAGCGCACCGGCTACCGGACGCCGGGCAGGTCATTCCGACCACAGGACCCCACGAGAGGGTCGTGTTCGTTGCCCATATCGTCCGTGGACTGGGATTTCCACTTCATCCCTTTGTCCGTAGGCTCATGTTCTACTACGGGCTAGATTTCCATGATCTAGCCCCAAATTTTGGCCTCAACATCTCGACGTTCATCGTCGTATGAGAGGCATTCCTCCGCATCCGGTCTCACTTCGGCCTGTGGATGCAAACCTTCTACGTGAAGCCGAAGATTGTAAGCGGCCAGCAAGCGGAGTGCGGAGGGGCCATGGTGGGAAAGATGCCTAACGTCACCTGGCTGGACGGTTCCTTTGCGGAGACCGTAAAAGGGTGGCAATCGGGGTGGTTCTACATCACCGAGCCGCGCGTCGCTAACTAGGCGGCGGCCCCCGAGTTCTGATCCGGAGCCCCCATGCGGCTCAACTCCTGGGAAAAGAAGGGCCTATCCTAGGGCGAATATATGGAGCTGACCAGACTCTAGACCTGCATCAAAAGCATGAAGGACAAGAACATCAAGCTTGTCAACATGATCCAGGTCATGCTCGTTCGCCGGATTCTGCCATGCCAAAGGTGGGCATTCAATCTATGGGAGTTCGTCCCGGCCGAACACCAGATGCTGCAGAAGCTCTATGATATGACGCACAAAGGCGCATGGAAGGTGTTGTTCAAGGCCTCCGAAGTGCCTCCTCTCACATCCGGGGACCGCGGGCTCAACACCGCGCGGCCTCCTAGTCAGGTTAGTTCTCAGACTACCACTAGATTCGGTTCTTCCCAATATATTCATGGGGGAGTCTTAAGTAACTGTGCATACTTGTTCAGGATTATGTGAAGACAGCGGAGCAGGTTAACTGTCCAGCTCTTCTGCTAGAAAGTCCAGCTGATGCTCTCCTAACGGAGATGCTGGTCCCGGCGCCGTACAAGGTGCCGGAGAAGAAGGCCGAAAAGAAGGTCCCGGGGACCCGAAAGGGTCTCCGTCGTAAGGTTGTGCCGGAAGCCTCGTCCAAAGACGACGAGGGACACTCCTCCCACGAAGGGGAGGAAGAAGAAGAAGAAGACGAAGCCCCATACGGAAAGGATGAGGGGCCTGGGGAGGAGGACCAGGGGGCCGGAAAAGGCCCTCGGCGTAAGGCCATCATACCCATGTCATCTGACGACGACGAGACAGATTCCTCCCGCGGAGGCGGGGGGAATCAAGAAGAAATTCTACCTCCCCACACTAGGGAGGAGAAAAAGAGAAAAGCCGCCCCGGAAGGGGAGGCTGGGACGTCCAAGAAGGGAAAGGTGTCCCTTCCGGACTACTCTGCCATGGCCGCTCTCAGCGAGGAGGGGTGGCTGCCCAGGGGGAAGCCCCCAGTGCGATCGTAAGTGTCCGCACTCTATCATGACTTCAATCCATAGTTTTTTTATAACACCAAACATATATGCAGTCCGGCCAGGGCTCACCCCGAGGTATCTTCCTCCGGGTCCCTGAGTGATTCGGAGATGAATTCGCTTCCGACAGCCACTACTCCTCAGCCCGCGGATGACACGGAGGTGTTGTCTTGAAGGCTCCCAGAGCGGGGGGAGGTGACTCTGGAGACGCCCTGAGGCGGGTTCCAGATGTCGGACACGCGGGGTTCAAGATCCCCGCGGATCGTGTCGATGAGAGCCACAGTAGGTCTCAGCCGAACACTGTTCCGGAACCTTCAACGGTTCCGGACTCAGGTAGGCAGCCCCTCGTCAAGGAGGGCGAGCCATCTACGTCGAGGACTTCCGTTGCGCCCGAGGCGCCGGATTATCTGCTGGAAGCGCTTCGCGGCGCTTCCATAGATGAAGAGCACCGTACTCTTATGAGTGCGGTGATTCGGAAGGTTTCCTCCACCAAGAGCGGACTAACCAAAGCTTGCACCAGCCTCTTGACAGGTTTTGAGGTAAGCAATAAATGTGTGCAAAATTACCACCCGATAGGTAGTAGCCCCTGATACTCTGTTTGGTGTTCGGAAAGAAAAACCAAATGGAGGGTCAATTATAATCCGCAAGAGTCTATTAATGAATATTCATGTGAATAAGCAGGTTGTGCTGCTTGCCGCTGCTGCCCGCACAGCCGAGGTTTCCGAACTAAAGCGGGACATGGAGCAGGCGCAGGGAGAGCTCGCCCTCACGAAGAGGCAGCTCGAAGAGAACAAGGGTAAGTGATTCCCCACTCTTATGCATTTAAGGATAGACGAAATTGGTTAGTCTAACGCCTAAGCATCGTGACTGTGTAACAGGGGCCACCACCGAAGTGGCATCCCTGAAGAAAGCGTTGTCCGAGGCCGAAGACAAGACGGCCTTGTAATGCAAGGAGCGCGAAAAGCAAAGTGCGAGAGTGGGCGAGGTACAGCAAGAGCTCTAGGACCTTGGCAAGAAGTACGAGTCCGTGGAGCATGATCTGAAGATGAAAGAGGCCGAGCTTGCGAAGGTCGTGGTGAGTATGAAAGACGCCAAGGCCGAAGCCGTGAAGGCACAACAGGAAATCCAGGAGGCCAAAAAGATAGCAGCGGGTAAGAAATTCTTTATGCAAGGCAAACATGTGGAGGAGGCGTTTCTTTTACTTACTCGAATTCAGAGCTCTCCAGGGGCATTCGCAGACATGCCATGCAGCGTATCAGACGCTGCGGAGTTCTACCGTGCCCAGGAGGGGAGCTCAATGGAGAAGCTGTTCTCGTCCCACTATGCTGGGGCCGAACATCTAGTGCCTCTGAGTGACCAACTGAAGCAGTTGGTCGAACTCCCCAGGGCGGCCGAAGTGGCTATGAAGGATTTCATAGTCCGGCTGTGGCCTAGTGAGCCCCTGCCCACTAGCTACTTCGGCCTGATCAAGCGGATGGTGAATGCCTGTCCGCGGCTTGAAGTCATCAAGCAATCTGTTTGTATTGAGGGTGCCCGCCGGGCCTTTGCCCGCGCGAAGGTGCATTGGGGCAAGCTGGATGCTGAGAAGCTTGTGAAGGACGGTCCGCCAGAGGGCAAGGAGCATCGCCATCCCGAGAAGTACTATGATGGTGTTATGAAGGGTGCCCGTCTCATGGCCGATGAGTGTACCAAGGACAAGATCTTTGACTAAATGTACCTCTGCCGCTGTTGTAATTTAAAGACGAATTTACTTGTGCTATGTAGCACTGTTTGATTTAAAATATTACATTTTGTGCGGCTGTTTATAAAATTCTGAAAGTAGGCCAGTCGTCGGCTTCCGCCCCCACGTAACTAGTACTGGGGTGTTCGTGGAAAACCCGGACACTCTTTATCCAACTGTTTGGTCCCTTAAGGAGGTGTCCGGCGCAGCAAACAAGGCAATCGGACTATGCGGCTTTATAACTTTCACTTAGCCATAGAAGTCTACAATTTTAAATTTCTGCGAAGCCCCTAACATCCGGAAGGCCGAATTGGGGCACAATACACGCCTAGACCGGATGAAGCCAATTTATTGCCTAAAGCAGAAAATCGTTAAGGATTTTGAGACCTCTCGAACAGCGACCAGCTCTCGCCACATCATGCCGGTCAGTTTTCAGCTTTCTCTACTGAGGTGCTCATCTGGAAGAACCGGGACACAATCGTAGTAGTTCTCCCTGCGCTACCTTAGTCGATATAACGGAACGTAAGGCACCAAAACAAGGGAGCCGGGCTAACCCAACCGTAGACCCAAGACATGATTCGGAGCTGATGCATATAGTGCTATAAGTTCGGGGTGCCGCACTGTTGAAAGTGTTCGGACTTTACTTGCCATATTACGGGGCGCCATGAGAAGCCCCTGGCAAACTGACCGTACCAAGGTGTACGGATGCAATATCAAATAAACATTTATAAGAGAAAAATACTCAAATAAGAATAATAAGCTGATGCTATATATAATCTCCCATTGATGAATAATACGTTTAAGCGTATGTTTACAATGGATGCGTTAAGCGGAGATAAATAGGACTGTTTGACATGTCCTATCCAGGGGCAGGCCGCGTCCAGATAGATAACACAAGTATAATGATCGTAAATAGATTCCACCTGGGTATTTCGTTCTGTGCGCAATGCCTATTGCCTCCTTGGTTTTCTCTCCTATGTGAGTCCGTCAATCCTTCTCTTCCGAAGAGGCTGCACTAAAGCAATGTCCTGAAAGATAAAAAGGAATGATTATGAAGGTATGTAGCGGTTACCCGCACTATTGACTGAGTCGTTGTTGCGCCTCCGCCTACACCCATGGTATCTCGAGTGCGTAATTGTGTACGCGTGGCACGAATGCTGCTTTAATGGGGCTTGAGCGGAGGCCGGACTGCTAATCGTTCTCTTGGCGTGCCTGATGATCCTGCTGCGGGGTCTGTTGTGCCATCGTATGATTCGATGTTTACGGGTTTGAACCCTTCTGGGAATTCATGATCCATCACTTCGTCAGTGAAGCAGAGGGGGTGTGCGGCGCCTCTATGCCGGGCTATGTGGTTACGCAACTCGAATTGGTCTGGGTTGCTGTGTTCGGCTCGGACGGACTTGTTGATGATATATCCGGCGTGACAGTCATCGTTGCGCGCTGGGGCGCGCCCCCGCGATCCGTAGATCGATCTTGGCTGTCCTGCTTTGTTTTCCAGAATATCTTGCAGGTCTTGCCTGTTGCCCCGGGCCATAGTGTATTGGCGTGGGGTGCGGGCTGGTATTCGGATTTATATCCCGTTTTATCCCGGCCGCGGGGTGGCCGGTCAGCCGTTTGGCGCTCGAGTCCGTACTCCTCGGCTGCCAGGACTTCAGTCCATCTATCTATGAGCAGGTCTTGATCAGCTTGGAGTTGCTACTGCTTCTTCTTCAGGATCCTCGCAGTGGCTATAAGCCGACGCTTGAAGCGCTCCTGCTCCACGGGATCCTCAGGTACGCCAAACTCATCGTCGCCGAGGCTAATCTCGTCTTCGGAGGGGGGCATGTAGTTGTCTTCCTCCGGATATCCGTCCGTCGCCTGTTCTTCTGGGCTGACCTTCTCATCTTCCTGTTCGGCCTGTTCGAAGGCGGGCTAATCAGGGTTGTATTCTTCTTCGGCGCCATCCGGATTGTCTTCCTCTTCAGGGCTGGTATTGCTCTGGCGGGTCTTGGAGCGGCGCCGACGACGCCCATGCTTTGCTTTTCTCCCTGAGGGGTTGTCCTCCGTTGCCTCGTCGCCATTGGTTTCCTTTGTAGTGTCCACCATATATATGTCATATGAGGAGGTGGCCGTCCACCGTCCTGTGAGCGGTGGCTCCTGTAATTCTCCTGCATCATCGTCCATACCGTCGATGTCTTCGGAGTCGAAGTCAAGCACGTTGGTTAAATCATCGATCGTGGCAA
Source organism: Triticum timopheevii (assembly GCA_963921465.1). Taxonomy (NCBI): domain Eukaryota; kingdom Viridiplantae; phylum Streptophyta; class Magnoliopsida; order Poales; family Poaceae; genus Triticum; species Triticum timopheevii. The sequence goes on from OY997274.1 coordinate 379,699,339, forward strand.
TGAAGTGGGTGGTGGGTGGGCAGCGAATTCCTTCGTCGCCTGCTTCCCACTCAAGCCGGACATAGTTCGGCCCAGAGCCTCCTGACAAAGAGAGAGACTTTAATGACTTCAGCATGTCACCAAAGGGCGAGTGCTGAAAGATGTTCCCAGCAGTTAACTCGATTACCGGAGCCCAACCAGGCTCGGCGGGCTCGGGAATGCACGGATTGGAACCTACAACCGGATACGAATCCGGGGGTCCGGAGTCACAGGCTTCCTCAGAAGTGAGGCTTGTGTTCGGCTCCACCACCGATGAGTGTGCGGCCTGCGGGGCGAGGTCCACCCCTCGTCCTCAGGCAATGCAACCTGCTCCGGATTTAGATCCGGGGCTACTGCAGGGGTGATATCCCGCATATCGTCCGACAGCAAGTCTAAGCCGTGTCCATCGTAACTGTTCGGTGCTGCTGGCGCAGGCCTAAACCCGTCGAAGATCAAGTCTCCACGAATATCCTCCATGTAGTTCAAGTTTCTGAACCTGACCTGGTGGCCAGGGGCGTAGCTGTTGATATGCTCCAGATGGCCAAGCGAATTGGCCTGCAGTGCGAAGCCGCCGAACACGAAGATCTGTCCGGGGAGAAAAGTCTCCCCCTGGACCATGTTGTTGACGATTGAAGGCAACATCGAGCCCTGTAGTGACGACACAGAGGAACTCCAATGAAAGCACCAATGTCAGTGTCAAAACCGGCGGATCTTGGGTAGGGGGTCCCGATCTGTGCGTCAAGGCTGATGGTAACAGGAAGCATGGGACATAGATGTTTACCCAGGTTCGGGCCCTCTCGATGGAGGTAAAACCCTACTTCCTGCTTGATTAATATTGAAGATATGGGTAGTACAAGAGTAGATCTACCACGAGATCATAGAGGCTAAACCCTATAAGCTATCCTATGATGGTATGATTGTAATTGTGATCGGCCTTCTAAGGACCAACCTCTCTGGTTTATATAGACACCAGAGAGGGATAGGGTTTACATGTAGTCGGTTACAAGGAAGGAAACACAATATCCGGATCGCCAAGCTTGTCTTCCACGCAATGGAGAGTCCCATCTGGACACGGGCCGAAGTCTTGAGTCTTGTATCTTCATGCTTTAATAGTCCGGCCGATATATACAGTCCGGCTGTCCGGATACCCCCTAATCCAAGACTTCCTCACCAGCCGCGACACTTTCTAGTGCACATCTAGACCCCAAAAAAAAAATATTCAATCAATCCATCATATGTGAGCTTGGGTAGCAGTATTACGGGTGTTTGTATGCGTATTCGTATGTCCGTCGTCGTGGCCGACCCATATAACAGAGGTATATATTTCCGCCATACATAGTGCCACCCGTATGCATGCATGTATGTGTGTAGGAAAAATCACCATGCACCATGTACAAGGTCAATCAAGAGATTAAATAGTTAGTACCTACATGCACTAGTCCATCATGTGTGTACATATACTCTCTCGTATGTATGTTGCACTTCACAAAATTTTGCTCTTCTTTAAATGCAAAACTGCCTCAAAGATGAAGATCAGAGGGGTAATAAATATCATTAACGATCTGAATATATGATCTTCCACCAAATAAACCAACTAGCATCAACTACGAAGAATAATCAACACACTAGCAACCCACAAGTACCAATTTGTGGTTCTGAGGCATATACTGAATACAAGATATGAACTAGGGTTTGAGAGGAGATGGTTAGGTGAAGATGTTGATGAAGATTGGTCCTCCCATGATGAGAGGATCGTTGGTGATGACGATGGCTTCAATTTTCCCTTCCCAGAGGGAAGTTTCCCTGGCAGAATCGCTCCGCCGGAGCCCTAGATTGCTTCTGCGCAGGTTCCACCTCAAGACGGCGGCGCTTTGTCCCGTAAGCCTTCTTATGATTTTTTCTAGGTTAAGACCCTTCATATAGAAGAAGATGGACACCAGGGGCTGGCCAGGGGCCCACGAGTTCAAGGGGTGCACCCTGGGGGGTAGGGTGTGCCCCCTAGGCTTGTGGCCACCTAGTGGGTCCCTTCTGATCTTTCTTAGCCCAATATTTTTTATATATTCCAAAACAATTCTCCGTAAAGTTTCAGAACATTTGGAGTTGTGCAGGATTGGTATGTCAGATTTGCTCCTTTCCAGTCCAGAGTTCTAGCTGTCGGCATTCTCCCTCTTCATGTAAATCTTGTAAAATAAGAGAGAAAAGGAATAAGAATTGTATCCTAAATTGTAATAATAGCCCATAATGCAATAAATATCAACATAAAATCATGATGCAAGATGGATGTATCAGGACAACAACACAATCATGCCCAAAAAACATAAGAGAAATACGAAAAAAGCCACCTAGTGGCTGCCGACAAGCGACCCTGTGAGGACGATAGTTGACAAATTCTAGCCAAAAGCGCATCCAGCATGAGGCCAACTCGATCGCGGGCACGCGGACTCAAGAGCGGGTGCCAATGCTCCTTAAGGAGTGGCACATCTTCCTCGGAAAGACCCGCTCAATCACCATTTTATTACATGTCGTTCAAACAATCCACCCCATCGCCGCAAAAATAAGCCAGAATAAGGGGCGATGTTGTGTACGATGTGTAGCCCTGGTTTGGAGGAACTCTTCGAGGTCAGGGCCCCCAATGCCTCACGGACGAATGTCCATAGGACCCGCACCGCCATACAGGAGAATAGGATGTGGGCCCTAGTCTCCGATACCGTGCATAAGGGACACAAGCCATCTCCCGGCCATGCCGCTTAAGTACCTCAGTCACCAAAGGGATGCCATCTCATAGTAGTTGCCACACAAAAATCTTAATCTTCAAGGGCGGAGGGGCTTTCCATAAGGAGGAAAGCCAGGGGTGGTAGGTGACTAACATAATGCCCACTATGTCGTGTTCACCGAAAAGTCAACCGTCGGTGCGAGCCACCACGACAAAGTGTCCAGATAGTCCGGGAGCACCTATGGTAGGGCTGCCCGTAGTCTAGTCCATTCATCACTCTCTGCTTGCTCAAAAGTACGATGGAACCGAATAATCCACTGTATAGATCGGAAGGCCATGGAAAGAATTAATAGCGGGTCTGCACAGATCGAGAACAGGCCAGGGAAGCTCACTCTCAGTGGCTCGGTACCAAACCAGGGGTCTAGGTGAAATTGGGTCCCGTCCCCATTCCCTATCGAGAAGGAGATCCCTAGACGGATGTCCTCCTTGATCTTTTGGATGGAGCACAAGAATTGGGACCCTCCTGAGAGGGATCAGGCCAGAAGAGGCTCACCCCTAAGGTATTTTGCCTTAAGGAGCTATAGCCACATGTCGCCCTCACCGTATAGTATCCACCAAACCCATCGCAACATGAGCACAATGTTCATACGGCGGGAAGCCATAGTGCCCAGGCCACCCCGATCCTTACAAATGTACTCCCACTTGACCATGTGATACTTCTAGTGGCCATTCGCGGCCTGCCAAAAGAACCTATCGAGCTCCTTATCGAAAGAGCTATGAACGCCCTCCGGTAGGATATACAGCTCCATCATGTACATGGGAGGCTCCCTAGGTCAGAGCTAATAAGGACCGATTTTCTCCCCTTATAGGTGCACTGCCCACGCCAGGGCTCGGCCCAAGATGCCACTCGTCCCACCTGTGGGTCGAACACACTCATCAGGATCTTCAAGTAGGCCATCGACATTCCCAAGTATGTGATGGGGAATGAGGTCAGTTTGCAGTTTCAGTTGTCCGCGATCTGTTGTTGTTCTCCCACTGAAAATCCCATGACGATGACCTTAATCTTATCAAAGTTAATATTTTGTCTTGACATAGCCTCAAAATAGAGGAGCAGGAACTTAAGATTCACGATCTCCAGGACCGACCTCTCTACCATAATCATGGTGTCATTAGAATATTTTAAGTGACTGGCCCCTTCACCAGGGATCAAGTGACCAACTACCCCCGAGAGATGACCTGCCACCCTAGCTTTATCAAGAATGCCAACTAAAGCAACAATGACAAGGTTGAACAGGAGTAGTGAGATCAGTTCCCTTTGCTTCACTCACGTAGAGGACGTAAAGAATGGTCTCACCTCCCCATTAATATTAATCGTCATATTACTGGACTGAACCATGGTCCAAGAGCACCATCTATCATCAAAGCCCCGCCGCAGAAGCACTAACCGCAAGATGGACTGATCTAGACGATCGTAGGCCTTCTGGAAGTCCAACTTGAGTAAAACGCCCTTATGTCCACGTGTCTTAACTTCATGGACAATCTCGTGAAGGACCAGGATCCCGTCATGGATCCGTCGCCCCTTCAGAAATGTCATTTGGAGGGGATGATCCAGCTGCTCTACTATAGGGGCTAGTCGTTCCACGCAGACTTTGGAGAAGATGCATTCAAGTACACTAATCATCGTGCTATGTCTGAAGTTTCTAATGTCCGTAGCCCCAACAACCCTTTGGGTATTAGGGTAATGATGCCAAATATTTGAGACATGTCGGAAGTCCCAATATAGAATTCATGGAACATCGACATGATCATTGGTTTCAGGACATTCCAGAATTTGTAAAGAAGGCCACCGGCAAGCCATCTGGCCCCGGTGTCGACCCCACCTTCATAGAGGCAATAGCCCTGCCAACCTCTTCAGGTGAGAATGCAAGAGTTTTACTTCCGCATTCTCAATGTCAAAGACCCTATCCGCGAACGGCCAGAAGTTCTCTGCCAAAGACACCCCACCACGGGGTTCCACCGTAAAGAGCCCCTTAAAGTAGGAGTAAATGTGGGATCTAATATCATTCGGGTGTTCCAGGAGGGTGCCTCCCTCCTAGAGACATAGGATAGAGCACTTCCGGCACCGCCCATTGGCAATCGCCTGGAAGTAAGCTGTATTTGCATCACCTTGGAGGAGCCACTTCTAGCCCCCATGGCATTGCCAAAACAATTCCTCCCCCTTAAACATCTCCATCAATGAGGACTCAAGGGAGTACCGCCTAAGCCAAACGTCAGTCGACAGGCCAATAGTATCAGCAACCACATCCAGTGCCTTAATCTGGTCCATCAGGGCCCCTTTGCGGGCACTGAGGCCAACTCTTAGAGATTCTTTCTGCTACTTGAGAGCTGCGTTGGAATTTTCCCAGAAGAGAAAGGCTTAAGCAATATAGTAGCTGATAAGTATTTCCCTTAGTGAGAACCAAGGTTATCAAACCAACAGGTGAACCACGCAAATCCTAGTCAAACAACACTTGCACACATAGGAGCAAATACATGTGCCCAACACGGGCAAGAGGGTTGTCAATCCCCTTGAACTCGTTACTTGCAAGGATTAAATCTGGTAGTGGTAGATATATAAATTGCAAAGTAAAATAAAAGTAAATAAATTGCAGTAAGGTATTTTTTTTGTTTTAGTAATATGATTAACATAGGCCCAGGGGCCATAGCTTTCACTAGAGGCTTCTCTCTCGAAACATAGCATATGGTGGGAAGACAAATTACTATTGGAAAATTGATAGAAGAGCGCATAGTTATTACATTATTCATGGCAATGATCATGTATATAGGTATCACGTCCGTGACAACTAGACTGACACCTGCCTGCATCTACTACTATTACTCCACCAATCAACCGACTCGTGCATGCATCTATGGTATTAAGTTAATGACAAATAGAGTAACGCTTTAAGCAAGATGACATGATGTAGATCGAATAAAACCAAGCAATATGATTAAAATCCGTTGTTTTACCCTTAATGCCAACAATACAAATACGTGCCTCGCTACCCCGACTGTCACTGTGAGAGGACACTGCAAGATTGAACCCATTACACAGCACCTCTCCTGCTAAGATAAATCAATGTAGTTGGCCAAATCAAACAGATAGATAAGAGAGAAATACAAAGCTATAAAAATCATGCATAAAAAAGTTTAGAAAAGACTGAGTTACTTTCAACGAATAACCTGGGCATAAACCCACAATTCAACGGATCCCAACAAACACACTGTAAAAGAAGATTACATCAGATAGAACTCCATGGAGATCATGGAGAACAAGGTATTGATGATTAAAGAGAGAAAAGAAGCTATCTAGATACTAGCTATTGACACATAGATCAACGGTGAACTACTCACACATTAGAAGGGCAGAAAGGTTGATGTAGAAGCCTTCCGTGATCGATTCCCCCTCTGGCAAAGTATTGGAAAAGGCCTCCATATGGGATTGCAAAAGAATAGAAGCTTGCGGCGGTAGAAAGATTGTTTCGGGTGGCTCTCTGGGGTTTCCCCAACATTTGAGAATTTATAGAAGTGGAATTAGGTCAAATGGAGCCACATGGAGCCCACAAGGCATCAGGGTGTGTCCTGTTGCCATGTCTTCTCCTCATTTCATGTCTGGTGTCCTCCCAAAGCTTCAAGGGTCTCTTATGTTGAGAAAAAATCGTCAAAAGTTTGATACCGTTTGGACCTTGTTTGGTACTAATTTTCCGAAAAACCAAAAACAAGCAAAAAACAACAACAGGCACTAGGCACTAGGTTAATAGGTTAGTTCCGAAAAATGATATAAAAGTGCATAAAAAGTATCTAAATTGGTAATATAATAGCATGAAACAATAAAATTCATAGATAAGTTGAAGACGTATGAGGCTCCCCACCCCCGCATAAACTAGCGGGTGATTTTAGAGCAATGGTGCCAGATATCCATAGCACAGAAGGTCCGTGCCGGATTGGCTGAAGCTTATACCCATTGGTGTCATACCATCTCAAAAAAAACCAGTTGTAGCAGCCACGATGGTTCAAGGTGGAAGCACCTCGACCGCGGTAGAAACCCTTCCTTAGATGAAAATAGCAGGGGGACGTGGTCAGAGCCAATCCGAGTGACCGCCCTAAGCGAGCATAGTGGGAACATAATCTCCCACTAGACAGACACCAAGACCCTATCCAGCATGCTCCGGATAAGGTCCACCTGTTTATTACTCCATGTGAATCTAGCCCTACACGGGCTATTTCACTAGAGCCATATCAACGATGCAGTCGTTCAACAGGCACATATGCACACGGTCGACATTAGGGGAGCTTTTGTCAGCCTCTTGTCGAATAAGGTTGAAATTGCGGACCACTACAACCGGAGTAGTGCATCGCTCCACATTAGCCTTTAGCTCGGCCAAGAAGCCCGTTGACCGCCCATGGTCAACCGGGCCATAGACGATGATCACCTCCCAACTGAGATTCACACGTTGGTTAGTGACGAGCATACTAATAAAGAATTCCCCTTGGTTCATATCCTCAACCAAGAAGAAGTCCTCCCTGACCGCCAGCAGGATGCCCCCAGAGAGGCCAGCCGCATGTAGCTAGTGCCAAGCAAACGGGTGTTGGAACAACGGAGTTCCTGGATTGAAAAGTCCTACCGAATGTAGTCGATCAACTGGCGCCTCCGGCCGAAGTTGTCAAAGGACCTAATGTTTCAATATAGGAGCTTCATAGGGGAACCGCTATTGTACTAATAGGCCCCTCTAGTGAGGCCAAACTAGCCCGACCGCCATTTACAGGACAGGGTAGCTGCTTTGCCAAGTGGCCACGGTGCCCCCTCTTAATGGGGGCATCAGCAGCCGTGTCTTCCCCAGAGGGGAGTCTGACACTAGCCCCACACACCACCATATGCTGCTTCGTGGGGTGGAGGCATGGAGGCGGCCTTGCCCTCAGACCCTTCCTACTGGATGATAAATTCTATACTACCTAAAAGAAACATAACGTTCCATCTCCCGTCTTATGTTAATTTTTCTTCCAACCCCTTCATTCACCCCTCCCCACCCCTCCATTATTTTTCCGCCTCGTCCCCAATTTCTAATTCACACAATTTATATTTAATCGGCCATATCACAGTAGTCTTTTGATCAATCTTTGATAACCTAATAAAGATTCTTTCGTAACCCAATAAATTTGGATCAATCTCCTGTAATCTAGGGACAATCTCCCTCGCAGAGCATACCTCCCAATCATTCAGTTGGAAAATAAATCCCGGTTAATAGTTATGAAAAATATCTCTTTCCCTGAAAGAACTCCCGCAATCTATCTCACGTCACGCGTAAATATCTCTCTCCGGCGAAATTATCTGTCTCTCGATTTTCCAGCATCTCTTCCTCTCCCATCCTATGGAACCTCTCATTCCCAGCCAACCTCTCTCCAAGAAAAACAACGCGATCCAAAAAAATCTCAAATGGTGCCCTCTCTCTTGCAAGCCATGGATGATTCAAGCAAAAGAGTAGAAGGTGCAAAGCAAAATCAACATGCATGCCATCCTTTTGGGGATGCCTTGCATGGCCCATACAAATAGAGTAAGAGATCATGTACGCCCTTGTAATTCCCATCTTGCGGGCCAGGGAATCAACTTGCCCCCGTTGGACCGGGTTCCAGCTTGCGTTTTCATTTTTCTAATCTCTCCACCGAAGGATTAGCTGTAGCGACCACGATCCCAATGGACCGAAGTCTCTGTGCTTAAGTGTCATCCCTGGATCGATAATGCTGACACACACCGTACTCGAGGAATTATAGCAGAGTTCAATCACACACTTATTACATTGCGGTCCTCATAAAGAGTATCTCATACATAAATAGAATGGATGAAAGCCATCTAAACTAAATAACTGCGGAAGCTTCGAAGGTAAATGAGTCCATCAACTCCAACGGCATAGCTGAGTGCATGACAATGACCTATCGCACCTTATTCATCGTCTGAGAAGTCTGCAACATGGGACGTTGCAGCCGTGTAGGTCAGCACATTGAATATGCTGGCAGAGTTACATTGTAAAGCAATGAATGCAAGAAACTATATCTACATGCATATTTGGCTGGTGGAGGCTCTAAGTTTAATGTTTTGCATAAAGCTAATTTTTCCCTACAACAAAGGAATAAATATTTATTTACTACAAAGTTATTCCAATATTTGAGAAGGTTCCTCCAACTCAAATCCCAACAATTAACCAAGTATCATCGTTAACCCAATTCATTAATTAAAGAGTGATGAGATTAACAAATAATATCCACTTCTAGATACTCAAGATGTCCATAATTGGGGACACGGCTAGCCATGATTAGTTTATACACTCTGCAGAGGTTGCGCACTTTTCCCCACAAGACTCGACTGCATCCATGATCGGAAGATCGAGACATAGTCCTTTTGAAGTATTAACTCTCTACTCTGGGTAGACCGGTACACCTAGTTTCCCCTACATCTGCTAGTCCACCTCTTCAAGAGCTCACACAACTTACTCAACTATGCCAGAGCCCATAATGTCTTGTGGCTGCACACGGAAGTTTCTAGGCATGAAATATCATGTGATCCCTTTAAGCCTGGGTGGCAAACCGAGGAAAAATCACATGGGTACTCCGGGATTTCCCAAATGGGCTACCACTGGTTTCTCCAGGTGCCCCAACCAATCCACCCAGATGTGTATTAAAGTTTCCACCTTACTGTTATCCAAAATTAAAATCTCTCACAACTTCCATGTGCATCACGATCCAATCCCCATCTACGAGCATGGCTAATGTCGGCGTCCTGGATTTGGGGGTATCCAGCCCTGCTTGCCTGCGGCCCACCATGTGGCCCCATCGAAGGCCTAATACGGCCTAGCTTCAGCATCAACAACACAAGACCCTCGCGAGGGGCCAAGCCTCGCGAGGGGGACGACACAAAGACCCCCAAGGGGATAGGCCTCCTCAGGCTGGCTCCCGAGGGGCGGAGAGTTCTATGCAAGGTTCACCTCACGAGGGTCAGCTGACGTGAGCCATGACAACCAAGACCAGACGGGGGCAGAACGCAGGTTTCCTCTTCGGTGCAAGGGAGGCAAGCCACAGGTGCAGAGTCCCGAGGGATCAACCAAAGGTTTCCATTCTGGTGCAACGAGACCAAAACCGCCAGAACGGCAGGACAGAGGTCATCGACGAGCCCACCGCAGTGTCATCACCAGAGGCTTTTCACAAGCGAAGACTACTTTTGTCAGGATAAGTTGTACTACTTGTCCCCTTTTAAATCCGGCCATTGTGGGATCCCTTCCCGCCAATATTTGAGAGGAGGACGAAGGCCAATATAAATAAGACTAGCCAACACCATAGAAAGGGACAAGTCGAACTAGCTCACACCACACCGGCTAAAGAACACCTCACCTCCTAAGGCTAGTTCATCCATTATACTAGTTCATCCTCAGCCCTCCGAGGCAATCCACTAAAACGCTGGAGTAGGGTATTACATGGCAAGGTGGCCCGAACCAGGATAAACTGTTGTGTCTCTTTGTTTTCTTTGAGCTTGACGCGCTAGGCTTAGGAGGATCGCGAGTCGGAAGGCTGGGTAGATTGAGATCTCCGCACGCACCCCAGAGTTTGAACCTCTCAAGGGTTTGCGGATCACTTAATCCGACATTTGGCGCGCCAGGTAGGGGTGCGTCGGATCTTCTCTTCCGTCGACCAGTTCTCTGCCGCTCCACCGACGCCATGGCCGACGCCCCAAGGGCACACGTCGAGCACTGGGTCATCCAGGCCTCCTCGGCGGCGCCCACCAATGAGGAAGACATCCACTCCTCTCTACTCACGGCCCGCGCTTTGCCAGGGGCGACCGGCCGTGGAGGGCGCGCGGCACAACCTTCTCCACTCGCGCCACGCCGCAGCCGCATCGCCGTGCAGTCTGCGAACAATGCTGCAGCAACTGCTCCACACACGCGCAAGGAACAAGCAAACATGCGGGCAGGGGTCATCGTGGCCAGAGAACCCTTATGGTGCAGGCTACTGGAAGGTGGCTGCAATGCCCTGCTGGAATGGGTCGCCGAGCTGCTGCATGCGGCATGCAGGGGGCGGCTCCGTTCTGCACCCTGCCCATGTTGCAGGTGGTGCTGGGGGCGCGTGCTCATCCCCGACACAACCGTGTGCCCCCTCCCATGGGCCCTGGAGCGCCTCTCAATGCCGACCAGCCCCGCGGAGCAACCCGCGCCACCCCGAACGTGCCACCTCGGCGTGGGGCTGCTCCATGCGACATCACCAGGGGCCGCGCTGGAGAATCGGCCCCTGGCCGACAGAACTAGAGGGCGACTGAAGAAGGCGGGAACGTGAGGCAGCCGGGCGGTGCTCCTGGTGCTGACAGCCCGGAGGCCTACGTCCCCATCGCGATGGATCCAAGGCACGCGCGGGGAGAGCGCCCCAGCCGATCCCCCACGCCAGGCTGGGCGCTGGATATACACGAGTCCGAACTCTCCTTCAAGCCGCCACCAAGCCCTGTCAACATCTCCAACAGCGACAGCCTCTGGGTACAGCTAACACCGCAGGAGCATGCTTACACTGACCATGGATCGCAGGTGAACAAGTGTGCGGCTGCCACCAAGACTCTCAGGACGACAGATCCCCCGCAGGAGCACGAAGGACGTTGGGGGCAGCGCGGGGGAAGCCCGGCGGCAGGGCCCTCCTTGCGCTTCATGATGCAGGGCCCTTCCTGGAGGTAGGTTCCCCGCCGGGGAAGGCGCCGGCGAGCCCTTCAGCCCGATGGGGGGCCTACGGTCTCCGAGGACGCCGCCAGCATCCCCCTGGCTCCTTGATCGTGTCCTGGTTTCCGGTCTCCCCAACGGTGGCCAGGGGTAGCGCACGGCGGGGTCCTTGTCGGGCGACATGAAGCAAGGCTTTGGCCTTTGAAGGTCTCCGCTCATGACACTCTCACGTAATAATGAGTGGGGATGTACACGCCCCGGAGTCTCGTGAGTGCCGCCCTGGGGCCTCATCGGGGCTCCCGCCCACATCCTAGTGGAAGCACCATGCTCCACGCTGGCCGTCGACACTATCCCCAATGACTATGCCCAGCCAGTGGAAGCACTTAGCTCCATGCTGGTGAGAAGACCGAAGACTGAAGACTAGCTAGACGCCAGGCGCGGCAATTTACTTTTGCCTCCTTTTTGTACTTGCTTATCGACTTCTTGAAGCAGTTTGTTTTTCGTGCCTCTATAAAAATGGGGGGTGTCGGTGTCAAAACCGGCGGATCTCGGGTAGGGGGTCCCGAACTGTGCGTCTAGGCGGATGGTAACAGGAGACAAGGGACACGATGTTTTTACCCAGGTTCGGGCCCTCTCGATGGAGGTAAAACCCTACTCCTGCTTGATTGATATTGATGATATGGGTAGTACAAGAGTGGATCTACCACGAGATCAAGGAGGCTAAACCCTAGAAGCTAGCCTATGGTATGATTGTTGTAATGGCTGTTGTACTACGGACTAAAACCCTCCGGTTTATATAAACACCGGAGAGGGCTAGGGTTACACAGAGTCGGTTACAAAGGTAGGAGATCTACATATCCGTATCGCCAAGCTTGCCTTCCACGCCAGGGAAAGTCCCATCCGGACACGGGATGAAGCCTTCAATCTTGTATCTTCATAGTCTTGGAGTCCGGCCGATGATGATAGTCCGGCTATCCGGACACCCCCTAGTCCAGGACTCCCTCAGTAGCCCCTGAACCAGGCTTCAATGACGATGAGTCCGGCGCGCATAATGTTCACCATTGCAAGGCGGGGTCCTCCTCTGAATAATTCGTAGAAGATTGTGAACGCCAGGATAGTGTCCGGCTCTGCAAAATAAATTCCACATACCACCGTAGAGAGAATAATATGTACACAAGTTCAATCTACTGACTTTTTTTGTGGCATGATGTCATACCACTACCAAGCCTTTACTTGAATCGTTTTTTATTATACCACCTCAGCGCGTTTAGCGAAGCGGTTTCCTTGGCACGTCTTGTCGAAGCAGAGATCATGTTCCCCTTATTCCGGGATTCTCATCAATACGGACGTGGGTAACCCAACCGCGCCCGTCGCCACGCCCCCTCTATCGGAGGCGAGTCCCGAACGGTCACGGAGAAGGCTCTTGGTATTCTCCCTCTTTCTAATGGGACCAAGGCTCGTTTCTTTTCTTCAATCCTCCATCGAATCTTCTCCGTGCTCCAAGTTCCAACACCCAGAGCCCCAGATTCGAGCGCTTCGGACCTTCAACAATGTCCGGCTCCGACCTTCAGGGCCGGTGGATGCCCTCCTCCGTCACGGAGGAGGACGTGCTAAAGCTACGAGAGGCCAAGTACCTATCTTACGAGATTTCGCATAGGTTGCCCGCCGAAGGGCAGGCCATCCCCACCCCCGAGCCCGGCGAGTACGTCGTTTTTGTATCCCACCTCCGTCGGGGTTTAGGCTTCCCAATGGATCCTTTTGTGAGAGGGCTCATGTTTTACTATGGGTTGGAATTCCATGACTTGGATCTAGAGTCCATCCTCCATATTTCCGCATTTATTGTCGTCTGCGAAGCCTTCCTCTGCGTAACCCCCCACTTCGGCCTGTGGCTGAAGACCTTCAACGTGGAGCCGAAGATGATCGAGGGGCGTCAAGCAGAGTGCGGCGGGGCGGCCGTAAGCAGGAGGGCCGATGCCCCGTGGCCCAAGGGCTCCTTCCAAGAGGAGCTCGGCTTGTGGCAACAGGAGTGGTTCTATATTACCGCTCTGAAGGGCAGCAGGCAGAAGCCGCCGCCCGTATTCCGCTCGGGACCTCCACGACGGTTGATGTCGTGGGTCAACCAAGGGCTCACCTGGGAGATCGATCTGGTTGTGGTAATGTAGGTCATGCTGATTAGGCGTCTCCTGCCCTGCAAACGCCGCCCTCTCCGGCTGTGGGAGTTTAATCCGGAGGGACCACGGATTCTCCAACACTTCATGGGTATGACACCCGTGGAGATATACAAATTATTCTTCGGATCACGAGAGGCGTGTCCGGAATTGACCGAGGACGCCGGCCTAAGCTGCAATCGCCCGGATACACAAGTAAGTAGCTCCAAGTCCGGACATACCGTTTGTTTGCCTTTCTATGATTCGCCTTTTGACCAATTTCCTTCTGAACAGGAGTGGATAGCGCAAGCAAAACTGATACGGTGTCCGGCCCCCCTCCCAGAGACCACACCGGATCCTGTGCTGGTCAGGATGATGGAGGTTGAGCCTTCAAAGGAAGGCGAAGGGGAAAATAGAGGAGCTACCGCCTCGCCCAAGGAGGCTCTTGAAAGAGGGGGGATCGAGAATCCCTCCCTCCAAGGGGAGAAGAGGAGCGCCTCCGAAGCCCCAGGGGCCAAAGCCCCTAAGCGGGGGAAGAAATCTTCACCAGAGGGTCCTGCGTCCGGGGAGGCCCCGGCTGCACAGTCTCTCCTAAAGAATCAGCCCTCCAGCGAGCCGTAAGTAGAAAAAAGGGAGTTTTATAATAAGGGACATCCCTATTTGTGCTTTTGAGGATAACTCAAGTTTTTACCTTGTAGTTCGGATCTCCGTCCTTCGCAGATGAGCTCGTCTTCGGGGGACCTTCGTCCGGAGATGGTGGAGAGCGAGACGCCTCCGTCCGCGGCGCCGTTGGATAGGGTGGACGAGCCTGAAGTGTCATCACGGAGGGTATCCCCTAGTCCGGCAAAGCCGGATAGTTCGGCACCAACTGGTGTGCGGCCGGGAGAGCTGAAGGATATACTTGAGAGGGCATCTATCTCAGAAGATCACCATGCATTGATGAGTATGGTGATTGGAAGGATTTCGTCCGCCGAAGGCGGATTGCGTAATGCCGTCAGGAGTTTGCGGGCGGGGTTTGAGGAACGTAAAAATGACACACCTTTTGACAGTTTTACACATAAAGTGTGCCCTGTATAGATAGTAGCCCCTGAGACTCGGTAGGTTGTCGAAAGCGACAGCGTGCCGAGGATCAAAATCGCAGGTTTCAATTTTCACCGTTCCTATGCAGGTGGCGGATCGTCCGGGGGCCAGCCGGACTGATGGAGTTGCTAAACTAAAGCGGCAACTCGACGTTGTGGATGCGGATATCGCGCTAGTCAACAAGCGACTTGATGAGTCGCAAGGTAAGTGTTTCTTTGCGGTCACTTAGTAAGGGAGCCAAAGCCCACTCCTTACAACATGTGTGTGAAATGCAGATGGTGCCGCTGCTGTGGAGAGCCTTCGGGCCGAACTTGCTCAAGCCAAGGAGCAAGCCAGAAGGAGTAATGCGGCGGCCTCGAGGGCGGCCGAGGAGTTAGAAGCCGAAAGGGCTGCACACTGCCGAAGCAGGGAAGAGATGGCCGAAATGGCTGTGAAGTTAAAAGATGCTACCGACCGCAATGAGGTTCTTGAAAAGGAGCGCCTAGCGGAGCGAGAAGACCTAGGGAAGGCCACCGCCGAAGCCAAGGATGCCCGTTCTGCAATGCGGGCTATAAAGGAGGAGCTGCGCCAAGCCGGAGACATTGTGGCTGGCAAGCCCTTTCTGCTGCACCGAAGGTTTACGGATCCGAAGTATGCTCAACTTGGCCAGCTGTGGGGTCCGGAGGATCCTTATATGGACTTAGCGGCGAGTGCGGCGGATGCCGTTGTGCACTTCCAAAGTCAGAAGGATCACAAGACGGAAGAGCTGTTTTGGTCTCAATTCCATAGTCCGGAGCGTTCACTTCCGCTGACCGATCGGTTCGCCGAGTGGGCTGAGCTGAATAGGTTGTCAGGACTTGCCATGATGGATATCGTGACTCATGTCTGGCCGGATAGGCCCAAGCCGAAGAGCTATTTTGGCTTATTGCAGCAGTTTCTTGGGGCGGTGCCACATATCAAGGCGATGAAGCGGTCGACCTGCATAGAGGGTGCACGGATGGCCCTCGCCCGTGTGAAGACACATTGGACGGAGATGGATTCCACCACTGTTGCGACCCAGGGTTCGGACGAGAGCCGGTTACCCGCCGAGCACTATTTTGGGGAAGTTCTGCGTGGTGCTCGTGTAATAGAGTCGCAGTGCTCAAAAAATGTCACGTTCAAATGAACATTTTATTTTGTAAAACAATGTTTATGATGTAGGCGCTTTTTATACTTGTGCGTTCAAGTATTGAAGTATCTCCTGTGCGGCCGTTTATGTATACGTGTGTATAACCTGAAAGATGGCAGTCGTCGGCTTCAGCCCCCACGCACAAGGTGCGGGGGTGTTCGCAAAAATAGTGCATTTTCACACTTAATCCGACGTCTCGGTCCTGTGAAGGAGGTGGTAGCGTAGCAAACGAGGCAACCGGACTATAATGCTTTATCACTTTCACTTAGCCATGGGAGTTCGAGGGTGGGGCTACGATATAGCCCCTAGGGGCACCGCGCTCTCCGAATTCGGGGCGCGTATGTGCCTGACCGGGAAATGGTCCTTCGTCAAAGCGGAGGAATTCTAAACATTCTGGTGGTCGACCGAGTGGTTGACCAGTCTCTCGCTGTATAATGACAGTTAGTTTTCGGCTTTCTCTACTGAGGTGCTCGCCCAACCGAACTGGGGCACAATCGCAGTAGTTCTCCTGGTGCCGCGTTAGCCGATGATACGGAACGTAAGGCAGCAAAACACAGGAGCCGGGCAAACCCAACATTTGACCAAAGACATGATTTGGAGCTGATGCATATAAGGCCTAACTCGAGACGCCGAACACTCCCTAAGGTGTTCGGTCTTTATAATAACGGGCTGAACAATGCCCTAAGCCCCTAGTGTCCAGGTACGGGCAAGGTCCTCTGACGCATTCGATGCCAAAACGTCAGTATCCTCTCTGGTTATCATCAGAAACCAGGGGATTATAGCAACAAGAGACAGTAAAAAAGGTTTACGCAGGGTCTTAATCTGAAATGAATCCTTGCAATGGGTCCCTACTGCACGTCTGCGCCTGTGTCTCCGTTGTGCCTTATCCTGGACGGGTGGTGCACGTTGTTCATCTGTAAAAAGAGAGGAACTTAGTTTGAAAGGAAATCGTGCGAAAAGTTAAAAATCGAAATATTAATGAATGAATAAAGCTGAGCCTATATTAGCTCATTATTGCGTATATGCACAGCCCCTTGTGAAGGGGTGTGCGGCTAGGGAGCCCCTAGCTTATTTATGCCGGACTCCTCTAGCCGTGTCCGGGGTCTTTGAACGACCTTTTAATGAAATGATGCCACGTGGACCGGGCATTTTAAGTGTAAGAGACGCGTAATGTGGTATTGCGTTAAAGCGGACAAAAGCTTCACGTCCCAATAGTGCTTGATAGCTACTTTTAAATGGGGCGACATGAAAGATTAGCTTTGCACGTCGGAAGTTGTCGGGTGACCCGAACACAACTTCTAGTAGTAAGGAGCCTGTGCACTTGGCGTAAGGGCCTGGCGTCACTCCTTTGAAGGAAGTGCGGCCATGTCGAATTTTAGTAAGGTCTATCCCCAACTTGCGGATTGTGTCCGGATATAGCAGGTTTAAATCGCTGCCGCCGTCCATCAGGACTTGTGTAAATTGTAGTCCGTCGATTATAGGATCCAATATCAGAGCAGTCCATCCTGCGTTTCGTATACTTCTGGAATAATCCAGGTGGTCAAAGGTGATTGGTTTTGACATCCAATCTCGAGGTTCCGCTGGGGTGGACCGTGCGACACCTACCTTAGCGGGTGCCACATTGTTTTTCGTACTATCACATGAAGTGAGTTTACTGTTTTGACTTCTTGTGGGAAAGTCTTTTGTTTTCCGGTGCTCTGCTGGTGGGGTTCGTCATCGCACTCGCTTGGCGCGTCGAGCCCCTTGTGTTCGGCGTTGAGTCGGTCGGACTGTTTAAAAACCCAACAATCTCAGTGGGTGTGGTTTGCAGGCCTTCCGGAGGTACTGTAGATTTGACATATCCGATCCAAAATTTTGTTTAAATTGGATAGCTCATCACTGTTGTCCTTAAGAGGCAGTGTTTTATTGTTTGGCCGCGAGCTTTTGAATCCGGCGTTGACCGCCGTGTTCTTTGGGATTTTTTGTTTATTCCGGCGCTGATCCTTTCTGCGCCGTCATTTTCCGTTTCCATCTCTAATCTCGGATGTACTCGGGTCGCTGGTGCTGCATCTTGCTAGCCAGCTGTCTTCCCCCGCGCAAAAGCGGGTCATGAGGCTTGTTAGCGCGGCCATTGTCCTCGGCTTCTCTTGGACGAGGTGTCTGGCGAGCCATTCGTCTCGGACGTTGTGTTTACAAGCTGCTAAGGCTTTAGCGTCCGGACAGTCGACTATTTGGTTCTTTTTGGTAAGGAACCTGTTCCAGAATTTGCACGCTGACTCTCCGGGCGTTGAGTTATATGACTTAGATCGTCTGCATCCGGAGGGCGGACATAAGTCCCTTGAAAATTTGCTCTAAACGCGTCCTCAAGCTCTTCCCAACTTCCAACAATGTTTTCTGGGAGGCTTTTGAGCCAATGCCGAGCTGGCCCTTTGAGCTTGAGGGGTAGATATTTCATGGCGTGGAGATCATCTCCTCTAACCATGTGTATGTGTAGTATGTAATCCTCTATCCATACTCCACGGTCTGTTGTTCCGTCGTATGCCTCTATGTTTATGGGTTTGAACCCTGCTGGAAATTCATGATCCAGCACCTCATCGGTGAAACATAGTGGGTGTGCGGCGCCCCTGTATTTGGGTGTGCCGCTGTCTTCGAACACTTGGCGTGTTGCGTTGCTTCCTGGGGCCCTCTTTTTTGGCCCGTAAATGGACCTGGCCGGGCCATCTGTTTTCCTAGGATCATGAGTTGGCTTGTGTGCGGCGCCGCTTGTCGCTTTTGGCCTGTCATCTGGCCGTCTATCCGGCCAGGTGGCCTCTTTGTTTTTTGACTGTGGGGGCTCTATGGCTTCCTCGTCAAATTCTGGCAGCAGCTTGCGCTTCGGGTAGCTCTTTGTTTGGTGGCCATTGCCATATTTGTCTGCGGTCTTGAGTACTTTGCTCCACCTCATTCTGAGTATGTCTTCTGCTGTTTTGAGCTTCCGTTTTTCCTTCTTCAGACATCTTGCAGTGGCGACGAGTCTTTTGTGAAGCTTCTTATGCTCTGGTGGTGTTTCCGGTGTGAGTTCGTCTGGACTGTTGGTTTCGTCGGGCATGGATTGATTATCCGATTCGTCCTGTTCGGACGGTTGCTTGGTTGCATGTTCGTCATCCACTGGTTTGCCCTGCTCTATTGCTGGATCATTAGGAATGCTGTTTTTGTCGAGGCGGGACTTAGGGTGGCGTCTGCGTCGCCGTTTTGGTTGTTTGTCGGCGGGATTATCCTTTGTCGTGCCCCGTTGTTCCTTGTTATTGCTTCCTTTTGGGGTGTCCACCATATATACGTCATGGGTTGTGGTGGCCTTCCAGTGCCCTGTAGGCACTGGTTCTTGATCATCTCCGGCATCGTCATCCATACCATCGATGTCTTCGGAGTCGTAGTCTAGCATGTCAGTTAGATCGTCAACAGTGGCTACAAAGTGGGTGGTGGGTGGGCTTTGAATTTCTTTGTCGTCCGCATCCCAACCATCCTGGCCGCAGTCCGGTCAGGGCTCTCCGGATAGCGAGAGATGTTTTAGCGAATTTAGGATGTCGCCAAAGGGTGAGTGTTGAAAGATGTCTGCAGCGGTGAACTCCATGATCAGCGCCCAATCGGATTCGATTGGCAGGGGCGCAGGAGGTTCGGAGTCTGGCACCTCGGAGTCACGAGCCTTAGAAGGGACGAGGTCAGTGTTCGGCTCTATCACCGTGGAAGTTGCAGCTCCCGAGGCAGCGTCCAGCCACCCGTCCTCGATCTGCGCGATCGGCTCCGAACTATGGGTCGGAGCGGATTCGTGTGCGGCCTCCAAGGTACTGTCCGGCGGCAGAGTTAGATCATGCCCATCGTGACAGCGCGGCATGCTCGGCTGCGGCTTGGATCCATCGAAGATCAAGTCTCCGCGGATATCCGCCGTGAAGTTTAGGCTTCCAAATCTGACCTGATGGCCAGGGGCGTAGCTTTTGATCTGCTCCAGATGGCAGAGTGAATTGGCCCGCAGTGCGAAGCCACCGAATACAAAGATCTGTCCAGGGAGAAAAGTCTCACCCAGGACTGCGTTGTTGTTGATTGAAGAAGCCATCAAGCCAATCGGCGACGACACAGAGGAACTCTCAATGAAAGCACCAATGTCGGTGTCAAAACCGGCGGATCTCGGGTAGGGGGTCCCGAACTGTGCGTCTAGGCGGATGGTAACAGGAGACAAGGGACACGATGTTTTTACCCAGGTTCAGGCCCTCTCGATGGAGGTAAAACCCTACTCCTGCTTGACTGATATTGATGATATGGGTAGTACAAGAGTGGATCTACCACGAGATCAAGGAGGCTAAACCCTAGAAGCTAGCCTATGGTATGATTGTTGTAATGGTTGTTGTCCTACGGACTAAAACCCTCCAGTTTATATAGACACCGGAGAGGGCTAGGGTTACACAGAGTCAGTTACAATGGTAGGAGATCTACATATCCGTATCGCCAAGCTTGCCTTCCATGCCAAGGAAAGTCCCATCCGGACATGGGACGAAGCCTTCAATCTTGTATCTTCATAGTCTTGGAGTCCGGCCGATGATGATAGTCCGGCTATCCGGACACCCCCTAGTCCAGGACTCCCTCAGGGGGAGTTTTCTCGTTTCGTGTCGCTCTCTAGCTTTCAGTTCTTGCATTCTTTCTGGAGCTCATGACTGCTGCCCTGCCCTCAAGCACCTCGCAAGTGAGGGTTGGGCACGACACATGCTTGGAGCCAATCGCTCCCCCCGGGGGCTTGAGGGTGCGGCCGCCCCGCGCGTCCACCTCGTCTCGGTCAAGCAGTTGGCTTCTCGCGAGGCACTCTACGGCAGGCCGGCAGGCCCCTCAAGAGGCACAGAACCTCGCGAGCCTGCAGCAGGCTCCCCTCAAGAGAAGGAGCGTCGCCACAACACCACGACCCACTCGGGACCCACGAAACCAAAGATAAGTCATAAACAACTACCTCGCTCAGCGGCCCGCAGCCCTGCGGAGCCCCACTTTGGGCACTACTTCAAAAGCGTTTCACAATCTCACACATCATATGGGGCACCCCCTTTTCAAAATGCTCTCACAAGAATGCGTTCAAGTTTTCGTCATAAACACGGGCCTAGCTGGATGTGCCTTCTTCGTCGCTCCCATCCGCGCTGCTAGTGCCGTAGCTGCCATCCTCCTCATCATAACCACCCGCGCCATCTTATTCGGCAACGAGCACAGCCGTGTCGTGCTCAGGAGTCAGCTCCTTAACCAAGGCGTCCAAATGGCCATCCACCCACATGGCGAGCTTGTCTTGGGTGGCCGCAGGCACGGGGGCTAGCACGGTGCCGAAATTAAAACGGGAATCAAGGTTCAAGAGGTTGCTGAAGATGCGCGAGAGTGCGCGCTCGAGGAGGCCCCGGCTCCTCTCCTCAACAAGTTGGCGAGCTTTTGCAGCCTGATCTTCCAGGCGGGTCACAATATCTGTGAAGAAGCAGAGATGGCTGGCATAGTCTTTCCTGTGCGAGTGAGGAGCGCTCTCGTCACAAATGGCACCCAAGGCATTATTGGCTCTGATGTGCAGACATTGGAGCATGGAGCCGTGCTCGCGTTCCAATGTCAGGCGGCGGCACTTTTCGCTCGAAGCCTTCTTCAGGAGGGAGGTGGTGTCTTCGACTTGCTTTTGGAGAGAGGATATCTCGGCACGGGCAGAATTCAGGGCAGATTCGGAGGAAGTCAGGGCTCCTCGGGCAGCGCTCTCACGCTGCTCCACAGACTGTAGCTCCGCCTTCAGGGCAGAGGTCCGACCCCCAAGCTCGGCCTCGAGCAGCTCCACATCCAGGCGGTGCCCCTCAACCAACTCAGCACGTGCCTTCGCTACCCTCTCCTCCACCTCCGGCTGGACCTAAGCCTCCCGAGTGGCGATGGTGTCCTCAGCCGCGGCAGCCTGCCGCTCCCTCACCTCCAGCCTCCCCAACGCCATGCTGTGCTCCACGGTCTCCAACATCAAATCTTCATGGCGCCTCAGGAGCTCCGCCTCAGCAAGGGCCGTCTCGCCTGGTGAGGAGGCCAGGAGGGTGTGCGCTCCTCGACTTCACGCTCAAGAGCCGCATTTGAAGACAGAAGATCTCGCTCTTGCTCCTCGGCCGCCTCACAACGGCGGTTGGTTGCGTCAGCCTCTTCCATGGCGTGGGCGCAAGCTTCACGAGAAGTCACGAGCGAGGCCGTCGCGCGTGCTTAGGCTTCATCAAGATGGAGTTTCCCAAGGTTAATGGCAACCTTCAGCCGCTACCACTCATGCTCCAGGCGGCGGTTCTCTGCCTCAAGCCTGTTGTCAATGTTGGCGAGCTCCCCGCCAAGATGGATAATCGCGCACATCGCATCACCAAAGAGCCTGAAGCGCACAGTGTTGCGCCCACGGGCGAGCGCAAGCTCGTCGCCAAGACCTTTGTCGGTCCCGGAGGCCGCTCGGGAGGCGCTGGGTGCCCCGCAAGCCGCCGACCGGGGGCTGGGTGGTGTAGCCCCACAACTTGAAGACGAAGGCCGCCCAGGGGGCACCCCCTACCAGCAATGACAAGAGGAAGGATCACCGGTGCATCCCCCGTCTCACAGGCTGAGTCGCAGGGAGGGGTAGTAGGCGGCCCAGTTCCGGGGCACCCTCGCGATGTCACGGCAACTAGAGTCGGCCCCACGCCTTGCGCAGGATTAGGGCGCCGGGGGCTATGCGCGGGCGTCAAGCTGGAATCCTTGGGGACGCCTGTTTCTTGAGGTTTCGCCTTCGTGGGAGCGCTACAAGGCCCTAGCCGTGAGAAAATGCAGCGCGCAAGTGGATCAAGAGAAAAGGAACTTACTCATAGGCAGTCACGTATCTCCTCGGCTTTAGTGGTCAACGGGTGCCATCGTTGCGGCACGGGGACCTCTTCCTCTTCAGGAGCGACTCAAGGCACAGGCGGGGCCGACTGGACCCCGACGGATGATCCTCAGTAGGAGGAGCGCTCGGCGGAGCAGCCGGGGCAGGGGTCCCGAGAGCTGGGGCGCCCGGTGAGATCTTCTGGCTCATGGCTCTGGAGCCATTGGTGGGCTCCTCGCTGTCAGCAACCACTCTGGAGCCACCGCCCCGGGCATCAGGAGCCTCCGCCTCCAGAGCTTGGGGTCGTGCCAGTTCTGCAGCAACTCCTTCCAGGGCCCCAGGAGCCTCGGCCTCCTGGGCCACTATTGGTGACGGGCCTTTGGAGGAGCTCTCGGTAGCTGCTAAAGGGCCCCCTCCCCCCCACCTCCACATTTGGGGCGCACGCGGCATGATCGATCAAGTGAGGAGCCACAAAGACGGGGTTCTCGCAGGGCCCCTCAAGGCCCTCTGGAAGCAAGCCCCACTCGTCGAACAGAGGCATCTGACCAGCAAAGGCTGCCTTGTTCGAGCACATATAGAGAAGGCAGCCACCCCCCGAAAGTTCAGCGGGCTAGGGCTTGACGGTCAAGAGTTTGAGCACCATGCTCAAGGTGTCAGCAGCCAGCGATGGCCTCTGCGGCCTCATTGGATCTTCAACGCCTACGAAATCCCACATTGGGTGAGAATGGCGCTGGAGGGGAGCAATGCGCTGCCTGACGAATTCCTTCACCACCATTGGCGCCGTCACTTCCAGTTCCTGAAGCCTCACCAATCTCTTCCGGACGAAAGCAAGACACCGGTCGGAGAGCTTCTCATGGCACCAACCGGAGCTAGGTGAGGCCGGTGCCCCAGGAGTCAGGAGCAGGGGGTTGAACACGCGGGCATCCATAAGAAGCCACTGCTTCTGGAATCCCTTCGCAGCAGGTGTGAACTCGATGTCGATTCCCGAACCAGCGGTCGCGGCCACAGCTTCAAAGGTCGCACACCCAGGGCATTGGCGGGAGTCGACCAACCGAAGCAAGAAGAAATGGCGAAATAAGGCCACGGAAGGAGTGATGCCGACCATGTCCTCGCAGAGGAAGGCGAAGACGGCGAGAAGGATGACAGAGCGGGGGTGTCGGTGTACTAAAGTAGGGGTACCTTAGTATCCCGAACTTGTGCACGGGCAGTCGTAGCGCCCCGCGGCAAGGCTTGCCGGGTACCCGCCAAGATCCTCCGTAGTTCCTATTAATGCCATTCAAGAACAAAGTGTTTTAACTAAGAAGACAAGGCCCCGGCAAGAGGAGCTTGCCGGGAAGGACAAGGCCCCGGCAAGAGGAGCTTGCCAGGAAGGCCAACCAAGACATTTCAAGAAACTTGTCGTGACGCGCCGCGCGTCCCGGCAAGACCCGGCAAGCGACGAGCTTCCGGGCGCGACAAGACAACGACCGCGGCAAGGCGCTTGCCGCGGCGAAGCCACCACTCTGTGCCCACGCTCCAGCGCATCTGTCGATGTGTCACCGCAGGACCGTTCCAGGCGCACGTGGTGGGAAGCTGTGCAGCCAAGCGGTGCGAGGTGGCGAGTGGAGATGACGAGAAGGCCATCGTGGCGAACGGTGGCGCCCCTAACGGTCGCTTTTCTACACTGTTGGGCGACGCGGACGGGCATTAAATGCTCTTGTCCCCTGTCGTCAGAGTTAGGTAGGGTGCACTGTAGAGGTAGTTGTACCAACCCCTCTTTTTACATTTGTACCCCTGTCTGCGTTGCCACCTGTCGGTGACCCCTTTAGCCTATAAAAGGAGGCCCATGCGCAATGTAGAAGGGGTTCGACTCATTCGAAACCATAGAACGCTCACACTCTCGAGCAAGAACGCAATACAACCACAAAGCAGCAGTAGGAGTTTTATCTCTCCGGAGAGCTCCGAAGCTGGGTAAAATCGCTCGTGTGTTCGCCTCGATCTGCTCTTCGTGCGCCCTCCGCTCCCTGCCGGACCGAAAGGGGCCCTGCCCCATAGGTGTTCGTTTCCCACGACAGGGGGTACAGATGCAACAGGTGGATCTGGTAATGCGATATCACAACATTGAAGGAGAGAAGGGAGG
Source organism: Triticum timopheevii (assembly GCA_963921465.1). Taxonomy (NCBI): domain Eukaryota; kingdom Viridiplantae; phylum Streptophyta; class Magnoliopsida; order Poales; family Poaceae; genus Triticum; species Triticum timopheevii. The sequence goes on from OY997274.1 coordinate 379,724,097, forward strand.
AATCAACCCCGCGAGAAGAGCGTGGATATAGATGGGGATCTCGGTGGTGCTCATCTCTCTCGCTCGCCAAGATGCGAGGCGGACGGCCGTTGCCCTCCCCTCATTGGAATTGGCGGCGAGCGCATGGCGAACCTTGTCCAGCCCCTCCTCATTGATCACCATCGACTGCCCAAGGGCTGGCTCCAGGGCCGGCGGAGGACCGACCGAGGCGAGCGGCTTCCCCTTCTTCTTCCTCGGCTTGGGGGCCATGACGAGTGCCAAAGAAGGGTGAGGCACTTGCGCCGGATCTATGGACGTGGCGGCTGATGTCTACTACACAACCTTCTTCTTGTAGACGTTGTTGGGCCTGCAAGTGCACAGGTTTGTAGGACAGTAGCAAATTTCCCTCAAGTGGATGACCTAAGGTTTATCAATCTGTCGGAGGCGTAGGATGAAGATGGTCTCTCTCAAACAACCCTGCAACCAAATAGCAAAGAGTCTCTTGTGTCCCCAACACACCCAATACAATGGTAAATTGTATAGGTGCACTAGTTCGGCGAAGAGATGGTGATACAAGTGCAATATGGATGGTAGATATAGGTTTTTGTAATCTGAAAATATAAAAACAGCAAGGTAACTAATGATAAAGTGAGCGTAAATGGTATTGCAATGATAGGAAACAAGGCATAGGGTTCATACTTTCACTAGTGCAAGTTCTCTCAACAATAATAACATAGATAGATCATATAACAATCCCTCAATATGCAACAAAGAGTCGCTCCAAAGCCACTAATAGCGGAGAACAAACGAAGAGATTATGGTAGGGTACGAAACCACCTCAAAGTTATTCTTTCGGATCAATCTACTCAAGAGTTTGTACTAGAATAACATCTTAAGACACAAATCAACCAAAACCCAAATGTCACCTAGACACTCCATTGTCACCTCAAGTATCCGTGGGCATGATTATACGATATGCATCACACAATCTCAGATTCATCTATTCAACCAACACAAAAGTACTTCAAAGAGTGCCCCAAAGTTTCTACTGGAGAGTCAAGATGAAATCGTGTGCCAACCCCTATGCATACGGCAAGATATACATCAAGTGTTCTCAAATCATTAAAGACTCAATCTGACAAGATAACTTCAAAGGGATAAATCAATCCATTACAAGAGAGTAGAGGGGGAGAAACATCATAAGATCAAACTATAACAGCGAAGCTTGCGATACATCAAGATCGTGCCATAGAGAGAACACGAGAGAGAGAGAGATCAAACACATAGCTACTGGTACATACCCTCAGCCCCGAGGGCGAACTACTCCCTCCTCGTCATGAATAGCGCCGGGATGATGAAGATGGACAGCGGTGATGGGTTCCCCCTCCGGCAGGGTGCCGGAACGGACTCCCAAAGGTTTCATTCCGTTTGGACTCCGTTTGATATTCCTTTTCTTCGAAATACTGAAACAGGCAATAAAACAACAATATGGGCTGGGCCTCTAGTTAATAGGTTGATGAGGACATCAATTCCATTGTTACACCCACAGCCCCTACTGCTACATATACGGGACCAATTACTAGAGCTCGCGCAAGCCAATTAAATTATCAGGTACTTTCGTTTCTTGGTAATGATTCTAATGTTCATGAGAATATGATGCTGCCTAAATTGGATACATTTGTTTTGCTTACAAATGAAGGGCCTAGCTTGGAGAAGGATGAACATTGGAGCAAGAACAAGCATGGAGATGATGCCATGCGCAAGGGGAACAAGAACGGAGTTACAAGTGATGATTTCAGGACTTTGAAGCCACCATAATGGGTGCATGAAGCCTTGGACGAAATATACAAGATGCCACTTCATAAATTTCGTCCCGAGGCTATTATAGGTGCTGCGTCACCTTTTTATTGGGCTAGGCCCATGTAATTTCGAAATACATAAGTATAGGCTATTTTTAGAGTCCGTATCTGTGGGGAAACAAGAGATAGGGTTGATTTCGGACCCCTCCACCAAGGGCCACGAAATTCCCCCTCTCTTCCTCCATATATACAGCCCTTAGGGCACCGTTTAGACTTTGGGGTTTTGTTTAGATTAAAAGTTCGCCATAGCTGCAACTTCACGTACTTCGTTTGTGTTCAACGACCAGACAAAGGCGTCACAGAACCCCACCTTGATCAATAAAGCTTTCATCGTATATTCGCAGTATCCAGATTGCAATCTTAGTTTCTTGCTTGTTCTTCGTTTGCTCGCAGGAAACAGACCCTCGTGGTCAGGTTGATCGTGCTCCGGCGTGGTCAATAACCTCTCGGAGTTGGTTTAGCGATTGCTAAGGCGCGACGTCCTCGCACGTTCGTAGTCGGATCGTCAAAGTCGACTTCCACCAAAGCGATATCCATCATCTCATCGAAAGACGGGACACCTTTGCCTCTATCAAGTGGTATCAGATTTCTAGGTTGTTCGGTGAGATTTTACAGTTTTTCGTAGTTTAGATCGAGTCTGTTCTTCATACCTACAGTCCACGAAAAAGCCACAAAAAATAGGGTTAGTTCATCATATCCGAACCAACCTGAGCCTTTGCATAATCTTTTTAGGGTTTTGCTTTGTTGAATTTGCGGTTGCATCGTCGTGTCTAGTTGCTGGTCTTAGAGTCTAGTCTTTTAGAGTTTCGAGTTCTGGTCATAAGTTGTCACGCCGCCGCCGCACCATCATCATCGCCCCTGCCATCTACCACCGCCGCTTATCCGCCACTGCTTCGAATCCGTATCCATATACCACCACCGCTGTCATATACTATCACCGCTGCCATCTATCACCATATATCCACCACCAATCCGAGTTCTTGTCATATTAGGTGTGTTTTTGAGATCCATCTAGATTCCGATTCGTGTTTCCTTGCCGGAGTACGTTTCGGGAAAAAAAAGAGTCTGGAAACCACGCTCCGTTTAGGCCCAAAATTTTTTGAAAACGCATTTTTCGAAAAAAAAATCTGGCTATCCTATTTTTAGGTGTTTCTGAGTGTTTTGAGACAGGTGCCATTATAGGAAAAAAAATTTGACCCGTTTCCAGTTTTTGGGTCCGGGCAGTCGAAACAAAAAAAAAATTGGTCGAAAAAATTTCGTGCCCATCCTGTCAGTTTGAGCTAGGAAGAGTTTTGAGACACTCGCCATTATAGTGATTTTTCGCAAAAAAAAGCAGCGAGAAAAAAAAGAGCGCAAAAAAAAGAGCGAAAAAAATATTCCAGAGTGTGCATTTCCCTTGTTTACGTGCCGCGCCGTGATTTTGTTGGTGTTCTAGTCTCGCGTCTCTAGCACAGTCTAGCCTAGGACCAGCACAGTACCGTCGTTGAGCGTTTATTCAACTTTGCATCTCTGAATTGATTATTGCTGACCCTTTTTGCTACCATATTATAAGCCTTCCCAGCTCCACATACATCTACGTCGTGCGTTTGACTCTCTCTGATAATCGCTCTATCCAAGCTTTGAGAGTTTTTGACTACAACGGTTGCCGATCACCGCCTGCTACTGGGTAAGAACTGGTAAGAATTTGAGATTTGCTTAACGGATTTGTGACACCCACCACCACCTCTTGTTAGTAGTCTGTAGGATCATATTCTTGTGTGTTTCTATTGCTGCTAACCATGCCAGGATCACAAGCCGACGAGACTGACTGGGAGAACATGACGAATCAGGATTTGCATGATAAATTTCAGCAAATGATGAGTGGACAGGTGCAAGATGTGCTAAACAGATTTGAAGAGGCCATGGAGAAGATAGATGGCATGGAGAAGACGTTCGAAACAAAGCTCGATAACAAGTTTAATGAATTGCTCGCGCGTCTTCCACCACCACAACCCGCTGCACCTAACGCACCTCTCCAACAACAACAACAACGACTACGTCCACGTCGCGAAACAGACCTTCGCCGAGCAAGCCGTGTTCCTCTTGCGTTTGGCCAAACTATTGGTGCTGCTGTTGATACTTCTGTGGCTCCTGCTGCTGATGCGGAGGAGGATGATTATGTGGGAGATTATGAGGATGAGGTCGATCAAAATCAGCACTATGTGCAGCCACCTCCACCACCACCAGCAGGTCGACCTCAGGTATATATTCGTAATGGTAGGCCTGCACCACCACCTCAGGTACGAGATGATGTCCATATTCCTAAACTGAAATTGAATATTCCACCATTTGAGGGTAGATATGTTCCTGATATATATCTTACTTGGGAGTTAGAAACTGAACAACGATTTACATGTTTACAATATCCTGGCGAGAGACGAGTTGCTGCTGCTGTTTGTGCTTTCACTAGTTTTGCATGTGTATGGTGGTCTGAACATTGTAGATTATATCCTATTCCAACTACTTGGGCTGCTTTGAAAACTGCTATGCGTACGCGTTGGGTTCCACCATATTATCAATGTGAATTGCTTCAAAAATTGCAGCGTTTAAGACAAGGGAAAAATTCTGTAGAAGAATATTATCAGGAATTACAAACTGGCATGATTAGATGTGGTATTGTTGAGGAGAATGAAGCTATGCTTGCACGTTTTCTGGGTGGATTAAATAGAGAGATTCAGACCATTCTAGACTATAAGGAGTATACTATAATCACTCGCTTATTCCATCTTGCTTGTAAAGCTGAACGTGAAGTGCAGGATCGACAAGCATTGGGGCGAACTAACTTTTCTGCAGGACGACCTTCATCATGGACACCGCGTGCATCTTCTACTTCAACTGCACCAGCACCTCAATTAGGTGCCTCCTCCAGTCGTGATACAAGAAAACAGGCACAACCACCATTATCTGCCAAGAGCGCACCTGCTGGGCCTGCACGGAGTTCTTCTTCTTCCATGGCATCAACAGGGCACACAAGTGATATTATTTGTCGTCGTTGTAAGGGAGGACGTCATTATGCGAGAGAATGCAAATCTCCGCGTGTGATGATTGCTACCGCAGATGGTGGATATGAGTCCGCTAGTGACTATGATGAGGAGACTTTGGCTCTTATTACACGTGAAGAACATGGTGGAGATGATTCTGATCATGAGACGCAATACATGGCCCCTGAAGACGCTGACAGGTATGAATGTTTAGTTGCTCAACGTGTTTTGAGTGTGCAGGTCACACAAGCTGAGCAAAATCAGAGGCACAATTTGTTCCATACCAAGGGAGTTGTGAAGGAACGTTCTGTGCGCGTCATCATAGACGGAGGTAGCTGCAACAACTTGGCTAGCATGGAGATGGTGGAGAAGCTTTCTCTCACCACAAGACCACATCCACATCCTTACTACATCCAATGGTTCAACAACAGCGGCAAGGTTAAGGTAACACGTACTGTTCGTGTGCATTTTAGTATCTCTACATATGCTGATTATGTTGATTGTGATGTGGTACCTATGCAAGCATGTTCCTTATTACTTGGTAGACCATGGCAATTTGATAAAAATTCTGTACACCATGGTAGAAACAATCAGTATACTCTTGTTCATAAGGATAAAAATATTACTTTGCTTCCTATGACTCCTGATTCTATTTTGAAAGATGATATTAATAGAGCTAATAAAGCAAAACAAGAGAAGAATAAGAGTGAAAATCAGATTGGGGCAAAAGAATTTGAGCAACAAATGAAGCCTAATAATAAACCATCTAGTGTTGCTTCTGAAATTAAATTGAAAAGTGCTTGTTTATTTGTCACCAAATCTGATATTGATGAGCTAGATTTCAGCAAATCTGTTTGCTATGCTTTTGTGTGCAAAGAGGCATTATTTTCATTCGAGGACGTGCCTTCCTCTTTGCCTCCTGCTATCACTAACATTTTGCAGGAGTTCGCTGGCGTCTTTCCACAAGATGTGCCACCGGGATTACCACCTATTCAAGGGATTGAGCATCAGATCGACTTAATTCCCGGTGCTTCACTGCCAAACCGTGCGCCATACCATACCAATCCAGAGGAGACGAAGGAGATTATGCGTCAAGTACAAGAGCTTCTCGACAAAGGTTATATACGCGAATCCCTTAGTCCTTGTGTTGTTCCTATTATTCTAGTGCCGAAAAAGGATGGTACATCGCGTATGTGTGTTGATTGTAGAGGCATTAATAATATTACTATTCGTTATCGTCATCCTATTCCTAGGCTAGATGATATGCTTGATGAATTGAGTGGCTCTACAATATTCTCCAAAGTTGATTTGCGTAGTGGATACCATCAAATTCGTATGAAATTGGGGGATGAATGGAAAACAGCATTTAAAACTAAGTTTGGATTATATGAGTGGTTAGTCATGCCTTTTGGGTTAACTAATGCGCCTAGTACTTTCATGAGACTAATGAACGAAGTTTTACGTGCTTTCATTGGACGATTTGTGGTAGTCTATTTTGATGATATACTGATTTATAGCAGATCTTTGGAAGAATATTTGGAACATTTACGTGCTGTTTTTATTGCTCTACGTGATGCACGTTTGTTTGGTAACCTTGGGAAGTGCACCTTTTGCACCGACCGAGTATCTTTTCTTGGCTATGTTGTTACTCCACAGGGAATTAAAGTTGATAAAGCCAAGATTGAAGCTATTGAGAGTTGGCCGCAGCCCAAAACGGTCACACAAGTGAGGAGTTTTCTTGGCCTCGCTGGATTCTATAGGCGTTTTGTGAGAGATTTCAGCACCATTGCTGCACCTCTCAATGAGCTTACAAAGAAAGATGTGCCTTTTCTTTGGGATACCGCACAGGAAGAAGCCTTCTCGGTATTGAAAGATAAGTTGACACATGCTCCTTTACTCCAACTTCCTGATTTTAATAAGACTTTTGAGCTTGAATGTGATGCTAGTGGAATTGGATTAGGAGGTGTGTTATTACAAGATGGCAAACCTGTTGCATACTTTTCTGAAAAATTGAGTGGGCCTAGTCTGAATTATTCTACTTATGATAAAGAATTATATGCTCTTGTTCGGACTTTAGAAACATGGCAACATTATTTATGGCCCAAAGAATTTGTTATACATTCTGATCATGAATCTTTGAAACATATTAAAAGTCAAGCTAAACTGAATCATAGACATGCTAAATGGGTTGAATTCATTGAGACTTTCCCTTATGTCATTAAACACAAGAAGGGAAAAGAAAATGTTATTGCTGATGCATTGTCTCGTCGCTATACTATGCTTTCACAACTTGACTTCAAAATATTTGGTTTGGAGACCATCAAAGATCAATATGTGCATGATGCTGATTTTAAAGATGTAATGCAGAATTGTAAAGAAGGAAGAATGTGGAACAAGTTTGTCGTTAACGATGGATTTGTGTTTCGTGCTAACAAGCTATGCATTCCAGCTAGCTCCGTTCGTCTTTTGTTGTTGCAGGAGGCGCATGGAGGAGGATTAATGGGACACTTTGGCGTGAAGAAGATGGAGGACGTACTTGCTACACATTTCTTTTGGCCAAAGATGAGACGGGATGTTGAGCGTTTTATTGCTCGCTGCACTACATGTCAAAAAGCTAAGTCACGACTCAATCCTCATGGTTTATATATGCCTTTGCCTGTACCTAGTGTTCCTTGGGAGGATATATCTATGGACTTTGTTTTAGGTTTACCTCGAACAAAGAAGGGGAGGGATAGCATATTTGTTGTCGTGGATAGATTCTCGAAAATGGCACACTTTATACCATGTCATAAAAGCGATGATGCTGTTAATGTTGCTGATTTGTTCTTTCGTGAAATTATTCGCTTGCATGGTGTGCCTAATACTATTGTTTCAGATCGTGATACTAAATTTCTTAGCCACTTTTGGAGATGTTTATGGGCTAAGTTGGGGACTAAACTGCTTTTTAGTACTACTTGTCACCCCCAAACTGATGGACAAACTGAAGTAGTCAATAGAACATTGTCTACTATGCTTAGGGCTGTTTTGAAGAGTAATAAGAAAATGTGGGAGGAATGCTTGCCTCATATTGAATTTGCTTATAATCGTTCATTGCATTCTACTACTAAGATGTGCCCTTTTGAAGTTGTGTATGGTTTCCTACCTCGTGCACCTATTGATTTGTTGCCTCTTCCATCTTCGGAGAAGGTTAATTTTGATGCTAAACAATGTGCTGAATTGATTTTAAAAATGCATGAGTTAACTAAGGAAAACATTGAGCGTATGAATGCCAAATATAAACTTGCTGGAGATAAGGGTAGAAAACATGTTGTGTTTGCACCTAGAGATCTTGTTTGGTTACATTTGCGTAAGGATAGATTTCCTGATTTGCGCAAATCAAAGCTCATGCCACGGGCTGATGGTCCCTTTAAGGTGTTAGAGAAAATAAATGATAATGCATATAAACTTGAGCTGCCTGCAGATTTTGGGGTTAGTCCCACTTTTAACATTGCAGATTTGAAGCCTTATTTGGGTGAGGAAGATGAGCTTCCGTCGAGGATGACTTCATTTCAAGAAGGGGAGGATGATGAGGACATCAATACCATTGTTACACCCACAGCCCCTACTGCTACATATACGGGACCAATTACTAGAGCTCGCGCACGCCAATTAAATTATCAGGTACTTTCGTTTCTTGGTAATGATTCTAATGTTCATGAGAATATGATGCTGCCTAAATTGGATATATTTGTTTTGCTTACAAATGAAGGGCCTAGCTTGGAGAAGGATGAACATTGGAGCAAGAACAAGCATGGAGATGATGCCATGCTCAAGGGGAACAAGAACGGAGTTACAAGTGATGATTTCAGGACTTTGAAGCCACCATAATGGGTGCATGAAGCCTTGGACGAAATATACAAGATGCCACTTCATAAATTTTGTCCCGAGGCTATTATAGGTGCTGTGTCACCTTTTTATTGGGCCAGGCCCATGTAATTTCGAAATACATAAGTATAGGCTATTTTTAGAGTCCGTATGTGTGGGGAAACAAGAGATAGGGTTGATTTCGGACCCCTCCACCAAGGGCCACGAAATTCCCCCTCTCTTCCTCCATATATACAGCCCTTAGGGCACCGTTTAGACTTTGGGGTTTTGTTTAGATTAAAAGTTCGCCATAGCTGCAACTTCACGTACTTCGTTTGTGTTCAACGACCAGACAAAGGCGTCACAGAACCCCACCTTGATCAATAAAGCTTTCATCGTATATTCGCAATATCCAGATTGCAATCTTAGTTTCTTGCTTGTTCTTCGTTTGCTCGCAGGAAACAGACCCTCGTGGTTTGGTTGATCGTGCTCCGGCGTGGTCAATAACCTCTCGGAGTTGGTTTAGCGATTGCTAAGGTGCGACGTCCTCGCACGTTCGTAGTCGGATCATCAAAGTCGACTTCCACCAAAGTGATATCCATCATCTCATCGAAAGACGGGACACCTTTGCCTCTATCATAGGTTAGTCCCAAAAGTAATATAAAAGTGTATAATAAAGCCCGTAATCATTCAAAATAGATAAAAAAAATAGCATCAATGCTTCATAAATTATAGATACATTGGAGACGTATCATCATCCCCAAGCTTAATTCCTGCTCGTCCTCGAGCAGGTAAATGATAAAAGAAAGAATTTATGAAGTGTGAATGCTAGAAGGTGCACAAGTTTGATCAATGATAATTTCAATCACCTTTTCTAGCATCATTATATGTCATAACAGTAGTTCATCTTATAAAACTTCTCAAGATCAAGTAACAAGCTATTCACATGTTAAAGCATAGACCATAAACTTTCTTGAAAACTAGCAAACTTCATACTCAGTCATCAAACAATTATAGTTCATCTTATTTTCAGGAATAGCAAACTCCACATACTCAACTATCATATAGTCTTCTACAATTGGTAACACTCACGCAATACTAATGGTTATGGAGTTTCAATCGGACACTGAGAAAGATAGGGGCTTATAGTGTGGCCTCTCAACGTATTCACCTTTGGGTGATGTCAACAATAATAGTTCATGCTAACTTACATCCAATTGGATATACATATCAGGATCTTTCCAACACGAGGTGCTTGCCAAAGGATAAAATGAAAAGGGAAAGGTGAAGATCACCTTGACTCTTGCATAAAGTAAAAGACATAAAGTAAAAGATAGGCCCTTCGCAGAGGGAAGCAGAGGTTGTCATGCGCTTTTAGGGTTGGATGCAGAAAACCTTAATGCGAATGAACGTCACTTCATATTGCCACTTGTATATGGACCTTTATTATGCAGTCCGTTGCTTTTATTGCTTCCATAACAAGATCGTATAAAGCTATTTTCTTCACACCAGAAGATCATACATATTTAGAGAGCAATTTTTATTGCTTGCACCAATGACAACTTACTTGAAGGATCTTACTCAATCCATAGGTAGGTATGGTGGACTGTCATGGCAAAACTGGGTTTAAGAATATTTGGAAGCACGAGTAGTATCTCTACTTGGTGCAAGGAATTTTGGCTAGCATGAGGGGGGAAGGCAAGCTCAACATGTTTGAATGATCCATAACAATATACTTTAACTGAGATGTGCGAAAACATAACCCATTACATTGTCTTCCTTGTCCAACATCAACTCTTTAGCATGCCATACTTAATGAGTGCTCCCAATTATAAAAGATGTCTAGGATATTGTATTTATATGTGAAATCTCTCTTCCTTTAATATTCTTTCATGAATTGTTCAAACGACCAATACAATGCTTGCTAACTTTCAATACAACCTCTACTTCTTAGATGTGAAGTCATTACTCCCCATGGGATAAGCAAATGAAACATATATAATTTCAGATTTATGACAATCAACTCATTCAACAATTTACTCATAGGATATAAGTGAAGCACACGAGTAAATGACAAACTACTCCAGAAAGATATAAGTGAAGATCAATGAGTAGCTAAATAATTATGTAGCTATGTGAAAACTCTCTCTCATTTAAGAATTTCAGATCTTGGTATTGTATTCAAACAGCAAGCAAAACAAAATAAAATGACATTGCAAGGATAGCACAACTCATGTGAAGAAGGAAAAACTTTGGTTCAACCGATACAAACCGATAGTTGTTGAAGAAGAAAGGTGGGATGCCTATGGGGCATCCCCAAGCTTAGATGCTTGAGACCTCTTGAAATATTATCTTGGGGTTCCTTGGGCATCCCCAAGCTTGAACTTTTGTGTCTCCTTAATTCCTCTCATATCATGGTTTCTCTATTTCTCAAAAGCTTCATCCACAACAAACTCAACAAGAACTTGTGAGATAGGTTAGTATAAACCAATGCAAAACCTTATCATTTTCTACTGTAACAAATAAATAAAATTATTATTCAACATTGCATACTAAATGCCTCTGCATATTTAATACTCCTATCCTCAAATAGAGTCATTAAACAAGCAAACATATGCAGACAATGCAAACATAACAGCAGTCTGTCAAAACAGTACAGTCTGTAAAGAATGCAAGATTCATCAAACTTCCCTAACTCCAAAAATTATGAAATAAAATTCCCACTGTTTTAGATTTATCAGATCTCATTATGAAAAAAGTTTCAACATTATATCATGCTCTGACTTTTCTAGGGAAGTTTTGCAACAACGGTGAACTTTCTGTTTTCAAACAGCAACATGTATACTAGCAAAATAAGCATGGTAAATGCTATACTTGACATTTTTATTGAAACTAAATATTCAGAACATTATTCTAAATAACATAAAACAGATACTAACAAAAGAAAATGACGCTCCAAGCAAAACACATATCATGTGGTGAATAAAAATATAGCTCCAAGTAAAGTTACCGATGAACGAAGACGAAAGAGGGGATGCCATCCGGGGCATCCCCAAGCTTAGGCTCTTGGCTATTCTTGAATATTACCTTGGGGTGCCTTGGGCATCGCCAAGATTAGGCTCTTGCCACTCTTTATTCCATAGTCCATCGAATCCTTACCCAAAACTTGAAAACTTCACAACACAAAACTCAACAGAAAACTCGTAAGCTCCGTTAGTATAAGAAAATAAAACCACCACTTAGGTACTGTAATGAACTCATTCCAAATTAATATTGGTGTAATATCTACTGTATTCAAACTTATCTATGGTTCATACACTCTGATACTACTCATAGATTCATCAAAATAAGCAAACAACACAATGAAGACAGAATCTGTCAAAAACAGAACAGTCTGTAGTAATCTGTGTACTTCTGGAACTCCAAAACTTCTACCAAATTAGGAATTCCCAAGAAATTTGTGTACCAATCAAGATAAAAAGAATCAGATCAGAAGCACGTTTCTGTAAATTAAGAAAACTAATTTATTGGGTGCAAAAGTTACTGATTTTCAGTAGGATCAACACAACTATCACCATAAGCTATCCTAAAGGTCCTACTTGGCAATTTATTGAAACAAAAGCTATAAAACATGATTAGTACAGTAGCATAATCATGTAAACACAAAAAAACATTAAGGGTAAATATTGGGTTGTCTCCCAACAAGCGCTTTTCTTTAATGCCTTTCTAGCTAGGCATGATGATGACAATGATGCTCACATAAAAGATAAGAATTGAAACATAACGGGAGCATCATGAAGCATATGAATAGCACATTTAAGTCTAACCCACTTCCTATGCATAGGGATTTTGTGAGCAAACAACTTATGGGAACAATAATTAACTAGCATAGGAAGATAAAACAAGCATAGCTTCAAGATTTCGAGCACGCAGGGAGGAAACTTAATATTTTTGCAATTCCTACAAGCATATGCTCCTCCCTCATAATAATTTTCAGTAGCATCATCAATGAATTCAACAATATAACCAGCACCTAAAGCATTCTTTTCATGATCTATTTGCATAGAAAATTCACTATTCTCCACATAAGCAAAATTCTTCTCATTCGGAATAGTGGGAATATCATAAGAGAGTTGAACACTAAAAATTGTTTCCACATTAAAAGAGTAATGTTCAGAAAAAGGGTAATCATAATCATGACAAGATTTATAAATATAATCATCACTACTTTTTAGAGCATAAGTTTCATCACAGTAATCATCATAAGTAGCAACTTTGTTCTCATCATAATCGATTGAAACCTCTTCCAAGATAGTGGAATCATCACTAAATAAAGTTGAAACTCTTCCAAATCCACTTTTGTATTCATCACAATAAAGTTCAACATCCTCCAAAATAGTGGGATCACTACTTCCTAAAGTTGACACTCTTCCAAACCCACTTTCATCAATATAATCATCATAGGTATGAGGCATGCTATCATCATAACAACTTTTATATCAAATCTTGGGATGCTAAAAATATCATCTTCATTTAACATAGCATCCCCAAGCTTGGGACAAACATTAATTTCAGCAAACATATTCTCAAATATTTCATCCTCATCAAACATAGCCTCCCCAAGCTCGGGCCCTTTCATATCATAAGCATAATCACTCTCATCATTAAAAATATGGATAGCGCCAATAGTATAGCAATTATCATCATCACAATGAGTAGTAGGAGCAACATCATTTGGGAGGGATACCTTTCTACCTTTGTTGCTCATTCTTTTCTTTTTCTTCTTCACATTATGTGCGGGTTCAACCTTCCTCATTGAGCTCCTTATAGACGAGATTGGTTGAATAGAAAGCTCCTCCTCGTTACCTGATTCATCATAAGAAATAATAGGAGGATATTGGAAAGTCTCTTCCCTTTCATTAGTATTGTCATCATCTTCTATTTGCTTTCTTTTCTTTAGGTAATTGGCAACATAAGGATTTTCAATGCAATTCTCCGCACAAAACATATAAATCTTCTCTAGATCAAAATCAAGAAGGTTATAACGGGCAAATTCTGGAAGGTGCTTAATTAAACGATTCATTTCTTCATAACCCATAAGCAAACTAAGTTCATTATAATGTGCAAGGGAAATCAAATCATCACAATTTTTGGACACGATTCGATGATGAAGCAAATTGCATCGGAGATGTAAATGACCACTTTCATTACAAAGTTCACAAGTACGACCAAGGAAATATAATTTTTCAGCACTCTTATCTAGCCTTTCTTGTAACAATTTAGTTTCTACATGCTTATGCCTCTTGCAATATCTATCTTCTCTATTTGGTGTATCTATGCAAACCCAATGCTCTCCACAAAAATTGACATGCTTATAAGAGATATTTTCATCATAACTAGTGCAATCATCATTAGTACTATGGATATTCAAAGAGTTCATACTAACAACATAACAATCATGCTCATCATTCAAAGATTTAGTACCAAGCATTTTAATGCATTATTCTTCTAGCACTTGAGCACAATTTTCCTTTCCATCATTCTCACGAAAGATATTGAAAAGATGAAGCGTATGAGACAAACTCGGGCATCACAATTCTCCTCCACTACAAGAAATATCGTCCCGAGATTTAAGAGGTGGAAAACGGGGGAAACTGGGTAAGAAATTCTAACGACTCTTCTCGGTCTTGGTTGCTCTTCTCGTTGATGTCTCCATTCCTATGCATCAATGCATCATGATGAAGTTATTGTTCTTCCTTTGGGATCTTCACCGTACTTACGAAAGGATAAGAGGGGAAAAACTCTATAAGGACGGATTCCAACAAAATTGAGCATCGGACGGTTAACTCAGGGGAAGAAGCATAAGTATCTCTCTAATTGAAACTTAACAAGATATCGAGAGCAAAGTAAGAAGGTACCATGCGAAGTTTCAAACGGCTAGGCAATCATTCGATGTCAGAAACAGAGTGCGATAGGGGTTCAGAGCAACGAGTTTAAGTATTGTGTCTGTTACCAGAATAGATCACTAGGAAGGTGGCCCATGAATTACATATGAGGCCACACGCGAGGAATAACTTGGGAAACCGAGGGGTGTGCAGGAGAGTCAGGTTTCGATCCTAGGACCTATGGGTTATGGGCCCACCATGTGGGTTAAGAGTAGGAAGGCGATGACGTCTTACACGATCATGTAAGCAAGGCATGTCAGAGGGTAGCATGTCGATTATGTCGCCAACAACGTCGGTACCAAGGGCGAGGGACGAAGAGAACCATTTTCCTGCTCGTTGAACGAGGTGGACCAATAGGCAAAGTTATCGTCCATCGGTGGTTACCGGAATGCTATCAACAAAAGCAACAGGGTCTTACTAACACGGTTGTACACCAAGGTGTTTACATAAGCAGAAGAACATTACTGCTTAGATCAAATAGATCACGAGAAAGGTTAAACAAAACAATGGAAAGGAAAAGGTGATCTTCATATTAAACAGAACAATGGAAAGGAAAATGTGTTTAAACACAAATTTCGGGGGGTATATGCTTCCCGAGGACAAACAAAGCATAATATCCATGACAGGATATAACGTAGAAAACCCTTTAGGTAAGGGGAGAGAAATCTCATGACATTACCATACGTTGGTGTTTGGATAATGGATAAAGAGAATTTAGCATTCTGCTTCAAATGCTCTTATTGATGATCGGAGTAGCACAGACATGCTTCGATATAGCATTGACATGGACATCAATTAAGGGTCAGATTTTAGATACACAAGGATCCATCAGGAACAACTTATAGAATAAGTCTTACAATTTCCTCATGGAAGAATAGATAACCTTGCTAATAAGGAAACTATAACAGCAGGTCATCCGGCCATCACCTTACCGGGTCATCAAAGACCAGTGTTATAACTCTTGGAAAAATGTTCCAACCATCATATCTGACCGAGATTCAGATCTGATCAGGGTTAGGATACCTCAGACTCAGGATGCCTGAGAAGAAATGGTGAAGAACAAATTGACAAGACGACATTGTAAGATTCTCGGGAAAATTACTACGAAAGAGAGTTTCGAAACAAAAGCTCATCATTAAACCAATGAAGGGATAAGGTGGTAGCTGATGAACTCAGCAACAATTCATCGAGACTTTCAAAAGATGGGTTTCCACAATTATGTGAACAAGGAGATAACATTAGTCAGATCAAATGATATAATGATGTATGCTCGAGGAAAACATACACAATTAAACATTGGTTGAACAGTGCAACCGAGATATGGGCTTAGGTAGGAACGATGTCAGAATGGTGTTTCAATAACCGATGGTCTAAGAATGAACTTTCGACCATTAACTTCAAGCAATAGGGTTGCTAGAAGTTTGGAATTACACTGCACATTTCATTTGTTGGTATTTTGGTTAGCAACAATACAGGGACCAATAATTGGATAGAGATTGCGAGAAGTATCACTTGAATCAAGAATTCTTAAGAGGTGGTGAAATTCTCACGACATTCTTGTCATAAAAGATGGTAATACTTCAAGGTAAAGAAGAACAAATGATGGGTAGCAAGGAACTCCAGGTATAACACAAAACATGAACAAGTTTGTGTTGGAGTTAAGACAATAAAGTGGTCGATGATAACACAAATCATCGAGGCAAGGATGGTATTTCTCATCATGAATTAAATTGATATCCTGGAAAAGCTCGGAATACTAATGATGATCACGACACATTTGTCGACAGATTTCACGAAGATGTAATCGGTCGACGATGACATCAAGTCAAACGAATGATGAAGCGAAAGGTTATTGGAACCACGAGTAGGACACAAACTCGAAATCAAGTTTATTGTTCAAGAAGAAATAATATGGCAAGGAAGATCGACGTTAGATTATCTCAGCGTAGATAGTTATGCTCCGGGAATAAGGACCAGGTAGCAAGGTTTAAAATCAGCATGATAATGATATAGCCGATCCGGCTAGGAATGACATGATCGAGTACAAACTCGTAAGTAAAGAAGATTACTAAGAGTTGTCTAATTGCGATGCGGGCTCGATTTAGTTATCGGTGTACTCGAGTGACTAACCACTCAGAACCCAGGAAAAATTGGAATTGGTGAGAATGTAGTACTTGACGAAGAACTCATAAGAAGATATAATGTTCCGTGATAACCTCGAGATACCAGAGGGTAATACTCGACGATAGATCAAAGTAGAGGTTGGACTGGGGTATTTCTCTATAGAAGACAAGTGCTTACACTTGCACCGGGAATGGTATTTAAAGGAGAACATGGTCGGAACCACGATTGCAAAAGGCCAGATCCCAGATATAAGATGAACTTATACCAAAGGAAATAATTAATTTGAAAATAAGCTGCAATGAGAAGATGTACATCGTGTCCATGGGCATGAACACAAAGCTCAAGGTCGACTCCCACTTCTCCAATGCACAGCCTTTCATTCACTTCTCGCGTTTGATGAAGTTGTAGTGTTGGAATTTTATCTGGCAAAATACCAGAAGAGTACGACTCGTGAAATTTCGAGTTCACACAATAAAGGAAGGCATAGGTTCAACCCATCGGGGTATCATGGGAACATATTCCACAAGCTTCAATAGTAAATATCACCAGCTCGAAAGCAGAGCATGGTTGGCAAAGCAGAGGATACAATTTACGAAAGGCATTATGTATCCGAGAAAAGACTCACAAAGTTATTGATTATGAAGGACGTCGTCGGATAAAATCCAATAAAGGTTCTGGTGGTCCACAAGGGATCTGAGGTGAGTATCGGTACTCAACTAGAAGAGGAAAGAATGCAAATGCCACAGGTTATGGAATCATCTGGATAATTCGAAGCTTAATTGCAAAGGAAGTATGATTCCAGATCGAAGGATCAGAAGCAGACACTCTGATCAAGGATGGATAAGTTGAATAGACTTAGGGGCACAATCGATGGCAATTTGGTTGGTCGAGAACCAGGTCGTGTTCAAAATGACATCTGAGCCAGAAAGATATTTTAAAAGGATCGACCGATGATTGCGTGCATTGGCACTCATGTTGAATCAATAGGATCAAAATGACGGTGTCAAAAGGAGACTAATGAATATTGCGAGACATATGGGAAGCATCCATAATGCAAGCAGACAAGTATTTGTAGAGCAATAAAGCTGCTAAGGATTTTTGGAGGACCGAATAGTACTTCGAAGACTTTTGTGAAACACCTGAACAACTGGGGATGAGCGGATACTCGGTAAGTGCAATGAATTATCCGTAGGGGTATTAATGCTGAATAGAGCTAACAGTAGGCATAAAGGATTCTCGAGATATTGGAAAATGTTTCGTGGTATCTAGTAATACCAAGAGCATGTTGGGATGAAGGTATGGACAGCGAGTGCATGTATTTATCCATAGGGATATATCGATGATAGGGAATTGCAAAAACGGCGGGCACAAAGTCTCGAGAGAACATCAGAGGGTATGTTCAGAATCTTCTGGTGCAGCAGGCGATCATCTATGATAAGGGCTCTCCGGGAGGAAGTAGTTACGAGAACCTAGAGTCAGAGTTAGTAAAATTCATATAACCCAAATAGAAGAGAGATCAGAGTCCCAGAGTATAGGCTAGGAATAAAAGATCCTAATACCACCCAATGGCAACGTGGACCCATAGAACACACAGCCATGTTAGTAAAAGTTTTGTAGAGACTAGACTCAACTTCGGCCAAGGAGTTTGGAAGGGGGATTCCTACAGGAAGTCAGCTCTGATACCAACTTGTGACGCCCCTGATTCAATCGTACACTAATCATGCATGCAAACATGTACGATCAAGATCAGGGACTCACGGGAAGATATCACAACACAACTCTAAAGACATAAATAAGTCAAGCAAGCATCATATTACAAGCCAGGGCCCTCAAGGGCTCGAATACAAGTGCTCGATCATAGACGAGTCCGCGGAAGCAACAATATCTGAGTACAGACATAAGTTAAACAAGTTGCCATAAGATGGCTAGCCCAAACTGGGATACTGATCGAAAGAGGCGCATGCCTCCTGCCTGGGATCCTCCTAACTACTCCTGGTCGTTGCCAGCAGCCTGCATGTAGTAGTAGGCACCTCCAGTGTAGTAGTCTTCGTCGACGGTGGCGTCTGGTTCCTGGGCTCCAACGTCTAGTTGCGGCATCCGAGAAGAGGAAAACAGGGGAAAAGAGGGAGCAAAGCAACCGTGAGTACTCATCCAAAGTACTCGCAAGCAAGGATCTACACTACATATGCATGGGTATGTGTGTAAAGAGGCAATATCGATGGACTGAACTGCAGAATGACAGAATAATAGGGGGATAGCTAGTCCTATCGAAGACTACGCTTCTGGCAGCCTCCGTCTTGCAGCATGTAGAAGAGAGTAGATTGAAGTCCTCCAAGTAGCATCGCATAGCATAATCCTACTCGGTGATCCTCCCCTCGTCGCCCTGTGGAAAAGCGATCACCGGGTTGTCTGTGGAACTTGTCTGGGTGTGTTTTATTAAGTATCCGGTTCTAGTTGTCATAAGGTCAAGGTACAACTCTGGGTCATCCTTTTACCGAGGGACACGACTTTTCGAATAGATAAACTTCCCTGCAGGGGTGCACCACATAACCCAAAACGCTAGATCCCATTTGGCCGAACACACTTTCCTAGGTCATGCCCGGCCTCGGAAGATCAACACGTCGCAGCCCCACCTAGGCCTAACAGAGAGGTCAGCACGCCGGTCTAACTCCTATGGCGCAGGGGTCTGGGCCCATCGCCCTTTGCACACATGCACGTTGCGTGGGCGGCCCGAAGCAGACCTGGCCTCCCTAATACAAGAGCAGGCGTTCCAGCCCGATCCGGCGCGCGCCGCTTAGTCGCTGACGTCTAGAAGGCTTCGGCTGATACCACGACGTCGAGTGCCCATATCTTTCCCGCGTAGTTGGTTAGTGCATATAGGCCAGTGGCCAGACTCATATCAAATACCAGGATCTCAACCTGCCTTGTCGCTCCGCCACAAATAAACACACAGAGGGCCGTTGGGACAAAGGTCCTATCAGCCCCCAATCCATGAATCACTCGCGGGCACTCAACGAGCCGACCCGACTTTAGTCACCATCTATATAATATGTATATATGTATAATATATACCCGTGATCACCTCCCGAGTGATCACGGCCCAATAGTATAGCAAGGCAGACTGACAAGAATGTAGGTCCACTAATGGTAAACTAGCATCCTATACTAAGCATTTAGAATTGCAGGTAAGGTATCAACAGATGTAGCAACAATGACAGGCTATGCAACAGAATAGGATTAATCGAAACAGTAACATGCTACACTACTCTAATGCAAGCCGTAGTGGGTAGAATCGACGATATCTGGTGATCAAAGGGGGGCTTGCCTGGTTGCTCTGGCAAGAAGGAGGAGGCGTCAAGTCCGTAGTCGAATTGGGCAGCAGCAGCATCGGTCTCGGAGTCTAGCGAGAGAAGAGGGGGAAGAAACAATAAATATAAAAGCAAACATATGCATGACGATGCATGACATGACAATGAACGGAGTTAGGTGTGCCCTAACGCGGTAGTAGGTGATACCGGTGAAAGGGGGAAACATCTGGGAAAGTATCCCCGGTGTTTCACATTTTCGGACAGATGAACCTGAGGTGAAAAGTTGCTGGTTCGCTATGCTAGGGACGTGTGGCTGACGAACGAGCTGTGTATTTGGATTCGCCTCGTCGTGCTTAGCAACTTTCATGTACAAAGTTTTTCCATCCGAGTTACATATTATTTAGTATTAATTTTCAAAGATTTAATTCATTTTTAGAATTAACAGAATTAATTTAATTAAGAAATGCCATAATGATGTCAGCATGACATCAGGGTGATGTCAGCAGTCAATGGTCAGTTGACTTGCTCAAACTGACGTGTGGGACCTACATGTCATAGGCTGAGACCACTAATCAGGTTTAATTACTTAGATAAATGATTAGGTTAATTAAGTTTAATTAAACTAGATTAATTAACTTAATTAAGTCATTAATTAACTAATTATTTAAATAATTTCATTTCTCTTAACAAACGTTCTGGGGTGGGGCCCTTTCGTCATAGGCCCAGAGGGCCTTAGCGGTTCGGGCGCGGTTACGGGCGTGGGTGCCCGATCCTGGTCAGGCGCGACCCAGGCGAGGCCGATGGCACGGTCGCCGGCCAGGGGAGGCGGCGAAGGCCAGCGGGCACCATGGTGAGGCCGTAGCGGCAGGCGGAGCAGAGGCGGGGCAAGGCCTAACGGGGGCACGCGCGCACGAGCGCTGGCCGACGAAGGCGGCCACGGGCTGGAGCAGAGCGAGGCGCGCGGGACAAGGACGATGCTAGACGCGGCACGGGGCGAGCGGTGGGAGCGGGGCAGAGGAGAAGGAGGGGGCCTCACGAGGGGTTGCAGGGCACGGGGCAGTGGGGGTCGAGGAGGAAGTCGGAGACGATGGCGATGTGGTGACAAGGTGCAGTGGCATGGCGGCATGCGTCGACGGCGTCGGCGATGGCAGGGGTCGAGGAGGAGCTCCGGTGGACGCGATGGGGAACCGGTCGATATCGCCGACTTGGGGCCGCTCTAGTCGGTCTCGGGCATGAGGAGGTCGTGGATGACGTCGAGGAAGCCGTAGGGCAGCACGAGCAGCTCGGGAAGGCCGTTGGCCATGGCCACGGCGAGGTGGTGGCTGCGCTCGGGCAAACGAGGAGGAAGAGGGGCGCGGGGAGCTGCTGCGAAGGATGGAGGGAGGAGAGATGACCGGGCGACGGGGAAGGGCAGTGAGGCGTTCAGAGTCGTCGGTGCGGCATCGGACAGGAGGGAGCTCCTCTCCCGTGTGTGTGCTGTGTTGTGGCAGCGGGGTGGGAGGATGAGGGAACAGGGTGGGGATCGGGGGAAAGTGGGGAGGGGGTCGCTAGGGTTCGGTCGCCCCAGGGGGGCTATAGGCGTCGGCTGGGCCGGCCTGGTTGGCCCAGAGGCCAGCTGGGCTATGGCCCAGTGGGGGGTTCTTTTTTTTTGTTCTGTTTTCTTTTCTGTTTTCTTTTATTTTAGTTTTATAAAATTAAAAAGAGACACTAATTTGGTGTTATTAAATAGGTCACAGCCCCAAATATTCCGGCACTTTAAATAATGTGTTTTGCATGTGCTTATTATTTTAAAAGCATTTTAGATAATTGTTTTATCGCTGTTTTAGTTTATTTAGTGCATTTAAGTATTTTATTAGAAGATGATTTCTTCACCAACATTTATTACGGGTTATTTGACACGTTAGGAACAATTTAGTTTTGACTTATGAAAACTTTAATTGCTTTAACTTTAATTCAGATTTTGAATTTGGATCGGTTCTGAACCAACGTGAGATTATCAACAGTAAACGAGGTGACGTGGCATCATTACCAGAGGGTTACTGTAGCTTGATTACTCGGGCGTCACAATTCTCCTCCCCTGCAAGAAATCTCATCCCGAGATTTAAGAGGTGGAAAACGGGGGAAAGGTCTAGTTAAGAAATTCTAACGACTCTTTTCGGTCTTGGTTGCTCTTCTCGTTGATGTCTCCATTCCTATGCATCAATGCATCATGATGAAGTTATCGTTCTTCCTTCGGGATCTTCACTATACTTACGAGAGGATAAGAGGGGAAAAACTCTATTAGGACGGATTCCAACAAAATTGAGCATCGGACGGTTAACTCAGGAGAAAAAGCATAAGTATCTCTCGAATTGAAACTTAACAAGATATCGGGAGCAAAGTAAGAAGGTACCGTGCGAAGTTTCAGATGGATAGGCAATCAATCGATGTCTGAAACAAAGTGCGATAGCGGTTCAGACAACGAGATTAAGTATTGTGTCTGTTACCAGAATATATCACTAGGAAGGTGGCCCGTGAATTACATGTGAGGCCACACGCGAGGAATAACTTGGGAAACCGAGGGGTGTGTAGGAGAGTCAGGTTTTGATCCTGGGACCTATGGGTAATGGGCCCACCATGTGGGTTAAGAGTAGGAAGGCGATGACGTCTTACCCGATCATGTAAGCAAGGCATGTCAGAGGGTAGCATGTCGATTATGTCGGCAACAACGTCGGTACCAAGGGCGAGGTACGAAGAGAACCATTTTCCTGCTTGTTGAATGAGGCGGACCAATAGGCAAAGTTCTCGTCCATCGGTGGTTACCATAATGCTATCAACAAAAGCAACAGGGTCTTACTGACACGGTTGTACACCAAGGTGTTTACATGAGCAGAAGAACATTACTGCTTAGATCAAATAGATCACGAGAAAGGTTAAACAAAACAATGGAAAGGAAAAGGTGATCTTCATATTAAACAGAACAATGGAAAGGAAAATGTGTTTAAACACAAATTTCAGGGGATATATCCTTCCCAAGGATAAACAGAGCATGATATCTATGACAAGATATAACATAGAAAACCATTTAGGAAAGGGGAGAGAAATCTCATGACATTACCCATACATTGGTGTTTGGATAATGGATAAAAAGAATTTAGCATTGTGCTTCAAATGCTCTTATTGATGATCGGAGTAGCACAAACATGCTTCGAGATAGCATTGACATGGACATCAAGTAAGGGTCATACTTTAGATACACAAGGATCCATCAGGAACAACTTATAGAATAAGTCTTACAATTTCCTCATGGAAGAATGGATAACCTTGCTAATAAGGAAACTATAACAGCAGGTCATCCGACCATGTGTGTTGGGCATGCCATCACCTTACCGGGTCATAAAAGACCAGTGTTACAACTCTTGGAAAAATGTTCCAACCATCATATCTGACCGAGATTCAGATCTGATCGGTGTTAGGATACCTCAGACTCAGGATGCCTGAGAAGAAAAGGTGCAGAACAAATTGACGAGACGACATTGTAAGATTCTCGGGAAAATTACTACGAAAGCGAGCTCCGAAACAAAAGCTCATCATTAAACCAATGAAGGGATAAGGTGGTAGCTGATGAACTCAGCGACAATTCATTGAGACTTCCAAAAGATGGGTTTCCACAATTATGTGAACAAGGAGATAACATTAGTCAGATCAAATGATATAATGATGTATGCTCGAGGAAAACATACACAATTAAACATTGGTTTAATGGTGCATCCGAGATATGGGCTTAGGTAGGAACGATGTCAGAATGGTGTTTCAATAACCGATGGTCTAAGAATGAACTTTCGACCATTAACTTCAAGCAATAGGGTTGCTAGAAGTTTGGAATTACACCGCACATTTGATTTGTTGGTATTTCGGTTAGCAAGAATACAGGGACCAAGAATTGAACAGAGATTGCGAAAAGTATTACTTGAATCAAGAATTCTTAAGAGGTGGTGAAATTCTCACGACATTCTTGTGATAAAAGATGGTAATACTTCAAGGTAAAGAAGAACAAATGATGGGTAGCAAGGAACTCCAGGTATAACACAAAACATGAACAAGTTTGTGTTGGAGTTAAGACAATAAAGTGGTCGATGATAACACAAATCATCGAGGCAAGGATGGTATTTCTCATCATGAATTAAATTGATATCCTAGAAAAGCTCGGAATACTAATGATGATCACGACACATTTGTCGAGAGATTTCACGAAGATGTAATCGATCGACGATGACATCAAGTCAAACGAATGATGAAGCGAAAGGTTATTGGAACCACGAGTAGGACACAAACTCGAAATCAATTTTATTGTTCAAGAAATAATAATATGACAAGGAAGATCGACATTAGATTATCTCAGCGTAGATAGTTATGCTCCGGGAATAAGGACCAGGTTGCAAGGTTTAAAATCAGCACAATAATGAGATAGCCGATCCATCTAGGAATGACATGATCGAGTACAAACTCGTAAGTAAAGAAGATTACTAAGAGTTGTCTAATCGCGATGCGGGCTCGATTCAGTTATCGGTGTACTCGAGTGACTAACCACTCAGAACCCAGGAAAAATTGGAATTGGTGAGAATGTAGTACTTCATGAAGAACTCATAAGAAGATATAATGTTCCGTTATAACCTCGAGATACCAGGGGGTAATACTCGACTATAGATCAAAGTAGAGGTTGGACTGGGGTATTGCTCTATAGAAGACAAGTGCTTACACTTGCACCGGAAATGGTATTTAAAGGAGAACATGGTCGGAACCACGATTGCAAAATGCCAGATCCCAGATATAAGATGAACTTATACCAAAGGAAATAATTAAAATAAGCTTCAATGAGAAGATGTACATCGTGTCCATGGGCATGAACACAAAGTTCAAGGTCGACTCCCACTTCTCCAATGCACAACCTTTCATTCACTTCTCGCGTTCAATGAAGTTGTAGTGTTGAAATTTTATCTGGCAAAATACCAGAAGAGTACGACTTGTGAAACTTTTGAGTTCACACATATAAAGGAAGGCATAGGTTCAACCCATGGGGTATCGTGGGAACATATTCCACAAGCTTCAATAGTAAATATCACTAGCTCGAAAGCAGAGCATGGTTGGCAAAGCAGAGGATACAATTTACCAAAAGCATTATGTATCCGAGAAAAGACTCACAAAGTTATTGAATGTGAAGGATGTCGTCGGATAAAATCCAATAAAGGTTCTGGTGGTCCACAAGGGATCTGAGGTGAGTATCGGTACTCAACCAGAAGAGGAAAGAATGCAAATGCCACAGGTTATGGAATCATCTGGATAATTCGAAGCTTAATTGCAAAGGCAGTATGATTCCAAATCGAAGGATTAGAAGCATATGCTCTGATCAAGGATGGATAAGTTGAATAGACGTAGGGGCACAGTCGATGGCAATTTGGTTGGTCGAGAACCAGGTCGTGTTCAAAATGACATCTGAGCCAGACAGATATTTTAAAAGGATCAACCGATGATTGCGTGCATTGGTACTCATGTTGAATCAATAGGATCAAAATGACGGTGTCAAAAGGAGACTAATGAATATTGCCAGACATATGGGAAGCATCCATAATGCAAGCAGACAAGTATTTGCAGAGCAATAAAGCTGCTAAGGATTTTCGGAGGACCGAATAGTATTTCAAAGACTTTTGTGAAACACCTGAACAACTGGGGATGAGCGGATACTCGGTAAGTGCAATGAATTATCCATAGGGGTATTAATGCTGAATAGAGCTAACAGTAGGCACAAAGGATTCTTGAGATATTGGAAAATATTTCGTGGTATCTAGTAATACCAAGAGCATCTTGGGATGAAGGTATGGACGGTGAGTTTATGTATTTATCCATAAGGATATATCGATGACAGGGAATTGCAAAAACGGCGGGCACAAAGTCTCGAGAGAACATCAGAGGGTATGTTCAGAATCTTTTGGTGCAGCAGGCGAGTGATAAAGGCTCTCCGGGAGGAAGTAGTTACGAGAACCTAGAGTCAGCATTAGTAAAATTCATTTAACTCGAATAGAAGAGAGATCAGAGTCCCAGAGTATAGGCTAGGAATAAAAGATCCTAATACCACTCAATGGCAACGTGGACCCGTAAAACACACAGCCATGTTAGTAAAAGTTTTGTAGAGACTAGACTCAACTTCGGCCAAGGAGTTCGGAAGGGGGATTCCTACAGGCAGTCGACTCTGATACCAACTTGTAACGCCCCCAATTCAATCGTACACTAATCATGCACGCAAACGTGTACAATCAAGATCAGGGACTCACGGGAAGATATCACAACACAACTCTAAGAACATAAATAAGTCATACAAGCATCATATTACAAGCCAGGGTCCTTTAGGGCTCGAATACAAGTGCTCGATCATAGACGAGTCGGCGGAAGCAACAATATCTGAGTACAGACATAAGTTAAAGAAGTTGCCATAAGATTGCTAGCACAAACTGGATACAGATCAAAAGAGGCGCATGCCTCCTGCCTGGGATCCTCCTAACTACTCCTGGTCCTCGTCAGCAGCCTGCACGTAGTAGTAGGCACCTCCAGTGTAGTAGTCGTCGTCAACGGTGGCGTCTGACTCCTGGGCTCCAACGTCTGGTTGCGGCATCCGAGAAGAAGAGGAAAACGGGGGAAAAGAGGGAGCAAAGCAACCGTGAGTACTCATCCAAAGTACTCGCAAGCAAGGATCTACACTACATATGCATGGGTATATGTGTAAAGAGGCAATATCAGTGGACTGAACTGCAGAATGCCAGAATAATAGGGGGATAGCTAGTCCAATCGAAGACTACGCTTCTGGCAGCCTCCGTCTTGCAGCATGTAGAAGAGAGTAGATTGAAGTCCTCCAAGTAGCATCGCATAGCATAACCCTACCCGTCGATCCTCCCCTCGTCGCCCTGTGAAAAAGCGATCACCGGGTTGTCTGTGGAACTTGTTTGGGTGTGTTTTATTAAGTATCCGGTTCTAGTTGTCATAAGGTCAAGGTACAACTCCGGGTCGTCCTTTTACTGAGGGGCACGACTATTCGAATAAATAAACTTCCTGCAGCGATGCACCACATAACCCAACATGCTCGATCCCATTTCACCGGACACACTTTCCTGGGTCATGCCCAGCCTCAGAAGATCAACATGTTGCAGCCCCACCTAGGCCTAACAGAGAGGTCAGCACGCCGGTCTAACTCCTATGGCGTAGGGGTCTGGGCCCATCGCCCATTGCACACCTGCATGTTGTGTGGGCGGCCGGAAGCAGACCTAGCCTCTCTAATACAAGAGCAGGTGTTCTAGTCCAATCCGGCGCGCGCCGCTCATTCGCTGACATCTAGAAGGCTTCGGGTGATACCACGACGTCGAGTGCCCATATCTTTCCCGCGTAGTTGGTTAGTGCGTATAGGCCAGTGGCCAGACTCAGATCAAATATCAAGATCTCGTTAAGCGTGTTATTATGAAGCAACCGCGAATGCCGACCAGGGCCAGGCCCACCTCTCACCTAGGTGGTATCAACCTGCCCTGTCGCTCCGCCACAAAGATCCACACAGAGGGCCGTCGGGACAAAGGTCCTTTCAGCCCCCAATCCGTGAATCACTCGCGGGCACTCAATGAGCTGACCCGACTTTAGTCACCATCTCTATAATATGTATATATGTATAGTATATACCCGTGATCACCTCCCGAGTGATCACGGCCCAATAGTATAGCAAGGCAGACTAACAAGAATGTAGGGCCACAAATGGTAAACTAGCATCCTATACTAAGCATTTAGGATTGCAGGTAAGGTATCAACAGATGTAGCAACAACGACAGGCTATGCAACAGAATAGGATTAATCAAAACAGTAACATGCTACACTACTCTAATGCAAGCAGTAGTGGGTAGAATAGGCGATATCTGGTGATCAAAGGGGGGGCTTGCCTAGTTGCTCTGGCAAGAAGGAGGGGTCGTCAACTCCGTAGTCGAACTGGGCAGCAGCAGCATCAGTCTCGGAGTCTAGCGAGAGAAGAGGGGGAAGAAACAATAAATATAAAATCAAACATATGCATGACGATGCATGACATGACAATGAACGGAGTTAGGTGTGCCCTAACGCGGTAGTAGGTGATACCGGCGAAAGGGGGAAACATCCGGGAAAGTATCCCCGGTGTTTTGTGTTTTCGGACAGATGCACCTGAGGTGAAAAGTTGTAGGTTCGCTATGCTAGGGACGTGTGGCTGACGAACGGGCTGTGTATTCAGATTCGTCTCATCGTTCTGAGCAACTTTCATGTACAAAGTTTTTCCATCCGAGTTACCGATTATTTAATATTAATTTTCAAAAGTTTTAATTCATTTTTAGAATTAACAGAATTAATTTAATTAGGAAATTCCATAATGACGTCAGCATGACATCAGGGTGATGTCAGCAGTCAAGGCCAGTTGACTTGGTCAAACTGACGCGTGGGTCCTACATGTCATAGGCTGAGACCACTAATCAGGTTTAATTAGTTAGATAAATGATTAGGTTAATTAAGTTTAATTAAACTAGATTAATTAACTTAATTAAATTATTAACTAACTAATTATTTAATTAATTTCATTTTTCTTAACAAACGTTCTAGGGTGGGGCCCTTTCGTCATAGGCCCAGAGGGCCTTAGCGGTTCGGGCGCGGTTACGGGCGGGGCGCATGGGCGTGGGTGCCCGAGCCTAGTTAGGCGCGACCCAGGCGAGGCCAACGGTGCGGTTGCCGGCCAGGGGATGCGGCGGAGGCCAGCGGGCAGCGCAGTGAGGCCGCAGCGGCAGGCAGAGCAGAGGCGAGGCAAGGCCTAACGGGGGCACGCGCGCACGAGCGCTGGCCGACGAAGGTGGCCACGGGCTGGAGCAGAGCGAGGCGCGTGGGACAAGGACGACGCTAGGCGCGGCACGGGGCGCGCGGCGGGAGCGGGGCAGAGGAGAAGGAGGGGGCCTCACGAGGGGTTGCATGGCACGGGGCAGTGGGGGTCGAGGAGGAAGTCGGAGACGACGGCGATGTGGTGACAAGGTGCAGCAGTGTGGCGGCGTGCGTCGACGGCGTCGGCGACGGCAGGGGTCAAGGAGGAGCTTCGGTGGATGCGATGGGGAACCGGTCGATGTCGCCGACTTGGGGCCGCTCTAGTCGGTCTCGGGCATGAGGACATCGTGGATGACGTCGAGGAAGCCGTAGGGCAGCACGAGCAGCTCGGGAAGGCCGTTGGCCATGGCCACGGCGAGGTGGTGGCTGCACTCGGCCAAACAAGGAGGAAGAGGGGCGCGGCAAGGTGCTGGGGAGGACGGAGGGAGGAGAGATGACCGGGCGACGGGGAAGGGCAGTGAGGCGGTCAGAGTCACCGGTGCCGCATCGGACAAGAGGGAGCTCCTCTCCTGTGTGTGTGTTGTGTGGTGGCGGCGGGGTGGGAGGATGAGGGAACGGGGTGGGGATCGGGGGAAAGTGGGGAGGGGGTCGCTAGGGTTCGGTCGCCCCAGGGGGGCTATAGGCGCCGGCTGGGCCGGCCTGGGTGGCCCAGAGGTCAGCTGGGCTGTGGCCTAGTGGGGGGGTTCTTTTTTTCTGTTTTCTTTTCTGTTTTCTTTTATTTTAGTTTTATAAAATTTAAAAGCGACAACTAATTTGGTGTTATTAAATAGGCCACAGCCCAAAATACTCTGGCACTTTAAATAAAGTGTTTTGCATGTGCTTATTATTTTAAAAGCATTTTACATAATTGTCTTATCGCCATTTTAGTTTATTTAGTGCATTTAAGTATTTTATTAGAAGATGATTTCTTCACCAACATTTATTACAGGTTATTTGACACGTTAGGAACAATTTAGTTTTGACTTATGAAAGCTTTATTGTTTTAACTTTAATTCAGATTTTGAATTTGGATCAGTTCTGAACCAACGCGAGATTATCAACAGTAAACGAGGTGACGTGGCATCATTACCAGAGGGTTACTGTAGCTTGATAACTCGGGCGTCACAATTTGGGAGGGATACCTTTCTACCTTTGTTGCTCCTTCTTTTATTTTTCTTCTTCACATTATGTGTGGGTTCAACCTTCCTCGTTGAGCTCCTTACCTTTCATTAGTATTCTCATCGTCTTCTATTTGCTTAGAAAGCTCCTCCTCGTTACCTGATTCATCATAAGAAATAATAGGAGGATATTGGGAAGTCTCTTCCCTTTCATTAGTATTCTCATCGTCTTCTCTTTGCTTTCTTTTATTTAGGTAATTGGCAATATAAGGATTTTCAATGCAATTCTCTGCACAAAACATATAAATCGTCTCTAGATCAAAATCAAGAAGGTTATAACGGGCAAATTCTGGAAGGTGGTTAATTAAACGATTCATTTCTTCATAACCCATAAGCAAACAAAGTTCATTATAATGTGCAAGGGAAATCAAATCATCACAATTTTTGGACATGATTCGATCCTGAAGCAAATTGCATCGGAGATGTAAATGACCACTTTCATAAAGTTCACAAGTACGACCAAGGAAATATAATTTTTCAGCACTCTTATCTAGCCTTTCTTGTAACAATTTAGTTTCTACATGCTTATGCCTCTTGCAATATCTATCTTCTCTATTTGGTGTATCTATGCAAACCCAATGCTCTCCACAAAAATTGACATGCTTATAAGAGATATTTTCATTATAACTAGTGCAATCATCATTAGTACTATGGATATTCAAAGAGTTCATACTAACAACATAGCAATCATGCTCATCATTCAAAGATTTAGTACCAAGCATTTTAATGCATTCTTCTTCTAGCACTTGAGCACAATTTTCCTTTCCATCATTCTCACGAAAGATGTTAAAAAGATGAAGCGTATGAGACAAATTCAACTCCATTTTTTTGTAGTTTTCTTTTATGAACTAAAATAGTGATAAAACAAGAAACAAAAAGATACGATTGCAAGATCTAAAGATATACCTCCAAGCACTCACCTCCCCGGCAACGGCGCCAGAAAAGAGCTTGATGTCTACTACACAACCTTCTTCTTGTAGACATTGTTGGGCCTGCAAGTGCACAGGTTTGTAGGATAGTAGCAAAATTCCCTCAAGTGGATGACCTAAGGTTTATCAATCCGTGGGAGGCGTAGGATGAAGATGGTCTCTCTCAAACAACCCTGCAACCAAATAACAAAGAGTCTCTTGTGTCCCGAACACACCCAATACAATGGTAAATTGTATAGGTGCACTAGTTCGGCGAAGAGATGGTGATACAAGTGCAATATGCATGGTAGATATAGGTTTTTTTAATCTGAAAATATAAAAACAGCAAGGTAACTAATGATAAAAGTGAGCGTAAACGGTATTGCAATGATAGGAAACAAGGCATAGGGTTCATACTTTCACTAGTGCAAGTTCTCTCAACAATAATAACATAGATAGATCATATAACAATCCCTCAACATGCAACAAAGAGTCACTCCAAAGCCACTAATAGCGGAGAAAAAACGAAGAGATTCATTCGGATCAATCTATTCAAGAGTTCGTACTAGAATAACACCTTAAGACACAAATAAACCAAAACCCTAATGTCACCTAGATACTCCATTGTCACCTCAAGTATCCGTGGGCATGATTATACGATATGCATCACACAATCTCAGATTCATCTATTCAACCAACACAAAAGTACTTCAAAGAGTGCCCCAAAGTTTCTACCGGAGAGTCAAGACGAAAACATGTGCCAACCCCTATGCATAGGGTCATGGGCGGAACCCGCAAGTTGATCACCAAAACATACATCAAGTGGCACGTGATATCCCATTGTCACCACAGATACGCACAGCAAAACATACATCAAGTGTTCTCAAATCATTAAAGACTCGATCCGACAAGATAGCTTCAAAGGGAAAACTCAATCCATTACAAGAGAGTAGAGGGGGAGAAACATCATAAGATCCAACTACAATAGCAAAGCTCGTGATACATCAAGATCATGCCATAGAGAGAACACGAGAGAGAGAGAGAGAGAGAGAGAGATGAAACACATAGCTACTGGTACATACCCTCAGCCCCGAGGGTGAACTGCTCCCTCCTCATCATGGATAGCACCGGGATGATGAAGATTGCCACCGGTGATGGGTTCCCCCTCCGGCAGGGTGCCGGAATGGGCTCCCGAAGGTTTCATTCCGTTTGGACTCTGTTTGATATTCCTTTTCTTCGAAATACAAAAACAGGCAATAAAACAGCAATATGGGTTGGGCCTCCGGTTAATAGGTTAGTCCCAAAAGTAATATAAAAGTGTATAATAAAGCCCGTAATCATTCAAAACAGATAATAAAATAGCATGAATGCTTCATAAATATAGATACGTTGGAGACATATCAGCGGCAAGTTTGGAAAGGAGGAAACAAGAGCCGGGCACGGTAATTTGCGAAGGGCGAGCTGCACTGGCAACGGGCGACTGCTGGGCCTGCCAGATATCAAGCCGGCATGGGGAAGTGGAGACGCCCACGTCCCATCAACCACCACGTGTCATCAAGGCTGCAGGCGGTTAGGGCCCGCGACGCTCCACACTTGTCCTTTGGCTTCGCCTGGAAGCCAAGTTCGAGCGCGCCTGGGGCCCGAGGGTTACTGTCGGCGTCCTAGATTTGGGGGTATCCAGCCCTGCCTGCCTGCGGCCCACCTTGTGGCTCCACTGACGGCCTGGTACGGCCCAGCTTCAGCATCAACAACACAAGACCCTCACGATGGGCAAATCCTCGCGAGGGGGACGATGCCAAGACCCCCGAGGGGATCGGCCTCCTAAGGCTGGCTCCCGAGGGGCAGAGAGTTCTATGCAAGGTTCACCTCACGAGGCTCAGCTAACATGAGCCATGACGACCAAGGCCAGGCGGGCGCTAGGTGGGCTCAGAGCTCAAGTTTCCTCTTCGGTGCAAGCGAGGCAAGCCACAGGTGCGGAGTCCCGAGGGATCAGCCAAAGGTTTCCATTCTGATGCAACGTGACCAAGACCGCCAGGACGGTAGGACGGAGGTCATTGACGAGCCCCCTGCAGCGTCACAACTAGAGGCTTTTCACAGGCGAAGACTGCTTTTGTCATGCCCAATATGCGACCCTATCCTAAAGGAACTCGAAGGTCCCACCAAGGATAGAAGCGCATATTGGAGACGCTTTTGCAAGGTGGATATCATTACATCGTACCATTACATAATAGTTGGGGATACATACAAGAGGCACACCATGCCACAATACAACAACATCATACATAAGAGCAACATCCGACTACGGATGAACAAAAACAGAAACTCAACGACATCCAACCTGCTAGCCCAGGCTGCCCACCTGGAACCTATCCCCTGATCAAAGAAGAAGTATAAAAAGAACTCCAAAACAAGCAAGCATTGCTCTCGCGTCATGATCATCGCATTACCCGTACCTGCAACTATTGTTGTAGTAATCTGTGAGCCACGCGGACTCAGCAATCCCATTACCATGGGTATCAAGACTAGCAAAGCTTAATGGGAATGGAAAGGATAAGTGGTAAGGTTGCAGCAGCGACTAAGCATATATGGTGGCTAACATATGCAAATAAGAGCGATAAGAGAAGCAACGGAATGGTCGAGAAGCTAGAAGTGATCAAGAAGTGATCCTGAAACTACTTACGCACAATCATAACACAAAGACCGTGTTCACTTCCCGGACTCCGCCGAAAATAGACCATCACGGCTACACATGCGGTTGATGTGTTTTAATTCGAATCTGGTGTCAAGTTCTCTCCAACCGGATATTAAAAAATTCCCATCTGCCACATAGCCGCGGGCACGGCTCTCGAAAGTTTAAACCCTGCAGGGGTGTCCCAACTTAACCCATTATAAGCTCTCACGACCAACGAAGGATATTCTTTCTCCCAGGAAGACCCGATCAGTCTCGGAATCCCGGTTACAAGACATTTCGGCAATGGTAAAACAAGACCAGCAATACCACCCGACTGTGCCAACAAATCCCGATAGGAGCTGCACATATCTCGTTCTCAGGGCACAACAGATGAGCAATCCGTACAACTAAAACCAGACCTCAAGTTCCCCTGAGGGGGGCGCTGCAAAGGGCTCTAGTTTGGACCAACACTCAGAGGAGCACTGGCCCGGGGGGGGGGGGGGTTTAAATAAAGATGACCCTTGGGTTTGCAACCCCAAGGGGAAGTTATAGGTTGTTAGACAAATGGAAAAATCAATGTTGGGCCTTGCCGGAGGAGTTTTATTCAAAGCGAACTATCAAGGGGTTCCCATACACCCGGCCGCGTAAGGAACGCAAAATCAAGGAACATAACACCGGTATGATGGAAACTAAGGCGGCAAGAGTGGAATAAAACACCAGGCATAAGGCCGAGCCCTCCACCCTTTACCAAGTATATAGATGCATTAATTAAATAAGAGATATTGTGATATCCCAACATAATCATGTCCATCATGGAGCAATCTTCAACTTCACCTGCAACTAACAACGCTATAAGAGGGGCTGAGCAAAGTGGTAACATAGCCAAGCAACGGTTTGCTAGGAAGGGTGAAAAGGTTAGAGCCTGGCATGGCAAATTGGGAGGCTTGAAGACCAAGTGATAGGTAGCGCAGCATAGCAATCGAACGAAGCAACTAGCATAGCAATGATAGTAGTGAGATCCAGAGTAAGAGTCATCTTGCCTGAAATCCCACTAGGAAGAAGAACGAGTCCATGAAGAAGATGAAGCCACGAAGACGAACCAAGCGTAGACGAATGAATCCTCACGATCACAACGAAACAGGAACTAACGAGAAGGAGCACAACCGGAAAGAAGCAAACAACAAAGTAAACACACACCACATAAACATGGTATGATGCACAACCAAGCATGATGCATGACAAGGCTATATGAAGCTACTCATGGCAAGAGATGATGCAAACAAGAACAACACATCAAAGCAAGTTTAAATGAGGCCGGAATCAACATATAACAAATCCGGTAAGTCCTCATATGCAAATTTCAAAATTGGTCCAGATCTGAATAAAACTTATGTTCAATTAGTTAAACATCAATTTAAGATGCACCAAGATGATCTACACGAAATTCTAGACAAGTTACATATAAAGTTTATTTAGTTCGGAGTTACGGCCTAGAAGATACGAGGAAAACAAGTCAAACATGGCATTGATGCAAAATGCATACAAACATCAAGCAACCACACTCAAAACATGAATTCAACAAGGTAATATGAAGCTACATGCAATTCTAAGCAAGTTTCATATAGAGCACACTCCCAACGGAGCAACGGTGCAACACATACACTCCAAACAAGATATAACAACAATCCGCCCAAAACAACTAGGCATATTGCAAGCATCACGGAAATATGCTACAGCACCCCAACATGAAAACAGAAGGCACGGGCGTGATGTACAAATGAAGCTTAACAAAACATGAACACTGAGCTATCTCCATAAACCACTAGAACATGCTCAAAAGGACATGGCAAGATTGCAATAATAACAGTTCACAGACTTAGCAGAAAATCACTGAGCATGACAGAAATAACATCAGGTGTCAATGTTTAGAGCAAGAAAACTACAAGTTACATCAAGCTATCATGGCAAACTTAAGCATGGCATGCTAGTACTAAAAGCACTTAACAACACTTCCTTACTGAACTTATATCAAAGATCAACGTAACACATGGTAGCATCCATGCAAACATGGCAAATAATATGACAGATTCAGACGGTGAAAATAACAGTACATGGCAAGAACAATGATAAGTAGAAATGTTGATGCGCTTGTACAACTCACCACAGAGCAATACATGGCACGACAAGGTGACCAACAGTAATAATACACATTTATGGAGCTAAACATGGCAATAGCATAGTCATAGGGTGCATGGATCGCTAGCAAAACACATGGCAAAACTGAACTTAATGTTAACAGGCTGACAGAAACATTATTTAGCAACTTTGGAGCATGATATGAAAAAGATACAGCGGGCTATAAATGCAATCAAGGGCATGGATGGATAGACCATACCATGTATAACAAAACATCCTTAGTGAACATCTCCAGACTATACATATAATGTATGGTAGCATCAACCAAACATAGCAACATGATATAGCAGTTTCAGCCTAGCAAAACAGTAACAACAAGTACCCTACTTCACGAGCTTGATGCACTCACTACAAGACTAACAAAAATACATGGATTGCACCATTGTAAAGATGGCATGAATATGCTCCTAAAACATGTAGGTACCATGCTCATAGGATGCACACACAAAATGCAAAAAATGACAAATCAGCAAGTTATGTTAATAGACAGCAGTTAACATCATATAGCACTCTTGCAATAATGATTTAGGCATCAAGATGTACTCAAACAAGCATGACACAATGGAATAAAATGAAGAGAATCTCACAACGAACATCTTAACATATCATACAAGCAAAACGCAGTTACGAGTAGGAAGTTACGCTAGCTCAAAAAAGTGCACATGAGATGAAAAATGTAAGACTTAGAAGAAATTATACCTCGCAGAAACGGAATGGAGCCATGCGGGATGCGGGATCCGGGTCGAAGGGGCCGTGTTTGGATGGAGGGGCGGGTGGATCTCATCCACCCGCGGTGGATCTGGCCGGAGAAGAGCTCCGACGAGCTCCGGCGAGGATTCCAGCGAGGAGGAGGCCGGAGAGGGCGCGGGACGAGGCCGGAGAGGTCGGTAGGACGACGCGACCCGGCGGGGATGCGGCGGAGGAGCAGCGGCGAGGCGCTGGCCGGCGCACCGAGGCGGTGGCAGGTGTCCGGTGGAGCGGCGAGGCATGCAACGGCGATGTGGAAGCTGGGCGGCGCGGTCGGGAGGCGGACGGCGGCGCTCGGGAGGCGCGCTGAGGCTCGGCGGCGGAGGGAGAGGCGCGTCGGGCGGAGGTGGTCGCCGGCGCCGGGCAGCGGAGGCGGCGCGCGGGGCATGACCCGGGAGTGACGGCGGCGGAGTGGGCTTCGTCGGGCGGCGGCGGGCCCGATCTGGCCGGGGACGGACCGGATCTGGGCCCCGGGTGGCGCGGCGAGGTGGGGCGCTGGCGGCGGGATCCTGCAGGGGCGGCACCGATGACGAGAAGCTGCATGCGGCGGGGCTCCGGCCGACGAGGAGGATGGCGCGGGGAGCGGGGACGAGCTGGAGGTCGGGTCGAAGGGAGCTGCAGGAGGCGCGGGGCACGGGCGCCTGCGGGCGCGGTCGGGGCTCGGTTCGGCCCGGGGCGGGCCTGGCCTGGGCCTCGATATGCTACGGCGGCGGGAGGCGCTGGCTGGGACGCGTAGAGGCGCTTGGTTGGTGGAGGATGGTGGCTGGCGGCGGCGCGGCGAACGGGACGGCGACAAGTGGCGGCGGGGAAGCTGTCCGGTGCGGAAAACGAGGGGGGCGGCGGCGCTGCGTGTAGGAGAAGGTTAGGGGCTAGGTTAGGGTAGGTTTAGGCCATTTCTGGCAGGGGAAGGGGTCTATATATAGCAAGGGGGCTAGGGGTGGGGGTTTGAGACCGTTTCGGAGCCGTTCGATCTCGATCGGACGGTCCGGAGCGGAGGGGGGCTAGGTAGGTGGGCTATTGGGCTGTGAAGAGGAGTTGGGCTGAGACTTGAGGGAAAGGGTGCAGCCCGACATGGGTTTTCGGAGACCGAAAATGTCCGACAATTGACCGGCAACCGTGCCGCTATATGTTTAACGGTTGGGCTATCAAACGGGATGAAACTTGGCAAGCGGTTTACTGACAACATAACAACATCGCACGCCAACTTTCATCCTATTCCGAAAACATTTTTATGCTACTTATAAAATACTATTTCGGAGGTGCCGCGGGTGCGTGCGAGTGTGATAAGGCTCAGAACGGACAACGGAGAGAACCGCAGAAACCCGAACGGATGCAAGTTTTGAAAAACATGCAGATGATGACATGGCAAAATGCAACACGCAAGCAGATGACATGGCAATAATGGCGAATAATTGGAAGACACCTGGCGCATCGGTCTCGGGGCATTACAACTTTTGTCAGGATAAGATGTACTACTTGTTCCCTTTCAAATACGGCCGTTGTGGGATCCCTTCCCGCCAATATTTGGGAGGAGGACCAAGGCCATTATAAATAGGACTAGCCACAACCATATAAAGGGACAAGTCGAACTAGCTCACACCACACCGGCTCAAGAACACCTCACCTCCTGAGGCCAGTTCATCCATTGTACTAGTTCATCCTCAGCCCTCCGAGGCAATCCACCAAAACGTTGGACTAGGGTATTACACCGCAAGGTGGCCCGAACTAGGATAAACTGTTGTGTCTCTCTATCTCTTTGGACTTGACACGCTAGGCTTAGGAGGATTGCGAGTAGGCAGGCTAGGTACGTTGAGATCTCCGCACGCACCCTAGAGTTCGAACCTATCAAGGGTTTGCGGATCCCTTAATCCGACAGCTAAGCAATAAATGGGCATAATGTATATTGCCTGGGTGATCAAAGGTATTAGGTTCCTACCTCAAGTACTACAAGCAAAACACATGTTCCCAATCCTACTCATGCAAATATTTGAGGGCAAAACTAATGCAAAGTAAAAACTGGTATAGAAGAGTATGATCAAAGTGACTTGCCTTCTTGACGACCGGAAAACTCTAGAGATTCGTAGTAACAAGCTTCGCACTTTGGAAAATCTAGCATAGACAAACAGTAGCATACATAAGCAATCAATCAAACGAAACAAAGAGAAAACAAGAAAAGATCCAAATAAACTCAAAACAAGAAAAAACTAAACTAAACAGAAAACGAATTCTAACAACATTATTTTCATGTGGGTTAGATCTTAACAGTAGGTATATGTGATTAGCTACAATTTGCAAAAAGAATCAACTCAAACGGAGCTACAAAACTCAAAATACAAACGAAACAAGATCGAATACTAATCTGAACTAAACTCAAATTTTAATTTGTCAAAATCATCTTCAAGTTGGTTTACTAGAAAGAGGGAATCGTTACGAAGATTTAGGCGTTGGTTTGATAAAAGAGCTAAAAGTTATGCCAGTTTAAAGACCAGGGGCTAAATCGCGATAAAAGTATTCGCGGATAGGTCCCTATGCAAAAATAAACAAAAAAAAGAAAAATCTATTGGACGAACGTCCGCTAACAGAGACTAACGAACGAACTCGTCCGTTAATAGATTCTAACGGGTGAACGCTCACTAAAAACCGATCTAATAAAAATAAACCGGCCGATCTAACTAAACAGAACTAATAAAAATAAACCGAAAATAAACCCACGAGCCGGGCGGTTTTATACCAGTCTTCGGTCAGCGGCGTCGGTCAACAGCGAGGCGGCGGCGGGGCTTGGCGACGACGGCGGCGCCGCGCAATCGGCAGCAGCAGTAGTGGCAGCGGCGGCGAGGGCAGTGGGCGGCGGCGGCGCTAGATGCGGGAGGCGGCGGCTGCGGAGCTCGAGACGGTGGCGGCTGGTTGCGAAAATGAGGCGGCGGGGTCAACTTATAAAGGCCATGGGGTCGGGGTCCCGACTTGGGCAGGGGGTCGCGGCGGCCGGGGCGGCTCGGACTCCCTGCCAGAGTCCGGCGTAGGCACGGGGACGATGGCGGTTGGCGGCTTGGCTTGGCCTGGCTCAGCTAGGCCGGCCCAGTCGGCGCCCACACTTTTTTTAAAACAGTGCCATGAGGAAAAATCCTAATAAAATAAAATAAAAATCCTAAAAATTCAAGAAACAATTTTCACCATCCCTACCTAATATTTGGGGTAAAATGAATATTTTTCTAGACTAAATGAAAATTTAAAAAATGCACGTTTTTCTTTAATTCAACTGAATAAATTGCAAATAAAATTCAAATAACATAATTTGACCTCCAAATTTCTTTTCCAACATTTCTCCTTTGTTTTGAAGAAGTCATTTTGTCTTCTCTCATTATTTTTATTGTTTTTAAAATTATTGGAAAGGATTTGTTGAAATCATATTGATCCACTTTTCAAATTTGAATAAATTCAAAAATTAAAATTTGTGAAACCCCCAGCTCTCTCCTTGGGTCCTTGAGTTGCTTAAGATTTCTTGGATCTCAACCAAATAAAAACCAAAATGCAATAAAATATGAAATGCATATGAGTGATCTATGTATAACATCCAAATTAAAAATTGGGATGTTACAAACCTACCCCCTTTAAGATGAATCTCACCCTCGAGATTCGGGTTGGTCAGCAAAAAGGTGTGGGTGGTCCTTGCCCAGATCTTCTTCTCGCTCCCAGGTGGCTTCCTCCTCGGTATGGTGGCTCCACTGAACTTTGCAAAACTTGATGACTTTGCTACGAGTAACTCGACTGGAAAACTCAAGAATCTTGACTGGCTTCTCTTCATAGGTCAGATCACTATCCAACTGAGTCGCTTCGAGTGGCACTGTATCTCTCAAAGAATGTCGGCCATCTCTGCGTGGCACTTATTCAACTGGGAAACGTGAAACACATCATGAACTCCTAACAATCCTTCGAGCAATTCAAACTTGTAGGCAACTTCTCCCATGTGTTCCAAAACTCTGTATGGTCCTACAAATTAGGTTCTAGCTTTCCCTCGACTCCAAAACACTTAAATCCTTGAAGTGGGGATACACGAAGATATGCTCTGTCTCCGACTTTGCAGGCTACCTCCTTGCGTTTGGTATCTGCATAACTCTTCTGCCTGGACTGGGCTATCTTGAGTCTGTCCCGAATCAACTTAACCTTCTCCTCAGAATCTCTGATTAAGTCTGGTCTGAACAACTGTCTGTCTCCAACTCCATCCCATGATAATGGTGTCCTGCACCTCCTTCCCTATAAGGCTTCGAAAGGGGCCACTTCAAACTGGCTTGATAACTCTTGTTACAGGAGAACTCTTCATAGGG
Organism: Triticum timopheevii; assembly: GCA_963921465.1. NCBI lineage: Eukaryota > Viridiplantae > Streptophyta > Magnoliopsida > Poales > Poaceae > Triticum > Triticum timopheevii. Next base: position 379,765,077 of record OY997274.1, read on the forward strand.
CAAATTATCATCCCAACTAGATCCATAATCTAGCGCACAAGCTCTCAACATGTCCTCCAGAATCTGATTGACTCTCTCAATCTGTCCATCTGTCTGTGGATGAAAGGCACTACTGAACTCTAGCCTCGTACCCAAAGATTCATGCAACTTATTCCAAAACTTTGAAGTAAACTATGTTCCTCTATCTGATACGATGATCCTCGGAACTCCATGGAGACACACGATCCTGGTCATGTATATCTTCTCCGACTTAGCACTCGTATAAGTTGTCTTCACAGGGATGAAACGGGCTACCTTCATCAAACAATCGACTACAACCCAGATAGAGTCATAACCTGAACGGGTCCTGGGTAATCCAATGATAAAATCCATGCCCAATTTATCCCACTTCCATTCGAGTATCGACAAAAGCTGAAGTAACCCTGTTGGTTTCTGATGCTCTGCCTTAACTCTCTGACATACATCGCATACTGCTACATACTCTGCAATATCGTTCTTCATTCCTGTCCACCAGAAAATTTCCTTCAAATCTAGATACATATTTTTGTTGCCTGGGTGAATCGAAAACGGCGAATCATGAGCCTCCTGAAGAATCAACGTCCTGATCTCAGGGTCAGTAGGCACATAGATACGATCCTCAAACCGTAAGGTGTTGTGCTCATCTTCAAGAAAACCTTTAGCATTTCCTTTACTCATCCTTTCCTTTATCTCTGCAATCTCCTTGTCCGTCTTTTGGGCTTCTCCGATCTTTCCCAAAAAAGTGGACTAAATTTCTAATGATGCAACATAACCTCTTGGAACTATCTCCGAGTGTAGCTCTCGGAGATCATCGGCTAACTCCTGAGGTAATCCTCGGTTATGAGTGTGTTAACATAACTCTTGTGGCTCAACGCATCTGCTACGACATTGGCCTTTCCTGGATGATAATGCAATCTCATGTCATAATCCTTTATGAGCTTCAACCATCTCCTTTGCCCGAGGTTCAACTCTTTCTACGTGAAGATGTACTTCAAACTCTTATGATCCGTGTAAACATCACAACGGCTTCCGATAAGAAAATGTCTTCATGTCTTGAGCGCTTTCCGATAAGAAAATGTCTTCATGTCTTGAGCGCATGCACTACGGCTGCTAACTCCAAATCATGTGTAGCATAATTCAACTCATGAGTTCGAAGCTGTCATGAGGCATATGAAACAACTCTTCTGTCCTGCATAAGCACACCTCCAAGTCCTCGACGTGAAGCGTCGCAATATACTTGGAAATCCTTGTGTATGTCTGGGAGGATCAGTACTGTGGCTGCAACCAAACGCTTCTTCAATTCCTGAAAACTGGCCTCACAATCCTCAGTCCATTTAAACTTGGTGTCCTTCTTCAATAACTTCGTCATTAGCTTCGTTATTTTGGAAAAATTCTCAATGAACCTCCGGTAATAACCTGCGAGTCCAAGAAAACTTTTGATCTCTCCCACTGAGGTGTGTGCCAACCATTTAGTGACAGAACAACCTTGGTAGGGTCTACTACTATTCCTTCTCCGGATATAACATGTCCGAGAAATCCAACTTCCTTCAACCAAAACTCACATTTGCTGAACTAGGCATACAACTGGTGTTCCCTGAGCTTCTCAAGAACCAAGCGCAAATGTTCCTTATGCTCTTCTTCATTCTTCGAGTAGACCAATATATCATCAATGAACACCACGAAGAACTTGTCCAAAAACTCCATGAACACCTTGTTCATCATGCTCATAAAATAAGTAGGGGTATTAGTCAAACCAAATGACATAACTGTATACTTATATAGCCCATACCTCGTGGTAAAAGTTGTCTTTGGTATATCCTGCTCTCGGAACTTCAACTTGTGATAACCTGATTGAGGGTCAATCTTGGAGAAAACCTTAGCTCCCTGTAGCTGGTCAAACAAATCATTGATCATCGACAAAGGGTATTTGCTCTTGATCGTCACCTCATTCAGCGCACGATAATCAACAACCATCCTCAAAGATCCATCCTTCTTCTCAACTAGAAGCGCTGGGGCTCCCTAAGGCGATGAACTTGGTCGAATATAACCTTTCTCCAATAACTCCTTAATCTGCTTCTTAATTTCCTCCAGATCATTTGCGGGCATCCGATATGGTCTCTTGGATATTGGTCCGGTGCCTGGCAATAACTCAATCAAAAACTCAATGTCTTGGTCTGGTGGCATGCCTGGTAACTCCTCCAGAAATACATCGGGGTAATGCTTCACCACTGGTACTTCCTCCTGAACAACTCCCGATAGGGAATTTACCTGAGTCCTCCTTGGCGCATGCCTAGACACATACTTGATCCTCTTTCCTTCTGGGGTGGTGAGTAGAATTGATTTACTGGCGCAATCGATGTTTCCTTCAAACTTGGATATCCAATCCATGCCTAGGATCACGTCCAATCCTTGTGACTCCAGGACAATAAGGTCGGTGGGGAAAACATGTCTACCTATGGTTATTGGCAACTGATAACATCCCCTACTAGCGATATACTCTGCTCCTGGGGAACTTACTAACATAGGTGACTTAAGGGCTACTGTTGGCAACTTATACTTATCCATAAATCCCATTGATATGAATGAATGAGATGCACCAGTATCAAAAAGAACAGGTGTTGTAAATGCATTAATCAAAAACTTACCGACAACTGCATCGGGCTGCTCCTCAAACTCCTCCACACTGACGTGGTTCACCTGACCTCTGGTGAAGGGGTTGGGCTTCTTTCCAGCACTTCCATCGCCATTTCCATTCTTTGCTTCAGAACATTCAGTGGTGTAGTGTCTGGTCTTCCCGCACTTGAAGCAAGTAATGTGACTCAGATCCTTCTTGGCGGGTATCGCTGGGTTGGAATGATTCTGGTTGTTGCTTCTTCCATTCCCATTGCCATTCTTAGGGCCACTTTGGTTGTGTGAACTTCCTCCATTGTGCGTATGTCCTCCATGGTTATGACCTCCATGGTTATGAGTATGTCCTCCCGAGTACGGGGAATAGCGGGGCTCCTGCTGAGCTCCAGAAGTATACCTCCCCTGTCCATACTTCCTCTTACGATTGTCATATGTTGTTGATTGCCTTCTATGATGAGGGCCCTGTCTACTAGCTCCTGGTAGTTGTTGAAGGTTGCCACCATCAACTGCATGCTTATCTCATCATTGAGTCCCTCAAGAAACTTCTCCTGTTTTGCGGCATCTGTGGCCACATCATCTTGGGCATAGCATGCTAACTTGCTGAACTCATCCACATACTATCCCACTGTACGACTCCCCTGGCGTAAGTTGCGGAACTCATGCTTCTTCAAAACTCATGGTTCCAGCTGACACATGTGCTATGCAGAAGGCCTGCTGAAACCGATCCCATCTAACTGTAGCAATGGGATAAGTGGTGGTGAAATTCTCCCACCAAGATGTTGCAGGTCCATCAAGCTGATATGCGGCAAAGCGCACTCTCTTCACATCTGTGCATCCGGTAGTGGTCGACTCTCTTCCAATCTTGTGGAGCCAATCATCTACAGCTATCGGCTCGGTGCTGCTAGAGAACACCGGCGGATTCAATCTCAGAATGCGGGCTAGGTTGTCAACAGGGGGTGGTGGCGGTGGGTTGTTGTTGTTGTTGCCTTGGTTTTGATTCTTATTCTGAACTAACATTTGCATCAAGGCATTCTGCTGCTGGATCAACTGGGTGAGCTCCGGTGGGAACAAGACTCCGGTGTCACGTCTCGGAGGCATCTGATGGGTTAGAGGGGTGAGAAAACAGAATAGAATGAGGCCTAAGAGAAATTTCACTACCCATATGCATATGAGGCAAATACAATCAATTCGCTTCATTCAATATCAAACAAGGTTCACACAAATGATCTAAACTACGATTACAAATCGATCGATGCTAACTACTTGGAAGAATACTACTAGTAACATGGTGGTCGTCTAGAAATTTTGATCGGTGGAAGACTCCATAATATCTACGCCAGCTTCGTCTACGTAGTCATCATCACTGTCATCATTTGCATCACTGTCCGTGTCGGTGTCGTCCAAGATGATGTAGTCCTCCGAACGAATCTCCACTTCAGGTTCTCGCCTCTGGTTCTCCACGGGTATTCCTAGCTTCTTCTTCAGGTCTTCATGCTTCTCCAGTAGTACAACAATTTCTTCTTCATATCCATCACGTGTTGACTTGAGTTCCTCTTGTAGCTCGATATTCCTGTTCATCAGCTTCTTGGTCTTCATGATAGAGCACATCTGGTTCTCATATCGTCAAATGTGCTGATCCATCTCCTGAATGTAAGTTGCAATTGATCCATCCTTCCTGGTGCGAATCATCTCCCATTCCTCGTTTTGGCATCCACATATCTGATAGACGGTGTAAGCTCCTTGTGGTACACCTCACATATGCGTCCAAAAGTGATGTGGGCTGCCATGCTCTTTCCCAAGTTCCAACTTGGTGCATCCAAGGTAAAATCAATGGGCCCCGTTGTTGGCGCAAACGTCCTCCCAGGTACACAAACTTTGATCCTCCAGCGCTCCTCTTCCGGTAAAGTTGCAGAGAAAGTTCCAGTGAAGCTTGGTAGTCCGATGTTCAGGTACTTAGTGACTTCCTTCAAGTGTTGTCCGAAAGGGGTGTCGTCATCCGGCTGAGTGAAATTATTCATGGGGTCCGCCATCTATAGAGTAGATATAGAGGAGAATTAGAAATGAGCAAAGAAGAGTAATCATGTGGCTTGTCCTAGTGGTCGCGTCCTATAGTCAGTGTGTGCTCTGATACCATCTTGTAGCGACCATGATCCCAATGAACCAAAGTCTCTGTGCCTAAGTGTCATCCCTGGATCAATAATGCTGACACACACAGTACTCGAGGACTATAGCAAAGTTCAATCACACACTTATTATATCGAGGTCCTCATAAAGAGTATCTGATACATAAATAAAATGGTTGAAGGCCATCTAAACTAAATAACTATGGTATCTTCGAAGGTAAATGAGTCCATCAACTCTAACGGCATAGCTGAGTGCATGACAACGACCTATCGCACCTTATTCGTCTTTTGAGAAGTCTGCAACATGAGACGTTGCAGCCTGTAGGTCAGCACATTGAATATGCTGGCAGAGTTACACTGTAAAGCAATGAATGCAAGAAACTATATCTACATGCATATTTGGCTGGTCGAGGCTCTAAGTTTAATGTTTTGCATAAAGCTAATTTTCCCTACAACAAAGGAATAAATTTTTATTTAGTACAAAGTTATTCCAATATTTGAGAAGGTTCCTCCAACTCAAATCCCAACAATTAACCAAGCATCATCATTAACCCAATTCATTAATTAAAGAGTGATGAGATCAACAAATAATATCCACTTCTAGATACTCAAGATGTCCATAACCAGGGACACGACTAACCATGATTAGTTTATACACTCTGCAGAGGTTGCACACTTTTCCCCACAAGACTCGACCGCATCCATGATCGGAAGATCGAGACATAGTCTTTCTGAAGCATTAATTCTCTACTCTGGGTAGACCGGTACACCTACTTTCCCCTACATCTGCTAGTCCACCTCTTCAAGAGCTCATGCAACTTACTCAACTATGCTAGAGCCCATAATGGCTTGTGGCTGCACACAGAAGTTTCTAGGCATGAAATATCATATGATCCCTTTGAGCCTGGGTGGCGAACGAGGAAAAATCACACGGGTACTCCGGGATTTCTCAAACGGGCTAGCACTGGTTTCTCCAGGTGCCCCAACCAATCCACCCAAATGTGTATTAAAGTTGCCACCTTAATGTTATCCAAAATTAATATCTCTCACAACTTCCATGTGTATCACGACCCAATCCCCGTCTACGAGCATGGCTAAGCAATAAATGAGCATAACGTATATTACCGGGGTGATCAAAGGTATTAGGTTCCTACCTCAAGTACTACAACCAAACCACATGTTCCCAATGCTACCCATGCAAATATTTGAGGGCAAAACTAATGCAAAGTAAAAACTGGGTATAGAAGAGTATGATCAAAGAGTAAGTTGCCGTGCTGACGATCGGAAAACTCTAGAGATTCTTAGTAACAAGCTTCGCACTCTGGAAAATCTAGCGTAGACAAACGGTAGCATACATAAGCAATCAATCAAACGAAAGAAAGAGAAAACGAGAGAAGATCCAAATAAAACTCGAAACAAGCAAAAGCTAAAAGTAGGTATATGTGATTAGCTACGATTTGCAAAAAAAATAAACTCAAATGGAGCTACGAAACTCAAAATACAAACGAAACAAGATCAAATAATAATATTAACTAAACTTAAATTATAAATTGTCAAAATCATGTTCCAGTTGGTTAACTGGAAAGAGGGGATTGTTACGAAGATTTAGGCATTGGTTTCATCTAATTTGGATAAACGAGCTAAAAGTTATGCTAGTTTAAAGATCAGGGGCTAAATCACGATAAAAGTATTCGCGGATAGGTCCCTGAGCGAAAATAAACAGAAAAAGAAAAATCTATCGGACGAACGTCCGTTAACAGAGACTAGCGAACGAACACGTTTTAAAGGATTCTAATGGGTGAACGCTCCCTAATTAAGCGATCTAATAAAAATAAACCGGTCGATCTAACTGAAGCGAACTAATAAAAATAAACCGAAAATAAACCAGCAAATCAGGCGGTTTTATACCGGTCTTCGGTCGGCGGCGTCGATCAATGGTGAGGCGGCGCGGCTTCGGTGAGGCGCGGCGGCGGCGGGACTTGGTGACGGCGGCGGCGACTAACGCGGGCGGCGGCGCGACACAAGCGTCGGCGGCAACAGCAGCGGCGAACGGTGGCGAGGGCAGTTGATGAGGACATGACTACCATGGATACGACCAAAAAATATTGCATACATGTGTATTTGTGAGGTGATTTCTAATGCAAACTATGCAATAATTTATTTGTGTCATCCAGGACAAAAATACTTCACAAACTTTTATGTCATTTCCAATTGCCGGTGTATGGTACATTTGTACAATCCACATATGAAGATAAGGGGAAAAGAGATGTTTAAGTGCTGTTCAAGAAGTCCTCTCACGTTACTTTTGGGCCAAGAGAAGATAAGAGTCGAAGTCTCTCACGTTCTGGATTCAAATTCGGACTGCATAGACACACCTGATTCATAACGCCAAGAACTCTTTCATACGGACTCTAAATTGAGTGATTCTTTTTTTGTTGGAAAGTAGATTTCGTGCTCTTTCCAACCCAATTGGAATCACCTTAAAATCCGTCAGGAGTGTTGAGTTATCGATGAAACAATCTGACTCTGCAGCAGAATCCGAGTCAAACTACAAGTCCAAAGGTGTTGCATCACCTCCACTTGGGCCCATGAGCCTTGTATGACCTAGGGTTAGTTTTAGGCTGCCTTGGGACGTCCTCCCACGTCCTTGGCCGCCACCCCTTGCTCCTATATAAGTAGATCCATCTAGTAGCTTTTTCCTTGGGATTTGTTTAGTTAAAAGTTAGCCATTGCAACTTCGTGTACTTCGTTTGTGTCCAACGACCAGACCAAGACCTCTTTCGGATCCCCGCCATTATCAATATTTCATCCATATTCGCAATATTCAGATTGCTTTATCATATTCTTGCTTGTTCTTCGATTACTTGCAGGAATAGACCTTCGTGGTCAGGCTGATCGTGCTTCCGGCATCGTCAGTAACCTCAGGAGATTGGTTTAGCGATTGCTAAGGCGCAACGTCGTGCACGTTTGTAGTCGGATCATCATCGTCTTCACCAAATCGATAGTTATCATCTCATCGAAAGATCGGGACCCTCGCCTCTATCAGCAGTGGGCGGCAGCGGCTAGATGCGGGCGGCGGCGGCGGCGACTGGTGGTGAAAACGGGGCGGCGGGGTCGGCTTATAAAGGCCCCATGGTCGGGGTCCCGACTTGGGCAGGGGGTCGCAGCGGCGGGGGCGGCTCAGACTCCCTGCCGGAGTCTGGCGCGGGCACGGGGACGATGGCGGTTGGCGGCTGGGCCGGCCCAGTCAGCGCGCGCACTTTTTTTTAAACAGTGCCGCGAGGAAAAATCCTAATAAAATAAAATAAAAATTCCAGAAACAATTTTCACCATCCTACCTAACATTTGGGACAAAGTGAACATTTTTCTCGACTAAATGAAATTTTTAAAAATGCATGTTTTTCTCTAATTCAACCGAATAAAATTCAAATAAAATAATTTGACCTCCAAATTTTTTTCCCAACATTTCTCCTCTGTTTTGAAGAAGTCATTTTATCTTCTCTCATTATTTTTATTGTTTTAAAATTATTGGAAGGAATTTGTTAAAGATTTCTTGGATCTCAACCAAATAAATTCAAAAATGAAAATTTGTGAAACCCCCAACTCTCTCCTTGGGTCGTTGAATTGCTTAAGATTTCTTGGATCTCAACCAAATAAAAACCAAAATGCAATAAAATATGAAACACATATGCATGATCTATGTATAACATCCAAATTGATAATTGAGATGTTACATTAGCTAGGAGAACGTATCATGTACATGTAATTTTTATTTATTTCCAATACTTCATGCTTAACTCGGAAACAGGAGCTAATTGATTCCATAAAGGGACATGAGAAAAGAAACCTGGTGGACTGGTAGACATGAGACGGCTTGCATGCCACAACATGACAGTAACCTGGTGGACTTGTGGACATCTCTGGACCCACAAAGGGGCATGAGAAAAGAAACATGGACATTCATCGCTTTGGTAGCATGGACACTCTGGAGGCGCAGGAACGACATTGTTTTCAATGGTGCGGCACCATCGGCGGACATGGTGCTGAAAAAAATTGACACAGAGGGACAAAACTGGTGGGCAACGGCTCTGTTGAGGAAAGATAACGCCTTACCGATGAGGGTGGATAGGTTGGCTAGTGGCGAGTAGAACCTATAGGATTCGTGGGGTGGCTCCTTAGCCGTGGTTGAGTTGTAAAAATCTTTGTCGTCCAGGCACTTTCTATCTATAATCTTGATACGTTATTCCGGACGCATCCTTGAAAAAGAGCTAATTGATTCTACTTGATATGAAAGGTCGGATTATTTCCAGCATCATTGCCTACCACCGTGCATGCACACCATCTACAAGCATGCACGCATTTGTTGCAACAAGCCGTCTTGCGCACAATACACAGCTTTTTCTATTTTTGTTATGGATGCAGCTACCAGCTGGCAAGGCATCAGGTGTGGCAGTACTATAATAAGTCCACGACGGGTGAAAACACATCAATTTATTTTTTGTATACGAGTCTTACTCTTTTTTGTGTGTGATGAATGTGAGTCTTGATCTTAGCTTGGTCGATTTGTTTGTTTCTTCAAAGGCAGGGAATCCATGTTTTGTTAGCGAAGGAAGTACATTTTCCTCTTTGTTAATCATGAGTTTCAGGTTATTCCAAGTTAATTTAGTACATGGAATGTGTGCTCTATATAAAAGGTCCACACGGTCTTGTATTAAATAGACACAATGGGTTTTTGGTACTTGTAAAAGAACTGCTCAATCTATTTCTAAAACCATTGCGTTATATAGCATGTTGAGTTTAGTTGATATTACGGAGATGTCATCACTGGCAGCACTGACAGCAAGAATGACGGCCAGCTCACGAAGTAAAGAAGAAGAAGAAGAAGAACAGTGATTTATCGGTTAAAAAAGTTTATAGTATTTATGTCCTATAAAAAAATGTTACATATATCATTAGAATTTATATGATCCCGTTACAACGCACGGGCAATTATCTAGTCTATCAAAAACATATTGCAGGAGGCAAAATTTTGGACTATTCTCTGTCGGGTCTACATGATTGACGTGATCCCTGACGGAAGCACCGCATCAGTCACCCATCTCCGGCGTCATTGGATCTTTTCGAGATGCAAGCATAGGCGCACAGAGACAAACATTTGTCCGCCGCAGGGCAGGGTTCAGCCACGCTAGCTGTCGTTTTTATCCTCCGAAATGAAAATGAATAAAAAAACAGGCTGTCCCTTTGGAGCAAACCTTGTACTCTCCGGCGATGAACCAGCTGGTAGTTTCCAAAGTAAATAAGCAATGAGCAGAGCTGAATGAGAGGTTATGTCAGGATGTCTCCAGGTATAAAAAGGAGAGTGTGTACGTACACCAGAAACCAGACACGCATCTCACTTCAGTTCTGCTCTGGTATCGCGCGTGCGCGCTTCTTTCTCCCCAGCGAGACGTACATCCACCAACGCAGCATACATAGCCGTGTAGCCTGTGACGACGGCATCGGTATGAATCGGCCAATTATCTTGCTCACTTGGCACATATAGTATATCGGACCAAACTGATCGTAGGCCCAGCAGCTTCCATCTTCCTTCCTGCGCAAGAAGACGTCCACCACCGCTGCCGCGATTTAAGCTGGACGCAGTTGGAAGTGGAACCCCATAAGCGCCCAGCCATCGGTCAGCTCACACCACCCTAGCTCTCCGGCGAACGACCGATAAGTACCCGTCGGGATGGGCGAGGCAAGCTCCGACGCCGCCGCCAAGGCTGCGGCCGTGCGGGCTGTCGCAGTCTCCCGGGTCGCGCCCTCGGTGCTGGGGGAGGTGCAGCGCGTGGAACTTTCCTTCTTCGATTCGCCGTGGGTCGTGCTGCCGCCGATCCAGCGGGTGTTCCTGTACGAGCTTGGGGATGCCGACGGCTTCCCGGCGGTGGTGGAGCGGCTCAAGCGCGCTCTCGCGGACACCCTGGCCCACTACCTGCCCCTGGCGGGGATGCTCGAGTACGCGGTGGAGACCGGGGACGCCTTCGTGGACTGCACTCACGCCGGGGTCGCCTTTCTGGAGGCCGAGGGCGATATGGACGTGCAGCGTCTAGCCGGCGACGAGGCGCACGACATCCTGGCATTCCTGAGCCTGGTGCCGGAGCTGGATGCCCGGGTGCTCCCGGCGCCCGTGCTGTCAGTGCAGGCCACTCGTCTAAGCGGCGGCCTGGCGGTGGGCCTGTCCGTGCACCACGTAGTCGCGGACGGACGCGCCGTTTGGCGATTCATGGAGGCCTGGTCTTCCGCTTCCCGCGAGGGCTCCCCGGTCACCAAGGTCCTCGGCCCGCCGCACTACGGCCGGGAGGTCATCCAGCACCCCAACGGCGACGAGCTCGCCCGCGACATGCTAAAGACCGTCGCGCCCAATCTCCCTGTGGTAAACTCATCTATTTTTTTCTTCTTTTTTTTCCACGTTCGTGAATCTATGTAGGTAGGGCTACTTGTAGCTCCGTGTACGTCGGTAGCTTTGTCAACTTTTGCTTGCTACGTCAACTAAACTGTAGTTGGTTCGTCGGTTGCACCATGCTAACCGTATGCCTGCCACCTCCAAGATAGATGACACACACGGAACAATTTTCAGTTCCATGACCGTGCATAGTCGTGGGCAAGGAAGCAATGTCTGCCATGAATGAGCTTATCCATCGTGTGTATTTACCATTCGCAGGTGAGGGGGCAGTACGATTTCAGCCAGCGGTTCCTGCGGGCGCGCCGGACATTCTACCTCGGCGCCGACGACATCCGGTCGCTCAGGCGGCGGATCGACGACCTCGCCTCGGCCGAGTCTGCTGCCGGTGGCGACGCGCCCAAGCCGAAACCGGTGTCGACGTTCGTGGCGCTGGCGGCACTGAGCTGGACGGCGTTCGTTCGATCCAAGGGGCTCGGCGCAGGGGACGACACGTACCTCATGTTCCTCGCCGACCTGCGCTCCCGCCTCGACCCGCCAGTCAGCGAGGCTTACCTGGGCAACTGCGTGCGCGCGTGCCTGGCGAGCTGCGCCGACGCGGCGGACCTCCTCGGCCAGTCCGGTATCCTCCGCGCGGCGCGGGCCGTGCAGGCGGCGGTGGCGGAGATGGAGGCGGCACCGCTGTCCGGGACGGACAAGGGGTGGATGCAGATGCTGATGCGGCTGCCGTTTCAGCGGATGACCAACGTGGCGGCGAGCCCTCGGTTCCGGGCCTACGAGGCGGCCGACTTCGGGTTCGGGAAGCCCGCGCGCGTGGAGCTTGTGTCCATGAACCACGACGGCGAGATGGTGCTAGTCGGCGGCCGGCGCGACGGCGAGGTGCAAGCCTCCGTGTCCATCGACCCGGCGCACATGGACGCATTCAAGGCCTGCATGCTCGGCTAGACAAACTCAAAAAATTAGCTAGTAGCCACGTCCGTACGCCGTCGAACTTGCATAGATCCAATAAATACAACAAGTAGCATGAGTCATGCACCAATTCTGTTTCCATTCCTGTAATGATCGATCGTTTATCGTCGTTTCGACTATTTGGGTTCTAGTTCACCGGATGAATTGTCACAAGAAAGTAACCCAATCATTTCCTTGATCTGCATCTGCAATTGTATGAGTAGAGCTGATCTCGGCTTCTAATTTTAGCATGCTGGTTTACTAGTCCTCTCTAATTTTGGGTCATATTTAGGAGAGGATGCACCAATTCTGTTTCCATTCCTGTAATGATCCGTCGTTTTTTCTTTCCTTTTGCGGGTCATGATCCATCGTTTGTCCTCGTTTCGGCTATTCCGATTCTGTGAGAAGAAAGTGTTGGAAGCGGTCTCCTACGGCACGATCAGTTTAGCTAGTGCATAGGAGTTGTTACCGCACGTATAGCTGAGGTAGTTGGCTAGGCCGGCACTTGTGCAAACCCTGTCCATGTATATTACTAGAAGCGTACACGCGCCTTGCCACGTCGTTCTACTTTTCTATCGTTTATTTGTTTGTTACTGGTGTGTTAGCAGCACTGCAAAAAACATATTCAAAGTAGTGGTTGGCGTCACTCATGGCCCGGACCTGCATAGTTAAACCATGTAGTACTGAATGGACATGATAATATTCATCTGCAAAACAAATTCAAAAACTATGATATGCATAACTGAGGCTTCTGATTATAGTATAATCCACAACAATCATACAGCTTTATGATTTGACCAACCGATATTTCATAACTTACCTTGGTCAGATACAAATAATACAAAACACCAACAATAATGGTCTGCAATAACAATAAAAGGGTAGTGGGAGTGAGAAATTTTGGAAGTTACAACATTGCACCAAAGTATATGGCTTCTGATTTTCAATATTGATCATTCAGATGCGTAGTCAGAATCAAAATAGAAAGAACATATTTCAAATAAAAGCAATGCTTCACACAGACTAACGATAGGAAAGGGAATGAAGCATGTTTATAGAGGCTTCTAAGAGGAAGAGACGGAAATGGGAGGATCAAGAGATAATAGTACAAGTGATTCAGCTTTCATTTGGATGCAACATTATCGATGCACTAATAAGGCCTGATCAGCTGTGTACATAAGCGACTCGGTGACAATTTAACCAAATTATCTTCATAGAATAACCTAGTTATGATCTTGTTTTATTATTTTAGTGCCAATTAAGTTCAAGTATAGATTGTGCTCCTTAGGCATGGAAACATATGCTAATTAATACTCTCATTGTTCTAAAATATAGTGCATATTTTGTTTTGCAAAGTCAAGCCTATCAATGTTTGACCAAATTAAAAAAAAATCAACATCCACATGTACTTTTATAGTCAAGCCTACCCTTGATCACTTTGGATCCATCCACTTGAAACTAATCAGCGGTTCTTTCGCCCAATGATATAATAACTCATCATCATCATCATCATCATCATCATCATCATCATCATCATCATCATCATATCTTTAACAACTTATGATCATAATACATCATTGTCATATAACAACTCATCATCATCATTTTCGTCCATGAGACATCATATAACAACTTGGTCACTAGTTATAATAACAACTCCTCATCATAGTACTCATAATAGCAACTCCTCCTCATCATCATCATCAACTCTAATACATTGTAGCACATAATAAAACTTCTCATCATCATCATAGTCATATATAAATTTACACTAATTAGTTGTTCTTAATACCTAGGACCTAATCCTCTCTCCTAGGTAAAATACCATAAAACAGATAAACCGGTCCATCTCCATAATGGAGAACGGACATAAACCTATCTCTAACTTGTGGCTTGCGCACATTCATTTTGTCTCCAATTAGTTGCGTGTGCGCATTCATCACTTTGCTCGATTCATTGATTTTGAGCCTTCCATCGTTTGAATAGAACTTGGTCAAACAAGGACATCTTTTGACTTTTAAAAAAACTAATATGCATTGCATTGTGGAACAGAGGCAGCATAAAGCATGCCATGTATAAACTACCTGAGGTTGTTAATCCACAAGCACGAACATGGTACTCAAGTAGTGGAGGCTAAGGCTTTTAGACTGAAACCTTACACTGTGAGATAACCTGCTACTTGTTTAGTCTGGAAGCGAGCGAGATTGAATTTGAATTAGGCTACCAAAGAAAGGATGACAGAGGAAGGGGAAGGACATATCGGAGTTGTATAGCAGACCTTGTGGACCATGGCATGTCGATGAAGACGACCAAGTTCCGAAGATGACAGACGTCCTTGTACAGCACCGTTGCTAGCCATGGCGGCCTACCTTGTCACCTGCTCCTATAGGTCCTGAGCGTCGTTGTTGGGCGTTAATTACCGCATAAAATAATAGGAGAAATATCAGGCAATAGGCGGGGTGTGCGGCGTGGTGGTGGACATGCAAATCCCGTGCAGCCTCGTCGTGAGGAGGAGGCGGTGTAGGCGGGGTGCCCTTGCAACTGTGTGGTGCGGAGGAGGTGGTGATGGACTGGCAGCACCCGTCCAACCATATGACACGGAGGAGCAGGTGATGGGCCGGGCGCCTATGTAACCGTGTGGTGTGGAGGAGATGGTGATGGCTTAGGCATACCGGAATGAGGGAAGGGAGAAATATGGAGACATGGGCGAGCCATGAGGCGTGGTGATGGACTTACGGCGCATGCATCCATGTGACGCAGAGGAGGCGGTGATGGGCCAAGTTGGCGGTAACCGTGCACTGTGCGCTGATACATCACTTTGATAGGCCTGGATATATTAAATTCCCTCATACCAGATGTGCATGAGCGACATGTAACCCTTTTTTCTTGCAAAAAGTTGCCTCTCTGATCCAAAATAAATGTCATGGTTTTAGTTCAAGGATTAAGCGACACGCAAGCCTTCAAGTGTTGGACACACGTAGTTGGATGGTTATCCCAAACAGTAAACAATACCTACTATTGGATGGTTAGTAGGCATTGGTATCCCTAGCTCACCAAAGTTAAAGTCCTAGACTTCTCATTGATGCTCGCACTTTCCTAGGTTTATTCCAGGCTTTTGGGATGTACGTTCGGTGGGAGGAGACGTTCCCATCGACTAAGAAGGCGTCTATTGCGGCTTCGTCAATCTAAAGATGATATAGTGGCATTCATAGAGTGAGTGTATGCTTGTGTATATGAGCGATTTATATTGTACCTTATTGAAAATAATAATACCTACTTGCCTAGTAAGAGATCGTGGTTCTCCTAGGAAAACGAAGTGATTTTTCTAGAAAAAATAAGTGACGTGGTCACTTTACCCTCCCAGCCCCGGAGTGCTCATAGCCCTTCAATTCAAGGGAGCTTAGATATTGTAGTGACTCTACCAGAGGATCAATACAATTCAGTCATTCCTTTGGGGTGGCCGGCAGCCTCACGGGATACGGTGGCCAGGCTGCGCCGGTGAGGCGTGGCAGGGTTGACCAACACATCAGCCCAAGCCATGGAGGCGCTTGGGGCTGTGAAGGTGTCGGTCGTCCGGTGCACACACTGGTGGATGGAAATTCATGGAGCAGATCCGGATGAAAACCTTCTTTCGGTTATTGCTAAAGTTGGCGATAGCAGCGCTTCCTGTGTCGTTTACTTCTTGAAGACATCGCCAAGGAGAAGCTCCGTACTCCCTCCGCTATATCTGGGAGAAACCCTAGATCATACGATCGGATGATGGTGGCGCTCTTGTGTCGTTCCCTCCTTGGGGCGTCATCCTTGGAGGTGTCCATTGGCTCAAGGGACCAGTGGACGATTTCAGTGGTTGAGCATCGCTTCATGTGACACGTCGACGTCGCGGAGTCTCGGTGGCGTGGCATTGCAGGGTCTCGGTGACAGATGTGTGATGATGGACACACGTAGGGAGGAGGCGTAGTCTGGCGCTGTGGGGGTGTCGAAGGCAGGCCTGGCAAGGTCAATGCACTAGTACTTGCTCTGATGATGGATCAGTGGAAGGCAGTGATGGCCTCTGTGAGTGTGCCGGACTTATGTGTGCCCCAGATACGGGCAATGGCTTGGTTGGGGCCTCCGACTTTAGATGTTAGGCTTTAGTGTGAGGTCTGTTTGGTATTCGGCTTGGACTTACGGCACCGCTTTATCAAACGGATAGGAGTAGTGACAGATGTTGTCAAGATGGTGGCTTCAGACTTCCTATTGTATTACTTTGTAAGGTCTTTTCGAATAATTAATAAAATGGATGCATGCATCGCCCAGATGCAAAGGCCGGGGATGATCCTCCTTTTCAAAAAAAAATCTTTTCTTCACCTCTAGTTCTACATGGTATAATTTTCTATAGAACCGTCCTCGGGTTCACGTTTCCACTCCTCCGATGGACATCTGCTCCGACGTTTCCACCGACGGATCCGGTCCCTTCACCGCAGATCTGTTGCCCATTCCTCTCTCTGTCATCCTCAATCTTAACATCCACTCCCAAATCCCCGCCACCCTCAAGCTCTTGCCACCCAACTTCACTCTCTGGTTGACGTTCTTCGATGCCCAGTTCAACCCTATGGCCTTGCCGACCATCGGACGGCTACGTCGAGCCCGACAGCATCTCTCTGACATCACCAGGACCCAACCCGACTAGTGAATCGTGCGTTGGATATACGACACGACATCGGAGGACATCGTCAGCACCATCCGTCTTGACCGCCCCAACACTTACGTCCTCTTCAAGGCGATCCACACTCTCTTCCACGACAACCGGCATCAATAGGGCGTCCAGGCACTCAAGGAGTTTCATGGCTCTTCCAAGGGCACTCCTCTGTCCAGGAGTATTGCACACGACTCAAGACCCTCGTCAACACTCTCATCGATTGCAGGATCCCGAAGTCCGATTGGGCCATCGTCTCCAACAAGATTCGCTAGCTCAGCCGCTAGTTTGACCATGCCGTTTCCAACCTCACGTACGACGAGACGCGTCTGTCGTCCTTCATCCAGGCCTGCTCATATCTTCCGCATGAGGAGAACCGCCTCGCCCATCTCGCAGCTTATTGAAGGAAATATGCCCTAGAGGCAATAATAAAATTGTTATTTTATATTTCCTTATTCATGATAAATGTTTATTATTCATGCTAGAATTGTATTGATCGGGAACCTAAATACATGTGTGAATACATAGACACACACTGTGTCCCTAGTGAGCCTCTACTTGACTAACTCGTTGATCAAAGATGGTTAAGGTTTCCTAACCATGGACATGAGTTGTCATTTGATAACTGGATCACATCATTAGGAGAATGATGTGATGGACAAGACCCATCCGTTAGCTTAGCATATTGATCATTTAGTTTTATTGCTATTACTTTCTTCATGTCAAATACATATTCCTTCTACTATGAGATTATGCAACTCCCGGATACTGGAGGAATGCCTTATGTGCTATCAAACGTCACAATGTAACTGGATGATTATGAAGATGCTCCATAGGTATCTCCAGAGGTGTTTGTTGAGTTGGCATAGATCGAGATTAGGATTTGTCACTTTGAGTATCGGAGAGGTATCTCTAGGCCCTCTCGGTAATACACATCATACGCTTGCCAGAAAACGACTAAGGAGTTAGTCATGAGGTGACGTATTACGGAACGAGTAAAGAGACTTGCCGGTAACGAGATTGAACTAGGTATGAAGATACCGATGATCGAATCTCGGGCATGTAACACCGATAGACAAAGGCAATTACGTATGTTGTCATAACGGTTCGACCAATAAAGATCTTCGTAGAATATGTAGGAGCTAATATGATCATCCAAGTTCCGCTATTGGTTATTGACTGGAGAGGTGTCTCGGTCATGTCTACTTAATTCTCGAACCCGTAGAGTCCGCACGCTTAATGTTCGATGACGATATTGTATTATATGAGTTATGTGATTTGGTGACCGAATGTTGTTTGGATTCCCAGATGAGATCATAGACATGATGAGGAGTCGAGAAATGGTTGAGAGGTGAAGATTGATATATAGGACGATAGCATTAGGATACCAGAAGTGTTCCGTAGGGTACCGGGTACATATCGGGTCACTGGAAGGGGTTCTGGGCAGCCCTGGCAAAAGATATGGGCCTTATGGGCCAAGAGGGGAAACACACCAGCCACAAGGGGCTGGTGCACCCCACATATGGGCCGGCTAGGGATTGAGATGGAAAGGGGAAGGGAGAAAGGCAAGTGTGGATTAGGATTCCCACTTCCTTCCCTCTCCCCCCTCTTTCCTTCTCCCTCTGTGAAATATGGCAGGGGGGCACGGGGCTAGGAAACTCCACGGGGGCGGCGGCCAGCTCTTGGGCGCCTCTTGGCCGCTACCCTTCCCCTCCCACAAGGGGGCGGCGGCCAGCACTTGAAGAGGAAAGGGTGATGCAACAAATTAGAGATAAGTAATTCCCTCAGTTAAGTACCAAGGTATCAATCCAGTAGGAGGTACACGCAAGTCTCCAATGGTCACACCTACGCAAACAAACAAATACTTGCATGCAACGCGATAAAGGGGTTGTCAATCCCTTCACGGTTACTTGCAAGGATGAGATCTGATAGAGATAGGTAGATGTGCAAAAGCAAATAAAAGTAAGTAAATTGCATCAAGGTATTTTGGGGCTTTTGGTTTTATAATCCTGAAAATAATATGATAAAAATAGACCATGGGACCATATTTTTCACCAGAGGCTTCTCTCTTGAAGAAAGTATATGGTGGGTGTTGTGGTTTTGTCACGACATATGTCCTAGTGAAAGGAATTAGGTGTGGAGCCATCGCACCTAGGTTAGCTTGGAGGGGTTGAACGGGACAAAGGACACAAGAGAATTTACCCAGGTTCGTCCCCTCGCAGTGGAGGTAAAAGCCTACTCTTGCTTTTGGTTGTATTGCACGAGTCTTGATTACCAGGGAGCAAATACGCTGGACCTAGCTTTCGATTGGTTGTTTCTTGAGTTAACCCGCCACCGGGTCTCACCTTTATATAGACAGGTTGAGACTAGGGTGGCTTACAGAGTCCTGGCC
The DNA here is from genome assembly GCA_963921465.1 of Triticum timopheevii. NCBI lineage: Eukaryota > Viridiplantae > Streptophyta > Magnoliopsida > Poales > Poaceae > Triticum > Triticum timopheevii. The sequence continues at coordinate 379,784,300 of OY997274.1, forward strand.
GGCTCACACATCGTGACCGGCTCAGTTTGTAACTAATCATTGCCTTACAATACAAGTTATCATACAGCGGCTCATGCCCCTATCTTGGGCCTTATTCAGGCTTGCCTCCATGAGTCGCCATCTTCACGCCTTGGGCTTCCTCGTACTTCTTCATAATGAGTCGTCAATGGTATGACCCGACCCCTCCTGGGTGGGTCACACCTAGGAGTTATATCCCCAGCATTAGGCCCCAGGTTGACTTGAACTTGTTCATGTCAATCTTCATGATCTTAGTTTGAACAAACTCACACTCTCGTGTGTAAGCTCCATTTGCATCTCTCTAACCCGCCATGACGTAATACCATCAATCCTTGGTAACCCGCCATGACGTCATGCACATTGATTTCGCAAAAAACTGAGTATATCTTAACGGATCCTTATCATTAATAGCCTTCCCAAGAATCGAGGCACCCTTATTGTTAACCTAACCATCTCGTCTCCTTGATTTCCGTGCATGCCATCTCATTCTTCCTTATAAATAGGGACAAGTGGCCCCTGTTTTCACTTTTACCCCTGCATCTGCATCTTCATCTTTCTCACAACCCGCTGCGACCCGAGCTCCACCGCCGCCATCTTCAACAACACTCACTCTGGCCGCTACATCAACCTGATCGGACCAGAGAAATGCGGCACACCTCCGCTGTTCATCATTATCAGTAAGCTCTGACTTTGCTTCGTAGTAGATCTGCATTAGGGTTTTCACTGTTCATCAGTGTTCTTCACCGTTCTTCATATTTCCCCTTTAGAATGAGTAGTTTGATCTGGAAACGGCACAGAGATTGCGCGGTACTAGTTTAACACTATTTCTCAACCGTAGTTACTCCCCTTTGTTCGAGTTTTGATCTGAGCTCGCGAGTCCTTCCACTGCCATAGCCTTTAGGTTCAGGAATTACTTTTATTTTCGAGACCGATGTAGATCCAAAATCATAAGTGGAACTTTACAGATCCTGATTATCCAGCACTTAGTAAATTTTTTGCTTCACTCCATATCTGTAGCCATTAGCTCTGCCACAGCGGGTTAAATAATAATCTGTAACATGTCAAGTGCCTGCCGGCCTAACTCTGAATCTTTAAGCCGCCAGTATTTATTTGTGACTAATGCTACCATATGAATTTAATCTGCCCATATCTTCTTCTTAAGCCTTGTGTAGCAAACATGACTAAGACCGTCACATCATGCGATGGGGTTCCTTCAATCGTCACGGAACAAACGCTAGATGATTATGTCAAAACAGGCATCTTGTCAACAAAGAATACCATCCACTGGCGTGTTCCAAATCCGGATGAAGCTAGACCTCAGCCAAAGGGGAATGAGGTTATAGTCTTTGCTGGTCAACCGGGGCTTCTCACCGCCCGGGTCAAAATTCATTCGTTATGTTCTACACTTTTTTCAACTCCATCCCCAAGACATCGGACCCAATTACATTTCAAATATCTGCGATTTCCAAGTCTTCTGTGAAGTGTATCTTCAAGAAGAACCCAACATTGAACTCTTTAGAGAATATTATTACTTGAATGACAGACTGAATTCACAAACGGGCCCAACTTAGAGCTCGGTGGAGTCTTAGTTCAACGATGAAGAGACGCTATTTTTCCTTCTGCTGCCCTTCCAAGTCATCCTAAGGACTGGAATCAAACTTGGTTCTACTGCCAAGACACATCCCGCCTGAAGAAAATCCTCTGTCTGGTTATCGTGACCACCGGCTCAACCCAAGGCACCCTCTTCCAGACCGGCTCACCATTGCTGAAAGGGCTAAATATATGCCTACCTTTTCAAAGGATAGAGCTTTGCTGACCAATGGACTGATCGGCGTCGACCTGGTCCGTTGCTAGGTTACTTGGAGGGTTATGCCTTTGAGCCGCCGGCCCGGCTTGATGTGTGCATATACCGGTGATGTCAAAGTTCCACAGCGCCACTGCCAAATAAGTCTGACTGATAGAGCGATCAACGACATGACCAAGTCCCTTCTTGGGGAAAGCTTGGATAGCTGTAGCAAAGTGGGGTTGAATCCCTTCTACAAACTTAACCTGCCACAAGATGTAAGCTTTCCAACTCATTTACTTTGCTCATTGTTTATATAACTTGCATATCCCTTATCTTCTTGTGACTTATGCAGGCTGAATTTGCCTTCTGGAATAAGAAGTACAAAGAGAAAGAGAAAGCGCCCAATAAACCCAGGGCTAAGACCAAGACCACAAAGAAAAATAATAAGAAATCAACCGCCTTAGAATTACTCACTCTAGAGGATGGGTCGGAGGTAGAGCTTGACTCTCTTGGTTCCCTTTTTATACATCTTATTGACGCTGACTCCTCTCAGGACGACGCAGAAGCCAGCCAGGCGGGTGATGAAGACGTAACTATTATTTCCTCCGACTCAGAGCCTTTGCCCAGACAGGAAATTCGACTAGTGACCCAGAAAGTAAGGTTTTCTAACCCTTTAGCTTACTTGGATCCAAACTTATTTTGAAGCAACAATAGCATGAAAACCGGTGCCGAACTTGGAATAGTGGAGGTGGAGATCTCTCCTCCGGGTTACTCAACACATCAGCTCGTTGCAAGCGCCGAAAAGAGGTGCTTCAGGATTCAATCTCTTTTTATCTGAAGGTGGGTCTTACTCGCCAGCCACTTAATCCTTCCGACTCAAATTATCAGGGTACTTCACATTCCTCTTCTGGCGACCCATCACAAACCGAACTGCCGACTTTCAAGACTGCCCCTGGGTAATAATTATTGACTTCATTGTTTTAACATTTGTAAACATACATACTGACCTCTTCATCTTTTTCTTCTAGTGGGATAGCAAAGCCCAACAAGAAATCAAAGACCAATAAGCCGGATGAAGACCCAAAATTCCATGAGCCAGAAAAACAAGCACCAATATCTGATGCCTATGTGCAAAATCCAGAGGAGATTACGGATAACCCGCCACCAGAAAACCCTGGCACCTCCACAGAACCTATGGATGTTAACCCTTCGGGTGCTAAGCCGCCAAGTCCAATCAAGCCTACTGTGGAGAGTGTTGAAGATGTTTTGGTTACCGGTACTAGCTACACAGAGCCGGAGAATCCTACCATCCTGGCTAAGCACTCTGCTAAGGAAAAGCTAATTGAGAAGTGCAAGGTCAAGTTTAGTATTGCCAACTATTCTCATCTGGGCGTCAGTGAATTGTTCTCTGGCTATCTTAGTCAAGTGCATGCTGGTTGTGACCTTGAGATGGGCATAGTCAAACAGATGAACCAGAAATATGAGGTACAAACTTCTGCTTCCTCTGTTAATATACTTATCCAGCCCCCAAGTCTTAGTTATAGGAAAAAATTGAGTGAGTATGGAAAAGACTTTAATCAGTACTATACCATAGTAAAAACTTCGAGGGATAGCCCCCATGAACTGGCTTGCCTTGAAAAAAGATGACCCGGATCATTTAGATCTTAAAAACTTCATCTCCTAGCCCACAGAAGCCATGTTACCTTTGAAAAAGATGAGCCAGATTTGTCTACAACTTTTAAAAGAACTTCTTCACACATTAGCCCCCAAGTGCCAAGTGATGTTGCTTGCAAAGGGCTTGGGACTTGTCTGTATTGAAGCTTGACATATTTACTTACGATTGCTTAACCTCTTGTGTACAGGAGGCCTCAACTCAAGCTAAATATCAACTAGCCGACTTGAAAACCAGGCTTGAGCATCAAGAGTCTGAGACCCGGAAAGCGGAATCCAAATTTAAATTTAGCTTGGATGAAATTGAAAAACTGAAAACCGGATTTGCCGCAAAGAGAACCGCCTGGGCGAAGAAAAGACAGCTTTTGTGCATAGATCAGAAACCGCCGAAGCTTCTTTGCAAGAGGTCATTGCAGAGCTAAATGGCTTAAAACGCCACATTACGCAGATGATCGCCGCTATCTTTGGTAAGTAATACTGGATATTTTGATCATCTCCAATGCTCAACTTCTTAACCCGCCTGGAGACTTAACTGAATGTTTGTTTAACATGCTCCAGGAGTACCAACCTTGACCAAGATATGCTGCTAAAGCTAAAAGCGGTTTATACGCTGGTGGAGCAATTATACACAAGCGCTCAACACACTATAATTGCCATCTCACACACCAAGCAAGCACCTTCTCTTCTCAGGGATGTTTTGAACAAGCTCTCTGTCCTGCCCGCAAGAATCGAAGACATAAAGTGATCATCTGCTAGAGCTGGCGCTATTACTGCCTTGAGCCATGCGAAGGCGTGGCAGGCAGAACTAGACCCGGCAGAGCTGGCCACTAGCAGCCCAAGTTTTAAAGAAGACGGGTCTCCCTTTGATCAAGAAGACTTTGCTGCTTGCATGAAGGAAATGCGCCCACTGGGAAGTAAGCTCGCCGAAGAAACTGACCTGTCCAGATATCAGGTGGCTTATACAGCGGAAAATTCCAAAGTGAGGGTGCCGGCTTATGACGTTGTGGATCTCATCCCTCCAATGCGTAAGCATACTTTTGCCCCTGAAATAGATACATCCGAACTTATCAATGACGAAGCTGAATTTCAAGCCTTGACTGGCATCAACTGGTCATCTCCTAACTTCCAGACTACGGAAGAAGAGAAAGAAGAACCGGTGCAGGATAACCCGGAAGCTTCAACTCGTCAAGACCAGGACAACTGATCCACAGGGCGGTTCTCAAACTACGTCACGACGCCTCCTCTTAAAAAACTCTTAATCATTTGGGCTTGGAAAGCCATGTAATACGCTAGTGAAAACAATGATCTGTCATGCCATCGTGCATGTTTTAGTTTTTGAAACTCCTGATGATTTTCCATGTGCCATTGATGAGCTTGCAAGGAATATCATATTTGTTGCAAGGTTCCTGCATACATAGTGAACAACAAATGCCCTGGCGATTTATGCCAGAGCGGGTCATAATGTCCGACATAATATATTCTGGAGACTTTAGAGTCTATAACCAGGGCGGGTTGAAAAACCCAAATATTTATTCAAATATGAAGTCATACCTGTAGACCAATATCATAGTGATGTTGTAAGTATGTAAGTCTATAAGCCGGAAGCTTTATAGGTCCAGAATAGTAGCTCGATTTTGTTTTTCTGAAAAAAATCAGTTTTTTATCCTGTAAGTCGGCTCTCATATGACATAAATTCGTTGTTTTAACCTTAACTAGTCCAGGGTCTTATTGGAAAGAGGAACTGTTAAGAGTACAAACGGGCCACATGGCAGAGAGACTGCATCAACATGTGAGTTTATCCTAGCTCTCTGTAAACTGGCTCTCACGTGACAAAGGCCACCGTTTTAACCTTGAGAAGTTCAGGGTCTTATTGAAAAGAGTAACTGTCAAGAGTTCGGCGGGTCACCTAGCGGAGTAGCATCGAGCAAACAGGCAGGTTTAATTCAAATTCGGCTTGGAAACCGGATCAATAGGTTGTGAACAGCTATGCTTGGTGGACAGGAAGCCCCAAATGGCCAATGAGACGGCTTGGAAACAAGATCAAGTGTGTGTGAACAGCTATGCTCGATGAGCAGGAAGCCCCCAGGTGACCAATGAGTCGGCTTGAAAACCGGATCAAGTGGGTGTGAACAGCTATGCTCATTGAGCAGGAAGCCCCCAAGTGACCAATGAGTCGGCTTGAAAAGCGGATCAAGTGGGTGTGAACTGCTATGCTCATTGAGTAGGAAGCCCCTGTCGGTGTTCTGGGAATGGGGGTCCCCAGACTTGCCTGCCTGCGACCTGCTGTCGGTGTCAAAACCGGCGGATCTCGGGTAGGGGGTCCTGAACTGTGCGTCTAAGGCTAATGGTAACAGGAGGCGGGGGACACAATGTTTACCCAGGTTCGGGCCCTCTCGATGGAGGTAATACCCTACTTCCTGCTTGATTGATCTTGATGATATGAGTATTACAAGAGTTGATCTACCACGAGATCGTAGAGGTTAAACCCTAGAATCTAGCCTATGATTGTGATTGTTGTTGTCATACGGACTAAACCCTCTGGTTTATATAGACACCGGACAGGCCTGGGGTTACACAAAGTCGGTTACAGAGAAGGAGATCTACATATACGAATTGCCAAGCTTGCCTTCCACGCAAAGGAGAGTTCCACTCGGACATGGGATGAAGTCTTCAATCTTGTATCTTCATAGTCCAACAGTCCGGCCAAAGTATATAGTCGGGCTGTCCGAGGACCCCCTAATCCAGGACTCCCTCAGTAGCCCCTGAACCAGGCTTCAATGACGATGAGTCCGGTGCGTAGATTGTCTTTGGCATTGCAAGGCGGGTTCCTTCTCCGAATACTCCATAGAAGATCTTGAACACAAGGATAGTGTACGGCTCTGCAAAACAATTTCCACATACCTTCATAGCGTGACATCACCCTGCGGCCCGATGATTATGCGAACCATTTTTCTCAACCTGCTACCGCACATATCGCGAGGCAGTTTTATTGGCACGTCTTGTCGAAGCAGAGATCGTGCCCCCTTATCACAGGATTCTCATCAATACGGGTGTCGGTAACCCAACCGCGCCATCAACGCAGCGCTTGGGGAATAAGCGAGTTCACTGAGCAAGTGGGAAGACGCATGGTTTCTACCGCCTTTATAAAGAGATAAGGATTCCCCTTTTTCACACACACCTTCTTCTTCCTCTGCTAATTCATTCTTCTTCGCTCAAGCTCCAGCGCCCATGTTCTGACCTTCTCCGTAGAGCTATTCCAAGCATGTCCGGAGAGGGAGGCAAGTGGATGGCCTCCTCCGTTGAGGAGGACATCACGAAGCTTCGGGAGGCCGGATACCTGGCCGCAGACATCGTGCACTAGCTCCGTGGGGAAGGGCAGATCGTCCCTACCCCGAAGCCTCAGGAGAGGGTAGTGTTTCTCTCTCACTTTGTCCATGGACTAGGATTCCCCCTCCACCCATTTGTGCACGAGATCATGTTCTACTACAGGCTGGATTTCCATGATCTGGCCCCCAATTTCATCCTCAACATCTCAGCATTTATCATCGTGTGCGAGGCCTTCCTCCGCATTACGCCCCACTTCGGCCTATGACTGAAGACCTTCAACATGAAGCCGAAGGTGGTGGTTGGCCAGCAAGCGGAGTGCGGAGGTGCCATCACTACTAGAAAAAGGGCTATAGATGGTATTGACACTAATGGCGCACCAGACAAGCGGTGCGCCATTAGTATATACTAATGGCGCACCACCTTCTGATGCGCCATTAGTGTTGAAACTACTAATGGCGCACCAGGCCCACGGTGCGCCATTAGTACCAATTTTTTTTGAACTAGTGTGCCTGTCCAAACATACTAATGGCGCATCTGCAGTTAGTGCGCCATTACTAGTTGTAACTAGTAATGGCGCACCAGCCAGAAAGTGCGCCACTAGTGTTATTATTTTTATTATTTTTTTATTCCTTTTTTTGCAAAAGTACTAATGGCGCACCCATTACTAGTTCAAACTAGTAATGCTGCACCGTGGCAGGGTGCGCCATTAGTATGTTTTTTTTTGCAAAACTACTAATGGCGCACCACCAGGGGGTGAGCCATTAGTAACCTGGATTACTAATGGCGCATTAGTTGATGGTGCGCCATTAGTAAGTGGGCAGCAACAAGATATTTTGGACAGCCTCTCCTCCCACACTCACTTTCTCCCCACTTCATTATCTCCACCCCCTCCTCCTTGTCTCGGGTGCCTCCTCTTTTTCACCTCATTTCCACCATAGATTCATTCAAATTAAGTGGTTAAGTTACCTTATTTTTCTAGGTAAGTAAGGGGGGAAGCTATATTTATGTTGTTCTCCCTACAACAATGTGCACATGCACTTTTTATGGCCTAGCTAGATCTATGTATGTTCGTGGTGTTGCATATGTTTGTGGTGTTGCATATGTGTTTGTGTTTGGAGGTGTACCGGTATTTGAAATGCGATAGTTGCCAATATTTTGCCGGAATGTTGATTCATTTCCGTTTCGGCGAGAATTTTGGCATTAAGCATTCTTTTTGGTCCTATTTTTTAGGGAAAGTCATGCCAAATTTTTTCTTGGTTCTAAAATATCGTTTTGCTCTACCCCGCAGGCGACCATGGTCCGCACGATGACCGAAGGCATCGTGAATAGGTTTTTGAGGTCCGCGAAGGCCGAGATGCTTCAAAAGAACGAGATGGAGATAAGATGTCTGTGTCGAAGATGCAAGCTGAATAGCCTTATTGCGGACCCGGATTCCGGGCAGGTGCGGGACCACCTGCTCTTGCGTGGTTTCATGGATGGCTATCGGTGGCAAGGTGATGAAGATGACTACGAAGTCGTCCATGGGGGCCGGGCAAGAAATGAGGAAGGGCAGCAAGACAACCACCGCGGCTCGGGCGGGCGAGAAGACGAAGAATCCCCAGGAGATGATCACGACGGTGATGCTGTACACAGTCATCATGTAGAAGATGCAGGGCATGATGATGATGCCGGCGGAGCAGACGACGCTGGACCATCGATGGGCTGGGTGCAGGACCCTCATATTCAAGAGCTGCTTCTCAAGCAGACGGATAACGCAAGAGCTGCCGCCCGAGAGAAAGCCAAGATGGATCAACTTGAGTTAGACGCGGTTACTCCATTGTATGAAGGATGCAGACCCGAGGATACCCTCCTGAAAGTAACGCTCATGGCTCTGGAGATGAAGGTAAAACACAAAATGACCGACGCATGCTTCGACGAGAACATGTCATTCTGGAACGAACGTCTTCCCAAGGGGAACAAGTGCCCAACCAGTTCGGAGGAGGCGAAGAAAATCGTGTGTCCTCTGGATTTACCGCACGTGAAATAGCATGTGTGCATGAACAATTGCATCATTTATCGGGACGAGCACGCGGAGTCTACCATATGTCCGGTGTGCGGTGTCACTCGATACAAGAAGAGGAAGAAAGCTCCTCGAAAAGTGGTGTGGTACTTTCCGATCACTCCTCGTCTGCAACGGTATTTCGCGGACCCTAAGGTAGCAAAGCTCCTGCGTTGGCACGCAGATAGGGAGGAGAAGAAGCGAGAAGATGACGCAAATGATCCGGAGATAGATAAAAAAGACAAGATGCTGAGTCACCCTAAGGATGCGAGCCAGTGGCAAGCGTTGAACTTCGAATACCCAGAATTTGGGAACGATCCAAGGAACATCGTGCTGGGCGCGAGCACCGATGGAGTCAATCCATTTGGCAGCCAGAGAAGAACACATAGCACCTGGCCTGTGTTTGTGTGGATGTACAACCTTCCCCCCTGGTTGTGCATGAAGAGGAAGTACATTCACATGAGTATGCTAATTGAAGGGCCGAAACAACCAGGGAACGACATCAATCTGTATCTGGGGCTGCTGAAAGAGGAGCTTGACACGCTGTGGAAAACGCCAGCCAATACGTGGGACGCCGCAGAGAAAGAATATTTCCCTATGAGAGCCGCACTGCTCACGACGGTGCACGACTATCTCGGTTACGGATATCTTGTGGGGCAGGTAGTCCATGGATTTTCTGGATGCGTAAGGTGCATGGATGACACAACGTATCTCCAGCTAGATAGAGATCCCGGGTCTTCGAAAACCGTGTTCATGGGACATCGAAGGTGGCTTCGCGACGATGACCCGTGGAGGAAACGCAAGGATCTGTTCGATGGTGAAACCGAACCCCGAAAACGCCCGTGTACGAGGAGTGGCGAGGAAATAGACAAGCTGTTGAAAAATTGGAAAGACTGGCCACTGCCGGGAAAGAAGCAAAAGGCGCCAGAGCCGGGGAAGAAGCGAAAGGCGCCAGAGACGCTGCTGAAGGTATGGAAAACGAGGTCTGTTTTCTAGGACTTGCCGTACTGGAAGATCCACCGTGTGCCTCACAGCCTTGATGTCATGCATATCACGAAGAACGTGTGCGAGAGTCTGCTTGGTACCCTGCTCAACATGCCAGAGAGGACCAAAGATGGGCCGAAAGCAAGGGCAGACTTGAAATCAATGGGCATCAGGCAGGAGCTTCACGCTATATATGATGATGATGATGATGATGATGATGATGATGATGATGATGATGATGAGGCGAAGCAGGACACAGAAAGTCGTCGCAAAGGCAAAAAGGCCAAGAAGACCGGAAATGACTACCCTCCCGCGTGCTTCACTCTAAGTCAGGAGGAGATCGAGCAGTTTTTCACCTGCCTCCTAGGAGTAAAACTTCCTTACGGTTACGCGGGGAAGATAAGCAGATACCTAGACCCAGCGAAGCAGAAGTTCAGCCGGATGAAGTCTCACGACTGTCACGTGCTGATGACGCAGATACTTCCAGTTGCAATCCGTGGGATCATGGACGCGCACGTCCGTGAAACGCTATTTGGCCTATGCAACTTCTTCGACGTCATCTCTCAGAAGTCGATTTTCGTGAGGCAACTCAGAAGGCTACAGGAAGAGATCGTGGTGATACTATGCGAGCTTGAGATGTACTTCCCGCCCGCATTCTTAGATGTTATGGTGCATCTGCTGGTCCATATAGTGGAGGATATCATCCAACTCGGGCCGACGTTCCTGCACAGCATGATGCCGTTTGAAAGGATGAATGGTGTCATCAAAGGATACGTTCGCAACATGTCATGTCCAGAAGGAAGCATAGCTAGGGGCTTTCTGACCGAAGAGTGCATCTCCTACTGCACGAATTATCTAGGCATCGAGAACCCCGTTGGTCTGCCCGTCAACAAGCACCTCGGCAGGCTCGCTGGATGGGGTCACCGTGAGGGTCGCCGCGAAATGCATGTCGACTTCGAGGGTCGACTCGCCGACTTTGAAAGAGCAAACCTAGTCGCGCTACAACACATAGACGTGGTCGATCCTTGGGTGGTAGAGCACAAAACCTTTATTAAGAAGACGTACAATGACCGAGGCCAACAGAGGACGGACGGAGATATACTCAAAGAGCACAACTCATGTTTCACGCGTTGGTTCAAGCAGAAGCTTCTGTCGTACCCTTTACATGAGGATTCTTCCGCGGAAGAACAACTCATATTCGCCTTGTCACAGGGCGCCGAGCACAACCTGATGACCTATGAGGCGTACGATATCAATGGCTACACATTCTACACCGAGGCCAAGGACATGAAGAGCGATGGTTATCAGAACTTCGGGGTAACGATGGAATCCTACACCGGTAATGACAAGGACAGATACTACGGAAGGATCGAGGAGATCTGGGAGCTGAGCTACGCTGGAGAGAAGGTCCCGATGTTCCGTGTCAGATGGGCCAAGAATGCCATAAAAGAAGACCGGTATTTCACCACCATGGTTATACCCGAAGCCAAATCCAAGACCGCAGGCGCAAACGTCACCGCAAAAAATGAGCCATGGGTATTGGCTTCCCAAGTGGACCAATGCTTCTTCATTACCGACCCGCCAAAGCCCAGTCGTGTTGTCGTGAGGAGAGGCAAAAGGAAGATCATCGGAATGGATGGAGTAGCCAATGAGCAAGACTTCGACAAGTACGGCGACCCGAGGATCGAACATGACGACGACGATGAAGTAGCAGCATACACCACAAGAAGAAGCAGGACCACCCTACCTAAACGACGTCCGTTCCATAGAAGAACTCCATTTGCGAAAAAGAAGGGCAAGAAGATTGTGAATAGATAGATAGCTAAGATCGATTGTATTTAAATCGTAGACTTCATTTCTTGATTGTATTTCATGGGCACTTTTTGAACTATCATGAATATTTTTTAATTTCATGGACACTCGATCTCGATCCCCCTCCATCTCGATCGCTATCTCACCTCGCCAGATCCGGTCCACCGGTCGCCCGCACCCTCTCGATTCCCCTACTCAACCGCCGCCGCCGACCCCCCGCACCCCTCCCCTACTCAACCGCCGCCGCCGACCCCCCGCACCCCTCCCCTACTCAACCGCCGCCGCCGACCCCCTGCACCCCCCGCACCCTCCCCCGCTCCACCGACATTACTGTTTGATGATATTTTTAAAAAAATTATTACTGTCTTATAAAAAAAATATTACTGTTATGATTTAAACAAGTTTGAACATATTTAAACACAAATAAGTATCAAACAGCTTTTTAAATGCTAAAAAAAATTTGTGGAGCCTGGGAGTCGAACCCAGGACCTCCTGGTGTGAGAACTGGCTGCTGACCAGTCGAGCTAGTAGAGGGGACTTGATGTGGATCAGTTCTGGTGGTACATAACCTGTTGGCTCGAGTTGAAATAAAAAAAATACTAATGGCGCACCACAGTCAGGTGCGCCATTAGTATGGATGTACTTATGGCGCACCGAGGGGTGGCGCGCCATTAGTATTATGCCCACGCGCCCCCGCCGCCTCCCTCTCCCCTTCCTCCCCCTCGAGCCCGCGCCGTCCGCCCAAACCTAACCCAACGCCGTCCGCCCGCACCTGCTCCAACGCCGCCACCCTGCCTCTCCGCCCTCTCCTCGCCCTCGCCCTCTCCCTCCCTCGCCCTCTCCTCGCCTTCCCTCTCCCTCGCCCTCTCCCCGCCTTCCCTCGCCCTCGCCCTCTCCCTCCCTCGCTCTCTCCTCTCCCCCAGAGCCCAGAAAGCCTCGCCGCCGTCGCACCGTCCCGACACCGTCCGTCGCCCCGCCTCCCTCGACGCCACCATCGCCCCGCCGCCCCAGCGCCGCCCCGACACCACCGTCGCCCTGCCGCCCTCGACGCCGCCCCGACGCCACCGTCGCCCCGCCGCTCCAGCGCCGCCCCGACACCACCGTTGCCCCGACACCAGCGCCGCCCCGACACCAGCGCCGCCCCGACACCAGCGCCGCCCCGTCCAGCGATGTCCTGCCTGTTTGGCCAAGTGTAGGTAAATTTCAGTCCTTTTGTACATCCCAAATTGTCATATGACCATCACCATATCCTACTAGCAGAAGATCCCCTTGTGGGTTAAAGCACATGGCAGTCACTGGTGATTGGGTTTTCTCACCTTGGTTCCAAAACAACTACATCTGAAATAATAAAAGCTATCTTTACAGACCGAAAAATCAAAGTGACATACAATTCCCAGGACATCAGAACCACTAATCTACAACAACTGTCCTCATTTCAAATCATAACCAGTATTAGGGTTTTATTATGTTCCACATTTGAGTTCATCCAACAAGATTTTTGAATAGCAAATGGCTACAGGCTTATAAGATTAGTAGCTATATGTGCAGCCACTAAATTATTATATGACTGGCAAACATTTGAAATGTGCAGTACACCCCAATCCAGGAGATTACTTTTCAAGTTCATGTATTATCTTGGAAAAATATTAATTTTCAGCGAGCAAGCAAGAGAAGAGAACACAAGGGTTAATTGTTCAGAGATTAATTGGTGAACAGTGGAACAAGAAGTTAATAGTGCCTTGATGATTTGGGTGAGAAAAACATTAAAAAAAATAGTTTCTTCTGGTTCCTTGTTTGTAAAAGAACATAGAGATGTATCATAATCATCCAGATTCCTTGTGGGGACCTTATTCTACCTCTTGTTTCTACTCCAAATCTAAGATTCTGTATGCTTTTGAAATTCTACCTAAATGCCATGTTTGTATTCAAGTCTCGCATACTAGGGCAGTAATGGGAACACCAGATGTTTGCACATCAAGTTCAATATCATTATTTGCAACACACTGAATCTGGATTGACTTAATTATACAAGATGTAAGTGCAACCCCGATCACAAGACTTATTTCTGGATAAGATGCATCTTTAACAACTTTGATACTATTTGGATCAAAGTTAAATGAGCACATAGATGACAAAAAAAAGTTCAGATTGTAAAATGTTCATTTTGCTGCTAGTGCCCATTTAGCAGGTTCTTACTTTGTTTGTACCAAGATGATTCAGCCATTTGCTCCTTTGTTCCTGTAGCGAAGTCGAGCTGGACGACCGAGGCTGCCATCCTGCCTTGGTCTGCACTGCACACATAGAGTTCCTGGAGTACTACCACCACCCGGACCTCGTCGCCTCCTCCCCTGCGTGGTGAGCACAAAGCAAACTGTTCTTTCACCACAATAGATTACTAGGCTGTTTCCTGATGTAGGGTTCAGTGTTTCCTCGTCACCATGCATGTTATTATATATGTAAAGAAGGCACTTTGTCTATGCAGAGTATGTGTACAAAGTTGTGAATTAACAAAAGAATTATGTACTTATTTTGCTGCACTCCACTGTGCTTATAGTTGGACAAAGCACCTGGATAATTGGGCTTGGTCATCATCAGCAGCATCACGCATGCAATTTGTTTTAGTGTTTCTTTCATAACATATGTGGACCCATATATCAATGACTGATATTCTCTAATGCATAAACTTTGATCAATTTTGAGTAATTGCTTAGAGGGATGATCCTGTGTGAGCTGGTGGAGTGATTTGTTTTCTACATAAAGCTCTTTAGTCAGGCTGGTTTTCGTGAAATACACATGAAGCTTCACCAGCTCCTGTGGGTGTGGGATCCATGTGACATGTGACATTGCATCCATGTCCACCTGGGATAATGATTTTGCAGGTACCCCGGGAGGCCCTTGAGTTTGCCGGAATGTCGATTAACTTCCGTTCCGGCAAATTCGGGTACTCCATATGTCCTATTTTTAGCAAAGGTCATGCTGAAATTTTCCGTGAATTTTAGCATGACTTTGCTAAAAATAGGACATATGGGGTACTTGTGACTAATGCATGGGCCGGGGTATCGTAGTAGTTAATTAAGTAGGATCAAGTGCCCCGGCGTACTTGTGACTAATGCATGGCTTTTAGGATGCCTCGGTGTCGATAAAAACCGAAATGATGAAAGCTTAGGCTTTTAGGGTGCCTCGGCGTCGAAAAACCCTCAATGATAAAAGCTTAGATTTTAGGATGCCTCGGTGTCGACAAACCCTAAATGATGAGACCATGATCTTGTTCCTTGACAATAACCAACTTTTTGACCAAACTTTGTTTCTATTTAGAGAGAAACATGGCCCACAACGATGAGGCCGGGGGTTCGGGCGGCAAGGCATTCTGGGAGCTGTCCCAGGAGATGGAGGAACAACCTCACTTGTATGAGGCCGCCGCCTTCCCCACCGATCCTGAGACCACTGATGGTGCCGCCGAGGATGACCACACTGATGCCACCACTGATGGTGCCGCCGAGGATGCCACCACTGATCATGGCAGCGCCCGCACAGATGGCAGCCAACCGAAGAGGCAACGGAAGGACCGGCGCCCGATCATGCTCCTCACCCTCAAGGAGGAAGTTACTGAAGTGGACTCCAACGGGAATCCAACGGCGCCCGAACGAATAGTCAAGGGGTACTCGCTTCAGCTCGGGTGCATTGTCCGGAGCACTGTCTCGATCAACACCGAGAACCTGAGGCATCCTGACCGAGGGAATTTGCGCCACCTCCTCTTCACGAAGCTGCACGAACGATACAAGTTCCCCGCTGAATTTGCAAACACAAGCCTCAAAGGGAATAAAGTGAACAATGCTGCCCTCACGAAGATGAGCAAGGCCCTGTCTACTTGGAAAAGCAATGTGAAGAAAATGATCGATAAAGGTGAGAGTTATCAGAAGATCAAGGAGAAAAATCCTTCGATCACCGAAGATGACTACAACGACTTCAAGATCAATTGCTCGAGCACCGCAAGCTCCCAATCAAGTGAGTGGGGGAAACAAATGCGGGAGCTAAACATAGGGGAACACACACTCGGTCCCGGTGGTTACAGAGTGGCGGAGCCTATATGGGACAAGGAGGAGGCGGACCGTGCCGAGCAAGGCCTACCGCCCCTCTTCGAGAAATACAGCGGTAACAAGCAGACCAGGAACTTTATTAGGGCCCGGTACAAGAAGGACCCGAAAACAAAGGAGCTTACCACGGATCCGAAGACCAGGAAGCTTGAGCTTGTTCTGGTAAGGAATACACCCCCGCGTAATTAGCTCCATATGGTTGCATTCTAATTAATGAAGCCAAATTTCTAAATGGTTCACATTCCTTCCGCA
This sequence comes from Triticum timopheevii, assembly GCA_963921465.1. NCBI lineage: Eukaryota > Viridiplantae > Streptophyta > Magnoliopsida > Poales > Poaceae > Triticum > Triticum timopheevii. The sequence goes on from OY997274.1 coordinate 379,800,282, forward strand.
GGCGACTGAAAGCAGTAGCGCGGGGTCGACTAAGAGCAACCCTTGGGACACCACTCTAAATAGGGCGTTGACTGTAATGAAGAACAAGGATAAGCTCAGTAAGCCGACGTCAGCTGGTCCTGTGGCCGGCAAAGGCTTGTCGACAAAATGGGAGTCATACTATACCGCTGGTGTGCGGAAGGAGAAAAAGACCAGCTCAGAAAGCCAGGCGCGAGAGGATCAAGAACTCAAGGCACAGGTGGCGCGGATTCCGGAGATTGTCCAAGAGCAAGTGGAACAACGACTCGGAGCGACGATCACCGCCATTGTGCCTACCTTGATCTCGGGGTTGAGTGCGTGGATTGCGGGCGGCCAACAGGGGCCGCCCCCGATTCCTAGCTTCACGGCCAGCAACTCGCATAATGCGATGGCGGGGCCATTGGTGCCTCCGGCGGAGGCGGCATTGGTGTCTCCGACACCGGCACGGGAGCTTAATGCACCCGGGTGTACGCCGGCCGGCACCTCTGCAGCAAGTGGCACCTCCGTCAACTGCACGCCCGCCGTTGGCGGTGCGTCGACATTAGCCGAGCTCGACGCCATCATCACGGCAACTAATTAAGCCTCTCTCAGCCGAGGACTTCATCTCCTTGCCTTTGACTGGGCATCCCTGACGCCCTACATGTTTTCGCAGGGCGCCGCCGACGTTCCGTGCACTCTCCTCCACTTCGTGAACAACGAGTTGGTCGATGTCGCCAAGGGAAAAACCGTTCAACCGGGCAACCCCTTGTTCCACGGTACCCAGATGCCACCCAACTTGTTTAGGGTTAAACTGGTTCAGGTGCTGCCAGGCTGCGACGACTTGTTACCTCCGATTCGACCTGTCGGGGCCGACGATGATGACGTGATGACCCTCAGTGCCTGCCTGAGCTGGCCCCTGGTTTGGCCGAAGAGCCAGATTCGTTTGGGGGCGGGGGACACCACCCCAAAGACAACACCGCCAGTCGTGCCGGCGCCAAGTCGGCCCCATGGCAAGACCGCCGTAACGGTGCCGGACATCCCTATGCCACTGGATCCAAACATGCATATGGCACATGATCAGAACGACTACGACGACGACGATGATACATTTGCCAACTTCGATCAGTACTTTGCCAATCATGGGTACGATGGCGACTTCATGGGGCCTCCTTCTCAAGAACCAAACCCAACAAAAGACGTGTGCGATCTAGCTGGTACCGCGGAGAAGCCAAGTTGCAACAGGCGCCGTCTGGCGTTCAGCTCTCAGGAGACGCCTCCAGCTGCCGACTTCACCGAGCCTCAGATAGGTGAGGTGCGAAATATTATCAGCCCCAACACACTCAAGAAGGCGGTCTGTGAGCAGAACTCGGTCCCATTACAGGAGAAGAAGAAGGCACGCAAAAGAAAGACTAAGAAGGGTGCGAGCCAGCCGGCACCGAGTATGATCCGTGCTCAGGACGGGCCACCTTCACCGCAGGATATCTCGAGGAGGGTGTATGTGGCGGGTAGGGCGATGCTACCGACAAATATGCTCAATGCTGCAACCGGTGCTATGCGGTGTCTGCATGACAGTGTTCTTGCTTTGGAGAAGCGGCGTCTCAGAGAGAAGGATGTGGCATACCCGGTTTTCGCGGCCAAGGTGCCAGAGGGCAAGGGCTTTGTGGATAACTCCATCGGGCGTACGATCGTCCTGTGTTTTGATGACATCCACGCTATGTTGAACCTTCATCCGCTGCACTACACCTTCGTTCGGCTATTTTCGCTGAGTATGGAGATGCGGATCATTCGCGACAAGACCCCGGACATCGTGATAGTCGACCCCTTCTACATGCGTGCCAAGATCTTGGGCAGCGCTGGGAACCGGCAAGTCGCGAGTTCTTACCTCGAAGGCGTCATTCTGGCAAACCAAGATAAGGATAACTTCCTCGTGCCTTACTTTCCCGAGTAAGTTCTCCCCTCAATCGCCCCGTAACATATGAATTCTTACATTTCGATCATTTTTCTTTTAACATTCCGTGTTTTTTGCAGTGACACACAATGCACGCTCATCCTCCTAAGCCCCAAATATTCCATGGCCACGTATTTCGACCCGGACCGTCAGTCGAATGTAGACTACACAAATGTCAAGAAGGTTCTTGATGATGTTCTCCCCGGCTACGCCAAATCTGGAGGCACCTTCACCAGGCCTATTCGTAAGTACGGCAAGCACGTGTTCTCCCACAATACGATGTTCTGCTGCGTCAAGCAGCCGCCTGGCGGTCAGAAGGGTGCCTACTACGCCATCCATCACATGCGGGCGATCATACGGGACCATCATCAACTTCTGCTACCGAGTAAACTCAAAGATTGGGCAAAGAGCGTGTCGGCAATCCAGGACGCGAACCTTCGACAAGAATTCTTTCGCATCCAGTCGGAGTTTGCGGAAATCATCCATCAAGATGTCCTTCATACCTCGGGGCAGTTCTACCTCAACAATCAACCGTCCAACAGTGACATCGACACAATGCTACAAATGCAGGCTGACAACGACCGTTATTTCATGACTCCCATGATAGACGTCGGCTTCATCCACGCTCCGGTCCATTGAGTTGAGTCGAAAGCAGTGATGCTGTGTCTAGTTCTGAAACATCGATTGCTCATGTTGTAATTAAACTTTAATGAACTTGTAGTATGTCTCTTTGGTTTCGAGAGTCGTTCAACTTAGATGTAATTGATGCTATTAATGTCTTGCTTTTCTCTTCCGATCGTTCTGTTGCATACTTATATATTGCTTATGTATTGTCTGTGAATTGGTAAAAACGTTTCGTTTGGCTAGTGCATAGCGATGCCAACGTATGTCGTGTACAAGGGTAAGGTTCCCGGAGTCTACGATGACTGGGAGGAGTGTCGGAGACAGGTTCACCGATTCAGCAGTAACAGTTACAAAGGGTACACCACTAGGGCCGAGGCCGAATCTAGATACGCCCGCTATCTAGCGGGAGAGGGGAGGGAGCGTTGGAGGAACCGGATGAAGACGAGTTTCATCGTGATGATGCTCATCGTGATGACCACAGCTCTCTTCTATGTGATGGTAGTTTAGATGATCGATATCGACTTGTAATGTGAAGACAAACTCGCTACTCGCGGTCTCGAGACTTGTAATATAATGTTCTATCTTTGTTCGGTCTTTTCAATTCGGAGACTAATATGATGAATTGTATTCGGAGACTAATATGATGAATTGTATTCAAAGACTAATCTTCTATTGTATTCGATGAATCTGTTGTTGATGTGTGCTGTCTATATTTTGTCAAATTATACATTTTGTAACCTGTGCAAAAACAGAAAATAAAAAATAAAAAAACCTAATATTCATACTAATGGCGCATCACATGACAGTGCGCCATTAGTATGACAGTGCATACTAATGGCGCATCACTGGGCAGTGCGCCATTAGTATGCCGCGGTTACTAATGGCGCATCCAGTGGTGGTGCGCCATTAGTATGCCAAAGCACCTGGGTATACATGGCCCCTGGGAGGCATACTAATGGCGCACCCTAGCCTATACTAATGGCGCACCCGCGGTGCGCCATTAGTATACCAGATACTAATGGCGCACCAGGTGGTGCGCCATTAGTAAAAATTACTAATGGCGTGCTATTAATGGCGCACCACAGATGCGCCATTAATGGCCATATTAGGTGCGCCATTAGTAGGGGTTTTTCTAGTAGTGCATGGTGGGCAAGATGCCCAATGTCACCTGGCCCGAAGGCTCCTTTGTGGAGACCATGAAGGGGTGGCAATCGGGGTGGTTCTACATCACCGAGCCGCGCGACAACAACTGGGCGGCGGCCCCCGAGTTTCGATCCGGCGTCCCCATGCGGATCACCTCCTGGAAAGAGAAGGGCCATGCCTGAGGTTCATCGGTGGAGCTGACCGGACTTCAGACCTGCGTCAAAAATATGATAAGCAAGAAAATTAAGCTCGTCAACATGGTCCAGGTCATGCTCTTCCGCCGGATCCTTCCGTGTCAAAGACGGGCTTTCAATATGTGGGAGTTCGACCCGGCCGAACACCAGACGCTGCGAGAGCTCTTCGACATGACGCACGAAGATGTATGGAAGGTGCTGTTTGAGACCACCGAGGTACCACCGCCCATAACCGAGGATCGCGGACTCAGCGCAAAGCGCCCCGCCAATCCGGTAAGTTTTTATATTTTGCAAGACGTGCCTTGTACTAGCACATCTGCGGGAGGAATCTAAACCCACATGCCAATTTAACAGGACTGGGTAGCGATAGCAGAGGAGATTGACTGTCCGACTCCATTACCAGAAGATCCAGCATCGGCTCTCTTGACAGAGATGTTGTTTCCGGTGCCCTGTGAGGTGCCGGAGAAGAAGGCCAAGAAGAAGGACACAGGGACCAGGAAAGGTCTCCGACGCAAGGTTGTATCGGACTCATCGTCCAAAGACACCGAGGCGCGCTCCTCCAAGGAAAATGAGGATCAGGAAGAGGAAATCCCCCCCCCCCACACACACAACTTGGGGGGGGGGGGGGAAGAAGAGGAAGGCCGCCCCGTCTGGGGAGGCCGAAGGGCCCAAGAAAGGAAAGACCCTCCCTCCGGACCGCTCCACCACAGCCGCCTACAGCGGCGAGGAGTGGTTGCCCAGGGCGAAGCCCCTGGCGAAGTCGTAAGTATCCGGACACTATGATATTACTGGTATCTTTTGCTTTATTGCTTCTTATCATGCCAAACATGATCGTGCAGTCCGGCCAAAGCCCACATCGACGTATCCTCCTTGGATGGGTCTTTGGGACAGTCGGCGATGAACAACGATTCACTCCCGACGGCCACCTCCCCCCGGCTCGCGGACGACATCCAGGTGTTATCTCAGAGGATACCGGACCAGGGGGAGACAATTCTGGAGATGCCCCAATGCGAAATCCCAGACGCCGGGCACATGGGAGGGAAGACCCCCATTGATACTGATGACAGGGGCCACAACAAGTCTGGCCCTCAGCCGGATACTGCACTGAAACCTGCAGTGGTTCCGGATTCAGGCAGGCAGCCTCTCTCTAAGGGGGGCGAGCCGCCCGTGCCGATGACCTTTGTCCATCCAGAGGCAACGGACAACTTGCTGGAAGCGCTTCGCGGCACTTCCATTGACGAAGAGCACCGCGCCATCATGAGTGCGGTGATTGAGAAGGTTCGGTCCGCCAAAAGCGGATTGACCGAAGCCTGTGCCAGCCTCCTAACAGGCTTTGAGGTAAGTAATCGAATTATGAGAAAATATCGTAGTATAGACAGTAGCCCCTGATGCTCTTTTTGGCGTTCGGAAAAGAAAGTCCGAATAGAGGATCAAATAACACCGGCTGGAATCTAACAGAAAATGTGCATGTGAATAAGCAGGCGTCATTGCTGGCTGCTGCCGCTCGTACCGCGGAGGTCTCTGGACTGAAGCAGGACCTGGAGCGGACCGAGGGAGAGCTCGGCCTCATGAAGAGGCAACTCGAGGAGAACAAAGGTAAGTGATACCCTGTCTGTATATTGATAAAGAAAAAATTGTTTCAGCTTATAGAAGCATCTTGAACTTTAATAGGGGCCACGACCGAAGTGGTGGCCCTTAAGAAGGCGCTGTCCAAGGCTGAAGACAAAGCGGCCAAGGAGCGCACCGAGCGCGAGAAGCAAGAGGCCCGTGTCGACGAGGTCCAGCAAGAGCTCCAGGATTTCGTCAAAAAATACGAGTCCTTGGAGCGTGACTCTAAGACGCGAGAGTCCGAGCTTGCTGAGGCCCTCCTGAGCGCGCGAGACGCCAAAGCCGAAGCCCAATGGGCCGTCCAGGAAATTCAAACGGCCAGGAAGATAGCGGCGGGTAAGGCATTCGTTATGCAAAGCAAGCATGTGAAACAGACTTTCCTTTTACTTACCCGAACTCGGAGCTCTCCAGGAGCATTTGCAGATCTGCCACACATCATATCGGATGCCGTGGAGTTCTACTGGGCTGAAGAAGGGAGCTCAACGGAGAAGTTGTTTCGGTCTCAATATATTGGGACCGAACATCCGATGCCCTTGAGCGACCAACTAAAGCAACTGGTTGAATTGCACAAGGTGGCCGAACTGGCCATGAAGGACCTTATAGTCCGGATGTGGCCTGTCGAGCCCTTTCCTAGCAGCTACTCCAGCCTCGTGAAGCGGCTTGTAAGCGCCTGCCCGCGGCTTGAAGCCATAAAGCGGTCAGTATGCATTGAAGGTGCGCGCAGGGCCTTCGCCCGTGCGAAAGTGCACTGGGTGAAGATGGATGCCGAGAAGCTGGTGACGGAGGGGCCGACGAAGGGCAAGGAGCACCGCCACCCCGAAAAGTATTATGACAGTGTCCTGAAGGGCGCCCGCCTTGTGGCGGAGGAATGTGCTAAGGATGTAATATTTGAATGAATGTACTCATGTGATCCTGTAATATGAAAACGAGTTCATTTGCACTATATAATGCTTGTTGATTAAAATTTTACCTTCTGTGCGGCTGTTTATAAAATTTGAGAGTTGGCCAGTCATCGGCTTCTGCTCCCATGTAACTAGTACCGCGGTGTTCGGGATAAATCTAAACACTCTTTATCCAAATTTTTGGTCCTTTACGGAGGTGTTTAGCGCAACGAACAAGGCAATCGGACTATACAACTTGATCACTCTCACTTAGCCATAGAAGTCTATAATTTTAAATTTTGGCGTAGCCCCTGGTATTCGGAAGGCCAAACTTGGGGTGCTATACACGCCTAAATCGGACAAGGCCGATTCCTCGCCCAAAGCGGAAAAAATCTTTAAGGATTTGAGACCTCTCGAACAGCGACCAGCTCTCGCCGCATCATGATAGTCAGTTTTCGGCATTCGCTACTGAGGTGCTCGTCTGGAAGAACCAGGACACAATCGCAGTAGTTCTCCCTATGCCACGTTAGCCGATGTAGCAGAACGTAAGGCAGCAAAACATGGGAGCCGGGCAAACCCTACTATTGACCCAAGACATGATTCGGAGCTGATGCATATAATGCTATAAGTTCGGGGTGCCGCACTGTCAAAAGTGTTTGGACTTTTCTTTGTCGTCTTATGGGGTACCCTGAAGCCCCTGGCGGACTGAACGTACCAGAATGTACGGGTGCAATAAATAAGTAGTCAAGGAAAAAGATCAAGAATTGTAATAATAAGCTAACGTTGTACATTATTCTCCATTGTTATTTTGAATAATACATCAAGGTGTATGTATACAAGTGGTGCGATAAGAAAAATAGGACTATTTGACATGTCCTGACCAAAGGCGAGCTGCGTGCGGGTATGTAAAACAGGTATAGCGATTGATATCAGAGACCACCTGGGGATTCCCTTGTGCGCCAAAGCTCATTACTTCCTTGGTGTTTCCGTCCCGTGATGGGTCCGATAGTCGGGCTATTAGGAGAGCCTCCAGGAATAGGGACCTGAAAGAAAGAAAGGGGGTAGGGGTATACGGATCCTGGGGCGGTTAAGCCGCATTGTCGATCGTAGCCATGCCTCCGCCTATGCCCATGGTATTTTAAGTGCGTAATTATGTACGCGCGGCACAAATTTCACTACTTGACTGGGACTAGGACGGAGGCCGAATTGCTAGGCGAGCTCTGGACATGCCGGAAGATCCTGTTGCAGAGTACTTCGGACTCGCTTGACGGTGTCCGGGGGCCTTATTGCCACATTGGAGGTCTGCCTAAGAAGGCTGCTCTCTACTTCTGCTGCGAGGGCTGTAGTGTGCTCCTCCGTACGGAGCGAGCTCTCTGTGTTTCCATTAACTGCTATAACCCCGCGAGGTCCTGGCATCTTGAGCTTGAGGTATGCATAATGTGGTACCACATTGAATCTAGCAAATGCGGTTCGTCCGAGCAGTGCGTGATAGCCACTGCAGAAGGGGACGATGTCGAAGATTAAGTCCTCGCTTCGGAAGTTGTCCGGAGATCCAAAGACTACTTACAGTGTTATCGTGCCCGTGCAACAGGCCTCTACACCTGGTATGACACCTTTAAAGGTGGTTTTGGTGGGTTTGATCCTTGAGGGATTGATGCCCATTTTGCGCACTGTGTCCTGATAGAGCAAGTTAAGGCTACTGCCACCGTGCTTAAGGACTCGTGTGAGGTGGAATCCGTCAATGATGGGGTCGAGGACCAACACGGCCGAACCGCCATGACGGATACTGGTGGGGTGGTCCCTGCAATCAAAAGTGATCGGACAAGAAGACCATGGGTTGAACTTTGGGGCGACTGGCTCCATCGCGTAGACGTCCCTTAGTGCGCGCTTCCGTCCCGCTTGGGAATATGGGTGGCGTATATCATTTTTACCGTTTTCACTTGGGGACGAAATTTCTTCTGTCCTCCTGTGTTCGGAAGCCGGGGCTGCTCGTCGTCATCACTATGCGGCCCCTTTTCCTTGTTTTCAGCATTCAACTTGCCGGCCTATTTGAACACCCAACATTCTCTATTGGTGTGGTTAGCTAGTTTATCGGGGGTGCCGTGAATTTGACACGAGTAATCGAGTATGCAGTCCAGACTGGACAGGCCCGGATTGTTTCTTTTAAATGGCTTTTTCCGCTGACCGGACTTAGAGCTGCTGAATCCGGCATTGACTGCTGTGTCTTCGGCGTTGTCTCCATTGTTGCGACGCTTGTGTCTGTTGCATCGGGGCTTGCCGTTGCTATCTCTAGCATCTGAAGTGCCAGGATTTCTTGATGTGCTGTTGCTACGAGCCAGCCAGCTATCCTCGCCCGCACAAAAGCGGGTCATGAGTGTCGTGAGGGCTGCCATGGACTTCGGCTTCTCTTGGCCGAGGTGTCGGGCGAGCCACTCCTCGCGGATGTTATGCTTAAAGGCCGCTAGGGCTTCGGCATCCGGACAATCGACAATTTTGTTCTTTTTAGTTAGGAACCGAGTCCAGAATTTCCTGGCTGACTCTCCGGGCTGTTGGGTTATGTGACTTAAGTCATCAGCATCCGGTGATCGCACATAAGTGCCTTGGAAGTTGTCAAGGAATGCGTCTTCAAGGTTCTCCCAACTACCGATAGAGTTTGCCGGCAGGCTATTTAGCCAATGTCGAGCCGGTCCTTTGAGTTTTACTGGGAGGTACTTGATGGCATGTAGATCATCGCCGCAGGCCAGTGAATGTGGAGAAGGAAATCTTCAATCCATACCGCGGGGTCTGTTGTACCATCGTATGATTCAATGTTCACGGGTTTAAACCCTTCCGGGAATTCATGATCCATTACTTCATCAATGAAGCATAGGGGGTGTGCGGCACCTCTATGCCGGGCTACATCACGAGGCAGTTCAAATGAGTCCGGTCTGTTGTATTCGGCCCAGCCGGATTTGTTTTTAGTATATCCGGTGTGACAGTCATCGTCACGCGTTGGTGCGCGCCCCCGTGATCCATAGATCGATCTTGACTGTCCTGCTTTGATTTCCAATTTGTCTCGCAGGTCATGCATGTAGCCCCGGGCCTTCGTGTTTTTGCTTGTTTGGCCACGGGGTGCGGGCTGGACTTCGGGCTGATACGCCGCTTTGTCTCAGCCACGATGTGGCCAGTCAGTCACATCCTGCATGGGTAGTGTAGGCTTTAATGCCTCCTCCTCGAGTTGAGGTAGCAACCTGCGCTTTGGGTAACTTTTGGTTGGGCGCTCGAGTCCGTATTCCTCGGCCGCCAGGACCTCAGTCCATCTATCAGTTAGCAGATCTTGATCAGCTTGAAGCTGTTACTGCTTTTTCTTCAGGCTTTTTGAAGTGGCTATAAGCCGGCGCTTGAAGTGCTCCTACTCGACGGGATCCTCAGGCACGACGAATTCTTCGTCGCCGGGGCTCACCTCGTCTTCGGAGAGGGGCATGTAATTGTCATCCTCTGATTCTCCATCCATTGCCTGTTCCTTGGGGCTAGCTTGCCCATCCTCCCGTACGGCCTGTCGAAGCCTGGCTGGGCGGGATTATCTTCGTCCTTGGCATTATCCAGAGCGTTATTGTCTCTTGTGCCGGTATCGCTATTTTTGCTATGACAAGGCTTAGGGCGGCGCCGATGATGCCGGTGCTTAGATTGCTTCTCAAGGGGATTATCCTCCATTGCCTCATCGCCATCGCTTTCTTTGGGGGTGTCCACCATATATATATATCATATGATGAGGTGGCTGTCCAGCGCCCTGCGGGCGGTGGTTCCTGTTCCTCTCCAGCATCGTCGTCCATACCGTCGATGTGTTCGGAGTCGAAATCAAGCATGTCGGTTAAGTCATCAACAGTGGCTACCAAGTGGGTGGTGGGTGGGAAACGAATTTCTTCGTCATCCGCTTCCCACTCAAGCCGGACATAGTTTGGCCAAGATTCTCCTGACAGGGAGAGAGATTTCTGTGAATTTAGCACGTCGCCCAAGGGTGAGTGCTGAAAGATATCCGCGGAGGTAAAGTCCATTATCGGTGCCCAATCAGATTCGATAGGCACGGATGTGCGTGGTCCGTAACCTATGGCTGGAGACGAGTCTGAGGGTCTGATGACACATATCTCTTTGGAGGTGAAGTCTGTGTTCGGCTCTAGCGTCGATGAGTATGCGGCCTCCGTGGCGGGGTCTATCCACCCGTCCTCGGATGGCGCAATCTGCTTCGGATCTAAGGCCAGGGCAGCTGCAGGTGCGTTCTCCTGAACGTCTGATCGCAGATCTAAGTCATGCTCATCGTGATTGTACGACGCACCTACCATGGGCTCGAATCCGTCGACGATCATGTCTCCGGGGATGTCGGCAGTGTAGTTCAAGCTTCTAAACCTAACCTGATGGCCAGGGGCGTAGCTATCGATCTGCTCCAGATGGCCAAGCGAGTTGGTCCGCAGTATGAAGCCGCCGAATACGAAGATCTGTCCGGGGAGGAAAACCTCACCCTAGATCGCATCGTTGCAGATGATTGAAGGATCCATCAAGCCTTATCATGACGACACAGTGGAACTCTCAATGAAAGCATCAATGTCGGTGTCAAAACCGGCGGATCTCGGGTAGGGGGTCCCGAACTGTGAGTCTAAGGCTAATGGTAACAGGAGGCGGGGGACACAATGTTTACCCAGGTTTGGACCCTCTCGATGGAGGTAATACCCTACTTCCTGCTTGATTGATCTTGATGATATGAGTATTACAAGAGTTGATCTACCACGAGATCATAGAGGCTAAACCCTAGAAGGTAGCCTATGATTAGGATTGTTGTTGTCCTACGGACTAAACTCTTCGGTTTATATAGACACCGGAGGGGCTAGGGTTACACAGAGTCGGTTACAGAGAAGGAAATCTACATATCCGAATTGCCAAGCTTGCCTTCCACACAAAGGAGTGTCCACCCGGACACAGGACGAAGTCGTCAATCTTGTATCTTCATAGTCCAACAGTCCGGCCAAAGTATATGGTTCGGCTGTTCGAGAACCCCCTCATCCAGGACTCCCTAGCCTGCTACGTCGCTCCACCAGTGGCCCAGTACGGCCCGTCTTCATCAACCAATGCTCAAGACCCTCGCGAGGGGCCAAGCCTCGCGGGGCAGACGATGCAAGGCCTCCTCAGGAGTGGCCTCACCAGGCGGGCTCGTGAGGAGGCGGAGAGATCAAGGCAAGGGGTACCTTGCAAGGTTCCCGTGACACAAGCCATGACAATCAAGACCAGGCGGGCGCCAGCCACGTAGTGTCCTTGTTTCCTCTTTGGTGCTAAACGGGCAAGCGCGGGAGCGGAGTACCGAGGCATCAGGCAAAGGTTTCCATATCGGTGCAGCAAGACCAAGACCAGCAGGACGGCAAGATGGAGGTCACCGTGGAGCCCAAGACGGTGTCATCACCAGCGCCTTTGGCAGGCGAAGACCACCTTTAGTCAGGATAGCTTGTACTAGTTGTCCCCTTTCAAAATGGTCGTTGTTGGATCCCTTCCCGCTCAATATTTGGGAAGAGGACCATGGGCTCTATAAATAGGGCTAGCCACCACAGTAGAAAGGGAGGAGAGGTGAAGTTCATCTACACACCACACCAGCTCACGAACACCTCTCCTCGCGAGGCTGTTCTTCCCTTGTACTGTTCATCATCAGCCCAAGAGGCAATCCACCACCACACACAAGAGTAGGGTATTACACCACAACGGTGGCTCGAACCTGCATAAATCTTGTGTCTCTTGTGTTGTGAGTTCGTCGATCTAGCTTAGGGATCACGGCGAGGCTGAGAGCGAGATTCGGTAGGAGGAAATCTTTGTGCACATCCTAGTGTTTGAACCTTAAGGGTTTTGCCGGAACCCGATATCCGACATTTGGCATGCCAGGTAGGGGTGTGCCGTTGCTCTTCCTTCCGTCGACCCGCTCTCCACCAACACCGCGCCTCGCCATCATGGCGGACATCGCGCCTCCGGCTCCGGCGGCCAGTGCCAGCGCTTGGGCCAAGGGGCTCCGAGCCTTGGCCCCTGCCTTACGGCAGGTGCAGTGCCAGAGATGCCGCCGCGCTACGACGGCGCGACGGACCCGCTGATTTTCCTACTGGCATACGAGGAGGCCGTTCTCAAGGCTGGAGGCGACATCAAGGTCATGGCCAACTAGCTTCCCATGGCCCTCACTGGCGTCCCGCGCGCTTGGATGCTCAACTTGCCGGCATCTTCTTTGGCCTCCTGGGAGGAACTGCATGACCTCTTCCTCGCCCACTACGCGGCACTGGCGCCCCTGGTCATCGCAACTCTCCTGGGCGGCTCACAGGCACCACCCTCGGACCGCCATGCCAAGCCATTCTTTCGCCAGATCGGCAGCGCCCTCGCACGAAAAGGAGCTCCCCCAGGTTGGGTGGCGCCCAAGGTCGACCCGACCTTCAACTGGGAAGATCACCCCGTCAACACCGCCTGCTCGGGTGCGCTCCTGATGCTCTGCACGCCCACCATCTGCCAGGTGGCCGTCACCAAAACCCTCATCGACGGCGCCGCCGGCCTCAACGTGCTCTCGGTGTAGGCCTTCAGCCTCCTCCATGTACCGTTGAAACGGCTCCGACCCAACAAGCCCTTCTCAGGCGTCGGAGGCGGTTCCTCTAGTTCCCTGGGGCAGATCCGCCTTCCTATGACCTTCGGCACCCACGACAACTACTGCACGGAGCTGGTCGACTTCGACATCGCCCATATTGGCCTCCCGTACAATGCCATCCTCGGATACCCTACCTTGGCTCAGTTCATGGCAGCAACCCATCCAGCCTACAACCTCATGAAGATGCCCAGGAGCAACGGTGTCCTCACGGTAGCTGGAGATACCAAGGAGGCTCTATTGGTGCTCAAGCTGGCCGTCAAGGCCGCTGCGATGGCGTAGCCCGCCGACGCGGACACCTCCAAGGCCAAGGGGGCTGCACCGACCAAAAAGAACCAGTTGTTCACTCAGGACAAGGCAGAGACCAAGCAGGTGCCAGTTGAGGAAGACGGGTCCTCGGGAGCCACCTTCACCATAGGTGCCAACCTCGACCCCGACCAAGAGGAGGCACTGGTGAATTTCTTGCGCTCGAACAAGGAGGTGTTTGTGTGGGAACCCAAGCAGCTAGCGGGGGTCCCAAGGGAGGTGATTGAGCATCAACTGAATGTGTGCCCCAATGTACGCCCCGTGAAGCAGAAAGCAAGGCGGCAGTCCACCGAGAAGCAGGCCTTCATCGTCCAAGAAACCCACAAGCTAGAGCCAGCAGGTGTTATTCGCGAGGTTCGCTACCCCGAATGGCTGGCAAACCCCGTTGTCGTGCCAAAGAAGGGAGGAAAGGAGCGCATGTGCGTCGACTTCACCAACCTTAACAAGGCCTGCCCTCAAGATCTGTTCCCGCTCCCCCGCATTGACCAGATTGTCAACTCCATCGCAGAGTGCGACCTGCTGTGTTTCCTGGATACGTTTTCAAGGTATCACCAAATCAAGATGGCGGTGTAAGACATGGAGAAGACAACCTTCCTGACCCCATGTGGAGTGTACTGCTACACTTGCATGCCATTCGGGTTGCGCAACGCGGGCGCGACCTTCCAGCGGCTGATGCACATTGCCTTAGGCCGGCAGCTCGGGAAAACACCGAGGCTTATGTCGATGACATTGTGGTGAGATCTCGGGAGGCAAGGACCATGATCCAGGATTTGGAGGAGACCTTCGCGATCCTCCGCCAAGTGGACCTGCGACTCAAACCGGAGAAGTGCGTGTTTGGCGTCCCTTCCGGTAAGATATTGGGCTTCCTCGTGTCCCACAGGTGGATCGAGGCCAACCCAGAGAAGGTCAAGGCAATAGAAGACATGAGTCCACCGCAAACCCTCAGAGAAATGCAGAAGCTCGCCGGTCGCGTGAGTGCATTACGATGCTTCATCTCCAAGCTAGGGGAGCGTGCCCTACCATTCTTCAAGATGATGAAGAAGAAGGGCTCGTTTGAGTGGACACAGGAGGCCGACCAAGCGTTTGAAGACCTCTAGAAATATCTGACCAACCCTCCGGTGATGGTGGAACCGTTCCCTCTCGAGTCCCTAGTGCTCTACCTCGCCGCCACTCCCTACTCCGCCAGCGCAGCCCTGGTGGCGGTTCGGGAGGAATGCCATGCTAAGGCCGCGTCACGCCCAGCCACGGCCTCAGACGTGGCGACACAAGACCAAGAAGGCCTCGCATGGACCACGACAATGGCAGCAGGGGACCGAGCTCAGCAGGAAGGCGCCCCCAGGGCTGAAGAGTCCACACCAAGCGACCAGGCGCTGGGGGCTCCATCGTCTCAGGAAATGCCTCAACCTCCAAAAGCCACAGGCCACGTCAGCACACCCACCCTCGTCGAGCATTCGGTGTACTTCGTTAGCACGGTGTTGCAGGATGCAAGGGCACGATACCCCATGCCTCAGAAGCTCTTACTCGCGCTCTTGGTGGCCTCGCGTAAGCTGCGGCACTACTTTCAAGGTCACCCCATCAAGGTCATCTCGGCCTACTGATTGGAAAGGGTACTCAGGAGCCCCAACTCCGCTGGAAGGGTCGCCGAATGGAACATCGAGCTGCAGGCGTTTCAATTGGAGTTCAGCACAACCAGGGTCGTCAAGGGAGCCGCGCTTGGTGATTTTGTGGCAGAATGGACAGAGGCGCCCGGGCTCAAGGTGGGCGAGGATCGGTCCCTCTCCCCAGGAAGTGAGGCACCAGATGGCTGGGTCATGTACTTCGATGGTGCATTCTCGCGGCAGGGCGCAGGGGCTGGAGCAGTGCTTATATCCCCCACTCAGGACAAGCTCTACTACGCTGTACAGCTCTGTTTCCAGCAGGGCGAGAAGGTCTCCAACAACATAGCAGAATATGAGGGCCTCATAGCAGGCCTGAAAGCTGCAACAACACTGGGATTGAAGTGCCTCGTCATCAAGGGCGATTCACAACTCCTCGTCAACTTCTCCAACAAGATATGTGAGCCAAAGGAAGAGCACATGGAAGCATATCTTGCAGAAGTAGGCAAGATGGAGAACAATTCTGGGGGTTGGAATTACAGCATGTGCCCCGCGGCACCAACCAAGAGGTTGATGACATCGCCAGGAGGGCGTCCAGACGGCTGCCTCAGGAGCCTCGCGTTTTTGAGGAGCGACTTTTTAAGCCGTCAGCGACACCATCACTTTCAAGCACAGCACAACCATGGGAAGAGCTCCCTCAGCCACCTGCCAAAGGAGCCCCGGCCTGTGGCCCGACCTCAGGACCGCGCTTGGAGCCTCAGGAGGGATGCTGGATCACGGAATTCATGGAATACATGACGCAAGGGACGCTGCCGGAGAAAGAGGAGGACGCGGAACGCGTGGCCCGGCAGGCCACGACCTACTGCATCCAAGACGGTGAGTTATACCGGAAATAGCCAAATGACGTTTCCCTACATTGCATCTCCAGGGAACAGGGGAAGGAGCTGCTATCCGATATACACAATGGAGATTGTGGGCACCACTCGTCGTCATGGACCCTCGTCGGCAAGGCATTTCGCAGCGGTTTCTACTGGCCTATGTCACTTAACGACGCGATCAAGCTGGTGAAGTCCTGTGAAGCCTGCCAATTCCACACCAAGCAGATCCATCAGCCAGCTTAGGGCCTGCAGACCATCCCGCTCTCGTGGCTATTTGCCGTCTGGGGGCTGGATATCTTGGGCCCGTTCCCTCGAGCACCTGGGGGCTTTCGCTACCTCTATGTCGCCGTCGACAAGTTCACCAAGTGGGCAGAGGTGGAAGCCGTCCGCACCATCCCAGCCGGTTCTGCGGTCAAGTTCATCAAGGGCCTCGTGAGCCGGTTTGGGTCCCTAACCGCATCATCATCGACAACGGTTCACAGTTCACCAACAATCTCTTCAAAACATACTGTGCTAACCTTGAAACGCAGATATGCTACACTTCAATGGCGCACCCCCGGAGCAATGGCTAGGCCGAATGAGCCTATGCAGAGGTCCTGAGGGGCCTCAAGACAAGGAAATTCAAGAAGAAGCTTGAGGCCTGCAGCAAGGGCTGGTACGACGAGGTCTAGTCCGTGCTGTGGTCCATCCGTACTACCGCCACCAAGCCAACTGGCGAGACCCCGTTCTTCCTCGTCTACGGAGCAGAGGCGGTTCTCCCTCACGAGGTCAGGCGTCGGTCCGCGCGGGTCCTGGCGTTTGATGAGGCGCAGCTGGACGCCATGCGGGGGATGGACCTCATGCTGGGGGAGGAACGCCGCCGTGAAGCCACGCTATGAGCGGCAAGATACCAGTAGGCACTGCGGCGGTATCACTGTCGCAACATCTGCCCCATGACGCTCGAGGTAGGTGACCTCGTACTCAGGCGGGTGCTCTCCAGGGAAGGGCTGCATAAGCTCTCGCCCATGTGGGAGGGCCCGTTCAAGGTCATTCATGTTTCCAGGCCTGGCGCTGCGCGCCTGGAGACTCAGGATGGGGTGCCTGTCTCGAACGCCTGGAACATCCAGCTGTTGGGGAACGTAGTAATTTCAAAAAATTTCCTACGCACACACAAGATCATGGTGATGGCATAGCAACGAGAGGGGAGAGTGTTCGTCCACATACCCTCGAAGACCGTAAGCGGAAGCGTTAGCACAACGCGGTTGATGTAGTCGTATGTCTTCACGATCCGACCGATCCAAGCACTGAATGTACGGAGCCTCCGAGTTCAGCACACGTTCAGCTCGATGACGATCTCCGGCCTCCGATCCAGCAAAGCTCCGGAGATGAGTTCCGTCAGCACGATGGCATGGTGACGATGATGATGTTCTACCGGCGCAGGGCTTCGCCTAAACTCCGCGACGATATGACCGAGGTGGAATATGGTGGAGGGGGGGCACCGCACACGGCTAAGGAACAATCCGTAGATCAACTTGTGTGTCTATGGGGTGTCCCCCTGCCCCCGTATATAAAGGAGCAAGGGGGGAGGCTGGCCGGCCCCTTGGGCGCGCCAAGGGAGGAGGAATCCTCCTCCTAGTAGGAGTAGGACTCCTCCTTTCCTACTCCTACTAGGAGGGGGAAGGAAGGGGGAGAGGGGGAAGGAAAGGGGGGGCGCCGCCCCCCCTCCTAGTCCAATTCGGACCAGAGGGCGGAGGGGGTGCGCAGCCCATGCTGGGCGCCCCTCTCTCCTTTTCCCTAAGGCCCATAAGGCCCAATACTCTCCCGGGGGGTTCCGGTAACCCCCCCGGCACTTCGGTTTTTCTCCGAAATCACCCGGAACATTTCCGGTGTCCGAATATAGTCGTCCAATATATCAATCTTTATGTCTCGACCATTTTGAGACTCCTCGTCATGTCCGTGATCACATACGGAACTCCGAACAAACTTCGGTACATCAAAACTTATAAACTCATAATAAAACTGTCATCGTAACGTTAAGCGTGCGGACCCTACGGGTTCGAGAACTATGTAGACATGACCTAGAACCATTCTCGGTCAATAACCAATAGTGGGACCTGGATGCCCATATTGGTTATTACATATTCTACGAAGATCTTTATCGGTCAAACCGCATAACAACATACGTTGTTCCCTTTGTCATCGGTATGTTACTTGCCCGAGATTCGATCATCGGTATCCAATACCTAGTTCAATCTTGTTGCCGGCAAGTCTCTTTACTCGTTACGTAATGCATCATTCCGTAACTAACTCATTAGCTACATTGCTTGCAAGGCTTATAGTGATGTGCATTACCGAGAGGGCCCAGAGATACCTCTCCGACAATCGGAGTGACAAAACCTAATCTCGAAATACGCCAACCCAACATGTACCTTTGGAGACACCTGTAGTACTCCTTTATAATCACCCAGTTACGTTGTGACGTTTGGTAGCACCCAAAGTAATCCTCCGGTAAACGGGAGTTGCATAATCTCATAGTTACAGGAACATGTATAATTCATGAAGAAAGCAATAGTAGTATACTAAACGATCAAGTGCTAGGCTAACGGAATGGGTCATGTCAATCATATCATTCTTCTAATGATGTGATCCCACTAATCAAATGACAACACATGTCTATGGTTAGGAAACATAACCATCTTTGATTAATGAGCTAGTCAAGTAGAGGCATACTAGTGACTATAGTTTTGTCTATGTATTCACACATGTATCATGTTTCCGGTTAATACAATTCTAGCATGAATAATAAACATTTATCATGATATGAGGAAATAAATAATAACTTTATTATTGCCTCTAGGGCATATTTCCTTCAGTCTCCCACTTGCACTAGAGTCAATAATCTAGATTACATAGTAATGATTCTAACACCCATGGAGTCTTGGTGCTGATCATGTTTTGCTCGTGAGAGAGGCTTAGTCAACGGGTCTGCAATATTCAGATCCGTATGTATCTTGCAAATTTCTATGTCTCCCACTAGGACTTGGTCCCGAATGGATTTGAAGCGTCTCTTGATGTGCTTGGTCCTCTTGTGAAATCTGGATTCCTTTGCCAAGGCAATTGCACCAGTATTGTCACAGAAGATCTTCATTGGTCCCGATGCACTAGGTATGACACCTAGATCGGAAATGAACACCTTCATCCAGACTCCTTCATTTGCTGCTTCAGAAGCAGCTATGTACTCCGCTTCACATGTAGATCCCGCTACGGCGCTTTGTTTAGAACTGCACCAACTTACAGCTCCACCGTTTAATATAAACACGTATCCAGTTTGCGGTTTAGAATCGTCCGGATCAGTGTTAAAGCTTGCATCGACGTAACCATTTATGACTAGCTCTTTGTCACCTCCATATACGAGAAACATATCCTTAGTCCTTTTCAGGTATATCAGGATGTTCTTGACCGCTGTCCAGTGATCCACTCCTAGATTACTTTGGTACCTCCCTGCCAAGCTTATTGCTAAGCATACGTCAGGTCTGGTACACAGCATTGCATACATGATAGAGCCTATGGCTGAAGCATAGGGAACATCTTTCATTTTCTCTCTATCTTCTGCTGTGGTCGGGCATTGAGTTTGACTCAACTTCACACCTTGTAGCACAGGCAAGAATCCTTTCTTTGCCTGATCCATTTTGAACTTTTTCAAAATTTTGTCAAGGTATGTACTTTGTGAAAGTCCTATTAAGCGTCTTGATCTATCTCTATAGATCTTGATGCCCAATATGTAAGCAGCTTCACCGAGGTCTTTCATTGAAAAACTTTTATTCAAGTATCCCTTTATGCTATCCAGAAATTCTATATCATTTCCAATTAATAATATGTCATCTACATATAAAATCAGAAATGCTACAGAGCTCCCACTCACTTTCTTGTAAATACAGGCTTCTCCAAAAGTCTGTATAAAACCATATGCTTTGATCACACTATCAAAACGTTTATTCCAACTCCGAGATGCTTGCACCAGTCCATAAATGGATCGCTGGAGCTTGCACACTTTGTTAGCACCTTTTGGATCAACAAAACCTTCTGGCTGCATCATATACAACTCTTCTTCCAGAAATCCATTCAAGAATGCAGTTTTGACATCCATTTGCCAAATTTCATAATCATGAAATGCAGCAATAGCTAACATGATTCGGGCAGACTTAAGCATCGCTACAGGTGAGAAAGTCTCATCGTAGTCAACCCCTTGAACTTGTCGAAGACCTTTCGCAACAAGTCGAGCTTTATAGACAGCTATTACCATCAACGTCAGTCTTCTTCTTAAAGATCCATTTATTCTCAATGGCTTGCCGATCATCGGGCAAGTCAACCAAAGTCTATACTTTGTTTTCATACATGGATCCCATCTCAGATTTCATGGTCTCCAGCCATTTTGCGGAATCTGGGCTCATCATCGCTTCCTCATAGTTCATAGGTTCATCATGGTCAAGTAACATGACTTCCAAAATAGGATTACCGTACCACTCTGGTGCGGATCTTACTCTGGTAGACCTACGAGGTTCAGTAGAAACTTGATCTGAAGTTTCATGATCAACATCATTAGCTTCCTCTCTGATTGGTGTAGTTGTCACAGGAACCGGTTCTTGTGATGAACTACTTTCCAATAAGGGAGTAGATACAGTTATCTCATCAAGTTCTTCTTTCCTCCCACTCACTTCTTTCGAGAGAAATTCCTTCTCTAGAAAGGATCCACTCTTAGCAACGAATGTCTTGCCTTCGGATCTGTGATAGAAGGTGTACCCAAACCACAGTTCTCTTTTGGGTATCCTATGAAGACACATTTCTCCGATTTGGGTTCTAGCTTATCTGGTTGAAGTTTCTTCACATAAGCATCGCAGCCCCAAAATTTAAGAAACGACAACTTTGGTTTCTTGCCAAACCACAGTTCATAAGGCGTCGTCTCAACAGATTTTGATGGTGCCCTATTTAACGTGAATCCGGCCGTCTCTAAAGCATAACCCCAAAACGATAGCAGTAAATCAGTAAGAGACATCATAGATCGCACCATATCAAGTAAAGTACGATTACAACGTTCGGACACACCATTTCATTGTGGTGTTCTGGGTGGCGTGAGTTGCGAAACTATTCCGCATTGTTTCAAATGTAAACCAAACTCGTAACTCAAATATTCTCCTCCACGATCAGATCGTAGAAATTTTATTTTCTTGTTACGATGATTTTCCACTTCACTCTGAAATTCTTTGAACTTTTCAAATGTTTCAGACTTGTGCTTCATTAAGTAGATATACCATATCTGCTCCAATCATCTGTGAAGGTGAGAAAATAACGATATTCGCCACGAGCCTCAACATTCATCGGACCACATACATCTGTATGTATGATTTCCAACAAATCTGTTGCTCTCTCCATAGTACCAGAGAACGGTGTTTTAGTCATCTTGCCCATGAGGCACGGTTCGCAAGTACCAAGTGATTCATAATCAAGTGATTCCAAAAGTCCATCAGTATGGAGTTTCTTCATGCGCTTTACACCAATATGACCTAAACGGCAGTGCCACAAATAAGTTGCACTATCATTATCAACTCTGCATCTTTTGGCTTCAACATTATGAATATGTGTATCACTACTATCGAGATTCAATAAAAATAGACCACTCTTCAAGGGTGCATGACCATAAAAGATATTACTCATATAAATAGAACAACCAATATTCTCTGATTTAAATGAATAACTGTCTCGCATCAAACAAGATCCAGATATAATGTTCATGCCCAACGCTGGCACCAAATAACAATTATTCAGGTCTAAAACTAATCCCGAAGGTAGATGTAGAGGTAGCGTGCCGACCGCGATCACATCGACTTTGGAACCGTTTCCCACACGCATCGTCACCTCGTCCTTGGCCAGTGCTCGCTTATTCTGTAGTCCCTGTTTCGAGTTGCAAATATTAACAACAGAACCAGTATCAAATACCCAGGTGCTACTACAAGCTCTAGTTAGGTACACATCAATAACATGTATATCACATATACCTTTGTTCACTTTGCCATCCTTCTTATCCGCCAAATACTTGGGGCAGTTCCGCTTCCAGTGACCAGTCTGCTTGCAGTAGAAGCACTCAGTTTCAGGCTTAGGTCCAGTCTTGGGTTTCTTCTCTTGAGAAGCAACTTGCTTGCTGTTCTTTTTGAAGTTCCCCTTCTTTTTTTTCCCTTGCCCTTTTTCTTGAAACTAGTGGTCTTGTTAACCATCAACACTTGATGCTCCTTCTTGATTTCTACCTCCGCAGCTTTTAGCATCACGAAGAGCTCGGGAATAGTCTTGTTCATCCCTTGCATATTATAGTTCATCACAAAGCTCTTGTAGCTTGGTGGCAGTGATTGGAGAATTCTGTCAATGACACTATCATCAGGAAGATTAACTCCCAGTTGAATCAAGTGATTATTATACCCAGACATTTTGAGTATGTGTTCACTGACAGAACTATTCTCCTCCATCTTGCAGCTATAGAACTTATTGGAGACTTCATATCTCTCAATCCGGGCATTTGCTTGAAATATTAACTTCAACTCCTGGAACATCTCATATGCTCCATGACGTTCAAAATGCGTTGAAGACCCGGTTCTAAGCCGTAAAGCATGGCACACTGAACTATAGAGTAGTCATCAGCTTTGCTCTGCCAGACATTCTTAACATCGTCAGTTGCATCAGCAGCAGGCCTGGCACCCGGCGGTGCTTCCAGGACGTAACTTTTCTATGCAGCAATGAGGATAATCCTTAGGTTATGGACCCAGTCCGTGTAATTGCTACCATCATCTTTCAACTTTGCTTTCTCATGGAACGCATTAAAATTCAACGGAACAACAACACGAGCCATCTATCTACAAACAAACATAGACAAGCAAAATACTATCAGGTACTAAGTTCATGATAAATTTAAGTTCAATTAATCATATTACTTAAGAACTCCCACTTAGACAGACATCTCTCTAGTCATCTAAGTGATCACGTGATCCAAATCAACTAAACCATAACCGATCATCACGTGCGATGGAGTAGTTTTCAATGGTGAACATCTTATGTTGATCATATCTACTATATGATTCACGCTCGACCTTTCGGTCTCCGTGTTCCGAGGCCATATCTGCATATGCTAGGCTCGTCAAGTTTAACCTGAGTATTCCGCGTGTGCAAAACTGGCTTGCACCCGTTGTAGATGGACGTAGAGCTTATCACACCCGATCATCACGTGGTGTCTGGGCACGACGAACTTTGGCAATGGTGCATACTCAGGGAGAACACTTCTTGATAATTTTAGTGAGAGATCATCTTAAAATGCTACCTTCAGTCAAAGCAAGATAAGATGCATAAAGGATAAACATCACATGCAATCAATATAAGTGATATGATATGGCCATCATCATCTTGTGCTTGTGATCTCCATCTCCGAAGCACCGTTGTGATCACCATCGTCACCGGCGCGACACCTTGATCTCCATCATAGCATCGTTGTCGTTTACGCCATCTATTGCTTCTATGACTATCGCTACCGCTTAGTGATAAAGTAAAGCAATTACAGGGCGTTTGCATTTCATACAATAAAGCGACAACCATATGGCTCCTGCCAGTTGCCGATAACTTCGGTTACAAAACATGATCATCTCATACAATAATATAGCATCACGTCTTGACCATATCACATCACAACATGCCCTGCAAAAACAAGTTAGACTTCCTCTACTTTGTTGTTGCAAAATTTACGTGGCTGCTACGGGCTTAGCAAGAACCGTTCTTACCTACGCATCAAAAACCACAACGATAGTTCATCAAGTTGGTGCTGTTTTAACCTTCGCAAGGACGGGGCGTAGCCACACTCGATTCAGCTAAAGTGAGAGAGACAGACACCCGCCAGCCACCTTTAAGCACGAGTTCTCGTAACGGTGAAACCAGTCTCGCGTAAGCGTACGCGTAATGTCGGTCCGGGCCGCTTCATCTCACAATACCGCCGAACAAAAGTATGACATGCTGGTAAGCAGTATGACTTGTATCGTCCACAACTCACTTGTGTTCTACTCGTGCATATAACATCAACGCATAAAACTAGGCTCGCATGCCACTGTTGGGGAACGTAGTAATTTCAAAAAATTTCCTACGCACACGCAAGATCATGGTGATGGCATAGCAACGAGAGGGGAGAGTGTTCGTCCACATACCCTCGTAGACCGTAAGCGGAAGCATTAGCACAACGCGGTTGATGTAGTCGTACGTCTTCACAATCCGACCGATCCAAGCACCGAACGTACGGAGCCTCCGAGTTCAGCACACGTTCAGCTCGATGACGATCTCCGGCCTTCGATCCAGCAAAGCTCCGGAGATGAGTTCCGTCAGCATGACGGCATGGTGACGATGATGATGTTCTACCGGCGCAGGGCTTCGCCTAAACTCCGCGACGTTATGACCGAGGTGGAATATGGTGGAGGGGGGGCACCACACACGGCTAAGGAACGATCCGTAGATCAACTTGTGTGTCTATGAGGTGTCCCCCTGCCCCCTTATATAAAGGAGCAAGGGGGGGAGGCCGGCCGGCCCCTTGGGCGCGCCAAGGGAGGAGGAATCCTCCTCCTAGTAGGAGTAGGACTCCTCCTTTCCTACTCCTACTAAGAGGGGGAAGGAAGGGGGAGAGGGGGAAGTAAAGGAGGGGGGCGCCGCCCCCCCTCCTAGTCCAATTCGGACTAGAGGGGGAGGGGGCGCGCGGCCCATGCTGGCCGCCCCTCTCTCCTTTCCCCTAAGGCCCATAAGGCCCAATACTCTCCCGGGGGGTTCCGGTAACCCTCCCGGCACTCCGGTTTTTCTCCGAAATCACCCAGAACATTTCCGGTGTCCGAATATAGTCGTCCAATATATCAATCTTTATGTCTCGACCATTTTGAGACTCCTCGTCATGTCCGTGATCACATCCGGGACTCCGAACAAACTTCGGTACATCAAAACTTATAAACTCATAAAAAAACTGTCATCGTAACGTTAAGCGTGCGGACCCTACGGGTTCGAGAACTATGTAGACATGACCTAGAACCATTCTCGGTCAATAACCAATAGCGGGACCTAGATGCCCATATTGGTTCCTACATATTCTACGAAGATCTTTATCGGTCAAACCGCATAACAACATACGTTGTTCCCTTTGTCATCGGTATGTTACTTGCCTGAGATTCGATCGTCGGTATCCAATACCTAGTTCAATCTCATTACCGGCAAGTCTCTTTACTCGTTACGTAATGCATCATTCCGTAACTAACTCATTAGCTACATTGCTTGCAAGGCTTATAGTGATGTGCATTACCGAGAGGGCCCAGAGATACCTCTCCGACAATCGGAGTGACAAAACCTAATCTCGAAATACGCCAACCCAACATGTACCTTTGGAGACACCTGTAGTACTCCTTTATAATCACCCAGTTACGTTGTGACGTTTGGTAGCACCCAAAGTGTTCCTCCGGTAAACGGGAGTTGCATAATCTCATAGTTACAGGAACATGTATAATTCATGAAGAAAGCAATAGCAGTATACTAAACGATCAAGTGCTAGGCTAACGGAATGGGTCATGTCAATCATATCATTCTTCTAATGATGTGATCCCACTAATCAAATGACAACACATGTCTATGGTTAGGAAACATAACCATCTTTGATTAATGAGCTAGTCAAGTAGAGGCATACTAGTGACTATAGTTTTGTCTATGTATTCACACATGTATCATGTTTCCGGTTAATACAATTCTAGCATGAATAATAAACATTTATCATGATATGAGGAAATAAATAATAACTTTATTATTGCCTCTAGGGCATATTTCCTTCACCAACACCTCTGGAAGTTTTATCCCTGAAGAAAGGCCCAGTGCCTGTGAAGAAGGCTCGGTGCCTCTGAAGCTCGCCGACCGAAGAATGGCCTGGTGCCTGTGAAGAAGGCCCAGTGCCTGTGAAGCTCGCCATCCGTGACGCTCTCACGTAATAATGAGTGGGGCAGTACACGCCACGGAGTCTCCGGAGTGCCGCCCTTGGGCCTCGGGGGCTCCCGCCCATGCCCAGTGGCAGCACTTAGCTCCGCACTGGTCAGAAGACGTCGAAGACTAGACTAGGTGCCGGATGCTGCTTTTCATTTGCTTTCCACAGTTGGTCACTCTTCCTTGTTTGAACCTTGATTAAAGTCACTTCTGGTGTTCTTTGCCCGTTTTGTCCGTTGTCTTCCGCCCTTGTTTTCTTTTTTCAGCTCTTTGTCTAACTTGCTCGCTCTCTCTCTCGCAAGCCTCGCGTGGGGGCTACGCGGGTGCCCTCGTGAGCCCTTCCTCTCCTGGTTTTTGCGAGGCTCTCTCGTTTGAGTTCGCAGCGGGAGCACCCCTCCCAGTCCATGCCCCTCGGGCATCGCGACACGAAGCGCCGGGCCATGGCCGGCAACCCTCGCGACCAAGGTTCGGAAATGATTCTCCCAACAATTTTTTTGCAGCTCTTAAGGCGCCTGGCGAGGCCTGAAGCAAGCACCTCGCGAGGCGGAAATTACTTCAAACATGCCAAGCTAAGTTGTTCCTACGCGCAGACGCATAACAACGACACCATAACATAGCACAAGAACAATAAATGCAACACGATAACTAGGAAATCATATTCTGTTGCATGCCCCCACGGGGCCCCATACTTCTCTCTCTCAATCTTGGAAAAGAAGGAAAAAATAGAAAAAGCAGCACGTGCCTTGCAACAGCTTGCGATGAGGGATCCGCGGTGTCCTCCCGAGCTCAGTCAGACTCCGCCTTGCGCTTCACCAGAGCGTGGCGACGGGACGACCCGCCGCCGCCCTCGGTGCGGGCACGGCAGCGTGGTGGTTGATCGTAGCCACCGTTGGAGGAGCTGTCGCCGGAGGAGGAGCCGCTGAAGCTTGACGAGCTGCAGTCGCCACAAGGAGTGGATTCGCCTTCACCCTCATCATGACCATTGCCAAGACCGAGCACCTCGTTGCCGTCGTTGTCTTCAGGGCAGCACCAAACACGACGCCCATCTTCTCCGAACACGCTCACGTAGAGGGTCGCGTCACCGTAATACTTGAAGTGGAGGGTGCACCGCTTGCCCAGACAGCGCGCACGGGCAAACGTCTGCTAGCCCTAGGCCAGGACTGCATTGCCGGCGATCGAGATCTCCACCTTGACCCAGAAGGCCCTGCTACAGCAGCCGTCCGCCTGCGGCCAGAGCCCGCCTGGGCCAACGGCCGATAGCTCACCGACGAAGGAACGAGGAAGCTGAAGCCAATTGCCGGCCGGGTTATCCGACCACACGACAAACTCCGGCAGCACCTCCGCTGAGTGAAAGCGCGACCGAGGAGGCCGCGTAGCCGCCGCACGCCTTCCCCCACCAACCGGGCTGCCTCGACATGGGTGGCCACCACCGCGCGAAGGGCCACCGCCACGACCATGGGAAGCCACAACAGGGGTCGCAAGATGCTTGCGAGGACGACCGCGACCTCGCTTGGGCAGAGGAGAGCCAGGCCCTTCCTGGCGATCCTTCCCCTTCTCCGTGGTCGAAAACCTCTTCACAGGCGCCCTGAAGGACACTTCAAGCAGTAGAGCAAGGGAGGTGAAGCGAGCAGAATGGGGAGCGATGGGCGACAGGGGCTTTCACCCCTCCTCATTTATAATCCCAGAAAGACCAACCGTCGACCTCCACGATCGCACGTAATGATGACTCTTTTTGCATGCAGCAGGGACTCATCAAATCGGGCAGTTGCCGAGGAAGCATTAGGAAGCGGAGACGCCCACGTCCAATCAGTTGCCACACGTCTACCAAGGCCGCATGCTGTTGGGGCCCGCGGTGCTCCGCACTTGCCCTTTGGCTTTGCCACTAAGCCAAGTCCGAGCGCGCCTTGGGCCCGGGGGCTTCTGTCGGCATTCTGGGAATGGGGGTCCCCAGACTTGCCTGCCTGTGGCCTGCTGTGTGGCTCCACCAGTGGCCCAGTACGGCCCATCTTCCTCAACCAATGCTCAAGACCCTTGCGAGGGGCCAAGCCTCGCGGGGCGGATGATGCAAGGCCTCCTCAGGAGTGGCCTCACCAGGCGGGCTCGCGAGGAGGCGGAGAGATCAAGGCAAGGGGTACCTCGCGAGGTTCCTATGATGCAAGCCATGACAATCAAGACCAGGCAGGCGCCAGCCGCGCAGTGTCCTCCTTTCCTCTTTGGTGCTAAAGGGGAAAGCACAAGCGCGGAGTACCGAGGCATCAGGCAAAGGTTTCCATATCGGTGCAACAAGACCAAGACCAGCAGGACGGCAGGACGGAGGTCACCGTGGAGCCCAAGATGGCGTCATCACTAGCGCCTTTGGCAAGCAAAGACCACCTTTAGTCAGGATAGCTTGTACTAGTTGTCTCCTTTCAAAATAGCCGTTGTTGGATCCCTTCCCGCTCAATATTTTGGAAGAGGACCCGGGCCTCTATAAATAGGGCTAGCCGCCACAGTAGAAAGGGAGGAGAGGTGAAGTTCATCTAAACACCACACTAGCTCAAGAACACCTCTCCTCTCGAGGATGTTCTTCCCTTGTACTATTCATCATCAGCCCAAGAGGCAATCTTCCACCACACACAGGAGTAGGGTATTACACCACAACGATGGCCCTAACCTGTATAAATCTTGTGTCTCTTGTGCTGTGAGTTCATCCATCTAGCTTAGGGATCACGCCGAGGCCGAGAGCGAGATTCGATAGGAGGAAATCTTCGTGCGCACCCCAGTGTTCGAACCTTAAGGGTTTTGCCGGAACTCGATATCCAACCGCCCCCAAGTGACCAATGCGTCAGCTTGAAAACCAGATCAAGTGGGTGTGAACAGCTATGCTCATTGAGCAGGAAGCCAATAAAGACTCATATCTGGAAATGAAACGACAGAGGCCCCAAACTTTCAGGGATGCCGGCTTTATTATACTGATCAAAATATATACATTGCTAAAGGTATGTACAACACAAGAGCCGGTGGCTCAAGTGTAATATGGTCGCAGATGAGCAATGCTCCATGGCCGATGGGTCTCCTCCTCTGATGTGCGCAAGTCCTTGTTTTCTCGAATATCAATGAGGTAGTATGACCCATTGTTCAGATTCTTGCTGTCCACAAAGGGCCCTTCCGAAGGTGGGGATAATTTGTGCATATCTGTTTGATCCTGGATGAGCTAGAGCACCAAGTCGGCTTCTTGGAAGGTGCGAGTTTTAACTCGGCGGCTATGATAATGACACGGATCTTGCTGGTATATTGCCGAATGCGCCGCCGCCAGGTCACGCTCTTTATCCAATAAATCAAGAGCATCTTGACGTGCTTTTTCATTATCAGCTTCAATATAAGCCGCCACATGGGGCAAGTCATGATGGATATCACTTGGAAGAACCGCCTCAGCCCCGTAAACCATGAAGAAAGTTGTATAACCCGTCGATCTATTGGGGGTGGTGTTTATACTCCACAGCATGGAGGGCAACTCCTCAACTCAACAACCCAGCGTCCTTTGCAATGGGACCATAAGCTGGGGTTTGATTGCTTGCAAGATTTCTTGATTGGCTTGTTCAGCTTGACCATTGGAGTGGGGATGAGCTACAGAGGAAACATTAAGACGAATATGTTCTCGTTGACAGAACTCTTTCATAGCACCTTTGGACAGATTAGTGCCATTATCAGTTATTATACTATGCGCGTAGCCAAAGCGGAAGATCACCATCTAAATGAATTGAACCGCTGTTGCCGCATCACACTTGCTGACTGGCTCTTCCTCAACCCACTTTGTAAATTTATCAACTGCCGCCAAAAGGTGTGTCTTTCTATCCTTGGATCTTTTGAAAGGTCCAACCATATCCAGCCCCCAGATTGCAAACAACCAAGTGATTGGAATCATCCTCAATTATTGAGCCGACACATGAGCTTGTCTGGAAAATTTCTGACAATCGTTACACTTGCTAACCAGATCTTCTGCATCAGCATGAGCCATCAGCCAGTAAAACTAATGATGAAAAGCTTTAGCCACGAGAGAGTTAGACCCGACATGATGGCCATAGTCTCCTTCATGAATCTCTCTTAGAATATCACGGCCTTCTTCAGGGGAAATACAGTGCTGGAACACACCTGTGATGCTGCATCGGTGCAACTCGCCATTGACAATAGTCATCGATTTAGACCTCTGGGTTATTTGCCTGGCCATTGTTTCATCCTCAGGCAACTCTCCCCGGGTCATGGAAGCCAAATAAGGGGCTGTACAATCAGGAATAGCATGAAGAGCCGCCACCAACTGTGCCTCCGGGTCAGGGATTGCAAGATCCTCCTCTGTCGGTAGCTTAACTGAAGGGTTATGCAATATGTCCAGAAAAACATTGGGTGGCACCAGCTTACGCTAAGATCCTAGCTGGCTTAAAGCATCTGCCACTTCATTCTTTCTACGATCGACATGTTCCACTTGATAACCTTTGAGATGACTAGCAATACTGTCAACCGCCCGACGATAAGCCGCTATAAGCGGGTCTTTAGAATCCAAAGTGCCTGAGACCTGCCGAGTCACCAAATCTGAGTCGCCAAAGCACCTCACCCGTCTTAAGTTCATCCCTTTAGCCACCTGAAGGCCAGGGAGCAAAGCCTCATACTCAGCTACATTATTAGTGCAAGGGAACATTAGTCGTAACAAATAACAAAATTTATCACCTCGTGAGGAAGTCAAGATAACTCCAGCCCCGAGCCCTCCAGCGGCCTTGACCCATCAAAGTGAATCGTCCAGTAAGTGTTATCTGGCTTTTCCTCTGGTGTTTGCAATTCTGTCCAATCATTGATGAAATCCAGAAGAGCCTGTGACTTGATAGGTGTCCTTGGCATATATTTCAACCCATGGGGACCAAGTTCAATGGCCCACTTAGCCACTCTGCCTATGGCCTCCTTGTTCTGAATAATATCGCCTAAGGGAGTAGAGTTGACCACAGTAATGGGATGACCAAGAAAATACTGCTTTAATTCGCAACTGGCCATGAACACCCCATATACTAGTTTCTGCCAATGCGGGTATCTCTATTTTGACTCAATCAAAACCTCACTGGCATAATTAACCGGCCTTTAGACTAGATACTCCTTGCCCGATTCTTTCCTTTCCACCACAACAGCTACGCTGACGGCTCTACTATTTGCTGCCACATATAAGAGCAAAGATTCCTTCTCAATAGGAGCTGCGAGAACCGGTGGCTCAGCTTGTAGCCTCTTGAGTGCTTCAAATTCCTTATTAGCAGCATCACTCCAAACAAAATGGTCCGTTTTCTTCATCATCTGGTACTGAGGAATAACCTTGTCTTCTAGGCGGCTTACAACCCGGCTTAAAGCTACAATACGACCCGCCATTGTTGAACATCATTAACACACATCGGCTTAGCTAGCAAGGTGATAGCCTTGATTTTCTCTGGGTTAGCCTTGATGCCTCTCTCAGAAACCAAAAAACCCAAGAGCTCGCCTGCAGGTACACCAAAAACGCACTTGGCCGGGTTAAGCATCATCTTATAGACCCGGAGATTACCAAAGGTCTCTTTCAGATCCTCCAACATAGTCTCCTTCTTTCTGGATTTCACAACAATATCACCCACTTAGGCATGAACATTGTGCCCAATTTGGTTGCGAAAGCAGTTCTGCACACATCGTTGATAAGTCGCATGGGCACTCTTAAGCCCAAAAGGCATAGACACATAGCAGAAAGCTCCAAAAGGTGTGATGAAAGCTGTCTTCTCTTGTTCTTTGACTGCCATCTTGATCTGATGGTATCCTGAATAAGCATCCAGAAAACATAAACGTTCACAACCCGCCGTAGCATCTATGATCTGATCAATACGGGGGAGGGAAAGGGATCAGTTGGGCAAGCCTTATTAAGGTCTGTGTAATCCACACACCTGCGCCAGGTGCCATTTTTCTTAAGTACTAGCACCGGGTTAGCGAACCACCCCGGGTGAAAAACTTCAACGATGAATCCAACTACTAAGAGCCGGGCCACTTCTTCTCCAATGGCCTTGCATCTCTCTTCATTAAAATGTCGAAGAAATTGCTTGACCGGTTTAAACTTGGGATCGATATTGAGAGGGTGCTCAGCGAGTTCCCTCGGTACACCAGGCATGTCTGAAGTTTTCCATGCAAAGATGTCCTGGTTCTGACGGATGAACTCGATGAGGGCGCTTTCCTATTTCGGATCCATATTAGCACCAATGGTGAACTATTTGGATGAATCGTCAGGGACAAATTCAACCTGTTTGGTGTCATCTGCCGAATTAAACTTCAGCAATGGGTCATGCTCTATTGTTGGCTTCTTCAAAGGGGTCATATCCGCCGGGTCAACATTGTCTTTATAAAACTTTAGCTCCTCCGTTGCACAGACAGACTCAGCAAAAGCAGCATCGCCTTCTTGACATTCTAGAGCTATTTTCCTGTCACCATGCACTGTGATGGTACCCTTGCGACCCGACATTTTAAGCTGCAGATACACATAACAAGGTTGTGCCATAAATTTGGCGTCAGCCGACCGTCCAAACAGAGCGTGATAGGGGCTTTTGATCTTGACCACTTCAAAAGTTAATGTCTCGGCCTTGTAATTGTGTTCATTGCCAAAAGCTACTTCCAAGAAATATTACCAACTGGGTAGGCCAACTTACCAGACACCACTCCATGAAAAACTGTAGCGAACGGTTTAAGATCTTTGTCAGTCAGATTCATCTGGCGAAAAGTATCATAATAAAGAATGTTGATACTGCTACCTCCGTCCATTTGCACTTTAGTGAACTTGTAACCTCCAACCTGAGGAGCCACTACCAAACACTACAAAAAAAAGACACATCCGTGACATTTTGGGCCGAACGGAATTTTTTCTGTCATGCTTATGACACTTCTATGATGATAATTGTAACAAAACCCACTATCATCATAGATGTGGTGGGCTCCTACATCTATGACAAAAAATCATGACAGAAAATGGCTTTTCGTCCATGGTCGGCCGGAGACGCAGCTGCATGACATTCTTTGTGCCGTCCATGACGGAAAAAACCATGGTAGAAGCGAGGGCGAGGAAAATTTCGGGGAGTTCCCGGTTACGGTGGGTGGTCGGGGGCCGAGCGATGCGCGTTTCTCTCGTACACGTACGCGCGTGTGTGCGAGGCGTTGGGCTCTAACTGAACCCGAGCGAGGCCTTGGGCTCTAATTGAACCCAAGCAATTGCACTAGCTACATTACTGAACCCGAGCGATCGATCCCTTGCTGTTAACTGAACCCGAGTGATTCCTTCGCTACTGCTGCTAACTGAAGCCGACCGAACCCTGCTGCCTCTTTCCCTTAATGAACAGTGAGCATTTTGGGGGGGGGGGGTTGGATGAATAGTTCCTAGTGTGTGTGGATGAACATGATCGCAGGGTATTGCCTCTAGATGAATAGGACCCCGATCGAGCTGGTTGGGGGTGGATGAATAGGACCCCATGGAGGGCTGGATGAATAGGACGACCCCGTGGAGGGCTGGTTGAACAGACTGGTGGAGGGCTGGATGAACAGTAGCCCGCGGAGGGGTGGTTGAACAGGACCCTGTGGAGAGGGCTGGTTGAACTGTAGCCGGTGGAGGAGCGGTGGAGGCTGGATGAACAGGAGCCCGTGGATGAACAGTCGTAGGTGGAGGCTGGAGGAGGTCGATGGTGGATGAATAGTAGCCCGTGGAGGCTGGAGGAGGTCGACGGTGGAGATGAAAAGTATCCCGTGCAGTCCCGTTTTGCGGTATGCCACACCCCTCCCGATGAACAGGACCCCCATTTCGACCGTAGCGCTGCAACACAAGTCTGTTTCCTCCGTTTTGCAGTATGCCACACCCCTCCCGATCAATAGGGCCTTGTTTCGATCGTAGGAGGTCCAAGAGAAGTCCGTTTCCTCTGTTATGCGGTACGCCAGACCCCTCCCGACGAACAGGATCCTATTTCGACCATGGCCGGTCTAACACAAGGCTGTTTCCTCCGTTCCGCAGTACGCCAGGCCCTGTTTTGATCGGTTGTTCCGCCCAAGCTGGTTGGCTC
This sequence comes from Triticum timopheevii, assembly GCA_963921465.1. Taxonomy (NCBI): domain Eukaryota; kingdom Viridiplantae; phylum Streptophyta; class Magnoliopsida; order Poales; family Poaceae; genus Triticum; species Triticum timopheevii. The sequence continues at coordinate 379,834,164 of OY997274.1, forward strand.
CCGATGACCATGACGTATTCCATTGCCTCCCGATGAACACGACACATTCCGTTTCCTCCCCATGAACACGGCGACAACGCAGTTTCCCCGTTCCGACCCAGTCATGTACACAAGCCCTGGCCGTACGTATGCGCGGGTAGGTGTTCGAGATCCCGCCTGTATGTACGTACCTGGCCGTATTTACTTTCTTGCACCCTAGCCGTTGTATGTACGTGTACACGATATTAATGGGACTGCGTGACATTCTACATGCGCGCCTCTACTACAACACGTGCCCTTCCTTACATGGCCATGGTTCATCGCTGCAGCCCGCAGACAGACCGATCGACTAGTATGTACGTACACGTTCGCGACCAGAATGACAACGCTACGTAAGCTTCGACCAGGTGGGTCCCCACTGTAAGGCACTTCCTTGCGTGCAAAGATGTAGCTGGTGGGTCCCGGCAGTCAGGGGGCGAATCACTTTTTTGCCCATAATATGGACGCACTTCCTTGCGTGTGAAGATGTAGCTGGTGGGTCCCAACAGTTAGGGAGGAAACATTTTTTTCGTGAAATACGGTCGCCCGGCTGGTGGGTCCCTGCTGTCAGGTGGAGGAATCATTATTTTCCGCATAATAAGGCGGAACTTCCTTGCTGCCGCCGTGGACCCAGCTGTTAGCCTATCCACGTACAGTACTCTTCCAAACGGAAGTTGTTCATTGACCATATTGACCAGGCCGCGCCGAAAGCACCAAGGTGGTGGACGACGGCGAAGCCTAGGAAGGGGACGACGCGGAGCCGGTGAAGACGAGGTAGTGGATGCCCACGCAGAGAGGAGTACGAGGGTTCACTGGTTCGGCTATAGTGTGAGGTTGCCGTCGCCGCAGGGCCTGGCTAGGTGGGAATAGTAGGGGGCAGTGAGGCCTCCTTGACAGCACAGCCGACCATGGGAGGCAGGAGCATGCGGCACGACTGGCGCTACTTTGGGCGGCTGGAGCAAGAAGACCAGAGGTTGAAAAGCACTACGGCCGTTGGACGGACATCGTACGGTCATTCGAGCTAGAATCGTTCATATTGACTAAGTTGACAAAGCCCTCTATCCCCGTCAACTTAGTAGGCCCAGAAGTCAGCCTCCTACTACGGTGGGTCCTAGCTAGCATGGGGGGCATTCATTTTTTTGCATGTAATAAGGAGGCACTTCCTTGTGTGCGAAGATATAGCTGCTGTGTCCGAGTTGACAGCGGGAGGAACATTTTTTCGCGAAATACAGAGGCCCTTCCTGTGGGTCCCAGCTGTCAGATGGAGGAATCATTATTTTGCGCATAATAAGGAGGCATTTCCTTGTGTGGGCCCTAATGTAAGCCTCTTCTGATGGTTGTTGTTTGTTGACCATGTTGACCTCGCCGCACCGAGAGCACAAACGCGATGGATGAGGGTGATACCCAAGAAGGGAACGACCCAGAGCCGGCGAAGCCCCCGCATCGGATGCCCACGCTGAGGGGAGTACGAGCACTGACTGGTTGGCTATGGGGTGAGGCTGACATCGCCGGAAAATAACAGGATGTGTGGGTGGGTAGAGGAATGGCCTAGCGGCAGCACAGCTAGCCACGAGAGGAGGGAGCAAGCAGTCCCGCCGGCGCTGGTTTGGGCGGCTGGAGCAGAAAGATCAGAGATTGAGGAAGCACGACGGCCATTGGATGGACATCCAATAGTCACTACTCTGTGCTGACTAAGTTGACAAAGCCTTGCGTACGCATTGAGGGAGTCCTGGATTGGGGGCTATCCGGACAGCCGGACTATATGCTCTATCCAGACTATTGGAGCTTGAAGATACAAGACTCAAGACTCCGTCCCGTGTCCGGATAGGACTTTCCTTTGCGTGGAAGGCAAGCTTGGCGATCCGGATATTATATTTCCTTCTTTGTAACCGACTCCATGTAAATCCTAGCCCTCTCCGGTGTCTATATAAACCGGAGAGGTTGGTCCTTAGAAGGACGATCATAATCATAATAATCATAGGCAAGCTTCTAGGGTTTAGCCTCTACAATCTGGTGGTAGATCTACTCTTGTAATACTCATATCATCAATATCAATCAAGCAGGAAGTAGGGTTTTACCTCCATCGAGAGGGCTCGAACCTGGGTAAACATTGTGTCCCTTGCCTCTTGTTACCATCAGCCTAAGACGCACAGATCGGGACCCCCTACCCGATATCCGCTGGTTTTGACACCGACATTGGTGCTTTCATTGAGAGTTCCTCTGTGTCGTTGCTGCAAGGCTCAATGGCTCGGCTCGTTGTCAAGGACAACATCACCTCTGGGGGAGCGCTGGCTGTAGGCCGAACTCTCCGACTAGGCGGCTTCACCATGGCTACCCCATCGGCTGTCGCGCCGACGGTGACCTCTCGGGTCATCACGCATAGTGTCCACGTCAATTCAGAACTCGCCGAACAGATGGATCTGATGGAGCTCTCCTCCCTTAATGAGCTCTTGGATCGCATCGCTCCTTTGGGAGTCACCACAGGCTATGACCGGATTAGGCTTAAACCCGACCAAAGGGATATAAAATCTCCGCCGGTCACCCACGAGATAGCGGTAGTGGAGGAGCCACATACGGATTACCCCTCTATTTTAAGGACGAATTATGTCCGATCATCGAGCTCTCTGAGACGGACACCCGCTCAAGGGAAGACATGACCCATACCCCCGATTTAGAATCGGGTATCCGGCCGGAAAAGTTGGGCGGCACCCCGGATCCCGAGCTGTCAAGCCCAGAAACTCCCCTGCCCCAGGGCGTTAGATCGGATCAGAATCTAGATTCAGCTACACCAACCCACCCGTACTTAAACTCTCTCTCCCATATCAGACAAGAGCCCCAAGAGACAGTGCATCGCTACTGGGCCAGATTCCTCCTTGTGCTAAACAAGGTCGAGGACTGTCGTGAGGAGGACGCGGTCTCACTTTTCTGCAAAAACTGCACGAACAAAGGAATCCTTAATGCTATAAGTCGCCATGACATAGTGCACTTTGCTGACTAGGAAATCATAGTACAGAAGTACTGTGCAATGGAAAGCGCCTGGAAAACCCAAACAAAATTTTGGGATAGTTCGGCTCTCACTAAAACCTTTGTCTGAGCTAAATGGGCAAACTCTCGTAAGTCAGCTGATCCAATCCCCAAGAAACCAAAGCCCAGCCCAGGGCGTGGAACCGTATTGGAAGAATGGTTCAATGGGCCATGTAAACTCCATAGCACGCCGGACACTACACCAACACATAGCCTTAGAGCATGTTGGATACTCTGGCAGGTAGCAAAAAGTGGCGAGGATCTTCTTGTAAGCCATAAAGCAGAGCAACATCCCGCCAAAGAAAACAATACGGTACTAACAGTCTTTGAGACTTTCGCCTCAAACAATAGGCACAAGCGAGCTCATCGAAGCTCCGCTGAAATCTGCCATGTGGCAAAACTAAATCCGTGGAACAACACTCCTATAACTTTCAATGCCAGTGATGAACCTCAATTCCAGTCCGTCCGAGCACCAACCGCTCTGGTCCTTAGCCCAATCGTGGATGGCTTTCGGCTCACTAAAGTACTCATGGACGGCGGAAGCGGATTAAACTTGATCTACGAAGAAACACTCAGCAAGATGGAAATCGATAAAAGCCGCATTGAGCAAAGCGGCACAACCTTCAGGGGAATCATCCCAGTCGGGAAGCACGGTGTGTGGGAAAAATCACACTCGATGTGGTATTCGGCACTCTGGAGAACTACAGGTCCGAGGAAATCACATTCCAAGTGGCTCCTTTCAGTAGCGGATACCACGCCCTTCTTGGGCGGGACGCGTTTACAAGCTTTCAAGCTATACCCCATTACGGGTACATGAAGCTTAAAATGCCCGGACCCAATGGAATCATCACTCTAGCCAATGATCTGGACATCGCACTTCGTGCCGAAAACAAAACCGCAGCACTAGCCCTGGAAGCATTATCCGAAGCCCTAGCAGCCAAAGAACTAACAACGTTGCGTGCCACTATGGACAGGGACGACGTGATACTTGACAAGTGACCCAAGTCCACCTCATTTAAACCTGCAGACGAGATAGTCAAATTCCAGGTCCATCCAACGGACCCCATGAAGAGAGCTTCCATCGGGACACAGTTGAGCCCCACAATGGACGCCGCACTGCAAGACTTCCTGCGCGAGAATTGGGACATTTTCGCCTGGCACCCTTCGGACATGCCGGGCATCCCACGCAGACTGGCCGAACACAACCTCAATATACTAAAAGGATACAAGGATGTCAAGCAGACTCTAAGGCGCTTTTCAGAGCCCAAACGGCAAGCCATGGGGGAATAATTGGTCAAGCTACTCGAGGCCGGATTCATCAGAGATATCAAGCATCTGGACTGGCTGGCAAATCTGGTAATGGTACCAAAGAAGGACAAATCCTGGCGCCTATGCGTCGACTTCAAAGACCTCAATAAGGCTTGCCCAAAGATCCCTTCCCCCTCCCTCGCATCAATCAAATCATCGACGCCCACATAGGACACGACTCACTGTGTTTTGTCGACGCATACTCTAGATACCGTCAAATAAAGATGGCAGAGTCCGACCAAGCTGCAACGGATTTCATAATGCCATATGGTCCCTTCTGCTTCAACACTATGCCTTTCGGGCTTAAAAATGCCGGCGCAACCTATCAACGCATGATTCAGACATGCCTGGAAAAGCAAATCGGCAAGACAGTGGAGGCATATGTGGATGACGTGGTCATATAAACAAGACACGTCAAAACTCTAATAGACAACTTGAGGCTTACATTCGACAACCTCTGAACATACGACATCAAGCTAAACCCGGAAAAATGTGTTTTCGGCGTGCCCTCTGGGAAGCTGCTCGGCTTCATTGTTTCCAATAGAGGAATTGATGCGAATCCGACAAAGATTAGAGCTCTGTCGCAGTTGGCTATTCCAACAGACCTCAAGCATATCCAGAAACTAACTGGCTGTGTGGCTGCCTTAAGCAGCTTTATCTCCCGGTTAGGTGAAAAGGCATTACCTCTTTACCACCTTCTTTGGCGCACCGAACACTTTGTGTGGACAGATGCAGCCGCGGCCGTACTGGACAAAATAAAGACCTTATTGGCTAGTAATCCAGTCCTAATAGCGCCAAATATTGGCGAACCCATGCTACTGTATATAGCAGCAACACATCAAGTTGTAAGCGCAGTGTTCGTCATCGAACGAGAGGCTGACGGATACAAATTCCCGCTCTAGAAGCTGGTATATTACGTATCCACGGTCCTCACCCCATGCAAATCCCAATACCCACACTATCAAAAAATAGCATACGCGGTCTTCATTGCATCCCGGAAGCTACGACACTACTTTCAAGAGTGTTCGATTACGGTGGCCTGCGAAGTACCACTCAACGACATAATAAATAACCGCGACGCTACGGGCCAGATTCCTAAATGGGCCATCGAGCTCCTTCCGTTCGACATAAAATACAAGCCACGGCGGGCCATCAAGTCGCAAGTACTGTCTGACTTTGTTGCCAAATGGACAGAAGCCGAAGTCCCTAAAGAGTACGACGCGTACTCTAACTGGATCATGCACTTCGACGAATCTAAAATGCTGGCTGAATTGGGAGCAGGTGTGGTCCTGATGTCTCCCACCGGAGACACGGTCCAGTACGTACTCCAAATATTATACACAGACTCCTACAATGCAGCCGAATACAAGGCTCTGTTGCACGGTCTTCGGATGACAGTCTCTATGGGCATTCAACGCCTAGAAGTGCGCGAGGATTCAAACCTTGCAATATCACAAATAAATGGAGACTTTGATGCCAAGGATCCGAAAATGGCAGCCGGCCGTAATGCCGTCCTCAAAATGTCAGCTCGGTTCGAGGGGCTCGAATTCCACCATGTGGCTCGAGAAAACAATCAAGCGGCGGATATTCTCGCCCGCATCAGCGCTAAACGCGACCCTGTCCCACCTAACATATTCCTGGAAAGGCTGTTCAAGCCATCCGTGGTATAGGAAGGGGAGTCCGGCAACACTAGCACGGATCTGAATACACCTCTAGATTCTGAACCATCAGACATAATCGGAGGCTCCACCACCGAAATAACATCTTCGGTTCACGAAATCACGGTTGTAATCGCCTCGTGGACCGAGCCTTTCTTGTCCTACCTAAATAGGCAGGAGCTCCCCGAAGATCAAAATGAAGCACGGTTCATCGTGCGGCATTCTAAAGCTTACAAAGTCCATGAAGGGGAACTCTATAAGAAAAGTGCGACCGGAGTGCTCCAAAGGTGCATCTCCGAAGAGGAAGGGCGGCAGCTCTTGGATGAAATCCATGCCGGACTGGGCGGGCACCACGCCGCGGCTCAAGCACTAGTCAGCAAGGCCTTCCGTACAGGCTTCTATTGGCTGACAGCCCGAGCAGACGCACAGGACCTTGTCCAACACTGCGTCGGTTGCCAGATCTTTGCCAATCAGAGTCATATGCCCCCTACCGCTCTCCAAACAATCCCCATAACTTGGCCTTTCTGGTCTGGGGGCTGGATATGGTCAGACCTCTTAAGGGGGAAGCCATAAGAAAAAAAATACTTATTGGTCATGGTGGACAAGTTCACCAAATGGATAGAAGCTAAACCAGTCAAAACGGCCTAATCCGGACCAGTGATAGACTTCATATCTGGGGTTGTACACCGATACGGCGTCCCCCACAGCATCATCACTGATGATGGCTCAAATTTCACAGACGATGAAGTGAAAACTTGGTGCGGCAAAATGGGCATTAAGCTCGACTACGCTTCCGTCTACCATCCCCATACAAACGGCCAGGTCGAACGTGCAAACGGTCTCATCATGAGCGGCATCAAACCCAGACTAGTGTGATCCTTGACAGAGTCGGACACGCATTGGGTCGAAGAGCTCGATTCCGTACTCTGGGGGCTGCGGACCACGCCGAATCGCACCACCGGATATACACGATTTTTAGGGTGTACGGCGCGGTAGCAGTACTACCCTGCGGCATAATACATGATTCGCCTCGCGTACGCATGTACGAAGAGAAGGACCGAGTTAGATCGTCAGGATAACTTGGATGCCCTGGAGGAGGAGCGCAATGTCGCAAAAGCCTGCTCCGCATTCTATCAGCAGCAGGCTCGACGGTACCAAAGTAGAGAAGTGCGGGCCAAAACTTATAATATTGGCGAACTCGTTCTACGCCTACCGGAGAATAAGAAGGAAAAGCTCAAACCTAAGTGGGCAGGTCCCTTCGTCATTGATAAAGTTCTCACCGGAGGAGCGTACCGCTTACGTAATGCATCCGATAACAGACTCGAGCCGAACCCATGGAACGCGGCCAGACTCCGGAGATTCTACGCCTAGCGCCGAACTCAGTGTTCATCTCCTTAACCCCTCCTTTTTCATTATGCTCCCTCCCTTTTCCTTTCTCGACCTTTTTTCCTCTTCACACAAAGCATTTAATATAGTACGGACGCCCGGATCACTCCGGCCGCACTATGTGTGTAAGCAATACCTGGGGGCTTCCTATACGGAAGCTAAATATAATTACTCTAATGGCTTTTTGCCCATCACATATGCGTTCTTTTTCCATATGTGCCTTTTCTTCACCATTATATGCATCGATAGGACCTAAGATGTGGCCATGCTGGGTTGCCTCACTCTTGTGTTTATGCCCTACGTTATCGTTAATTCGGCTAGGGCATAAGGGGAGCACCTCTGCGATTGTTATTGCCGGTTCTGCCGGATGTGTACCTCAGACTGGGTGAAGCCGAAAGCTAGCGTTCTTAAGGGAATATCCGGTCGGTGAACAAAAGATGTCTTTCGTTTATTACAATGCAAATCCCCAGAAGTTTTGTATCCTGCGTCCTTGTTCGCAGTCCGGACATGTGCATCGTCACATGCGTACCCAGGGAAAGGAACCCCTAACGGAACTATTCTCCCTGGAAGATGTTTCTTACTATCCATGTAATATAACATAACTAGTTGGGTACTTGTCTGTTCAAGCACTTATGACCCCTACGCCTGGTTTCCATGCATACCCCGGTTCTGTATAACTGAGCGGGTATTCGGATACACCCCGGACTGTCGGATCCGGGGGCTGAAGCGAAAAGGTCCGCCATGACAAATGATTTTAATCCGGCTAGGGACTACTTATGTCCATTGAATTACACAATCACTTGGACTGACTATATTCCTCCTCCATACCATCCAACAGGCTATATAGCTTACAATCCTGTTGGGGATACTTTGCAGCGAACGCTACCTGGTCATACACCAGACTCATGGGAATTTCTTTCCCATCTGGCCCAGCCGGTCCGACTTCGGCCATATGGTTCGGGTCAAGCTTGGTTTAGCGCGTCTTCACCATAGCCCAGACTTCTCTTGCACCTTGTCGGCAGGCTGACATCTTCCACAATCGGAAGCGCTGCCGTGCTCCTTGGAGCATATCCACAAGCTCCCCCATACCCTTCGGCAGGAAGCTTGATGGCCACAAGGCCTGTGCAATGCCCTGCATCACCTGCTGAGCTCGCTCGTGTAGTTGTGAGAGGTCTTGCAGCAAATCTCCTTCAGACGCGGGCATCTCCTCTTCAGGGTGGCCCGTCAACATACCTACAAATAAAAATTCTTTCGATATGCTTCCTTGCCGAGCTATACTACAGTTCGTCTAGGCACTTACTATAAATGCCGCAACGAAGCCTTTTGTTCTCCTTCCTAGAGTCCGCCAGCTGAGCACGGACAACTTTTAATTCCACGTCCAGCCGGGCATTGGCATCTTGAAGATTGTTCTTCTCCTGCCTAATTTGGGTAAGAACGCGCTCGCCAGCCTTTAGCTGCCTTTGGAGATGCGACTCGTCATCTCTTACGACCTCCGGATTCACCCCGGGATTATCTGCAGAATTTTCTGTTAGACTTGTCATACCAGCCACTTACTAACTGGTACATGTCCGTACAATTGAGACAAATGTTACCATATGAGGCCTTCTGGGATTCCTCTAACTTGGCAACCATGGCCCTCAGCTGGGTCTTGTACTCCTCCAGCTCTCGAGACAATTGCTCATTCTTATCTACAAGGACCTGTGCATAGATTGATCCTTAAAATAGTTGTTCCAACCGTCTCAAGTCTCAGGGGCTACTGCTATACATGCTTATCAAATTTTCTTACCCGTATATCTTTGGTATACTGGTTCATCGCTCGGGCAAGTCCGCCTTGAGCAGAACGGATGTATGCGTCTCCCGAATTGAAAGCATTAAATGCCTCTTCGGAAAAGATGTTGTTGCAAAGTATGGCCCGTCGACGCCGGTGATTCATGGCGCTCTCCACTTTGGAATTTGTGGCAGAAAGCATATCTGCATCCTCTGTCGGAGGACAATGCGGCATCGGCCCCGCGTCCGCCTCCTCTCTCGAAGCCGGTTCTGGAATCCGGCTGGTGGAGGCATGAGCGGCAGGATCTCCGGATATAGTCCGGCTACTCCTCTTTCTGCCAGGACACGAAGGACGTTGTTACATTACAAATACAATTATCGCAGAGCAGGTTTTTACCATACCTCTGTAGCGGCGTTTCATCCCTAACTGCCTTCCTCTTAAGCCTACCCGATCCGGACGCCCTTTGCCGACGGGTCCCTAGGGGCTCGGCTCCGCGCTTCGACCGTCGTCTCTGCAAAAACATGACACTTCAGGTGTAAGGCATGGCATCAGAAAGGAGTCCTCTTCGGAGGATAGGGTTTTTTGGCTTGGCTTACACGCGATATAGGTAGCAGTTCGGGATAGTCGGCGGTAATAGCCACTGAGGCACCATCGCAGCTTGCCTGATAAAATGTCCCATTGATGAGCTCCACAGTAATACCCGGATCGTCTTCGAGTCCTGGATCGTAGGCCCTTCCGGGGACCTCTGGCTATGGGGAGGGGCTGGTGATTCCTTCTACGACCCTCATCAGTTCCTTCTCGAAAATATCAAGGTAAATGATCTTGACGAGAACCGCCAGAATGAGTAAAGCAGGGAAAAGAGTGGCTACTCACCCAGCTTGGGGGGTTGTACATAGAAAACCCATCCCGCGGTTTAATGTGGAGGAATTCTTCTTCTCCTCCTTTATACAGATCAGACAATATCCTCGCCAGAGCAGTGGCGGAGTCCGGACCCTTGCGGCCACAACGGGTGGCATCATCTTCCCTGTTGTAGTGCCACATGGGCTTCCCTCGATATTGAAGCCCCCACACTCCCTGCATTATGCATATTGCCATAACCTCGACTATCGTCAGCCCGGATTTGGCTAGTAACTTTATCCTGCTCATCAGAAAGTGTATTTCTCTGGTATCCTCCTCTTGGGGGCCCCGAGGGCGCTAGCTTCGACGTGCCTTCGGCGGAGCGTTACTGAACTTAGGGAGACCTGTCCGGACTGGATCCGGAAGGGGAACGTCATCAACATAAAACCACTCCGAAGGCCAGTTCTCCGGTGCCTTCTTGGGAGTACCGGATAGGTATCCGTTCTCGGTGATGCGCCATACTTAGGCTCCGCCCACTTGACATAGGGATTCTCCCTGGTTGCGAGGGACAAGGCAGAACAACTTCTTCCATAACCCAAAGTGGGCCTCGCAGCCTAGAAATAGCTCACAAAGGGCAACGTATCCTGCTATATGCAGCACGGAGGTATGGGTGAAGTTGTGCAACTGGAGGCCGTAGAACTCGAGGAGCCCACCAAGAAATGGGTGGATAGGAAACCCGACGCCCCTTAGTAGATGCACGATGAGGCATATTCGCTCCTCTGGGATTCCGGCTCAGATGGGGACCATGAACGCTGGTGGGAGAAACCCTTGGGTCTGTAACTTTATCAAACGGCTATGAGGAACTGAACAATCTTCCCAGTCTCACAGCTTGTAGCGAGGAGAGCGAGAAGAAGAGTTGCAGCGACCGGCCATGTTGGAATGGTCTTTCCGGAGCGCTCTATTGGATGCTTGCTCGAAGGAAGAGGGTGAGGTTTGGATCTGAGAATCCCCGTCTCTTCAAATAGACGATTAGCCTGCCAGACCGGGGGTGGAAAATGAAAAAATGCCTCGGCTCCTCGCATTCACACGACACATGGAGATGGTCATTATTGAGGCACAGAAGCCGAGGAGTACAACATTGATGGGAAGCTGGACACTATTCATCGTAACAGGTACTTTGGAGTATTCGGAGATGGAACCCGCCTTGCAATGCCGAAGACAAAACTGCGCGCCGGACTCATTGTCATTGAAGCCTGGTTCAGGGGCTACTGAGGGAGTCCTGGATTAGGGGGTATCCGGACAGCCAGACTATATGCTCTGTCCGGACTGTTGGAGCGTGAAGATACAAGACTCAAGACTCTGTCCCGTGTCCGGATAGGACTTTCCTTTGCGTGGAAGGCAAGCTTGGCGATCCGGATATTATATTTCCTTCTTTGTAACCGACTCCATGTAAATCCTAGCCCTCTCCGGTGTCTATATAAACCGGAGAGGTTGGTCCTTAGAAGGACGATCATAATCATAATCATCATAGGCTAGCTTCTAGGGTTTAGCCTCTACGATCTCATGGTAGATCTACTCTTGTAATACTCATATCATCAATATCAATCAAGCAGGAAGTAGGGTTTTACCTCCATCGAGAGGGCTTGAACCTAGGTAAACAATGTGTCCCTTGCCTCCCGTTACCATTAGCCTAAGATGCACAGATCAGGACCCCCTACCCGAGATCCGTCGGTTTTGACACCGACATGCGTCAAAAAAGTTTTTAGGACAGCGTCATCGTAAACCTAATAGGCCCAGAAGTCAGCCTCCAAATCTGTGGAAAATAGCATACAACCCATTAGCCATTATTTTCAATAATTTACAGCCCATTTGCTATTTCTTAAGGATATTTGAAGCCCATATTCTTTTTATTAGCATTACAGACCATATATTCTGGGCACTGCTAAAAAATTTCAACAAAATTTTGCATATTTTGGTGGGGTCAGAACTCTTTTAATCACGAAATTTTGAGTCACGTTAAAAATAACTTTTAAAAAATTATATCAAAAAAAATTCAAAAAACAATTCTCCCCAAAAAAATGAATGAAATTTAAAATCTTAACTAGCAAGATGCCCGTTCGTTGCACAGAACTTGAAGATGCATTTGTATGAGTAGTTTATCTTGTGGGAGAAAAGATGATATTTTATTGTAATTGCCAGTTGGCTTTGTTTTTATAAGAGTAGATAGTAGAGAAATTCAGAAAAAATGATATTTTAATGTAATTGCCGGTTGGCTTTGGTTTAAAAATGTACAACCCATTTCTTACAACTTATAGCCGATTTTCTAGGGAAGCCCATTTCTTACGACTTACATCCCTCCTCGTCTTGAAAGATTTGTAGCCCAGCAGGGCTGAGAAAAGAAAGTAGGCCTCAGTTTTGGTATTCTCCAAAAAAAGAATTGGGCTAGCCATTTTCAAAAAGAAAAAATATATCAACTGGGCTCGTCATGTGCTTAAATAAAAGTGTGAGCGTGGGCTAGATGGGCCACAGCCCCCGCACAGCGCGTAGTTGAGCTCCATCTCTGAAACTAAAAAACAACTGGGCGGGCTGCTGGGAACTTGGTATTATCCGCTCATTGTGTAATTTTCTCGTTTATTGACTACATTGACAATGGCGCGCGACCTAGTTGTCAAACAATTAGGAGGAAGTATTTTTTTGGTTTGTAATAACGAGGCACGTGCTAGCGTAATGCAATGACTCTGGTGGGTCCCTACTATCAACCTCTCCACGTACAGTCATCTCCTGATTCCTCTTGGTTGTTGACCATGTTGACAACGCCAGACGGCGGCAGGCACAACGAGCAAACCAAGGTGGAGAACGACGGCGAGGCCTTGGATGGGAACGAACAGCAGCCATGGAAGATGCGGTAGTGTAGTGGCAATTGGAGGGGAGTACGAGGGCAACAACAAGCAACTCAACCTTACAAATGGTACAAAAATCACAAGGATTAATTGTTCATCAAATTTTTAGACAAAACCCAGATTGAACATGGCAGTAACATCTAACCCAACCACTCTTTTTCACAGTCACAAACAAATGGACCAGTCTAATCCATAAAATCAACATCCTGCGAAAAAAATATATTTCAGGATGACTACAACTTGTTGTAAATACAAGCCGAGCACGTTTAGAAGCCCATTTGTCCAGCTAAAACTTCTTTTTTTGCTATCAACGTGTCCGTCCGTGAGAAATCTCTTGCGGTAAAACTTAAGCCGCATGGACAATGTAACCTCGCATTCAACAGGAAGAATGTGACAAAGCTTCTGTTTGCCTGGTTGGATGCATATCCTTCCATCGTTATTGTCCTCAAACGATTGTCATGAGAATTGAGAAAATCCTGGTGCTTATTACGCCACTGATTGGTTATATGTTTTGCTCCATGTGGTTGTGCCTAAGTAGACATGAAGATTGAAAATAGTTAAGGTCTGAAAAAAGAGTATGTCGAAAGAATAATAGTTAAACGGTTAATTCTAGTACAATATATACGGGCTTTCAATGAGCATGAAATCATCACCTCTATATATAAATTCTCCAGAGATCGAAAGCATCGCAACAAGCCAACAATTATGTTCAGATCAAAACTAAACATTCCGATATATAAGATCTTGACAGAATCCAGCAACATTGATAGACTATCAATGGACGAACTCTTCATTGAGCATATAACATAATATTAGTACCCAATGTGTACGCCAAGATGATATAAAACTTATGCATACAAATGAAAAATGCAACTTATGATTACAAATGTGTAGATGATAATATACGGTACATCAAAAAGTGAGGAGCCAAACACCAACTTCTTGTGATCATTAAACGGGTCACGAATTACACCCAAGGTCTCCAGCTTGGGCGCACGGATGACAGTTATTTGTGAAGGTTTATAACAATCATCAAGGAGCAACCTTTGAAGTGAAGGGGCATCTTCGATGATGAGTTGTTGTCCTTCAAAACAAGTTCCAATGCTTTTAAGGCGAGGTGACTTTATTTGGAGACAACTGATAGGGATTTCTATTCCCAAAATAATCAGCGAGTGCTCCACGGCAGGGCAATTGGATTGGATGATGCTGTGCAGTGAGGCCTCCGACAAATTAACCACCACAAGGGAAAGTTTTTTTAGCAGTAGGAGTCGAAGCATTTGTACCAGATCGTCTAGTAGATTGCACCGGGCGAAGGTGGCAGTGTGGAGAGAGGAGGAAAACCGCGAGATGGACAATGGTGGTGTGGGCATGAATTCTTCGTGTGTTCACGGTATGAAACTTTTGTGGTAATGGTACAATTCAAATTGCTGGAGTTTTCCGAATTCAGGGGATGTCAGCCAAGCATCCATCGTGCCGGGTATGGACAGCAGGTAGCGTGTCGGGATGCAGAGGCGCTGAATGGGGCCCTGCTGGTGAGAGGAGATGATGGCTCCGAGGAGATAAAATTCAGGAAGGATAGATATCTGACGACAATCGAGATTGAGGGGCGCGGTGCGCCATAGAGGGCGCCACCAAGTCGAGAGGACTTGTGTGCGGTAGCAATCCTTGGTGGGGAGAAGCGAGATGATCTCCTCTAGGATGACGTCCGGGAGATCGCTAATGCAGTCCACCGGAGATTCTACCGGTTCCTCAGATCCGAGTGGGGGGGGGGGGGGGGGGTGGCTTGCCGCTTCTCCCCGCGCTGTCGGGTGCGGGATCCACAATCAGCGTCGCCGCTGGTGGGAGCCTAATATTCTTGGCACTGGGGCCAGCCGACTCCATTTTCCTTGTGAGCGTCGCGCTAAGCTCACGGGTTTGAGCAGAGTAACCAGAGACGAGCCTAGTGGCAGTGCGAGTGGGGAAGAAGGAGGGCTGGGGATTTCTGTAGGAGTGGAAGAAGAGGAGCATGCGTTTTCTATACGAATGAGGAAGAAGGCGAGCAGGGGTTTTCTGGACGAGTGAGGAAGATGGGGAGCGGGGGGAATTGGGGGGAGACGGAAGCAGGAGAGCAAGTTGTTCGTGTTTATAAGGCCCGCTACACTAACTACTTGACTTTTCCCAAGAATCGCTCTCTTCTTTTGTGTTGCTTCATTGGAGCTGGTGCATGGACTTGGCTGACTGGCCATGCATGCAGGATGCATGTGCCCGCCGGCCACTACATGCGCCTGGTTTGTTACTAGGCCTATTTAATAGGGTGGTTATGGAGTAAATTAAGGAGATTTATTTTCTCTCTGTGCATCTTCTTGGTCTTAGCAATTGGCTCATGGGCCTAATAAACCCGGCCGGAGGGAGTATAAGTGGAAGCGGGGAGGAAGGATGGTTTTTCTGGGATTGCCCCCTCTTCAAGAAATATGGGCTTCTCCTCACAAAAAACAAAAACAAATGGACTTTAAGATGGATAGGATTTTGTATCGGCCCAGTCGGCTACCCGTGTTTCGTACTGGAGGGCCTTGTGCTAGAGGCAGCATGAGACACTCTCCAGCTTATTGCCCATTCAAAAGAAAAAAAGAGACGCTTCCAGCTAATGGATACTCATCGGTAACCTTTTTCAACTTGGCATCCACCAAATTAGAGGATGCGGTACCAAATTAGACTAGTCGTTGAGCAACGACGGCAAATAGGTGCTGCAAGAGATGTGTAGGCGCCGTTGTGTGCGAGCTTTGCCGTAGAATGACAAACCGGACGTCGCCGCAGATGGCGCACGCCTCCATGCAGCCTAGTGTGTGTGCATGCATGTGTTATTCACGTGCATTCTGCAGTCGAGTGTTTGCGCATGCCTGTGTTGTGTACATGCGTTGTGTGCTCCATGCTGTGCGCGTATGTGCATGAGTTGGATCGGCATGAGTTAGTGCGTTGGCGTGTGTACATGTGTGGCTGCATGCGTCCTGTACATGCGTGGCTTCTTGCGTGGTTATCAATATAAACTATAAAACATCTTCAACTTAGCATCCTGATGTATCGTCTCTAGTATAGCAAAGAGTTCACGTTCTTTTATTTGTTTCTAGGTGGGCGGGCGGCAAAAAACAGGGGAAAACACGCAAGGTTCCTTGCAGACGCTCCACCGCGAGGTTCCTTGCTCCTTCTCGGTCGTCGGGAATCTATGTTCTTCAACTCTCTTTTTACGTGAGCTTTGTTCATCCTTTTGCCAACACGCGAGACATCTAGCATCAAGGTGCACATGCCATGCAAGAAAATGGTGTAGTGTGTAATTGAGTCGTGCACTTCGATGGCACCTACTACACAATATTTTTTCTCCTCGATGGCACGTGAATAGTGCACGTACTCAACGACGGAGCACGGGATGGTAGCCATGACATGGTCAGCCCTTTTTTGGAGACAGTACATACTAAATAACTTTGATGTGTCCCGCCAACTCGCAGAACGACGAGAAGCTTGCTTACTACGCCTTCTCCCTCGCCAACGCATGCGCGGTGGCTCACAGCACGAGCAGAAACTTTTGCTTACAAGCAGTGGACGTGCAGTAGTTCATTTGGTGTCAGATTGCCAGAAGTAACACTGTAGAACCATCATTATTGTTCGACTTTTGGAAGAGCCGACGAGCCAAGCGCAAGATCACCTACTAACCTTAGGCTAGGCATAGTGGGAGTAACATAAGTAGGGTACCTCCTTTTTTTATTCACAAAACAGCCACATGCGAATATTGGATGGTAGCAGCACATCAACTGAATCAAAAATTGAAACCAACCAATGAACTACTAGTACTGGTGAGCGTTTTCTATTACGTATCATGTACTCCATCTGTCCATGTATATAAGGCTTAATGCATTTTCCGAGACTAACTTTGGCCCTGTTTGGATCCATGGGATAGAGTTAGTTTGAGCTAGTTGGGGCTCAAATAGCCCTAAAGTATCCAAGCATCAGCGTTAAATTGGGGCAAGTTGCACCGAACCCACCCAAGAGGTGCTAATTGGAGATAGTTCTCATTGGTCTCACTGAAAAATCACTTTTCTCTCTCCATCAAGTGCATTTATTGTCAATCTAACCCTGTCACCCAAACACCTCTTTGGCTACAGTTAGTTCAGGGTTAGTCATGAGTTAGTCTAACCTCTAGCTAAGTTAGAGTATCCAAACAGGAGCAGTATAGGACTTGCAAGTTGCTCAAAGCATACAGTCAAATTCATACATGAAAGGATCTTTTTTTTAAAACGGAATGTGAAAGGATCTTTGAAAGATATAATTTTCAAATTATAGAAAATCTTATCAATAGTCAAAGGCATCCTCAAAGAATACATTAGGCCCTATATAAAATCATATCGATAGTCAAAACCAAGTGTTCTAAACGAGTTCAAAACGAGAAACTGGACCCAGTCACAGCACAGCACGCCTATCTCGCTTGGACCGTCGGTCAAAGCGCTTCCTCTTCTTGGCATAACAATAGAGTACAGTATTTTTTAGAATGCTCTTGGCATATCGCTAACATGTGATGAGTTAACCGACCTCAATAGATGGCACAAACGCCAGCCCGCCGCACTTTGAGAGAGACGAGGAGCGAGAAGCGATACAGGCTGCTGGATTACTAGAGCTAGGCGTCGCATGAAAGCCAAGAAATATGGTGATAGCGTGGGTTATCCATGTAGTATGTGTTGGGGAACGTTGCAGAAAATTAAAAATTTTCCTACGGTTTCACCAAGATCCATCTATGAGTTCATCTAAGGAACGAGTGATAGGAGTGCACCTACATACCCTTGTAGATCGCGAGCGGAAGCGTTCAAGAGAACGGGGATGATGGAGTCGTTCTCGCCATGATCCAAATCATCGATGACCAAGTGTTGAACGGACAGCACCTCCGCGTTCAACACACGTACGGAGCGGATGACGTCTCCTCCTTCTTGATCCAGCAAGGGGGAAGGAGAGGTTGAGGAAGAAGACTCCAGCAGCAGCACGACGGCGTGGTGGTGGTGGAGAAGCAGTACTCCGGCAGGGCTTCGCCAAGCAACTGCGGGAGGAGGAAGAGGTGTAGCAGGGGGATGGAGGCGCCAAGACTCAGGGGTGCGGCTGCCCTCCATCCCCCTCCCTTATATATGCCCACAAGGGGGTAGCCAGCCCTAGAGATGGGATCTCTAGGGGGGGCGGCGGCCAAGGGGGAGGAGTGCCCCCCAAGGCAAGTGGAGGCGCCCCCTCCCCTAGGGTTCCCAACCCTAGGCGGAGAGGGGGGCCCAGGGGGGTGCACCAGCCCACCAGGGGCTGGTCCCCTCCCCACTACAGCCCACGGGGCCCTCCGAGATGGGTGGACCCACCCGGTGGACCCCCGGGACCCTTTCGGTGGTCCCGATACAATACCGGGTGACCCCGAAACTTTCCTGATGGCCGAAACAGCACTTCCTATATATAAATCTTCACCTCCGGACTATTCCGGAACAACTCGTGACGTCCGGGATCTCATCCAGGACTCCGAACAACATTCGGTAATCACATACAAGTCTTCCTAATAACCCTAGCGTCACCGAACCTTAAGTGTGTAGACCCTACGGGTTCGGGAGACACGTAGAAATGACCGAGATGGCTATCCGGTCAATAACCAACAGCGGGATCTGGATACCCATGTTGGCTCCCACATGCTCCTAGATGATGTCATCGGATGAACCATGATGTCGAGGATTCAATCAACCCCGTATACAATTCCCTTTGTCAATCGGTACGTTACTTGCCCGAGACTTGATGGTCGGTATCCCAATACCTCGTTCAGTCTCGTTACCGGCAAGTCACTTTACTCGTACCGTAATGCATGATCCCGTGACCAAACACTTGGTCACTTTGAGCTCATTATGATGATGCATTACCGAGTGGGCCCAGAGATACCTCTCCGTCATACGGAGTGACAAATCCCAGTCTCGATCCGTGTCAACCCAACAGACACTTTCGGAGATACCTGTAGTGCACCTTTATAGTCACCCAGTTACGTTGTGACGTTTGGTACACCCAAAGCACTCCTACGGTATCCGGGAGTTACACGATCTCATGGTCCAAGGAAAAGATACTTGACATTGGAAAAGCTGTAGCAAACGAACTACACGATCTTGTGCTATGCTTAGGATTGGGTCTTGTCCATCACATCATTCTCCTAATGATGTGATCCCGTTATCAACGACATCTGATGTCCATAGTCAGGAAACCATGACTATCTGTTGATCAACGAGCTAGTTAACTAGAGGCTTACTAGGGACATGTTATGGTCTATGTATTCACACGTGTATTACGATTTCCGGATAATACAGTTATAGCATGAATAAAGACAATTATCATGAACAAGGAAATATAATAATAATCTTTTATTATTGCCTCTAGGGCATATTTCCAACAGTCTCCCACTTGCACTAGAGTCAATAATCTAGTTAAATTGTGATGAATCGAACACCCATAGAGTTCTGGTGTTGATCATGTATTGCTCGCGAAAGAGGTTTAGTCAACGGATCTGCGACATTCAGATCTGTATGTACTTTGCAAATATCTATGTCTCCATGTTGAACATTTTCACGGATGGAGTTGAAGCGACGCTTGATGTGCCTGGTCTTCTTATGAAACCTGGGCTCCTTGGCAAGAGCAATAGCTCCAGTGTTGTCACAGAAGAGTTTGATCGGCCCCGACGCATTGGGTATGACTCCTAGGTCGGTGATGAACTCCTTCACCCAAATTGCTTCATGCGCTGCCTCCGAGGCTGCCATGTACTCCGCTTGACATGTCGATCCCGCCACGACGCTATGCTTGCAGCTGCACCAGCTTACTGTTCCACCATTCAACATATACATGTATCCGGTTTGTGACTTAGAGTCATCCAGATCTGTGCCGAAGCTAGCGTCGACGTAACCCTTTACGACGAGCTCTTCGTCACCTCCATAAACGAGAAACATGTCCTTTGTCCTTTTCAGGTACTTCAGGATATTCTTGACCGCTGTCTAGTGTTCCTTGCCGGGATTACTTTGGTACCTACCTACCAAACTTACAGCAAGGTTTACATCAGGTCTGGTACACAACATGGCATACATAATAGATCCTATGGCTGAAGCATAGGGGATGACACTCATCTCTTCTTTATCTTTTGCCATGGTCGGGCATTGAGCCGAGCTCAATCTCACACCTTGCAACACAGGCAAGAACCCTTTCTTGGACTGATCCATTTTGAACTTCTTCAAAATCTTATCAAGGTATGTGCTTTGTGAAAGACCTATGAGGCGTCTCGATCTATCCCTATAGATCTTGATGCCTAATATGTAAGCAGCTTCTCCAAGGTCCTTCATTGAAAAACACTTATTCAAGTAGGCCTTAATGTTGTCCAAAAGTTCTATATCATTTCCCATCAAGAGTATGTCATCTACATATAATATGAGAAATGCTACAGAGCTCCCACTCACTTTCTTGTAAACGCAGGCTTCTCCATAAGTCTGCATAAACCCAAACGCTTTGATCATCTCATCAAAGCGAATGTTCCAACTTTGAGATGCTTGCACTAGCCCATAAATGGATCGCTGGAGCTTGCATACTTTGTCAGCATTCTTAGGATCGACAAAACCTTCCGGCTGCATCATATACAGTTCTTCCTTAAGATGTCCGTTAAGGAATGCTGTTTTGACGTCCATCTGCCATATCTCATAATCATAGTATGCGGCAATTGCTAACATGATTCAGACGGACTTCAGCTTCGCTACGGGAGAGAATGTCTCATCGTAGTCAACCCCTTGAACTTGTTGATAACCCTTAGCGACAAGTCGAGCTTTATAGATGGTAACATTTCCATCCGCGTCCGTCTTCTTCTTAAAGATCCATTTGTTTTCTATCGCTCGCTGATCATCGGGCAAGTCTGTCAAAGTCCATACTTTGTTTTCATACATGGATTCTATCTCGGATTGCATGGCTTCAAGCCATTTGTTGGAATCTGGGCCCGCCATCACTTCTTCATAGTTCGAAGGTTCACCATTGTCTAACAACATGATTTCTAGGACAAGGTTGCCGTACCACTCTGGTGCAGAACGTGTCCTTGTGGACCTACGAAGTTCAGTAGCAACTTGATCCGAAGTACCTTGATCATCATCATTATTTTCCTCTCCAGTTGGTGTAGGCATCACAGGAACATTTTCCTGAGCTACACTACTTTCCTGTTCAAGAGGTAGTACTTCATCGATTTCTACTTTCCTCCCACTTACTTATTTCGAGAGAAACTCTTTTTCCAGAAAGGATCCGTTCTTGGCAACAATGATCTTGCCCTCGGATCTTAAGTAGAAGGTATACCCAATGGTTTCCTTAGGGTATCCTATGAAGACGCATTTTTCCGACTTGGGTTCGAGCTTTTCAGGTTGAAGTTTCTTGACATAAGCATTGCATCCCCAAACTTTTAGAAACGCCAGCTTAGGTTTCTTCCCAAACCATAATTCATACGGTGTCGTCTCAACGGATTTAGACGGCGCCCTATTGAAAGTGAATGTAGCTGTCTCTAGAGCGTATCCCCAAAATGATAGCGGTAAATCGGTAAGAGACATCATAGACCGCACCATATCCAATAGAGTGCGATTACGACGTTCGGACACACCGTTACGCTGAGGTGTTCCAGGCGGCGTGAGTTGTGAAACGATTCGACATTTCCTTAAGTGTGTACCAAATTCGTGACTTAAATATTCTCCTCCACGATCTGATCGTAGGAATTTTATCTTTCGGTCACGTTGATTCTCTACCTCATTCTGAAATTCCTTGAACTTTTCAAAGGTCTCAGACTTGTGTTTCATTAAGTAGACATACCCATATCTACTCAAGTCATCAGTGAGAGTGAGAACATAACGATATCCTCCGTGAGCCTCCACACTCATTGGACCGCACACATCAGTATGTATGATTTCCAATAAGTTGGTTGCTCGCTCCATTGTTCCGGAGAACGGAGTCTTGGTGATCTTGCCCATGAGGCATGGCTCGCATGTGTCAAACGATTCATAATCTAGAGACTCTAAAAGTCCATCAGCATGGAGCTTCTTCATGCGCTTGACACCAATGTGACCAAGGCGGCAGTGCCACAAGTATGTGGGACTATCGTTATCAACTTTACATCTTTTGGTATTCACACTATGAATATGTGTGACATTACGCTCGAGATTCATTAAGAATAAACCATTGACCATCGGGGCATGGCCATAAAACATATCTCTCATATAAATAGAACAACCATTATTCTCGGATTTAAATGAGTAGCGATCTCGTATCAAACGAGATCCAGATACAATGTTCATGCTCAAACTTGGCACTAAATAACAATTATTAAGGTTTAAAACTAATCCCGTAGGTAAATGTAGAGGTAGCGTGCCGACGGCGATCACATCGACCTTGGAATCATTCCCGACGCGCATCGTCACCTCGTCCTTCGCCAGTCTCCTCTTATTCCGCAGCTCCTGCTGTGAGTTACAAATATGAGCAACGACACCGGTATCAAATACCCAGGAGTTACCATGAGTACTGGTAAGGTACACATCAATTACATGTATATCAAATATACCTTTAGTGTTGACGGCCTTCTTGCCCGCTAAGTATTTGGGGCAGTTCCGCTTCCAGTGACCCTTCCCTTTGCAATAAAAGCACTCAGTCTCAGGCTTGGGTCCATTGCTTGACTTCTTCCTGGCAACTGGCTTACCAGGCGCGGCAACATCCTTGCCGTCCTTCTTGAAGTTCTTCTTACCCTTGCCCTTCTTGAACTTGGTGGTTTTATTGACCATCAACACTTGATGTTCTTTCTTGATTTCTACCTCTGCTGACTTCAGCATTGAAAATACTTCAGGAATGGTCTTCACCATCCCCTGCATATTGTAGTTCATCACAAAGCTCTTGTAGCTTGGTGGGAGCGACTAAAGGATTCTATCAATGACCGCCTCGTCCGGGAGGTTAATGTCCAGCTGGGACATGCGGTTGTGCAACCCAGACATTTTGAGTATGTGCTCACTGACAGAACTATTTCCCTCCATCTTACAACTATAGAACTTGTCGGAGACTTCATACCTCTCGACCCGGGCATGAGCTTGGAAAACCATTTTTAGCTCCTCGAACATCTCATATGCTCCGTGTTGCTCAAAACGCTTTTGGAGCCCCGGTTCTAGGCTGTAAAGCATGCTGCACTGAACGAGGGAGTAATCATCAGCACGTGACTGCCAAGCGTTCATAACGTCTTGGTTCTCTAGGATGGGTGCTTCACCTAGCGGTCCATCTAGGACATATGCTTTCTTGGCAGCTATGAGGATGATCCTTAGGTTCCGGACCCAGTCCGTATAGTTGCTGCCATCATCTTTCAGCTTGGTTTTCTCTAGGAACGCGTTGAAGTTCAAGTTGACATGAGCGTTGGCCATTTGATCTACAAGACATATTTGCAAAGGTTTTAGACTAAAGTTCATGATAATTAAGTTCATCTAATCAAATTACTTAATGAACTCCCACTCAGATTAGACATCCCTCTAGTCATCTAAGTGTTACACGATCCGAGTCGACTAGACCGTGTCCAATCATCACGTGAGACGGACTAGTCATCATCGGTGAACATCTCCATGTTGATCGTATCTTCCATACGACTCCTGTTCAACCTTTCGGTCTCTGTGTTCCGAGGCCATGTCTGTACATGCTAGGCACGTCAAGTTAACCCTAAGTGTTTTTGCATGTGTAAAACTATCTTACACCCGTTGTATGTGAACGTAAGAATCTATCACACCCGATCATCACGTGGTGCTTCGAAACGACGAACTTTAGCAACGGCGCACAGTTAGGGGGGAACACTTTCTTGAAATTGTTATAAGGGATCATCTTATTTACTACCGTCGTTCTAAGTAAACAAGATGCATAAACATAATAAACATCACATGCAATTATATAATAGTGACATGATATGGCCAATATCATATAGCTCCTTTGATCTCCATCTTCGGGGCTCCATGATCATCTTCATCACCGGCATGACACCATGATCTCCATCATCGTGTCTTCATGAAGTTGTCACGCCAACGACTACTTCTACTTCTATGGCTAACGCGTTTAGCAATAAAGTAAAGTAATTTACATGGCGTTCTTCAATGACACGCAGGTCATACAAAACATAAAGACAACTCCTATGGCTCCTGTCGGTTGTCATACTCATCGACATGCAAGTCGTGATTCCTATTACAAGAACATGATCTCATACATCACAATATATCATTCATCATTCATCACAACTTTTGGCCATATCACATCACAAGACACTTGCTGCAAAAACAAGTTAGACGTCCTCTAATTGTTGTTGCAAGTTTTACGTGGCTTCTATAGGTGATCTAGCAAGAATGTTTTCTTACCTACGTTAAAGCCACAACATGATTTGTCAACTTCTATTTACCCTTCATAAGGACCCTTTTCGTCGAATCCGCTCCAACTAAAGTGGGAGAGACAGACACCCGCTAGCCACCTTATGCAACTTGTGCATGTCAGTCGGTAGAACCTGTCTCATGTAAGCGTACATGTAAGGTCGGTCCGAGCCGCTTCATCCCACAATACCGCTGAAGCAAAATAAGACTAGTAGCGGCAAGAAAGTTGACAACATCTACGCCCACAACAAAATTATGTTCTACTCATGCAATAGAGAACTACGCATAGACCTAGCTCATGATGCCACTGTTGGGGAACGTTGCAGAAAATTAAAAAAATTCCTACGGTTTCACCAAGATCCATCTATGAGTTCATCTAAGCAACGAGTGATAGGAGTGCATCTACATACCCTTGTAGATCGCGAGCGGAAGCATTCAAGAGAACGGGGATGATGGAGTCGTACTCGCCGTGATCCAAATCACCGATGACCAAGTGCTGAACGGACAGCACCTTCGCGTTCAACACACGTACAGAGCGGATGACGTCTCCTCCTTCTTGATCCAGCAAGGGGGAAGGAGAGGTTGAGGAAGAAGACTCCACCAGCAGCACGACGGCGTGGTGGTGGTGGAGAAGCAGTACTCCGGCAGGGCTTCGCCAAGCAACTGCGGGAGGAGGAAGAGGTGTAGCAGGGGGACGGAGGCGCCAGGACTCAGGGGTGCGGCTGCCCTCCATCCCCCCTCCCTTATATATGCCCCCAAGGGGGTAGCCAGCCCTAGAGATGGGATCTCTAGGGGGCGGCGGCCAAGGGGGGTGGAGTGCCCCCCAAGGCAAGTGGAGGCGCCCCCTCCCCTAGGGTTCCCAACCCTAGGCGGAGAGGGGGGCACGGGGGGGTGCACCAGCCCACCAGGGGCTGGTCCCCTCCCCACATCAGCCCACGGGGCCCTCCGGGATGGGTGTCCCCACCCGATGGACCCCCGGGACCCTTTCGGTGGTCCCGATACAATACCGGGTGACCCCGAAACTTTCCCGATGGCCGAAACAGCACTTCCTATATATAAATCTTCACCTCCGGACTATTCCAGAACTCCTCGTGACGTCCGGGATCTCATCCGGGACTCCGAACAACATTCAGTAATCACATACAAGTCTTCCTAATAACCCTAGCGTCACCGAACCTTAAGTGTGTAGACCCTACGGGTTCGGGAGAAACGTAGACATGACCGAGACGGCTCTCCGGTCAATAACCAACAGCGGGATCTGGATACCCATGTTGGCTCCCACATGCTCATCGATGATATCATCGGATGAACCACGATGTCGAGGATTCAATCAACCCCGTATACAATTCCCTTTGTCAATCGGTACGTTACTTGCCCGAGACTCGATCGTCGGTATCCCAATACCTTGTTCAGTCTCGTTACCGGCAAGTCACTTTACTCGTACCGTAATGCATGATCCCGTGACCAAACACTTAGTCACTTTGAGCTCATTATGATGATGCATTACCGAGTGGGCCCAGAGATACCTCTCCGTCATACGGAGTGACAAATCCCAGTCTCGATCCGTGTCAACCCAACAAACACTTTCGGAGATACCTGTAGTGCACCTTTATAGTCACCCAGTTACGTTGTGACGTTTGGTACACCCAAAGCTCTCCTACAGTATCCGGGAGTTACACGATCTCATGGTCCAAGGAAAAGATACTTGACATTGGAAAAGCTCTAGCAAACGAACTACACGATCTT
Source organism: Triticum timopheevii (assembly GCA_963921465.1). Classification (NCBI taxonomy): domain Eukaryota; kingdom Viridiplantae; phylum Streptophyta; class Magnoliopsida; order Poales; family Poaceae; genus Triticum; species Triticum timopheevii. Next base: position 379,860,223 of record OY997274.1, read on the forward strand.
GTGCTATGCTTAGGATTGTGTCTTGTCCTTCACATCATTCTCCTAATGATATGATCCCGTTATCAACGACATCTGATGTCCATAGTCAGGAAACCATGACTATCTATTGATCAACGAGCTAGTTAACTAGAGGCTTACTATGGACATGTTATGGTCTATGTATTCACACGTGTATTACGATTTCCGGATAATACAGTTATAGCATGAATAAAGACAATTATCATGAACAAGGAAATATAATAATAATCTTTTATTATTGCCTCTAGGGCATATTTCCAACAGTATGATGTAACTACACCGGGCTGCCGTGTTTCGTACTCTTCTAGTCCACTGTGGAGATGATTGGTTGATTTTATATCGATGAATAATATAAAATATTATGAGTGCAGATGCTCCACCACGAGGTTCCTTGCTCCTTCTCGGTCATCGGGAATTTGTGTTCTTCCACTCTTTTTTTTGACGTGAGCTTTGTTCATCCTGTTGCCAACACACAAGACATCTAGCATCAAGGTGCACGTGTCATTCAAGAAAATGGAGATAATCAGATAAGCAGTGCGTAAGTGAGTCGTGCACTTCGATGGAACCTACTATGCAATATTTTTTCTCCTCGATGGCATGGGAATAGTGCATGTACTCAACGACGGAGCACGGGATGGTAGCCATGGCATGGTCAGCCCTTTTTTGGAGAGAGTACACACTAAATAACTTTGATGTGTCCCATCAACTCACAAAACAACGAGAAGCTTGCTTACTATGCCTTCTCCCTCGCCAACGTGTGCGTGGTGGCTGGTAGCACGAGGAGATACATTTTCTTACAAGCCACCTGCCCACCTATAGAACCGCCTCGCGCTGGCCAATTCCTCTCCAAACACCTAGGGAGGCGGTTGAACCGAACAAGTCTAACCTGCTCCAATTTAACCCTCATGTTTGGATACATTAGGGCTATTTGAGCCCCAAAAGGAGGTACAAAGGAAACAATTACTTCCCAATAACACAAGTTGAATACACATACGCCGACAAAAAAGAAGCATATTCCATGTAATATGGGAAAGATAGCACATGGTGTTTTATCAAAAATGGTTTGAGGACAAGATTGCAAGATGGAAAGTACGCCGGCCGAGATACGTTTTAAGCAAACAACTAAAGAAGATCCACACGCAACAACATGGGAAGATGGGCAGTGGATCAAGGCCGGAGGAAGCTGTACGTGAGGGTCGTCGGGATGTTACTAGGAGGGCGCCGGCGACCGGGATATGCCCATACTGCGGCAGCGAGCAAGTGGCGAAGGCCCTACCGTGCTGGAGCTTGGTTAGAGAGAACGGAGGGTACCGCAGATCGGGAAGTCCTGCCTCAACACCGTCGAACGGAGAAACGATGCACATCCTCCCTTTCCGCTAGTGGACAGGATGCGGCCGGATCACTAACCAACAGTTAGAGAGAGAGGCCACCGCCGCCTTGTGTGAGATGGTGTGACGAGAGACAAACCCATTTTTCCATTTTCCCCACGACAATCGTTTTATATTCTATACGTGCCACTGAGGAATATATAACTTTATTTAATAATAACACGTCAAGTCAAACTTTGTTCCGTCTAGGTGTGGTACCCGACCCTCCTTCGAGTAAACAACCTCTACACGCGTCAAATTATCACATGGGATGCCCTTTCGTATAGAAACGAACTCCACTGTGTACCCGCACGGGTGTCACCGGGAACGAGACGTGAGTACGTGTGTCCTACATGCACCTCTTCTCTAGGTGTAGGTACGAACATTGGTTGATGTGAGAGAGATGGTTTGTGCAAAACACAGGCAATGTGTCTATGATATCTCAAACAAAAAAAGTAACATATGCAATGTGTGTGAAACGGAGTCATGGACGTGAGTATCGATAGAATTGAAAACAAGGATGAAGTGTGTGGCTCACGCTCGATAAAGAGTGCCACCGAATTTGTGTTTGCCCACGTCAAAGATACAGGGCGTCTGGCCTACTGGAATTTGAGAGGGCAGAGGTGCAAATTTTTCTCTGTGGCATGGATACCTACTTACAATGTTCGACTATCGGTGTGTGTGTGGGGGAGGGGTCAGGGAGTCCTCGATTAGGGGGTCCTCGGACAACCGGACTATGTACTATGGCCGGACTGTTGGACTATGAAGACGCAAGATAGAAGACTTCGTCCCGTGTCCGGATGGGGCTCTCCTTTGCGTGGAAGCCAAGCTTGGCGATGCGGATGTGAAGATTCCTTTATCTATAACCGACTTTGTGTAACCCTAGCCCCCTCCGGTATTTATATAAAATGGAGGGTTTAGTTCATAGGACAACAATCATAATCTCATAGCCTAGACTTCTAGGGTTTAGCCATTACGATCTCGTGGTAGATCAACTCTTGTAATACTCATATTCATCAAGATCAATCAAGCAAGAAGTAGGGTATTACCTCCATAGAGAGGGCCCGAACCTGGGTAAACATCGTGTCCGCTGCCTCCTATTACCATTAGCCTTAGACGCACAGTTCGGGACCCCCTACCCGAGATCCGCCGGTTTTGACATCGACCTTGGTGCTTTCATTGAGAGTTCCGGTGGGACATCGAAGATAGGCTTGATGGCTCACCTTGTTATCAAGAACAACATCACCTCCAGGGGAGCCCTAGCCACAGGCCAAACCCTCCGGCTGGGCGGCTTTACCATGGTCGCCCGCTCGGCCGTCGGGCCGACAATGACTTCTCGTGTCATAGAAACTCGCCTCCGCGTCAGCTCAGAATACTCCGAACGGATGGATCCTATGGAGTTGTTGTCTTTAAACAAACTCCTCGATCGCATCGCGCCTTGGGAGTCGCTATGGACTATGATCGGATTGGGCTTAAACCCGATTAGAGAGAAATTGAATCTCCACCAATCACTCATCAGATAGCGGTATTGGAGGAGCAGTGCGACGACTCTTCCCCTATGTTCAGGACAACTATGTTTGGATCTCCGAGCTTATAGAGCCAGATACTCACCCATGGGAAGACCTGCCCCGCACTCCGAACTTAGAATCGGACCGTGGTCCTGAGAAATTGGTTGATATCCCGGAGCCCGAACTGTTAAGCTCGGAAATTTCTCAAGCTCTGGATCCCAGATTGGGTCAGGGTTCGGACTTAAATCCACCCACCCACCCAGATATAGGCGATCACTACTAGGGAAAAGCCTATACACAGAATCTTACCAGCAGCGCTCCTCAAAATACCACGCTACTGCTATTTAGCAGCAGCGCGTGATATCAAAACGCGCTGCTAAAAGGAAAATAGCAGTAGCGCGTCCACCACAAACCGCGCTACTACTATTATTGCCATGACCTCGCCCCCCGCTAGTTATAGCAGTAGCGCCCTATACTGAACCGCGCTACTGCTATAGAAGTTAGCAGTAGCGCGCTTCGAAGAAAACCGCTACTGCTAAGATCTGCCCACAAGTTTAGTCCCACCTCGCTCCGTGAACAGGGTGTTTACCACCTTAAATATGTTATTTCTGAAACTACCACAACCAGTTGGTCTTCACTGAACTCTATGTGTAAAATTTGTGGCCGCAATATGAGTCCTCTCCAGTTCCTACCGGAGAGGACTCATATTGACAATTCAGATTGTACACAAAAAGATCATTGATGGCCAATGTATTTTTGCATTGATGTATTTTTTGTATAGTTACACTTAGCAGTAGCGGTTTATATGCAAAGTGCTACTGCTATTCAGATTAGCTATAGCGCGTTTTGGCAAACGCGCTACAACTATCCCTACCTTATCCCCACGCGCACGACCGGCCCTCACTCACACTCTCAATCTCGCCCGCGTGCCGATAACCGTCGTCGTGCGTCGCTGCCGCCGCCGCCTTCATCCGTCCGCCGCCGAGGTACTCCCCTCCTTCCGTCCCTCCTTCCTCCTCCTCGCACATCCTCCCTCCGTCTGCGGCCGCCCCTACCTCCTCCGCCGCCGCCCTCCTCCCTCCGCCTGCGGCCGCCCCTCCTCCCTCCTCCGCCGGCAGCTCTCCTCCCACCGCCCTCGACCTCGCCGCCCCTAGCTACCTCTCCGTCGCCCCCACCCCCTGCCACTAGTTAGTACTAGATTTAGTAGTAGTAGATGTTAATTTAGGGTTCATAGCTAGTACTAGATGTTGCTTAGTTAGTACTAGATTTTTAGTAGTAGTAGATGTTAATTACTAGTAGTGATGGTACTAGTTAACTAGGGCAGTATGATTAATAGTAGTTGTAGTTGAACTACTTTAGTTTTAGTTGAACTAGTTTAGTAAGTAAATTAGTAAACTAGTTGAACTAGTTGAATTAATAAAACTAATGTATTTTTAGTAAGATAATTAATATAACTAGTTCAACTACTTTATTTTTAGAAAGAACTAGTTTTTTTCTATTTATAGTAAGTTTATATTTAGTAAGAACTAGTTGAATTAATAAAACTAGTTGAACATGCCATATTTGTTGTTATTTTTTAGTTTAAGCAATTATTCGGGATGTATTAGTGATAACTTATACGGTTTCAGGTGACCACTGTTGTCCCCATCACCGACCCCCTCCGACATCCCCGCCGTCGTCCCAGTCACCGACCCCCTCCGATATCGAGGTGAGACCAGCCAAATATCCTTGTATATCTTGTGTTGTTTCTCAAATAGGATATGTGGTTTCCCAAGTGGCCATTCATGCTCAGTTTACATCTCCGAGTGGCCTATGTTTTGCCGGAGTGTTGATTAATTTCTGTTCCGGCAAATTTCAGGCGCTTGATATGTCCTTTTTTAGCAAAGGTCATGCCGGATTTTTTCGTGAATTCTGGCATGACTTGTGCTAGAATATGTAGAAGTTTAATCTTTGAATTATGAACGTAGGAAATTTCGTACTCGGACGATGACAGTCTCCCGGGAGAGTGTAGCTGGTGCCACGACGATCGAGGTATGTGCGATAGGTTCGTTGAGATGGACGAAGTTCAGTGCTTCAGCATTAAGCTCGAGGAGACCTTTGATTGTGAAACGGTACGCAACAACGACAAGTGTTTTTTCGTAATTAAGCATGACTTCAACTATTTCAACGTCTAATTTTCATATTTTACAATTCGACTAGCTTATCCCATGCCATGCAAGACGCTATGTCTTGGAGAGGATGGGTTTTGAAGACCATGAAAATTTCAAAACAAAGAAAATACACCTAAGGACCCATCATGATATGGATTTTGAAGTAAATCTATGCAATGCTCAGAGCGTAACCCATTTTGGTTGCCAAAATTGGGAAGCACTTTGCAAAATGTATGGTTTTTATGAGGGTATGATTGTCACCATGGATCTTGGTGATCCTGACATCGAGCAAGACAATATGGACATTTGGGTCCTTGTTGATACGCTTCCGATTGTACCGCTATGTGAGTTTCTCAAACATAGTTATTAACTAATTTATATTGTTTATTTCAAAATAGTTGATAGCTTATTTCCATTGACAGTTTATTTTGATTCTTCAAAGACTGTGCGGAAGATGGTAGATAAAACCCACTACACCGATGGCACCGAATTAACATATAAGGAGAAAAATCATCTGATCGCATTTTGTACTCTTCTTGAGAATTACAATAACTATTATTGAACTCCTCCAAATTATGGTGAATACGTGCCACTAGTGCATGTGTTGAACCACGGTAACTTCTCTGGAGATACCCTGGTACTGTTACGACATTCGTGCATCTTTTGCATACTTCTGAAACTAGTACATCATTGCTAACTACGAAGTTATTATTATGTTTTTCAACAGAAACTCCCGATGGATTGTGTGCCTCATCTGATGTCTCTGAATGGTCGCCTCTCAGTTCTGAACATACTGCCAGGTAAATCTAGGGAGCTCGCCTGTGCATATCGGATTTCTAAAACCGGTGAACACATGTTCATCAAAGAATGGAAGAAATGTATGGACATTATCAAGGAGGTTCTTGGAAGTAACATTTAGCGAAAGGCAAGAATTGGAGACAGGCTAATCTCCATTCTCCATAATGGAGAGTCAGGGGCTATCTTGTTTTCTGCTATTTTACCTTAGAAAATGTAGTAGGTCTTAATGAATGTAGTAGGTCCTATGAGGTACAATATGTTTATTATGTGGTAATGTGTTAGAGTTGATAATGAGGAGTACTTGTGATTACGACTAGTGACCAATTTGCTATGTGATGTCATTGATGAAAACGATGATCTTGAGGAGGTGTTATATGACAATGATGTATTATGATGATAAGTTGTTAATGATATGATGATGATGATGATATTATTATATCATAGGGTGAAAGAACCGCGGATTAGTTTCAAGTGGATGGACATCCACTTGAAACTAGTCCACGGTTCGTTCACCCCGTGATGTAATAACTCATTATGATGTAAAAACAATCTCTAAATTCCTGTTGTATGAAAACTTGTGTAAAGGTGTATGAATACAACATGAAATAAAAAAGAAATAAAATACTAAATAATAGTAGTAGCGCGGGAAAGGAGAAGCGCTACTACTAATTACCAGTAGCGCTATTCTAAAGAAGTGCTACTACTAAGTCAATTTAGCAGTAGCGTGGATCTAGGCACGCTATTGCTAAGCTTTAGCTGTAGCGCCTTATCAGTAGCACTCCTTCCCGCGCTACTGATAGGCCTAAAACCCAAGCTGCTGCTAGGCTTTTCCTTAGTAGTGGATCTTACCCACATCAGACAGGAGTCCCGAGAAACGGTCCATCACTTTTGGGCTAGATTCCTCCTTGTTAAGGACAAGATCAAGGACTGCCGCGATGAAGACGCAAGCTCATTATTCTGGAAAAATTGCAAGGACGAGGGAATCCTCAATGCAATCAATCATCGTCACGTATCACACTTCGTTGACCTGGCAACCATAGTACAGAAGTACTGCGCAATGGAGAGTGCCTGGATAACTCAGGCAGCCTCTTGGGAGCCACCGGTTCCTACTTGACCCCTCGTCCGGACAAACAGGGTGCATCATCACCGGTCGCCCGATCCAGTAATCAAAAAATCAAATCCCATTGCGGGGCGCGGAACCGTCCTAGAGGTATGGCTCGATAGGCCATGCAAGATAAACAGAACACTGGATACCATACCAACCCACAGCCTTAGAGCATGTTGGATACTTCGGCAGGTGGCCAAGAGCGGCGAGGATCTCCTCATCAAGAATACCGTAGAGCAACATCCCACAGAAAACAACAACCATACAGTGCCGACAGTCTTCGAGACTTTCGCCTCAAACAATAGGCGCAAAAGAGCACTCCGCGGCCTCGCCGAAGTCTACCAAGTTGCAGCAATAAACCCCTGGAACGACACGGCCATAACTTTCAATGCCAGTGACGAACCAAAATTCAGAACAGTCCGGGCACCTGCCGCACTGGTCCTTAGTCTAAATGTAGACGGTTTTCGGCTTACCAAAGTTCTCATGGACGGCGGCAGCGGACTAAATCTCATTTACGAAGAAACTCTCAACAAAAGGGAAATAGACAGGAGCTGCATTGAGCAAAGCAGGACGACCTTCCAAGGAATTATCCCCAGTTGGGAGGCATGGTGTGCGGGAAAAATCACACTCGATGTGGTATTCGGCACGCTGGAGAACTATTGGTCCGAAGAGATAGCCTTTCAGGTGGTCCCTTTTAACAGTGGATACCACGCCCTTTTAGGGTGAGACGCATTTGCAAGTTTACAAGCTATACCCCATTACGGGTACATGAAGCTCAAGATGCCCGGTCCCAATGGAATCATCACTATCGCTAGTGATCCGGACATAGCACTCCGCGCGGAAAACAAAACCGCCGCACTAGCCCTTGAGGCATTGTCTGAAGGCCTTGCGGCCGAAGAATTAACTGCGTTGCGCTCCACAGTGGATAGGGACGACGTGATACTCAACAATCGATCCAAATCCACCTCCTTTAAACCAGCAGACGAAATAGTCAAATCCAGGTCCACCCAACGGACTCCACAAAGACAACATCCATCGAGACACAGCTGGACCCCACGGTCGAGGCCGCACTGCGAGCGTTCTTACGCGAAAACTGGGACATATTTTCCTGGCACCCTTCTGATATGCCAGGAATCCCACGCAGACTGGCCGAACATAGCCTAAACATACTGAAGGGATACAAGCCGGTCAAGCAAACATTACGGCGCTTTTCCGAACCCAAACAACAAGCCATGGGAGAAGAGCTAGCCAAGTTACTCAAAGCCGGATTCATCAGAGAAATAAAACACCCGGACTGGCTTGCAAACCTGGTGACGGTACCAAAGAAGGACAAATCCTGGTGGCTATGTGTCGATTTGAAGGACCTCAACAAGGCTTGCCCTAAGGATCCCTTTCCCCTCCCTCGCATCGATCAGATCATCGACGCTACCACAGGACATGACTCAGTGTGTTTCCTCGATGCATACTCTGGATACCATCAAATCAAGATGAAGGAGTCCGACCAGGCCGCAACCACCTTCATAACCCCATATGGGCCTTTCTGGTTCAACACCATGCCTTTCGGGCTCAAAAACGCTGGTGCCACCTATCAATGCATGATTCAAACATGCCTGGAGAAACAAATCGGCAAGATAGTTAAAGCATACGTGGATGATGTAGTCATCAAAACTAGGCACGTCGAATCCTTAATAGACGATCTGCATCTCACATTCGACAACCTCCGAACATATGACATCAAGCTCAATCCGGAAAAGTGTATTTTCGGTGTTCCTGCTAGAAAACTTCTAGGGTTCATCGTTTCCAATAGAGGAATTGAGGCAAACCCTGCTAAAATACGAGCTTTGTCACAGTTGGCTACCCCAACAGACCTTAAACTGGTCCAAAAATTATCCGAATGTGTGGCAGCTTTAAGCCGCTTTATCTCCAGACTAGGAGAAAAGGCATTGCCGATATATCGCCTTCTCAGGCGCACCGAACACTTCGAGTGGATGGACACGACAACGGACAAATTGGAAGAAATAAAGGCTCTTCTAGCAAGCAACCAAATCCTGGCCGCGCCAGACATCAGCGAACACATGCTATTATACATATCGGCCACACACCAAGTCATGAGGGTGGTGCTCGGAGTCGAACAAGAGGCGGACGAACAAAAATTTCCTCTCCAGAAGCCGTTCTACTACGTATCCACCGTCCTCACACCATGCCAATCCCGGTACCCTCATTACCAAATAATTGCATACGCGGTTTTTATGGCATCCTGGAAGCTATGACACTACTTTCAAGAGTGTTCGGTTACGGTGGCCTCCAAAGTACCCCTCAATGACATAATAAACAACTGCGACGCTACGGGCCGGAGGGCCAAGGGCTCCATTGAGCTCCTTCCATTCGACATATCATACAAACCGCGCAGGGCCATTAAATCTCAAGTATTGGCTGACTTCGTCGCCGAATGGACAGAAGCCGAACTCCCTAAAGAGTACGACACATACTCTAACTGGATCATGCACTTCGACGGCTGTAAAATGCTAGCAGGCTTAGGGGCAGGCATTGTCCTAACATCCCCTATCGGAGATACTATTCAGTACGTCCTACAAATATTGTTCACGGACTCCAACAATGCAGCCGAATAGGAGACCTTATTGCATGGTCTTCGGATGGCCATATCCATGGGCATACAACGCCTGGAAGTGCGCGGGGACACAAACCTCGCAATATCTCAAATAAATGGAGATTTCGAAGCTAAAGATCTGAAGATGGTGGCTTATCATAACGCCGTTCTCAAAATGTCGGCTCGGTTTGAGGGGCTCGAGTTTCACCATGTGGCTCGAGAAAGTAACCAAGCAACGGATGTCCTTGCTCACATCGGCGCTAAGCGCAACCCCGTCCCACCTAACATATTTCTGGAAAGGCCTTTTAAGCCATCTGTGGTGTGGCAAGGGGAGAGCGGTAACACCAATCCGGATCCGAATGCAACCCCAGATTCCGAACACACCGATATCATCGGGGGCTCAGCCACCGAAATTACACCATCGGCCCATCTCATCATGGCAGTCATCGCCCCATGGACCGAACCCTTCTTAGCCTACCTTAATCGGTGAGAGCTCCCCGAGGATCAGAACGAGGCACGCTGTATTGTGCGGCGCTCTAAAGCCTACAAGGTCCATGAGGGAGAACTATATAAGAAAAGCGCTATCGGAGTACTTCAAAGATGCATCTCCGAGGAAGAAGGGCGGCAGCTCTTGGCTAAAATTCATGTTGATCTCGGCGGTCACCATGCTGCAGTCCGGGCTCTTGTAAACAAGGCCTTCCGTACAGGTTTTTACCGGCCAACGGCCCGAGCAGATGCATAGGACCTTGTCCAACATTGTGTCGGATGCCAGCTTTTCACTAATCAAAGCCACAAGCCACCCACCGCTCTACAAACAATCCCCATTACTTGGCCTTTTGTGGTCTGGGGACTGGATATGGTTGGACCGAGATTGGCTGCCAGAATTTTTATGGAGATTGTTGTTGCGAGCTAGCCAGCTGTCCTCTCCGCGCAAAAGCGGGTCATTAATGATGTGAGGGATGCCATGGATTTCGCCTTTTCCTGCCCCAGGTGCCGGGCTAGCCATTCGTCCTGGATGTTATGTTTGAAGGCTGCAAGGGCCTCTGCATCCGGATAGTCGACGATTTGGTTTTTCTTTGTCAAGAACCGTGTCCAGAATTGTCTGGCCGATTCTACTGCCTGCTGAATAATGTGGCTTAGGTCATCGGCGTCTGGTGGTCGCACATACGTGCCCTGGAAGTTGTCGAGGAATGCAGCTTCCAGGTCTTCCCAGCACCCAATTGACTCTGCGGGCAAGCTGTTTAGCCAATGCCGAGCTGGTCCTTTAAGCTTGAGTGGGAGATACTTGATGGCATGGAGATCGTCGCCGCGGGCCATATGGATGTGGAGAAGATAATCTTCGATCCAAACCGCGGGGTATGTTGTGCCATCGTAAGATTCGATGTTTACGGGTTTAAACCCTTCGGGGATTTGATGATCCATTACTTCGTCAGTGAAGCATAGCGGGTGTGCGGCGCCTCTGTATTGAGCAATATCGCGACGCAGCTCGAGAGAGTGCTGTCTGCTGTGTTCGGCCCGGCCGGGGTTATTGTATCCGGCGCGACGGTATTCGTCATGGGTCGTGGGGCGCCCACGTGATCCGTAGATGGATCTGGATTGCCTTGCTTGGTCCTCCAATATGTCTCGCAAGTCCGGCGCGTTCCCTCTTGGCTTCGTACTTTTGGAGCGATGCCGGGGTATGGTCTTGGCTGGGGGCCTAGATGCCTCTCTGTCAGGACCACGGGGTGGTCGGTCAGCCATATCGTGCGCTGGTTATGGAGGTATGTATGCTTCCTCCTCTAATCGGGGGAGCAGCTTGCGTCTTGGGTAGCTTTTGGAGGGGCGTTCGAGTTTATACTCTTCGGCCGCGAGGACCTCGGTCCATCGATCGGCTAGCAGGTCCTGATCAGCTTGAAGCTGTTGCTGCTTTTTCTTTAGGCTGTTTGCTGTGGCGATAAGCCTGCGCTTGAAACGCTCTTGTTCGACGGGATCCTCAGGTATGACGAATTCGTCATCGTTGAGGCTTGCTTCGTCTTCGGAGGGAGGCATATAGTTATGATCCTCAACCTCTTCGTCTGCCGCCCTCTCGTGAGGGCTTGCTTCTGCATCCTCCTGCGCTGAGTCTTGCTGGAGGGGATTGTCTTCGGCACTCTCTGGGGTATTATTATCTCCTGTGCCGGAATCTCCATTCTTGCCGTGGTGGGATTTAGAGCGGCGCCGCTGACGCCGGCGTTTGGGCTGCTTCTTTAAAGAGTTTGGAGCTTCACTAGCTCGTTGTGCGGAACAGAGCACCTCCTCCAATCCCCTGGCGGTGGGCTGGGAGCGCGAGAAGAGGAGCCGCGTCGACGGTCCATGATGGAATGGATTTTTAGGTCAAAGGCGCTCCGATGAAGTATTCGCGGGAGGAAGATGGTGTGGTTTGGATCTGGATTTTTGCCTCTTTTGTAGGCGGACGACTCGCACGACTAGGGGGTGAAACGCAAAAGACACCCTGGCTTTTCGCATTCATGCAACGCATGGAAAAAGGCTATTATTGGACGTAGAAGCCGAGGAACACAGTATTTATGATGAAGCCGAACACTGTTCGGCAGGTACATGGAACTTGAAAGGAGAACCCGCCTTGCAACGCCGAAGACTATATACGCGCTGGACTTATCGTCATTGAAGCCTGGTTCGGGGGCTACTGAGGGAGTCCTGGACTAGGGGGTGTCCGGACTCCAAGACTACGAAGATACAAGATTGAAGACTCCGTCCCGTGTCCGGATGGGACTTTCCTTGGCGTGGAAGGCAAGATTGGCGATACGGATATGTAGATCTCCTACCATTGTAACCGACTCTGTGTAGCCCTAGCCTCCTCCGGTATCTATATAAACCGGAGGGCTTTAGTCTGTAGGACAACATACATTACAACAATCATACCATAGGCTAGCTTTAGGGTTTAGCCTCCTTGATCTCGTGGTAGATCCACTCTTGTACTACCCATATCATCAATATTAATCAAGTAGGACGTAGGGTTTTACCTCCATCGAGAGGGCCTGAACCTGGGTAAAACAGCGTGTCCCATGTCTCCTGTTACCATCCGCCTAGACGCACAGTTCGGGACCCCCTACCCGAGATCCGCCGGTTTTGACACCGACATTGGTGCTTTCATTGAGAGTTCCTCTGTGTCGTCACCGATAGGTAGGATGCCTCCACCCATCTTCAAAGACGGTGTTTTCGCTGAAGGGGCCTTGGCCGCCGGCCAAACTATCCGGCTAGGTGGTTTTCTTATGACCGCCTGTCCGGCCGCCGCTTTGACAAAGACTTCTCAAGTCGTCGGAAGCAATCTTCGCGTCAGCTCGAAAGCTGCCGAGCAGTTGGATCCAATAGAGCTCTCGTCTGTTAACGAGCTCTTGGATCGCATCGGCGCCCTGGGAGTCGCTACAGGCTACAACCAGATTGGGCTTAAAACCGATCTGAGAGAGATTAACTCTCCCCAGGCCACCCACCACGTCGCAGTGGTAGAGGAGCAATACGGCAACTGTTCGCCCGTATTGAAAACTATTCATGTCCGGATTCCCGAACCCTCCATGCCGGATTTCCGCGGAGGGATGGACTTCGATCGAGCATTGAACTTAAAATCATGCATCGCTCCGGACTCGCTGGATCGTATCCAGCAACCCAAGCTTCCGAATTCGGAAACTTCTCGGCCTTTAAGCCCCAAGATGGGCAGGTATCCGGATTTTAGTCCACCCACCCGCCCAGACATATGTGATCTATCTCTTATACGGCAAGAGCCCGCTGAAACAGTACATCACTACTGGGCCAGATTCCTCCTGGTTATGGACAGCATAAAGGACTGCCGAGAGGAAAACGCAATCTCAATCTTCCGCAATAATTGCACGGACAAGGGAATATTGAACGCCATCGATCGTCGTAAAATTACACGCTTCACCGATCTGGCGTCCATAGTACGAAAGTACTGTGCGATGGAGAGTTTCCGGACATCCGAAAACCAATTTTGGGATAATCCGGCCCCAAACCCAGTCCGCAACAAAAGGTTGCCTTACACTCAGGCCCCAGATGCAAAAACGAAAAAGCAAAAACCCAATAAAGGGCACGGAACTGTACTGGAGGGATGGCTCAATGGACCCTGTAAGCTGCATAGTACAGGAGGAGCCGTCCCAACACATAGCCTTCGAGCATGTTGGGTATTACGGCAGGTGGCCAAAAGTGGCGAGGAGCTTCTAGCCCCGGAAAACCACCCCAACAACACCAGTATGGTATCAAAAGTCTTCGAGACCTTCGCATCAAACAACATGCGAAAACGAACATTCCGCGGACTCGCCGAAGTCTACCAAGTAGCAACAGCAAATCCATGGAGCGACACAGCTATTACCTTCAACGCCAGCGACGAGCCTAAATTCCGAACAGCCAGAGCGCCAGCCGCACTGGTGCTTAGTCCCATAGTGGACGGCTTTCGACTCACAAAAGTCCTCATGGATGGCGGCAGCGGACTAAACCTCATTTACGAGGAAACTCTGCGAAAAATGGAAATCGATTGGAGCCGTATTGAGCGAAGCAGCACAACCTTCAGAGGAATAATCCCTAGCCGAGAAGCGCGCTGCACCGGAAAAATCACACTCGATGTGGTGTTCGGCTCGCCGGACAATTACAGATCCGAAGAAGTCACGTTCCAAGTGCCCCCGTTCAGCAGCGGATATCATGCTATATTAGGACGAGAGGCATTCACAATTTTTCAAGCGGTACCTCATTACGGGTACATGAAGCTCAAAATGCCTGGGCCCGGCGGAATAATCACTCTCGCTAGTGATCCGGACATAGCACTCCGCACCGTAAACAAGACAGCCGCACTAGCCCTCGAGGCACTATCTGAAGCCTTAGCGGCAGAAGAACTCACCGCGCTGCGCTCCACGGTGAACAGGGACGATGTGATACTCAATAAAAGATCCAAGTCCACCTCCTTCAAATCAGCAGACGAAATAACAAAATTCCAGGTCCATCCAACGGACCCAACAAAGACGTCCTCCATTGGGGCACAATTGAACCCCGAAGTAGACGCCGCACTGCGCGAATTCCTTCGGGAAAATTGGGACATTTTCGCCTGGCATCCTTCGGATATGCCCGGAATCCCATGCAGATTAGCAGAACACAGCCTAAACATCCTAAAAGGATTCAAGCCAGTCAAACAGGCTCTTCGACGATTTTCCGAACCCAAAAGACAGGCAATGGGATAAGAGCTAGCCAAACTATTGGAAGCCGGATTCATCAGAGATATCAAACATCCGGATTGGCTAGCAAATCTGGTAATGGTACCAAAGAAGGACAAATCCTGGCGCCTTTGTGTCGATTTTAAAGACCTCAAAAAGGCTTGCCCAAAGGATCCCTTCCCTCTCCCCCGCATCGACCAAATTATCGATGCTACCGCAAGGCACGATTCATTGTGTTTCCTCGACGCATACTCTGGCTACCATCAAATCAAGATGGCAGAAGCAGACCAAGCTGCCACGGCATTCATCACCCCTTACGGACCATTCTGCTTCAACACGATGCCCTTCGGACTTAAAAACGCTGGCGCAACATATCAGCGCATGATTCAAACATGTCTGGCTACCCAGATCGGCAAAACAGTCGAGGCATACGTAGACGATATAGTCGTCAAAACAAAACACGTCGAAACTCTAGTAGACGAATTGAGGCTCACGTTCGACAACCTCAGAGCATACGACATCAAGTTGAATCCGGAAAAATGTGTTTTCGGCGTACCAGCCGGAAAGCTGCTGGGCTTCATCGTGTCCGGTAGAGGAATCAAAGCAAATCCGGCTAAAATCCGAGCTCTGTCACAGTTGGACATTCCAAAAGACCTCAAACAAATACAAAAATTAACAGGATGCGTGGCAGCTCTAAGCCGCTTTATCTCCCATCTAGGAGAAAAGGCGTTTCCCCTCCATCGCCTCCTCAGGCGCACCGAACACTTCGAGTGGACAGATGCTGCCACTGCCGGACTCGAAGAAATAAAGGCCATATTGGCAACAAATCCGGTCCTGGCTGCGCCCAATCTGGGCGAACCAATGTTGTTATACATCGCAGCAACGCATCAAGTTGTAAGTGCGGTCCTCGTCGTCGAACAAGAGACAGAAGGGCACAAATTCCCTCTTCAAAAACCAGTGTATTATGTATCCACTGTGTTAACCCCCTGCAAGTCCCGTTACCCGCACTATCAGAAGATAGCATATGCGGTGTTCATGGCGTCCCGGAAGCTCCGGCACTACTTTCAAGAGTGTTCGATAATAGTGGCCTCTGAAGTACCACTCAATGACATTATAAATAACCGCGACGCAACGGGCAGGATTGCAAAATGGGCCATTGAGCTCTTACCATTCGATATAACTTAAAAACCTCGGCGAGCTATAAAGTCACAAGTTTTGGTTGACTTCGTCGCCGAATGGACCGAAGACGAACTCCCGAAAGAGTACGGCGCATACTCCAACTGGACTATGCATTTCGACGGCTCTAAAATGTTCGCCGGACTAGGGGCTGGCGTCGTATTGACGTCCCCAACCGGAGACACAGTCCAGTATGTACTTCAAATAATGTACGCGGACTCCAACAATGCAGCCGAATACGAGGCCCTGTTACATGGTCTCCGGATGGTAGTCTCCATGGGCATTCAACGCCTAGAGGTGCGCGGGGATTCAAACCTTGCAATATCCCAAATAAACGGAGACTTTGACGCCAAGGATCCGAAAATGGCAGCATATCGCAACGCTGTCCTAAAAATGTCAGCTCGGTTTGAAGGACTCGAATTCCATCACATAGCCCGAGATAATAACCAAGCGGCCGACGTACTGGCACGCATCGGTGCGAAACGTGATGCTGTCCCTCCAAATATCTTCCTGGAACAGCTCTTCAAGCCATCCGTACTATGGGAAGAGGAGTCCGGAAGTGACAAACCGGAAAAAACCGCGCCAATCGGTGATTTAGCCGATGACATAACACCTTCAGCCCACGTTATAATGGCAGTAATCGCCCCGTGGACAGAACCTTTCCTAGCCTACTTGCTTAGGCAGGAACTTCCTGAAGACCAAAAAGAGGCCTGCTGCATAGTCCGGCGATCGAAAGCCTACAAGGTCCATGAGGGAGAACTTTATAAGAAAAGTACAATCGGAGTCCTTCAAAGGTGTATCTCCGAAGAGGAAGGGCGAAGCCTCCTGGCTGAAATTCATGCCGGACTAGGCGGACACCATGCAGCAGCTCGGGCCCTTGTAGGAAAGGCATTCCGTACAGGATTTTATTGGCCGACGGCCCGGGAAGATGCCCAAGACTTAGTCCAGAAATGCGTTGGCTGTCAGCTCTTTGCTAATCAGAGCCACATGCCGCCCACCGCCCTCAAAACTATACCCATTACCTGGCCGTTCGCGGTCTGGGGGCTTGATATGGTTGGACGCCTAAAAGGGGGAACCCACAAGCAAAGATACTTATTGGTCATGGTGGATAAATTCACCAAATGGATAGAGGCCAAACCGGTCAAAACGGCAGAGTCCGGACCAGCGATACACTTTATATCCGGGGTAGTACACCGCTACGGAGTCCCCCATAGCATCATCACCGACAACGGCACGAGCTTCACAGCCGACGAGGTTAAGTCATGGTGCAAAAATATGGGCATCAAGCTCGACTACGCTTCAGTCTATCACCCTCAAACCAACGGTCAAGTGGAACGAGCAAATGGTCTAATAATGAGCGGCATTAAACCCAGACTAGTACGGTCACTTACTAAATCTGACATGCACTGGGTCGAGGAGCTCGACTCCGTACTCTGGGGGCTGCAGACAACACCTAACCATACTACCGGATTCACACCATTTTTTATGGTATACGGCGCAGAGGCAGTCTTGCCCTGCGACATTATTCATGACTCACCTCGAGTGCGCATGTACGAGGAAAGAGAGGCCGAGCTTGATCGGCAGGACAACTTGGACACATTGGAGGAAGAACGTGACGTCGCAAAGGCTCGTTCCGCATTTTATCAGCAGCAGGCCCGAAGATATCAAAGCAGAGAAGTACGGGCCAAGACTTACAGCGTTGGTGAACTAGTTCTACGCCTGCCGGACAAGAAAAAGGACAAGCTCAAGCCCAAATGGGAGGGGGCCTTCATCATCGATCAAGTCCTGACCGGCGGAGCATACCGTCTACGAAATGCGTTGGATAACCGACTCGAGCCGAACCCATGGAACGCAACCCGCCTCCGACGATTCTATGCCTAGCGCCGGACTAAGAGTTCGTCCCCTTCCCCCGTCCAAACTTTTACACTTCAGCTGTCTTTTGTTTCTCTTTTCATGCCTTTTTATTCAAAAGCCCTTACGGGCCTATTTTCGCATTTTTCGCATACACACGATGTGCCATCCGCACTCATTATACCTGGGGGCTTCTTTTACAGAAGCTCAAATTATAAGGGTTTTATGCCCAGCACATGTGTCAAGCTTCCACATGTACCTTTTGCTCACCATTATATGCATTGATATGACTTAAGTTTTGGCCAAGCTGGGTTGCCTGGCTCCTGTGCTTACCCCTATGTTCCTGATTATTCGGCTAGGAGGTAAAGGGAGCACCTCTGTGATTGTTACTGCCGGGTCAGCCGGATGTGTACCTCAGACTGGGCGAAGCCGAAAGCTAGCGTTCTTAAGGGAATATTCGGTCGGTGACCTAAAAGATGATCTTTTACCTACTCATTTATTCGCCCCCAGATGTTTTTTCTGCTTTTTTCGCAGTCCGGACATGCACTTTAGGGCATGCCTCCCAGGGAAAGGAACCCTTAACGGAACTATTCTCTCTGGAAGATGTTTCTTACTAACCATGTAATATAACATAACTAGTTGGGCACTTGTCTGATAAAGCACTAATGACCCCTACGCCTGGTCTCCACGCATACCCCGGTTGTTTTTAACCAAAAAGGTATTCGGACACACTCCGGACTCTAGGGTCCTGAGGTTGAAGCGAAAAGGTCGGCAAAGAAAAACGATCTACAATCCGGCTAGAAGGCATTTCATATGTCACTTTAAAGGAAAACATACATCGTTAAAATTACTAATTGTATTCCTCCTCAATCCCGTCTAACAGGCTGTCTAACTTACAGTCCCGTTGGGAAAATTTAGCAGCCAACTCTACTTGGCTGTACACTAAACTCACAGGGATCTCCTTCCCATCGGGCCCCACCGGTCCAACTTCGGCCATGTGGTTGGGATCCGCCTTCTTGTAACGCGTCTTCACCATGGCCCAAGCCTCCCTGGCACCTTGACGGCAAGCTGAAATCTTCCACAAACCGAAGCGCTGCCGCACTCCCTGAAGCTGCTCCGCAAGCCCCCCAAGGCCCTCGGGTAGGGAGATGGCTGGCCATAAAGCCAGGACGACGTCGCTCATTGCCTGCCGAACTCATTCGAGCAGTTGCAACAGCTCGGGAAGTTGATCACCCGTTGATATGGGCATCTCCTCCGCAGGGCGACCTGTGAGTATACCTACAAGACATACTATGTCAATTTACTTCCTCGCCGAACTCTTCTTTTCAAAAGAGTCCGCTCAAGCACTTACTATAAATGCCGCGACGAAGCCGCTGGTTCTCCTTAACGGAGCTGGACAGCCCGGCTTGAGCGCCTTTCAGCTCTTCTCCGAGCTTGGCGTTAGCATCTTGGAGCTGGTTCCTTTCTTGCTGCACCCTATTCAACACTCTCTCGCCGGCCTTTAGCTGGCGTAGTAATTCTTGCCTATCCGGATCTTGTACGGCGGCACCTGCAATGTCACTATTAGACTTTCGCGCACGCCACACAGTGCTTATATTTATTAATAAAAATGTGTTACCAGGAGGGGTCTCTGCGTCTCCTCCTGCGGCAGCAAGTGCGGCCTCAAGTTGGGCCTTGCATTCTTGCGGCTCCTGAGACAGCTGGGCATTCTTCTCGGTAAGAGCCTAAGTTTCAAATGATCCTTAAATCAGTTAACATAACTACTTTAATTCTCGGGGGCTACTGGTATATATAACCATTAAAATTCCCTTACCCGTATGTCTTTCACATACTGCTCCGTGGCTCTGGTAAAACCATCTTGAGCGGCACGGAGGTGCGCGTCCCCTGCGTTAAAGGCGTCAAACGCCTCAGGGG
Source organism: Triticum timopheevii (assembly GCA_963921465.1). Classification (NCBI taxonomy): domain Eukaryota; kingdom Viridiplantae; phylum Streptophyta; class Magnoliopsida; order Poales; family Poaceae; genus Triticum; species Triticum timopheevii. The sequence continues at coordinate 379,879,907 of OY997274.1, forward strand.
AGAAGCACGTTTCACGAAATACTGTCCGGCGGTGCCTATGGTTCATGGCGCTCTCCACCTCAGACTTGGTGGCGGACAGTCTGTCGGTGTCCTCCGTTGGAGAAGGATCCGGCCCGCGTCTTGCGCTTGCCTCCCCCTCCATGCCGGGCGCTGGAGCCTGGCCGGGGTAGGTTGGATCGGCAAATTCCGCGTTCACAGTCCGGCGACTGCTTTTTCTCCTATAAAGAACATGAGCATTCAGACGCTTCCTAGGAGCGTTGCTCTGAAAATTCAAATACGAGTTATACCTCTACGGCGACATTTCAGTCCGTACCGCGCTCCTTTTCTGCCTGCTGGTCCGGACTGACCTTTGTTGGTCAGCCGCCGCAGGATCGGCTTCCCGCCGTGAAGGCGCTTCCTGTAAAACACCGTCGTTCGTGAAGGTCAGAAATAGGCAAGGAAGAGACAATGGTGTCCAGACCTCGGTCACAGTCACCTGGGAAGCCGAATACAGTCCGGGGTAGTCTGCCGTAATGGCGACCAAAGCATTGTCCATGCTGAGCTGGTAAAATACCCCGTCGATCAGCTCCACCTTGATGTCTGGATCCTCTTCAGAGGCCGGATCCAGGGATCTTTCTGGATCCTCGGGTTGTGGAGCGGGACTCACCATGTCCCCCACAGTCCGGCGTAGATCCTGCGCCAAAGACATAATAGAAGCTTAAACTTCGAAAGCATGGGTTGAGCCCTTAAAGGTGTTTGCTTTCCCATCCTCTAGGGTTGTTCATGGAAAACCTATTCAAAGGGTTCGTTCGAAGGAAGTCCTCCTTCTCCCCCTTGTACAGGCTGGACAGGATCTCCACCAGATCCTCGGTCGAATCCGGCCCTTTGCGGCCATGACGGGTGGCATCGTCCTCCCCGTTGAAATCCCACATGGGGTGGCCTCTGTATTGCAATGGCTGTACCCCCCGCATGATGCATGTCGCAATGACTCCGATCATGGTCAACCCGGAATGGGCCAGTAATCTTATTCGGCCCATCAAGTAATGGACGCTCTTGTCCTCCTCCAATCGGGGGCTCCGTGGGCGCCAGCTGAGGCGTTTCTTCAGAGGAACAACACTAAACTCCGGGAGGCCATTCCAGACTGGGTCCGGCAGCGGAGCGTCTCCTATATAAAACCACTCGGAGGGCCAGTCTTCGGACGCCATCTTGGGGGTACCGGATGGGTATCCGTTCCCGGCAATGCGCCATATTTCGTCGCCGCCCACTTGATATATGGACCCCTCGTAAGAAGGGGGTACGAGGCAGAACAACCTCTTACACAAAGCAAAATGGGGCTCAATGCCCAGGAATAACTCGCAAAGAGCTACGTGTCCCGCGATATGCAGGACAGAGCCGGGTGTGAGGTGGTGGAGCTGGAGTCCGTAGAACTCCAGGAGCCCGCGGAGGAACGGATGTATTGGGAATCCGAGTCCCCTTATCAGATAAGGGACGAAGCATACCCGCTCCCCCTTATTGGGGCTTGGGGTAGCCTCCGCTTGCCTCCCACCTTGATAAGTAACTAGCCCGGCTCGAACCGGGACCATGAAGGCCGGAGGGAGATAACCCCCCGCTTGGAGCTTCACTAGCTCATTGTGCGGAACAGAGCACCTCCTCCAATCCCCTGGCGGTGGGCTGGGAGCGCGAGAAGAGGAGCCACGTCGATGGTCCATGATGGAATGGATTTTTAGGTCAAAGGCGCTCCGATGAAGTATTCGCGGGAGGAAGATCGTGTGGTTTGGATCTGGATTTTTGCCTCTTTTGTAGGCGGACAACTTGCACGACTAGGGGGTGAAACGCAAAAGACACCCTGGCTTTTCGCATTCGTGCGAGGCATAAAAAAGGCTATTATTGGACGTAGAAGCCGAGGAACACAGTATTTATGATGAAGCCGGACACTGTTCGGCAGGTACATGGAACTTGAAAGGAGAACCCGCCTTGCAACGCCGAAGACTATATACGCGCTGGACTTATCGTCATTGAAGCCTGGTTCGGGGGCTACTGAGGGAGTCCTGGACTAGGGGGTGTCCGGCTACCCAGATCGGCAAAACAGTTGAGGCATACTTAGACGACGTAGTCGTCAAAACAAAACATGTCAAAACTCTAGTAGACGATTTGAGGCTCATGTTCGACAACCTCAGAGCATACGACATCAAGTTGAATCCGGAAAAATGTGTTTTCGGCGTACCAGCCGGAAAGCTGCTGGGCTTCATCGTGTCCGGTAGAGGAATCGAAGCAAACCCGGCTAAAATCCGAGCTCTGTCACAGTTGGACATTCCAAAAGACCTCAAACAAATACAAAAATTAACAGGATGCGTGGCAGCTCTAAGCCGCTTTATCTCCCGTCTAGGAGAAAAGGCGTTGCCCCTCTATCGCCTCCTCAGGCGCACCGAACACTTCGAGTGGACGGATGCTGCCACTGCCGGACTCGAAGAAATAAAGGCCATATTGGCAACAAATCCGGTCCTGGCTGCGCCCAATCTGGGCGAACCAATGTTGTTATACATCGCAGCAACGCATCAAGTTGTAAGTGCGGTCCTCGTTGTCGAACGAGAGACAGAAGGGCACAAATTCCCTCTTCAAAAACCAGTGTATTATGTATCCACTGTGTTAACCCCCTGCAAGTCCCGTTACCCGCACTATCAGAAGATAGCATACGCGGTGTTCATGGCGTCCCGGAAGCTCCGGCACTACTTTCAAGAGTGTTCGATAACAGTGGCCTCTGAAGTACCACTCAATGACATTATAAATAACCGCGACGCGACGGGCAGGATTGCAAAATGGGCCATTGAGCTCTTACCATTCGATATAACTTACAAACCTCGGCGAGCTATAAAGTCACAAGTTTTGGCTGACTTCGTCGCCGAATGGACCGAAGCCGAACTCCCTAAAGAGTACGGCGCATACTCCAACTGGACTATGCATTTCGACGGCTCTAAAATGTTGGCCGTACTGGGGGCTGGCATTGTATTGACGTCCCCAACTGGAGACACAGTACAGTATGTACTTCAAATAATGTACGCGGACTCCAACAATGCAGCCAAATACGAGGCCCTGTTACATGGTCTCCGGATGGCAGTCTCCATGGGCATTCAACGCCTAGAGGTGCGCGGGGATTCAAACCTTGCAATATCCCAAATAAACGGAGACTTTGATGCCAAGGATCCGAAAATGGCAGCATATCGCAATGTTGTCCTAAAAATGTCAGCTCGGTTTGAAGGACTCGAATTCCATCACATAGCCCGAGATAATAACCAAGCGGCCGACGTACTGGCACGCATCGGTGCGAAATGTGATGCTGTCCCTCCAAATATCTTCCTGGAACGGCTCTTCAAGCCATCCGTACTATGGGAAGAGGAGTCCGGAAGTGACAAACCGGAAAAAACCGCACCAATCGGCGATTCAGCCGATGACATAACACCTTCAGCCCACGTTATAATGGCAGTAATCGCCCCGTGGACAGAACCTTTCCTAGCCTACTTGCTTAGGCAGGAACTTCCCGAAGACCAAAACGAGGCCCGCTGCATAGTCCGGCGATCGAAAGCCTACAAGGTCCATGAGGGAGAACTTTATAAGAAAAGTACGACCGGAGTCCTTCAAAGGTGTATCTCCAAAGAGGAAGGGCGAAGCCTCCTGGCTGAAATTCATGCCGGACTAGGCGGACACCACGCAGCAGCCCGGGCCCTTGTAGGAAAGGCATTCCGTACAGGATTTTATTGGCCGACGGCCCGGGCAGATGCCCAGGACTTAGTCCAGAAATGCGTTGGCTGTCAGCTCTTTGCTAATCAGAGCCACATGCCGCCCACCGCCCTCAAAACTATACCCATTACCTGGCCGTTCGCGGTCTGGGGGCTTGATATGGTTGGACCCCTAAAAGGGGGAACCCACAAGCAAAGATACTTATTGGTCATGGTGGATAAATTCACCAAATGGATAGAGGCCAAACCGATCAAAACGGCAGAGTCCGGACCAGTGATAGACTTTATATCCGGGGTAGTACACCGCTACGGAGTCCCCCACAGCATCATCACCGACAACGGCACGAACTTCACAGCCGACGAGGTTAAGTCATGGTGCAAAAATATGGGCATCAAGCTCGACTACGCTTCAGTCTATCACCCTCAAACCAACGGTCAAGTGGAACGAGCAAATGGTCTAATAATGAGCGGCATTAAACCCAGACTAGTACGGTCACTTACTAAATCTGACACGCACTGGGTCGAGGAGCTCGACTCCGTACTCTGGGGGCTGCGGACAACACCTAACCATACTACCGGATTCACACCATTTTTTATGGTATACGGCGCAGAGGCAGTCTTGCCCTGCGACATTATTCATGACTCACCTCGAGTGCGTATGTACGAGGAAAGAGAGGCCGAGCTTGATCGGCAGGACAGCTTGGACACATTGGAGGAAGAACGTGACGTCGCAAAGGCTCGTTCCGCATTTTATCAGCAGCAGGCCCGAAGATATCAAAGCAGAGAAGTACGGGCCAAGACTTACAGCGTTGGTGAACTAGTTCGACGCCTGCCGGACAAGAAAAAGGACAAGCTCAAGTCCAAATGGGAGGGCCCCTTCATCATCGATCAAGTCCTGACCGGCGGAGCATACCGTCTATGAAATGTGTCGGATAACCGACTCGAGCCGAACCCATGGAACGCAGCCCGCCTCCGACGATTCTGTGCCTAGCGCCGGACTAAGAGTTCATCCCCTTCCCCCGTCCAAACTTTTACACTTCGGCTGTCTTTTGTTTCTCTTTTCATGCCTTTTTATTCAAAAGCCCTTACGGGCCTATTTTCACATTTTTCTCATACACACGATGTGCCATCCGCACTCATTATACCTGGGGGCTTCTTTTACAGAAGCTCAAATTATAAGGGGTTTATGCCCAGCACATGTATCAAGCTTCCACATGTACCTTTTGCTCACCATTATATGCATCGATATGACTTAAGTTTTGGCCAAGCTGGGTTGCCTAGCTCCTGTGCTTACCCCTACGTTCCCGATTGTTCGGCTAGGAGGTAAAGGGAGCACCTCTGCGATTGTTACTGCCGGGTCAGCCGAATGTGTACCTCAGACTGGGTGAAGCCGAAAGCTAGCGTTCTTAAGGGAATATTCGGTCGGTGACCTAAAAGATGATCTTTTACCTACTCATTTGTTCGCCCCCAGATGTTTTTTATGCTTTTTTCGCAGTCCGGACATGCACTTTAGGGCATGCCTCCCAGGGAAAGGAACCATTAACGGAACTATTCTCTCTGGAAGATGTTTCTTACTAGCCATGTAATATAACATAACTAGTTGGGCACTTGTCTGATAAAGCACTAATGACCCCTACGCCTGGTCTCCACGCATACCCCGGTTGTTTTTAACCAAAAAGGTATTCGGACACACTCCGGACTCTAGGGTCCCGAGGTTGAAGCGAAAAGGTCGGCAAAGACAAACGATCTACAATCCGGCTAGAAGGCATTTCATATGTCACTTTAAAGGAAAACATACATCGTTAAAATTACTGATTGTATTCCTCCTCAATCCCGTCTAACAGGCTGTCTAACTTACAGTCCCGTTGGGAAAATTTAGCAGCCAACTCTACTTGGTTGTACTAAACTCACAGGGATCTCCTTCCCATCGGGCCCCACCGGTCCAACTTCGGCCATGTGGTTGGGATCCGCCTTCTTGTAACGCGTCTTCACCATGGCCCAAGCCTCGCTGGCACCTTGAATGCAAGCTGAAATCTTCCACAAACGGAAGCGCTGCCGCACTCCCTAAAGCTTCTCCGCAAGCTCCCCAAGGCCCTCGGGTAGGGAGATGGCTGGCCATAAAGCCAGGACAACGTCGCTCATTGCCTGCCGAACTCGTTCGAGTAGTTGCAATAGCTCGGGAAGTTGATCACCCGTTGATATGGGCATCTCCTCCGCAGGGCGACCTGTGAGTATACCTACAAGACATACTATGTCAATTTACTTCCTCGCCAAACTCTTCTTTTCAAAAGAGTCTGCTCAAGCACTTACTATAAATGCCACGACGAAGCCACTGGTTCTCCTTAACAGAGCTGGACAGCCCGGCTTGAGCGCCTTTCAGCTCTTCTCCGAGCTTGGCGTTAGCATCTTGGAGCTGGTTCCTTTCTTGCTGCACCCTATTCAGCACTCTCTCGCCGGCCTTTAGCTGGCACAGTAATTCTTGCCTATCCGGATCTTGTCCGGCGGCACCTGCAATGTCACTATTAGACTTGCGCGCACGCCACACAGCGCTTATATTTATTAATAAAAATGTGTTACCAGGAGGGGTCTCTGCGTCTCCTCCTGCGGCAGCAAGTGCGGCCTCATGTTGGGCCTTGCATTCTTGCAGCTCCTGAGACAGCTGGGCATTCTTCTCGGTAAGAGCCTACGTTTTAAATGATCCTTAAATCAGTTAACATAACTACTTTAAGTCTCGGGGGCTACTGGTATATATAACCATTCAAATTCCCTTACCCGTATGTCTTTCACATACTGCTCTGTGGCTCTGGTAAAACCATCTTGAGCGGCACGGAGGTGCGCGTCCCCTGCGTTAAAGGCGTCCAACGCCTCAGGGGAGAAGCACACTTCACGAAATACTGTCCGGCGGCGCCTATGGTTCATGGCGCTCTCCACCTCAGACTTGGTGGCGGACAGTCTGTCGGTGTCCTCCGTTGGAGAAGGATCCGGCCCGCGTCTTGCGCTTGCCTCGCCCTCCATGCCGGGCGCTGGAGCCTGGCCGGGGTAGGTTGGATCGGCAACTTCCGCGTTCACAGTCCGGCGAGCGCTTTTTCTCCTATAAAGAACATGAGCATTCAGACGCTTCCTAGGAGCGTTGCTGTGAAAATTCAAATATGAGTTATACCTCTGCGGCGACGTTTCAGTCCATACCGCGCTCCTTTTCCGCCTGCTGGTCCGGACTGACCTTTGTTGGTCAGCCGCCGCGGGATCGGCTTCCCGCCGTGAAGGCGCTTCCTGTAAAACACCGTCGTTCGCGAAGGTCAGAAATAGGCAAGGAAGAGACAATGGTGTCCAGACCTCGGTCACAGTCACCTGGGAAGCCGAATACAGTCCGGGGTAGTCCGCCGTAATGGCGACCAAAGCATAGTCCATGCTGAGCTGGTAAAATACCTCGTCGATCAGCTCCACCTTGATGTCCGGATCCTCTTCAGAGGCCGGATCCAGGGATCTTTCTGGATCCTCGGGTTGCGGAGCGGGACTCACCATGTCCCCCACAGTCTGGCGTAGATCCTGCGCCGAAGACATAATAGAAGCTTAAACTTCGAAAGCATGGGTTGAGCCATTAAAGGTGTTCGCTTACCCATCCTCTAGGGTTGTTCATGGAAAACCCATTCAAAGGGTTCGTTCGAAGGAAGTCCTCCTTCTCCCCCTTGTACAGGCTGGACAGGATCTCCACCAGATCCTCGGTCGAATCCGGCCCTTTGCGGCCATGACGGGTGGCATCGTCCTCCCCGTTGAAATCCCACATGGGGTGGCCTCTGTATTGCAATGGCTGTACCCCCCGCATGATGCATGTCGCCATGACTCCGATCATGGTCAACCCGGAATGGGCCAGTAATCTTATTCGGCCCATCAAGTAATGGACTCTCTTGTCCTCCTCCAATCGGGGGCTCCGTGGGCACCAGCTGAGACGTTTCTTCAGAGGAACAACACTAAACTCCGGGAGGCCAATCCGGACTGGGTCCGGCAGCGGAGCGTCTCCTATATAAAACCACTCGGAGGGCCAGTCTTCGGACGCCATCTTGGGGGTACCGGATGGGTATCCGGTCCCGGCGATGCGCCATATTTTGGCGCCGCCCACTTGATATATGGACCCCTCGTAAGAACGGGGTACGAGGTAGAACAGCCTCTTCCACAAAGAAAAATGGGGCTCAATGCCCAGGAATAACTCGCAAAGAGCTACGTATCCCGCGATATGCAGGACAGAGGCGGGTGTGAGGTGGTGGAGCTGGAGTCCATAGAACTCCAGGAGCCCGCAGAGGAACGGATGTATTGGGAATCTGAGTCCCCTTATCAGATAAGGGACGAAGCGTACCCGCTCCCCCTTATTGGGGCTTGGGGTAGCCTCCGCTTGCCTCCCACCTTGATAAGTAACTAGCCCGGCTCGAACCGGGACCATGAAGGCCGGAGGGAGATAACCCCCCACTTGGAGCTTCACTAGCTCGTTGTGCGGAACAGAGCACCTCCTCCAATCCCCTGGCGGTGGGCTGGGAGCGCGAGAAGAGGATCCGCGTCGACGGTCCATGATGGAATGGATTTTTAGGTCAAAGGCGCTCCGATGAAGTATTCACGGGAGGAAGTTGGTGTGGTTTGGATCTGGATTTTTGCCTCTTTTGTAGGCGGACGACTCGCACGACTAGGGGGTGAAACGCAAAAGACACCCTGGCTTTTCGCATTCGTGCAACGCATGGAAAAAGGCTATTATTGGACGTAGAAGCCGAGGAACACAGTATTTATGATGAAGCCGAACACTGTTCGGCAGGTACATGGAACTTGAAAGGAGAACCCGCCTTGCAACGCCGAAGACTATATACGCGCTGGACTTATCGTCATTGAAGCCTGGTTCGGGGGCTACTGAGAGAGTCCTGGACTAGGGGGTGTCCGGACAGCCGGACTATCATCGTCCGCCGGACTCCAAGACTACGAAGATACAAGATTGAAGACTCCGTCCCGTGTCCGGATGGGACTTTCCTTGGCGTGGAAGGCAAGCTTGGCAATACGGATATGTAGATCTCCTACCATTGTAACCGACTCTGTGTAACCCTAGCCTCCTCTGGTGTCTATATAAACCGGAGGGCTTTAGTCCGTAGGACAACATACATTACAACAATCATACCATAGGCTAGCTTTAGGGTTTAGCCTCCTTGATCTCGTGGTAGATCCACTCTTGTACTACCCATATCATCAATATTAATCAAGCAGGACGTAGGGTTTTACCTCCATCGAGAGGGCCCGAACCTGGGTAAAACATCGTGTCCCTCGTCTCCTGTTACCATCCGCCTAGACGCACAGTTTGGGACCCCCTACCCGAGATCCGCCGGTTTTGACACCGACAGACCCCTTAAAGGAGGAAGCCATTAAAAAAATATCTGCTGGTCATGGTGGACAAATTCACTAAGTTGATAGAGGCCAAACCAGTCAAAACGGCCGAAGCCGGGCCAGTGATAGATTTTATATCCAGCGTTGTGCACCGTTATGGTATCCCACACAGCATTATCACTGACAATGGCTCCAATTTCACAGCCGATGAGGTGAAAGCCTGGTGTGCTAATCCGGGCATCAAGCTCGATTACGCCTCCGTATACCACCCACAAACCAACGGTTAAGTCGAACGACCTAATGGTCTTATTATGAGCGGCATCAAACCCAGATTAGTGCGGTCTTTAAAAGAATCAGACAAGCACTGGGTGGAGGAGCTCGACTCCGTACTGTGGGGGCTGCGGACCATGCCTAATCGTTCTACCGGATATTCACCTTTCTTCATGGTGTACGGCGCAGAGGCTATGTTACCCTACGACATTATTCATGACTCACCTAGAGTGCGCATGTATGAAGAGAGAGAGGCCGAGCTGGATCGGCAGGACAACTTAGATGCTAAGTCCCGTTCCACATTTTATCAACAACAGGCTCGCAAATATCAGAGCAGAGAAGTACGGGCAAACACTTATAAAATTGGTGAACTCGTTCTACACTTGCCAGAGAAGAAAAAGGACAAACTCAAGCCCAAGTGGGAGGGTCCCTTCATCATCGACGAAGTTCTCACGGAGGAGCGTACCGCCTGCGTGATGTATCAGACAACCGCCTGGAGCTGAACCCATGGAACGCGGCCAGATTCCGAAGATTCTACGCCTAGCGCCGGACTCTTCGTTCGTCTCCTTTTTCCCTTCTTTTCTTTTTCCTTTATTTACTTTTCCTCTCTTTTCATTTTTATTTACTAAGCTGTAAAGCTCTTGTACAGTTCCACCATACACCTACAAATGCATACAATCCTTAATATGTATGTCAACTATACCCGGGGGCTTCTTGTACAGAAGCTTATTCTTATTATTTTCCGAGCATCAAGCTCACCACATATGTGTTTTTTCCACGTATGTACCTTTTCTTCGCCATTATATGCATCGATATGAATTAAGTTTTGGCCATGCTGGGTTGCCTGGCTCCTGTGCTTATGCCCCGCGTTCCCGTTAGTTCGGCTAGGGCATAAAGGGAGCACCTCTACGATTGTTACTGTCGGGTCATCCGGATGTGTACCTCAGACTGGGTGAAGCCAAAATCTAGCGTTCTTATGGGAATATTCGGTCAGTAGACTAAAGATGTTTTTTACTTGTCATTTTATGAACCCCTAGATGTTATGTACGTTGTGGTTTTTCAAACACAGCTCGGACATGCACATTAATGCATGCTTACCCAGGGAAAGGAACCCTTAACGGAACTATTCTCTCTGGAAGATGTTTCTTACAATCAAAATGTAACCCTAAACCCTAAACCCTTGTAATACTTTTCTGTTCAAGAAACTACGACCCCTACGCCTGGCTTCTATGCGTACCCTGATTTATATTACCAAGAGGGTATTCGGAAGCACTCTGCACCTTCGGGCCCAGAGGTTGAAGCGAAAAGGTCTGCCATGACAAGCGTCTTTACAATTCAGCTAGAGACATTAAATTGTCAAATGAAGTACATAGTCACTTAGACTCAAACACTTCTTCTTCTATGCCATCTAACAAGCTATCTAGCCTACACTCCTGCTGGGAATACTTGGCGGCTACTTGGACCTGGTCATATACCAAGCTAACGGGAATTTCTTCTCCATTTGACCCTATAGGTCCAACCCGAGCCATGTGATTTGGGTCGAGGTTGGTATAGCGGGTCTTCACCATTGCCCAGGCTTCTCGCACACCTTGACGGCAGGCCGATATCTTCCATAATCGAAAGCGCCGCCGTACTCCCTAGATTAGCTGTACAAGCCCCTCCATACTTCCTGGAGGGGAGTCAGATGGCAATAAAGGCTTAGCAACACTTTGCATCACTTGCTGAGCTCGCTCGTGCATTTGCGACAGCTCTTGTAGCAGATCGCTTGACGATCCGGACACCTCCTCTTCGGGACGGCCCGTCAATATGCCTACAGACATAATTCTGTCAATTCCTTCACTTGTCGAACTGTAGAAGAGGTAAGTTCGAACACATATCAAATATGCTGCCTCGCAGCTTCTTATTTTCCTTCATGGAGTCAGCTAGCTAGGCTCGCACATCTTTAAGCTCTTCACCAAGCTTGGTGTTGCCATCTTGGAGTTTGTTCTTATCCGCCCTGACCTGTGTCAGGATACGTTCGCCCGCAGCTAGTTGCCTTTGAGTTCCTGAACCTCGCGCTTGTGCGACATCCAGTGCTTCTATTATAAGAAGTTGCGCTTGTATTAACAATCATGGTCTATGATTATGTTTTCTCAATAGAGGGGAATATTACGAGATGCTGCCTCCTTGGATTTATCTAGTTCGGCGGTAGCTTTTGCCAGCTGGGCCTGGCACCTTTCCAGCTCTTGAGACAACAGATTATTCTTCTCCGTGAGCACCTGGTCATATAATGATCCTTAAATCAGTTGTAGCAACTGTTTCAAGTCTCTGGGCTACTGGTATATGATTATCAGTTTTTGTACAAATGTGTACTTACCCGTATATCTTTCAAATACTGGTCTATGGCTCTTGCAAGCCCATCTTGAGCAGCTCGGATGTAAGCATCACCCGAGTTGAAGGCGTTGAAATCCTCATCTGAAAATCCAGGGTCGCGAAGAATGGCCCTCCGGCGCCGATGATGCATGGCGCTTTCCACTTCGGAGTTTGTGGCGGATACTTTATCCCACCCCTCCATAGAGGGACGATCCAGTGTCGCTTCTGTATTAGCCTCAGTCCTTGTGACAGGGTTCGAAATCCGGCTCGTGGAGGCATGACCGGCAGAATCCCCGGACATAGTCCGGCGAATATTTTTCCTGATAGGACACAACGAATATTGTCATACTTTAAATGTGATGGCTATAGAGCATACATAAAACAACCTTACCTCTTTGCTAAAGGTTCGGCCATATTTTTATTGGCCTTCCTCTTCGGAAGCCTGCCCGTCGTAGGCGCTGCCTTCTTGCACGCCGACCACCTCCCCTTTAGAGCATAATATAGGGCGGTGTGTAAGGCAGAAAGAGGGAATTTCATCAAAGGACAAGTCTCCTGAGTACTTACATGCGTCGCAGGGAGAAGGTCGGGATAGTCGGCAATGATGGCCACTTCGGTGCCATCACAGCTCGCCTGGGAAAACCATTCTTCACCGAGCTCCACGAATATATCCAGATCCTCTTCAAATCCGGGGTCGAGAGCCCGGTTGTGGTCTTCTGGCTATGGTGCGGGGCTGTGGACCTCCCTGGTGACCTTTCGCCATTCCTGTTATAAATGAAGTATTAATATTTATGAAAGAGGATTCAGGGAGTTGATGGAGTGGAGTAGTGGGACGAAAACTCACCCAGCTAGGAGGATTGTACATGGAAAATCCATCCCTGGGATTAATGTGGATGAACTCCTCCTCACGCCCTTTATATAATCCAGACAGTATTTTTGCCAAAGCGGCGTGAGTGTCCGGACCCTTCCGACCATAGCGGGTGGCAGCGTCTTCTCCATTGAAGTGCCACATAGGGTGTCCTCGGTATTGGAGGTGGCTGAACCCCTCGCATTATGGATATCGCCATAACCTCGACTATTGACAATCCGGATTGGGGAACCATCTTTATTTTGCTCATCAGTTGGTAAACTTCTATGCTATCTTCCTCCCTAGGGTTCCGAGGACGCCAGCTGAGGCGCTTCTTCTAGGGAGTAATTGAATATTCAGGAAGACCCCTCCGGATTGGGTCAAGAAGGGATACGTCTGCGATATAAAACCATTCGGAAGGCCATTCTTCGGATACCTTCTTCGGTGTACCATATAAGTATCCAGTCCCAGCGATGCGCCATATCTCGGCTCCGCCCACTTGGAATATTGATACCTCTTGATTACGAGGGATGAGGCAGAACAACTTTTTCCATAGCTCGAAATGAGCCTCGCAGCATAGAAATAGCTCGCAAAGAGCAACATAACCCTCAATGTGCAGGATGGAGGCAGGTGTGAAGTTGTGTAGTTGGAGACCATAGTACTCCAGAAGCCCTCGGAGGAACGGATGGATTGGAAATCCGATGCCTCTCAACAAATAAGGTACAAAGCATACTCGTCCCCCCCTGGATGGGTTGGGGAACTTCTCTGCTTGCTCCCCGCCGTCGAAGGAAGCCAGTCCGGCTCGAACGGGGACTAGATCTACGGGGGGAAGGAATCCTTGGGTCTACTGCTTCACCAGTTGGTCGTGGGATACGAAACACTTTTCCCAATCACCCTGTTTGGGGCCGCGAGGGCGGGAGGAAGAGCTGGGAGCGCTAGCCATGTTGGGGTGGTTTTCTGCAAGCAAGCTCTAAGGATTTCTCATTTGAGAGGATGGGGTGGATTAGATCAGAAGAGCCTCGTCTCTTTAATAGACAATTTTTCTTATCTGGTCAGGGTGGTAAATGCAAAAAAGCCCCGACCTCTCGTATTCGGTCAACACGTGAAAGTTGAAACCATGAGGGTGCAGAAGCCGAGGAGCACGTCATTAAATGAAGGGACAGACACTGCTATTTAAGTCAGGTACTTTGAAGTATTCAGAGAAGAAACCCGCCTTGCAATGCCGTAGACAATCTGTGCGCCGGACTCATCGTCATCGAATCCTGGTTTGGGGGCTACTGAGGGAGTCCTGGATTAGGGGGTCCTCGGACAGCCGGACTATGTATTGTGGCCGGACTGTTGGACTATGAAGACACAAGATAGAAGACTTCGTCCCATGTCCGGATGGGGCTCTCCTTTGCGTGGAAGGCAATCTTGGCGATGCGTATGTGAAGATTCCTTTCTCTGTAACCGACTTTGTGTAACCCTAGACCCCTCCGGTGTTTATATAAACCGGAGGGTTTAGTTCGTAGGACAACAATCATAATCTCATAGGCTAGACTTCTAGGGTTTAGCCATTACCATCTCGTGGTAGATCAACTCTTGTAATACTCATATTCATCAAATCAATCAAACATGAAGTAGGCTATTACCTCCATGGAGAGGGCCCGAACCTGGATAAACATCGTGTCCCCCGCCTCCTGTTACCATTGGCCTTAGACACATAGTTGGGACCCCCTACCCAAGATCCGCCAGTTTTGACACCGACATGGGAGGAGGGGGCAGAGACCGATCGACTAGTATATGTCTGGGGAAGGAGAGAGACCTAGCTATGTATTGAGGGAGATCGATCGGCATCCATGGATATGTGTAGCAGAGGAATAAGGTTGGAAAAAGATAAAGGTAGAGTATCAGAGGGTTGGTGGTGGTGTGGCGTCTCACAAATGGTGGGAGAGGCCTAGTAGACAAACAGAGGGTACAAGTGCAATATCAATAAGAGAGTGTGGGGGATGTCTGTCTGTCTATGCATGTGCGTGTGAGAGACGGGTCGGGAGGTATGCAAGGATGATGAGGGGAGACGATATGGTTGTGGTAAGCATACGTAGCTACATAGGAAGATCTACCGTCGTGTGTCCGAGAAAGGGAGAGACATAACTAGCGACGTAAGTGTATCGGTGCATGGGGAAAACGAATTATAATCGACCTGGCTATATGTAGGGAGATCGGTACGTATACATGCATGCATGTGTTAGAAGCAAATAAGGTCCAGAGAGACAGACAGGGGGAGATGGGTGCGCCTAGGAGGTGGTGCGAGAGGCCTACCATGTCGAGGGGGGGGGAGTGTGCGAGTATGAGATCAATGAAAAGAGGGGCGGGAGTGTGCACCTGCATTGAACCGTATTGGACATTGGGGGGCATGGACGGTGAGAAGAGAAGAGGGGAAGTATATATGTGTTTGTGGTAGGCACACTTGGCTAGAGAGGTATATTGACCGGTGTGTGCCGGAAAGAAGGAGCCGGGGGCCCTACACACACCGCGGGTGAACGACCTAAGAGAAATAACGAACGTGCGCGATGGAGGGGACGCCAAGGGAGGGTGAGAGGGGGCGGGTGTGTGCATGCATGATAGATAGTTAGCGCTAGCTAGCTACAAATAGAAGAGGATCGTGAAGGTGTAAAATACGAACAAAGATCATAATTCATTATGAAAAAGTGGATACGGATACTTGAAGAAGATATCATAATGTAGAACATTGATTATAATTTGGGCTAATGTGTGGCTTTTGCAGCTCAGGGCTAAATACTTTTCATAATGTAGGGGGCGGGGCACTATACTTTGTGTGATAAACATGGTGTACATATGGAACATGGTTTAAATTATGAATATATAGTTAGTACATCAAATGTACTATTATTTGGAATCAACATCAAGTGTATTAAAAAAATAGAATTCGAGTTCATATGGTACACATAGTTCATATCTATCTCTATAGTAATCATGTGGTGTGTTATTAAGGTAATACACGAACGATGGTTGAAGTTGGCAACAATCATGATTGTAGATTCTTATTGAAATAGAGAAATGAATTAAAATTCAGTTCGAATTGCAGCGATATTATAGACATTTGGAATGCACTAAAATGTTGGTATGAGTAGGTTACATGCAATATACAGCCAGCAAAAAATTTAATTGGACATAACATGGATTCATACTCCCCCCTTCCACTATATAGGGCCTAATGCATTTTTTAAGACTGCCTTTGACTATTGACAAGATTAATAGTACATGACATGCACAATGTGAAAATTATATCATTGAAAGCTCCTTTCACACACGAATTTAACGGTGTGCTTTGTGTAAGTTGCATGTCATATATTATTGCTCTAATATTTGGTCAAAGTTAGCCTCAAAAAACACATTAGGCCCTATATATATGGAAGGAGGGAGTAGCTTTGAATAGCATTTGTATAGTAAAACGGGACAAGAATCTCTCTTTGTGCGGTGTGAATAGTATTATTTTTTCATTTTTTTCGTCGATGAAAGTGCGAATTGATTTGGTACGTAAAAGTACAATATTAAAATGGCGCCTTCACAACCTGCGCCTTGCGGTCCCGAAATTACAATGCGCACGAAAACTCCCTCTAGCTGCCAAATCCCAACACGTGAAATCCCCCTTCTAACCCTGAGCCGAAAGGTCCGCTAGTTCAAATCGGTGGGGGTACTTTTGTAACACACCCTACATTTTGGACAAGCGCGTCCCTAAGTCATGGTTCCCCCCATCACTACAAAAAAATACACTTCCGTGATGATACGTGTTTGTCACAGTAGGTCACGTTTTCTGTCATGCATGTACATCCATGACAATTTTATGACAGAATCAAGATAGTCATACCTGTGCTGTCGTAGAAGTGTTCCATGACATTACCAAAGTTATCATCATGGAAGTGTCCACTTCCATGACGATAAATCGGGTGTCATAGAAGTGCTTTTGTCAAGGGTGACCAACACGTGGCATCCACCGTAACGGAACACTGTTAAGCTATCGGCTCCGGTTTTGGATCCGATAACCCGTTAACAACCCCAACCAATGGGGATTTTCCACGTGTAAAATCATCATTGGCTGGAGGAAACACGTGTCGGCTCACCGTTGGGACAGATGTCATCCTCTCATTGGACCGAAGGCGCCTATGATACATCAACACATGGCAAGGCCCAACAGAGGCCCATTCCTGTGAAAAGCCCGGCCCGTTTGACTTGGTCAAAAGGTGGTGGGCCGGCCCATGGAAAGCCTATTAACGACATGTTCGCATATAGCCCATTTATTGCCCGCTAACCCAGGGCTCATTACGACCTATCCGAATTAGGCCCAGTAGCATCATCTGGGCTGTCCAATATGATTCCAGCCTGTTTTAAGTTCCGGCCCATGTATGGCCCATGACGTCTTTCGGCCCATATGAGGCCCTTTGTAACTCTTGCCCATTAACGACCCATGGTGAAACTGGCCCGTAATGAACGGTGTATCACTTTATACCCATTAACGACCCGTTACTCCATTGAGCCGTTTGCAGCCCATGTTATCTTTCGGCCTTCTCAGGTCCCATTTATTCTTCGGCTCATTTCCACCATTCGGTTACTTACGGCCCATTACTGTCATTTTCTGCTTGTGGGCCAAATTCAGCTCATGGTTACAGTTGTCCCGTTTGTGGCCTGTTAATACGTTGGGCCATTTTCATAGCGTCATCAAATACGGCCTATTAACGACGGTCTGTTATGGTCGGCCCATGAACGGAAGATTCCAACTCTAGCCTGTTTACGACCATAATGCGGTCTGTTATTGGCCAATGTTTGGCCAATCGATCATACAGCACGTAGGAGGCCCATTAATGATACGGACCGTAGAAGGCCCATTGTGTCTATGGCCCGAAGAAGGCCCATTGTGTCCACGACTTGTAGAAGGCCCATTGTTTCTATGGCCCATAGGAGGCCCATTGTTTCTACGGCCCGTAGAAGGCCCATTGTTTCTACGACACGTAGGAGGCCTAGTGTCACTACATTAAATATGTAGCCCATGGTTATTGTGGCCTAGTTTTAAAAAATAGGTTATTGCGGCCACTAGCAAACCGCGGAAAAAGAACGGCACTGACTACAAGCAAAGAAATAAACAAGACAACAAGTAAATAAATAAGCAAGCAACATACGCCAGGCTATCATGGCTATTACACATATTACATCCACTGGGCATCAAAGTTCGCCACCAGTGCAAATAAACGCGCCAACCAAAGAATATACAAAAGTGAGAGCACTTCAGAAGGCACTAGGCCTGGCCAAGTCGGGCCTCGCAAACAGCTGAAGAATTTGATTAGACCTCAGTTGTGTCAATGATAGATGCTTCATCCCTAGCTGTATGGCACTATTGTGTGTAAGGCAGTCCTCTGACACGTTCATTATATCTTTGACTTCAAGTCGGAGCTGAGATGAAGCAAGCCTCTTCGCTTTAAGTTGAGACTAAAGAAGTCAAACTGATTGAGGCAGCAACTGCATAGAGGTTGTCTCACACCTGCTGGTGAGTAGCTTCAACTCACTATCTTCATCACGATAGGACCTTGGGGTCATCTCGCTG
Source organism: Triticum timopheevii (assembly GCA_963921465.1). Lineage (NCBI taxonomy): Eukaryota > Viridiplantae > Streptophyta > Magnoliopsida > Poales > Poaceae > Triticum > Triticum timopheevii. The sequence goes on from OY997274.1 coordinate 379,898,040, forward strand.
TCCTCAAGATGGTTTGGCTCACTATCTTCCCTAAAGTTCTGCCTGGCATAAGAGATACGACTCTGAAAGAGAAACAAGGAGACACATAACAGGTTTCACAATTATATAAGCAAATAAATGGATCTGTTCTGCATAAGGAACATGTTCTTACAACTACAATTTAAAACTGGTAGTTGTTGGAAACATCCAATCAGATGTAAACAGCAAAGTAAACAGCAGTGGAGGAAATGATGCCTATCCAAATCTATACTAGAACAAAGTTTGAAGGCTTGAGAAGGATGAACTTACATTACATGTTAACACGGGCTGGACAAAGCCCTTCTCCATGTTGATGGAAGGATAATTCAATAAATTCTCCAAAGACAATTCTTTATAAGCGTTGCCATTTTTCTACATTTTGCAAAGAGTAAATATAGATCAAATAATATTGGAAGAAACTAAGGATAATGAAGCTCAGATGTAGACTAATGATACATAATCAAATAGCAATTAATTAAGTACAGCGTTACAAGGCAAAAGGGCGAGAGGTACTGACAAGAGTAATGCAGAGCCCAGTATTGTTGTGAGATCGTATGATCCTTTGAGCAAGGAGATTCATCTGAAATTAGTTTTCATACAAGATAGAAGGTAAGGCACATGCAAAAATTTAGGAGTTCAAATTTTGAATTTATATCATAGACAGTACCTGACGCTGGGCTCTCAGCAGTTTTAATAGGGGTTTGGCCACTTGAGTAGGGGTGAAGTGTGGTACGGTTGGGCCTTTGTTTTCTGTGACTGCTGATCTATCTGATTTAACAGGTATCACTACCTTTTCCAAATTCCTAGTTTGTACTCCTTGAGGATTTGCACTCACCCTCTTCCTTTTGGACATCTATTACGAAAGAATAACATTTGACTGGAAAAACATAGTATGACGACACATGGAATAGGTACAAAAAATGGACAGGTATGGCATATACTCATATATGATGCTTAAACTAAGTAGATGTTGTAACAAAGTAGAAGTAATGCAAGAGTTCAGATGCTAAATATGTGCAACCAATACAACCTTGCCAAGTTAGAGCAAGCACCTTGATGGGTGAATAAGATAGGCCATCCTCCACCATGCCAAGTTTGTTAGCCAGTGGATTGTCCCGCAATATTCCTCTCGTGTGCCCATTCTCATATTCATTTTGATAATGTTCAATATCTGACATGCATGAAAACAAGTGAGATTATCTTTGTAATGTAGAAGTTATTCTAATCCAATATTGCCTCCCTCTAAACCCCTTTGTGCTATCTCTGCAATTCTTTTAAGAGATGCCATGCATGCTGTAATTTGGTGTGTGCATTAATATAATGTGGCCTACTAATCAAAATATGAGAGCTCCAGAAGTGATAACACTTCGTAGATGGCAGCTTCAACATATAGTAAAGAAGAACAAGTCGACCTGACCTGACAGACTCAAAATATACTAAGGGAGAACAACTCGACCTGACCAGTCGACCGCAAGAGAAGAGGATCATCTTAAAGAAGAGCAGAAGACCAAGCAGACTGAAGATATTACAAGTTTTTCAATGTTGTCGGATATCAGGTTCCGGCAAAACCCTTAAGGTTCGAACACTGGGATGCGCACGAAGATTTCTCCCTACCAAAACACGCCCTCATCCTCGCCGCGATCTCTAAGCTAACATGAAGAACTCACAACACAAGAGACACAAGATTTATACAGGTCCGAGCCACCGTTGTGGTGTAATACCCTACTCCTGTGTGTGGTGTGGTGGATTGCCTCTTGGGCTGATGATGAACAGTACAAGGGAAGAGCAGCTTCGCGAGGAGAGGTGTTCTTGTGGTGGTGAGGTGTTCTTCTTTGGAAGGATTCGATCCCCTTCTACTGTGGTGGCTAGCCCTATTTATAGAGGCCCTGGTCCTCTTCCCAAATATTGAGCGGGAAGGGATCCAACAACGGCCATTTTGAAAGGGGACAACTAGTACAGGCTATCCTGACTAAAGGTGGTCTTCGCCTGCCAAAGGCGCTGGTGGTGACGCCATCTTGGGCTCCATGGTGACCTCCGTACTGCCATCCTGCTGGTCTTGGTCTTGTTGCACCGATATAGAAACCTTTGCATGACGCCTCGGTACTCCACGCCCGCGCTTTCCCCCTTAGCACCAAAGGGGAAACGAGGACACTGCGCGGGATGGCGCCGGCCTGGCCTTGGTCCTCATAGTTTTCGTCATGGAAACCTCGCGAGGTACCCCTTGCCTTGATCTCTCCGCCTCCTCACGAGCCTGCCTGGTGAGGCCGCCCCTGAGGAGGCCTTGCGTTGTCCGCCCCGCGAGGCTTGGCCCCTCGCGAGGGTCTTGAGCGTTGGTTGATGAAGACGGGCCGTACTGGGCCACTGGTGGAGCCACGCCACAGTCCGCAGGCAGGCAAGTCTGGGGACCCCCGTTCCCAGAACACCGACAAATACAATGTCGGTTGGCCAGCCATGATGAACCAGAGCGCACAGAGAAATACTATTCCTTCCGGTCTCTCCATATATGGCTCACATGCATTTCGAAACTAAAGTAGGAACATTTAGCTGACCAATTAAACATCTTTCAGTTTTACTAATATCAGCATAATATAAGATTCGAATTTGTACAACTAAGCTTGTTTAGCTCGATGGTGGAGCAGTACTATTACGACACGAACCACATAGGCTGATTGTGGTCGTCATAAAATGGGGAAACCGTTGTCTGTGTCAAAACCGGCGGATCTCAGGTAGGGGGTCCCGGACTGTGCGTCTAAGGCTAATGGTAACAGGAGGCAGGGGACAGGATGTTTACCCAGGTTCAGGCCCTCTTTATGGAGGTAATACCCTACTTCCTGCTTGATTGATCTTGATTAATATGAATATTACAAGAGTTGATCTACCACGAGATCGTAATGGCTAAACCCTAGAAGTCTAGCCTATGAGGTTATGATTATGACTCTAACCCTAGAAGTCTAGACCCTCCGGTTTATATAAACACCGAGAGGGGCTAGGGTTGTACAAAGTCGGTTACAGAGAAAGGAATATACATATCCGAATCGCCAAGCTTGCCTTCCACGCTAAGGAGAGTCCCATCCGGACACGGGACGAAGTCTTCTATCTCGTATCTTCATAGCCCAACAGTTCGGCCTAAGTATATAGTCCGGCTGTCCGAGGACCCCTTGGTCCAGGACTCCCTCAGTAGCCCCTGAACCAGGCTTTAAAGACGATCAGTCCGGCACGTAGATTGTCTTCGGCATTGCAATGCAGGTTCCTTCTCCGAATACTCCAACATAGTCCTTCGAACATAGAAAATGTGTTTGGCTATGCAAAACAAGTACCACACACAATCATAGAGAGCATAATATTCCACGAGTCCAATCCGCTGACAACTTTTTGTAGCGTGACATCACGCCACTGCCCGGTCATTATTCGAACTGTTTTTTAGCATGCCACTCCATATTTTGAGGTGCAGTTTCACTGTCACATCTTGTTGAAGCAGAGACCGTGTCCCCTTATCACGGGATTCTCATCAATACGAGCATGGGTAACCCATCCGTGCCATCTGCACGGCGCTTGGGGAATAGGTGGATTTGAAGGCGACCAGGGAGGCACATAACTTTCACTACCTTTATAAGGGGATAATGATTCATCCTCGTTCACCCACGCCTTCTCCTTCCTCTGCCCATCCATTCTCAAGCTCTAGCACCCAAGTTCTTGCCTTCTCCACCCAAAGAAGCACTCCAACTATGTCCGAATCTGGAGCTGGAGGCAAGTGGATGGCCTCTTCTGTCAAGAAGAAGGACATCAAGGGGCTCCGGGAGGCCGGTTACCTGGCCAAGGAAATCATTCATCGACTTCCGGCTAAGGGACAGATCGTCCCTACCCCAGAGCCCCATGAGAGGGTTGTGTTTCTCACACACTTCATCCGCGGGCTGGGATTCCCTCTCCACCAATTTGTCCGCGGACTGATGTTCTACTACGGGCTGGACTTCCATGATTTGGCCCCCAACTCTACCCTCAATATCTCGGGATTCATTGTCGTGTGCGAGGCCTTTCTCCGCATCCCACTTCGGCCTGTGGTTGAAGACCTTAAATGTGAAGCCCAAGGTGGTGAATGGCCAACAAGCTGAGTGCAGGGGTGCCATGGTGGGCAAGATGCCCAACGCCATCTTGCCCGAGGGCTCCTTCATGGAGACGGTGAAGGGGTGGCACTCGGGATGGTTCTACATCACCCAGCCGTGCGACACCAACTGGGCGGTGACCCTCGAATTCCGATCCAGAGTCCCGACGAGGCTCACCTCCTCTCAAGAGAAGGGCCTGCCCTGGGGCTCTCCGGATGAGCTGACAGTGCTCCAGACGCATGTCCAGAATATGATAATCAAGAAAGTCAAGCTCGTTGATGTGGTCCAGGTCATGCTCGTCTGCCCGATTCTTCCATGCCAACACCGGACTTGCCACCTGTGGGAGTACGACCCGGCCAAGCACCAGACTCTTTTAGAACTCTTTGGCATAACGCACGAGGATATATGGAAGGTGCTCTTCCAGGCCAACGAGGTGCCTCCGGCTACGGACGAGGATCGTGGGCACGACCTGACCCATCCTGCAAATCCAATAAGTCCTTTCACGTTTTCAAGGTGTTCCCTTTACTCGCGTATGAGAGGAAGGCATCTAAGTCTCTCTATCAATTATTTTAGGATTGGACAGAGATGGCAGAACATATTGACTGTCTGGCCCCGCTGCCCAAAGGCCCAGAGACCCCGCTCCTGATGAAGATGCTGATTCCGGCGCCTTACAAGGCACCAGATAAGAAGGCCAAGGGGAAAGCCAAGGGGACCAAAAATGGTCTCCGCCATAGGGGTACTTCGGACGTGATGTCTGAAGACGCCGAGGCGCGCTTCTCCGTCGAAGACGACGAAGAAGAGGAGGAAGAGGAAGAAATTACAAGTCTTTCAATACTGTCGGATATCGGTTTCCGACAAAACCCTGAAGGTTCGAACACTAGGGTGCGCACAAAGATTTCTCCCTACCGAAACACGCCCTCAGCCTCGCCGCGATCTCTAATCTAACACGAAGAACTCACAACACAAGAAACACAAGATTTATATAGGTTTGGGCCACCGTTGTGGTGTAATACCCTACTCCTGTGTGTGGTGTGGTGGATTGCCTCTTGGGCTGATGATGAACAGTACAAGGGAAGAACAGCCTCGCGAGGAGAGGTGTTATTGTGGTGGTGAGGTGTTCTGCTTTGGAAGGATTCGATCCCCTTCTACTATGGTGGCTAACTCTGTTTATAGAGGCCCTGGTCCTCTTCCCAAATATTGAGCAGGAAGGGATCCAACAACGGCCATTTTGAAAGGGGACAGCTAGTACAGGCTATCCTGACTAATGGTGGTCTTCACCTGCCAAAGGCACTGGTGGTGACGCCGTCTTGGGCTCCATGGTGACCTCCGGCCTGCCATTCTGCTGGTCTTGGTCTTGTTGCACCGATATGGAAACCTTTGCGTGATGCCTCGGTACTCCATGCCCGCGCTTGCCCCCTTAGCACCAAAGGGGAAACGAGGACACTGCGCGGGCTGGTGCCCGTTGGCGCCTGCCTGTCCTAGGTCGTCATGGCTTGCGTCACGGGAACCTCGCGAGGTACCCCTTGCCTTGATCTCTCCGCCTCCTCGTGAGCCTGCCTGGTGAGGCCGCCCCTGAGGAGGCCTTGTGTCATCCTCCCCGCGAGGCTTGGCCCTTGCGAGGATCTTGAGCGCTGGTTGATGTAGACGGGCCGTACTGGGCCACTGGTGGAGCCACGCCGCAGACCGCAGGCAGGAAAGTGTGGGGACCCCCGTTCCCAGAACACCGACAAATACAATGTCGGTTGGCCACCCATGATGAACCAGAGCGCACAAAGAAATACTATTCCTACCGGTCTCTCCATATGTGGCTCACATGCATTTCAAAACTAAAGTAGGAACATTTAGCTGACCAAATAAACATCTCTCAGTTTTGCTAATATCAGCATAATATCGTATCTGAATTTGTACAACTAAGCTTGTTTAGCTCGATGGGTGGAGTAGTGCTATTACGACATGAACCACGTAAGCTGATCGTGGTCATCATAAAATGGGGAAACCATTATCGGTGTTAAAACCGGCGGATCTCGGGTAGGGGGTCTCGGATTGTGCATCTAAGGCTAGTGGTAACAGGAGGCGGGGGACACGATGTTCACCCAGGTGCAGGACCTCTCTATGGAGGTAATACCCTACTTCCTGCTTGATTGATCTTGATGAATATGAATATTACAAGAGTTGATCTACCACGAGATCGTAGTGGCTAAACCCTAGAAGTCTAGCCTATGAGGTTATGATTATGAGTCTAACCCTAGAAGTCTAGACCCTCCGGTTTATATAGATACCGGGAGGGGCTAGAGTTGTACAAAGTCGGTTACAAAGAAAGAAATCTACATATCCGAATCGCCAAGCTTGTCTTCCACGCTAAGGAGAGTCCCATCCGGACACAGGACGAAGTCTTCTATCTTGTATCTTCATAACCCAACAGTCCGGCCCAAGTATATAGTCCGGCTGTCCGAGGACCCCTTAGTCTAGGACTCCCTTATTAGCCCCTGAACGAGGCTTCAATGACGATGATTCTGGAGCGCAGATTGTCTTCGGCATTGCGTGGCAGGTTCTTTCTCCAAATACGCCAACATAGTCCTCCGAACATAGAAAGTGTGTTCGGCTCTGCAAAACAAGTACTACACACAACCGTAGAGAGTTTAATATTCTACAAGTCCAATCCGCTGACAACTTTTTGTAGCGTGACTTCACTCCACTGCCCGGTCATTATTCGAACCGTTTTTTAGCCTGCCACTCCGTATTTCGAGGTGCGGTTTCTCTGTCACGTCTTGTCAAAGCAGAGATCGTGTCCCCTTATCACGAGATTCTCATCAATACGAGCATGGGTAACCCAACCGTGCCATCTGCACTGCGCTTGGGGAATAGGCAGATTTTGAGGCGACCAGGGAGGCACATAACTTTCACTGCCTTTATAAGGGGATAAGGATTCATCCTCGTTCACCCACGCCTTCTCCTTCCTTTGGCCATCCATTCTCAAGCTCTAGCACCCATGTTCTTGCCTTCTCCGCCCAAAAAAGCACTCCAACCATGTCCGGATCTGGAGCTAGAGGCAAGTGTATGGCCTCTTCTGTCAGGAAGAAGTACATCATGGGGCTCCGGGAGGCCGGTTACCTGGCCAAGGAAATCATTCATCGACTTCCCGCTAAGGGACAGATCGTCCCTACCCCAGAGCCCTATGAGAGGGTTGTGTTTCTCAAACACTTCGTCCGCGGGCTGGAATTACCTCTCCACCCTTTTGTCCGCGGACTGATGTTCTACTATGGGCTGAACTTCCATGATTTGGCCCCCAACTCTATCCTCAACATCCCGGCATTCATTGTCGTGTGTGAGGCCTTTCTCCGCATCCCACCTCACTTCGGCCTGTGCTTAAGACCTTCAATGTGAAGCCCAAGGTGGTGAGCGGCCAACAAGCTGAGTGTGGGGCGCCATGGTGGGCAAGATGCCCAACGTCATCTGGCCCGATGGCTCCTTCCTGGAGACGGTGAAGGGGTGGCAGTCTTGATAGTTCTACATCATCGAGCCACCCGACACCAACTGGGCGGCGACCCCCGAATTCTGATCCGGAGTCCCGACGAGGCTCACCTCCTGGCAAGAGAAGGGCCTGCCCTGGGGCTCTTTGGATGAGCTGACAGCGCTCCAGACACGCGTCCAGAATATGATAATCAAGAAAGTGAAGCTCGTCGACGTGGTCCAGGTCATGCTTGTCCGCCGGATTCTTCCATGCCAACGCCGGACTTGCGACCTGTGGGAGTACGACCCGATCAAGCACTAGACTCTGTTAGAACTCTTCGGCACGGCGCACGAGGATATATGGAAGGTGCTCTTCAAGGCCAACTAGGTGCCACCGGCCACGGACGAGGATCGTGGGTGTCGGCATTCAGGGAATGGGGGTCCCCAAACTTGCCTGCCTGCGGCCTGCGGCGTGGCTCAAGGGGTGGCCCAGTACGGCCCGTCTTCATCAACTCAAGCTGAACAGGACCAGGGCCTCTATATATAGGGATAGCCACCACAGTAGAGGGCCGATCGGATCGAGTTCTCATCTGACCCAGAGGCGATCGAACTCACCCAAGTAGTACACCGCTCCAGCCCAAGAACACCTCTTGTGAGGCTGTTCTTCGCGCGGCAATCCACCACACCACACACTAGAGTAGGGTATTACACCACAACAGTGGCCTGAACCAGTATAAACCTTTTGTCCCTTGTGTTGTTCATCATGTAGCTTAGTAGCGAGGCGTTGGGACGTGGAACGGTAGGGGGAAGACTCGCGCGCACCCCAGAGTTTGAACCTTAAGGGTTTTGCCGGAACCCCATATCCGACATTTGGCGCGCCAGTTAGGGATGCGCCGGAATCTTTCTTCCACTGTTCCGCGTTCGATCGTTCATCGCATCCATGGCTGATGCTCGTCAGCTCGCGCCGAGCGTCGGGCTGCTCTCACCGCTGCGACACCCAGACGGTTCCCGTCGGTGGGCCTCCCCGTCGTTCTTCGTCGCCTGCCGCCAATGTCGCCACCGGCCCGGCGGGAACGAGCAGTAGGCGTCGTCGTTGCATCCCTCGGTGCAGCGGGAAGGCCGCAACCCCACTCCGTCGCTGACTCCAGCTGGTTCGTCTTCGCACGCCCGTCGCGCTCCCACGGACGCGCATGCCATGTTGCTCCTGGCACGCGAGCTCCTGCACTACCACCCCATCGACGACCTCTAAGAGGAGTGGCTCGCTCGCATCACCAGGCTCGTCAGCGCCGCAGGGGGCTCCCCTGCGCTGCCTCGCCCTCCGTCCTGCGTGGGTGATGCAGCTCATAAGGTGCCTCCGCCACCTCCTCCCCAAGAAGGCTCCCTGGCTCCAAGACACGCGGCCCCTGGATGAGACCCACCGTGTCCAGTGCCCGCGCGACAAAAAAGGAGCTGCCAAGAAATCCCTCGTCCCCAAGAAGGTGCTCGCGTGCTCCCTGTGTCGGCACGTCAAGACCCCGGGCTGCCTCTGGCGGCGGCGCGCGAGAATCCCCAGGAGCAAGCCCCGTGTCTGCAAAGGGCTCACATGGCCACCGCAGGCTGCCGCGCCTTCACCACCGAGCTACGCTGTGTTGCTTGGAAGGGCCAGTTCAAGCCGGACCTGCCTCCTCGCTGTGACGGCACTGCCGACCCCGCGGAGTTCCTACAGCACTACGAGCTGGGCATCGAAGCGGCCAACAGAGATGAGAAGGTCATGGCGAATTGGTTTCCCATGGTGCTCAAAGATGGTGCCCGCACCTGGCTCCTGAAGCTGCCTCCTGGCACGATCTCCTCTTGGGATGAGTTGCACACCCGCTTCATCGCCAAATTCCAGGGCACTCGCGACCGTCCTCCAGTCGTGGGTGACCTGCGCTGCATCAAGCAGCAACCTGAAGAGACCCTGCAGAAGTACATCCAGCGCTTCAACAATGCTCGCCTCAAGATTCCGAAGGTGACCGAGGAGGCCATCATCTTAGCGTTCTCTGATGGCGTCCGCGACCTCAAGATGAAGTAGGAGCTAGCTATCCACGAGGATCTGTGCACATCTCTGGAGTTGTTCAACTTGGCGACCAAGTGCGCAAGGGCTGAGTAGGGGTGACTCTCCCTTCTCGAGCTCCCAGCCGTTGACCCTGAAGAGAAGAAAGCCAAGGCCAAGGATGTGAAGCACAAAGGAGCAGCTGTGCTCACAGCAGAGCCAGACAAAAAACGCGGCAGGGACCAGCCGGAGTCATCCAAGGGCAGCCGGTACTGCGTGTACCATGACCTCCACACCCACAACACCAACGAATTCCAAGAGCCCAGGGTCGTTCGAGAAGGACATGTAGGTCGACGCCCCGAGCGCAACTATCGGGGCTACGGCCGAGGAGGAGGAAGAGGTGGAGGATGATGGGACGATCGAGGCCCTCGCCAGGAGTGGCGTGACCGACCTCGTGTGGACCGCTGGTGGGACCAACCTCACGAGGGGGCTTGGAGGGGTCAGCCTCGCGAGGATCACCCGCAGGGCAATGCAGGCCTTCCTCCTCAGCCACCACCGCCAAGAAGGAATGACGACCATCATCGGGACGAGGGGGCTGGGGGCTTCCAGGAGCCACATGCTATCGCTTGCATCTTGGGCGGTCCCAGACCCCAGCCTCTCAGCGCATCTTCAAGTAGTTTGCTCGCGAGGTGAACGCAGTCCTCCCCAAGCTCGAGGCCACGTGCCCTCTCAGGTGGTCCACATGCGCCATCACGTTGAGCTCAGCAGATCAGCTCAAGTGTGCGGCTACAGCAGGGGTCCTCCCAATGCTTTGTTCCCCAGTCATCAGCAATGTGCAAGTCACCAGGACCCTCATCGATGGCGGCACAGGACTCAACGTTCTGTCAGTCGAGACATTCAACAATCTCCAAGTGCCATATGATCAGCTCCAGCCAACCAAGCCTTTCTCAGGAGGCACTGACGGCTCCACCACCCCGATAGGGCAGGTTCGCCTCCGTGTCACCTTCGGGCAACGCAAGAACTACCGGACCGAGCTCATCGACTTCAACGTTGCCCACATTCGCCTGCCATACAATGCCATCCTCGGGTATCCAGCCCTAGCCAAGTTCATGGCGGTGACTCACCATGGCTACAATGTCCTCAAGATGCCGGGAAGCGGTGGTGTCATCACAGTCCCCTGCGAAGAGAAAGACACGGTGTGCTCTCTCGAGCGTGCCTTCCAAGCTGCATCAGTCAAGGACCCAGACAACCAGAGCGGGAACCCTCTCGAGGCAGTTCCCAAGAAGAAGAAGACATCACCCAGCTCAAGGCCTCAGGAGGTAGGCGTCTCCGGAGGCGCCGCGCCAGGATCTGCGCCCGTCCAAGGGGCGCCTCCCACCATCGCATAGGAAGGCGTGCCCGGCGCCCTCCTCAGGCAAGGCTCGGGGGCACTCTCCTGGAGGGCCTACGACTTTGCCTAGATCACGAGGGAGGCGCTCGGGCACCACCTGGAGGTGTGCTTCGCGACACGTTTCCCTCAGGAAGGCATGAGGCAAGGAGGGCCCAACCCTCAAGAGTTCATCACCAAGACCATTCAGGAGCTGCAGGAATCAAGAGTCATGCGCGGCGGCCGCCGCCTGCCCGACGTAGCTCCCCATCCAGGCGAGGATGGCGGACTGCGTGTATGCATCAACTACCCAGGGCTCAACCGAGTCGCGTCTCAGGAGCATTTCTGGCATTCGTGCGTGGGACGTTGCGAGGGTCCACCGTGCAGCTACGTTTGCATGCCTTTCGGCCTGCCGAACGCGGCTGCTGCTCACCAGCGCCTAATGAGGAGCATTCTGGAAGCTCAGGAGGCCAGGCGTCGCGCGTTCCTGGCGGAGATGGAGATGGACCTTGAGGTGCCGCCCGGACCCCCAGAGCCTCCCGAGGCTCAGGGCTCCGATGGCTCGTGAGGGTCGGCTTCTTCACCATGCATCGTCAGCTACTCCAACACCCGCTCTGCAATGATATCAGGTAACATCTCTCGAGTTTCATTTCAGCTGGGAGCGCCCTCAGGGCTGCATTATTCCCAGGTCGCATGGGTCTCCCTGTGGCATGTATCCCTTTTGCTTATGTCTTCAGTTCACTTTGCTGGGGGCGCCCCTCGGGCTGCATCATCCCCAAACCACTCGGGCCTGACCCAGTGGCATGTATCTTTCCTGCAGTTACCTAAGTTGGTTTGCTTTTCATGCTTAACTTGCCTATGATTATCATCTCTCGCCTATCGCGTCCCCCTTTTTCTCCCTCATGCAAACCACTTGCACGTTAAAAGGGGGGCGCCTGAGCATCGCAACTCAGGGGCTCTTACTGGCTCTCCATCCCTCACCCCCTGGCCTTGTCCACGGAATTGCGACCTGGCATACCAGCGGCGGCTGAGCTTGCTCGAGGGTTGGGACCTGAGGACATAGAGCATTTGCATCTAACCACCCTGTAGGAACCCTCAGCCGCCCAAGGCTCAGGTTCAGGCTCAACCCGCCTTGAGGTAGGGCCTCGTGAGTCCCCCGCTGGCTCACGAGTGCCCACATACACCTCGTCTAGCCCTACCGTGCCAGCCACGTGTCAGGGCGGGGCTGTACACGCCCCGGGGGCTACTCCTGGAGGACCCCCCCTCCCACGTACCAGTGGAAGCACCATGCTCCGCGCTGGCTGATGACACTGCCGAGGAGCGGCTATGCCCGTACACATACGGAAGTGCTATGCTCCGCGCTGGTGATAAACAACTGAGGGCAGCCCATGACTGTATCAACCTCAGGGAGCCCAGAGCTTAGTGTCTGGCCTCATCGCAATGCCCCCCAGGGAGCGGCACGTGAGGGGGCTGGACACGGGGGCTACACCCGGGTCATGCCCGAGCACACGCTACCCAGCCAGGTCCCTCGGACCTGGTCGTCGCGCACCCCTCCCCGAGCGAAGCCCAGGTATGAAAACCGTTTGAGCGTCAAGGGGGACTCCTGAGCATCGCGACTCAGGAGCCTAACTGGTCACGTAGCCCCTCACTCCTTAGCCGAAAGGCTGATGGCGGTTGAGGTATGCCGGGGCCGGGCCCTGCCGACGTAGAACGACAGATCCACTCCTACACCCCTCCCTATTTGCTGTTTGTGCGTCAAGGGAGAATCCTGAGCATCGCGACTCAGGATCCTAACTTGCCACGTAGCGCCCTACTCCTTGGTCTCGTCCTGGTGATCCGGTCGGGGCAAACGGCGACTGAGGTATGCGCGGGGCCGGGCCCTGCTGATGTTGAACACAAAGCAAATAGGAAGGAAACCGCAAAATCTCGCAAATTCAGAAGCAAATGTTATAAACCATAAATTGTCGTCACGATACCAGACACAAGTTTAAATGCCTCCACGAGGCACGGTGCATGTTGTAGGAGTAGAAACAAGAAAGAGGCCACGAGGAGATCACCCTTGAGCAGCGCCGTCACTTGTGGCGGGGTCGCGCTTGTCAGCTCCACCTCCCGAGGCCGCGGAGTCAGCATCACCTGCCTTGGGAGCAGTGGCGAAGGCGCGGAACTTTGCCAGTAAGGCCTCCGCCCGGCCCTTCACGACCTCAGTAGCAGTGGCGGAGCGCTCGGCGTCCACAGGCTCTAGCAGGTCTTCAAGGTTGGCGTCGGGGTTCCGAAGGTAGACATGGCTGAGGATCCGCGTCAGCGCTGCAGGGGAAAGGACGCGAGCTTCAACCTCGGCGATGGGGCCGCTGCCGGTCACGACCTCTTCAAGCGCCTCGACCAGGAAGGGAAGCAGCTTCGCAGGGCCGTCCGTGGCTTCGGCCAGCGGCTTCTCCAGACCATCATCATAAAGCAACTTCAACGCCCTGCAAGATCTCACCTCGTAATCCGCGAAGGCCACGCAATCCTCGGCCAAGACCTTCGCCTTAGCGTCCAGCTCTATCCTCTCTGCCTTCAGCTTCTGCTCCAGTGTCTGCAGCCGTCCGTGATCAGCGGACAACTTGGTGTTGGCAGCCTCCCGAGCCTTCATCTCGTCCTCCTTTGCCTGGCAAGCGCGAACCTCCTTGGCGAGCTCATCATGCAGACCTTGCAGCTCGTCCTCCAGCGCCTTGCAGTGGCCCTTGACAGTTGAAGCTGTCGGCGTTGTGGGAACGGGGGTCCCCAGACTTGCCTGCCTGCGGCCTGCGGCATGGCTCAAAGGAGGCCCAGCACAGCCCATCTTCATCAACACGAGCTCAAGACCCTCGCGAGGGGCCAAGCCTCGCGGGGCGAACGACAAGGAGCTTCCTCAGGCAAGGCCTCGTCAGGCTGGCTCACGAGGAGGCGGAGAGTTCAAGGTAGGTTACCTCGTGAGGTGCCCATGACGACCAAGGGCGCCAGTCGGGCACCAGCCCGCGCAGTGTCCTCCTTTCCTCTTTGGTGCAAAGGGAGCAAGTGCAGGCGGGAGCATCAAGCAAAGGCATCCATTTCGGTGCAACGAGACCAAGACCAGCCCAACGCCAGGGGAGAAGTCATTGTGGAGCCCAAGCAGGCGTCACCACCAGAGCTTTTGATAGGCGAGGACCAACTTTAGTTAGGATAACTGTACCCGCTGTTCCCCTTCAAAATGGCCAATTGTTGGCGCCCTTCCCGCTCAATATTTGGGAAGAGGCCCAGGGACTTTGCCTATAAATAGGACTAGCCACCCCCAGGGTAGGGCAATCAGACCGGACCTAGCAATTGGGATCCTCACCAAGAAACTAGTAGATAGAGCGATTGAACTCCTCCTAGCAGTTCGTCGCACCAGCCAAGAACAGACCCTCGCGAGGCTGTTCTTCCTTATATTGTTCATCATCAGCCCAAGAGGCAATCCACCACACCACACACTGGAGTAGGGTATTACACCACAATGGTGGCCTGAACCAGTATAAATCTTGTGTCTCTTGTGTTGTTCTGTTTGGTAGTTTAGTTCCTAGCGATTCGGCGAGGAACAGGTAGGCAGAGGATTGAATCTCCGCGTGCACCCCAGAGTTCGAACCTCAAGGGTCTGCCGGAACCCGAAATCCGACATTTGGCGCGCCAGGTAGGGGTGCACCGGAATTTGCCATCCGTCGTCTTGTTCTTCTCCGACCACCGCATCCATGTCTGACGCTCGTCGGGCTCGTGCCGAGCGTCGAGCCGCCCTCGCTTCCCACGTCGCCTAGACGGCTCCCGTCGGCGGGCGCCCTTGTCATTCCCCGTCACCTGCCGTCGACGCCGCCACCGGCCCGGCGGGGAACGAACAGCAAGCATCGTCCCAGCATCCATCCACGAGGCGGGACGGCCGCACTGCCACACCCTCGCTCACCCCCGCTGGTTCTTCGTCACGCGCGCCCCGCGCGGCCATGGAGGCCCGAGCTGCACTCATCGCGGCAAACGAGCTTCTGCGCTACCGCCCCATCGACGATGTCTACGAAGAGTGGCTCGACCGAGTCGCCGAACTCGTCCGCGCTGCCGGGGGCTCCCCCGCGCCGTCCATCTCGCTGCACCGCGCCCCGCCCTGCGCGGGCAATGAAGCTCCTGGGGCGCCTCAGCCGCCTCCACCTCAAGAAGGCGCCCTGGCCCCAAGGCGCGCGGCCCCTGGGCGGAACCCGCTCCGTCAAGCGCTAGCGTGGCAAGAGCAGAGTTGCCAATAAGTCCCTCGCCCTCGAGAAGCTGCCCGTGCGCTCCCTGCTCCAGCACGTCAAGACCATGCGCTGCCTCCAGCCGCGGCGCATGGGGACCCGCAAGACCAGGCTCTTCATCGCCCCAGGCCTCCTGTGGCCACAGCAGGCTGCCGCGCCTTCACCTCCGAGCTGCGCAGCATCGCGTGGCCCGGCAAGTTCAAGCCAGACCTGCCTCCTCGCTATGATGGCACGGCTGACCCTACAGAGTTCCTCCAGCTCTACGAGTTGGGCATCGAGGCCGCCAACGGAGACGAAAAAGTCATGGGAAATTGGTTTCCCATGGCGCTCAAGGACGGAGCCCGCACCTGGCTCCTGAATCTGGCCCCAGGCACGATCTCCTCCTGGGACGAGATGCGCACCCGCTTCATCGCCAACTTCAAGGGTACCCGCGACCGGCCACCCGTCGTGAGCAACATGCGCCGCATCAAGCAGCAACCAGGGGAAACCCTGCAGAAGTACATCCAGCGCTTCAACAACGCGCGCCTCAGGATCCCCAGGGTGACAGAGGAGGCCATCATCTCAGTCTCCGACGGTGTGCGCGACGTCAAGATGAAGGAGGAGCTGGCGATGCATGAAGACCTGTGCACCTCCTTGGAGCTGTTCAACTTGGCGACCAAGTGCGCCAGGGCTGAGGAGGGACGCCTCTCCCTCCTCAAGCTGCCTGCCGCGGACCTAGAAGAGAAGAAGCCCAAGACCAAGGACGTGAAGCGCAAGGGGCTGCCATACTCGCGGCCGAGCCAGACACCAAGCGGGGCAGAGATCAGCCCGAATCCTCCAAGGGCAGTCGGTACTGCGTGTACCACGACCTCCACACCCACAACACCAATGAATGCCAAGAGCTCCGGGCCGTGCGTGAAGGAAGGGTCGGCAGACGTCCCGACCACAGCGACCGGGGCTACGGCCGAGGAGGAGGAAGGAACACAGGACGTTGGGAAGACCGCGGCCCGCGCCAAGGGTGGCGCGACCAACCTCACGAGGATCGCTGGCAGGACCCACCTCGCGAGGGAGGCTGGAGGGATCAGCCTCGCTAGGATCGCCCGCAAGGGAACGCAGGCATCCCTCCGCTGCCGCTGCAGCCAAGGAGAAATGAAGGCCGTCATCAGGATGAGGGGGCTGGGGGCTTCCAGGAACCGCATACAATCGCCTGCATCCTGGGCGGAGCTCAAGCCCCAGCCTCTCAACGCATCTTCAAGCAGTTCGCCCGCGAAGTGAATGCAGTCCTCCCCAAGCTCGAGGCCACGCGCCCTCTCAGGTGGTCGGCATGCGCCATCACGTTCAGCTCAGCAGATCAGCTCAAGTGCGCAGCCACGGCCGGAGTCCTCCCGATGCTTTGTTCCCCAATCATCAGCAACGTGCTAGTCACTAGGACCCTCATCGACGGTGGAGCAGGGCTCAACGTCCTGTCTGTGGAAACGTTCAACAATCTTCAAGTGCCCTACAGTCAGCTTCAGCCAACCAAGTCCTTCTCCAAAGTCACTGACGGCTCCACGGTCCCGATTGAGCAGGTCCGCCTTCCTGTCACCTTCGGGGCACGCGACAACTACCGCACCGAGCTCATCGACTTCGACGTCGCCCACATTTGCCTGCCATACAATGCCATCCTCGGGTACCCGGTGCTGGCCAAGTTCATGGCCGTAACCCACCATGGCTACAACGTCCTCAAGATGCCAGGAAGTGGCGGGGTCATCACGGTGCCCTGCGAAGAGAGAGACGCAGTGTGCTCCCTGGAGCGAGCCTTTCAGGACGCATCACTGGAAGGCCCGGACCACGGAAGCGGGAGGCTTCCCGAGGCCGCCCCCAAGAAGAAGAAGACATCGACTGGCCCGGCCCCTCAGGAGGCAGGCCCCTCAGGGCCCGCGCCTGCTCAGGGGGAACCTCCTTGCATCGCATAGGGAAGCGCGCCCGGTGCCCTCCTCAGGCAGGGCTCGGGGACTCTCCCCTGGTGGGCCGCCGACCTCGCCAAGGTCACAAGGACGCGCTTGGGCACGACGTGGAGGCGTGTTTCAAAGCACGTTTCCCTCAAGAGGGAGCAAGGCAAGGAGGGCCGAACCCTCAGGAGTTCGTCAGTAAGGCCATTCAGGAGCTGCAGGAGTCAAGGGTCATGAGAGGCAGCCGCCGCTTACCCGCTGTGGCCCCCCATCCAGGCAAGGATGGTGGGTTGCACGTCTGCATCGACATACCGGGGCTCAACCGAGCCGCGTCTCAGGAGCGCCTCTAGCCCTTGCAAGTGGGACGCTGTGAGGGTCCACCCCACAGCTACGTCTGCATGCCTTATGGCTTGCCGAACACGGCTGCTGCGCACCAGCGCCTCATGAGAGCCATCCTGGAGGCTCAAGAGGTCAGGCGTTCCGCAGCCCTGGCGGAGATGGAGATGGCCCGCGAGGAGCCGCCAATGCCTCTGGAGCCTCCTGAGGCCCCTGGGCCTGGGGGCTCGTGAGGATCGGCTCCCGCAGCCCACCGAGTCTACTTCGTCCCCAACATCATCAGGTGACA
This sequence comes from Triticum timopheevii, assembly GCA_963921465.1. Taxonomy (NCBI): domain Eukaryota; kingdom Viridiplantae; phylum Streptophyta; class Magnoliopsida; order Poales; family Poaceae; genus Triticum; species Triticum timopheevii. Next base: position 379,915,761 of record OY997274.1, read on the forward strand.
TCTTTCAAGTTTCATTTCCGGCTGGGAGCGCCCACAGGACCGCATTATTCCCGGGCCACGTGGGTCCGTCCCTACGGCGTGTATCCCTTTCGTTTCATGTTCTTAGCTTACCTCATTGGGGGCGCCCCTCGGGCTGTGTCATCCCCAAGTCGCTCGGGCCTGACCCAGCGGCGTGTACCCTTCTTACGTTTATCTTAGGGCTATGCTTTCGACCCACCATGCTTGTTATTTGGTGCCTTTTCCTCCTGGGTGTCGGAATCTTGGGCGTTAAAGGGGGGGTGCCTGAGCATCGCGACTCAGGGCTCCTACCGGCTCTCCGGCCCTCACCCTCTGGTCTTGTCCATGGCCTCGCGACCTGGCATGCCAGCGACGGCTGAGACCAGCTCGAGAGCCGGGACCCGAGGACGTAGAGTTTCGACATCTAACCCAGCTTGCGCGTTAAAGGGGGGGTGCCTGAGCATCGCAACTCAGGGCTCCTACCAGCTCTCCAGCCCTCACCCTCTCTTCTTGTCCATGGCATCGCGACCTGGCATGCCAGCGACGGCTGAGACCAGCTCGAGAGCCGGGACCCGAGGACGTAGAGTTCCTACATCTAACCCAACTTGCATGCTAAAGGGAGGGTGCTTGAGCATCGGGACTCAGGGCTCCTACCGGCTCTCCAGCCCTCACCCTCTGGTCTTGTCCATGGCATCGTGACCTGGCATCCCAGCGACGGCTGAGACCAGCTCGAGAGCCGGGACCCGAGGACGTAGAGCACCGGCATCTGGCCAAATTTGCAGGAACACACTCCAAGATAAGGCCCAGAGCCAGGCGCAACCCACATTGAGGTAGGGCCCCGTGAGTCCCGCGCTGGCCCACGGGTGCCCAGATACACCTCGTCAAGCCCTACCGTGCCAGCCACGTGTCAGGGTGGGGCTGTATACGCCCCGGGGGCTCCTCCCGGAGGGGAGCCCCCTCCCACGCACCAATGGAAGCACCATGCTCCGCGCTGGCTGACGACACTGCCGAGGAGCGGCTATGCCCGTACACATACGGAAGCGCTATGCTTTGCGCTGGTGATAAACAACCGAGGGTGGCCCCCGGGCCGCATCAACCTCAGGGAGCCCGGAGCTTAGTGTCTGGCCTCATCGCAATGCCTCCCCTCAGGAGTGCCGCACGAAGGGGCTGGGCATGGGGGCTGCGCCTGGGTCACGCCCAGACGCACGCCACCTGGCCAGGCCCCCTCGGTCCTGGTTCGTCGCACGTCCCTCCCCGAGCGGAGCCAAGGTACGAAGGCCGTTTGAGCGTCAAGGGGGACTCCTGAGCATCGCGGCTCAGGAGCCTAACTGGTCATGTAGCCCCTCACTCCTTAGTTCCAAAAGGCTAACGGTGGTTGAGGTATGCGCGGGGCTGGGCTCTGCAGACGTAGAACAGCATATCCACCCACATCTCACCTCCCTACTTGCTGTTCGAGCGCCAAGGGGGACTCCTGAGCATCGCGACTCAGGAGCCTAACTTGTCACGTAGCCCCTCACTCCTTGGTCCCGTCCTGGTTTCCGGTCGGGGCTAATGGCGGCTGAGGTATGTGCGGGGCCGGGCTCTGCCGGCGTAGAGCATAAGCAAGTAGGAAGGAATAGCGTAAATTTCAGGGAATTCAAAAGCAAATATTACAGTCCATACTATTATGACAGCACCAAATGCAAGTTTCAACGCCTCCCAGAGGCATGGTACATGCGCAAGAATTAAAAGCAGGACGGGAGCCACGACGGAGTCACTTGCCGGCGGTGGAGCTGCGCGGAGCAGGTTCGCCTTGTGGAGCAGCGGGGCTGGCAGCGTTCCGCTTCGGCTTGGTGCTGAAGGCCCAGAACTTCCCCAGCAGGGCCTCCGCACGAATCTTCATGGCCTCAGTAGCGGCAGCGGCACGCTCGCCGCTCGCTGGCTCCAACAGGCTGTCGAGGTCGATGTTGGAGTCACGAAGATACATGTGGGTGAAGACCCGCGTCAGCGCTGCGGAAGACATGACGCGTGCCTCGGCCTCGGTCGTAGGGCCAAGGCCAAGGGTGATATCTTCAAGGGCGCGAACCAGGAAGGGAAGCAGCTTGGCGGGGCCATCCTCCTCGCCGGCCAGCGGGCTCTCAAGGCAGCTATCATAAAGCGTCTTCAATGAAGTGCGGGCCTTCTCCTCCATATCCACGAAGGCCACGCGATCCTCGGCGAGAACCCGGGCCTTGCCGTCCAGCTCAACCTTCCTCGCCTCCAGCTCTTGCTCCAGCACGCCTAGGCGGCCACGGCGCCTCTTGAGCTTGGCCTCCAGGTCCTTGATGGCCGCCTCGCGAGCCTTCATGCTTTCCTCCTTCTCTCGGCGAAGGCGGGCCTCCTCGGCAAGCTGGTTCTGCAAGCCCTTCAGCTCACTCTCCAGCATCTCACAGCGACCTCGGACACTAGCCATCTCCCCCAAGGGAGCGTCGCGGGCAACCTTCGCCCCAATGACGGCTTGCTTCTCCTCGTCGCAAGCCGTCGATGCCTGGACCAGCGCCGCCCGTATCGAAGCGTCGGAGCGAATCCAGCCAGAAGCTAGCTCCAAGCGCCCGGCCACTAGACGAGGGTCGGCGCCCAGAAGATCCTGCCGCAGACGGTCCAGTTCGGCAGCGGCGCAATCCAGAACGGTAGTCGGAGAAGCAGCAGTCGGTGGAGTAGGAGGAGAAGACTGCAGCATGACCACGGTATCCTGAGGCGGAACCAGCTGCGCCACGACGGCTGTGGAGGCAGCATCAGGCAAGGGCACCTCGGGAGTCGCCTGGGCCATGGGGGCTGAGCTCGGCCCAGCAGGCTCAGCCTGGCCTCGCGAGGACGCCCGGGCAGGAGAGGCCCGTGCGTCGCAGTCGCCTCCTTTCTCGGGCAAAGGTGCTACCACGGATGGGACCTCAGGAGCTCCCTTCGACTTCTTTGTCGCGGGCGCCAGCCTAGCCGGGAGACATGAACATCAAGCCTCGGCAACAGAACAATAGTCAAGACAGGAATCAAGCACTTACAGATCATCGCTTGCGGGCTCAAGCAGCCTCCGGCCGTACTTGAAGCCCGAGAGCCGGCTGCTGGGATTAGCTTCAAGGAGCTTGGGAGTAGGAGGTGCGCATGTGGATCGCCTCGGAGCTGGGGCAAACCCGCGGGGGATCAGCCCGGTCCGGTCCTTCTTCGGGATCAGAGGCAGGCTCCCGCCGCCCTGCTCATCATCATCCTCGTCGTCATCACTCAGGGAGAGGCGGAGAGCGCGGGACCTGCGCCGAAGGGGGGGGAGCCCTTAACTCTGCCTTGGAGTCAGCCCCCTCTTCCCGCTCCCCTTCTTCCTTCTCCTCGAGGGAGTCGCCGGAGGACACGTCCACCGGGTCCTCTGGAGCCTCCGCGGGCACGGGCCCGTCCCCGTTGAAGACGGGCATGGACCCCACTACCTGCTCCCAGTCCTCGCGGAGGAACAGGGGCGTAGGAGCGCCCTCTAGCCTCGCCACATCGCCCCCAACCAAGGACTAGAGGACCGCAGCCAGATCCTCGTCGGCCAAGAACGCGGGGCTCGGGTGGGGCCTCCACATCAGAAGTGAGTACTGACGAAGCGGAGCCAGCTAATGCTCCAGGAACTCCCTCGGCAGCGACGCACCGGTCAGCTTCGCCGCCGCCATGCTGGTCGGCCTTAGATCCGCGTCCATCTTCTCCAACACCGGCTTCGCGTGGGGATCCACAAGCTCCACTCGGGACCAGTCGTCGGAGCTCACGGGGTGCCCCGTGGGCAGGATCAAGCGAGGGTGGATGCACCCAGCATCCACCAAGACCCACTTGCTCCTGAAGCCCTCAATCCTCTTCCCAGGGTTCGAAATGGCGATGGAGCTGCCGTACGCGACGAAGCTCGCGCACGCAGAGACAGAACCACGGGAGGTCCGGAGGGAGAAGTAGTGGTGCAGCAAGGCCACTGAGGGCTTCACCCCTATGTGAGCCTCACAATAGTAGGCGAAGATTGCAAGGAGAAGGACGGAGTTGGGATGGAGGTGGAGAGCTTGAAGGTTATAGTGGCGGAGGACAGAGAAGAAGAACTCAGAAAAGGGAGGCACCAGACCGGCGACAAGGGCGCTCACAAAGAGTGGATAGAGGGTGCTCCCTTGGCCTTCAGGGACGGCAGAGCCGGCCCTGAACACCTTCGCCCCGTCGATGGCCTGCGCCGCCGCCATCTTGCACACCCGAGCAAGGCTCACCTCCGACACGTTCGGCGAGTCCAAGGCGTACGAGTACCAAGCCCCGACCGGGGCTTGGCGAGGCGCCATGTCTAGCTAGGGCACGCAGACGGAGTAGATCTGAAGATTTCGGAGGCGGGGAGGAGAGGCGCAAGAAAGGGGATCTGAGCAGCAACTGGAGGAAGCAAAGGAGGCAAGGGACAGATGCCGCTCCTTTATTAACTTGCACGGTTGCAGAGGCGCCCACATCCAATCAACCGCCACGCGGCGCCCAAGGACGCAGGCTATTAGGGCCCGCGACACATCGCACTTGCCCTTCTCCTTTCTGCTCAGCCAAGTTTGGGCGCGCCATGGGCCCGGGGGCTACTGTCGGTGTTCTGGGAATGGGGGTCCCCAGACTAGCGTGCCTGCGTCCTGCGGCGTGGCTCAAAGGAGGCCCAGCACAGCCCATCTTCATCAACACGGGCTCAAGACCCTCGCGAGGGGCCAAGCCTCGCGGGGCGGATGACAAGGAGCTTCCTCAGGCACGGCCTCGTCAGGCTGGCTCACGAGGAGGCGGAGAGTTCAAGGCAGGGTACCTCGCGAGGTGCCCATGACGCAAGCCATGACGACCAAGGGCGCCAGTCGGGCGCCAGCCCGCGCAGTGTCCTCCTTTCCTCTTTGGTGCAAAGGGAGCAAGCGCAGGCGGGAGCATCAAGCAAAGGCATCCATTTCGGTGCAACGAGACCAAGACCAGCCCAATGGCAGGGGAGAAGTCATTGTGGAGCCCAAGCAGGCGTCACCACCAGAGCCTTTGACAGGCGAGGACCAACTTTAGTCAGGATAAGTGTACCTGCTGTTCCCCTTCAAAATGGCCAATTGTTGGCGCCCTTCCCACTCAATATTTGGGAAGAGGCCCAGGGCCTTTGCCTATAAATAGGACTAGCTACCCCCAGGGTAGGGCAATCAGACCGGACCTAGCAATTGGGATCCTCACCAAGAAACCAGTAGATAGAGCGATTGAACTCCTCCTAGCAGTTCGTCGCGCCAGCCAAGAACAGACCCTCGCGAGGCTATTCTTCCTTGTATTGTTCATCATCAGCCCAAGAGGCAATCCACCACACCACACACTGGAGTAGGGTATTACACCATAATGGTGGACTGAACCAGTATAAATCTTGTGTCTCTTGTGTTGTTCTGTTTGGTAGTTTAGATCCTAGCGATTCGGCGAGGAACAGGCAGGCAGAGGGTTGAATCTCCGCGCGCACCCCAGAGTTCGAACCTCAAGGGTCTGCTGGAACCCGAAATCCAACAGAAGCATCCTTCAACGCCGAATCACGAGCAGCTATGGCCTGGGTGGTGACTTGCTTCTCCTCCTCGGAAGCAGCTGCAGCCTGGCTCAGTGCCGCTCGGACGGAGGCGTCAGAGCGAGCCCAGCCAGAAATCAGCTCCAGGCACCCGGCCACCAGGCGGGGGTCAGCACCCTGGAGATCTTCTCGCAGCCGACCCCGCTCAGCTGCAGCACGGTCCAGGGCAACGGAGGAAGCGGAGGAGTCAGGGACCAGAGGAACAACAGGAGAAGACGGCAGCGTAATCACGGCCTGGGGGCTGGGACCTCCTGAAGCTTGGCAACCTCAGCGACAGCCTCAAGCGTCGGTGCCTCCAAAGACAGTAGGGCCACGGAGGCTAGCCCCCCGTCCCTCCTGGCCTCGCGACGACGACCGGGCAAGGGAGGTGTGAGCTCCACTGCCTCCCCTTCCCGCTGGCGAAGGCGCGGCCACAATAGACGAGCTTGCCCCAAGCGGGGCTACCATGTCCCCCTTCAGCCTCTTCGCCGCAGGCGGCAGCCTACCCAAACAATGGAGGACCCTGACAGCAAAAATAAGAGCAAAGTAGAGTTTGGGTACTTACTGGTTAGTTGCCGCGAGCTCCAACGGCCTCCGGTCGAGCTTGAAGCCCGAGAGCCTCTTGCGGGGCCCAGCCTCGGGAGGTCCGACAGCAGAGGAGGGCGCACCAGAAGGGCTGGAACTGACTTCGAGCAATACCAGAGCCGGAGTAGACCCCCTGGAGATCAGTCGCGACCTATCCTTCTTCAGGATCATGGGCGGGTCCTCTCCCCCTCGCCTGGTGTCGGCCTCGTCGTCGTCCGGCATGGAGCGGAGGATGTTGGACCTGCGCCAGGGAGAGATCTCCCCCGTCTCCTCAGTGGTCGCCTCTGAGACGCACTCCTCCTCTTCCTCATCTTCCTCCTCTCCCCTGCCGGAATCATCGGAGGACAACTCCACCGTCACCGCCGCTACCTGGCCCTCAGGAGGCACCACCAGCACCAGACCGTCCCCGTCAAAGGTGGGCATGGCGTCCACCACCTGTTCCTAGTCGTCGCGAAGGAACAAGGGGACTGGAGCGTCCTCCAGGCATGCCATGTCCTACCCGACCAGGAAGCGGAGAGCTGCGGCCAGATCCTCATCATCCAGAGCCTCTGAGTTCGGGTGGAGATCGGTGTCTGCATCCTCGAGCCTCCACAACAGGCGCGAGTGCGCTTGAAGTGGGGCCACCCGATGCACCAGGAACTCCCTCAGGAGCGTGGCCCCGGTCAGCTTCGCTGCCTTCATGTTGCTAGGCCTCAGGTTGGCGTTTATCTTCTCCAGCACCAGCTTCGCCCACCGGTCATCAAGCTTCACATGGGACCACGCCTCGTCGGTCTGGGGCTGCCCTGTGGGCAGCGCTAGCCGAGAGTTGATGCATCCGGCATCCAGCATGACCCACTTGCTCCGGAAGCCATCGGCCCTCTTCCCAGCCTTTGACATCGCGTTGGCTTTGGAGTACGCGATAAAGCTAGCGCACGAAGAGGCATGCGCGCCGGTGACTCGGAGGAAGAAGAAGTGGCGCAGCAAGGCCACGGAAGGCATCACCCCGACATGTGCCTCATAGTAGTAGGCGAAAATTGACAGGAGAAGAACTGAGTTCGGATGGAGATGCTGAGCCTGCAGCTTATAATGGCGGAGGACAGCATAGAAAAACTTGGAGAAAGGAGGCACCAGGCCAGCGATGACGGCGCTCATGAAGAAGGGATAGAAGGTGCTCCCCTTGTCCTCCGGCTAGGCGGAGCCGGGTCGGAGCGCAGTCTCCCCCATCTCGCTGCCTTGCGCCGCCGTCATCAGGCGCGTGAGGGTGAGATTCTTCTCCGTCATGTTGGGGGATCCAGAGCCGGTGAGTACCAGGCCGATGGAGCCTCGGCCGCGGTCTTGCGGGGCGCCATTGCTCGCTGGAGGAGAAAGGGTGAGGCGGATATGGAGATTTCGGAAGCAGGAGGGCAAGAGCAAGAAAGGGGATCTAGAGCAAGGCGAATGAGAGCAATGAAGTTAAGCCTAATCCAGGCCAGCATTTTTCTCAGACAGGCAGTTGCCGAGGTAGCGTGGGGAAGCGGAGACACCCACGTCCAATCAACCGCCACGCGGCGACCAAGGCCGCAGGCTGTTGGGGCCCGCGGCGCTCCGCACTTGCCCTTTCGCTTCGCTACTAAGCCAACTCCGAGCGCGCCTTGGGCCCAGGGGCTACTGTCGGCATTCTGGGAACGGGGGTCCCCAGACTTGCCTGCCTGCGGCCTGCGGCGTGGCTCAAGGGGTGGCCCAGTATGGCCAGTCTTCATCAACTCAAGCTCAAGACCCTCGCGAGGGGCCAAGCCTCGCGGGGCGGATGGCGCAAGGCTTCCTCTGGAACAGCGTCACCAGGCAGGCTCGCGAGGAGGCGGAGAGTTGAAGGCAGGGGTACCTTGCGAGGTGCTCATGACGCAAGCCATGACGATCGAGACCAGGCGGGCGCTAGCCTACGCAGTGTCTTTGTTTCCTCTTTGGTGCAAAGGGGGCAAGCGTAGGCGCTGAGTACCAAGACATCAAGCAAAGGTTATCATTTCGGTATAACAAGACCAAGACCAGCAGAGCGACAGGACGGAGGTCACCATGGAGCCCAAGACGGCGTCATCGCCAATGCCTTTGGCAGTCGAAGACCAACTTTAGTCAGGATAACTTGTACCAGATGTTCCCCTTCAAAATGGCCATTGTTGGCTGCCTTCCCGCTCAATATTTGGGAAGAGGACCAGGGCCTCTATATATAGGGATAGCCACCACAGTAGAGGGCCGATCGGATCGAGTTCTCATCTGACCCAGAGGCGATCGAACTCACCCTTGTAGTACACCGCTTCAGTCCAAGAACACCTCTCGCGAGGCTGTTCTTCCTTTGTACTGTTCGCCATCAACCCCTGAGGCAATCCACCACACCACACACTGGAGTAGGGTATTACACCACAACAGTGGCCCGAACCAGTATAAACCTTGTGTCCCCTGTGTTGTTCATCGTGTTGCTTAGTAGCAAGGCGTTGGGACGTGGAATGGTAGGGGGAAGATCTTCGCGTGCACCCAAGAGTTCAAACTTTAAGGGTTTTGCCGGAACCCGATGTCCGACAGTGGGCATGACCTAACCCATCCTGCAATTCCGGTAAGTCCTTTCATGTTTTCAAGGTGTTCCCTTTACTCGCTATCAGAGGAAGGCATCTAAGTCTCTCTATCGATTATTTGAGGATTGGACAGAGATGGCAGAACAGATTGACTATCCGGCCCCGCTGCCCGAAAGCCCAGAGACTCTGCTCCTGATGAAGATGCTGATTCCGGCGCTTTACAAGGTGCTGGAGAAGAAGGCCAAGGGGAAGGCCAAGGGGACCTGAAGTGGTCTTCGCCATAGGGCTACTTCGGACGTGACGTCTGAAGACGCCGAGGTGCGCTCCTCCGCCAAAGACAGGAAGAAGAGGAGGAAGATGAAGAAATCCACTCCCCTTCCGCATGTTGAAAAAAGAAAAGGACGGTCCCCACGCATCCAGAGGCCGGGGCGTCCAAGAAAGGGAAGGCTTCCTTTCCGGATAGCTCCACAACAGCCACCAACAACAACTGGGAGTGGCAGCCCAGGGAGAAGCCCCTGGCCCAATCGTAAGTGTCCGGACATGTACTCGTATCCAAATTCTTTACTCTATTATTTTAACATGCTTACATTATGCACTTGCAGTCCGGCTTAGTCCCGCATCGAGCGGTCCTCATCAGAGGATTCGCTAGACCCAGTGGCGATGAATAGCCAGACCCTTCCGTCGGCCACCTCTCCCTGGGACTTGGATGTCGCTGAAGCATCGTCCTGAAGGATCCCCGTCCCGGGAGGGAATCCGGTGGCCGTACAGGAGGGGCCAGAGGGTGAAGCCTCGGCTGCCAAACACATGGGGGAGCAGACCCCTATGGACACTGACGACGGGGGTCGTATTCAATTCGTCCCTCATCGGAATACAATTTCGGAGACTCCTACAGTTCCAGAATCAGGCGAGCGACCCCCTTTGAAGGGAAGGGGCACGCCTATGCCGCCGGTGACCTCTGTCCAACCAGAGGCACCGGACAGGTTGCTGGAAGCGCTGAAAGGCGCTTCCATGGTTGACGAGCACCGTACCCTAATGGGTGCCGTGATTTGGCAGGTCCAGGCCATGAAAAGTGGGTTGACCGAAGCTTGCACTAGCCATCTAACATGCTTTGAGGTAAGGAATATAAATGTAAAAGAATATCATAGTGTAGACAGTAGCCCCTGATGCTCGGTTTGGTGTTCGGAAAGAAACGCCGAACAGAGGATCAAAATAATTTTCGCAGGAGTCTAACATAATATGTCTATGTGAATAAGCAGGCGTCGCTGCTAGCCACTGCCGCTCATACTGCGGAGGTCTCCAGACTAAACCAGAACCTGGAGCGGGCCGAGGAAGAGCTCGGCCTTGTGAGGAAGCAGATTGAAGAAAGCAAAGGTATGTAGTAACCTTCTTGTATAGTTAGGAAGGATGAATGGTTCATGCTGACTAAAGTGTCATGAACTTCATTAGGGGCCACGACCGAGGTGGCGGCACTCCAGAAGGCATTGGCTAATGCCAAGGACAAAGCGGCCAAGGAACACGCCGCGCACGAGAAGCAGGAGGCCCAGGTCAGCGAGGTCCAATAAGAGCTCCAGGACGTCGTCAAGAAGTACGAGTACTTGGAGCGTGATTATAAGACTCGAGAGTCCGAACTTGCCAAGGCCCGCCAGAGCACACAAGATGTCCGTGCCGAAGCCCAGAGCGCCCTCCAGGAAATCCAGGCGGCCAAGAAGATCGCGGCGGGTAAGGCTTTCATTATGCAAAGCAAGTATGTGAAGGAGACATTCCTTTTACTTACCCGAATTTGGAGCTCTCCAGGGGCGTTCACGGATCTGCCGCGCAGCAAATCAAATGCTGCCGAGTTTTATCGAGCCGAAGAAGGGAGCTCTATGGAGAAGCTGTTCTGGTGACAATACCTTGGACCAAAGTATCCGATGCCCTTTAGCAACCAGCTGAAACAGCTGGTCGAACTGCACAAGGCGGCCGAACCAGCCATGAAGGACCTAATAGCCCGGCTATGGCCTGCCGAGCCCATGCCCAGCAGCTACTTCGGACTCATAAAGCTTCTTGTGAGTGCCTACCCACGACTTGAAGTTGTAAAGCGATCAGTCTGCATTGAAGGTGCGCGGATGGCCTTTGCCCACGCCAAGATGCACTGGGCGAAAATGGATGCCAAGAAGCTGATGACCGAGGGGCCGCCTGAGGGCAAGGAGCACCGCTGTCCCGAGATGTATTTTGACAGTGTCCTGGAGGGATCCCGCCTTGTGGCGGAGCAATGCACGAAGGATGTTATATTCCCATGAAAACATTCGTTTTATCCTGTCCTGTAATTATAAAACAAGGTCGTTATGTAATATAATGCTTGTTACTTTAAGATTTTACCTCCTGTGAGGCCGTTTATGACATCTGAGACTTGGCCAGTCGTTGGCTTCTGCCCCCACGTAGATAGTACGGGGTGTTCGGGATAAATATAAACCCTCTTTATTCTGAATTTTGGTCCTTAAAGGAGGTGTTTAACGCAACGAACAAGGCAATCGGACTATACCGCTTTATCACCCTCACTTAGCCATAGGAGTTTGACAATGAAAATTTTGGCGAAGCCCCTGGTATTCGGAAGACTGAAGTTGGTGCGCTAGACATGCCTAATCGGATAAGAACCGATTCCTCGCACAAAGCGGAAAAAATCTCTAAGGATTTGAAGACCTCTCGAACAGCTGACCAGCTCTCGCCGCATCATGACGGTCAGTTTTCGGCTTTCTCTACTGAGGTGCTTGTCCGGAAGAACTGGGACACAATCGCAGTTGTTCTCCCTTTACTACCCTAGCCGATATAGCGGAACGTAAGGTAGAAAGCACAGGAGCCGGGCAACCCAACTATTGACCAAAGACATGATTCGGCGCTGTGCATATAATGCTATAAGTCCGGGGTGCTGAACTATACTGTAAAAGCCTTAGGACTTTATTGCCGTCTTGCGGGGCGTGATGAAGCCCTTGGTGAGGTAATACGTACCAGAGTGTACGGGTGCAACAAGTAATAAATACAAAGACAAGGAAAGAGTCAAGTAATAAGCTGCCGCCAAGAATATTGAGCCGCAAACTATTTTCCATTGTAATTTGATTGATACGTCGAGGCGTACTTGTACAAATAATGCGATAAGCGAGTAAGGCTATTTAACATGCCGTGACCAAGAGCGAGCTGCGTGCGGGTATGTAAAACAGGTATAACGATCGTTAGCAGAGACCACCTGGGTATTCCCTTGTACGTCAAAGCCCCTTTCCTTCTTGGTGTATCCGTCCCGCGATGGGTCCGACGATCAGGTTATCGGAAAAAGCCTCGAGAGGAGAAAAGCCTGAAAGAAAGAGAAAAGGCAAAGGAATGCGGATCCGAAAGCGGTTGAGCCGCATTGTGGACCGCGGTCTAGCTGTGCCTCTGACCCTGCCCATGGTACTTTAAGTGCGTAGTTATGTATGCGTGGCATGATTTTCACCGCTTGATTGGAACTGGGACGAAGGCTGGATTGCTAGGTTAGCTCTGGACGAGCTAGACGGTCCTGCTGCAGAGTAGTTCGGACTCGCTTGACGTTGTCCGGCGGCTTTACTGCCAAATTGAGGTTCTGCCTAAGAAGGCTACTATGTGCTTCTGCTGCAAGGGTCGCGGTGTGTTCCTCAGTACGGAGGGAGCGCTCCATATTTCCATTGACTGTTATAACATTGCAAGGTCCGGGCATCTTGAGCTTGAGGTAAGCATAGTGCGGAAACGCATTGAATTGAGCAAATGCAGTTCGTCCGAGCAGTGCATGATAGCCACTGCGAAAGGGGACGACATCGAAGATTAACTCTTTGCTTTGGAAATTATTCGGGGATCCAAAGACCACCTCCAGTGTGATTGAGCCCGTACAACAGACCTCTACACCTGGAATGACACATTTAAATGTGTTTTTTGTGGGCTTGATTCTTGAGGGATCGATACTCATTTTGTGCATTGTATCCTGGCAGAGCAGATTTAGGCTGCTGACACCATCCATGAGGACTCGTGTGAGATGGAATCCATCAATAATTGGGTCAAGGACTAGTGCGGCTGAACCGCCATGAAGGATACTGGTCGGATGGTCCCTGCGGTCGTAGGTGATCGGACAGGAGGACCATGGTTTAAATTTTGGGGCGACTGGCTCCATCGCGTAGACATCCCTAAGTGCACTCTTGCGCTCCTTCTTGGGGATATGGGTGGCGTATATCATGTTCACCGTTTTAACTTGGGGGGGGGGGGTTTCTTCTGTCCCCCTGTGTTCGGTGGTCGGGATTCCTCGTCATCGTCCTCGCTTTGGACCCTTTCTCCTTATTCTCGGCGTTTAACTTGCCGGCCTGTTTGAAACCCAACATTCCCTGTTGGTATGATTAGCTGGTTTATCCGGAGTGCCATGGATTTGGCATGGTCGATCTAGTATGCGGTCCAGACTGGACGGGCCTGGATTGTTCCTTTTAAATGGCTTCTTCCGCTGACTGGACTTAGAGCCACTGAATCCGGTGTTGACCACCGTGTCTTTGGTACTATCACCATTGTTTCGACGCTTGTGTCTATTGCACCGGGGCTTGCCATTGCTGTTTCTGGCTTCAGAACTGCCAGGTTCGCTTGTGTTGTTGTTGCTATGGGCTAGCCAGATGTCTTTGCCCTCACAGAAGGGGGTCATGAGTATCGTAAGGGCTGACATGGACTTTGGTTTTTCCCTGGCCGAGGTGTCTGGCCATCCATTTGTCGTGGATGCTATTCTTAAAGGCCGCTAGGGCTTCGGCATCCGAACAGTCGACAATCTGGTTCTTTTTAGTTAGGAACGGAGTCCAGAATTTCCTGGTTGACTCTCCGGGCTGCTGTATTATATGACTTAGGTCATCGGCATCCAGAGGTCGGAAATATGTGCCTTGGAAGTTGTCGAGGAAGGCGCCCTCCAATTCCTCCCAGCTGCCAATGGAGTTTTTGGGCAAACTGTTTATCCAGTATCTAACTGATCCCTTGAGTTTGAGCGGGAGGTATATGATGGCATGAAGATCATCGCCGCGGGCCATATGAATGTGGAGAAGAAAATCCTCAATCCACACCGCGAGGTCTGTTGTGCCATCGTATGATTCGATGTTTATGGGTTTAAACCCTTCTGGGAAATCATGTCCCATTACTTCGTCAGTGAAGCAGAGGGGGTGTGCGGCGCCTCTATATCGGGCCAAATCGTGACGTAGTTCAGATGGAGCTCGTGTGCGGTTTTCGTCCTGGACGTGGTTATGTTTCTCACATTCCGCCAGATGGCCATCGTCGCGTCGAGGCGCGCCTCGTGATCCATAGATTGATCTTGTCTGACCAGCTCTTTTTTCCAAATTGTGTCGCGGGTCATGTGTATATCCCCGAGCTGTTGTATTTCTGTTTGTTCGGTGAGGTAGTGTGGGCTGGTATTCGGCTTGAGGTGGTCGGTCAGCCGTATTGTACCTTGGTAGGATGGGCTCCTGTGCCTTGTCGTCGAACTATGGTAACAGTTTGCGCTTCGGGTAGCTTTTGGTTCGGCGCTCAAGGCCATATTCCTCGGCTGCAAGGACATCGGTCCATCTTTCATTGAGCAGATCTTGATCAGCTTGAAGCTGCTGCTGCTTCTTTTTCAGGCTTCTTGCAGTGGCAATTAGCTGACGCTTAAAGCGTTCCTGTTCGGCGGGCTCTTCAGGCATGATGAAATCTTCGTCACAGAGGCGAACCTTGTCCTCGAAGAGTGGAAGGTAGTTGCTACCCTCCGAGTCTTCATTCATGGCCTGTTTGCCAGGGCTGACTCGCCCATCGTCTTGTTCCTCCTGTTCGGAGGTTGGCTCAATGGGGTCTTCATTGTTTTTGGCACCGTCCGGAGTGTTGTCATCTTTTGTAACAGTATTGCTGTTTTTGCTGCAGCATGGCTTGGAGCGGCTCCGCTGACATTGGCACTTCAGCTGTATCTCAGGTGGTTTATCCTCGACTAGATTTTCATCGTCGTCGTTGTTTTCTTTGGGTGTATCCAGCATGTATATGTCATACAAGGAGGTGGCTGTCCAACGCCCTGTAGGCAGTGGTTCCTAATCCTCTCCGGCATCGTCGTCCATACCGTCGATGTCTTCGGAGTCATAGTCAAGCATGTTGGTTAGGTCGTCGACAATGGTTACAATGTGGATGGTGGGTGGGGAATGAATTTCTTCATGATCCGCTTCCCATTCGAGCCGGACATAGTTCGGCCAAGAATCCCCTAACAGGGAGAGAGATTTCAATGAATTTAACACGTCGCCAAAAGGCGAGTGCTGGAAGATGTCTGCGGAGCTGAACTCCAAGACCGGCGCCCAATTAGGTTCATTGGACGCGGATGCACGCGGTCCGGAATCCGTGGCCGGAGACGAGTCCGGGGTTTCGGTGACACAAGACCCGGTCAATGCTGGGTCTGTGTGTGGCTTGAGCGCCGCCGAGTCTATGGCCTCTATGGCGGGGTTAAGCTTCCCGTCCTCGGATGACATAGTCCGCTCCGGCTCTAGGGCCAGGGTGGTCACAGGTGCTATATCCTGTGTGTGGCCCGGTGACTGACCTAGGTCATATTCATCGTGGTGGCCGGGGACAGCCATCATGGGCTCGAATCCGTCGAAGGTCAAGTCTCCGCGGACATCGGCCATGAAATTCAGGCTTCCGAATCTGACCTGATGGCCAAGGGCATAGCTATCGATCTGCTCTAGATGGCCAATCGAGTTGACCCGCAGTGTGAAGCCGCTGAATACGAAGATCTGTCTGGGGAGGAAGATTTCCTCCTGGACTACATTGTTGTAGATGATTAATGGAGCCATGAAGCCTATCTTCGATGACACACTGGAACTCTCAATGAAAGCACCAATGTCGGTGTCAAAACCAGCGGATCTCGAGTAGGGGGTCCCGAACTATGCGTCTAAGGCTAATGGTAACAGGAGGCGGGGGACACGATGTTTACCCAGGTTCGGACCCTCTCTATGGAGGTAATACCCTACTTCCTGCTTGATTGATCTCTATGAATATGAATATTACAAGAGTTGATCTACCACGAGATCGCAATGGCTAAACCCTAGAAGTCTAGCTTATGAGGTTATGATTATGACTCTAACCCTAGAAGTCTAGACCCTCCGGTTTGTATAGACACCGGGAGGGGCTAGGGCTGTACAAAGTCGGTTACAGAGAAAGGAATCTACATATCCGAATCACCAAGCTTGCCTTCCACACTAAGGAGAGTCCCATCCGGACACGGGACAAAGTCTTCTATCTTGTATCTTCATAGCCTAATAGTCCGGCCCAAGTATATAGTCCGGCTGTCCGAGGACCCCTTAGTTGTTGGGGAACGTAGTAATTTCAAAAAAAATCCTACGCACACGCAAGATCATGGTGATGGCATAGCAACGAGAGGGGAGAGTATTGTCCACGTACCCTCGTAGGCCGTAATCGGAAGCGTTATGACAACGCGGTTGATGTAGTCGTACGTGTTCATGATCCGACCGATCCAAGTACCGAACGTACGGCACCTCTGAGTTCAGCACACGTTCAGCTCAATGACGATCCCCGGGCTCCAATCCAGCAGAGCGTCGGGATGAGTTCTGTCAGCACGACGGCGTGGTGACGATGATGATGTTCTACCGGCGCAGGACTTCGCCTAAACTCCGTGACGATATGACCAAGGTGGAATATGGTGGAGGGGGGCACCGCACACGGCTAAGAAACGATCCGTAGATCAACTTGTGTGTCCTGGGGTGCCCCTCTGCCCCCGTATATAAAGGAGCAAGGGAGGGGGTGGCCAGGCTAGGAGGAGGCGCACCAAGGAGGAGTCCTACTCCCATCGGGAGTAGGATTCCCCCCTTCCAAGTAGTACGAGTAGGAGTCAAGGAAAGGGGGAAGAGAAGAGAAGGAAGGAGGGGGCGCAGCCCCTCCCCATAGTCCAATTCGGACTAGGCCTTGGGGGGCGCCCAACCTCTCCTCTCTCTTTCCCCTAAAGCCCAATAAGGCCCATATACTCCCCGGCGAATTCCCGTAACTCTCCTATACTCCGAAAAATACCCGAATCACTCGGAACCTTTCCGAACTTCGAATATAGTCGTCCAATATATCGATCTTTACGTCTCGGCCATTTTGAGGCTCCTCGTCATGTCCCCGATCTCATCCGGGACTTCGAACTCCTTCGGTACATCAAAACTCATAAACTCATAATATAACTGTCATTGTAACGTTAAGCGTGCGGACCCTACGGGTTCGAGAACTATGTAGACATGACCTAGAACTATTCTCGGTCAATAACCAATAGCGGAACTTGGATGCCCATATTGGCTCCTACATATTCTACGAAGATCTTTATCGGTCAAACCGCATAACAACATACGTTGTTCCCTTTGTCATCGGTATGTTACTTGCCCGAGATTCGATCGTCGGTATCCAATACCTAGTTCAATCTCATTACCGGCAAGTCTCTTTACTCGTTACGTAATGCATCATTCCGTAACTAACTCATAAGCTACACTACTTGCAAGGCTTATAGTGATGTGCAGTACCGAGAGGGCCCAGAGATACCTCTCCGACAATCGGAGTGACAAAACCTAATCTCGAAACACGCCAACCCAACATGTACCTTTGGAGACACCTGTAGTACTCCTTTATAATCACCCAGTTACGTTGTGACGTTTGGTAGCACCCAAAGTGTTCCTCCGGTAAACGGGAGTTGCATAATCTCATACTTACAGGAACATGTATAAGTCATGAAGAAAGCAATAGCAATATACTAAACGATCAAGGGCTAGGCTAACGGAATGGGTCATGTCAATCACATCATTCTCCTAATGATGTGATCCCGTTAATCAAATGAAAACTCTTTTGTCCATGGCTAGGAAACATAACAATCTTTGATAAACGAGCTAGTCAAGTAGAGGCATACTAGTGACACTATGTTTGTCTATGTATTCACACATGTATTATGTTTCCGGTTAATACAATTCTAGCATGAATAATAAACATTTATCATGATATAAGGAAATAAATAATAACTTTATTATTGCCTCTAGGGCATATTTCCTTCAGTCTCCCACTTGCAATAGAGTCAATAATCTAGTTCACATCGCCATGTGATTTAACACTAATATTCATATCTGTATACGATTAACACCCATAGTTCACATCATCATGTGACTAATACCCAAAGGGTTTACTAGAGTCAATAATCTAGTTCACATAGCTATGTGATTAACACCCAAAGAGTACTGAGGTGTGATCATGTTTTGCTCGTGAGAGAAGCTTAGTCAACGGGTCTGTCACATTCAGAGCCGTATGTATTTTGCAAATATTCTATGTCTACAATGCTCTGCACGGAGCTATTCTAGCTAATTGCTCCCACTTTCAATATGTATCTAGATTGAGACTTAGAGTCATCTGTATTGGTGTAAAAGCTTGCATAGTTGTAACTTTTTACGACGAGCTCTTTTATCACTTCCATTATCGAGAAATATTTCCTTAGTCCTCACTAAGGATATTCTTGACCGTTGTCCAATGATCTACTATTAGATCAAAATTGTATTCCTTTGCCAAACTCAGAGCAAGGTATACAATAGGTCTGGTACACAGCATAGCATACTTTATAGAACCTATGACTGAGGCATAGGGAATGACTTTTCATTCTCTTTTCTATTTTCTGCCGTGGTCGGGATTTGAGTCTTACTCACTTTCACACCTTGCAACACAGGCAAGAACTCCTTCTTTGACTGTTCCATTTTGAACTACTTCAAAATCTTATCAAGGTATGTACTCATTGAAAAAACTTATCAAGCGTCTTGATCTATCTATATAGATCTTGATGCTCAATGTGTAAGCAGCTTCACCGAGGTCTTTCATTGAAAAACTTTTATTCAAGTATCCCTTTATGCTATCCAGAAATTCTATATCATTTCTGATCAACAATATGTGATCTACATATAGTATCAGAAATGCTATAGAGCTCCCACCCACTTTCTTGTAAATACAGGCTTCACCGCAAGTCTGTATAATACTATATGCTTTGATCAACTTATCAAAGCGTATATTCCAACTCTGAGATGCTTGCACCAGTCCATAGATGGATCGCTGGAGCTTGCACATTTTGTTAGTACCTTTAGGATTGACAAAACCTTTTGGTTGCATCATATACAACTCTTCGTTAAGAAAACCATTAAGGAATGCAGTTTTGACATCCATTTGCCAGATTTCATAAAATGTGGCAATTGCTAACATGATTCGGACAGACTTAAGCATCGCTACAGTTGAGAAAATCTCATTGTAGTCAACACCTTGAACTTGTCAAAAACCCTTTTGCGACAAGTCGAGCTTTGTAGATAGTAACACTACTATCAGCATTTGTCATCCTCTTGAAGATCCATTTATACAATATGGCTTGCCGATCATCGGGCAACTCCACCAAAGTCCACACTTTGTTCTCATACATGGATCCCATCTCAGATTTCATGGCCTCAAGCCATTTAGCAGAATCTGGGCTCATCATCGCTTCCTCATAGTTCATAGGTTCATCATGGTCTAGTAACATGACTTCCAGAATAGGATTATCGTACCACTCTGGTGCGGATCTTAATCTGGAAGATCTACAAAGTTTGGTAGTAACTTGATCTGAAGCTTTATGATCATCATCATTAGCTTCCTCACTAATTGGTGTAGGAATCACTGGAACTGATTTCTGTGATGAACTACTTTCCAAATCGGGAGAAGGTACAAATTACCTTATCAAGATCTACTTTCCTTCCACTCACTTCTTTCGAGAGAAACTCCTTCCCTAGAAAGGATCCATTTTTAGCAACGAATATCTTGCCTTCGGATCTGTGATAGAAGGTGTACCCAACAGTTTCCTTTGGGTATTCTATGAAGACGCACTTCTTCAATTTGGGTTTGAGCTTATCAGGATGAAACTTTTTCACACAAGCATCACAGCCCCAAACTCTAAGAAACGACAACTTGGGTTTCTTGCTAAACCACAGTTCATATGGTGTCGTCTCAACGGATTTAGATGGTGCCCTTTTTAACGTGAATACAGCTGTCTCTAATGCATAACCCCAAAACAATAGTGGTAAAACAGTAAGAGACATCATAGATCGCACCATATTAATAAAGTGCGGTTACGATGTTCGGACACACCATAACGTTGGGGTGTTCCAGGTGGCATGAGCTGTGAAACTATTACACATTGTTTTAATTAAAGACCAAACTCGTAACTCAAATATTCGTCTCCGCGATCAGATCGCAGAAACTTTATTTTCTTGTTACGATGATTTTTCCACTTCACTCTAAAATTCTTTGAACCTTTCAACTATTTCAGACTTATGTTTCATCAAGTAGATATACCCATATCTGCTCTAATCATCTTGTGAAGGTCAGAAAATAACGATACTTGCCACGAGCATCAACACTCATTGGATTGCATACATCGGTATGTATTATTTCCAATAAGTCAGTAGCTTATTCCATTGTTCCGGAGAACGGAGTTTTAGTCATCTTGCCCAAAAGGCACGGTTCGCAAGCATCAAATGATTCATAACCAAGTGATTCCGAAAATCCATCTTTATGGAGTTTCTTCATCCTCTTTACATCGATATGACCCAAAGCTGCAGTGCCACAAATAAGTTGCACTATCATTATTAACTTTTCATCTTTTGGCATCAATATTATGAATATGTGTATTACTATGATCGAGATCCAACAAACTATGTTCGTTGGGTGTATGACCATCGGAGGTCTTATTCATGTAAACAGAATAACAATTTTATTCTCTAACTTTAAATGAATAACCGTATCACAACAAACATGATCAAATCATATTCATGCTCAACGCAAACGCCAAATAACATTTATTTAGGTTTAACACTAATCCCGAAAGTATAGGGAGTGTGTGATGATGATCATATCAATCTTGGAACTACTTCCAACACTCATCGTCACTTCACCCTCAACTAGTCTCTGTTTATTCTGTAACTCCTGTTTCGAGTTACTAATATTAGCAACCGAACAAGTATCAAATACTCAGGGGCTACTATAAACACTAGTAAGGCACACATCAATAACCTGTATATCAAATATACCCTTGTTCACTTTGCCATCATTCTTATCCACCAAATATTCAGGGCATTTCCGCTTCCAGTGACCATTTCCTTTGCAGTGTAAGCACTCAGTTTCAGGCTTTGGTCCAGCTTTGGTCTTCTTCACGGGAGTGACAACTTGTTTGCCATTCTACTTGAAGTTTCCCATTCTTTCCCTTTGCCCTTTTCTTGAAACTAGTGGTCTTGTCAATCATCAACACTTGATGCTCTTTCTTGATTTCTACCTTCGTCGATTTCAACATCACGAAAAGCTCGGGAATCATTTTCGTCATCCCTTGCATACTATAGTTCATCACGAAGTTCTAGTAACTTAGTGATGGTGACTAGAGAATTCTGTAAATCACTATCTTATCTGGAAGATTAACTCCCACTTGATTCAAGCGATTGAAGTACCCAGACAATCTGAGCACATGCTCACTAGTTGAGCGATTCTCCTCCATCTTTTAGCTATAGAACTTGTTGGAGACTTCATATCTCTCAACTGGGGTATTTGCTTGAAATATTAACTTCAATACCTGGAACATCTTATATGGTCCATGATGTTCAAAAGGTCTTTGAAGTTCCGATTCTAAGCCGTTAAGCATGGTGTACTAAACTATCAAGTAGTCATCATATTGAGCTAGCCAGACGTTCATAACGTCTGCATCTGCTCCTGCAATAGGTCTGTCATCTAGCGGTGCATTAAGGACATAATTCTTCTATGCAGCAATGAGGATAAACCTCAGATCACAGATCCAATCCGCATCATTGCTACTAACATTTTTCAACACAATTTTCTCTAGGAACATATCAAAACAAACATATGAAAGCAACAACGCGAGCTATTCATCTACAACATAATTTGCAAAATACTACCAGGACTAAGTTCATGATAAATTTAACTTCAATTAATCATATTACTTAAGAACTCCCACTTAGACAGACATCTCTCTAGTCATCTAAGTGATCACGTGATCCAAATCAACTAAACCATAACCGATCATCATGTGAGATGGAGTAGTTTTCAATGGTGAACATCACTATGTTGATCATATCTACTATATGATTCACGCTCGACCTTTCGGTCTCCGTGTTCTGAGGCCATATCTGCATATGCTAGGCTCGTTAGTTTAACCTGAGTATTCTGCATGTGCAAAACTGGCTTGCACCCATTGTAGATGGACGTAGAGCTTATCACACCCGATCATCACGTGGTGTCTGGGCACGACGAACTTTGGCAATGGTGCATACTCAGGGAGAACACTTCTTGATAATTTTTAGTGAGAGATCATCTTAAAATGCTACTGTCAATAAAAGCAAGATAAGATGCATAAAGGATAAACATCACATGCAATCAATATAAGTGATATGAAATGGCCATCATCATCTTGTGCTTGTGATCTCCATCTCCGAAGCACCGTCGTGATCACCATCGTCACCGGCACAACACCTTGATTTCCATCGTAGCATCGTTGTCGTTTACGCCATCTATTGCTTCTACGACTATCGCTACCGCTTAGTGATAAAGTAAAGCAATTACAGGGCATTTGCATTTCATACAATAAAGCAACAACCATATGGCTCCTGCCAGTTGCCGATAACTTCGGTTACAAAACATGATGATCTCATACAATAAAATATAGCATCACGTCTTGACCATATCACATCACAACATGCCCTACAAAAACAAGTTAGACGTCCTCTACTTTGTTGTTGCAAGTTTTACGTGGCTGCTACGGGCTTAGCAAGAACCGTTCTTACCTACGCATCAAAACCACAATGATAGTTCGTCAAGTTAGTGATGTTTTAACCTTCGCAAGGACCGGGCGTAGCCATACTCGATTCAGCTAAAGTGAGAGAGACAGACACCCGCCAGCCACCTTTAAGCACGAGTGCTCGTAACGGTGAAACCAGTCTCGCGTAAGCGTATGCGTAATGTCGGTTCGGGCCGCTTCATCTCACAATACCGCCGAACCAAAGTATGACATGCTGGTAAGTAGTATGACTTGTATCGCCCACAACTCACTTGTGTTCTACTCGTGCATATGACATCTACACATAAAACCAGGCTTGGATGCCACTATTGGGGAACGTAGTAATTTCAAAAAAATTCCTACGCACACGCAAGATCATGGTGATGGCATAGCAATGAGAGGGGAGAGTATTATCCACGTACCCTCGTAGACCGTAATCGGAAGCGTTATGACAACGCGGTTGATGTAGTCGTACATGTTCACGATCCGACCAATCCAAGTACCGAACGTACGACACCTCCGAGTTCAGCACACGTTCAGCTCGATGATGATCCCTGGGCTCCGATCCAGCAAAGCGTCGGGGATGAGTTCCGTCAGCACGACGGCATGGTGACGATGATGATGTTCTACCGACGCAGGGCTTTGCCTAAACTCCGCGACGATATGACCGAGGTGGAATATGGTGGAGGGGGCACCGCACACGGCTAAGGAATGATCCGTAGATCAACTTGTGTGTCCTGGGGTGCCCCCTGCCCCCGTTTATAAAGGAGCAAGGGAGGGGTGGCCGGCCTAGGAGGAGGCGCACCAAGGAGGAGTCCTACTCCCACCGGGAGTAGGATCCCCCCCCCCTTCCAAGTAGTAGGAGTAGGAGTCAAGGAAAGGGGGAAGAGAAGAGAAGGAAGGAGGGGGCGCAGGCCCTCCCCCTAGTCCAATTCGGACTAGGCCTTGGGGGGCGCCCAACCTCTCCTCTCTCTTTCCCCTAAAGCCCAATAAGGCCCATATATTCCCCGGCGAATTCCCGTAACTCTCCGGTACTCCGAAAAATACCCGAATCACTCGGAACCTTTCCGAACTCCGAATATAGTCGTCCAATATATCGATCTTTACGTCTCGACCATTTCGAGACTCCTCGTCATGTCCCCGATCTCATCCGGGACTTCGAACTCCTTCGGTACATCAAAACTCATAAACTCATAATATAACTGTCATCATAACGTTAAGCGTGCGGACCCTATGGGTTCGAGAACTATGTAGACATGACCTAGAACTATTCTCGGTCAATAACCAATAGCGGAACCTGGATGCCCATATTGGCTCCTACATATTCTACGAAGATCTTTATCGGTCAAACCGCATAACAACATATGTTGTTCCCTTTGTCATCGGTATGTTACTTGCCCGAGATTCGATCGTCGGTATCCAATACCTAGTTCAATCTCGTTACCAGCAAGTCTCTTTACTCGTTACTTAATGCATCATTCCGTAACTAACTCATTATCTACATTGCTTTCAAGGCTTATAGTGATGTGCATTACCGAGAGGGCCCAGAGATACCTCTCCGACAATCGGAGTGACAAAACCTAATCTCGAAATACGCCAACCCAACATGTACCTTCGGAGACACCTGTAGTACTCCTTTATAATCACCCAGTTACGTTGTGACGTTTTGGTAGCACCCAAAGTGTTCCTCCGGTAAACGGGAGTTGCATAATCTCATACTTACAGGAACATGTATAAGTCATGAAGAAAGCAATAGCAATATACTAAATGATCAAGTGCTAGGCTAACAGAATGGGTCATGTCAATCACATCATTCTCCTAATGATGTGATCCCGTTAATCAAATGACAACTCTTTTGTCCATGGCTAGGAAACATAACCATCTTTGATAAACGAGCTAGTCAAGTAGAGGCATACTAGTGACACTATGTTTGTCTATGTATTCACACATGTATTATGTTTCCGGTTAATACAATTCTAGCATGAATAATAAAAATTTATCATGATATAAGGAAATAAATAATAACTTTATTATTGCCTCTAGGGCATATTTCCTTCATTAGTCCAGGACTCCCTCCGAAAAGTGTTATTCGTGGCAGTGGGATGGCAGATCTGAAGCTGCAAACCACGCAAAGGATAGTTAGCAACCGATGTTTGCTTTGAAATAACAACTAAGATTTGGTATGGACAAGAAAGTACAGTCAACAAGTGACAATCAAATACAATTCTGTTGTCTCTCTATATGTCGCGACATGCATTTGAAAACTCAAGTCGGACCTTTAGCTAACCAATTAAATGTGTCTGTTAACTAATATCAGTATCATATCACAATCATATTTGAACAACTAAGCTTTGGTATTTTGAGTGTTGTGTTGTTTAGCTTGAAGGGTGGAATAATGCTAGTACAACAGAAAGCACCTACGCAGATCATAGTAGAGTAGATAAAAGGGGAAAACCCTAAGCATCAAGAGTAAAATCAGGAAAGTAGAACTAGCTGGACTAGTGGGTGGCGCACATGCTTTTCGAAACGAATATAGGAACATTAGGTGACCAATTAAATGTTCTCTGTTTTAGTGATATGAGCATCATATCAGATTCGTATTTCAACACGTAAGCTTTGGGTTGAGGTCTTGAGGAGCAAAGCTAGCATGACAAGAAGCACCTACGATGATGGTAGTGAATATAAAGGGGGAAATATAAGCTTTACGAGTATAGTGCCCGTGCCATGGCGGGTCTGAAGGTGTAAACTGGACAAAGCTACTTCGCAACCAATGTTTGCTTTCAACGAGCCACTACGATTTGGTACGGACAAGAAAAGTACAGTAAACAAATTACGATCTATTTTCCGGGTGAGATCAATAACTTATACGGAAGAGTACCACCTCTCTTGCAAGGCCGTGTAGGCCTCTGTTGATAGGTTGAGGGTGCTACGGGTGCGATGACTATTGGCGGTGGGGAAGAAGACTTTAGACGGCAGATGACTGGGTCAGGGGATAAATCCTGTCCAACGCCGTAGGAGCAGCAATGACAAGGTGGATGACGGCGCCGATGAAGCGAGAGGACGCGATGAAAGGATTCTCGTCCAGCACCATGGATGAGAGACGTCCATCTCGTGCATTGGACGACAGGGTAGGGGTAGCGGCTCTGACAAGGTGGAGTATGGGGTGGTGGACGGAGGAGGCTGGCTGCAGTGGGACGGTTGTCGTGGCGCCGATGGTGTATGAATGGGGAAATAGTGGGGGGGGATCTCAAACTTTGGGACGCGCTTCTCTGAAATGTGGGAAAGTTACGAACTTATCCCCCGTTTAAAATTTCAGACATCATGTAGGTTGGGGATAGGACGGTAATCTCGCATCTCCCAAATATTCACCGGTAACGATTTTGGGCGGGAGAGGGTGTTTTGCCGCCCACGGTTGGCGCCCATGATGTATGAACAGGGCTGACAGGTAGGGCGGTTGTGTCATGTCTAAGGGAAGTTACACATCTGCCCCTATTTAAAATATTAGCCTACATCGATTTTGGACAAGGAGAGTATGTTTTGCCGCCCACCGTGTATGAATGGGGAAATGGAGGGAGATACACATGTCTTTCGGACAAGCTTGAATCAAATGTGTTTTGCCGCCCACGTTTGGCGCCCACCGTGTCTGAATTGGCTCTGAGGCCGTCTTGTCACGTCTGTTTGAAGTTACTAGTCTACCCCTATCAACAGCAGTGTAAATCTGGTTGATAAGGATGTCAAGTGCCAGGGGTAGACAGTAATTTCCATCTCGCAAACACTTGCTTCGGGCAGCCCACAAATTATAGTGGGTGTTTACCGCTTCGTTCAAAACTTGGGAGAATTAGCATTCACATTTACCCTGGGCCCTGGCAACTAAATGCAAATCCAATTTGTATTCGATTATGAATATCCACAGATAATTCTACGTTTTGTTATTTATTTCTTCAAAACGACAACATAGATTTATTCCACCGTTATATATGATTATGATTTAGAAATGTCGTGATCTTCGAATTCAGTAGGTTGGATACACTTTGAGTCAAACAGTTATTTCATCCAATACAATATGCTCACATGAAAACCAGTTCACGTTATGTCAATCATACAAGTACTGAGGATTACCTCGCCTAAAAAATTTGGATCATTACAACACAGGGACAACATAGGGGGTCTTACAACATAATCCATTCAGAGACATGACACAACATGCGAGTACAATAATCTAATGACAATTTCAACTGGTATATAAAGAAGAACCGGCAAGTACAATAATACAATGTAACATTCTTACTTCCTCCAATTCTTGGCTTGCTTGCATAACGCGTGTCGCTAATTGCATAATTTCCAGCCTCAAGATAAAGATTACCTCATTCATGGCAGCCACACCTTCTCTTTCTACCTCTAGTAGAGCCTCAAGAACTATAATATCTGTGCTCAGACTGCTATCCGGCCGTGTTGCCTCTGAACTGCTACCATCTGGTAACATGGATGGCGCACTGCTTCCACAAATAGATTCTGGGGTTGTACATTGTGTCCTAGTGTGAACGGCATCCTGAAAGGTTTCTGCTGGACATAAGTAAGAGATAGTTATCACATGATCCAGGCAGTAAGCTTACATGGTAAATGACATACGAATTATTGCTGAGCATGGCAAGCTATATTTAAATGGTTCGAAGCAGCATCAACCAAAAAGAAATTGAAATGGTAAGATGAAAGTAGGGATGTAAGTGGCAAATAAACGACATCCGCCAGTCCCATCTAGTTCATTTTTTCTAGCTCCCTAGTTCATTTTCCTCAAAAAAACTCCTTTAAACTATCATACCACTAGTGGACTTTAATCGGGATTAAACGGGACCCAGTTGACATCCCTAGTTGAAAGGGAGTGTACCACCGCTATATTTAAGTTGCCAAGGCCTCTAAGCAGTTGAAATAATCTGAGAAAGCACTTAACAGTGTGGCCTCATATAAACTACAAAGATATTCTTGTGATGAAGTTTAGAGGAAAAGTTAAGGACTCAAATGAACTAGGCATGCATTTCTTTATGATAGTACAGCAGGCACTGCTGACATATTGGCCAACTCAGGTATAGTGTAGCAAGTAACAAACAAGCATTCGAATCAAGCAATACAGCAAAGCAGACAACTGAACTATTTTTAATTCTATAGGATCACATGTTGAGGGCACAAGCCAAGAAAGCAGCCCACTCGCATTACATTTCACATGTACTAAAACACACTGGCTTACCATATGTTGTTGTGAAGCCTCGCTGCTGTTGTAATGTTCTTTGAAGATATCATCAGCATCCCGTGGTTGCAAATCTAGTTGTTGTAGTTTATACTGCACCCTGTATTTAGGTAAAATTAATTTTAATCGCATGCACTGGTCCAAATTGATCATCAATGGTTTATCTAAACTAATGAAAGAAGGGTGTGCACATACACAACAATATATCTGCTTCCCTCTATTTTTATGCTTGTTCGAGGTGCCATCCCCAAAAGAACAAATATTTTGCTTGATGGGGTTGGCAGTTCCATAATTAATAGAAGCATAAAATTAGTCATGCAACTTGGGAAGATCAAGAACACACAAAGAAGTATTGAACAGAGGCTCGGAGCAGTGATGTAATAGCTAGCATCAGAAATGTAGGGTAAAACGAACAAAAAGCAGCGGAACCACATGCTAGTTTGTTGATGTGTAATTAAACATAGAGAACATGAAGCAGTCTGATGGAACCAATAGGTGGCATTAGAACAACACCATTATCATAAATATAGCATGCAAGAAGTAAAATAGTAGGCAGTGATATCTAGGAAGTATAGTAATACTTAGGACAAAACTAAAGCATATTAACTATATGTGCACTGGTATGTAATTTAGCACATGTAACATGTTCACTTCAAGAAGTATGGCCCTACAGGTGCAAGCAAAATAACGGGTCTCATGAAAATTGAATGATGCCCTGAAGAAATTCAAAGGTGCGGTGCTTATGCTAAGAAAGTGAACGTAGGCGCCGGCCGTTGGATAATAGTACCTAATTCTCGGTGGCGTATGGGTATCATTGTCATACTTGATAGCTAAGGATCGTTGATGGTGCTCGTGTTGCGGTTGAGTTTGGGCCAGCTATCGCCGTCGCTGAAGCAGGTCCGGTGCTACGGTTGCGGCGCCTATCGACATACAAAAAAGCTCATCTGTGGTAAGTGAAAAGTTGCACGATAAATAGAAAAACCGAAGGAGTACAAATGGAAATAACCTGATGAGGCTGCGGCGTCAGTAAAGCAGGGCCGGTGGAGTTGAATATGGCGTCCGTGGAGCGGGTTCGGTGCAGTGGACGAAGGCTTCGGCGGGCGTGTTGTACAGTGCTTTCGGTGAGGCGGATCTATTGCGGCGGACGAGGGCTTGTATGAAGGGCCAGCGATGGGGCGAACAAGGGACTCAGCGAAGGGTCTACACAGTGGTGGACGAGGGCGCCGTGTAAGTAGATACGGTGTGGTGGACCATGATGGCGGTCAAGGAGATCAGGAGCAGTGGACAAGCCAGTCGCTGAAGCGGCTCCGGTGAAGTGGTGAGTTGACAGTTGGGGGTTCCATGGTGCGGAAGGTAGATCCAGTGGGGTGTGAGGTCCACCGCTGCGGTGGATGACTAGATTCGGCGGCTTGCTGTGGTTGGGGGGGTCAGGGAGCGGAAGGGGAGGGGCTCTGGGGAAGAATGTTGGGGGAAAAGAGGGGAGAACAATGGAGTTACCAAAGCAGCCCTTTTCCGTTCATGTGGCAGGGGTAAAATAGGAATATCGCAGGGCTAAACTTTCGGACGCGAGATATTTCGATGTGAGCGGGATGTTTGAAAGCTTTTGGTGCCTAAAATTATATTCTGCTCTTGTACGGCCGACTATGATATCATGGCCGAGAATTTGTTTGTTTTGCACGCAAAAAAAGTGCAAGTTTTGAAAATCAATGTCTCCAACTTGAAACTTAGATTGTCCATTCAATTCAAATATGGATCATTGAGCTAGTACAATAAAATACGATCATACGGTCCAATTCAAATGAGATTCCAAATGTGTTTATCCTAAATATGATGACAAAAGCAAGAATGTGTATGTGTATGAATAAAGTGGATGATTATAAAGTTTGAACATTCCCGTATGTGTATATCTCTAGGTTTGATATATGAATTTGAGATCACTAAATCCCGGCTTAAAAAATGTACCTCCGTTTAAATGAATTACAAAAGCTAATGATGGAGTCGAATTCCAAAATTCCAATCTTAGATTTGTAATTCTGGTACATCAAGGTATATCACGCATGTTCAAAAGTATCATTATCTCATAGTCCAAACTATGAAATAAATTGATCAACCATGAGTGCACACACTATTGACCATATATATCTCAATTACGCCAAAGTCTCTCAAATATAGGCACCTCACTCTTTATCTGAAGCCACCCCCTCACCCGTCGCCCCCACACACAGAAGTCGTTCTCTCCCCCAGACACGAACACACGAGCACATTAACACCCTCTCTCTTCTAAAGTCATGACCCCAATATAGGTATCTATCACTTTGTCTCTCGGGCATGCACACATCTCTTCCCCCACTCTCTAGGTCTCCCGGCATCTCTCTTTACCAAGCACACGCACTATGTAGAGTGTATCTTCCCATACACACAAAATGTCGCCCCAAACGTCTATCTCCTTAGTTATGTGGTTCTCGCACACTCACCTCACGCACCACCCCCACTGCAAACAAGCACACTTTGTCTCCTTGTGCACCACTCTCCTCTTTCTATCTCTCCCACATGCGGACCCGCCCCAGCTCCTTTCCTGTATACATGTATGTCGTGACTCTTTCCATAGCTTCCAAATGTATCATCGTTCTCAATATCGCACATTGTTCTCTACACCATCTATTCTAGATCTCTCATGAAGTCCCTATCACACACACGATGACTCGCTTCCTTGCGTCTCCGTACATAGGCCAATTTCGAACAACATCAACATTGTCTCCTATCTATATGCCATTTATGGACACAAACCACCCCTCTCACGCCCCCTCTCTTCCTCTCTCTCTCTCTCCGCCGCTAGCTCTCTCTCTCTCACACACTCTCACACCCCTCTCCCACACACACTCGATGTATCTTCCAAATAGTCTGCTCCCCCCGCCCGCACCCATGCTATCCCGCTACTACACATGTCACACCATTCCCCCTTCCCTTATACTAGGTTTACATCATTAGTGGTCTCTCTACTCCACATACACACACTCCCTCTCACACACAAACGCGCGCACAAACACACACAGGCATGCACGAACACCCATTTATCTGGATCCTCATCTATCCCCATGTCCACATGTGTATCTCACACACTCACTCTCTGATTATATATATGTGTCTCCATGTTACACAACACAAAGCCCCATGTACATGCCTCTCTCTATCCTCCACACATATAGACACAAAGAATCTCTTATCATTGCCTTAGTCCCTAGACATATCACACACGCACACTATCTCTCTCTCTCTCTCACAAACACGCTCAACAAGGGTTTCCCCGTGAATAACTTACCGTCCATTCATCAACAGTCATGGCAGTACGGCGAACACGAGACATGAAAAAGAATAAATCTACATGTGCTTAGACCACCTAGTATGACTACTAGGACTAGAGAAAGCCAAAAAGCGCGCCACAGTCACCCCCTCCTTATCGACGACGGGAAAACCTTTGTTTTACACAATCGAGTAGTCATTGTGCTAAGGCCCCACATGCTGGGGCGTTGAATAGAATATAGATGCTAGTTTACGGAAACAAGTATCGATAATACGTTTGTATCTTCGAACTTATATTTCTTCTCTTATAAAAAAACGAGTTGGTGATGATGGTACGCGTGCCATCTATATCTGACGGATGGAAATTAAACTAAAAGATACCCGCACCTCTCTCCACATTTGCAGACAAGGCCTTGCCTCGTTCATCCTTGTCTCCAACAACCTCATTGTTGAGCAATTAAGAAAAAGCCTCTGGAACAAACTGGCCTGGTGTCCGCTACCGGCACCGTCAATCCCCATGCCTCCGCTCAGTCCGACCACCAATTACCACCACGCCCCACTCCTCTTCACCTTATCTCCTATTTCTCGAGATATCATTAGTTTTTACACATGGGATTACTCCCGCATGGGTCAATCGAAACAAGTGTTTTATAAA
The DNA here is from genome assembly GCA_963921465.1 of Triticum timopheevii. Classification (NCBI taxonomy): domain Eukaryota; kingdom Viridiplantae; phylum Streptophyta; class Magnoliopsida; order Poales; family Poaceae; genus Triticum; species Triticum timopheevii. The sequence goes on from OY997274.1 coordinate 379,947,420, forward strand.
AAAATGCATCTTGATGTTCCGTCCAATGCACGGATCTTGCTAGTTCTCCTACAGAAGACTAAGTTGGTGATGATGGTGTGTCTGCCATCCGTCGTTTCTGACCATTAGATCTAGATCTAACGACTGTGAGGTAAGTTGTTGCCTTTTCTCACCAACATCCCACTTCTCTAACAATTTGCAGAAAAACCCATAATTAGTATCTTAAAACCAACCACATCCCTCCCTCACCTCACCAAAATAGCCCAAGGAATATATTCTAATTGAAACATAATATATATCTAGTGATATATGTATATCAAAATTAGAGTGTTTTGTATCAAGTTTGTGAATAAGTATTATTCTAATTATGATCCGTTGCAACTCACATGAACATTGCTAGTATTTCCAACCATGCAAAAAACAATTCCTAGTATTTCCAGAGTTTTGAGTTTTCCATCCAGATATTAGTCACTCATGGTTGATATTTACTTTCAATCATGTACACATATGCACTATGTAACTAGCCTTGCTTATTAGCTTCCAAATCTTAACTTTCACTCCTACTTACAATATGTAGAGTATTTAACAAAAAACTACAACTTTCAACCAGACCTAGGAAGAATCTATTGTACAAAAAATAGCAAAAACATACCCAAAATTTCTTAATCCATGCCAAAAACTAGTACCTAGTGCCGATTAGGCTCGTTTAAACCCGTTTATGACAGGGTTGGCCCACACGTCCGTGCTGACAAGGCATCTTAAACCAACACATTTTGTATGACCGTTACCACAAGGGACACACATCTGACCTTCTATCTTGTTATTCTCCCTCAAACCATTATTTTTCCTAAACATTACTTCAAATAGTACTGATGTGTGTTCGTCGGTGGCGTCGGCGATGAGTCAGTTGGCCGCCGCTCTGTCGGACGGGCCGGACGCCGCGCTGGCCTCCGCATGGGTTGGCAGGCCGGCCCCAGCCTGACTCACGAGTGAGCAAGCCGCCCCGCTGGCCTTCGCTCGAGCCAGATGGCTGGCCTTAGCGCGGCACGCGCGAGCAAGCCGCCGCGCCGCCGTGCCAATCTAGCTAGCAAACCTTGCAGACAAGCACCTGGACGGAGTTACCCTGGCTAGCTAGCGGCCGCAAGCACCAGGCGGAGCTGGCATCTGGGCTGCCGCAAGATGGGCTCCGCACCGCCGGTGGTTTTGACCTCGTCTTCTGCCGGCGGCGGTAGTTGCGTCCCATGGCTGAGGATGACTAGGTGGACGGGCCAGAGGTAGGAGGTCACTCAGGGATTTTTGTGCAGACTGACATGTAGGTCCCACAAGTCATAACGCCTAACTTCCCAATCGAATAGAAGGCGTTGACTTAATGGGCGACATGGGTTGAAATGTGGCTATAACGGCACTTTGTAGAGTAGTTGTTTCTTGGTAGGGCTGGTTGGTAAGGGCATGTAAAATGGTTGATAAGGTAGTCTTATCTTAAGTCTGCCACGTATGCAAGTGGTAGTAGTTTCTTGGCATTATTAGTGGTTTCTTGTAAGGAACAATGTACTACTAGCGACAAAAGGCTATTCTATGTTGCGTTGTACTCCAACGAGTACTACTAGTGGTCGCGGGAGTGTATACCTGGGTTCGATCCCGGCCGAATGTACGGTGGCCTTTTTTTTAAATAGTAACTTCACTGCGAGCCAATATTGGAGTACATGGGTAGTTTGAGTTTTGAAGTCAAACGTACGTGCGGCACCACAATCTGGGTGCACTGGATAGCCTAGCCACGTGAACGGGCTTTCCTTCCCATCATCTCGTGGCTCGTGTGCTCTCCCTAGATGCACCTCACTTGCAGCTTCCTCATCAGCTAGTAGCATATTTAAACTAGCGCCTCCCAATTAAGCCCGAGGAGCCGGAAAAGCCTGGCGGGGCATTGGGAACTATGCAATATGGCTCCGTACGTAAAGTGCTCTACTACTACTCTGTAGCTTTGTGGTGTTACACGCATGGACTTCACTCCATTATCGACTCTATAAAAGAAATTCCTCTTGACGAGTTTTTTTTTGAAACGGAGGCAAAAGCTTTGCCTCATCTCATTCATAAACAAGGAACTACTAACAAAGTTCGATGAGATCCATTGCACCTCCGCAAATGGAAGCGAAAAGCCTAGTCTCGCTGTATCAAATAACTCAAATGTTTTGCCCCCATAGTAACGGCCGCTGCTAAACAGGTTGCCAGTGTGTGCGTGAGAGGTGCGGCTGAGTAGGCCAGCTACATGAGAGGAGTGGCCGAATAGAGCACCGAGAGTACCCACTACATAGATGTACTTTCCCTACATTGATAGTACAGCGATGGTTCTAAAGAACAGTAGTACCCTCCACTTCCAACTGTAGCTCCTTGGCCCTGAGATTCAAGAGTTCAAAACTGGTGTACTATACTAGAAGTACAATACATCGCACTACTAGTTGAGAAAGTAGTACTAGTGCTGCTACAGTACGAGTACGTACTCCTCTGTCCCATAATGTAAGACGTTTTTTGACACTAGTTGGCGTGTACAAAAATAGCAAAAACATACCCAAAATTTCTTAATCCATGCCAAAAACTACTACCTAGTGCCAAAAATTTCCTACTAGTTCTATGTATAATGCAATCCCACAACGTCCCATAATGCTAGTACTAGTAGTAAATAATAGCCTCACCCCTTCGCTGAGGAATGATCTATAGTTGGAAGGGACGAGGCCCTGCGGTAACTATGCTCTTATCTCGTCCTCGCCAGTTCCCCTCCCCCCGAAGAGATGGCAGTTCGTCGCTGCTCCCATGGATTCGCCAGGCGGTTCTCCTCCTCGTTGGGGCTGGGAGACCTTGGACGATGATCCTCTAGGTAGATTGTGACGCAGAGGCTGGCGCATGTTGGCGGCGCCAGATTTGTACCCCTACACGTTCGAAGACGCTGTGCGCCACCTAGGCCGCATCTTCATGGTGACAAGCCAAGGGACTTGTTTCATCTGGTTGCCATCCTACGGTACGGAAGATTACAAACGGAATGCACAAACCATCATTTGCATCCCTAATGTACTCCATTATTTTGCAGGGACCAGTCATCCCCCGATCAAAATAAGATCGCCGATCCTGGATGTGCGTTTGCATCTGCGATTTGGTCTAACCTGGAACCTTGTAGTTGACTTTGGCATATTGGGATCAACTATATTAGCAATCGTTACCCATGGTACCACTGATGTGCAACATGGTCACACAATCTACCACGATCGGACCATCACCATCTACCCAGGCATTCCATTTTTAACCCTCTCGCCTTCTCTTTCATTATAGTACTACTTACTAGTACTAGTAGGAGTACTTTTTACCATGGAGGATGCGTATAGCTAGCTAGGCCCTTGAAGACTTGAACCCACTAGCTGCCACCATTTTTGTTTTTCCATGTCTTACTATCTCATCCATGTAGCCAAGAGTGGCTATATATAATAAGCCGGTTATTTTACTTCCTCTATACCGGAGTAGTACTATTTGCTGCACAGGATTACTAACCGCCATATTTGAGCACAACATTATTCTGCATGGACCTTGACTATGTACGTCACCATGTGTCCAGATCTGAGATGATGCGTGTACCAGGTGAACGGCGCCGAGTTCGACCCCCATGATGCTACGTGAGTGCCGAGGAACACTCTTGGAGAGTACTCGCTTTTCATTGGGGACAGCTACCCCATTGTGAGGCGGATGCCACCTTCCGTGCATGACACCGAAAGCCTTCCGTTCATGAAGCATGGTTGTGTCTTCAGTGCGCACTGCCAGATGAACGACATGCTGGGACATGCTATCCCTGATTTATGCCGCTTCAGCTTGGATGCGTCTCCATCGTGTGGAACAGGACTAGAAAGCTGCGACAATGATTCCCGGTGCCCACCGCTATGGATCATGCCATCCATGAAGAACACCTAGGACTTGAACCTGGAGGCGGACATGTCGGATATCTAGTTCCAGCAAAACCCTTAAGGTTCGAACTCTGGGGTGCGCACGAAGATCTCTCCCTACCAAAACACGCCCTCAGCCTCGTCGCGGTTCTGAGCTAGATCGATGAACAACACAAGAGACACGAGGTTTATTCTGGTTCGGGCCACCATTATGGTGTAATACCCTAATCTAGTGTGTGGTGTGGTGGATTGCCTCTTGGGCTGATGATGAATAGTACAGAGGAAGAACAGCCTCACGAGGTGAGGTGTTCTTGTGCTTGGTGTTGTGTAATGGGCCGGGTTCGGATCCCCTTCTGCGTTGGTGGCTAGCCCTATTTATAGAGGCCCTCGTCCTCTTCCCAAATATTGAGCAGGAAGGGATCCAACAACGGCCATTTTGTAAGGGGACAGCTAGTACAAGCTATCCTGACTAAAGGTGGTCTTCGCCTGCCAAAGGCACTGGCGATGACGCCATCTTAGGCTCCATGGTGACCTCCGTCCTGCCGCTCTGCTGGTCTTGGTCTCATTGCACCGATAAGGAAACCTTTGCCTAATGCCTCGGTACTCCGCGACTGCCCTTGCCTCCTTTGTACCAAAGAGGAAACAAGGACACTACACAGGCTGGAGCCCGCCTGGTCTTGATCGTCATGGCTTGCATCATGAGCACCTCGTGAGGTACCCCTCGCCTTAATCTCTACGCCTCCTCGCGAGACTGCCAGGCGAGGCCGCCCCTGAGGAGGCCTTGCATCGTTCGCCCCGCGAGGGTCTTGAGCTTGGGTTGATGTAGACGGGCCATACTGGGCCACTGGTTGAGCCATGCTACAGGTCGCAGGCAGCCAGGTCTGGGCACCCCCGTTCCTAGAACGCTGACAGTAGCCCCCAGGCCCAAGGCGTGCTTGGACTTGGCTTAGCAGCGAAGCCAAAGGGCAAGTGTGGAGCGCCACGGGCCCCCACAGCCTGCGGCATTGGTTGTCACATGGCAACTAATTGGACGTGGGTGTCTCCACTTCCCCATGCTGCATCGGCAACTGCCCGATTTGACGAGTCCCTGCTGCATGAAAAAAGAGTCATGATCACCTGTGGTCGTGGAGGTCGACGGTTGGCCTCCCTTGGGCTATAAGTACGGAGGGGTGGGAGCCCCCGTTGCCCATCTCTTCTTGCCCCGCCTGCTTATTCTCCCTTGCTCCACCTCCATTCTTGATGCCAATGACACCGATCTGCAGGTTCTCAGCTGAAGAGAAAGGGAAGGCCCCCCGGGAGGGGCCTCACCCGCTCCCGCCGAAGAAACGGCCGGTCCCATGCCGTCGCAACGAGGTGGCGAGGCCAGAGATGACGAGGACTTAGTGCGAGCGGCCACCTCCTGGGTTCCCGCTACACCTATATGCCCCGGCCGAGGGCCCTGGAGAAAGGGACGACGAGCGACGCCACCCACGCCGCAGACATGGCCGACGAGCCATGGCGGCGCGCGCTATTGCTCCTGGAGTCCACATCGCGGACTCCTCTTGCGAGCTCGTGCTGCACACGGCGATGCCTCCAAGCACCTGGATCCGCTTCCCTTTGTTCTTCACCATTGAGATTCCACTGAGGGGGCCTCTCAAGCTTTGGCTGTAGCACGCCGACTGCGGCGCTCCGGCGACCGGAGCGGAGGTTGAAGTCGTCGCCTCGGGCAAAGTCTTCATGACCCGAGGCTGGGGCGAGGTCGCCCGGGTCTGCTGAACCGGGGGTGCCCTCGTGATTCACTTTGAATGCGATGGCGCCTCCTTGATGCTCTTCAAGGTCTTTGATGCAGAAGGCTGCCGCCTGGAATGCTGCCCCAGAGGAGGCAGTCAGGACATCGACGTGGCAGGGGCTAGGCCTGCTGCTCGCTTCCTCACCGGCTCCTCCGGCAGTAGCAGCGATGCTTGGGAGTCCAGCGACTCTCCCGAGCTCTTCGCGACTCTGGAGACGAGCGATGACAGCTACATGCCCGCGAGCTCGCGCCGTGCCCGGAGCAAGGCGGCTGCATCAGGCCATCGCCGCAGCTGATCTGGATGGGGTTGGCGCTGGCCTCCCTTGGCCCATTGTTGATGATGGCGTCGGCCATGGAAGCGCGGGCAGTTAGAACTCCTTAGGAATCTCATCTTTTGTTCCCTGCGAGGAATCGAGAAAACACCCCGTGGGGGCATGTAAAGGGTCGGTGATGTATTTTGTTGATGCGATCCTTGTTATGAAATTGCGCAAATGCTTTTCCTGTCCTGGTTTGGTTCCCCCTTTCTATCCTCGCGACGACTTGGTGCTCTACGCTGACAGGTCCCGGTCCCTAGGCAGGCTACAGCCGTCGCTGGTATGCCAGGTCGCGATGCCGTGGTCAAGGCCAGGAGGTGAGCGGCCCGAGGTCCAGTAAGAGCCCCTGAGGCGCGATGCTCGGGAGGTCCCCTTTAGCGCGCAAGCAGCCGCCAAGAGGCGAGAAAGGAAGGCAACGTTGCCGTTATAGAGCTACATTAAGTGAAGATTCTGCGCTGCATCGATTAGTTGTTCCAGCGTGAAACTTATCTTGATAACAGGGAGTCGCTCCTTCGCGTTGCACCGGACTTGTACGTTGGCAGCTTTGGCACAGCTAGGATAGGCCCTCGCGAGCTTTCCTATTCTTCCCCACACTCTCCTTCGTGCTCTACGTCCTCAGGTCCCGGCCCTCGAGCGAGGTCAGCCGCCACTGGTGTGCAGGTCGCGATGTCGTGGACAAGGCCAGGGTGTGAGGGCTGGAGAGCCAGTAAGAGCTCCTAAGTCGCGATTCTCAGGAGCCCCCTTTTAACGCGCAAGCGGATCGCATGGGAAAGAGAGAGAGAGAGCTCGTGGTGCCACCCGGTTCAGACCTCGAGAGCTTCCTATAAACCAACACGAGAAAAGCACGGGTTGCCATTATGATTGTCTGCCGGCCATTGGTTGCTCCGAGGGAGTGGTGAGCGCACTGAGGGCCTAGTGAGGTGACGCTTGCGGGGCTGCCGCGGGCAAGAGCTCGAGCACTCAGATTTGTCAACATCGCAGCGACGGACCCATGCGCAAGTGCCGTGCCAGCGCGAGTGGCCCCGAAGGTAGATGTCAATCGAGCAGGCGATAATCACAGGTAGGTTAAGCACGAAGGGCAAATCATCTTAGATAAATGCAAGAGGGATACATGCCACTGGGTCAGGCCCAAGTGGCTTGGGGATGATGCAGCCCGAGGGGAGCCCCCAGCAAGGTAAATTAAAGACATAGGCAAAAGGTACACATGCCGCAGGGACGGACCCATGCGGCCTGGGAATGATGCAGCCCTGAGGGTGCTCCCAGCTGAAATGAACTCGAAAGATGTCACCTAGTAACATTGTAGAGGGGGTGTTGATGTAGCTGAAGGTGCGCAGTGAAGAGGCCGACCCTCACGAGCCACCGGAGCCCTGGGCCTTAGGAGACTCTGGGGATCCAGGAGGTTCTTCGAGGACCATCTCCATCTCCGCCAGGACCGCGTGATGCCTGGCCTCCTGAGCCGCCAGAATGCTCCACAGATGGCGCTGGTGGGTAGCAGCCGTGTTCGGCAGGCCGAAAGGCATGCGAACGTAGCTGTGCGGCAGACCCTCGCAATGTCCCACGCGCGAAGGCTAGAGGCGCTCTTGAGATGCGGCTTGGTTGAGCCCTGGGACATCGTGCAGACGTGCAGCCCACCATCCTCGCCTACATGGGGAGCTACACCAGGCAAACAGCGATCGCCGCATATGACTCTTGCTTCTTGAAGCTCCTGAGTGGCCTTGGTGACGAACTCCTGAGGGTTGGGCTTTTCTTGCCCCATGCCTTCCTGAGGGAAACGTGCTGCGAAGCACGCCTCCAAGTGGTGCCCGAGCGCCTCCCTCGTGATTTTGGCAAAGTTAGTGGCCCTCCAGAAGAGATCCCCCAAGCCCTACCCGAGGAGGGCACCGGGCGCGCCTTCCTATGCGATGGAAGGAGGCGCCCCTTGCATGGGCGCGGATCCTGATGCGACACCTCCTGAGATGCCAACCTCTTGAGGCCTTGACCTGGGCGATATCTTCTTCTTCTCGGGGACTGCCTGAGGGGGGTTCTCTCCCTTGCTGTCCGGGTCCTCGATTGATGCAGCTTGGAAGGCGCGCTCGAGGGAGCACACCGCATCCTTTTCTTTGTAGGGGACTATGATGATTCCGCCGCTTCCTGGCATCTTGAGGATGTTCTAGCCATGATGGGTTACTGACATGAACTTGGACAGGGCTGGATACCCGAGGAGGGCATTGTATGGCAGGCGTATGTGGGCTACGTTGAAGTCGATGAGCTCGGTGTGGTAGTTGTTGCACTGTCCGAAGGTGACAGGGAGGCGGAACTGCCCTATCGGGGCAGTGGAGCCATCAGTAACTCCTGAGAAAGGCTTGGTAGGCTGAAGTTGATCATATGGCACTTGAAGGTTGTTGAACATCTCAACGGACAGAACGTTGAGCCCTGCGCCACCATTGATGAGGGTCCTGGTGACTTGCACTTTACTAATGACTAGGGAACAAAGCATCGGGAGGACGCCAGCGGTAGCCGCACACTTGAGTTGATCTGCCGAGCTGAAAGTGATGGCGCACTTGGACCACCTGAGCGGGTGCGTGGCCTCGAGCTTGGGAAGGACTGCATTCACCTCGCGAGCAAACTGCTTGAAGATGCGCCGAGAAGCTGGGGCCTGGGCACCGCCCAAGATGCAAGCGATAACATGTGGCTCCTAGAAGCCCCAGCCCCCTCGTCCTGGTGGTGGTCGTCGTTCCTTCTTGGCGGTGGCGGCAGAGGAGGAAGACCTGCATTGCCCTGCGGGCGGTCCTCGCGAGGCTGATCCCTCGAGGCTCCCTCGCGAGGCTGGTCCTGCCAGCGATCCCCACGAGGTCGGTCATGCCACTCCTGACCAGGGCCACGGTCGTCCCATCGTCTTCCGCCTCATCTTCCTCCTCGGCCGTAGCCCCAATCGTTGCGCTCGGGGCGTCGACTGAAGCTTCCTTCTCGAACGGCCCTAAGCTCTTGGCACTCGTTGGTGTTGTGGGTGTGAAGGTTGTGGTAGGAGCAGAACGGTCGGTTGCCCTTGGACGACTCTGGCTAGTCCCTGCCATGCTTTTTGTCTGGCTCTGCTGCAAGCACGGCTGCTCCTTTGCACTTCACGTCCTTGGGCTTGGCTTTCTTCTCTTCTGGGTCAGTAGGTGGAAGCTCGAGAAGGGAGAGGCATCCTTCCTTAGCCCTTGCGCACTTGGTCGCCAGGTTGAACAGCTCCAGAGATGTGCACAGATCCTCGATGATGGCGAGCTCTTCCTTCATCTTGACGTCGCAGACGCCATCAGAGAACGCTGAGATGATGGCCTCATCCGTCACCTTGGGGATCTTGAGGCGGACGCTATTGAAGCACTGGATGTATTTCTGCAGGGTCTTTCCAGGCTGTTGCTTGATGCGGCGCAGGTCACCCGCGGCTGGGGGGTGGTCGCGAGTGCCCTGGAAGTTGGCGATGAAGCGGCTACGCATCTCGTCCCAGGAGGAGATCGAGCCGGGAGGCAGATTTAGGAGCCATGTGTGGGCACCGTCCTTGAGCGCCATGGGAAACCTGTTCGCCATGACCTTTTCGTCTCCGTTGGCCGCCTTGATGCCTAGCTCATAGATCTGCAGGAATTCCGCTGGGTCGGCAGTACCGTCGTAGCGAGGAGGCAGGTCTGGCTTGAACTTGCCCGGCCAGGCGGCACTACGCAGCTCAATGGTGAAGGCACGACAACCTGCTGTGGCCACCGAAGCCCTTTGCTGCCGTGATGCCTGCTCCTGATGGTTCCCTCGCACTGCCGCCAAGGGCAGCACGGGGTGTTGACACGCTGGTGCAGGGACGCGGTCTTGTTGTGCTGGTGCAGGGAGCACGGGAGCACCTTCTTGAGGTCGAGGGATTTCTTGGCAGCTTCTTTCTTGCCGCGCGGGCGCTGGACGCGGTGGGTCACGTCTAGGAGCCGCGCGCCTTGGAGCCAGGGTGCCGTCTTGGGGCGGAGGTGGCGGAGGCGCTCCCTGAGCCGTGTCACCAATGCATGAGGGAGGGAGAGGCGGCGAGAGGGATGACGCGGGAGAGCCCCTTGCGGCGCTGACAAGCTCGGTGATGCAAGCAAGCCACTCTTTGTAGAGGTCGTCGACAGGGCGGTAGTGCAGGAGCTCACGTGCCAGGAGAAACACGGCCTACGCGTCCGTGGGGGCGCGACGAGCATGAGACATGAACAAGATGGGGTCAGCGATGGAGTGGTAGTGCAGCCTTCCCGCCGCACTGAGGGATGCAGCGAAGATGCTTGAGGCTCGTTCCCCGCCGGGCCAGTGGCGGCGTTGGCGGCAGGCGACGGAGAATGAAGAGGAGGCCCGCCAGCAGGAGCCGTCTGGGCGACGTGGGCGACAAGAGTAGCCTGGCGTTCGGCGCGAGCTCGGCGAGTGTCTGCCATGGATGCAACTAAGCGATGGGACACATATCAGTAGAAAGAAGATTTTGGCACACCCCTACCTGGCGCGCCAAATGTCGGATATCGGGTTCCGGCAAAAACCTTAAGGTTCGAACTCTGGGGTGCGCATGAAGATCTCTCCCTACCAAAACACGCCCTCAGCCTTGCCGCGGTTCTCAGCTAGATCGATGAACAACACAAGAGACATGAGGTTTATACTGGTTCGGGCCACCGTTGTGGTGTAATACCCTAATCCAGTGTGTGGTGTGGTGGATTGCCTCTTGGGCAGATGATGAACAGTACAGAGGAAGAACATCCTCGCGAGGTGAGGTGTTCTTGTGCTTGGTGGTGTGCAGATGGGCTGGGTTCGGATCCCCTTTTGCGATTGGCTACCCCTATTTATAGAGGCCCTGGTCCTCTTCCCAAATATTGAGCAGCAAGGGATCCAACAACAGCCATTTCGTAAGGGGACAACTACTACAAGCTATCCTGACTAAAGGTGGTCTTCGCCTGCCAAAGGCACTGGCGATGACGCCGTCTTGGGCTCCTCGGTGGCCTCCGTGCTGCCGCTCCGCTGGTCTTGGTCTTGTTGCACCGATAAGGAAACCTTTTCCTGATGCCTCGGTACTCTGCGACTGCGCTTGCCTCCTTTGCACCAAAGAGGAAACGAGGACACTGCACAGGCTGGCGCCCGCCTAGTCCTGATCGTCATGGCTTGCATCATGGGCACCTCGAGAGGTACCCCTCGCCTTGATCTCTCCGCCTCCTCGTGAGTCTGCCTGGCGAGGCCGCCCATGAGGAGGCCTTGCGTCGTCCACCCCATGAGGCTTGTCCCCTCGCGAGGGTCTTGAGATTGGATTGATGAAGACGGGTCATACTGGGCCACTGGTTGAGCCACGCTGCAGGCCGCAGGCAGGCAGGTCTGGGGACCCCCATTCCCAGAACACCGACAGGACATGTAGCCCTTCTATAACGTGTAAGTGGAGTACGGTAAATTGTTAACAGTAGCGCTGTGAATATATGTAGACTAGTCGTGCACAAATTTATCACATGAATTGGAGATGAACTTGTGTGGCATACTGGCATTTGTCCATTAGAATTTATTACTAGTAAATGTGTTATGTGTACGTGCAACTTGTGTGGTTGTTGCACGGGCTCCAACACGCTCTTTGAGAAAAAAGGTGGCACAACTTTGGATATAGGTGACGTGGCGGTATCATACAGTAGCATCCTTCGCTATAGCTGTAATATACTCCTACTAGGACGACAAATCCTATAAAACCTTGCGCTTGGCTCTTTGCCTCTTCGAGAGGTTCAACAGTTCGTACTCGTGTGAACCTTGCACTTGGCTCTTCGCCTTTTCGGAAGTTCCAACAATGATGATACTACAATACAATATGCTTCTGGCAATCTGACACCGATTGAACTGCTGCAGATCCACTGCGAGGGCGAGGGGCGAGGGATAGGAAGAGGGTGCTATAGTCAAAACCCTCTCCTCGTCCTCCGATCCATCATGCGCGTGGGCGAGGGAGAGGCGTAGTAAGGAAGCTTCTCCTCGTTCGGCGAGTTAATGTGACACATCAAAGCGGTACTAGTACTAGTCGATACTGCGTCCTTTCCTGTTAATATGGCTTAATTTGAAACGCGAAAAATACACTAGCGGTCAACATATGTAACAATACGCTCTTTACGGTCACTATATATAGTTTTGCGGTGATTATACGATCACTAGCTCATCGTAGAGCACCATATTGCAACCTACTAACCGGCCACATAGTCGACATGGCACTTTGTTGACTGGTTAAATTGTCACCTGGTTTCTGGGTCCCACCTATCAGTTGGCAGAGCAAAGAAATCAGTTAAACAAAACTTTACGCAAGCGCGATAGGAGTCCAACCCTTGCGCGCGAACCACCCTGGCTGTGCATGTGAGTGCATGCACGTGTACTCCCTCGGTCTTCCAACAAAGAGTGTACATCGACTAAAAAACAAAGAGTGTAGTACATCTACACTTCCAATGTATTTAGCCTTAAATCTAAATCGGTATTGATTGACTAATGCACCAACTTGTGCTCTAGTTATAGGTTACATGTCTATCCTTAATTACAGCATGCAACAACCTTCATTTAATCTTCTTCTCTCGGTGGTTGCATGCACACATAAGTCTTCTACTTTTGGGCATTAATTATGCCCAGGTCAATGTATAAATCTCTAAATGTATAGTCTTTCACGGACGTAGGGAGTAGGTTGAGCACTTGAGCGTGAGCGTGTGTGTTGCGTTGTGTGATGTGTGCCGCATGGGTGCGTGAGTGTTGTGTGCGTCCATGTGTACGTGTGAGTGTTGCATGTTGCATGCATGCATGCATGAGGCTTACTCCCTCCCATTGACATGTTCATATTTCAAGCTTCCTCTGTTCCCTCCATATGGTGATAGTCCCTCTGTTCCCAAATATGGAGTAAAAGCCTCCCTCTGTTCCCAAATATGGAGCATTTGTCTTTCTAGATATTTCAACAAGTGACTATGTGTCGGCGTTCTGGGAATGGGGGTCCCCAGACTTGCCTGCCTGCGGCCTGCGGCATGGCTCAAAGGGGGGCCCAGCATGGCCCATCTTCATCAACACAAGCTCAAGCCCTCGCGAGGGGCCAAGCCTCGCTGGGTGGACGACCAGGAGCTTCCTCAGGCACGGCCTCATCAGGCTGGCTCGCGAGGAGGCGGAGAGATCAAGGCGGGGTACTTCGCGAGGTGCCCATGACACAGGCCATGACGACCAAGGGCGCTAGTCGGGCGCTAGCCCGCGCAGTGTCCTCCTTTCCTCTTTGGTGCAAAGGGAGCAAGCGCAGGCGAGACCATCAAGCAAAGGCGTCCACTTCGGTGCAACAAGACTAAGACCAGCCCAACGGCAGGAACGAAGTCATTGTGGAGCCCAAGCAGGCGCCACCAGAGCCTTTGACAGGCGAGGACCAACTTTAGTCAGGATAAGTGTACCCGATGTTCCCCTTCAAAATGGCCAATTGTTGGCGCTCTTCCCGCTCAATATTTGGGAAGAGGCCCAGGGCCTTTGCCTATAAATAGGACTAGCCACCCCCAGGGTAGAGGCAGCTGGATCTGCATCGAGAATCCAGAGAGAGAGAGAGACAGAGTGAGAAGGGCGGCTGAACTCCTCCTAGCAGTTCATTGTCCCAGCCAAGAACAGACCCTCGCGAGGCCGTTCTTCCTTGTATTGTTCATCATCAGCCCAAGAGGCAATCCACTACACCACACACTAGAGTAGAGTATTACACCACAATGGTGGCCTAAACCAGTATAAACTCTGTGCCTCTTGTGTTGTTCCTTCCGTAGTTTAGATCTTAGTGAGGCGGCGAGGAACAGGTAGGTAGAGGGCGAAATCTCCATGCGCACCCCAGTGTTCGAACCTCAAGGTTCTGCAGGGACCCGAAATCCGACATTTGGCGCGCCAGATAGGGGTGCGCCGGAATTCGTCTTCCGTCGCCCTGTTCTTCTCCGACCATCGCATCCATGTCTGACGCTCGTCGGGCCCGCGCCAAGCACCGAGACGCCCTCGCTTCCCGTGTCGCCCAGACGGCTCCCGTTGGCGGGCGCCCTCGTCATTCCCCATCACCTGCCGTCAACGCCGCCACCGGCCCGGCGGGGAACGACCAGCAAGCATCGTCCCAGCATCCCTCCGTGAGGCAAGACGGCCGCACTGGTACACCCTCGCTCACCCCAGCTGGTTCTTCGTCTCGCGCGTTCCGCGCACCCATGGAGGCTCGGGCTGTGCTCATCGCGGCAAACGAGCTCCTACGCTACCGTCCCGTCGGCGACGTCTACCAAGAATGGCTCGACCGCGTTGCCGAGCTCGTCCGTGCCGCAGGGGGCTCCGCTGCACCGTCCGTCCCACTGCACCGCACCCCGCCCTGTGCGGGCGATGAAGCTCCGGGGGCGCCTCGGCCGCCTCCCCCTCAAGAAGGCGCCCTGGCCCCAAGGTGCGCGGCCCTTGGGCGGAACCCGCTCCGTTAGGCGCCAGCGCGGCAAGAGCAGAGCTGCCAAGAAGTCCCTCACCCGCGAGAAGCTGCCCGAGCGCTCCCTGCTCCGGCTCGTCGCGACCACGCTCCTGCTCCAGCACGTCAAGACCCCGCGCTGCTCCCAGCTGCAGCGCATGGGGACCCGCAGGACCAAGCTCTTCATCACTCAAGGCCTCCCGTGGCCACAGCGGGCTGCCGCGCCTTCACCGCCGAGCTGTGCAGCGTCGCGTGGCCCAGCAAGTTCAAGCCAGACCTGCCTCCTCGCTACAACGTTACGGCTGACCCCGCAGAGTTCCTCTAGCTCTACGAGCTGGGCATCGAAGCTGCCAACGGAGACGAGAAGGTCATGGCGAACTGGGTTCCCATGGTGCTCAACGACGGGGCCCGCACCTGGCTCCTAAACCTGGCTCCAGGCACGATCTCCTCCTGGGACGAGATGCGCACCTGCTTCATCGCCAACTTCCAGGGTACTCGCGACCGGCCACCCGCCGTGAGCAACATGCGCCGTATCAAGCAGCAACCAGGGGAAACCCTACAGAAGTACATCCAGCGCTTCAACAACGCACGCCTCAAGATTCTCAAGGTGACCGAGGAGGCCATCATATCAGCCTTCTCCGACAGCGTGCGCGACGTCAAGATGAAGGAGGAGCTGGCGATGCATGAAGACCTGTGCACCTCCTTGGAGCAGTTCAACTTGGCGACCAAGTGCGCCAAGGCTGAGGAAGGGCGTCTCTCCCTCCTCGAGCTGCCTGCCGCAGACCCAGAAGAGAAGAAACCCAAGGCCAAGGATGTGAAGCGCAAGGGGGCTGCTGTGCTTGCGGCAGAACCAGACACCAAGCAGGGCAGAGATCAGCCCGAATCTTCCAAGGGCAACCGGTACTGCGTGTACCACGACCTCCACACCCACAACACCAATGAATGCCAAGAGCTCCCAGCCGTGCGTGAAGGAAGGATCAGCCGATGTCCCGACCGCAGCGACCGGGGCTACGGTCGAGGAGGAGGAAGGAACGCAGGATGCTGGGAAGACCGCAGCCCTCGCCAAGGGTGGCGCGACCAACCTCGCGAGGATCGCTGGCAGGACCCGCCTCGCGAGGGAGGCTGGAGGGATCAGCCTCGCGGGGATCGCCCGCAAGGCAACGCAGGCCTCCCTCCACTGCTGCCGCGGCCAAGGAGAAATGAGGACCGTCATCAGGACGAGGGGGCTGGGGGCTTCCATGAGCCACGCGCGATCGCCTGCATCCTGGGCGGAGCTCAAGCCCCAGCCTCTCAACGCATCTTCAAGCAGTTCGCCCGCGAAGTAAACGCAGTCCTCCCCAAGCTCGAGGCCACGCGCCCCCTCAGGTGGTCGGCGTGCACCATCACGTTCAGCTCAGCAGATCAGCTCAAGTGCGCGGCCACAGCCGGAGTTCTCCCAATGCTTTGTTCCCCAGTCATCAGCAACGTGCTAGTCACCAGGACCCTCATCGATGGCGGGGCAGGGCACAACGTCCTGTCCGTGGAAACATTCAACAATCTCCAAGTGCCCTACAATCAGCTTCAGCCAACCAAGCCTTTCTCCAGAGTCACCGATGGCTCCACGGTCCCGATTGGACAGGTCCGCCTC
Source organism: Triticum timopheevii (assembly GCA_963921465.1). Classification (NCBI taxonomy): domain Eukaryota; kingdom Viridiplantae; phylum Streptophyta; class Magnoliopsida; order Poales; family Poaceae; genus Triticum; species Triticum timopheevii. Next base: position 379,963,420 of record OY997274.1, read on the forward strand.
CCTGTCACCTTCGGGGCACGCGACAACTACCGCACCGAGCTCATCGACTTCGACGTCGCCCACATTCGCCTGCCGTACAACGCCATCCTCGGGTACCCAGCGCTGGCCAAGTTCATGGCCGTTACCCACCACGGCTACAACATCCTCAAGATGCCAGGAAGTGGCGGAGTCATCACGGTGCCCTGCGGAGAGAAAGACGCGGTGTGCTCCCTAGAACGAGCCTTTCAGGCCGCGTCACTGGAAGACCCGGATTGCGGAAGCAGGAGGCTTCCCGAGACCGCCCCCAAGAAGAAGAAGACATCATCCGGCCCGGCCCCTCAGGAGGCAGGCCCCTCAGGGCCCGCGCCTACTCAGGGGGAACCTCCTTCCATCGCATAGGGAAGCGCGCCCGGCGCCCTCCTCAGGCAGGGCTCGGGGGCTCTCCCCTGGAGGGCCGCCGACCTCGCCAAGGTTACGAGGGAGGCGCTTGGGCACCACTTGGAGGCGTGTTTCGAAGCACGTTTCCCTCAGGAAAGAGCTGCTGGCGGATATACACGGTGGAGACTGTGGGCACCACTCGTCATCACGGACCCTCGTGGGCAAGGCATTCCGCAGTGGCTTCTATTGGCCTACTGCGCTCAATGACACTGTCAAACTAGTGAAGGCTTGCAAAGCCTGCCAATTCCATGCCAAGAAGATCCATCAGCCGGCAGGAGGTCTGCAAACTATACCCCTCTCGTGGCCATTCGCAGTCTGGGGGCTGGATACCCTGGGCCCGTTCCCTCGGGCGCCGGGGGGCTATCACTACCTCTACGTCGCCGTGGACAAGTTCACCAAGTGGGCCGAAGTGGAAGCCGTCCGCACCATCCCTGCGGGTTCAGCAGTCAAGTTCATCAAGGGCATCGTGAGCCGGTTCGGGGTGCCGAACCGCATCATCGCTGACAACGGTTCGCAGTTCACCAGTAACCTCTTCAAAACATACTGTGTTAACCTTGGAACGCAGATATGCTACACTTCAGTGGCGCACCCCCGAAGCAACGGCCAGGCCGAGCGGGCCAACGCGGAGGTCCTGAGGGGCCTCAAGACCAGAACATTCAAGAAGAAGCTGGAAGCCCGCGGCAGAGGTTGGTACGATGAGCTTCAGTCCGTGTTGTGGTCCATCCGCACGACCGCAACCAAGCCGACTGGAGAGACCCCGTTCTTCTTGGTCTATGCAGTTGAAGCGGTCCTCCCTCACGAGGTCAGACGTCGTTCCGCATGGGTCCTGGCGTTCGACGAAGTGCAACAGGATGCCATGCGGGGGATGGACCTCGTGCTGGGGGAGGAGCATCGCCGAGAAGCCGCGTTGCAAGCGGCGAGATACCAACAAGCACTGTGGCGATACCACTGCCGCAACATCCGCCCCAGAACTCTTGAGGTAGGGGACCTCGTGCTCAGGCGGGTTCTCTCCAGGGAGGGACTGCATAAGCTCTCTCCCATGTGGGAGGGCCCGTTCAAGGTTGTTCATGTTTCCAGGCCCGGCTCCGCGCGCTTGGAGACTCAAGAGGGGGTGCCAGTCCAGAATGTGTGGAACATCCAGCACCTCCAGAGGTTTTACCCCTAAAAAGGCCTAGAGCCTGTGAAGAAGGCGAATGCCTGTGAAGATCATCTTTTTGGAAAAGGCCCGGAGCCTGTGAAGAAGGCTAGTGCCTGTGAAGCTGTCGCGTTTTGGAAAAGGCCCAGAGCCTATGAAGAAGGCGAATGCCTGTGAAGATTATCTTTTTGGAAAACGCCCAGAGCCTGTGAAGAAGGCGAATGCCTGTGAAGATTATCTTTTTGAAAAAGGCCCAGAACCTGTGAAGAAGGTGAATGCCTGTGAAGATTATCTTTTTGGAAAAGGCCCAGAGCCTGTGAAGAAGGCAAGTGCATGTGAAGCTGTCACGTTTTGGAAAAGGCCCGGAGCCTGTGAAAAGGGCCAATGACCGTGAAGCCTGCTTCCCCGAAGAAAGGCCCAGAGCCTGTGAAGAAGGCCAGCGCCTGTGAAGCTCGCCGCCCGTGACACTCTCACATAATAATGAGTTGGGGCTGTACACGCCCCGGAGTCTCAGGAGCGCCGGCCTCAGGCCCTGGGGCTCCCTCCCACGCCCAGTGGCAGCACTTAGCTCCGCACTGGTGAGAAGACGTCAAAGACTAGACTAGGTGCCGGACGCGGCTTTTTCATTTGCTTTCTGCAGTTGGCTAGTTCATTCTCATTTGAAGTTTTATTGAAACTATTGCCGTCTTTTGACTTATGGCTCTTCGACTTTTCGCCCTCCTGCCTCGATTTCTCTTGCGCAAGGTCTCGCAAGGGGGCAGCCCGAGCGCCCTCGCGAGTGTTTCTGTCCTTATCGTTCAAGGTTTCACAACCCGGGTCCCCCTCCAATCCGTGCCTCACGGGCACCGCGACACGAATACAGGACCTGGGTCGGTCGCCCCCACGGCTGAGGCTGGGAATTACCTACGCACGGGCGTGCAACCGGAAGGAACAATACCAAAATAATGGAAACAGTGCGATGATTAACAATGGTAACCCAAACATGCCCCCACAGGGCCCCACACTACTGTCTTTTTACGCAGGAAAAAGGAAAAGAAAGAACAAATCAGGCGCGGCTCGCCCTACACCGGCCCTCAGGGAAGACTCGAGCCGCCTCCGGGGCTCAAGCAGACTCCCTATCGCGCTTCACCGAGGCGCGACGGCGGGCAGACTCGCTACCACCCTCCAAGCAGGCACGACGACATGGAGGCTGACCGCGGCTGCTGCTAGAAGAGTCGTTGCCCGAAGAAGAACCAGTGAAGCTTGAGGAACCCTGGGCGCCACCAACCACGCGCGCGCTGTCCTCTCCGTCCTCGCCGGGGCTGGGTCCCCGGCCGCGGTTGTCGCCTTCAGGGCAGCACCCTGCGCGGCGACCATCTTCCCCAAACACCCTCACGTAGAGGGTGGCATCGCCGTCAAACTTGAAGTGCAGGGTGCACCGACGGCTCAGGCCACGTGCGCGGGCAAACGTCTGCCAGCCGCGGGTCAAAGCCAGGCTCCTGGCCGCGGAGACCTCCAGCGAAGCCCACGAGGCCCGGCTGCAGCAGCCATCTGCCTGGAGCCAGAGGCCGCCCGGGGCGCCAGCCGGGAGCTCACCTAGGAGGAAGCGAGGGAGCTGAAGCCGGGTGCTAGTCGGCTCCGCCGCCCACACAACAAACTCCGGCAGCACCTCCGCAGTGTGGAAGCATGGCCTAGGGGGCGCACCACCGAAGCACGCCCCCCGGCCGTGGCCAGCCGCCCGTCACCGCGCGGGAAGTCACCTCCGCGGCTGCGGGGAGCCGTCGTGGAGGCCACAGGGTGTTTTCGAGGGTGGCCTCGACCGCGCTTGGGCGGGGGAGAGGTAGGCTCAACCTGGCGGGCCTTTCCTTTCTCTGCGGTCGAGAACTTCCTTGACGGAGCCATGCAGAAGAAGGAGAAGCAAGAAGAGATAGACTGGAAGGGCACGCGTCGTGCCGTACTTAAAGCCAGAGGAGGCCAACCGCCGACCTCCACGATCGCAGGTAATCATGACCCGCTTTGCATGCAGGGACTTGTCAATTCGTGCAGTTGCCGAGGCGTCATGGAGAAGTGGAGACGCCCATGTCCAATTAACCGCCATGCGGCGCCCAAGGCCGCAGGCTGTTAGGGCCCACGGTGCTTCGCACTTGCCCTTTTGCCTCTCCGCTCAGCCAAGTCCGGGCGCGCCTTGGGCCCGGGGGCTACTGTCGGCGTTCTGGGAACGGGGGTCCCCAGACTTGCCTGCCTGCGGCCTGCGGCGTGGCTCAAAGGGGGGCCCAGCATGGCCCATCTTCATCAACACAAGCTCAAGACCCTCGCGAGGGGCCAATCCTCGCGGGGTGGACGACCAGGAGCTTCCTCAGGCACGGCCTCATCAGGCTGGCTCGCGAGGAGGCGGAGAGATCAAGGCGGGGTACCTTGCGAGGTGCCCATGACGCAAGCCATGACGACCAAGGGCGCCAGTCGGGCGCCAGTCGGGCGCCAGCCCGCACAGTGTCCTCCTTTCCTCTTTGGTTCAAAGGGAGCAAGCGCAGGCGAGAGCATCAAGCAAAGGCGTCCACTTCGGTGCAACAAGACCAAGACCAGCCCAACGGCAGGAAGGAAGTCATTGTGGAGCCCAAGCAGGAGCCACCAGAGGCTTTGACAGGCGAGGACCAACTTTAGTCAGGATAAGTGTACCCGATGTTCCCCTTCAAAATGGCCAATTGTTGGCTCCCTTCCCGCTCAATATTTGGGAAGAGGCCCAGGGCCTTTGCCTATAAATAGGACTAGCCACCCCCAGGGTAGAGGCAGCTGGATCTGCATCGAGAATCCAGAGAGAGAGACAGAGTGAGAAGGGCGGTTGAACTCCTCCTAGCAGTTCATCATCCCAGCCAAGAACAGACCCTCGCGAGGCCGTTCTTCCTTGTATTGTTCATCATCAGCCCAAGAGGCAATCCACCACACCACACACTGGAGTAGAGTATTACACCACAATGGTGGCATGAACTAGTATTAACTCTGTACCTCTTGTGTTGTTCCTTCCGTAGTTTAGATCTTAGCGAGGTGGCGAGGAACAGGTAGGTAGAGAGCGAAATCTCCGCACGCACCCCAGTGTTCAAACTTCAAGGGTCTGCCGGAACCCGAAATCCGACACTATGTACGGAGCAAAATGAGTGAAGTGAGCGTAGAGGCATAGGGATATTATATATAGGAAGTCTTCACGATCCATTATTCCCCATCTCGGTTAGAGAGAACTATTCAACTGGTCTTCGCAGTGAAGTTACAATACACGCTGCAGCAGATGGGAAACTTAATTAATAAGCTGAACCAGCATGTTGGTGTTACTAAATTAGCCTTACCCAGTATTGCCATCATGTTTGCCGTTAGAGCACACTTCCGCAAATACGCCTATGCACCTCTCTCCTCCATTAACTGACATATGGGACCTCATGAGGTAGACCCACATGTCATCGGTGTAACTATTTACACTCCGAAGGACTGTATATCTTGGTAGTAGTACTAGTAGAATTGAGATTTAATTTACTTCTTCCCCATTTTTCACTCTTCTTCCTCCTCTCTTCTTCTTCCTCCTCTCTTCCCCATCGTCAGCCGCACACCATTTCCCCCCGCTCACTGCTCGCCCGCCCGCGCCATCTTCCTTGGTAGCTCGCGCGTACCATACGCCCCCCCCCCCCCCGCTCACTTCTTGGCCACACGAGGAGAAGCTTCTTCGCACGCCCGCCCGAATCCACTTCCTAGTTGGCTCACAGGCACCAAAAACCCCAATGGCATAACTGACTAACACGCAGATCCGCGATTGGAATTCCCTCCCTGATATTCTCTTGGAGCAGATCTGTAATCGTATGGACCTAGTCAGCACTGGCCGTCTGGCCGCATGCTTGGTGTCTTTGTACTGTCTACTCGTCTGCAACTAGCCGGCTCTTTTCAAGACACCCTACTTGCTGATGCCCGATCCTCGCAGGTGGCCCAGACACCGACTTGATGATCCTACGGAGGTTGCCATGGTGCCCCTCGACATGCTACCACTACCCGTCCACATGTCCTTCATGTGCGGCCACTACTGGGCGGGCATGAAGGCCAACTGGATCGTCCTCATCCACCAAACCGGTACTCCGTGGCGTCTCATGGATATCTACACCCAGCAAGAGATCACCCTTCCATCGTTGGATACCACCGCCATCGAGCCTCGCGGCCCGCCAGACACTCCTGCCTACTATGCATGAGATGCGTCAAGCTTTTGGCTCGACCTCTGTTTGCTGAAAGTTGTAATTTGCAAAGTGCCCACACCATCAGAAGACTACATGGATTACAAGCTCATTGCCTTGTTCAACATGGGATTAGTATATCTGGAATACGGTCGTCATACATGGTTATGGCTCATCGTCAATCTTGTTGGGGTAACATTTATGTCTGATGTTATAGTGCATGATGGCATCGTTTGTGCGGTCGATGCACAGATTGGCTGCCTATACTGGTGGAATCTATCGTCATGTAATTGTTCTATCTCATCTCATCTTTACCTTATGAATACGACTACCTGCTCATTGTTACAAATTTAGAATAGATAGTATGTCTATAACCACATCATTGCTATATGTTCCTCTCATTTCCTAGATTTTTATGACCACACTGTTATTGTTAGAGTTGATATGAGAACAATTGGCATCTAATGATTATTAGAATAGATATTATGAGCATAACCTCATGACTTCTATATGTTACTCTCATTTCCAAGATTTTTATAAGAACGCATGTTATTGCTTAGAGTTGATACGAGATACGTAGTAAGTGCTATGGTAGTATATGAGTAGGCTCTGTCATAGCTGTTTTCCTCTCATTGTTACATGATGTTTGAACCATGACATATTGCTAGAATATGAAAGCCATTGGCTTATCTTTTTAACTTGGGGTATGATTATGACCACGGCATTGGAATTCTCTGCCTATGATATGTGTCACTATTATAATAATCTTAATTCCACACATACTCTGAACATGATTGTTTATTTTTGTCCTTTTGGTCTCCAATTTGAATTGTTGCAGCAGACGCAAATGCACTGGCCTTCATGATTCCAGGACCACCAGCCGATGGGTGGTGGTTTATCACTCGTTCAGCTGATGGCGGTCATTTGATTCTCATTCGTATGTAACAAATTGACCAAACCATTACATCAAACCACATGCAGTACAATGCCTGGGGCATTTGTGACATTGATGGCTATGGCTGCTTCGTGTTCGAGAAAGATCCCAGCTCCGATCATCCAACCAATCATCAATCATATCACTGGCGATGATTACCGTGCTATGCAACTTCCATTCACCAGGGGGGACTGTGTTTACACATCATACCATGGGTTTCATGAATCACCATATCCAGAGATTCGTCGACACAGCTTGTCGCCAAATAATCTTTAGTGTGTGAAAGGCATCAAGATTCCATGCGATGGATGGCTTTTGCAAACCCGACATGCGGCGATGTGGTTCATGCCAATAGCAAATATGCACAACTTGATTCGTACTGATATCTAGACTGAGCCATGTATTCTACTGCTGTAGCACGACCCTCTTTTGTTGGATATTATGTACTATTGTTAGTTCGAAGCACTCCTCTGGTTTGAAGGATAGATACCTTTCTGGGATCAAGTGCATCCTAACTCACATGCATAGGATGTACTGATAATGATGATGGAGATGCTATGCAGAAGCCATATATATATTCAAGTGCGTACTTGTTAGTTAAACCTATGGTGAAAATGTGACACTAAATATGACTAGCAAGTACTCCCTCCATTCCTCAATATAAGTTGTTGGGGGAGTGTAAACTGAACTCCCCCAACAACTTATATTTCGGAACAGAGGTAATAGTACTGTAGTAGTACTAGTATATGGCGGTCAAATTATTCATCATGTCCACACACTGAATTGACGTGACAACACGCTGCGCGTGAGGTGACACAAGAATCCCGGCGGCGTGTTCGGGTATTTTGGATTTCAGATTTGGAGTACCACTTATATGTTGAAATCTTTCATCATTCACTTAAAATAGTCGATTGATCATACATTGAGTACCATATAACTGGAATTAACCAATGCAAGTCCAAGAAGGATTGGCCGGTGCTGCCGGCTGGAGTCAAGTTTGATCCCACGGATTAGGAGCTGATCGAGCATCTTGAGGCCAAAGTGAGTGCTGACAGCGCAAGATCTCACCCCCTCATCAATTTGTTCATACCAACCACCAACAGCGAGCACGACATATGCTACACCCATCCTGAGAAACTTCCAGGTAAGACACCGATCGGCCGTCTACTTGCACAAACATATTCCTTTGTTTATAGCTCTATTTTTCTTTTTAGACGCAGACCTAGTGAAGCAATTGCAATATGGCTGTTAATAAAAAGTGAAACAAGTGACTGCAACATGCCAAAGATGTTATGAAAATGCCAACTACGTACACTAAAACCTGTATTCGACAATACTGCAGGTATCACACTGAGTGGCCTAAGCAAGCATTTCTTCCAACACAATTCCAAGGCGATCAAAAGGGGCACGTGGATGCGTCGCAAGATACAGTCGCAGTGCGGCATGCACGCGATGTGGCACAAGACCGGCAATACCTTCCCAGTGATGGTCAATGGCCGGCAGACGGGCATCAAAAATGTTCTAGTGCTGCACACCAACAAGAACTTCGGCCAGCAGAGGACCAACTGGGTGATGCACTAGTACCACCTCGGGGACCTGGAGCAAGAGAAGGAGCGGGAGCTGGTCCTCTGCAAGATTTTCTACCATACGAACACTAGGGCCAAGAGTAAAAAGACTATAAGTTAGTTTAGTATTGGTACTTGTACTACCTTGTCGTCCGCAAGTTGGTATTGTTATTAACAATCTTTTGGTATGAACTTGACATTTGCTTCCAACCATCATGCCAAGGGTCGACGTGGATATAAAACTGAATCATTTGTTTTGAAACGAATTTTCAGTCACCTGATTTTTATTTGATGGGTAGCATAAGCACTAGCTGTTCGAATTCCCAGTTCTCCAATTTTTTTGAAACAAGTGCATGCACTTATTATCACGATGAAAAAACAATATCCCTGCTGCATCCCAGTTATCAGTCTGTACTTGCAGAATTCTCTCGTTTATTGAGCAGGTATATTGTTTTTTCAGGTCGAGCAAGTTTTCAACTGGGCTGTAGACTGCCCAGGTTTGGTTCTGTTTTTAACAGGCCCAACCCATGACGACAACGGGGCACAAAGATCCAGAAGGTATCTACTGGTCTCTGGCCCACCAGCTTTAGTTATATTTTGTCTTACAACATCCGCAGGCATTTTTTTACTGAATCAAATGCATAGCCCAGTTTTATTTTCCTCTTGAAACGCATGTCCTACATTAGTTTTCTAATCTCTACCTATAGTTTTACTAGTTCATATACACGTATTATTATACTAAAAATACATAAAGTTCCCTTTTCATATTTACATCCTTATTTTTGTTGTTGCTTTCCCTCCTAGCGCTGATATTTTTACCACTGGTTTTCCCTTAAACCAACTCAATTGTCCCGCGTCTTATTTGCTTACAAAAACAAAACGAATTATTTTGGCAAATCAATAAGTTCTTAAAATGTTTATCATTTTGGGATTACAACAGTTCGGACTCCACCGAAATATCCAAAATAAGGTTGAACTTTTTGACCGTGGTCCTGGGCAGAAAATGGGTTGTAATAAATTAGTTAAGAATTAGCAAATGGGCTGCAAATTATTAAAAAAATAGCAAATGGGCTCTATGTTGTCTACCACAGATTTGGAGGCTGACTTGTGGGCCTACTAAGTTCATGCGTACACAAGGTTTCTCAAAAAAGAAACTTAGTCAACAATCGACTCTACCAGCATCAGACCGTTAGATGTCAATCTAACGGCAATCGTGCTTCTTCAGTCTCTGATCTTCCTGCTCCAGCCGCCCAAACCAGCGCCGGTGGAACCGCCTGCTCCCGCCTCCCGTGGCTGGCTATGCTGACGGCAGGCCTCACGGTCCCACCATAGTCGCATCCCTGGCCTATCTATCCCTCTACTCACCCACACCTCCTGTTATTTTCCAGCGACGGCAGCCAAACCAGTCAACCCTCGTACTCTCCACCATGTGGGCAGCCACTGTCGTGTCTTCCCGGGCTTTGTATCGTTCCCTTCGTAGGCCTCGCCGTCGTCCACCGCCCTGGTGCTCTCGGCGTGGCGTGGTCAACATGGTCAACGAACGACATCCAATGGAAGTGGACTGTATGTGGAGAGGCTGACAACTGGGTCCAAGGCCTCACACAAGGAAATGCCTCCTTATTACGCGCAAAATAATGATTCCTCCACCTGACATCTGGGACTCACCGAAAGGGCCTCTGTATTTCGCAAAAAAACATTCCCCCCGCTGACAGGTCGGACCCGCCAGCTATATCTTCGCACGCAAGGAAGTGCCTCCTTATTGCGCACAAAAAATGAATACCCCCTGCCAGCTAGCACCCACCATAGTGGGAGGCTGACTTGTGGGCCTACTAAGTTGACGAGGATGGAGGGCTTCGTCAACTTAGTCAACATATGAACGATTCTAGCTCCAGCGACCGTACGATGTCCATCCAACGGCCATAGTGCTTCTTCAACCTCTGGTCTTCTTGCTCCAGCCACCCAAACCAGCACCGGTCGTGGCGCGTGCTCCTGCCTCCCGTGGCCGGCTGTGATGCCGCGGAGATCTCACCACCCCCTACTACTCCCACCGCTGGCTAGGGAATCCCTCTACTCACCCACACCCCCTGTTATTCTGCGGCGACGGCAGCCTCACACCGCAGCCGAACCAGTGAACCCTCGTACTCCTCTACACGTGGGCATCCACTGTCGCGTCTTCCCCGGCTCCACGTTGTCTCCTTCCCAGGCATCGCTGTCGTCCACCGCCATGGTGCTCTTGGCGCAGCGTGGTCAACGTGATCAAGGAACGACTTCCATCGGAAGAGTACTATACATTGATAGGCTTACAGCTGGGTCCATGGCAGCCGCAAGGAATTGGCTCCTTATTATGCGCAAAATAATTATTCCTCCAGTTAACAGTAGGGACCCACCAGACGGGCCTCTGTATTTTGTGAAAAATATGTTTCCCCCTGACTACTGGGACCCACCATCTACATCTTCGCACGCAAGGAAGTGCGTCCATATTACGGAAAAAAACGATTCGCCCCTGACTGCTGGGACCCACCAGCTACATCTTCGCATGCAAGGAAGTGTCTGACAGTCGGGACCCACCCGGTCGAAGCGTAGGAAGTGTTGTCATTCTGGTCGCGAACGTGTACGTACATACTGGTCAATGTAGAGTCATGCACGTGTCGTAGTAGAGTCGCGCACGTAGCATATACACGTACGTACGACGGCCAGGGTCCAAGAAAGTAAATATGGCCATGTACGTACATACGGGAGAGGTCTCGAATGCCTAGTCGCGCATAGGTATGGCCAGGGATCGTGTACATGGTTGGGTCGGAACGGGGAAACTGCGTCGTCGTCGTGTTCATGGGGAGCCAACTGGCTGGGTCGGAATGGAATGCGTCGTCGTGTTCATCGGGAGGGCTTCACTACAAGAAATATGTCAACTTATGTCCTTCTATCAGTGACCTTGGAAGAATTGGTCATAAATCTATGACCGTTTGAGACCAATTGGTCAAAAGCTGTTCGGGGGGCTCCAAACCCTGAAGTATATCGACCATTTTGGTTAGAAAGGTCGTAATTTCCATACACGAAATGGTCATAAAGCAGATAGCACTGGTCCGCTGCCTTATTTCTAGCTGATCATGACCAATATAGATGGTCATAACCTTGTAAATTGTGGTGGGTTGCTATGACTAGGTGCCACCTCACCAGTTTTGCCTATGTGTCACGTCCATGTGTCAATTTTTGCCCTAGGTTGTGAAGCAATCTATATTTCTTTCATTCCCAAAATTCATTAAAAAATCTCATAAATTCTTTGGGTCATATCTTTGTCAATTATGTAAAAAACCTTCCTTGCCTGGTTCAAAAATAATTCAGCAATATTCATTTTCCTATTCTTTTCGGAACAACACTTTGTGAAGGAAGTGCTATTTATATATTCTTGATTGCCCTTAAAATTTTTGGGCACTATTTCCTATCCAAATCATAGCCTCATGAAAAAATTTAGCTCCATTTGCCTAGTAAATCTTCCTTGGCAAATTTCCAAAGTTTTTGTCCACCTAGAACCTTTGTGAAAGAAGTACTAGCTATGCATATCCTAATGAGTTGAATTTTTCCACATATTCTATATGCCTATGTAACTTACCTACACCAAATTTGAGCTCGGTTCATTTAGCCAATTTCTCTCACTAATTTTCCAAACTTTATGTCCAGAGAAGAGCATTGTGAAGGAAGTGCTATTTATATATTCTTGGTTACCCTCAAAATTTTTGGGCACTCTTTCCTAACCAAATCATTGCCTCATGACAAAATTCAGTTCCATTTGCCCAGTAAATCTTCCTCGGCAAATTTCCAAAGTTTTTGTCCACCTAGAACCTTTGTGAAAGAAGTACTAGCTATGTATATTCTAATGAATTGAATTTTTGCCACATATTCTATGTGCCTATGTAACTTACCTACACCAAATTTGAGCTCATTTCATTTAGCCAATTTCTATCACTGATTTTCCGAAGTTTCTGTCCGAAGAAGAGCATTGTGAAGGAAGTACCACTTTGGCATGTCCAAATGGTATCCATTTTCTACAGTCCTTTCCTATGCCCAAATAACCATCCTCCACCAAATTTCAACTCAATCCATTCATTATACTGAGCCCAGCTTCAACATTTGTATTTATGTCCAGTGTGGTACTTTGCAAAGCAAGTACCACCTAGGCTGCTCCTTTTAAGCTGAAAATTTGTGAAGACGGTCTTCTTAGTAACTGATCATCCTCAGCGAAAACTCACGCCCATTAGCCATGTGCATTTCCCATACCGCTAATCAAACACTTGGCTGCTAATTCATGTTTGAGCATAGATCGGTCTCCTCGTGAGAATCTATGTTGTCATTTACTTCCTAGCACCTACCTGGGGAGTTCCCAACCCACTAGACATGCGTAGGCCGCCCAGAACACATGGCAACGCCACGGTCACGCGATGACCACGCGGCGGGCATGCGAGTTTACGCGCTCTAGAGTTGGGGCGCTCGCCCACCGTCCAAACCTCCACGTATCGCCGCCAAACCATGTATTTCTAATTAAATAGGTACTTATGTAACTAGAAATGATTTTTGCAAAAAATAAATAGCAAACTATAAGGCAGTTGCAGTTCAAATTTGACCCGCTTCCAATTGAATCGGCGGAAATTTGTCTTTTTCACGAGAGGTGGATCAAAACTTTTGACACCCAACCATTTTGTCAATTATGCATTAAATATGTCCTAGTATTTTAGAAAATTGATTTGGTCCAATTTTGCAACTAATATATGGTAGGTCCTTCACAAAAAAAACTCATTTTGGGCACTCAGAAAATGGAAAATGAACTTTTCGTCCAAAGAAAATGAAAACTTCCTTAGGCAACATTGTTTGCCATACCAAGGTGCACCCTTATGCACAATATAATATCATTTGAACAAACTATGCCATGAATGGGCCATAAGATTGAGCATTTGGGTTGAAAGTCATGCATCTTCACACTTGATAGCTCGTTTCTGAGAACACTTTTTTAAAATAATTGTCGTATTACAAGTTTATTATTTTTCCTGGTAACTTGCTCACATGTAATGATACAATGCGAAGCTTTTCTAACTTTTTTTTTGAATTTTTTATGCCCGTTTCAAAATGCGGTCAAAACTGCAGGAATGACCGTTCCTAGCTAGATGTTGAATCTTGGACAAAACTGATGTTTCTCTGATGAAATAGATACTTATGTACCTAGAAATGGTTTTTGGAAAAAATATAGAGCAAACTACAGTTCAATTTGACCCGCTTCTAGCTGAATCAGCGAAAATTTGTCTTTTTCACGAGAGGTGGATCTAAAATTTTTACACCCCAACCATTTGCTCAAATGTGCATTAAATATGTCCTAGTATTTTAGAAAATTGATCTGGTAGAATTTTGCAACAAATATATGGTAGGTCCTTCACAAAAAAACTCATTTTGGGCACTCGAAAAATGGAAAATGAAATTTCCGTCCAAAGAAAATGAAAACTTCCTTAGGCAACATTGTTTTTCATTCCAATATGCACCCTTGTGCACAATATGAGATCATTTGAACAAACTATGCCATGAATGTGGCCATAAGATTGAGCATTTGGGTTGAAAGCCATGCATCTTCACACTTGATAGCTCGTTTCCGAGAACACTTTTTTAAAATAATTGTCGTATTACAAGTTTATAATTTTTGCTGGTATCTTGGTCACATATAATGACACAAGGCGAAGCTTTTCCAATTTTTTGATTTTTTTTGAAATTTTTATGCCCGTTTCAAAATACGGTCAAAACGGCGGGCATGACCGTTCCTAGCTAGTGGTTGAATATTGGAATTTTTTTGGTGTTTCTCTGATTAAATACATACTTATGTACCTAGAAATGATTTTTGAAAAAAATAAAGAGCAAACTATAAGGCAACTGCAGTTCAAATTTGACCCGTTTTCTACTAAATCGGCAGAAATTTGTCTTTTTCACGAGAGGTGGATCAAAGCTTTTGACACCCAACCATTTGGTCAATTGTGCATTAAATATGGCCTAATATTTTATAAAATTGATTTGGTCCAATTTTGCAAAAATTATTTGGTAGGTTCTTCACAAAAAAACCTCATTTTGGGCACTCAAAAAATGGAAAAAGATTTTTTTTGTCCAAAGAAAAAGAAAATTTCCTTAGGCATCATTGTTTGCCATTCCAATATGCACCCTTGTGCACAATGAGAGAATGTGAACAAACTATGCCATGAATGTGGCCATAAGATTGATCATCTGGCTTGAAAGCCATTGATCTCCACACATGATAGCTCGTTTCTGAGAACACTTTTTTAAAATAATTAACGTATTATAAGTTTATTATTTTTCCTGGTAACTTGTCCACATATAATGACACAATGCGAACGTTTTCTGTTTTTTTGAACTTTTTTGAATTTTTCATGCCCGTTTCAAAATGCGGTCAAAACGACGTGCATGACCGTTCCTAGCTAGTGGTTGAATCTTGGAACAATTTTGGTGTTTCTTTGATTAAATAGATACTTTTGTATCTAGAGATGATTTTTGAGAAAAATAAATAGCAAACTATGAGGCAGCCAGAGTTCAAATTTGACCCGCTTCTAGCTGAATCGGCAGAAATTTATCTTTTTCACGAGAGGTGGATAAAAGCATTTGACACCCAACTATGTGGTCAATTATGCATTAAATATGCCCTAGTATTTTAGAAAATTGATTTGGTCCAATTTTGCAACAATTATTTGCTAGGTTCTTCACAAAAAAAAACTTCATTGTGGGCACTTGACAAATGGAAAATGATTTTTTCGTGCAAAGAAAATGAAAGCTTCCTTATTCAACATTGTTTGTCATTCCAATATGCACCCTTGTGCACAATATGAGATCATTTGAACAAACTATGCCATGAATGTGGCCATAAGATTGATCATCTTGCTTGAAAGCCATTAATCTCCACACACGATAGCTCATTTCTGAGAACACCTTTTTAAAATAATTATCGTATTAGAAGTTTATTATTTTTCCTGGTAAATTGACAACATATGATGACACAACGCGAAGTTTTTCCATTTGTTTTGTTTTTTTTTGGATTTTCCATGACCGTTTCAAAATGCGGTCAAAACGGCGGGCATGACCGTTCCTAGCTAGTGGTTCAATCTTCGAAAACTTTTGGTGTTTCTCTGATTAAATAGATACTTTTGTACCTATAAATGATTTTTGGGAAAAATAAATAGCAAACTATGAGGTAGCCACGGTCCAAATTTGACCCGCTTCCAGCTGAATCAGCAGAAATTTGTCTTTTTCACGAGATGTGGATAAAAGCTTTTGACACCCAACATTTGGTCAATTATGCATTAAATATGACCTAGTATTTTAGAAAATTTATTTGGTCCAATTTTGCAACAAATATATGGTAGGTCGTTCACAAAAAACTCATTTTGGACACTCAAAAAAATATTTTTAGTCAACTACGACCAATTTAGATGGTCATAATGTCGTAGTACATTCTAATTGGTCCGTGGATGTATCACGCGGATTGTGCATCAAACACCGTACGATGCTCGCGGATCCAACGGCTGTCCTCAACCCTTCCACACCAACTCCGAAACCCTAGATAGTCATTTTGCATCCACCACCCGCCTCCTTTCTTTCCAATTTCCACATCCATCCATCGATCCCCTTCCAGATCCGTCGTCTCCTCGCTTTCTTGCCCGATGGAGAGAACTCAGCTCCTCCCTTCCAGATCCATCGCCGCCGCTACTGATAACCCACAAGTGTAGGGGATCGCAACAGCTTTCGAGGGTAGAGTATTCAACCCAAATTTATTTATTCGGCACAAGGAGAGCCAAAGAATATTCTCAAGTATTAGCAGTTGAGTTGTCAATTGAACCACACCTAGATAACTTAGTATCTGCAGCAAAGTATTTAGTAGCAAAGTAGTATGATAGTAATGGTAACAGTGGCAAAAGTAAAGATAGCAGTTTGTAGTAAATGTAACCGTAGCAACGGAAAAGTAAATAAACAAAGCACAACATGTGAAAAGCTCGTAGGCATTGGATCAGTGATGGATAATTATGTCGGATGTGATTCCTCATGTAATAGCTATAACATAGGGTGACACATAACTAGCTCCAGTTCATCAATGTAATGTAGGCATGTATTCCGAATATAGTCATACGTGCTTATGGAAAAGAACTTGCATGACATCTTTTGTCCTACCCTCCCGTGGCAGCGGGGTCCTAACAAAAACTAAGGGATATTAAGGCCTCCTTTTAATAGAGTACCGGACCAAAGCATTAACACATAGTGAATACATGAACTCCTCAAACTATGGTCATCACCGAGAAGTATCCCGATTATTGTCACTTCGGGGTTGTCGGATCATAACACATAATAGGTGACTATAGACTTGCAAGATAGGATCAAGAACTCACATATATTCATGAAAACGTAATAGGTTTAGATCTGAAATCATGGCACACGGGTCCTAGTGACAAGCATTAAGCATAGCAAAGTCATAGCAACAACAATCTCAGAACATAGTGGATACTAGGAATCAAACCCTAACAAAACTAACTTGATTACATGGTAAATCTCATCCAACCCATCACCGTCCAGCAAGCCTACGATGGAATTACTCACGCACGGCGGGTGAGCATCATGAAATTGGTGATGGAGGATGGTTGATGATGATGATGGCGATGAATCCCCCTCTCCGGAGCCCTGAACGGACTCCAGATCAGCCCTCCCGAGAGAGATTAGGGCTTGGCGGCGGCTCTGTATCGTAAAACACGATGAAACATTCTCTTCGAATTTTTTTTCTCCGTGAAACAGAATATATGGAGTTGGAGTTAAGGTTGGTGGAGCATCAAGGGGCCCACGAGACAGGGGGGAGGGCGCGCCCCCACCCTCGTGGACAGGGTGTGGGCCCCCTGGCCTTGATTCTTTCGCGAGTATTTTTTATATTTTCCAAAAGTTACCTTCGTGGATTTTCAGGTCATTCCGAGAACTTTTGTTTTCTGCATAATAAACAACACCATGGCAGTTCTGCTAAAAATAGCGTCAGTCCGGGTTAGTTTCATTCAAATCATGCAAGTTAGAGTCCAAAACAAGGGAAAAAGTGTTTGGAAAAGTAGATACGTTGGAGACGTATCAACTCCCCCAAGCTTAAACCTTTGCTTGTCCTCAAGCAATTCAGTTGATAAACTTAAAGTGATAAAGAAAAACTTTTACAAACTCTATTTGCTCTTGTTGTTGTAAATATGTAAAGCCAGCATTTGAGTTTTCAGCAAGGATTATGAACCATACTCACAATAACACTTAGGTCTCACATTTACTCATATCAATGGCATAATCAGCTAGTGAGCAATAATAATAAAACTCGGATGACAACACTTTCTCCAAACAATCATAATATGATATGACAAGATGGTATCTCGCTAGCCCTTTTTGAGACTGCAAAACATAAGTGCAGAGCACCTTTTAATATCAAAGACTGACTAAACATTGTAATTCATGGTAAAAGAGATCCAGTCAAGTCATACCCAATATAAACTAATAGTAATGAATGCAAATGACAGTGTGCTCTCCAGCGGGTGCTTTTTAATAAGAAGGTGATGACACAACATAAAAGTAAATAGATAGGCCCATAAGGGGCCGAACTAGTATAAACCCTCTCGTGTCCCTTGTCCCGATTTAACCCCTTCAAGCTTCCTAGTTGCGATGGCTTCACTACTAAGTCCTTTCACGAGGTCATCTGACGTGACTATTCCACGACAGTTGGCGCCCACCATGGGGCCAGCGCACGGTGGATTTGAGTTCTTGAAGGGCAACTTCGAAGGGATCAAGGGGTACGTAGTGGGCCGGATGACCAAGAGTCGTCGCGGCAAGATCTACATCGACGACGAAGGCTGGGGTCCCGACGCTGGCTCAATTGAGTACGGATACTAGGTCCCCTTCAGCGCAATCCACATTTTCATCGGCCGGATCGGTGAACCGGGCCCTGAGCCAGACAACTGCACCGACCTCGTCGAGACGGCTCAGCGTGCGAGGAAGACCCGGACTCAGCCAGTCATGAGGTGTGCCTTCGTGGGCTGCGTCCACGGAGAGGAACTTTCTGGATCTGAAGATGGGGGTGAGACGGCCGTCCTTTCAGATGGTGACTCGTCCGCCGGCTCAACAGATTCGTTGTATCAGGTACAAGACGGCGCACTCGGGGGCTGTTCCGATGGCATCAGTATTCTGGACCCCGATGAGCCGCCAAGATGGGCCGGAATCTTCATGGCTGGAACTCAGCCCGGTTCAAACTCTACAGCAGCCGCAGCAATCACGTCCGGATTAGGAGCAGTTGGGGCAGGCGGCCCCGTGCGCCCACCGACTCAGGTGCTGATGGATCTCATGGACAAGCTTACGGCCCTGTTAACCGCTACGGTTATTCCTGCCGACAAAGATGAGCATGACGCAGCAGTAGCTCAGGTGCGTGAGGAGATAGCTCAGGCCAAGGAGGCCTTGGCAGCTGAGGATACTAGACTAGCTGCAGAACGGGCGGCTCTCGATGCCCGGGCACAGCGCTTGCAGTCAGAAGCTTACCAGCTCACGATGAGCTTAAACGCATCCAATGAGGTAATGAGGAGGAGACATCAGAAAACGCAGTCCCGTTTACCTCCGAATTACGACCCCCGGGTTCTCTTTGCTACACCCGGAGCCGGCCCTAGTAACCCGCCAGATGCCGATCAGCTTATGACAACCGGAACAGGAGGACCAGCTCAGCCTCGGGATATGGTGCCGCCTCACGTGAGCGTGCCACCGCCGCGTTATGTGCCGATTCCACCGGGTCACTTTTCCAACCCCATGGAGAATTTAATCGCAGCTTCAGCGCGCTTAGCGGCTCTTCCTATGGAAGGTGATGACTCGACGGTGGTGGAAACCCGGAGGATCAGAGAGCTCCTCCAGACAGCCCTGGCTCAGCAGGAGACCTATTCTTACAGCCGGGACAGGATTCATTCAACTCCCCCGCCCTAGGTAGCACCACCTCGCCGGAACCGGAGCCCGAGTTACAGCAGACGCATGGAGTCGGAAGCTTTGTTGAGCAATGCCCAATGACGTAACCAGCCTAGGGGCTATAATCCGGCGCAGGACCAAATACGTCAGGAGAACGATCACCCGGAGTATCCCATGACATCTGTTGAGGCGGGAGTAGCCACTAGAACCGGTGGTGTCCCTTGCCTGGTGTCGGCTCTGCGCGATGTACGTCTGCCCAAGGACTTCAAGGGACCTCGAAAGGTACTGAATTACACGGCCGACTTACAGCCCGGGGCGTGGATCGAGAGTTATGAGATGGCCATGGAGCTGCTAGAGGTCAGCGACGCAGCAATGGCTAAATATTTCACCATGATGTTAGATGGAACAGCCCGGTCTTGGCTGAAGGGCTTACCACCCAATTCCATTGGTTCATGGGGCGAGTTAAAGGCCCGGTTCATCCAGAACTTCAAAGACACCTGTAAGCAATCTATGTCGATTGTGGATCTGACGGATTGCAAGCAAGAGGAAGGTGAATCCACCACCCATTGGGTACGCCAGGTCAAGGAGATAATTCATTCCTCTGATAAGATGGACGCCGGTTCTGTAGTTCTTATGCTAGAGAAAAATTGCCGTTTTGAGCCGCTGAGGCAGAAGCTGGGGTGCCTTAAACGTAACCTCACGGATATGGGTACGATGATGGCGGCTTTAGTCAAATATGCCGATTCTGATAGTACCAAGGATCCCGAGTCTGACGATGAGAAGACAGGGAAGGGAAAAAGGAACGGCAATGGAAAGGGTCAGCAGCATAACCCGGGGAATCAAGGCGGCAACAAGCGTAAGGCGGACGGTAACCCGGAGTTTGTGGCCAATTCCAACGTACGGGGTAACAATCTGAGACGTAAGGGTAAACCGCCTCGATCTGGCGGGTCAGGCCCCTCTTTGGAACAGCTACTCAATGAGCCCTTCCCAAGACACGGCACCAGGGAGCGGCCCGCCACGCATCTATGGAAGGATTGCGCGATCATGAACGCGTTTAAAAATTCCAACAACTTTGATGGCGGTCATGGATCTGGCGGCGGTTCAAGGGCCGGCGGTTTTCATGGCCCGGGCAGTGGCTCAAATTCCGGTTTTCAGGGGCATCCGGGTGGTAATAATTAGCAACAATCTGGTCAAGGTGGACATCAGCAACAGCAGTCAGGCTATCAAAGCCATCCGAAGCAGTTGAGTGGTGGACAATATCACGTGTTTACCACTAGTTTGTGCAAACGTGACCAGAAGGTTCATAAGAGGGCTGTGAATTCTGTTGAGCCGGCAATTCCTCGTTATCTAAGGTGGTCAGAGCAGCCCATCATATGGAGCAAGGAGGATCATCCTCCGCGGGTCGATAACCCGGGTCAGTTGGCTTTGGTAGTGGCGCCTCAGGTTGGTGGGTATAAGTTCACCAAGGTGCTTATGGATGGGGGTAGTAGCATCAACATCCTCTACTACGAGACCTTTCAGCGCATGGGGTTGACTGATAAAAATCTGATAACATCCAACACTGTTTTCCATGGAGTTGTTCCTGGTAAGTCGGCTTACCCAGTTGGCAGGATTGAGCTGGAGGTAGCCTTTGGAGACGAACATGACTCCAGGGCTGAGAAGCCAACGTTTGAGCTGGTCAAGATCAGGAGTCCATACCACGCTCTGTTTGGACGGCCGGCTTATGCCAAGTTTATGGCCCGGCCATGTTACGTTTATTTACAGCTCAAGATGCCGAGTTACAAGGGCACCATCACTGTACATGGCAGTCGTAAGGTAGCGTTGGAATGTGAAGAAGGAGACGCGGCTTATGCTGAGTCGGCCTGCGCAACAGAGGAGCTCAAATTTTATCAAGATAATGTTGACCCGGCGGATATGACATCCCTGAAGAAGCCAACTACAGAGCATGACCCGGCGTTGAAGTTTAAATCGGCAGCTGAGACAAAGCTTGTCGACTTTACCCCGGGTGACTCTTCTAAACAGTTCAGCATTAGCAGCAACTTGGATCCCAAATAGGAAAGCGCGCTCATCGAGTTCATCCATGAGAACCGGGACATCTTTGCATGGAAACCTTCTGACATGCCAGGTGTACCGAGGGAACTCGCTGAGGACACTCTCAATATTGATCCAAAGTATAAACCAGTCAGGCAGTTTCTTCGCCGTTTTAATGAAGAACGACGGACAGCCATTGGGGAAGAAGTCGCCCGGTTTATCATTGAAGTTTTTCACCCGGAGTGGTTGGCTAACCCGGTGCTTGTCCTCAAGAAGAATGGCACTTGGCGGATGTGTGTGGACTACATGGACTTAAACAAGGCTTGTCCGGCTGACCCTTTTGCTCTTCCCCGTATTGATCAAATCATTGATGCTACGGCGGGTTGTGAGCGTTTGAGTTTTTTGGATGCTTACTCCGATTATCATCAGATTAAGATGGCAGTTAAGGACCAGGAGAAGACGGCTTTCATCACTCCATTTGGAGCCTTCTGCTATGTATCTATGCCATTTGGGCTCAAGAGTGCCCAGGCGACTTATCAGCGGTGTGTGCAGAACTGTTTGCACGACCAAATTGGGCGTAATGTCCATGCCTATGTGGATGACATCGTGGTGAAGTCCAGAGAAAAAGAGACCTTTGATAATCTCCGGGTTTACAAGATGATGCTTAACCCGGCCAAATGTGTGTTTGGCGTTCCTGCGGGCAAGCTCTTGGGTTTTCTGGTGTCCAACAGAGGCATCGAAGCTAACCCGGAGAAGATTAAGGCGATTATCTCCCTGGCTAAACCGGCGTGCATCAATGATGTTCAATGACTGGCGGGTCGCGTTGCCGCCTTAAGTCGATTCATAAGTCGGCTCGGTGAGAAAGCCCTCCCATTGTATCAGATGATGAAGAAAACTGACACTTTTGTTTGGAGTGAGGCCGCTGATGCTGCTTTTGAAGACATAAAGAGACAATTGTCTGAGCCGCCGGTTCTTGCGGCTCCAATTGACAAAGAGCCTTTGTTGTTATATGTGGCTGCCAATTCATGAGCCGTCAGCGTTGCCATCGTGGTGGAGCGTAAGGAAGCCGGTAAGGAGCATCCGGTTCAATGGTCGGTTTACTACATCAGTGAGGTGCTCATTGAATCCAAGCAAAGGTACCCGCATTGGCAAAAGCTTGTTTACGGGGTGTTCATGGCAAACTGGAAGTTGAAGCAGTATTTTCAAAGCCATCCTATAACTGTGGTAAGTTCTGCCCCTTTGGGATACATCATTCAGAACAGGGAGGCCACAGGACGAGTCGCCAAGTGGGCAATTGAGCTTGGAACTCATGGCTTGAAATACATGCCCCGGACGGCTATTAAGTCTCAGGCCTTGGTGGACTTCATCAATGATTGGACAGAGTTGCCGGCCCCTGAGGAGAAGCCAGATAACACATACTGGACTATTCACTTTGATGGGTCCAGGCAGCTAGACTCAGGGGTTGGAGTGGTGTTAACTTCCCCTCGAGGTGACAAATTTTGTTATGTACTCCGGCTTATGTTTCCATGTACTAACAATGCAGCTGAATATGAGGCATTACTCCATGGTCTCCGGATTGCTAAGGAGATGAACCTAAGCCGGGTACGATGCTTGGGCGACTTAGATTTGGTGGCTCAACAAGTGTCAGGCAAGTGGGATTCCAAAGACCCCCTCATGGCGGCTTATCGTCGTGAGGTAGATGCTGTGGCTGGTCACTTCATGGGTTATCAAGTGGAGCACATTGATCGAAGGAAGAATGAGGCGGCTGATGCTTTAAGCCGGTTGGGATCCCAACGTAAGCCGGTGCCGCCCAACACCTTTCTTGATGTGTTACATAACCCTTCTGTCAAGGTGCCTACCGAGGAAGACTTAGCAGTGCCAGACCCGGAGGCACAGCTGGTGGCGGCTCTTCATGTTATCCCGGATTGGACGGTGCCTTACTTGGCTTATATGATCCGGGGTGAATTACAGGAGGATGAGACATTGGCGAGACAAATTGTTAGGCGCTCCAAATCCATGACGATTGTTAACGGCGAGTTACATCGCCTCAGCGTCACTGGGGCGTTTCAACGTTGTGTGTCACCGGCAGAAGGCCAAGAAATACTCCGTGAGATCCATGAAGGAGATTGTGGCCATCATGCCGGGTCAAAATCCCTCGTGGCCAAGGCTTTTCGTCATGGTTTCTATTGGTTGACGGCTCACGCTGATGCGGAGGATCTGGTCAGTAAATGTGATGGGTGTCAAAAGTTCTCACAACGAGCTCATGGGCCGGCTCAAGAATTGAGGATGATCCCAATTACTTGGCCGTTTGCAGTCTAGGGGCTTGACATGGTTGTACCTTTCAAAAGATCTAAAGACAAAAAGACACATCTACTGGTGGCAGTGGACAAGTTTACTAAGTGGGTTGAGGCAGAGCCGGTCAGTAAATGTGATGCAGCCACGGCGGTCCAGTTCATGAAAAAGGTGATCTTTCCTTTTGGTTTTCCACATAGCATCATAACTGATAATGGCACTAATCTCTCTAAGGGTGCCATGGAAGAGTTCTATCAAAGAGAACATATCCAGCTTGATGTTTCGGCTGTTGCTCATCCTCAATCCAATGGTCAAGTAGAGAGAGCTAATCAAGAGATCCTGAAAGGTATCAAGCCCCGGCTCTTGGTCCCTTTACAGCGGACTCCAGGTTGTTGGGTGGAGGAGTTACCCTCCGTGTTATGGAGCATCAACACTACGCCTAACAGATCTATGGGATACACACCTTTCTTCATGGTTTATGGAGCAGAGGCGGTTCTGCCAAGTGACATCCGACACGATTCACCCCGTGTGGCTGCTTACATTGAGGCGGATAACGAAAAGGCTCATCAAGACGCACTTGACTTATTGGACGAGGAGCGAGACTTGGCAATAGCCCGCTCAGCGATTTACCAACAAGACCTGCGCCACTATCACAGCCGCCGGGTTAAGAGTAGAACCTTTTAGGAAGGCGACTTGGTGCTCCGGCTCATCCAGGATCAGTCTGACATGCACAAGCTATCCCCTCCTTGGGAAGGGCCCTTTGTGGTCAGCAAGAATTTGCACAACGGGTCATATTATCTCATCGATATTCGAGAGCACAAGGACTCACTTAAATCGGAGGAGGAGACCCGCCGGCCGTGGAATATAGCTCATCTCCGGCCTTACTATACCTAAGTTACCAGTTTTTAAAGATACCTTTTATGATGTACATATTATGTAAGGCAATAAAGCAGGACCTCTGTCCTTTTTTCCCATAAAAATGTTTCATGTTTTCTTTATTAGGTAATGGACATTGCCAACAGGGGACGGATCATATCTGAATCTAGCTTTCCCTTTGGTCCGGCTTATGATCATATCTGAATCTAGCCATGGTCACTTGGGGGCTTCCTGTTCAAACATAGGTCGTATTCGAACCAAAGAGGACATAGCTGTCGATACCCACTTGATCGGTATACTGCCAAACCCACTTGGGGGCTTCCTGATCAAATTTGAATCATAGCTTAACCCCTTTGGGTCTGACGTGGATCGTATTCGAATCAGCGTCATTAAACAACTCTTATGTTCACTTGGGGGCTTCCTGTTCAAACATAGGTCGTATTCGAACCAAAGAGAACATAGCTGTCGATACCCACTTGATCGGCATCGCCAAAGCCACTGGGGGCTATATGATCATATCTGAATCATAGCTTAATCCCTTTGGAACGGTTCTCTGATCGTATTCGAATCAGGAGCCTGTGAACATTTGCAAGTATGATTATTTTAACTATCATTGAAACCTTCTTGAGGAGATGGTTCTTGATCTTTCCGATTTTATATTAGTTACTTCAGGTTCTAAAAAGTGTCAGGTAAAAACTTATATGAGCCGGAGAAGTTATCAAAAAGGGTCGCAGGTATGCTGTTATGATTATGTTTTAACTAACCATGAACCGGCTTATACATATGATTTTTGATCATGTCCGGGTTATCAATATTCTATAACCCGCTGGTGTAGTGAATCGTCCAGGAAACCTTGCCTGTTTTACGTGCAGGATAAAACGGAGCAAGGTAAAATATCAAGGAAACACTTGATTAACATAAGCAAGATGAATTTAGTGCTAGCGGCTTAACAAAAGCAATAAGTACCATAAGGCATGACAGGCATTAAGGAGTTTTCTCTATCCTATTACAAGACTCCCGAGTCTAAACAAGTGAAGCATTGTTCTTTGCAAGGTTATAACCCGGCTGGCGGCTCATTCCTCCGGCTGGCTTGATGACTCCGGATTATCCTTCCCCGCCTCTCCTTCGGTTGTTTTGTCTTGGAAGGTGGAAGAGGCCCAGTCAATGCCGCTCAAAGCTTCAAATTCAGCTTCATCATCTATTAAACTGGCCGGGTCCACTTCAGGGGCAAAGGTATGCTTACGCGTTGGAGGGATCAGGCTGACTTGGTCATAGGGGGCGTTTGGGATTCTCCGGTTCTCGCTATCATAACCCGGTGAATACTTAGTGAGATCAGTATCCTCCCCAATGAGAGTCGCCAGGGGGCGTACGACTTTAACACGGGCAGTGAAGTCTTGTTCACCAAAAGCAGTGTCGTCCTCCTTCAGGCTTGGATATCCAAGAGAGAGGTCAGCAAGGTCAAGTTCTGGCACCCATGCTCTTGCCCGACTCAACGCAGCCACGGCTCCGGCTCTCGCGGATGCCCGCCTTAAGTCTTGAATGCATTGAGGTAGCACCAAAATATGTCTCAACACGTCTTGCAGGAGCCGAGGAGAGGTATTTGGTAAGGCCACAGCGGCCAACGCACGCTGTGACCCGGAGTACGGCTACTCTACTAAGGTATACACCGCCTTAAGCTTGACCAGCATATTTTCCTTCAGATTGGCACTCCTGGGGCCTGCAGGTTCACAGGTATAACAGTAAGCCACAGGTAACTATTACAATAACTCTTGAAAGATTACAATATTTATGAGTGACTTACCGAACATGGCTGAGACCATTTGGGATATCTATCGTTTTAAGTCGGACAGCTCATTTGTTGCCTCGGCAAGAGATGCCTCTGCTGTTTCAGCCCGAGTCACCAGTGAAGCCCTTTCATCAACCCAAGTTTTCTTCTCCGATTCAAATTTTTTTCTTCAATTTCTCTTGTTCAGAGACACTGAATTCAAACTTGGAGTTGGCTTTCTGGGCTTCGAGCTCTTGGGTTTTCAACTGACTCTTCAGATCGGCAATCTCCGCCTCAAATTGACTTATGGTGGCCTGCATTTGACATCAGGCTATGGTAAGAATCTTGTTAAGATAATATTCAAGTCCTAAGCACTTTACAAGTAAAAATACTTAGCACTTGGGGGCTAATGTATGCTTAAAGAATTTTTAATCTATTTTACCGAGTCACACATATTAAGTCTCAAGCACTTTACAAGTAAAGGTACTTGACACTTGGGGCTAATGTGTAACCCAAATTCAAAGTTTCATGTTATCTCCGGGTTAAATATATCAATTTAAACCGGACAAAACTAATGGCAAGCAGATTATTAAGTCTATAGCATATTCATTCATAAGCAATAGACTTGGGGGCTGATACGGTAAGTAAGATTTAGAGTAAAAGCTTAAATTTTACCTCAGATTTATGCTGTATTTGCTTCACCATGTCAATTTCCAGGTCACGACTACTGTGTACTTGGTTCAGATAGCCTGAGACTATATCACCAATACTTAGGTGAGAGTAATCAGTGATGTCTTGTTTGGACTTCCGGTGCTGGGCAAACTCCTCCTTGGCGGTGCATTGGGCAAGGGCGGTAGGCCGGTCCGGTTCAACATATTGGCTCTTCACAATTTCAACCTCCGGGTCGATCTTCTTGGCTGGGCTAGGAATTTTCGGGTCATCCGAGTTGTGAATAACGTCTTCTGCAGGCAAATCAGAAGTTGGCACCGGAATATCAGAAGCCGGTTCAGGCGGTGGCTGAGGAGTGGAGCTGTCAGGAACGGATGAGTCAAGCACCGGTTCAGTAACCACCGGGTCTTGGGATGGCTTATTCTTCTTTGCCCTCTTGCTGGGCTTTACTTGCAAGCTGTCAATCAAAGTGGAAGGATAAGTATCAAAGTATAAGTATGGATAAACTTACAGTAAGAAAGGTTATATTACCCGGGAGCCATTTTGAAAGCCGACATGTTCGATTGCATCGACTCATCAGAAGAAGGGGAGGTATCCTGATAGTTGGAGTCAGATGAATTGAGAGGTTGGCGAATCAAACCCATCAAGGGTAAAACAAAATTTAAGTTGGAGATAACCTCGGTCCGACGCTTCCTGGTTACGTCGGGTAAGCCGGAGGAAAGCTCTGCGTCCTGGTTGGCCCGAGTCTGCCGCCGATTTTCAAGCTGCTGTTGCTTCAAAAGAAATTGAGGATCTTGGTAAGCGAGAGGGTGTGAAAACCTTACTTTCCGGGTCACCCTTTGGATTCTTTGTGTTGGCAAAGGCTCTGAGTCAGAGGAAATTATAGTTACCTCTTCACCAGCTGCTTGACTGTTCCCAGTATCCTCCTGAAAGGATCAAATGTCAGTAAGATAACGGCAAAGGAGTTAAAGAAAATCAAAAAAGATTACCTCTTCCTCATCTGAAGAAGAGTCATCCAATTTAAGCATATCAGAGGCACTAGGTTTCTTCTTCTTAGAGGTACCCGTCCTAGCGGCTTTCCTTTCGGTCTTCTTGGCCGCTCTGGCCTGTTTTGCAGCCTCATGGTCATACTTGACCTTCCAGAAATTATCATCGGCCTGTGGGAAAAGATAAAGAATCATAAGTACCGGAAGGTAACATATTAAAGAGTATTTGTGAAGATTAGTAACTTACCGCAGGAGCCGGATTCTTCTTGCAGAAGGGAAGCAAACTGAAAGTATTACTGGTTACAGTGCCCTCCTTCAATAGCGATTGGACTGTAGCATCTACCACATCATCTGGTAAGTCCTCAGGACTATGACGCATTGAGTCGTCCTTTTCGCCTGTGTAAGTACACATTAAGCTGGAGCGGCGGCTTAATGGTAGTATCCGCCAGGTGACCCAGACCCGGACCAAATCAATGCCAGTTAACCCGTTGCCTAAAAGGGCTTTGATCTTTCTGATGGTGGGGTTAAGATGCAGGCGCTCAACAGCAGTTAACTTGTCCGCCAAATGATGATTGGACTCAAGACGCAGGGCACGAAAGCCGGGAAGAGGCTTCTCGTTAGCTGGAGAGGTGTCTTGACAGTAGAACCACGTCTGGTTCCAGTCTTTTGGGTGACTCGGCAGCTCAGCATAAGGAAAAAGGCAGCCTCTCTGCCGCTGGATTGAGATGCCGCCAAGCTCAAGACTAGGCCCGTTGGCGTGTTCATTCTGCCGGTTCAAGTAAAAAAGCTCTCTGAACAGCAACAGACTTGGTTCCTCTCCTAAGTATACCTCGCGGAAGACTTGGAAATTACACAGATTGGACACGGAATTGGGTCCAATGTCTTGAGGCCTCAAGTCAAAGAAATCCAGAACTTCCCTGAAGAATTTTGAGCCGGGAGGGGCAAATCCCCGGTTCATATGGTCTGTGAAAACTACTACCTCCCCGTCTTTGGGTTGAGGTATCTCCTCAGACGGGTGAGGGGCACGATAGGACATGGCCTCCTTTTTTGGCAGATGGCCAGACGTTACAAACTCGGCAAGTTTGCTTTTGGTTACTATGGATGGAACCCAGTTGCAAGTCACAGGGGCCTTGGCCGCCTTAGGAGCCATAACGGCAGTGGCCTACGACAAAGTAAGAAAGTTCCGGTTCAAATTTAACCCGGGAGAAATATTTAAATTTATTTAAAATAGCGGCTTAAGCAAGGGGCCTAATGATATAAGGGTGATTGTGCAGTAAAATTTAAGCCGCTATCAGAATCAACAGTCATTCAAGGATTTTTAAACCGGACACCTAGACAGTGGTGATAAAAGTAAGTTTTCCAGAAGAAGCTTTCCGGGTGATAGAAACAAGTTTCACGGATGACAACTCTTATTATGGATCAAACTATTGTTCTAAAGGAGAAAATTTCTAGACCTAAAAACAGGGCAGAGAAGTTCATGCATTCAAAGGAGGTTTCCAAATAAGAGAAATGGGATCTATTTCTATGCAAGATCAACACAAACAACTACCGCAACGGTTCTGCATGGTTTTTACAATCTAAACAGGCTGTGGAAGTGCAAACTAGCAAGGATTCGCATCGGGCGGTGATGAACCCGATGAACTTGGCAGAGCTTCAAGATAGATCTAAGAAAGGGGAAGAAAGGAACTCACGGATGAGGATGAACTGCGGAGGCTCGCCGTCGATCTCTGGTTACAATCAGGTCAATGCAGCGGCCTGAGTCAATGAAGACGAGGTAGTCGATGGTAACGGCAGCGGAGCTTGAGAGGCAGAGAGGAGAGGAAGAAGACGACTGAAAGGGTAAAAGGGAAAGGACCCAAGTCGTGGCTATTTATAGGGAGAAAATAACTGAGATGGCGCGGGAAACGAGGAGATAACAATTATTATCCAGTGGCCTTGACGCCTCGATTTTTGGAGTAGTCAGTAAAGAAGAGATCCACTGAAGGATTCGGTGGAATAAAAAATGAGCTAAAGGAAGAATGACGTCACGACGAGTTAAGACGAATCTAGAAGATGACATCATGGCGGGTTAACAAAAACCCTCTATATAGTCAGAAGACTGAAGATTTAATTCTTTAAAAATATTTTTTAGATTGACATGAACAGGTTCAAATCAATCTGGGGCCTAATGTTGGGGATAAGACTATTTGTGTAAGCCGCCCAGGAGGGGCCGGGTTACGCAAAGAGTACTCATCAGAGGAAGCCCAAGACCAAGCATGAAGATGGCAGTTCAATAAAGAGCTTAAGGCCCACGGGTGGCTTAAGCCCATTGTAGTAAACCGCCATGATGGCATGACTTGTAACGTAAGGTAGATTTAACTGGTCACCGAGTCGGACTCTGTTTATAAGCCGGCCGGGACTCTGTAAGCCAGAGGGCGTCAACCCGTGTATATAAGGGGACGACCTGCTGGCAACTTAGGGCAAGAAACAACTCATCGAGAGCCGGGCATAGCGTATCTCGCTCCCTGGTTATCGAAACATCAATACCAACCCAACTAGACGTAGTCCTTACCTTCACCGTAAGGGGCCGAACTAGTATAAACCCTCTCGTGTCCCTTGTCCCGATTTAACCCCTTCAAGCTTCCTAGTTGCGATGGCTTCACTACTAAGTCCTTTCACGACATCTGACGTGACTATTCCATGACAGAGAGCGACAACAGTCATGAACATGCATTAAAATTAATTCACACCGAATACAAGCATGGGTAGGATATAATCTACCATGAACATAAATATCGTGAAGGCTATGTTGATTTGTTTCAACTACATGCGTGAACATGTGGCAAGTCGAGTCACTCAATTCATTCAAAGGAAGATACCATCCCATCATACCACATCATAATCATTTTAATAGCATGTTGGCATGCAAGGTAAACCACTATAACTCATAGCTAATCAAGCATGGCACAAGCAACTATAATCTCTAAATGTCATTGCAAATATATTTACTTCATAATAAGATGAATCAGGAATGATGAACTCATCATATTTACAAAAACAAGGGAGGTCGAGTTCATACCAGCTTCTCTCATCTCAATAAGTCCATCATATATCGTCATTATTGCCTTTCACTTGCACGACCGAACGATGTGTATAATAATAATAGTGCACGTGCATCGGACTAAGCTGGAATCTGCAAGCATTCAACTCAAGAGAGAAGACAAAGTAATATGGGCTCTAAGTTAAATAAAAATCATGCATATGAGAGCCACTAAACATTTTCAATATGGTCTTCTACACTCGACCCCCAAAGGAAAGAAAAGAAAATAAAACTATTTACAAGGGAAAGCTCCCAACAAGTAAGAAGAAGAACGAGAAATCTTTTTGGGTTTTCATTTCAATTTCTGCTACAAGCATGGAAATTAAACTAACTAATTTTTTTGGTTTTTTTCTTAAGGTTTATCAAACACACAAGAAGAAAGCTAGAAAAAGAAAATTAAACTAACATGGATAGTACAATGAAAGAGTATGAGCACCGACGACTAGAATAGTGTGTGAACATGAATGTAAAGTCGGTGAGAAATACGTACTCCCCCAAGCTTAGGCTTTTGGCCTAAGTTGGTTTATTGCCAAGGACCGTGGCTACACTCCCCGGTGTACTGAGGGGTGTAATCAGGATACCACTGGTAAGATGATGCACGATAAGGGTCCAGTGAAGGTTCCGGCTCAGGCTCAGGTTCAGGTTCTGGAGTGGATGCTTGGCCTCGATGAGCGTACACCACTCCCGTGTGACAAGAAAATTATCTGCAATCAAATCAAACAACAGAGGCGCAGGCAGAATAATAGTCTCATTGTGTTTCTTATTAAATCTCAGGTTATACAAAAGCATCTTATCTTCGTTGTCAACAATAAACTCATGCGCTACCATGCTTTTGTAATCTAAAATGTAAGGAGGCAATTTTGTCTCCTCTTTCTCATGGTGCCTAATAGGTATCTCAAAATATTTAGCAAGACGTGCAGCATAGATACCTCCAAAGATGGGGCCTTTTGTACGGTTCAGGCTCAGCCGTTTAGCAATAACAGCACCCATACTAAAACTATTATCTCCAAACAAGGCATGGTGAAGAATAATAATATCAGGAACATTGAAGTTTCCACTATTTCCACGACCAATCAAGCACCTACTAGCAAATATGGCAAAGTAGCGTAAGACAGGAAAGTGTATGCTAGGGATTCTCGCATCAGAACCCTTCTTTGGATCGCCCACGGTGCTAGTGTTAACAAAACCATCCACATCTTTACGATGTGGTTCATCCCTCAAAGGGTATCCTACATACCGCGCAAAAATTACGTAAAGACATTTCCCTGAATTCATCATATAAATGAAATGATACTGAAGGCGGTGACTTCTTAGGATAATAATAAAAGTTTTGCACGAAAGTATTGGTGAGTAAGAGATACTGATCAATCCGGTAGTGGCGGAAATTGCTGAGGCCTGCTTTCAATTAAGGAGTAAAAGTCTTCACAAATTCCGGCTTCTCTCAATAAATTATCGCATAACCATTCAGACGGCCGCACTTCCGCTATGCGAGGAAGATTATACTTGGCCTTTTCCTTCTCTTTAGCTTGTTTTTCCTAGGGGCCTTGGCTAGAACAGCCCCTCAAAAATCTCCTTAACATTTTCTGAAATTTTTTGAAATTTTCAGAAAATGTTAAGGAGATTTTTGAGGGGCAAGAGAATAAAATTAAACAAGATTGGTAGCAACTACTCCTACAAGTGCCTAGAGCCTATATCATGCATTAGAATTGCTTGGGACCTCATAAATTTGACATGCAAGCTCAAGAACAGGGTCACCTATGCAGCAAAAGTTTGCAATGAATAAAGCACTAGAACAAAAACTAATTTGACCAATGGAGGAGTCACATACCAAGCAACAATCTCCCAAAGTAGTTTTGTGAATGGAGCTTTGAGCAAGGAGATCGAAAATCGCAGCAAAATGAGCTAGAACTCGTGCTTGAGCTGGATGGGGATTTTTTTGGGAAGAAGATGGAGTGTGTGGGTGCTGGCATAAGTGGAGTGGGGCATTGTGGGCCCACGAGATAGGGGGCGCGCCCAGGGGGTGTGGGCGCGCCCTCCACCCTCGTGGCTAGGTGCTTGCCCCCCTGTAGTGTTTTCAGTGCCTAAAATCCTCAAATATTCCATAAAAAATCATACTAAATTTGCAGGGCATTTGGAGCACTTTTATTTTCAGGATATTTTTTATTGCACGGATAATTCAGAAAACAAATGGATAATACTATTTTTGCTTTATTTATTCTAAATAACAGAAAGTAAAAAGAGGGTATAGAAGGTTGTGCCTTCTAGTTTCATCCATCTCATGATGATCAAAATGAATCCACTAACAAGGTTGATCAAGTATTGTTAACAAACTCATTCCGAATAACACGGAACTGGGGAAACTTCAAATAACACTAAGTTACCTCGACGGGGATATGACATCCCCAACAATAAGAATATCATATTTTTTCTTGACAGTAGGAAGAGGAAATTCAAAACCTCCAATTATGATAGTTGGACTTTTTCCAATAGAATTGATGCTATGAACTTGAGGTTGTTTCCTCGGAAAGTGTACCGTATGCTCATTACCATTAACATGAAAAGTGACATTGCCCTTGTTGCAATCAATAACAGCCCCTGCAGTATTCATAAAGGGTCTACCAAGGATAATTGACATACTATCGCCCTCGGGAATATCAAGAATAACAAAGTCTGTTAAGATAGTGACATTTGCAACCACAACAGGCACATCCTCACAAATACCGACAGGTATAGCAGTTGATTTATCAGCCATTTGCAAAAATATTTCAGTAGGTGTCAACTTATTCAATTCAAGTCTATGATATAAAGAGAGAGGCATAACACTAACACCAGCTCCAAGATCACATAAAGCAGTTCTAACATAATTTCTTTTAATGGAGCATGGTATAGTTGGTGCCCCTGGATCTCCAAGTTTCCTTGGTATTCCACCCTTAAAAGTGTAATTAGCAAGCATGGTGGAAATTTCAGCTTCCGGTATCTTTCTTTTATTTGTAATGATATCCTTCATGTATTTAGCATAAGGGTTTACTTTAAGCATATCAGTTAAACGCATAAGTAAGAAGATAGGCCTAATCATTTCAGCAAAGCGCTCAAAATCCTCATCATCCTTTGTCTTGGATGGTTTAGGAGGAAAGGGCATGGGTTTCTGAACCCATGGTTCTCTTTCTCTACCGTGCTTCCTAGCAACAAAATCTCTCTTATCATAACGTTGATTCTTTGATTGTGGGTTATCAAGATCAACAGCAGGTTCAATCTCTACATCATTGTTATTGCTAGGTTGAGCTTCAATATGAACATTATCATTAACATTATCACTAGGTTCATGTTCATCACCCGATTGTGTTTCAGCATCAGAAATAGACATATCATTGGGATTCTCAGGTGTTTCTACAGTAGGTTCACTAGAAGCATGCAAAGTCCTATCATTTTTCTTTTTTGTTCTTTTTGGAAGAACTAGGTGCCTCTAAATTATTTCTCTGAGAATCCTACTCGATTCTCTTAGGGTGGCCTTCAGGATACAAAGGTTCCAGAGTCATTCTACCAGTTCTAGTAGCCACTCTAACGGCAAAATCATGTTTATTATTTAATTCATCGAGCAAATAACTTTGAGCTTTAAGTACTTGCTCAGCTTGAGTGGTAACTGAGGGAGTCCTGGACTAGGGGGTGTCCGGATAGCCGAACTATCATCATCGACCGGACTCCAAGACTATGAAGATACAAGATTGAAGACTTCGTCCCGTGTCCGGATGGGACTTTCCTTGGCGTGGAAGGCAAGCTAGGCAGTACGGATATGTGGATCTCCTACCATTGTAACCGACTCTGTGTAACCCTAGCCCTCTCCGGTGTCTATATAAACCGGAGGGTTTTAGTCCGTAGGACAACAATAACAACAACAATCATACCATAGGCTAGCTTCTAGGGTTTAGCCTCCTTGATCTCGTGGTAGATCCACTCTTGTACTACCCATATCATCAATATCAATCAAGCAGGAGTAGGGTTTTACCTCCATCGAGAGGGCCCGAACCTGGGTAAAAACATCGTGTCCCTTGTCTCCTGTTACCATCCGCCTAGACGAACAGTTCGGGACCCCCTACCTGAGATCCGCCGGTTTTGACACCGACATTGGTGCTTTCATTGAGAGTTCCCCTGTGTCGTCACCGATAGGCTTGATGGCTCCTTCGATCATCAACAACGACGCAGTCCAGGGTGAGACTTTTCTCCCCGGACAGATCTTCGTATTCGGCGGCTTTGCACTACGGGCCAATTCGCTTGGTCATCTGGAGCAGATCGAAAGCTACGCCCCTGGCCATCAGGTCAGATTTGGAAGCCTGAACTTCACAGCTGACATCCGTGGAGACTTGATATTCGATGGATTCGAGCCACAGCCGAGCGCACCGCACTGTCTCGATGGGCATGATCTAGCTCTGCTGCCGGACAGTGCCCTGGAGGCCGCACATGAGTCCGCTCCGATCCTCAATTCGGAGCCGACCGCGCAGATCGAGGATGGGTGGCTAGACACCGCCTCGGGGGCTGCAACCGCTACGGCGATGGAGCCGAATACTGACTTTGGCCCTTGTGAGGCTCGTGACTCCGAGGTGCCGGACTCCTCTCCGGACTCCGAACCTCCCGCGCTCCCTCCAATCGAATCCGATTGGGCGCCGATCATGGAATTCACTACCGCGGACATCTTTCAACACTCACCTTTTGGCGACATCCTGAATTTGCTAAAATATCTCTCGCTATCAGGAGAGCCCTGGCCGAATTGCGGCCAGGATGGCTGGGATGCGGACGACAAAGAAATTCAAAGCGCACCCACCACCCACTTTGTAGCCACTGTCGACGATCTAACCGACATGCTAGACTACGACTCCGAAGACATCGACGGTATGGACGACGATGCCGGAGACGACCAAGAACCAGCGCCTACGGGGCGCTGGAAGACCACCTCGTCATACGACATATACATGGTGGACATCCCAAAGGATGGGAATGGCGAAGAAGCAGCGGAGGCAGATTCCTCCAAGAAACAGCCCAAGCGCCAGCGTCAACGGCGCCGCTCTAAATCCCGCCACTGCAAGAATGGAGATTCCGGCACCGGAGATAATAACACCCCAGAGAGTGCCGAAGACAACCCCCTCCAGCACAGGAGGACGGAGAAGCCAGCCCTCATGAGAGAGCGGCAGATGAAGAGGTAGAGGATGATAATTACATGCCTCCCTCCGGAGACGAGGCAAGCCTCAACGACGACGAATTTGTCGTGCCTGAGGATCCCATCGAACAAGAGCGTTTCAAACACAGGCTAATGGCCACGGCGAACAGCCTAAAGAAAAAGCAGCAACAGCTTAGAGCTGATCAAGACCTGCTAGCCGACAGATGGACTGAAGTCCTTGTGGCCGAAGAGTATGAACTCGAACGCCCCTCCAAAAGCTACCCCAAACGCAAGTTGCTCCCCCGATTAGAGGAGGAGGCATATAAACCTGCATCACCAGAGCATAATACGGCTGACCGACCACCTCGTGGCCGAGATAGAGAGGCCTTTAGGCCCTCCATTAGAACCGTACCCCGGCATCGCTCGAAAAGCACAAGGCCACAAGGGAATGCTCCGGACTTGCGAGACATATTGGAGGATAAGGCAAGACAATCAAGATCGATCTATGGATCGCATGGGCGCCCCATGGCACGCGACGACAACCGTCGCGCCGAACACAGCAAGTCCGGCCGGGCCGAACACAGTAGACAAAGCTCGTTTGAGCTACGTCATGATATAGCCCAATATAGAGGCGCCACACACCCACTATGCTTCACAGATGAAGTAATGGATCATCAAATCCCCGAAGGGTTTAAACCCGTGAACATTGAATCCTACGATGGCACAACAGACCCCGCGGTTTGGATCGAAGACTATCTCCTTCATATCCACATGGCCCGCGGTGACGATCTTCACGCCATCAAATATCTCCCACTCAAGCTTAAAGGACCAGCTCGGCATTGGCTTAACAGCTTGCCAGCAGAATCAATTGGGTGTTGGGAAGACCTGGAAGCCGCATTCCTTGACAACTTCCAGGGCACATATGTGCGACCACCAGACGCCGATGACCTAAGCCACATAATTCAGCAGCCAGACGAATCGGCCAGACAGTTCTGGACACGGTTCTTAACAAAGAAAAATCAAATCGTCGACTGTCCGGATGCAGAGGCCCTCGCAGCCTTCAAATATAACATCCGCGATGAGTGGCTGGCCCGGCACCTAGGACAGGAAAAGCCGAAATCCATGGCAGCCCTCACATCACTCATGACCCGCTTTTGCGCGGGAGAGGACAGCTGGCTAGCCCGCAGTAACAACCTCAACAAAAATTCTGGCAGTCCGGATACCAAGGACCGCAATGGCAGGTCGCATCGAAACAAAAACAAACGCCGCGTTAACGGCAATAACACTGAGGATACGGTAGTCAACGCCGGATTCAGAGGCTCTAAACCCGGTCAGCGGAAAAAGCCATTCAAAAGAACTACTCCGAGTCCGTCCAATTTGGACCGAATACTCGACCGCTCTTGCCAGATACATGGCACCCCCGAAAAGCCAGCTAATCACACCAACAGGGATTGTTGGGTATTCAAGCAGGCAGGCAAGTTAATTGCCGAAAACAATGACAAGGGGCTGCATAGCGAGGACGAGGAAGAAACCCGGCCACCGAACAATAGAGGACAGAAGGGTTTCCCCCCACAAGTGCGGACGGTGAACATGATATACGCAAATCACATACCCAAGAGGGAGCGGAAGCGTGCACTTAGGGATGTATACGCGATGGAGCCAGTCGCCCCGAAGTTCAACCCATGGTCCTCTTGCCCGATCACTTTTGATCGAAGGGACCACCCCACCATTATCCGCCACGGGGGATTCGCCGCATTGGTTTTAGACCCAATCGTAGATGGATTTCACCTCACTAGAGTCCTGATGGACGGCGGCAGCAGCCTGAACCTGCTTTATCAGGATGCAGTGCGCAAGATGGGCATAGACCCCTCAAGGATTAAACCAACAAAGACGACTTTCAAAGGCGTCATACCAGGTGTAGAGGCCAATTGTACAGGCTCAGTTACACTGGAAGTGGTCTTCGGATCCCCGGATAACTTCCGAAGCGAGGAGTTAATCTTCGATATAGTCCCGTTCCGCAGCGGCTATCATGCTCTGCTCGGACGAACCGCGTTTGCAAAGTTCAACGCGGTGCCGCACTACGCATACCTCAAGCTCAAGATGCCAGGCCCTCGAGGAGTCATCACGGTCAATGGAAATACTGAACGCTCCCTCCGAACGGAGGAACACACAGCGGCTCTCACGGCAGAAGTATAGAGCAGCCTCTTAAGGCAATTTTCAAGTCCGGCCGTTAAGCGACCGGACACGGCCAAACGCGCCCAGAGTAACCTAC
Organism: Triticum timopheevii; assembly: GCA_963921465.1. NCBI lineage: Eukaryota > Viridiplantae > Streptophyta > Magnoliopsida > Poales > Poaceae > Triticum > Triticum timopheevii. Next base: position 380,001,760 of record OY997274.1, read on the forward strand.
AACAAGACCACCTGGCACGTTCCGAGCACACGTAGCAATGCGGACCCAACCCCAGCCCTTGCAAAATTGCAAGACTGGTCCTTCGCGTACATCATTACGCTTTGGAGATACCATGGGCATAGGGGGAGGGGCACGACCACCACAGGCCCGGAATGTGTCTTAACCGCACCAGGGGCTCCCAAGTGTGCCATCCTTTTTCTTTTTTTTCTTATCCACAGGACTCCACTTACTAGAGGGCCTGTCCGGCAGTAGACCTGCCGAACTCACGATGCAACAGCCAGGGAAGGAGAGAGGCTACGACGAACACTCAGGTGGTCTCCATTACGAGCATTAAATCTGTTTTACACACCATTCCGCAGCCTACCCCTGGAGGGGGACATGTTTAATAGTCACATCCCTTGCTTACCGCACTATTTGTATCGTTCCGCATTCATGGCAGTATTTCTTGAATAAACAATGCATCGCTTTTTGCTTATAATTGCATTTCTTTCTTATATATATGTTCATCTATGACATGCTGCATCCGTACACTTTGGTACGGCTGAATACACCAGGGGCTTAAGTTCCCCACATTATGGTGTGATAAGTCCGAACACTTTCACAAGTGCGGCACCCCGAACTTATAGCATTATATGCATCGGCTCCGAATCATGTCTTGGGTCAATAGTTGGGTTTGCCCGGCTCCCATGTTTTGGTACCTTACGTTCCGTTGTATCGGCTAAGGTAGCACTGGGAGAACCACTACGATTCGCCCTGGTTGAGCTGGGCGAGCGCCTCAGTCGAGAAAGCTAAAACTAACCGTCATGATAAGGCGAGAGCTGGTCGCTATTCGAGAGGTCTTTTCGAGTCCCTAAAGACTTATGCCGCTTAGAGCGAGGAACCGGCTTTTGTCCGGCCCAGGCGTGGATAGCACCCCGAACTCGGTCTTCCAAACACTAGGGGCTTCGCCGAAATTTAAAATTATAGAATTCTATGGCTAAGTGAGAGTGTTCAAGCATTATAAGTCTGGTTGCCTCGTTCGTTGCGTTGAGCGCCTCCCTAGATGGACCCAAACATGGGAACAAGAGCGCTCAAGTTTATCCCGAACACCCCAGCACTAGTGGCATGGGGGCTGAAGCCGACGACTTGCCATCTCTCAGATTTGATAAACGGCCGCACAGAAGGTAATATTTTAAATTAACAAGCATTGCTTCGCGCATATAAGCAAAGTTTTCAGCGCACAGGATAACAAAATGCGAGTCTACTCAAATATTACATCTTTGGAGCACTCACCCACAATCATGCGGGCACCCTTCAGGACACTCTTATAATACATTTCGGGCGTACAATACTCCTTGCCCGCCGGCGGCGCGTCCGTCAGCAGCTTCTCAGCATCCATCCTGCCCCAGTGCACTTTTGCACGGGCAAGGGCCCGACGGGCACCTTCAATGCAGGTGGAGTGCTTGACGACCTCAACCCAGGGACACGCGTCCACCAGCTGCCGCACCAGGCCGAAGTAGCTCCCAGGCATGGCCTCCTTGGGCCACAGCCGAACTATGAGGCCCTTCATGGCCTGTTCGGCTACCTTGTGGAGCTCGACCAGCTGCTTCAGCTGGTCGCTAAGGGGCACCGGATGTCCGGCCTCAGCATACTGAGACCAGAAGACCTTCTCCGTCGAGCTCCCCTCCTCGGCCCGGTAGAAAGCGGCAGCATCAGACACGCTGCAGGGCAGATCTGCGAATGCTCCTGGAGAGCTCCGAATTCGGGTAAGTAATAGGTAATTCGCATTCACATGCTTGCTTTGCATGAAAAATGCCTTACCCGCTGCTATCTTCTTCAACGCCTCGATTTCCTGGAGGGCCTTGTGGGCTTCGGCCTTAGCGGCTTTGGCACTCTCAAGGGCCGATGCAAGCTCGGACTCTCGAGTCTTTGAGTCGCGCTCCAAACCCTCATGTTTCTCCATGAGAGCCTGGAGCTCTTGTTGTACCGCCGCCACCCGCGCCTCCTGTTTCTCTCGCTCGGCTTGTTCCGCGGCCGCATTGCGTTCGGCCGCGAACACCGCCTCCTTCAGGGTCGCCACCTTGTTTGTGGCCCCTGTAGTACCCACGTTATCCTTGTTATTTCTCTTGCAACCAAATCCTTTTCTGTAAGGTACAATTTTAATATGGTGTTACTCACATTCCTTGTCCTCGAGCTGCTTCTTGGCACGGCCGAGCTCGCTCTCGGACCGCTCGAGGCTCTGCTTCAAAGCACCGACCTCCGCAGTCAGTGCGGCAGAGGTCAGCAGCGCAGCCTGCAATCCCATATTGACATATTTTTTAGAACTCCTGCGTATATCTTTTTAGATCCTCAGTCCGGCTTTTGTTTCCGAACACCGAACCGAGCATCAGGGGCTACTGTCTATGCGGTATTATATTACATATCTTAAAATTCTTACCTCAAAGCCTGTTAGAAGGCTGCTGCAGGCTTCGGTCAGCCCACTCTTGGCGAGCTGAACCTTCTGAATCACCGCACTCATAACAGCGCGGTGTTCTTCTTCAATGGAAGCGCCTTTGAGCGCCTCCATCAAGTTATCCGGCGCCTCTGGTTGGACAGAGGCCGCCATAGTCTTGCCCTTCTTACGAAGGGGCCGCTCGCCGGACTCTACTGCAGGTTCCGGGGCAGAGTCCGGTATAGAGTCTGGGAGGTTGCCTTATGGTACCTCCGGGGCCTCCTCCTCCTGGCGGGTCCCTTCCCGGGATCCCACCTCGGCGTCGTCGGCGTCGCGAGGCGTGGAAGCGGTCGGAAGAGAATCCATATCTGACGTGTCCAAGGACCCGCTCGACGAAGCGGGAAGATCATCCTTGGCCGGACTACAGGTTGTATGCGGCATTAGAAAGACACCGTGTGGCAAAAAGAAAAATTATAAATTATCTAGGAGTCCGGATACTTACGATCTCGCTAGGGGCTTGGTCCTTGAGGGCCACTCCTCGTTGCCGTCGCCAACGTTGGCGGAGCAGTCCGGGGGAAGGGTCCTTCCCTTCTTGGACCCTTCGGCCTCCCTCATTGGGGAGGCCTTCCTCTTCTTCTCTCCCCCCGCTGGGGGAGAAGCCTCTCTCTTCTCCTCCTCGTCTTCGTGGGAGGAGTCCGCCTTGGAGTCATCGGACGATGAGTCCGATATCACCTGACGCCAGGAACTCCTTCGGGTTCCCGTGGCCTTCTTCTTGGCCTTCTTCTCCGGCACCACGTAAAGTGCCGGGACCAGCAGCCCCGTCAAACGAGTGTCCTCTGGGTCTTCTGGAAGGGGAGCCGGACAGTTAACCTGTCCGGACGTCTTCTGCCAGTCCTGTTAAAGGCATTGGGAGTTTAGATCCCACATAGAGTCAAACTATGAAAGAAATGAGTGTCCCATAAAGGATAACATAGCTTACCTCGCTGGTTGGGCGCTGCGTGCTGAACCCGCGATCTTCGGTTGCGAATGCGGGGGCTTCTCCGCCCTTGAACAGCACCCTCCAGGAAGCTTCGTACATTGTGTCGAAGAGCCCGCTCAAGGTCCGGTGCTGTGCCAGATCAAACTCCCACAAATTGAAGGCCCGTTGCTGGTAGGGGAGAATCCGGCGGACGAGCATGACCTGGATCACATTGACAAGCTTAAGCTTCTTGTTCACCAGGGTCTGGAGACAGGACTGGAGTCCGGTCAGCTCCTCCGAACTACCCCATAGCAAGCCCTTCTCTTTCCAGGAGGTGAGCTGCATGGGGATGCCAGATCTGAATTCGGGGGCCGCTGCCCATTTAGGGTCACGCGGCTCGGTGATGTAGAACCACCCCGATTGCAACCCTTTGATGGATTCCACGAAGGCACCCTTGAGCCAAGTGATGTTGGAAATTTTGCCCACCATGGCGCCTCCGCACTCCGCTTGGCTGCAATTCACAACCTACGGCTTGACATTGAAGGTCTTTAGGCACAAGCCGAAGTTGGGCTGGATGCAGAGGAAGGCCTCGCACACGATGATAAACACCGAGATGTTGAGGATGAAGTTTGGCGCCAGATCATGGAAGTCCGGGCCGTAGTAGTACATGAGCCCCCAGACAAAGGGGTGAAGTGGGAAGCCCAGTCCACAGAGGAAGTGGGGAAGAAATACGACCCTCTCATGGGGCCTGGGGGTGGGGATGAGCTGCCCTTCGTCGGGCAGCCGGTGTGCGATGTCGCTGGACAGGTATCCGGCGCTGCGCAACTTCTCGATGTGCCCCTCCGTAACGGAGGAGGCCATCCACTTGCCTCCCGCTCCGGACATGGCTGGAGAAGGTTGAGGTAAGATGTGCGGACTTGGGCGCTGGAGCTCGAGTGCGCGAAGATGGATAAGCAAAGGAGGAAGAAGGCGTAGGTAAAGGAGATGGATCCTTATCCCCTTATATATGGGCGGATGGAACTATACGTCCCTACTAGCCTGGTAAAACTCGCTTATCTCCCAAGCGCCGCAATCAATGGCGCGGTTGGGTTACCCACGTCTGTATTGATGGGAATCCCGGAATAAGGGGAACACGATCTCTGCTTCGACAAGACGTGCCAAGGAAACCGCTTCGCTAAACGCGCTGAGGTGGTATAATAAAAACGATTCAAGTAAAGGCTTGGTAGTGGTGTGACGTCGCGCCACAAAATACGTCAGCAGATTGAAGTTGTGTAAATATTATTCTCTCTACGGTGGTATGTGGAATTTATTTTGCAGAGCCGGACACTATCCTGGTGTTCACAATCTTCTATGAATTATTTGGAGGAAGAACGCGCCTTGCAATGCCGAAGACAATATGCGCGCCGGACTCGTCGTCATTGAAGCCTGGTTCAGGGGCTACTGAGGGAGTCCTGGACTAGGGGGTGTCCGGATAGCCGAACTATCATCATCGGCCGGACTCCAAGACTATGAAGATACAAGATTGAAGACTTCGTCCCGTGTCCGGATGGGACTTTCCTTGGCGTGGAAGGCAAGCTAGGCAGTACGGATATGTAGATCTCCTACCATTGTAACCGACTCTGTGTAACCCTAGCCCTCTCCGATGTCTATATAAACCGGAGGGTTTTAGTACGTAGGACAACAATAACAACAACAATCATACCATAGGCTAGCTTCTAGGGTTTAGCCTCCTTGATCTCGTGGTAGATCCACTCTTGTACTACCCATATCATCAATATCAATCAAGCAGGAGTAGGGTTTTACCTCCATCGAGAGGGACCGAACCTGGGTAAAAACATCGTGTCCCTTGTCTCCTGTTACCATCCACCTAGACGCACAGTTCGGGACCCCCTACCCAAGATCCGCCGGTTTTGACACCGACAGTAACCATAGAAGCATATTTCCTAATGAGTTTAAGTTCACCTTTAACTCTAGCCATATAATCACTCAACCATCCTATTTCGAAAGCATTATTCTTTAATTCTCTACCAACATAAGCATTAAAACTTTCCTGCCTAGCCATAAAGTCATCAAAATCATCTAAGCATGGGCTATGAAATTTAGTAGAAGGAATTTCAACTTTATCATATGTAGAGAGAATTTACCTTTATTACCTGTGTCGGGTTATCAAGACAATGTGCTTCTTCGACAGGCGGTATATTAAGACCATGTATTTCTTCAATAGGAGGTAAATTCTTAACATCTTCAGCTTTAATACCTTTTTCTTTCATTGATTTCTTTACCTCTTGCATATCTTGAAGACTGAGAAATAGAACACCTCTCTTCTTCGGAGTTGGTTTAGGAATAGGCTCAGGAGTTGGCTCAATTGGTTCAGGAATTGCCTCAGGAATTGGCTTAGGAAGAATCCAATTATTTTCATTAGTCAACATATTATTCAATAGCAATTCAGCTTGGTCGACTATTCTTTCCCTGAAAACAGAACCAGCACAACTATCCAAGTAATCCTTGGAAGCATCGGTTAGTCCATTATAAAAGATATCAAGTATTTCATTTTTCTTAAGAGGATGATCAGGCAAAGCATTAAGTAATCGGAGAAGCCTCCCCCAAGCTTGTGGGAGAGTCTCTTCTTTGATTTGCACAAAATTATATATTTCCCGCTAGGCAGCTTGTTTCTTATGAGCAGGGAAATATTTAGCAGAGAAGTAATAAATCATATCCTGGGGACTACGCACACAACCAGGATTAAGAGAATTAAACCAAGTCTTACTATCACCCTTTAATGAGAACGGAAATATCTTAAGGATATAATAATAGTGAGACTGCTCATCATTAGTAAACAGGGTGGCTATATCATTTAACTTGGTAAGATGTGCCACAACAGTTTCAGATTCAAGGCCATAAAAAGGATCAGATTCAACTAAAGTAATAATCTCAGGATCAACAGAGAATTCATAATCCTTATCAGTAACACAGATAGGTGAAGTAGCAAAACCGGGGTCAGGTTTCATTCTAGTATTAAGATATTGCTGCTTCCATTTAGCTAATAACTTCTTAAGATCATATCTATCTTTGCAAGTAAAAATATCTCTAGCAGCTTCTTCATTCATAACATAACCCTCAGGAACAACAGACAATTCATAATCAGGGGGAGAACTTTCATCATCACTATCATCAATAATAGCATGTTCAATAATTTCATTCTCTCTAACCCTAGCAAGTTGTTCATCAAGAAATTCACCTAATGGCAAAGTAGTATCACACACAGAAGTAGTTTCATCATAAGTATCATGCATAGCAGAAGTGGCATCATCAATAACATGCGACATATCAGAATTCAAAGCAGTAGCAGGTTTAGGTGTCGCAAGCTTAGTCAAAACAGAAGGAGAATCTAGTGCAGAGCTAGATGGCAGTTCCTTACCTTCCCTCGTAGTTGAGGGAAAAATCTTGGTTCTTTCGTCTTTCAAATTCCTCATAGTGATCAACAGATATAAATCCCAAGTGACTCAAAGAATAGAGCTATGCTCCCCGGCAACGACGCCGAAAATTAGTCTTGATAACCCACAAGTGTAGGGGATCGCAACATCTTTCGAGGGTAGAGTATTCAACCCAAATTTATTGATTCGACACAAGGGGAGCCAAAGAATATTCTCAAGTATTAGCAGTTGAGTTGTCAATTCCACCACACCTGGATAACTTAGTATCTGCAGCAAAGTATTTTGTAGCAAAGTAGTATGATAGTAATGGTAACGTGGCAAAAGTAAAGATAGCAGTTTGTAGTAATTGTAACGGTAGCAACGGAAATGTAAATAAGCAAAGCACAATATGTGAAAAGCTCGTAGGCATTGGGTCAGTGATGGATAATTATGTCGGATGTGATTCCTCATGTAATAGCTATAACATAGGGTGACACAGAACTAGCTCCAGTTCATCAATGTAATGTAGGCATGTATTCCAAATATAGTCATACGTGCTTATGGAAAAGAACTTGCATGACATCTTTTGTCCTACCCTCCCATGGCAGCGGGGTCCTAACTAAAACTAAGGGACATTAAGGCCTCCTTTTAATAGAGTACCGGATGATGGATTCATGTACCTAGGGTAGGGTCATAGACCTGATCTAAGTACCCTACCCAAGGACACCCTTAGAAGAGATCACCTTCCAGTCGACCTACGAGGAGCCCACTCGACTGACTTGAAGGACTCGACCATGAAGACTCACTCGACCACCAGAAGGTCAAGAAGCACTCTGTACTGCAACGGTCAGTAGTTAAGTAGACTTTATGGTAGTTAAGACACTTTATGTGGGGCGTTACCAGTAACGCCCCGGACTTAATGTACTTTAAACCCTTCATTATGTGGGCTGGCAGGGGTCCTAGTGCACTCTATATAAGCCACCCCCCTCCCCTGGCAGAAGGGTTCGCACCCCTGTAACTCATATACACATAATCCACTCGACCGCCTCCGGGCTCCGAGACGTAGGGCTGTTACTTCCTCCGAGAAGGGCCTGAACTCGTACATCGCTTGTGTTTACAACTTCTCCATAGCTAAGACCTTGCCTCTCCATACCTACCCCCCACTCTACTATCAGACTTAGAACCACGACAGTTGGCGCCCACCGTGGGGCAGGTGTTTTAGCGATTTTTTGGAGAAGTTGCGATTCTTCGGAGTATATTCATCATGATGACTGCTGGAGTTTTGGTCGAGGGTCGCGAGATCCGTCTCGGCGCTCTCACCTTCGTCGCCGACGACTCCGCCTGGCTCTAGGAGGCTCCACTCGACGTTGATGCGCTCCCCGCCCGCGGTGCGACGCATTTTCGCGCATGTGTCCGCGGCGTTCTGCTGCGACAACCGTCGACCCCGTATCGGTCGACTCCCCTATCGGTCACCCTTCCAGTCTCCCACCAGTGCAAGCGCTCTGGTCGGTCGAGGCTCCAACGGTGGGCGAAGCACGTGGTGGCTCGCCAGACGGCCACCGCCCAAGTTGCGGCAATCGAGCCCGACGAATCTCTCTACGGCATGTTCGATCTGTCGACTGGCTCCGTAGAGACTGCATCCGAGTGCGATAGCAGTGATCCGGCGGCGGAAATCCTGATGGTCAACGGACCCCGCAGCCCTCCTGGCTTCGCCCATGAGGGCGGGGCAGGCGGCGGAGGCAACCCCGTATGGGACCACGAAGAGTACCAGCCCGAGCCACTCGACTCTCTGCAGAGGGAAGAGCTTCGCCGCAGGAACATGGATGCTCTGCACACTCCCATCGCAGGAGAAACCCCCGAGGCTCGCGCCTTGGAGGAGGCACGTTTGGCCAATCTGGCTGAACGCGCTCGTCTGGAGAACCTTCAGCGAGCACTCGACGAGCGCGCGCGGCAACGAGTTCCCGACGCCAATCGACGTCAACTCTTCCTGCCGACTCAGGTATATCGAACCCCAATCCAGAATTTAGCAGCTGCGACCCATATAGCAGAGTCCATCCAGCCCTCTCAGTCGGAAGCTGACAGAGGATTGATGCAGATCAGGGATTTGCTCCGGGCAGCAGGAGACCAGAATTCAGCCGTGTCGCAGTCGTGCAACAGAATTCACAGTCGATTCGTCGCTGCGAATACGGTTCAATCGGCTCATAGTCCCAGATCGCCTCCGCGGCGTGAAGGACGCGAGAATCGGCGAGACCAGTACGGAGACCGACACGACCGAGATGATAGGCGTCGAGTGCCCACTTCCCCTTCGAGGGGTGGGTCTTACGCTCCTCGGCAGCAAGATGACAGGCGTCAGCTCAGTGTGGGGCGAAGAGCTCCAGTCGACCCTAGGGAACCAGGCTTCGACCCGCGATCTATTATCATGCAAGGCTTGGTCGACCGGAACAGAGCCCATCGGGGTGGGCCCGACAGAGATGCGCCCACGAGCAGTCGAGTGCATGTTTCTGGTCCAGAGTGTTTCAGCAGGGCTATCAGAGCCGCAGTGATCCCCCCAATTTCAGGTTGGCAACAGGAGTCAGCAAGTTCACTGGTGAGTCTAAGCCTGAAACTTGGCTTGAGGACTACCGAGTGGCGGTTCAGATTGGTGGTGGGAATGACGAGGTGGCCATGAAGCATTTACCCCTCATATTGGAAGGTTCTGCCAGAGCGTGGTTGAATCAGTTACCTCCTAGCAGCATTTACACTTGGGAAGATCTGTCCCGAGTGTTCGTCAGAACATTTGAAGGAACTTGCAAGCGACCAGCTGGATTGACAGAGCTGCAAGTCTATGTGCAGAAGACGAATGAGACTCTCAGAGAGTATATTCAGAGATGGATCACTTTGCATCATACCGTGGAGAACGTGTCTGATCATCAGGCAGTCTGCGCCTTCAAGGATGGTGTCAAGAACAGAGAATTGAGTTTGAAATTTGGTCGAACCGGAGACATGACCCTGAGTCGGATGATGGAGATTGCCACCAAGTACGCCAACGGCGAAGAAGAAGACCGACTCCGAAGCGGCAAGTACAAGCCGAGTTAGTCGGAGAAGGGAAACACCAGTCGGAAATAGAAGCGGAAGGCTGAAATAGCAGCTCCTGGAGAGGCTCTGGCCGTGACTCAGGGAAAGTTCAAAGGGAAACCAAAAGGATCCTGGAACCCTAAGAAGGTGAAGGATAAAGAAGGGAACGACGTGATGGATATGCCGTGTCACATCCACACGAAGAAAGATGAAGAGGGCAATATCATTTACCCAAAGCATACCACTCGCCAATGTCGACTCCTGATCCAGCAGTTTCAAGGAAAACAGTCTAAGGACAAGGAAAAGGAGTCGGACAAGGCCGAAGACAAGGAGGACAGTGAGGAAGGATATCCGCATGTCAACTCCACTCTGATGATCTTCGCAGATGTGGAAAGCAAGAGCCGACTGAAGGTCATTAATCGTGAGGTGAACATGGTTGCCCCAGCAAAACCAAGTTATCTGAGATGGTCCCAAACACCCATCACATTCAACCAATCTGATCACCCGACTCATATTGCCACCCCTGGGAGGCAAGCTTTGGTGGTCGATCCAGTTGTCGAAGGCACTCGACTGACGAAAGTGCTGATGGACGGTAGTAGTGGGCTGAACTTGTTGTATGCAGACACACTGAAAGGAATGGGCATTCCGATGTCCCGACTGAGCACCAGTAACATGAGCTTTCATGGAGTTATACCCGGGAAGAAAGCCGAGTCACTCGGCCAAATAGCTCTGGACGTGGTGTTTGGTGATTCAAAACATTTTCGCAAAGAGAAGTTGACGTTTGAGGTCGTGGATTTTCAGAGTGCGTACCACGCCATTTTGGGGAGGCCAGCTTACGCACGGTTCATGGCTCGACCATGTTACGTGTACCTCAAACTGAAGATGCCCGGCCCCAAAGGAGTGATCACTGTCACCGGTGATCGGAAAAAGGCAGAAGAGTGCTGTCAGAAGGGCTCAAAGATTGCCGATTCCCAGGTGACAGTGGTCGAGTTTGAAGAATATAAACAAAGCGCAGATCCGAGTGATTTGCTGCGATCCAAGAAGCCCGCCACATAATCTGCATTTCAGTCATCCGGTGAGACGAAGCCTGTCCACATTCACCCGACCGATCCCAATGCAGCCCCGACCCACATCTCCACAACACTCGACCCGAAATAGGAAGAAGCGCTCATCCAGTTCCTCCGTGAGAACTGGGACATTTTTGCATGGAAGCCAGCTGACATGCCAGGTGTTCCCAGGGGACTGGCTGAGCATCGCCTTAGAGTCGACTCATCAGCAAAACCAGTTAAAGAGCATCTTCGGCGGTCCGCCGTCCAGAAGAGAAAGGCTATTGGTGAGGAAGTGGCTCGACTATTGGCGGCAGGATTTATCCGAGAGAACTCCGAGTGGCTTGCTAATGTCGTCATGGTTCCTAAGAAGGACAAATCGCTCCGAATGTGCATTGATTTCAAGCACATCAATCGGGCCTGCCCGAAAAATCATTTTCCTCTACCTCGCATTGATCAAATTGTTGACTCGACCGCGGGGTGCGAGAGATTGTCTTTTCTAGACGCCTATTCCGGGTACCATTAGATCCGTCTGTATGGACCCGATGAGATAAAAACAGCTTTCATCACTCCATTCGGGTGCCTCTGCTATATCACCATGCCATTCGGCCTCAAGAATGCCGGAGCCACATTTATGCGAATGATTCAGAAGTGTCTGCTCACTCAAATCAGTCAGAATGTGGAAGCGTATATGGATGATATCGTCGTCAAGTCACGAAAAGGTTCCGACCTGCTCACTGACCTCGCCGAAACATTTGCCAACCTCAGAAGGTATGATATCAAGCTCAATCCATCAAAGTGCACATTCGGAGTTCCTGGTGGCAAGTTACTCGGTTTTCTCGTTTCCGAGCGAGGGATCGATGCTAATCCAGAGAAGATCGGCACTATTCTCCAAATGAAACGCCCTGTGCGAGTGCACGATGTCCAGAAGCTTACTGGATGCTTGGCCGCATTAAGTCGATTCATCTCACGACTCGGTGAAAAGGCATTGCCTCTTTACCGACTGATGAAGAAGGCAGACAAGTTTGAGTGGACTCCAGAAGCTGATGCAGCGTTTGCCGAGCTAAAAGCTCTGCTCTCCACCCTGTCGGTGCTTGCTGCTCCAATCAGCAAAGAGCCTCTGTTGCTTTATATCGCAGCCACAGGAAAAGTCGTCAGTATAGTGCTTACGGTCGAGCGGGAAGAAGAAGGAAAAGCCTTCAAAGTTCAGCGCCCAGTGTATTATTTGTCTGAAGTCTTGACTCCATCCAAGCAGAGATACCCTCATTATCAGAAGCTTGTGTATGGAATATACATGACCACGAAGAAGGTTGCTCATTATTTCTCTAATCATTCCATCACAGTCGTCAGCGACGCTCCACTTTCAGAGATTTTGCACAACAGAGATGCAACTGGTCGAGTGGCCAAATGGGCGATTGAACTTCTTCCCCTTGATATCAAGTTCAAGGCAAAGAAAGCCATTAAGTCCCAGGCAATAGCTGATTTCCTCGCCGAGTGGATTGAACAACAGCAGCCGACTGAGGTTCACTCGGAGCATTGGACCATGTTCTTTGATGGCTCTAAGATGCTGAATGGTTCCGGTGCTGGGGTTGTCCTGGTTTCCCCCAGAGGAGATAAGCTCAGATATGTGCTCCAGATTCACTTTGATTCCTCCAACAATGAGGCAGAGTATGAGGCCCTCTTATACGGATTGCGCATGGCCATTTCACTCGGCGTCCGTCGCCTGATGGTCTATGGCGATTCAGATTTAGTGGTCAACCAAGTGATGAAGGAGTGGGATGTGAGAAGCCCAGCCATGACTGGATACTGCAATGCAGTGAGGAAGCTGGAAAAGAAGTTTGAGGGGTTAGAGCTCCATCATATACCCCGATTGAAAAATCAAGCAGCTGATGATCTAGCAAAGATAGGTTCCAAGAGAGAAGCCATTCCGAGTGGCATGTTTTTGGAACATATTCATACACCGTCAGTTAAGGAAGACCCTTTCATGGAAGAAACCCCACAACCCAAGAGTGCCACGGATCCGACTGAGGTAGAAGTCCCAGCAGTGGTCGACTTGGTTATGGAGATCTTGATAGTCACACCCGACTGGACAATTCCCTATATCGCGTATATCCTGAGAAAAGAGCTCCCAGAGGATGAGGAAGAGGCTCGACAGATCGTCCATCGATCCAAGGCCTTTACCGTTATCAAAGGACAGTTGTATAGAGAGAGCGCGACTGGAGTTGGTCAAAAGTGCATAACGCCAGAGGAAGGTCGAATCATTCTCAACGATATCCACTCAGGGACCTGTGGTCATCATGCGTCCTCTCGGACCATCGTGGCCAAAGCATACCGAGCCGGATTTTACTGGCCAAAGGCGAATGAGATGGCAAAGGAAATAGTGGACAAGTGTGAAGGATGTCAGTTCTACTCAAATATGTCACACAAGCCTGCGTCAGCTCTGAAGACCATTCCACTCGTTTGGCCTTTCGCAGTATGGGGGTTGGACATGGTCGGTCCCTTGAGAACAGGTCGAAGTGGCTTCACGCATGTACTGGTGGCAGCCGACAAGTTCACCAAGTGGATTGAGGCTAAGCCAATCAAGAACCTTGACACCGGTACTGCTGTTAGCTTCATCAGGGAACTGATATTCAGATATGGAGTCCCGCACAGCATCATTACGGATAATGGGTCGAACTTTGACTCGGAGGAATTCAGAGATTTCTGCAACTCTCAAGGCACACGAGTCGACTACGCTTCAGTCGTCCATCTGCAGTCGAATGGACAAGCAGAGCGAGCCAATGGCCTGATCCTCAAAGGATTGAAACCCCGACTGATGCGTGATCTCAAGCATGCGGCTGGAGCGTGGGTCGACGAACTTCCCTCGGTGCTTTGGGGACTGCGGACCACACCTAATCGGTCGACCAGAAGAACTCCATTCTTCTTGGTCTACGGAGCTGAGGCGGTCTTGCCGAGTGATCTTCTCCACAATGCTCCTCGAGTTGAACTCTACAACGAAGCAGAAGCTGAACAAGCGCGGCAGGACGCAGTCGACCTTTTAGAGGAAGAAAGGGAGATGGCTCTGATCCGATCGACCATCTACCAACAAGACCTGCGTCGCTTTCACGCCAGAAATGTGAGGGGTCGAGCCTTCCAGGAAGGGGATTTAGTACTCCGAGTGGATCAGCAGAAACAGCATAAGCTCGCTCCTTCTTGGGAAGGGCCCTTCGTCGTCACCAAGGTTCTCCACAACAGGGCGTACCGTCTTTACAACATCGAACACAATATCGACGAGCCCCGAGCTTGGAACGCGGAACTACTCCGCCCATTTTACACTTAAAGTTTTCACTCGGATGAGTTGTAATAAAGTACTTCTGTAGTTCATGGATTACAAAATAATAGTGTCATAATTTCTCCATAATTTTTGTCACTTTTTATTTGTCCAATAAAATTTCCCCCTCAGTGGGTGACTTAGCCGCGAATCCGCTTCGCCTAAGTTTGTAAAAAAAAAAATCCTTACCGAGTGGTGAGCCAGACTCCCACTCGGGGGCTTAGCTGCGAATCCGTTTCGCCTAAGTTATAAAAATCCTACCGAGTGGTAAGCCAGACTTCCACTCGGGGGCTTAGCTGCAGTCCAAGTACTCGCCTAAGTTATAAAAATCCTACCGAGTGGTGAGCCAGACTCCCACTCGGGGGCTTAGCTGCAGTCCAAGTACTCGCCTAAGTTATAAAAATCCTACCGAGTGGTGAGCCAGACTCCCACTCGGGGGCTTAGCTGCAGTCCAAGTACTCGCCTAAGTTATATAAATCCCACCGAGTGGCGAGCCAGACTCCCACTCGGGGGGCTTAGCTGCAGTTTAAACACTCGCCTAAGTACAATGTACGCTCGCAAGGAGGACGAGGCGCAGGTCGACTGCGACCCTCTCCTCTGAGCTACGCCATAAGTACAATGTGCGCTCGCAAGGAGGACGAGGTGCAGGTCGACTGCGACCCTCTCCTCAGAGCTACGCCATAAGTGCAATGTGCGCTCGCAAGGAGGACGAGGTGCAGGTCGACTGCGACCCTCTCCTCTGAGCTACGCCATAAGTACAATGTGCGCTCGTAAGGAGGACGAGGTGCAGGTCGACTGCGACCCTCTCCTCAGAGCTACGCCATAAGTACAATGTGCGCTCGTAAGGAGGACGAGGTGCAGGTCGACTACGACCCTCTCCTCTGAGCTTCGCCACAAGTACAACGTGAAAATCCTACCGAGTGAAGAGCAAACCTCTCACTCGGGGGCTTAGCTGCAGCCCAGTGCTCGTCTAAGATATAAAAATCCTACCGAGCGAAGAGCAAACCTCTCACTCGGGGGCTTAGCTGCAGCCCAGTGCTCGCCTAAGATATAAAATTCCTACCGAGTGAAGAGCAAACCTCTCACTCGGGGGCTTAGCTGCAGCCCAGTGCTCGCCTAAGATACAAAAACCTACCGAGTGAAGAGCAAACCTCTCACTCGGGGGCTTAGCTGTAGCCCAGTGCTTGCCTAAGATATAAAAATCCTACTGGGTGAAGAGCGAACCTCTCACTCGGGGGCTTAGCTGCAGCCCAACGCTCGCCTAAGTGAATTAAGCAATAAGTCGACTGCAGTGAGTGTCTTGCTTTGAACCTGCAAAAGACATTTCGAGCCAAAAGCAATCATATTCAAACATCAAAGCCAAGTTCAGATCGATACCTAAAAGAACCGAAAGTGCTCAGGCGCTAAGCCTGTTAAGGTTTATCGGTTACAACTCCACTCGGCATACCAAGGCAAATTTAAAGTGTCGAGCTTAAAAGAAGTTTTTTACCCCTCCTGTGGAGGGCTGGAAGGTGCAACGAACTCATCAAGGTCGATTCCGTCTGCGATCCGAGTGGCAACAGCGATGAAGGTTTCCATGAAGGACCTGAAGTCGTGTTTCTTGGTGTTGGCCACCCGGAGAGCCGCCAGCTTGTCTTCTCGCGCATCTTTGCAGTGGACTCGGGCCAGACACAGAGCAACATCTGCACCGCATCGAGCCGAGGACTTTTTCCACTCCTGCACTCGATCAGGAACCGTGTTCAGTCGAGCCATCAGCGACTCGAGGTCGTTCTGGAGTGTCTCCCTAGGCCAGAGCGTTGAGTCGATGCGAGAAGTGGCGACCTTCAGCCTTGCAAGATAGTCCACGACAGCTGCAACACGGGATTCCAGTCGGAAAACATTCATGGCAACTTCATCGTTCACTGGAGAATTGACGGGGTCAAGGTTTGGTTCCAGCTGGCTAGTCTCTTCTTCAAAGTTTTGGCAAAATTCTGCAAGGACAATCACCGAGTCAAGACAATGGTCGAATGGAAAGATCACAGTTGAAGATGATTGTCGAACGTAAAGGGTTACCTTCGAGCATAAGGAACAACTTCTTGGCAAGTCCACTCAGGAAGGCCTCTAGATCATTTTTCTTCCCAGTCAACTGACTGATCTTGTCGGTCAGGGCAGTTTTGTCAGTCTTCAGTCGACTGACTTCCTTGTTGGCAATCCCAAGAGCAGCTTTCAGATTAGTATTTTCTTCTTCGAGCTTGGTGACTGAAGCTAGCTTCTCGTCAGCAAGCTTGATCTTCTCAGCCAGCTCAAGGTCTTTTTTCTTCTGGGCCTCCTTCACCTTACCTGCAAATTACGGCAAGATTAGATTTTGAAACAAATGAAGGGAAAAAGCAGTCGTCGAGGTCTCACCAAACATACCTTTGGTCTCCTCCTTTGCCTTCGTCAGATTCTCCTGAACCAGCTTCAGATCCAGCTCGAGCTGAATGTGCTTGTTCTCCAGCTCGGTGTAACGAGCCGCAAGGTCACAGGATTTCTGTGAAGAAACAATCGACAAAATGTCAAGGATAATTCACTTCAGAGTGAATAAGAGAAAATCATACGTTTCTAAGACTACAGCCGAATAAAAACATTCGACCGTAGTCTTGGAGACTACACCCAGTGGGTGCACTCAGCGTGCCCCCACTAGTTCTATTAAAGACAGAGTCGACCAGTCGACCCCCCAAAAAAAAGACGTATTCTCTAGACTATAATCGACTGCAAGCAGTCGACCACAGTCTCGGGGACTACACCCAGTGGGTGCACTCAGCGTGCCCCCACCGGTTTGGGAAATCCATTCACCTCAGTCGAATGACAGAAAAATGTTACTTATAAAGCCTAAGGCCGACTGCCAGCAGTCGACCTTGGCCTTGGGGACTACACCCAGCGGGTGCACTCAGCGTGCCCCCGCTAACACGGAGTTTCAATCGACACACCAAGTGGGTGACTGCTATGGATTCCGGAAAGAAAAGTTTTTGATAGCATATCCTAACAGAACAAGCGATGGTCGACTGACCTGAACATTGCTTTGAAGGGCGGAGCTGGCGTCATAAGCTGCTTGACTTGCTTCCCGGATGGCCTTCACCTGCTCCATCATGACCCCTGCTTGGCATATAGCTTCCTTCGCAGCGCTGGCTTGGTCCTCAGGGACGTGGTGCATCGTGAAGAGAGAAGGTTGTGCGGCACTCGATGAAGCAGGATGAGCACTCGTCAACGGCACCGCGAAAGACACGGTGTGTCGAGTGGTGTTCTCCTCCTCCACGACCAGAGTCTCGGGCGCCATCACATCCTGGGCCACCCTGCCGGCAGACGCTTTCCTGCTCCTCCTGTGCTTTAGTGGTTCCTCATCGTCATCATCATCAGGAAGAGTGATAACGACATTGGATGAGACTACAGAAAAGAATCAGAATTGGAGACAAAGATTAATCGACCAATTTGCGGAGAAAACAGAAATGAATATGACAAGAATACAATAGAAGGTAGAGCGGACATACCTTGTCTGGAACGCTGTGATGGTCGAGTGGAGGGATCCTTCTGGCTCCACGGGGGTTATCCTTGTTCCCAGTGACCGCAGCCATCCACCTTTCCAGTGTGGCATCGTTGACTACTTCTGGGTGGATCCGAGTCTCGTCTTCAGTCCCGCAGTACAACCACATGCAGTGGCTCCGGAATTGAAGAGGCTGGATACGCCGCCTAAGGAAAACCTCCAAGAGATCCATACCAGTTACTCCATCTCGAACCAGCTGAACTACACGCTCCATCAGCATCTTCACGTCGGCTTTCTCCTCCGGAATCACCTTTAGTGAAGAAGGTTTGTTCACTCGGTCCATGGTAAACTGAGGGAGCCCACTCGACTGCCCCGGCGTCGGCTCATTCTGGCAGTAGAACCAGGTCGACTGCCAGCCTCTGACTGACTCGGGAAACGACATGGCTGGGAAGGTGCTCTTGTTCCTCATCTGGATCCCCAGACCACCGCACATCTGGACAACTTGGGTCTTTTCGTCGCCTGGGCTTGCCTTCTTCACGGTCTGAGAGCGACACATGAATATGTGCTTGAACAAGCCCCAGTGCGGTCGACAGCCCAGAAAATTCTCACACATGGACACAAACACGGCAAGATAGGCGATAGAATTCGGGGTGAAGTGGTGGAGTTGGGCTCCAAAGAAGTTCAAAAAACCACGGAAGAAAACACTCGGTGGAAAAGAAAATCCGCGGTCGACGTGGGTAGCCAGAAGCACGCACTCACCCTCCGCCGGCTGGGGCTGCCATTCTTTCCCCGGGAGTCTTGCAGCTCCGTGGGGGATCAGACCGTCGTTGGCCATGTCGAGGAGATCCTTCTCCGTGATGGTCGACCGGATCCAGTCTCCCTGGACCCAGCCGTTCGGCAGACGGGATCTTGACGAAGACCCGCCGCGGCTGGTGGATCTCCCCTTCGCCTTCTCCGTCGCCGACGCCTTCTTCGCGCGTTCCAGTGCCGCCTTCTTCTCCTTCACCATGGCTGCCGGCGAGACGCGCGAGGAGAAGTTGTGCGGAGGCAAGAGCGGGCGCGTTGGGCGGAGACGAGGAGAGCAGAGAGGGAATGCTGAGGCACTGTTCAAAAACCCTCGCCGGGCGCATTTATAAGATCCCTTCCGAGTGGATGACAGGTGGGCCCGGTCGATCTAATCATATCCCGAAACAGTTGCACGGACGCGATACGTGGCGAAAAAAGCGGCGCGCGGATCGAGGCGTCTATGCCCTATCCCATCCGAGCCCCGCGGTCTGCCCCGCTTCACGCGCTTCCCCAAATTTCATATCCCGCAAAATCCGCGAACGGCAGATCGGTCTGTCAGACGCGGGATTCCCTGCGATCCGTCGCTCGGAAATCGGCAAAGTCCAAAAGATCACTCGACGAAAGAAAAGAATGGATCGAGTCGACTGAAGAAAAGTTGCTCGTTATCAACAAAGAGATTCTTAGTCCAAAACAACGCATGACCAGTATGCAAAAGTCAATCGGAAACTGCATCAACTCCTTCCTCACTCAAGCCTCAATCCATTCGGGGGCTAATGATGGATTCATGTACCTAGGGTAGGGTCATAGACCTGATCTAAGTACCCTACCCAAGGACACCCTTAGAAGAGATCACCTTCCAGTCGACCTACGAGGAGCCCACTCGACTGACTTGAAGGACTCGACCATGAAGACTCACTCGACCACCAGAAGGTCAAGAAGCACTCTGTATTGCAACGATCAGTAGTTAAGTAGACTTTATGGTAGTTAAGACACTTTATGTGGGGCGTTACCAGTAAC
This sequence comes from Triticum timopheevii, assembly GCA_963921465.1. Lineage (NCBI taxonomy): Eukaryota > Viridiplantae > Streptophyta > Magnoliopsida > Poales > Poaceae > Triticum > Triticum timopheevii. The sequence continues at coordinate 380,021,253 of OY997274.1, forward strand.
GCCCCGGACTTAATGTACTTTAAACCCTTCATTATGTGGGCTGGCAGGGGTCCTGGCGCACTCTATATAAGCCACCCCCCTCCCCAGGCAGAAGGGTTCGCACCCCTGTAACTCATATACACATAATCCACTCGACCGCCTCCGGGCTCCGAGACGTAGGGCTGTTACTTCCTCCGAGAAGGGCCTGAACTCGTACATCGCTTGTGTTTACAACTTCTCCATAGCTAAGACCTTGCCTCTCCATACCTACCCCCCACTCTACTGTCAGACTTAGAACCACGACACCGGACCAAAGCATTAACCCATAGTGAATACACGAACTCCTCAAACTATGGTCATCACCGAGAAGTATCCCGATTATTGTCACTTCGGGGTTGTCGGATCATAACACATAATAGGTGACTATAGACTTGCAAGATAGGATCAGGAACTCACATATATTCATGAAAACATAATAGGTTCAGATCTGAAATCATGGCACTCGGGCCCTAGTGACAAGCATTAAGCATAGCAAAGTCATAGCAACAACAATCTCAGAACATAGTGGATACTAGGGATCAAACCCTAACAAAACTAACTTGATTACATGGTAAATCTCATCCAACCCATCACCGTCCAGCAAGCCTACGATGAAATTACTCACGCACGGCGGTGAGTGCTACGTCTTGAGCTTGCATTCGTTTTCCTTGAAGAGGAAAGGTGATGCAGCAATAGTAGTGTAAGTATTTCCCTCAGTTTTTGAGAACCAAGGTATCAATCGAGTAGGAGGCTCCACAAAAGTCCCACGCACCTACACAAACAAAGAAAGAACTTGCAACCAACGCAATAAAGGGGTTGTCAATCCCTTCACGGCCACTTGCGAAAGTGAGATCTAATAGAGATAATATGATAAGATAAATATATTTGTTATTTTATAATACAGATGCAAAAAGTAAAGATGCACATAAACGTAGTTTGGAAGCAAATATGATAAGAGATAGACCCGGGGGCCATAGGTTTCACTAGAGGCTTCTCTCAAGATAGCATAAGGATTATGGTGGGTGAACAAATTACTGTCGAGCAATTGATAGAAAAGCGAATAATTATGAGATTATCTAGCCATGATCATGTATATAGGCATCACGTCCGCAACAAGTAGACCGACTCCTGCCTATATCTACTACTATTACTCCACACATCGACCGACTCCTGCCTGCATCTAGAGTATTAAGTCCATAAAGAACAGAGTAACACATTAAGCAAATGTAGAGGGATAAACTCATGCAATATGATATAAAACCCATCTTTTTATCCTCGATGGCAACAATACAATATGTTCCTTGCAACCCCTACTGTCACTGGGTAAGGACACCGCAAGATTGAACCCAAAGCTAAGCACTTCTCCCATGGCAAGAAAGATCAATCTAGTAGGCCAAACCAAACTGATAATTCGAAGAGACTTGCAAAGATAACTCAATCATACATAAAAGAATTCAGAGGAGATTCAAATATTTCTCATAGATAAACTTGATCATAAACCACAATTCATCGGATCTCGACAAACACACTGCAAAAAGAGTTTACATCGAATAGATCTCCACAAGAGAGGGGGAGAACATTGTATTGAGATCCAAAAATAGAGAAGAAGCCATCTAGCGAATAACTATGGACCCGAAGTTCTGTGGTAAACTACTCACAACTCATCGGAGGGGCTATGGTGTTGATGTAGAAGCCCTCCGTGGTCGATTCCCCCTCCAACAGAGCGCCGGCGAAGGCTCCAAGATGAGATCTCGCGGATATAGAAGGTTACGGCGGTGGAAATTGTGTTTCGTTGGCTCCCTAGATGTTTTCGGGGTACGTAGGCTTATATAGGAGGAAGAAGTACGTCGGTTGCCGCCCGAGGGGCCCACGAGATAGGGGGGTGCCCTGTAGTGGGGGGCGCGCCCTACCCTCTCGTGGCCACCTTGGCTGCTTCTTGACTTGCACTCCAAGTCCCCTGGATCACGTTCGTTCCGAAAATCACGCTCCCGAAGGTTTCATTCCATTTGGACTCCGTTTGATATTCCTTTTCTTTGAAATACTGAAATAGGCAAAAAAACAGCAATATGGGCTGGGCCTCCGGTTAGTAGGTTAGTCCCAAAAATGATATAAATGTGTAAAATAAAGCCCATAAACATCCAAAAGGGGTAATATAAAAGCATGGAACAATCAAAAATTATAGATACGTTGGAGACGTATCAAGCATCCCCAAGCTTAATTCCTGCTCGTCCTCGAGTAGGCAAATGATAAAAACAGAATTTTTGATGTGGAATGCTACCTAGCATAATTCTCAATGTATTTTCTTTATTGTGGAATGAATGTTCAAATCCAAATGATTCAAAATAAAAGTTCATATTGATAAAAGAAATAGTAACACTTCAATCATACTAATCAAAGTAATCATGTCTTCTCAAAATAACATGGGAAAAGAAAGTTCATCCCTATAAAATCATATAGTTAGGCTATGCTTCATTTTCGTCACACGAAGATGTTCTTCTATACCCCCAGTGACAAGCCAATCAATTGTTTCATTCTTAAATAATCTCAAACTTTTTCAACCTTCACGCAATACATGAGCGTGAGCCATAGATATAGCACTATGGGTGGAACAGAATATTATGATAGGGATTGTGTGGAGAAGATAAAAAAGGAGAAAGTCTCACAATGACGAGGATAATCAACGGGCTACGGAGATGCCCATCAATTGATGTTAACATGAGGAGTAGGGATTGCCATTCAACGGATGCACTAGAGCTATAAATGAATGCTCAACAAAAGAAAACTAGTGGGTGTGCATCCAACTTGCTTGCTCACGAAGACCTAGGGCATTTGAGGAAGCCCATCGTAGGAATATACAAGCCAAGTTCTATAATGAATAATTCCCACTAGTATGAAAAAGACAACTTATGAGACTCACTATATGAAAAACATGGTGCTACTTTGAAGCACAATATATGAGACTCACTACATAAAGAACAAGGTGCTACTTTGAAGCACAAGTGTGGAAAAAGAGATAGTAACATTGCCCTTTTATTTTTTTTCTTTTTTTTCTTTTTTGGGCCTTTCTTTTTTTTCTTTTGGCCTTTCTTCTTCTTCTTTTTCCTTTTTTCTTTTTTCTTTTCTTTTTGGGCAATGCTCTAATAATGATGATCATCACACTTTCATTGATTACAACATATGAATTACAACTCGAAACTAGAACAAGATATGACTCTATATAAATGCCTCCAGCGGTGTACCGGGATGGTGCAATGAATCAAGAGTGACATGTATGAAAAATTATGCATGTTGGCTTTGCCACAAATACAATGTCAACTACATGATCATGCAATGGCAATATGACAAAATTAATGTATGTCATGATGATGATGAACGGAACGGTGGAAAGTTGCATGGCAATATATCTTGGAATGGCTATGGAAATGCCATAATAGGTAGGTATGGTGCTGTTCTGAGGAAGATATAAGGAGGTTTATGTGTGATAGAGCGTATCGTATCACGGGGTTTGGATGCACCGGCGAAGTTTGCACCAACTCTCAAGGTGAGAAAGGGTAATGCACGGTACTGAAGAGGCTAGTAATGGCGGAAAGGTAAAAGCGTATAATCATGGACTCAACATTCGTCAAAAGAACTCATATACTTATTGCAAAAATTTAGAAGTCATCAAAAATCAAGTACTATGCACATGCTCCTGGGGGGATAGATTGGTAGGAAAAGACCATCGCTCTTCCCCGACCGCCACTCATAAGGATGCACAAGCCAGGTACACTTCATGTTTCAAATCTGTTACACAACTTTAACCATACGTGCATGCTAAGGGACTTGCTAACTTTAATGCAAGTATTCTTTAAATTCATATTCACCCAACTAGCATGACTTTAATATCACTACCTCCATATCTCAAAACAATTATCAAGTATCAAATTGATCATAGCATCCAATTCACTTCCTATGATAGTTATTATTATACCCAACTTGGATGCCTACCATTCTAGGATCAAGTTTATAACCATAGAAAATACCATGCTGTTCTAAAAGACTCTCAAAATAATATAAGTGAAGCATGAGAGACTAGCAATTTCTACAAAAATAAGTCACCACCGTGCTCTAAAAGATATAAGTGAAGCACTAGAGCAAAAACTATCAAGCTCAAAAGATATAAGTGAAGCACATAGCATATTCTAATAAATTCTAATCAAGTAGGCTTCTCCCAAAAGGTGTGTACAAAAAGGATGATTGTGGTATACTAAAAAGCAAAGACTAATATAATACACGATGCTCCAAGCAAAACACATATCATGTGGCGAATAAAAATATAGCTCCAAGTAAAGTTACCAATGAACGAAGAAGAAAGAGGGGATGCCTTCCCGGGGCATCCCCAAGCTTAGGCTTTTGGATATGCTTGAATATCCTGGGGTGCCATGGGCATCCCCAAGATTAGGCTCTTACCACTCCTTATTCCATAGTCCATAAAAGCTTTACCCAAAACTTGAAAACTTCACAACACAAAACTCAACAGGAAATCTTATAAGCTCCGTTAGTGAAAGAAAACAAAACCACCACATATGGTACTGTAATGAACTCATTCTTTATTTATTTTGGTGTTAAACCTACTGTATTCCAACTTCTCTATGGTTTATAAACTATTTTACTAGCCATAGATGCATCAGAATAAGCAAACAACACACGAAAAACAGACTCTGTCAAAAACAGAACAGTCTGTAGCAATCTGTAACTAACGCAAACTTCTGGAACTCTAACAATCATACCAAAACAGGAAGTCCTGGACAATTTGTATATTGATCAGCAGCAAAAAGAATCAACGCAAAATCACGTTTCCGTGATTTAACAAAACTAAATTCATGCGCGCAAAGTTTCTGTTTTTCAGCAGAATCAAATCAACTAACATCATAGGTTATCCTATAGGTTCTACTTGGCACAAACACTAATTAAAAGATAAAAACACATCTAAACAGAAGGTAGATGCAAGATTTATTACTAAACAGGAACAAAAACAAAAAACAAAAAGAAAATTGGGTTGCCTCCCAACTAGCGCTATCGTTTAACGCCCCTCGCTAGGCATAAAAGCGAAGATAGATCTAAGTAGTGCCATCTTTGGCACTAAATTCATAAGTAGCTCGCATGATAGATTCATAAGGTAATTTGACTTTCTTTCTTGGAAAGTGCTCCGTGCCTTTCTTTAATGTAAATTGGAATCTAATATTCCCTTCCTTCATATCAATAATCGCACCAATCGTTCTAAGGAAAGGTCTACCAAGAATAATAGGGCAAGAAAGGTTGCAATCTATATCAAGAACGATAAAATCTACGGGCACCAAATTTCTATTTGCAACAATGAGAATATCATTGATCGTTCCCATTGGCTTTTTAATGTTGGAATCCGCAAGGTGCAAATTTAAAGAGCAATCATCAAGATCATGGAAACCTAGAATATCACGTAAAGTTTTCAGAATCGTGGAAACACTAGCACCCAAATCACACAAAAGAAAAACACTCATGATCTTTAATTCTAATATTTATAGTAGGTTCCCACTCATCATTAAGTTTTCTAGGTATAGAAACTTCCAAATTAAGTTTTTCATCGTAAGATTGCATCAAGGCATCAACGATATGTTTGGTAAAAGCTTTATTTTGACTATAAGCATGAGGAGAATTAACAACGGATTGCAACAAGGAAATACAACCTTCTAAAGAACCATTATCATAATCAAATTCCTTGAAATCCGAGATAGTGGGTTCAATACTATTTAAAGTCGTGACCTCTCCAATCCCACTTTTACCAAATTTAGCATCAAGATCTAAAAACTCCGAATTCTTGGGACGCCTTCTAGGTAAAGTTGACTCATCATCAGTCCCATAATTATCAAGATTCATATTGCAAAACAAAGGTCTAATAGGAGATGCATCAATAAGTTTAAGATCTTCATCATTATTTTCATGGAAACTAGGAGAACACGCCTTTACAAAGCTATTTTTCTTAGCACGCAATCTAGCGGTTCTTTCCTTGCACTCATCAATGGAAATTCTCATTGCTTTGAGAGACTCATTAATATCATGCTTAGGAGGAGAAGATCTAAGTTTAAGAGAATCAACATCAAGCGAAAGTCTATCAACATTCCTAGCCAAATCATCAACTTTGAGCAATTTTTCTTCAAGCAAAGCATTAAAATTCTTTTTAGAAATCATAAATTCTTTCATACTATTCTCAAAATCAGAGGGCAACTTATTAAAATTACCATAAGAATTATTGTAGGAATTTCCATAATTATTAGAGGAATTACTAGGGAACGGTCTAGTATTAAAGTTTCCTCTATAAGCATTGTTTCCAAAACTATTCCTACCAAAAAAATTCACATCCATAGATTCATTGTTATTCTCAATCAAACTAGACAAAGGCATATCATTGGGATTGAGAGGAGTATTTTTAGTAGCAAACAATTTCATAAGTTCATCCATCTTTCCACTCAAAACATTGATTTCTTCTATAGCATGCATTTTTTTACTAGAAGATCTTTCGGTGTGCCATTGAGAATAATTAGCCATAATATTATCAAGAAGTTTTGTAGCATCTCCTAACGTGATTTCCATAAACGTGCCTCCCGCGGCCGAATCTGAGATATTTCTAGAAGCAAAGTTCAAACCGACATAAAAATTTTGTATGATCATCCATAAATTCAAACCATAAGTAGGGCAATTGCGAATCATCAATTTCATTCTTTCTCAAGATTGGGCAACATGCTCATGATAAAGTTGTTTAAAATTCATAATATCGTTCCTAAGAGTGATACTCTTAGCGGGAGGAAAATACTTAGAGATAAAAGCATCTTTGCACTTGTTCCAAGAATCAATACAATTTTTAGGCAAAGACGAAAACCAAACTTTAGCAGGATCTCTAAGTGAAAACGGAAATAACTTTAATTTAACAATATCGTTATCCGTATCTTTCTTCTTTTGCATATCACACAAATCAACAAAGTTGTTTAGATGAGTAGCGGCATCTTCACTAGGAAGGCCGGCAAATTGATCTTTCATAACAAGATTCAGCAAAGCAGTATTGATTTCACAAGACTCAACATCATTAAGAGGAGCCATCGGAGTACTAAGGAAATCAATATTATTGGTATTTGAGAAATCACACAATTTGGTATTATCTTGCGCCATGGCAACAATAATCCAACACACAAACAAACAGAAAAAAGGCAAGCGAAAAGAGAGAGAGGAGATTGGGAAAGAGAGGGCAAATAAAACGGCAAGGGTGAAGTGGGGGAGAGGAAAACGAGAGGCAAATGGCAAATAATATAAATGCGAGGGGGATGAGTTTGTGATGGGTACTTGGTATGTCTTGACTTGAGCAAAGACCTCCCCGGCGACGGCGCCAGAAATCCTTCTTGATACATCTTGAGCTTGCGTTGGTTTTCCTTGAAGAGGAAAGGTGATGCAGCAATAGTAGCGTAAGTATTTTCCTCAGTTTTTGAGAATCAAGGTATCAATCCAGTAGGAGGCTCCTCAAAAGTCCCACACACCTACACAAACAAACAAAGAACTCGCAACCAACGCAATAAAGGGGTTGTCAATCCCTTCACGGCCACTTTCGAAAGTGAGATCTAATAGAGATAATATGATAAGATAAATATATTTTTGGTATTTTATAATATAGATGCAAAAAGTAAAGATGCAAATAAACGTAGATTGGAAGCAAATATGATAAGAGATAGACCCGGGAGCCATAGGTTTCACTAGAGGCTTCTCTCAAGATAGCATAAGGATTACGGTGGGTGAACAAATTACTGTCGAGCAATTGATAGAAAAGCGAATAATTATGAAATTATCTAGGCATGATCATGTATATTGGCATCACGTCCGCAACAAGTAGACCGACTCCTGCCTGCATCTACTACTATTACTCCACACATCGACCGACTCCTGCCTGCATCTAGAGTATTAAGTCCATAAAGAACAGAGTAACACAGTAAGCAAGATGACATGATGTAGAGGGATAAACTCATGCAATATGATATAAACCCCATCTTTTTATCCTTGATGGAAACAATACAATACGTGCCTTGCAACCCTTGCTGTCACTGGGTAAGGACACCGCAAGATTGAACCCAAAGGTAAGCACTTCTCCCATGGCAAGAAAGATCAATCTAGTAGGCCAAACCAAGCTGATAATTCGAAGGGACTTGCAAAGATAACTCAATCATACATAAAAGAATTCAGAGGAGATTCAAATATTTCTCATAGATAAACTTGATCATAAAACCATAATTCATCGGATCTCGACAAACACACCGCAAAAAGAGTTTACATCGAATAGATCTCCACAAGAGAGGGGGAGAACATTGTGTTGAGATCCAAAAATAGAGAAGAAGCCATCTAGCTAATACCTATGGACCCGAAGGTCTGTGGTAAACTACTCACAACTCATCGGAGGGGCTATGGTGTTGATGTAGAAGCCCTCCGTGGTCGATTCCCCCTCCAGTAGAGCGCCGGCGAAGGCTCCAAGATGGGATCTCGCGGATACAGAAGGTTATGGTGGTGGAAATTGTGTTTCGTTGGCTTCCTGGATGTTTTTGGGGTACGTAGGCTTATATAGGAGGAAGAAGTACGTCAGTTGCCGCCCGAGGGGCCCATGAGACAGGGGGTGCGCCCCTGTAGGGGGGGCTCCCTACCGTCTCGTGGCCGCCTCGGCTGCCTCTTGACTTGCACTTCAAGTCCCCTCCATCACGTTCGTTCCAAAAATCACGCTCCCGAAGGTTTCATTCCGTTTGGACTCCGTTTGATATTCCTTTTCTTTGAAATACTGAAATAGGCAAAAAAAACAGCAATATGGGCTGGGCCTCCGGTTAGTAGGTTAGTACCAAAAATGATATAAATGTGTAAAATAAAGCCCATAAACATCCAAAAGGGGTAATATAGTAGCATGGAACAATAAAAAATTATAGATACGTTTAAGACGTATGAGTGAGCATCATGAAATTGGTGATGGAGGATGGTTGATGATGACGGCGGCGACGAATCCCCCTCTCCGGAGTCCCGAGCGGACTCCAGATCAGCCCTCCTGAGAGAGATTAAGGCTTGGCGGCGGCTCCATACCGTAAAACGCGATGAAACTTTCTCTCTGAATTTTTTCTCCGCGAAATGAAATATATGGAGTTGGAGTTGAGGTCGGTGGAGCATCTAGGGGCCCACGAGACAGGGTGGCGCGCCAAGGGGGAAGGGCACGCCCCCCACCCTCGTGGACATGGTGTGGGCCTCCTGGCCTTGATTCTTTCTCCAGTATTTTTTATATTTTCTAAAAGTTACCTCCGTGGATTTTTAGGTCATTCCGAGAACTTTTATTTTCTGCACAATAAACAACACCATGGCAGTTCTGCTGAAAACAACGTCAGTCTGGGTTAGTTTCATTCAAATCATGCAAGTTAGAGTCCAAAATAAGGGCAAAAGTGTTTGAAAAAGTAGATACGTTGGAGACGTATCATCACCACCTCCCTCCGGCGGAGCTCGCGGTCGTTCATGGCCTCCCATGCCCTCCTCCTCTCGCCCCTCCCCTTCCCTCACCACCCAACCGAACCAACCAGCCCACCATGCACCCTCACCTTGTTACCAACGCGCCGCCACCGTCCCCCATGAATGGTGCCGTCCCAACCAACCAACCCTCCTCTCCGCACGATCTGGATCCCCACGAACCAGCCGCTGGCGACCGCATCCACTCCGCTGTCCGCGCCACCTCCACTCCCCTCCCTGGTTGGAGATCCCTCCCCTCCCCTCCCCTCCGATAACGCTGGCCCGAACTGGAAAAAGTCCACCTCCTCTCGGTCGTCTCTCCACCCCTCGAAAAAGTGAGAGACGACCACCACCGCTCGCCGACGACCAGTAGGCGGCGCCGATCCGGAGCCGCCGATTGAGGGGTCGCCACCGTACCTGCGCGCATGGCCAGGAGCCGGCGCCGCCGCCGCCACCGGAGTGAGCGGTCACAGCAGGCCGCCGAACCCTCGCCGCTGCCGGCACCAGCCAGCTTCAGCTCCAAGTGAGCACGCTCGCCTCGCGCGCCCTTACCCTAACCTTGCTCTTAGGTTTCTCAATCCGAAGCTTATTGAACGAATCTAGCCTGTTGCTGCCCGTCCTGACTCCTGACATCCTGAACTGGGAACTCTGAACAGTAAAATTGTTTGCAGCTCATCCGACCTCCTGATGCGCTTTGGTTCTCCCGTGGATGCAGCAGCGGTTAGGTTTGTGCCGGAGATGGCGCGTCGCGGGCATGATTCAGCTCGTAGATCGTGGGGGGGAAACCGAGGGATGCAGCTGCTGCTGTCGCCATGTTATTTCTGACGCCTCTTGATTCAGTGCCCCCCCCACTACAGCAAGAATAGCACTTACAAGTAAGCAGCTGCTGCATCCCGCTCATACGCCTCTCCTGATAAGCGGTCATGTATTTATATATGCCAATCCCGCTCATACACCGAGTAAAACCTCTGCAGCAAACTGTTAGAACATGGCATATGTTCAGAGTTCAGACTTCAGAGTGATCTCTTGCTACCAAACTGTTGCCTTATTGGTACTAAATTGTTTTTTCTTGGCACTAAATACATGTTCTGTCACCCTCGGTTACATTAATAGCATTAGCGATCAGAAGCTTTCTCCAATAGCACTTGCTGGATTCTGAGCTTGTAGAGTAGGTTTAGACACATGTGATGTATGCATCGGTAATCTTTAATCTATGGCAGAAAACAAACATCAGTTCAGGTTGAGAGTTTCTAAACACATGAATTTTTTTAACAGATTTCATGATGCGCTCAAACGATGATTCAAAGACATGTGAAAATGCAAAAACTGGGATGCATGTATAGCTGCTGGTCTCTTTTGTTTCCTCAAAAACATAGCAAACAAATCACGCAGGGACCAAGTTCGTTTGTGGCAGGTACAGAAAACCAGGTCAGCTGCTTCAGTAACGGTCGATGCATAACACACCCAACAAGCCGTTTCTTTGTTCAGTTCAGATACATATATGCATGGAAAACACTCAAATCATATGCCGAGAAACTTACAAGTAAGTATAATCTAGCTGCGAGAACAGTTGAAATCTTCTCTGTTTGTTTGCAGTCGACGGGAGTAATCTAATTATTAATTATTAGGGGGAAGATGCGCCCTTTAGCTTTAGCTTTGGGAGTGCCACCATGTGTAGTTCAGCAAATCATAGCTCCAACTACTGTTACCATGGTAGGCAGCAGCCATGATCCATATTAGGATTTTTTTTGTAGGGATGCATTGTTGTGTACTTATTGAGAATGATTGCAATGCCTTGGTTTCTTTCTACATATAGAATACAATTTTCAGTCACTGGAGAAACTTTGTAAAATGTTTTGTGTGCTGTTCACCTACAATTTTGTTTAACTGTTCATGATTAAAATTTAGTGGCTCCTCTTCTTTATACACGTGCATGTGTAGTTCACCTACAATTTTGTGTACTGCTCACACTGAGAGTTCGCAAATGAGTTTTTATCTCCCCAAATAGGCTGCAGAAAGGGATTTTGTTGGGTGCTAATTCTAGTTATTTTATATGAAGAAACACTTACCTTGCAGCCATCTAATATGCAATTCTAATAATATGTGATGCCTGATTTTTTTAGTTGTATATGCCATTCGTGCAGGAATTCCTTTTCTTATGTACCAACTCCCTAATCATGTTTTGTGTTTTCAGTTCGCTATCTTAGGAGAACCTGGTGTGCTATATGGGGAAGCAAAGCAGCAGCCCACAACTCCGACATGCGACTCTAGATGAAGGCACCACGACACACCATGCTGCTCCCTTTGAAGGCCGGCTGAGCGACGCGGCAGCGAAGGCAGTGAACGAGCTGCTGCCGTCGGGCGCTGCCGGCAACCCGAGCAGCCTCTGCTCCTGGGCCGACAAGGTCAGGTTCAGGTACTACTGGTCGGCGCCGCTCCACTTCATCGACGTCCCCGACAACGTCTGCAGCTACTACTATGACAGTACATAGAAATTAACCAACACTCTGTTTGTTGGACCGAAACTAACTGTACCATAATGGTATGTGTGTTGTCTTAGGGGACTGCAAGGATGAGGAGGGCGTCAAGGGCAAGGGCCGCTGCGTCCCCGGTGCCATCGACAACTACACCTCCCAGCTCCTCACCCAGGGATTATCATTGCCATCGCCATCTTCTAAATCTTCCGGCCAACGTAATGTTCAGGTACATCATACGAACTTCAGCACATCTCTTCTGGTTGACTGAATTTTTACTGAAGATGCCATGTTTTTCTACATGGAAAACCGCCAATAACCTGACGGAAGCGCTCTTGTTCCTATCAAACTTCATAGGCGACATCCACAAGGTAGTACTCCTGCCAAACCCCAAGTGCCCGATTTTTACAAGTGCTTCTGTTTCGGGTTGCAACTTAAGCTGACACTTCTTGTTTATGTAGCCACTGCATGTGGAGTCCTCCGAAAAAGAAGGGAACACCATCAATGTCCACTGGTACAAAAGGAAATCTTTACTCCACCATGTAAAAATGGCTAACTCTGGACCTATTCGCCCCACTGTGCAATGCCGGACTATCAAGTACAACATGAATGCCAGGGCTGGTAGATGATTTACACTTGAGGAGCCCAACGTGATCTCCATCTTGGAATTACCCATGTAGGATGTTGTATCATCGGAGTGATCATTTGGTATACATACTGACATGTACTTATAAAATAATATGTTGCTTTACAAGATAATAGAATCTACTTGATTACATGCCTTGTATGTTGAATTAATATCTGCATGCCATATCTGCGTGTTTTTTTTGCAGGTTCGTGAAGAGTGACAATCTGGTTTTGTGAACGAAGGGGCCAACCATGGAGAAGATCCTGCGAGCATCATATTGTCCATGGCGGCCTAGGAGGAGCGGCACCATCCCAGGTTCGTCACTTGCTCCTCCCCTTCTATTCTCTTCTTCTCTATCTCCGCATCTGATCCATCCATGCAAATTTTTGCAGGTTGCTCCAATCTAGTTGTGTGAAGTGGAACAAGCAAGGCCAATCTACTACTGCTGATGTGCTCCCCTTGAGCAATCTGGTGAAGGACAAGTTGGTCCATAGGTCCTCCCTTGCTATCTCTCTCTGCTGCATAGATAGGTTCAGTTTTCTTTTGTTCTCATTCTAGTCTAAGCATTTGCAGATTCCAGTAAGTGTCTATGTATGTGGATCAGTAGTCGAACATTCTAGTTTCGCCTCATTCTAATATGTATTTGCCATGTGTGTGGTTATATACACTTGTTTATGTTGTGTGTCTATGCTGTTGTGATACCTGATAGCATTGTCTGGTGTATCAATTTGTTGTTAATGGAAATGTTAAGAAATCATGAAATTTCTGTCCATGGAGAATGCTTCATGTGTAGTCTGAAAATTTTGTCAACTAATTTACTTTTAAGCCACTGTACAAATTTTTTGTTTCGGTGCGAGCCTTGTAATTGTATCTCTGTGGTTTGTAACATGATTGTTGTAGGCTACACGATATATCTCTGTTGGTTCATCTTGCTATAGAATACGCCCCTGTTCATCCATTTATGTGTATTGCTATTTGCCTATAGTGACATGTGAGAAGCACTCATCTATATGTTTATATTTTGAGCAGCTGGGTACAACTACAGTTGCAAAATCACCCAGCCAAATTTTGGGAGGATGGCATAAAAGATTACATAACCATGCTTTTGAAATCATGGTAAGCTTCACAAGCTTGTAAGGTGTTTTCTGTTTTCATGCGACTTTACATCAAGTTACTCTTTCTCAACATAAATTCTAGACTGTATAGCTCTTTATTGTTCTCTCCACTTATTTGTACAGCCAAGGATGCTTACTTAACTTTATAGCTCTTTATTTTTCTTTTCCAGGTATTCTATTTATGCTCCATCCTGAAATCTATTGTGCACTGCCAAGTCCATGAGGTGAAGCGCTCACTACTTGACCATTTCTTTACGGAACTCGGAGCAACAGAGGCAAGATATTCGAAACAAGATGAAGTCCTTTCAATTCTTTATTTCTAGCATACACATGCAACCTGATTGGTGATGTTACTGTAGATATGATGTAGGTTCAGTGCTTACTATACTTTGATGTGATGCATGTTACCTTTGTTTCTGTCTATGCCCTCTCTAGTGCTTTGCCACTATCTTTCTTAGGGTTCAGGGTGGGGGCGGTGGTCGCCAGTGGTGGGGGCGCGGTGGTGGGGCGGTGGCGTGGGGACCGCCGGAGAAAAAGCTCAGCGCGGGGGGGGGGGGGGGGGGGAGGGCTAGATAGCTGGCCGGGGCAGCGGCGGACCGGCGGTGGGGAGTTGTTTCGGGGCGAGGCGGCGCTGGGGTCGGTGGTGGCTGGCGGCTCAGGGGGGTGCAGGTTGAAGATGAACTGCATGCCCTCCCTAAAGTACATGTCAAGTGCCTCTCTGCTATCATTGCGTTCAGTTTTGACAGTAACATTCAGATTCCATAGTAAATTTCAGTTTCGACAGTTAAGTTCAGAGTCAATAGTTTTTACCTCATCTATTGTAGTCAGGTGGTTTTTGGTGATGTAAATTTTGCATCTATTTTACATCATCTATTGGAGATGCTATTAGAATCTCACTTGAGATTAACGATGTCTGTCTTGTGCTGCTTCAGCCTTGACGTCTTACGGCTCACCGGAGCTGCTCCAAGGACAGAACGATCCATCACAACAGAGCAGTGCCCTGGACACTGTCTACAGATTCCTCAGATCTTCCCCCACACCTCTGACAACCACCTTTACCTCAACTTCTTCAGCGACCAACTCAATGATGCTGAGGTCGACACGGCTACGGCAAAGAGGTTGTACACTTGTTGCATCACTTATTACTCTACATTCATATCGATCCATTAGGGCTATTTTGGTCCAACGGGAAAGTATAGCAATAGGAAATTTTCCTATGGCACTCTACTATTCAATTATTCATGCATTTTGTTGAAAGGAATGGAGCAAAACATCCACCTGGACCAACTTTTCAAAATCCTATGCATGAAAACAAGACCAAGTGCATTAGTGGCAGAATAACATTCTAACTGTACACGCTTTCATATGGTTTCACTTTAGTTTGGCCATGTTTCTTTGCATTCCTCTGCTCTTTCAATTCTTGTGAAACAAACGTCCAAGTTGACAGAAATCCTGTGTTTACAAATGCTCTGTTTACCATGTGCACTCTTATCTTATTATGGTGTTTTCCATATCCTTGCGTTTTAAGAATCATGCAAGCCAAATGAGCCCTTACAGAATTACTTCAGTTATAGGTAGGTGTCTAAGGGACCTTTGTGTGGTTTGTCCTGCTCCTGCCGCGACGTCGTCCACCTCACCTGAGCTTCTTCATCGACAGAAGCATCAACCAAACCAGACATCACGACTCCTCACCGTCTTTCGCCGTCTCAGATCTCCTTCCCTGCCGCCGGCACCCACTGAGGGAATCCTGGATTAGGGGGTATTCGGACAGCCGGACTGTGTATATTGTTCGGACTATTGAAGCGTGAAGATACAAGACTCAAGACTTCGGCCCGTGTCTGTATGGGACTCTCCTTTGCGTGGAAGACAAGCTTGGCGATCCGGATATTATATTTCCTTCCTTGCAACTGACTCCATGTAAACCCTAGCCCTCTCCGTTGTCTATATAAACCGGAGAGGTTGGTCCTTAGAAGGCCGATCACAATTACAATCATACCATCATAGGCTAGCTTCTAGGGTTTAGCCTCTATGATCTCGTGGTAGATCTACTCTTATACTATCCATATCTTCAATATTAATCAAGCAGGAAGTAGGGTTTTACCTCCATCGAGAGGGCCTGAACCTAGGTAAACATCTGTGTCCCATGCTTCCTGTTACCATCAGCCTTGACACATAGATCGGGACTTCCTACCCGAGATTCGCCGGTTTTGACACCGACATTGGTGCTTTCACTGAGAGTTCCTCTGTGTCATCGCTACAGGGCTCGATGGCGCCTTCAATTGTTAACAACACGGTCCAGGGGGAGACTTTTCTCCCCGGACAGATCTTCGTGTTCGGCGGCTTCGCACTGCAGGCCAATTCGCTTGGCCATCTGGAGCAGATCGATGGCTACGCCCCCGGCCACCAGGTTAGGTTCGGAAACTTGAACTACACAGCTGATATTCGCGGAGACTTGATCTTCGACGGATTTGGGCCTGCGCCAGGATCACCGAACACTCACGACGAGCATGGCTTAAACCTGCCGCCGGACAAAGCTCAGGATCTAAACCCGGAGCAAGTTGCGTTGCCTAAGGACGGAGGGGTGGACCTCGCCCTGTAGGCCGCACACTCATCGGCGATGGAGCCGAACACGGGTCTCACCTCTGTGGTGGCCTGTGACTTCGGACCCCCGGATTTGCATCCGGAAATTGGTTCCTATCTGCGCTCTCCCGAGCCCGCCGAGCCTGGTTGGGCTCGGTAATGGTATTCACCGCTGCGGATATCTTCCAGCACTCGCCCTTTGGCGACATGCCGAATTCGTTAAAAACTCTCTCTTTGACAGAAAATTCCGGGCCGAACTATGTCTGGCTCGAGTGGGAAGCAGGCAACGAAGGGATCCGTTACCCACCCACCACCCACTTCATAGCCACGTTGATGATTTAACCGACGTGCTTGACGACTCTGAAGGCATCGACGGTATGGACGAGGATGCAGGAGAAGATTCATAATCTATGGGGTACCGGACTTCCGCATCGTGACACGACATATACCTGGTGGATACGCCCAAGGAGGACGACGGTGATAATCTGGAAGATAAAACCCCCGGGCAAAAGCCAAAGCGACGGCGCAGACGCCGTTCCAAGTCTAGCAACAGTAAAAATATTAGCAAGAGCGCCAGAAGGATAGATACTCCGGTCAATCCCGAAGGCAACAATGACCATACGGAACCAGTGATGGAGCAGGACGAACCAGGTCACGCTGAACAAAGTTCGGAGCAGACGCTCGAGGACAATGATCCAGAGGGACGAGTTCATCAAACTGACCCATGACAAGAAGATAGTCCGGACGATGATGCATTCATCATTCCGGAAGAACGCGTGGAACGAGATAACCTCCACCGAAAGCTTATGGCCACAACGAGAAGTCTAAAGAAGCATAAGCAACGGCTCAAAGCCGCACAGGAAACACTCAACCGCAGATGGAATAAAGTGCTAGACGCTGAAGAAAGATATGGCGACGATCGCCATACAAAGAGCTACCCAAAACACAAGCTACTGCCAGAATTCGACGACGAGGCCGTTCCACCAACGCCCAAGGAGGACGACGGTGATAATCTGGAAGATAAAACCCTCGGGCAAAAGCCAAAGCGACGGCGCAGACGCCGTTCCAAGTCTAGCAACAGTAAAAATATTAGCAAGAGCGCCAGAAGGATCGATACTTCGGTCAATCCCGAAGGCAACAATGACCATACGGAACCAGCGATGGAGCAGGACGAACCAGGTCACGCCGAACAAAGTTCGGAGCAGACGCTCGAGGACAATGCTCCAGAGGGACGAGTTCATCAAACTGACCCAGGACAAGAAGATAGTCCGGACGATGATGCATTCATCATTCCGGAAGAACGCGTGGAACGAGATAACCTCCACAGAAAGCTTATGGCCACAACGAGAAGTCTAAAGAAGCAGAAGCAACGGCTCAAAGCCGCACAGGAAACACTCAACCGCAGATGGAATAAAGTGCTAGACACTGAAGAAAGATATGGCGACGATCGCCATACAAAGAGCTACCCAAAACACAAGCTACTGCCAGAATTCGACGACGAGGCCGTTCCACCAAAGACTAATACGGTCGGGAGGCCCAACATACCGCTCCACAACCGCAACAAAGCGGCTACCGACGTCGTGCACGATCTACATGAGCACCTGGATAAGAAAGCTCGCGCAGCTAGGTCCATCTACGGGTCTAAAGGACATACCCAGCGAGGGACTATGGTCATCAAAACGATTATGCCAACCAAATACCAGTTCGGAATAAACACCAGACATAACAACAGCCGACGACATGCCACAGCACGTCCAGATACAGAGGGGCTGCTCACCCCCTATGCTTTACCGAAGAGGTACTGGATCATGAATTTCCACAGGGCTTTAAACCTGTGAACATAGAGGGATGACCTCCACGCCATCAAATACCTTCCCCTCAAACTGAAGGGACCAGCTCGACACTGGTTGAAAAGCCTCCCTGAAAATTTAATTGGGAGTTGGGAGGAACTCTAGGACGCTTTCAGGGCCAATTTTCAAGGGACTTATGTCCGGCCTCCGGATGCTGATGATTTAAGTCACATAATCCAACAACCCGGATAGTCCGCCCGCAAGCTTTGGAACAGATTTCTCACTAAGAAGAATCAAATTGTCGATTGTCCGGATGCCGAAGCCTTAGCGGCATTCAAACACAGCATCCGTGAGAGTGGCTCGCCAGACACCTCGGCCAAGAAAGGCCAAGGACAATGGCAGCCCTAACAAGCCTTATGACCCGCTTTTGCGCGGGTGAAGATAGCTGGCTAGCCCGTAAAGGCACCAGCGACCCCAGAACATCCGAAATAAGGGATGGCAACGGGAAGGCACAGCGTAATAAAAATAAACGCCAAAACAACGAAGAGAGCCCGGACAACACAACGGTTAATGCCGGATTCAGGGGCTCTCGACCTGATCAGCAAAAGAAGCCATCTAAAGGAAGCAAAGAGGGACCGTCCGGTCTGAACAGAGTCCTGGACAGATAGTGCCAAATTCATTGCACCCCTGACAAACCTGCTAACCACACGCATAGAGAGTGCTGGGTCTTCAAATAGGCTGGCAAATTAAATGCCGAACACAAGGGAAGGGAAACACCAAGTGAAGACGAGGATGAACCTCGCCAGCCGAACACTGGGGGCGGAAAAAATTCCCGCCAGAGGTTAAAACAGTGAACATGATCCACGCGACTCGTACATCCATGAGAAGACACGAACGCACGCATAGAGACGCGCGCGATATAGATCCCATCGTACCTACGCCTAACTACTGGATGTCTTATCCAATTACCTTCGACCGCTTGGACGACCGAACTACTATTCGGCGCGAAGGATCAGAGGCCTTGGTGCTTGACCCAATAATCGACGGATACCATCTCACCCACGTCCTCATGGACGGCGGCAGCGGTCTCAATCTAATATATGAGGACACCGTCCGCAGGATGATGATACACCCATCCAGAATTAGTCAAAGCTAAACCACCTTTGAAGGGGTGATACCAGGCGTTGAAGCCTACAGTCGGGGCTCTATCATACTGGAGGTAACATTCGGCTCTTTAGGCAACTCCAGAAGCGAAGAACTACTCTTCATCATCGCACCCTTCCAAAGCGACTATCACGCATTGCTTGGAAGAAAGGCCTTCGCCCGCTTCAACGCATTGCTGCACTATGGCTACCTTACACTCAAGATGCCCGGTCTACGTGGCGTCATCACCATTAGAGGAATAACATAGCGCTCTTCACGCGCAGAGGAACGCGCGACGGCCCTAGCGGCCGGACTATAAGCGGCCTCCAATACCAAAAAAAAAAACATGACTGGTCGTTAAGACCACAGACACGGTTAGACGAGTCCGGTTGCCCAGATAAAATCGAACCAGGGCACCGTATATGTAATCCCATAGCGGACACCAGGGGCTATAAACACTTAATAAAGCCCCACACTTGGCTCAACCTTATTGGCAGGCCAACATCTTACACTTTTACTATCCATCGCATACTTACGTTGTACTCTCCTATGAGTTTTCTTTTTCCGCAGACAACGTTCGCGCGATACCCTTCCAGGATACGGCACAAGGGAAACAAAGGCGCAGACGTGCAGCAGGGCCCCGTTCAACAGGTTTCTTTTTAGATTAAGCCCCTGTGTAAACCTTTTCTATTGCCTCTTGTTGCTTAACCATCCCATGGGTTCCATACCCACAGAGGATACTGCCGTTTTTGGCATTTTGCCACGACAGATTAATGCACGTACCTGGAAACACAGGATTTATAATGAATGGGCATTCTTGAGCCCATCTTCTGTTATAAAGTCCGAATACCTTCGGGAGTGTTCGGCGTCACGAGTTTGGCCTTATATGCATCAACTCCGAATCATGTCATTGGTCAAATGTTGGGTTAGCCCGGCTCCTGGGTTTGCCGCCTTACGTTCCATTATTATCGGCTAAGGTGGCCGAAGGAGAACTACTGCGATTGTGCCCTGGTTATTCCGGATGAGCACCTCAGTAGAGAAAGCCAAAAACTGACTGTCAAGATACAGCGAGAGACTGATCAACCACTCGAAGACTCACCGGAATCTTTAGGATTCCTCCGCATTAATGAAGGGCCATTTCCCGGCCATGTATATACGCGCCCATATTCGGATGCACGCGAAGGTACAAAGGGCTACATAGTAGCCCCAATGTTAGACTCCCCTGGCTAAGCGAAAGTGTTACAGCTATATAGTCCGGTTGCCTAGTTGGACGTGCGATCACCTCTTTAATGGACCAAGACGTTGGATCAAGTGTAATTAAGCATATTTTTCGCGAACACCCCCGCATTGTATGCGTGGGGGCTGAAGCCAACGACTGCTAACTTTCGGCCGCACAGGGGACACAATCATATTTTCAGGCAAACAGTATAAATATAGCCTTCTAATCAAAATAAACATTGTTTTTACAATGATTCGATTCATCACTCGAATAAGACATTCTTTGAGCACTGCACCTCTATTAGGCGGGCGCCCTCTGTGACCTGCGCCAGGTAGTGCTCGGCCGGATATTGGCCCCCCACCGCATCCTGGGCTGCTATAATGGTGGCATCCATATCCGTCCAATAGGCTTTAACGCGGGCAAGAGCCATCCGTGCACCCTCTATACACGCCGACCTCCTCATGGCATCGATCCGAGGCACAGCCCCAAGGAATTGTTGCACCAAACCAAAGTAACTGTCCGACTTAGGCCCCTTCGGCCAAAGATGGTCTATTACAGACCACATTGCAAGCCCGGACAGCCTGTGAAGCTCCGCTACAGCAGCCATCTTGTCACTTAACGGCAGCGGGCGAGTGGGAGCATTGAATTGCGACCAGAAAAGCTTCTCCACTTCTTTATCACCCTGATCATCGAAGAACTTGGCACCGTCAGCTGTACTCTTTGCTAAATCCGCATACGTGTCCGCAGGACTCCAGCGCCCATCCAGGGGAGCGTACTTCGGATCGAAAAACTTCGTCCGCAGCAAGTAGGAGCCCCTAGTCGCAATTTTACCGGCCTGTTGAAGCTCCTCACACGCACCCCTGAGCTCAGTCCGTATTTCCTTGGTGGCATTCAGTGCCTTGTCCAGATCGGCCGAACTATCCTTATGCTCCTTTTTAAGGAGCTCATACCGGTCAGCGGCATTTTTTAACTCCAAAGCCATTTCAGCTATCTTTTCCTCGCTTCGGCGATGAGCAGCCTGTTCGGCTCTCAATTCCTCGGCCGCCTTTAGGGCAGCCGCATCGCTAGCCCGAGCTTGCTCCTTGGCCTGGGCAAGTTCCGCCCTCAGGGCTTCCATGGCAGCAGCACCATCTGCAGTCCAAACATATTACATTAACATCATGCCGCCTTCATATTTCCCTATATAAAGGAAGGCAGAGTACATACCTTGTGATTTGTCCAGCCGCTTGTTCACCAGCGTAATATCGACATCGATCTATCCAATCTGCCTCGTTAGTTTGGCAACCTCAACGGATTGGCCGGCGGCCGGACCCATAGGTACCTGCACATATTTACAGCACAATCATTAGTTTATGATCCCCCGTTTTCCGCCTAGGGCGGGCAACCAGAGTCTCAGGGGCTACTATCTATATGGAGCACACCTAGCGCGTGCCTCACAGCCAAAGAAATAGTGTATTCTTCATTACATACCTCAAAGCCTCTGAGCAGGCTGGTAAATGCTTCATTCAAACGGCTGGTAGCGGATGAAATCTTCTTGAGCACCGTGCTCATTAATGAGCGGTGCTCCTTCGAGAGCGTAGCTCGCTCCAGTAGGCCTGTCAGTACGTCCGGCCGGACATTAAACTGTGTCGGACCCTCCCCATCGCCCCTCAAGGGAGCCAAACGCTCCGGGCTCAGGGCGGCTGACGCGTTGGCTTCTGGCTTCGGCAGATCCGGACTCCTCCGTGACGACACCTCGGTGTCGGCCGTTTCATGAGCCGGAGAGGTGGGTGGGGTCTCGCTCTCCATCATCTCCGGAGGAAGATCCCCCGAAGACGAACTCTGTCGAGAAGAGCTGCTAGCCGGACTGCAAAATACGGAACCTGGTTATCGATCTAGGAGAGATACAGTACCTTCGAATTAACAATTGACTTATGGC
Organism: Triticum timopheevii; assembly: GCA_963921465.1. NCBI lineage: Eukaryota > Viridiplantae > Streptophyta > Magnoliopsida > Poales > Poaceae > Triticum > Triticum timopheevii. The sequence goes on from OY997274.1 coordinate 380,043,666, forward strand.
TCGATGGAGGGCTGGCCCGTTGGCGGGCATAACGCGGTGAAGATGCCCGTCACGGCAGAACCCCTTGGTGATACCTTCTTCCCTTGCTCAGGCATATCCGTCTCCAGGTCTTCGGAGGAGGCCATCTTCTTCCCACGCGGGGAGGAGGCCTTAGCCTCCCCTTCCCGACTATCCTCCCTAGGGGAGGTAACAATTCCCCCGGTTCGGGTGCGTAGCGTGTGGAGTTCGGTTTCTTCGTTCTTCCCCTTATCCTTCCCTGAGGGCATTCTGCTGAGTACCCGGTCAAGCATCTTGGCCATGGTGGGACCGGGCGAACCTTCGGGAAGTGGCGCCGGACACCTGATTCTCTCCGCCTTGTTGAGCCATTCCTGGCCATGGATGATTTTCAGAATAAACAATTATGACAAATACAAAACAAGGTGTCCGGTATCAAGGCTACTTACTTGGGTATCTAGGCGATTGCAGCTTAGGCCCGCATCCTCGGTGGTGTCCGGACACTCTACTTTCTGTCCGAAGAATAATCTGCACATCCCTTCGAGCTTCGAGCCGAAGAAGTGCTTGACAGTCCGCGGACCCTCCGGATTGAACTCCCACATCCGGAGAGGCCGGCGTTGGCACGACAACATCCGTCGGATTAACATCACTTGCATTATGCTGACGAGGTTAATGTCCCTCTCAAGAAGCTCTCGGATGCGATTCTGCAGTACTGGTACATCACCAGCGGGCCCCCAATTCCGTCCTATGTCTGTCCAGGACGCCAACTGTGACGGAGGGCCCGAGCGGAACTCAGGGGCGGCTACCCACTTTGTGCCCCTGGGGGCCGTGACATAAAACCACCTTCGCTGCCATACATCGGATACTTCTGGGAAAGAATCCTCTGGCCATGGGGCGTCGGCGTTCCTGCTTATTATGGCACCTTCGCACTCCACATGTCGCCCCTCGATCATCTTCGGCTTCACATTGAAGGTCTTGAGCCATAAGCTGAAGTGTGGGGTGACGTGAAGAAAAGCCTCGCACATGATAATGAACGACGAGATATGAAGGATAGCATCCAGAGCCAGATCATGGAAATCCAACCCATAGTAGAACATGAGCCCCCTCACAAAGGGGTCGAGGGTGAAGCCCAAGCCGCGGAGGAAGTGTGGGACAAAAACGACGCACTCATTGGGCTCCGGTGTGGGGATGACCTGCCCTGGAGCAGGAAGCCTGTGCTGGATGTCGGCGGTCAGGTATCCGACCTCCCTAAGCTTTGCAATGTCTTCCTTTTGAATCGAGGAGGCCACCCACCGGCCTTGAGGGTCAGATCCAGACATATTGTAGGATCTGGGGTGTTGAAGCTTAGGTTTCGGGTGTTAGAACTCGAGGTGCGAGAAGGCGCGAGGAAGGTGGAAAAGAGGCATAGGCCTCGACCCCTTTATAAAGGGGGTGAATATCAAGAGTCCTCGGTGTGACCGTTTGAGTCTTATCTAAAAACACAAGGAGTTATATCAACGGCCGTCGTGGGGTCACGCACGCCCGTATTAATGGAAAATCCCGTAATAAGAGGAAAACGATCTCTGCCTCGACGGGACGTGCCAATAAAACCGCCTCGTAACACGAGTCGAGGTGGGGTAAGAAATGCCGGTTCGCGTTGGACCAGGCCACGATGCAAGGGCATGACATACGAGGATTGCCAGCGGATCAGATTTATGCTATGCGAAGATCATCTTGCAGATCCGGACACGGTTTACGTGTTCGATAACCACTTTGGAGTATTTGGAGAAGGAACCCGCCTTGCAACGCTGAAGACAAGACTACGCGCCGGACTTATCGTCATTGAAGCCTGTTTCAGGGGCTACTGAGGGAGTCCAGGAATAGGGGGTATCCAGACAGCCGGACTGTATACATCGTTCGGACTATTGAAGCGTGAAGATATAAGACTCAAGACTTCGGCCCGTGTCCGGATGGGACTCTCCTTTGCGTGGAATACAAGCTTGGCGATCCGGATATTGTATTTCCTTCCTTGCAACCGACTCCATGTAAACCCTAGCCCTCTCCGGTGTCTATATAAACCGGAGAGGTTGGTCCTTAGAAGGCCGATCACAATTACAATCATACCATCATAGGCTAGCTTCTAGGGTTTAGCCTCTATGATTTCGTGGTAGATCTACTCTTCTACTACCCATATCTTCAATATTAATCAAGCAGGAAGTAGGGTTTTACCTCCATCGAGAGGGCCCAAACCTGGGTAAACATCTGTGTCCCATGCTTCCTGTTACCATCAGCCTTGACTCACAGATCGGGACCCCCTACTCGAGATCCGCCGGTTTTGACACCGACACCCACCGCAACGGCATCACCATCGTCGACTTAGCAGATAAACCTGAGGAGTACACGGGTCCACAAAAGAGGTCACAGTCTTTTTTTCTGCTTATGTATACATTTCTTAAAATTACTTGCTACTTTATCCTCTTGTTCACCTCTTAGACTCCAAGTCAGGTCCAAATTAATGTTGAAACTTGAATTCTAAATTAGTTGTGGGGCACATATCGAGGCAGCAATGAATAGTATCTCTGTCTAATATCTGGTTCACCTAGGGTATGCCTATGTTGTTCATCTTGGGTGGGAAACAAATAGTAAAGCAATCATCATCTATCTTTTTATTAAATTAAAGCAATCATCAGCCTGCTATCATTATTTTTGGATCCATCCACTGGTTGTTTCCATCACTCTAAATTTCTGCATGATCTCCTTACATAATCTCACCATATTTTTTTCGTACGCATGTCAAATATTGTACACAGTCATGCTGAACATGTAGAAAAAAAGAGAAGAGTTTTGCGCGGCAATACAATGTCATGCAGACATCGCTTCACGGTGGGTTCGATGGAAAACCCTTCCCCCTCTCCAGATTGTAATCCAGAGGAAGATATCTGTTCTGAGGCAGATTCAGACGCAGCTAACCACTCCTATTTACCACCCAAGGTGTTTCTCTACCTTGGCATGACGATGTTAGTCATATCATGCATATGTTGCCTTGCAGTGCCTACTTTTGACATCATATATGTCATCTATTTAGTTTAGACATGTTTTGTAATGCCGCCTGTTTAGTTTCTATATGATATATGGGAATTATGCAGTCTAATGTCTTTTAGCCAGCCATAATATATGTGAAATGTGCAATGCCATCCTGTTTAACCAGGCATCATATATTTGAATGATATCTTGCTCATCCTTTTCTTCATTACATTTCCATTTGTCGACAATGTTTGTACACTAAACTACTCTTTCTGTGATTCAGCCATTTGGGTGGGAGATGGAAAAATCTGGAGTGAAAACAAGGCCTTCAGAGCAGACAATGCTACCTGTCAAAGCAGATCTCCTGTTGGACGATTTTAGCGTAAAATAGGACAAAGCTAATAAGCTTGTTAAGCTTATTGCCACAGGATAACGTTTCTTGAGGTCTTCTGAAGTTGTTTCAGTTATACTCTTGTTTTACTGCCACATTTATTTGCACTGGTGGCCAATTTTGACGGCCAGTGTATGTAATATGCTGCTTTGTTCCCTATATTTGCACTGGTGGCGAACTTTGATGCCCAGTGGATGTAATATGTGTAATAGCAGTAATAGGCTAGCGTTAGTTGCTTGCTTATTTATTTCCTTATTGTCTTGTTTAGTTGTTTGCTTGTAGTCACTGCAATTCTTTTTCCGCGTTTTTCTAGTGGTCAAAATAACCTATTTTTGGTAACTAGGCCACAATAATCATGGCAACACACGAACTGTTGTAACCATGGGCCTCCTGCAGGCCGTATGATCCATGGGCCTTCAACGGGCCATAGGATCCATTGGTCTTCTATACGGGCTATAGGATCCATGGGCCTTCTACGGGCCGCAGGATCCATGGGCCGTAGGATCCATGGGCTTTCTACGGGCTGTATGACCCATGGGCCTTCTACGGGCCGTATGATCCATTGGTCTTCTATGGGCCATTGGATCCATGGGCCTTCTACGGGGCGTATAATCATTTCGCCAATCATGGGCCGTACTATTCGTGGACCATAACGGGTCGTTAATGTCAGGACCCTGACTCAATGCCACACCGATCTAGCATGTAACACCTCATATCACTTTGCGGCCTCACGCATGGTATTCCCACAGGTGTCGCCTTACTAGGCCCGGGACCGTTTGCGCCTTTTGGCACACGTATATGATAGTGTCGCTAGCATCCATATGACAAGGAGCCCGGGCTGACATGGCTAGTCGTGAACCCAAAGTGGCACTAACTTACAGGGACAAGCATACATGACCCAACAACGAACATGTGGGTCATCAGCGAGTGAATCCGGGCTGTAGCAACTGGGCTAGCAGGACTCTGGTAAACAGGGCTGTAGCAGGCTAACAGGACTCCGGTAGACACCGCGTGACATTTCCTCGAAGGGACAGACACAGGAACGAAGAAGGACACATGCCAGCCAGCCTAAGTGTTCGGAGCAGTAGCAAGCTACCAAGGCTCAGTGGAAGCACTAGGAGACATTTCCCGATAACAGAGGCTACCAAGGACAAACAACTAGATAGTCAGATCCCACACATACCAAGCATTTCAATAACATAAACAATATGCTTGATATATGCAAATACAACATGGCATCACAACATGACTCTACAACTCAAGTATTTTCTTCAATAGGCTCCGAGGAGCGAGATATTAAAAACATGGGTCTCTCGACCCAGCATTCAGAGAATACAAGTCAAAGCATGAGTGGAAGCTTAACATGTCTGAGTACAGACATCTACAAATAAAAAAGACTGAGAAGCCTGACTATCTACTAGATCCTGCCGAGGGCACAAGATCGTAGCTGAGGTAACAAGCTAAACGTCGAAGTCCATGCGGAACTACTAGTGAGACGGAAGTCTCTGTGCAAAACATAAAATAGGCAAACGTGAGTACAAATGTACCTAGCAAGACTTACATCGGAACTAACTACATATGCATCATTGTCAGTAAAGGGGGTGGTGGGGTTTAACTATAGCAAGCCAACTTTGATTCGGTGGCTATCCTGAACTACGACTGCGAGTAACTCTTTGAGGTGGCACACACGAGTCCACATATTCACCATATCAATACACCACTATGGATTCGCTCCCGTCTCGCTATGAGAACGCCATCCATAGCACTCACGCTTATCTTGCGCATTTTAGAGTATCCACTTTCACTCGTCTATGAACTGTATAGGCAACCCAGAGGTCCTTACCGCGGACACGGCTATTCGAATAGATGATATTAACCTTGCAGGGGTGTACTTCTTCACACACGCTCTCACCACTTACCGCCGTTTACACGACATGTACTCGGCAACCTTCAAGCGGAAGCCCAACGAGGGTGTCGGCCACGGCCTACCTAAGCACTCAAGTCTCTAGTCAAGGTTTATCGCCTATTCAGGTTCCATCCACAGGGAGTCCGGCCGAGGTTTCCACATACGGCCCCGAACGATGTGTACAGGGTTCCGCGACACCAAACGGGCGCCCGGCATACCCGGCCACGTGCCTACCGCATCACAGCCCACCCCTCAAGTCAGCGCTGCGCACGGCCTACAACATACTACAAACACCAGAAAATACTTGCAACTCCTGGACAGAGGACAAGGGTGATTAAGATGCCGAGAGGGTCAATTAAGGATCCCAATGAGTGGTAGTAGTTGTTCATGGATCACAAACACAGAACTCAGTTCCTGAGGACGGCTTCAATGAGACAACCCACCATGTACTCCTACGTGGCCTCTCACCGCTACCTTTACCAAATCGTGTTCAGACACTTAGCTCACACACAGTAGGACATGTTGACACACCTCCAATTCATCCCCGATGAATCAGACCTGACTCAACTCTAAGCAGTAGCAGGCATGACAACAAGCATGAATGAGTAGGCACATCTAGGCTCAAACAACTCCTACTCATGCTAGTTGGTTTCATCTATTTACTGTGGCAATGACAGGTCATGCAGAGGAAAGGGGTTCAACTACCGCATCATCTAACAGATGAATCGTTGTTGCCCTAATGCAATAAAAGAGAGCAGGAGCGAGAGAGTGGGATTGTATCGGAATGAACAAGGGGGTTTTGCTTGCCAGCACTTCTGAAGATAGTATAGTTCTTCATCGGTGTCATCGAACTCATCGTCGGAACCACGTCTACTGAGAGGGGACAAATACCGGCAACAGAGAAGAAACACAATCAATTCGATGCAACAATATGATGCATGAATGTGATATGGCAAATGAGTGTGTTGGGCTAATGCATCTATAACCAGATGGGTTTGAGCTATTTTGAACCAAAGATTCAAAGTTCAAACTCATTTGTGATCTTAAATAGTGCTTTATCATGTTTTGCACTAAACAACAAGTTAACTTGTTTAAACATGCATGAAACCAGTACAGATGGATAGATTGGATTTTTCTGATCATTTTTCATATATAACACTTTGCATTTGGAGTTACAGATTAATTTCTATGATTTTTAGAAGTTAGCACTATTTCCTGGAATTTCCTGAATAAGAATAAATCCAGAAAATGAGTTACTGCATCAGCATTGCATCAGCAGGTCAACTGGGGCAGTCCCGGTCAAACATGACCAGTGGGACCTGCACGTCAGTGTAACAGGGCAGGGACAGAGGCTGACTAGTGGGTCCGGGTCAACATTGACGTGGCATGGTCAAACTGACATGTGGGGCCGACTATATTAATCTAAACTAAACAGGGAATAAACCCCGGGGTTAGTTAAGGCATGGGGTCCATAATCGGTGAGAGAGGGGGTTAGTTAGTGGCGTCATTATCCACTAATGACGGCGCCACGTCGACACGGCCGGGATTAAGCCGCCGGCGACCTTCCCGCGTGGCGGAGTCCACACGGGACGGCGCTACAGGAGGCGGCTGGGCGAGAGAAGGGCACAGGGAGGAGGCCCTCGCTCACGCGCATCCAACGGAGCAGGTGGGAGGTCGTGGGGTGGTCGGAGCTCGCCGGAAGTGAGCTCGCGGCGGCGCCGTAGTTCGGGTGAGTGCGGGGTTGGCGCTGTGGTGCACGGGAGGGTGAGTTAGCATGTGCGTTAGGCTCCTAGTGGCTTCCTGAACGCGGCGACGCGCTCCGAATCAAGCTCAAGCGGCTGCAGTGACGGCGGCGACATGGCCGGCGGCAGGGGAAGCTCGGCCACGACAGTTGCTGATGCTAGGGGTCGAAAGGGACGGAGGTAACGAAGGAGAAAGGACAGAGATCTCACAGTGAGTCGACGGGTAGGCTCTGCGTGCTCTGGGAAGGCCGCAAGCGAATCGGTAGCGGCGGTCGACGATGCTCGAGCTTGAAGACGAAGACGAAGTCAACGATTCAAGGCCTCCGAGCTCACATGCGTCAGCGTGGAGACGATACGGACATCTGCGGGGCGTCTGGACACAATGGAGAGGCGAGGCGATGGCCATGGCCGCAGCAAATGTCGTCGGTGGCGATGGCAGTGCTCGGGTTCGGGCAAGAGAGAGGGAGCAGAGGGGAGGAGGGCCTCGGGGAAGAGTGAGAGGGGTCGGGGGTGCGTGTCGACGTCCAGGGCGTCCAGAGCGTCGAGGGGGAGCGGCAAGCAGGAGGTGGCCGGGGCGCGTGGCCGCGCGCACAGGGCACACGCCCTCCGTCCTTCTGTCACGAGCAAGACGACATGGGATGGGCCAGGTGGGCTGGGCTGGCTTTGCCCAGCTGGGCTGCTACAGTGCCAGGCGAGGTGGGTCTTGCCAGGTAAGTTCCTTTATTTTTATTAATTCATGTTTTCTATTATTTCTGTAACTTCAGGTCTTTATTAAAAATGTCAGGGCATTTCCAAAAATCATGAAACTAATCATGACTACTGTTTGGAATATATCCAACAGTAAACATTTTAGTTTATGATTATTTGAGCATTTAAAATATTTAATAGCATTTAAATGCCCAAATGCAAATACTATAAGATTTAATTCAGAGCCCAAATATGTCATGGAAAAATGTGCAACACCTCTAGTTATTGCTTCTAGCATTTTCCAAAAATGATGAACATTTTTAAAGCCATTTGGATTCACTGAAATTATTTTAGTTGAACCTAGTGAATTCCTTTGATGCTAGGGTTTAGGCAATCCCCATTTCAGGTTTAAGAGAAATTTAAACATGATGCAACACAAGACTAACTAGACCAGAGCAGACCAGAACTAGGGATGTGACAACTCACCCCCACTAGACAAGAATCTCGTCCCGAGATTCAAGCGTGTGGTAAGATGAAGGGGGAACGCAAACTAACACAATCTTCATGATCCAGGGTGCACTTCATAAGAACGTTGATTCGATCACCATCATTTTCACGAAGTCTTGCTGTGAGGACTCCAATTAACATGACAACAAGAGGAAAGGGAAAACTCTAAAAGGATCAATCTTCTCGAAGATCAAACAACTTAGGATCTACTCACAGGGTGAGTTATAGAAGCATCTCTCAAGCTGAGACACGAAGCATACATCTAGAGAAATGGAGTGGAACAGATGATGGAGGTTCACTAGGTAGGCAACAATTCTACATTTAAAAAGATGGTGAAAGGTTGTCAACATAGCGAAGAATTGAGTTGACATCTTAGAGGAGGTGACTCGTAGAATCATCCCTTAAGTGGCAAAAAGAATTACCTTTGATCCAAAGATCATTGAAACTCTTTATACCAGCCTAAGGCAAATCACAACAATCATTTGGCGGAGTACGAAGGGATGGCAAACCCGGACTAGAATGGATGATGTGGATTACCTTGTTGAAGACAACGCAATGGATGATTTTGCTTATCACCGGAAATGGATGGAACCCATGGTAGGACCACCTTTGGAAATGATCCTGGTCAGTAATTACTAAGAAGGGTAGTCCATGGTTGAATGGCACAATGGCGGTGCAAGCTAGGAACAAAATGCAAATGCTGGGAATGATTCTGGTAACTCGGGAGAAACTCAACAGTAGGGAATAATTCCACTATTGGAGTGGTTATAACATAACCGAAGAAAACTGGAAGCAATCCCAGTTAGTGCCGGTGATAAAACCTGGTGCTTGTGCATGCTCTAAAGAACTTGAGCATTTCCATATTCATCAAGGTTTTACCAATATCCGTGTCAAGGAACCTGGCAACACAACTTACTACCATGATGAATGGTGATGGATGATGCAGATGCAAAGGAAGATAACACCTTCTCAGATTTCATCTTAGTAGAGCCAAGGAAACAAAATCTAGATGATCGATCGAGAGACATTTATCACTCCACTTCTAATGTTCTCCTTGATGTGCTAGCGTAATCCATTCATAGATATGGTTTGATATCTAGAACATCAAGTAGAAGGTCGGACTTCAGGAACTCAAAAATCCATAAGGAACAACTAGGGAGTAAATCCTAAGGAATCCTTATGGGGAGGTGGCCAACTTCCTCAAACAAGGTACTACAATAATAGGTCTTCCAATTGGGTGTGTTGGCCACGGCATCCACTTCACCGGTTACGGTGAGACCAAAATTATAGTTCTTGGGAAACGTTCCAACCATCATATCAGCCTAAGATTCAGATCTGGTTGGTGCCAGAATATTCCAGACTCATCAAGTCTAGAAAAAAATATGAAAGTTTGCAACACAAATCGACGAGATGACGTTGCGAGATTCTCGGGGAATGAACTACAATAGCAAGCTCCAAAACATGAGCTGGTTCTGCTACAATAAGTGAACACGCTGTCCCTGACAAGCATGACCACGTAGTAGTCTTACAACGAAACACTACCGAGTTCAGGAGGGAAACCATCATTGTGGATAACGAAGTCCTTGCGTAAGTCATATGATTAGCTCTTATGAAGGAACTTCTTCTCCTTGAACAAATCAATCAGTGGCTTGGTGTGCTAGGGATACGTATAGAATGAAGATGACCAGTCTATCAGACCATAGAATACTTCACACGTGCATAACTGACTTGGGATGATTCCAGAGGATGCAAAACTAATTTTCTCTAATTCACGGCAGCAACTTGCATCAAATGCACACGTATTAGAGGAAATCACTTCTTGCATCTGAGCATATACCTCATGAACGGGACATGAAGATAATGCTTATAGAAGTTCCCAATACTAGCTGGATGTTTAACAATTCATCCAGGTTTCCATATAAGTGGAATTCCACAATTATGTGAACAAGAGGATAGCATTGGTCAGACGGACAAGATATAATGGTGTATGCTCAAGGAATCAACCACGAGTAAGACAACATTATGAACATTGTTCGTCCTGACTTGATTTGGTGATAACCCATACCCAAATCAAAGGTTGGATGAGATGATAGATCCATTAACTGATCACGAGGGTCAATCAACGAAAATACCATCTTCCTTCAATACACGCACACACACACACACACACACAAAGATATCCCTTGGAATGAACTGGGTCGGACAAGCTTTTATCTTCCAACTCTCCAAGTTGTTGTTTAGCTTAACCAACTAGCTCAGGGGTATCCAACACGGATTCTTGGAGAAAGGGTGGTTTCGAAAACCAACTTGATCACGAACTCAACATAGCGCTCAGGTGACGACCTGGTGATACTTCCGAGAAGATATTCGGAAAATCACGAACCATCGATATGTTACTAAGCTCGGGAACAATCTCGCTTTTCAGGGCATGATGATATGATCAAAAGAGCAAGGGATTGACACAATCCTAATTCATTGATCGAAGAGTGCACCGAAGATAAGAACTAGGTAGCACGATCAACCTTAGGGTGATGATTCAATAATCAACATGCTGAGAATGAGGTTGTTGTCCATTTAACTACCAAACAACAGAGTTGCTAGGAGTATAGATTTCACACATGACGATTCACTTGTCGGCATTCCGGTTGCAACAACACGGAACCGAGGAATGAAGAATGATGGCGAGAAGTATCACTATGTCAAGAATTCATAAGAGAGGATGCAATTTGCATGACATTCCTGACATAAAGTGGGTAATACTTCAAGGTAGAACAGAACAAAAACTGGATTAGTATTTGATCTGCGGAACACAACTACTTTGACCCAATCCTGGATATGGATGAGGTACTGGAGTTTGTTTCTCCTAGTCATTCCGGAATAGAATGGCTTGACGGACCACAAGAATAATAAGCATCGATAACACGGATGCACAATTACTCCTGACTATCAATTGATAGACGATGGTCAGAATACAAATGAAGAGGGACAACTCAAGGGGACATATCTTTCTGAGTTGTGGATGCATAGATTAATATGTCGAACCAAGTTTAACCGGTTTCTTCCAGATAACCCGTGCAGAAAGGTAGAACTGTTAGAATCACAATTATGAATGGAGAACTCCTCAAGGGTACTCTGATTGTGATCTTTTGGTTCAAAGAACTTCTGCCTTAACGATTCATGGTATTTGGAAGAACGAAATACCACGGACCTCGAGGACTGTCGCAAGGTTACTAATATCCTAAAGGAACGAGCAACACTACCTACACGAATTAAGTAGAGTGAATCATGGGTTCAAGAACCCAGAAATAGAATGCCCACTAACTAAATGGCATCATGGGATGCTTTCGAGAATAATGGCCAGAATCATCACACTGGAAACACAAAACATGGCTAGATTACTAGGTGATACTCTAAACACCTAGGGTCATAATAATAGCTCCAACACTAATGCCGAGGCAATGCAGTACCTCAACTCACCGATTAGTTTGGTTAATCTGGCCCAAAGGATCTTCAGGATGGTAAAAAGGAATTTGCAAATGCATTAGACTATTTAGAAACCTGGGATGACTCGGACAACATAACGGCTATAAATGCTTAAAAGGATTTAAGACATCCTGCAATGGTGGCATAACCACTCGATCATCACAATATCAAGGTTCCGAGATCAACTATGAACACACAGAGGTAGTAGAAACTGAATTGAGGCTTAAATTCAACAATCTTATAACTCTACGGATTAGTAACACGTGATCCTGATAGAAAGAAGAGATAGCCTAGTTTCTTAACCCCGTAGGAAAGATAAGATGACTCGGATCAGAAGGCATAAGGTATAAGGAGTAAAAAGAGCCTTACGTTCCATGCCACAATCAATTCCCTTATATAACTAAAGAATTTCTAGACTCAACTTCGACCAGTTTGTCTTGGTAATCCTATAGGCAGCCAGGCTCTGAGACCAAAGCTGTCAGGACCCCGACACAATGCCACACCGATCTAGCATGTAACACCTCATATCACTTTGCAGCCTCACGCACGGTATTCCCACGGGTGTCGCCTTACCAGGCCTGGGACCGTTTGTGCCTTTTGCCACACGTATATGATAGTGTCGCTAGCATCCATATGACAAGGAGCCCAGGCTGACATGGCTAGTCGTGAACCCAAAGTGGCAATAACTTACAGGTACAGGCATACATGACCCAGGAACGAACGTGTCGGTCATCAGCGAGTGAATCCGGGCTGTAGCAACTGGGCTAGCAGGACTCCGGTAAATCGGGCTCTAGCAAGCTAATAGGACTCCGGTAGACACCGCGTGACATTTCCCCGAAGGGACAGACACAGGAACGAAGAAGGACACATGCCGACCAGCCTGAGTGTTTCGGAGCAGTAGCAAGCTACCATGGCTCAGTGGAAGCACTAGGAGACATTTCCCGGTAAGAGAGGCTACCAAGGATAAACAACTAGATAGTCAGAGCCCACACATACCAAGCATTTCAATAACATACACACAATATGCTCAATATGTGCAAATACAACATGGCATCACAACTTGACTCTACAACTCAAGTATTTTATTCAATAGGCTCTGAGGAGCGAGATATTACAAACATGGGTCTCTCGACCCAACATTCAGATCAAACAAATCAAAGCACAAGTGGAAGCTTAACATGTCTGAGTACAGACATCTACAAATGAAAAGGCTGACAAGCCTGACTATCTACCAAATCCTGCCAAGGGCACAAGATCATAGCTGAGGTAACAAGCTAAACTTTGAAGTCCATGCGGAACTACTAGTGAGACGGAAGTCTCTCTGCAAAACATAAAATAGGTAAACGTGAGTACAAATGTGCCCAGCAAGACTTACATCAGAACTAACTACATATGCATCATTGCCAACAAAGGCGGTGGTGGGGTTTAATTGCAGCAAGCCAGCTTTAACTCGGTGGCTCTCCTAAACTACGACTACGAGTAACTCTTTGAGGTGGCGCACATGAGTCCACATATTCACCATATCAATACACCACTATGGATTCTCTCCCGTCTCCCTACGAGAACGCCATCCATAGCACTCACGCTTATCTTGCACATTTTAGAGTATCCACTTTCACTTGTCTATGAACTGTATAGGCAACCCAGAGGTCCTTTACCGCGGACGCGGCTATTCGAATAGATGATGTTAACCCTGCAGGGGTGTACTTCTTCACACACGCTCTCACCACTTACCGCCGTTTACACGACATGTACTCGGCAACCTTCAAGCGGGAGCCCAGCGAGGGTGTCGGCCACGGCCTACCTAAGCACTCAAGTCTCTAGTCCAGGTTTATCGCCTATTCAGGTTCCATCCGCAGGGAGTCCGGCCGAGGTTTCCACATACGGCCCCGAACGATGTGTACAGGGTTCCGCGACACCAAACGGGCGCCCGGCATACCCGGCCACGTGCCTACCGCATCACAGCCCACCCCTCAAGTCAGCGCTGCGCACGGCCTGCAACATACTACAAACACCAGAAACCACTTGCAACTCCTGGACAGAGGACAAGGGTGATTCAGAAGCCGAGAGGGTCAATTAAGGATCCCAATGAGTGGTAGTAGCTGTTCATGGATCACAAACACAGAACTCAGTTCCTGAGGACGGCTTCAATGAGACAACCCACCTTGTACTCCTACATGGCCTCTCACTGCTACCTATACCAGAGGATAGAAATGTTGATGATGGCTCAGTAACAATTCATCCAGGTTTCCATATAAGTGGAATTCCACAATTATGTGAACAAGAGGATAGCATTGGTCAGACGGACAAGATATAATGGTGTATGCTCGACGAATCAACCACGAGTAAGACAACATTACGAACATCGTTGGTTCTGACTTGATTTGGTGATAACCCATACCCAAATCAAAGATTGGATGAGATGATAGATCCATTAACTGATCACGAGGGTCAATCGATGAAAATACCATGTTCCTTCAATACACACACACACACACACAAAGATATCCCTTGGAATGAACTGGGTCGGACAAGCTTTTATCTTCCAACTCTCCAAGTTGTTGTTTATGTTAACCAACTAGCTCAGGGGTATCCAACATGGATTCTTGGATAAAGGGTGGTTTCGAAAACCAACTTGATCACGAACTCAACATAGCGGTCAGGTGACGACCTAGTGATACTTCCGAGAAGATATTCGGAAAATCACGAACCATCGATATGTTACTAAGCTCGGGAACAATCTTGCTTTTCAGGGCATGGCAATATGATCAAAAGAGCAAGGGATTGACACAATCCTAATTCATTGATCGAAGAGTGCACCGAAGATAAGAACTAGGTAGCACGATCAACCTTAGGGTGATGATTCAATAATCAACATGCTGAGAATGAGGTTGTTGTCCATTTAACTACTAAACAACAGAGTTGCTAGGAGTGTAGATTTCACACATCACGATTCACTTGTCGGCATTCCGATTGCAACAACACGGAACCGAGGAATGAATAATGATGGCGAGAAGTATCACTATGTAATTCATAAGAGAGGGTGCAATTCTCATGACATTCTTGACATAAAGTGGGTAATACTTCAAGGTAGAACAGAACAAAAACTGGATTAGTATTTGATCTGCGGAACACAACTACTTTGACCCAATCCTGGATATGGATGAGGTACTGGAGTTTGTTTCTCCTAGTCATTCCGGAATAGAATGGCTTGACGGACCACAAGAATAATAAGCATCGATAACACGGATGCACAATTACTCCTGACTATCAATTGATAGACGATGGTCGGAATACAAATGAAGATGGACAACTCAAGGGGACATATATCTTTCTGAGTTGTGGATGCATAGATTAATATGTCAAACCAAGTTTAACAGGTTTCTTCCAGATAACCCGTGCAGAAAGGTAGAACTGGTAGAATCACAATTATGAATGGAGAACTCCTCAAGGGTACTCTGATTGTGATCTTTTGGTTCAATGAACTTCTGCCTTAACGGTTCATGGTATTTGGAAGAACGAAATACCACAGACCTCGAGGACTGTCGCAAGGTTACTAATATCCTAAAGGAACGAGCAACACTACCTACATGAATTAAGTAGAGTGAATCTTGGGTTCAAGAACCCAAAAATAGAATGCCCACTAACTAAATGGCATCATGGGATGCTTTCGAAAATAATGGCCAGAATCATCACACTGGAAACACAAAACATGGCTAGATTACTAGGTGATACTCTAGACACCTAGGGTCATAATAATAGCTCCAACACTAATGCCGAGGCAATGCAGTACCTCAACTCACCGATTAGTGTGGTTAATCTGGCCCAAAGGATCTTCAGGACGGTAAAAAGGAATTTGCAAATGCATCAGACTATTTAGAAACCCGGGATGACTCGGACAACATAACGGCTATAAATGCTTAAAACGATTTAAGACATCCTGCAATGGTGGCATAACCACTCGATCATCACAATATCAAGGTTCTGAGTTCAACTATGAACACACAGAGGTAGTAAAAACTGAACTGAGGCTTAAATTCAACAATCTTATAAGTCTACGGATTAGTAACACGTGATCCTGATAGAAAGAAGAGATAGCCTAGTTTCTTAACCCCGTAGGAAAGATAAGATGACTCGGATCAGAAGGCATAAGGTATAAGGAGTAAAAAGAGCCTTACGTTCCATCCCACAATCAATTCCCTTATATAACTAAAGAATTTCTAGACTCAACATCGACCAGTTTGGCTTGGTAATCCTACAAACAGTCAGGCTCTGAGACCAAAGCTGTCAGGACCCCGACTCAATGCCACACCGATCTAGCATGTAACACCTCATATCACTTTGCAGCCTCACGCACGGTATTCCCACGGGTGTCGCCTTACTAGGCCTGGGACCGTTTGCGCCTTTTGGCACACGTATATGATAGTGTCGCTAGCATCCATATGACAAGGAGCCCGGGCTGACATGGCTAGTCGTGAACCCAAAGTGGCACTAACTTACAGGTACAGGCATACATGACCCAGCAATGAACGTGTCGGTCATCAGCGAGTGAATCCGGGCTGTAGCAACTGGGCTAGCAGGACTCCGGTAAACCGGGCTCTAGCAAGCTAACAGGACTCTGGTAGACACCGCGTGACATTTCCCCGAAGGGACAGACACAGGAACGAAGAAGGACACATGCCGACCAGCCTGAGTGTTCCGGAGCAGTAGCAAGCTACCAAGGCTCAGTGGAAGCACTAGGAGACATTTCCCGGTAAGAGAGGCTATCAAGGATAAACAACTAGATAGTCAGAGCCACGTTTAGCGTGTGCGTTAGGCTCCTATGGTGCACGGGAGGGCAAGTTAGCATGTGCGTTAGGCTCCTAGTGGCTTCCTGAGCGCGGTGACGCGCTCCGAATCGAGCTCAAGTGGTTGCAGTGACGGCGGCGACATGGCTGGCGGCAGGGGAAGCTCGGCCATGGCAGTTGCTGATGCTAGGGGTCGAAAGGGATGGAGGTAACAAGGGAGAAAGGACGGAGATCTCACAGCCCTTCGACGGGTAGGCTCTATGTGCTCGGGGAAGGCCGCAGGCGAATCGGTGACGGTGGTCGACGATGCCCGAGCTTGAATATGAAGACGATGTCGACGATTCAAGGCCTCCGAGCTTGCATGCATCAGCGTGGAGACGATACAGACGTCTGCGGGGCGTCTGGACACAACAGAGAGGCTAGGCGATGGCTATGGCCACGGCGATTGTCTTCGGTGGCGATGGCGGCGCTCGGGTTCGGGCGAGAGAGAGGGAGCAGAGGGGAGGAGGGCCTAGGGGAGGAGTGAGAGGGGTCGGGTGTGTGTGTCGACGTCCAGGGCGTCCAGAGCGTCGAGGGGGAGCGGCAAGCAGGAGGTAGCCGGGGCGCGTGGCCGCGCGCACGGGGAACACGCCCGGCATCCTTCTGTCACGAGGAAGACGACAGGGGAGGGGCCAGGTGGGCTGGGCTGGCTTTGCGCAGCTGGGCTGCTACAGTGCCAGGCCAGGTGGGCCTTGCCAGGTAAGTTCCTTTCTTCTTATTAATTCATGTTTTCTATTATTTCTGTAACTTCAGGGCTTTATTAAAAATGTCAGGGTATTTCTAAAAATCATGAAACTAATCATGACTACTATTTGGAATATATCCAACAGTAAACATTTTAGTTTATGATTATTTGAGCATATAAAATATTTAATAGCATTTAAATGCCCAAATGCAAATAGTATAAGATTTAATTTAGAGCCCAAATATGTCATGGAAAAATGTGCAACACCTCTGGTTATTGCTTCTAGCATTTTCCAGAAATGATGAACAATTTTTGAAAGCCATTTGGATTCACTAGAATTATTTTAGTTGAACCTAGTGAATTCCTTTGATGCTAGGGTTTAGGCAATCCCCATTTCAGGTTTAAGAGAAATTTAAACATGATGCAACACAAGACTAACTAGACTAGAGCAGACCAGAACTAGGGATGTGACGGTTAATAGGCTGTATTTGATAACTCTATGAAAACATCCCAATGGTTTTTTTACATGAAAATAGCCCAATGGTTAACGGTCCACAAACCGGCCGAATGTAACCACGAGCTGAATTTGGCCCACAAACGGAACAGGCAAGTGACGGACCATAACTAACCGAATTCTAGAAATGAGCCCAAGAATAAATGGGCCCTTAGAAGGCCGAAAGTTAACACGGGCTGGAAACGACGGACGGAATAATGGGCCGTTAATGGGTATACAGCGATACATTGTTCATTATGGGACAGTTTCATCTCGGGCCTTTAATGGGACCAGAGTTTCGAAAGGCCTCATATGGCCCGAAATACATCATGGGCCATACATCGGCCGGAAGTTACAACAGGATAGAATCATATTGGACGGCCCAAATTAAGCTACTGGGCTTAATTCCGATAGGCTATAACGAGCCGGGTGTGAGCGGGCCGTAAATGGGCGATATATGAACATGCCATTACCAGGCTTTCCGTGGGCCGACCCGTTACCTTTTGACCAAGTCAAACGGCCTGGCCTTTTCACCGAAATGGGCCTCTATTGGGTCGTACCATGTGTCGACATATCTTAGGCACCTCCTGTCCAATGAGTGGATGACATCTGGCCCACCGAGGAGCAGACACGTGTTTCCTTCGGCCAATGAGAATTTTACATGTGGAAAATCCCCATTGGTCCGGGCTGTTAACGGGTTATCGGATCCAAAACCAGACCCGATAGCTTAACGGTGAGCCGTTACGGTGGATGCCACGTGTCGGTCACCCTTGACGAAAGCACTTCTATGACACGCGATTTATTGTCATGGAAGTGGACACTTCCGTGATGATAATTTTGGTAATGTCATGGAACACTTCTACGACAGCACAGATATGACTATCTTGATTCTTTCATAAAATCGTCATGGATGTACATGCATGACAGAAAACGTGACCTACTTTGACAAACACGTATCATCACAGAAGTGTATTTTTTTGTAGTGAAAGCTAGCTGACCCGAGCAACCCGGAGCGGGTGATCCACACGGCTCCATACAATTGGTGGCTCTGACCATCATAAGTATCGAGGTACGGCCGACTCAACCACACTCACCGCTCTCTTATGAACTTTCTGGTCTCGCTTGCATATGCTAGTAGTAAAGACATGATACTGGCCACTACTTAGCTACTTCGGGTTGCTCTGATTGCCCTAATTGTTGTTGCTAATTGCCCTGATTGGGCTGCTGGTTAAAGCCGCCTTGATTGCCCTGACCTTGAAAACCGGAATTTGAACCACCACGTCCAAAGCCAGACCCGTGTGAACCGGAGCCTGACCCGCCGTGCGGCCGTTACCATTATTCTGGTCCTGGTGAAGGCTGTAATTCCTATACTCCCTCATGATACTGCAGTCTTTCCACAGGTGGGTTGATGGCCTATCGAGACGACTATGTTTTGGACAAGGTTGGTTCAACATTACCTCTAAATTGAACTTCGTCTCTAGACTGGGGCTGGAATTTTCCCTTGCGACGACGATCACCGTTCTGTGTATTAGTATTGGCCACGAAGTCTGATCCACCGTCAGTGTGCTTGCGCTTACCATTGTTACCTTGGCCCTGACCTGTTGTATTCTGCTGCTGCCCCTTGCCATTTTTCTTCCCCTTATCGGATTTTTCCTCATCTAAATCAGGATCCTTAGTATTGTCTGAGTCGGAGTATTGGATAAGAGCCTCCATGAGCTCTCCCATGTCATTGCAATGACGTTTAAGCCGCCCCAGCTTCTGTTTAAGGGGAATAAATCGGCAATTCTTCTCCAGAATCAAAAGAGCAAAACCAGCGTTGCTGCTCTCTGATGAGTGAATAATGGCTGAGACCCGGCGAACCCAATGGGAGGTTGACTCTTCCTCATGCTAGATGCAAGTGTCTAGGTCGATGATCAGGCTGCTTACATGTATCTTTGAAATTCTAAATGAAACGCGTCTTCAATTCAGTCCATGAGTTGATAAAATTGGGAGGTAATCCCTTTAGCCAGGTGCGAGCCGGCCCATCTAACATCATGGTGAAATATTTGGCGCACACAACATCGTTAACATCCAACATCTCCATGGCCAGCTTGTAGCTCTCAATCCAAGCATCCGAAGGTTGATCCGTAGTATAATTGGGTACTTTTTGAGGGCCCTTGAAGTCCTTGGGCAAGCGCTCATTATGTACAGCCGACACTAAGCACGACACACCAACTGTCGTAGAAGTCATCCCGGCTTCTATTGATGCTGATGGATTCAATTGAGGTTGTCGAAGAGGCGCCAGCTGAGCCGTCAGCTCTGCCTCTTCACGTGAACGCGCCTGATCCATCTTATTTTGGACATCTTGATTACCAGAAGGCTGGCATCAGTGACGTTCACTCCTGGAAACTGCTGGCGATTCAATGCACCGGTTGTAACTTCGACTCTGGCGCGGAGTTGAGTGGATTCGATCGCGGCTGTAGGAGTAAGCCGCATGCTGGGCTACCGCCGTCTAAAGAAGCTCCATGGCCTTCCGCGCCTCGACCACCGCGGGAGACTCACCTTCCACCAGGAGAGCCGCCAGTCATGAGGCTGCAACAATCATGTTGTCCAATGGGTTAGAGAAGTAACCCGGAGGTGTTGAGACTCGCTAAGGTGGGATTAAAACGCAGGGCGGGTCTGCTGCGCGGGGCTGAGCCACCGCTCCGGTCCTAGGCACATTGGGGGCCCTGGTCACGCCGGGCGGGTTACTTGGACCTGCCCCTGGCATATTGAAAAGATTCCTTACATCAAACTCCAGAGGTAGATGAGTCTGGTGCCTCCCGCGGAGAATGGCGTTTGATGCATTCTTATCCAAGCATAACCGGAAATTTTCTGCTTGAATCCGGTGTGATTCCGCATCCAAGGCAGCTCGCTCTGTTGCCATCCTAGCATTCTCAGCATTAAGCTCCTCCTTAGCCTGAGCTATCTCATCTTGTAGTTTTACAATGTCCACCTTATCTGTGCCTGAGTCGCTTGGGTTACTTCCATCGTTAACAAAGTTGCCAAAGTCTCTAAGAGCTCGGATAAAAACTGAGCCGGCAAGCGCATAAGGCCACCTGCCATGGCTGTCGCAGCGGCTGTTGCACCAGAGGTCATAGCGGCAGCGGTTGATGAATTCAAAACCTGTTGCGTACCAGCCATCACTACAAAAAAAGACACATCCGTGACATTTTGGGCCGAACGAATTTTTTTTATCATACTTATGACACTTCTATGACGATAACTGTGACAAAACCCGGTATCATCATAGATGTGGTGAGCTCCTACTTCTATGACAAAAAATCATGACAGAAAATGGGCTTTTCATCCTGGGTGGGCCGGAGACGCAGTTGTATGACATTCTTTGGGCCGTCCATGACGGAAAAAACCGTGGTAGAAGCGAGGGCGAGGAAAATATCATGGAGTTCCCGGTTATGGTGGGTGGTCTAGGGCCGAGCAATGCGCGTTTCTCTCGTACATGTACGCACGTGGGTGCAAGGCGTTGGGATCTAACTGAACCCGACACTGCAGGCTACGCATTACTGAACCCGAGCGATCGAGCGATTCCTTCGCTACTGCTGCTAACTGAAGCCGATCGATGCTGCCTCCGGATGAACAGTGAGCATTGTTGGGGGGGGGGTTGGATGAACAGTTCCCGGTGGGGGATGGATGAACAGGACCATGTGGTGTTGCCGCTGGATGAACAGGACCCCGATCGACCAAGCCGGTTGGGCGTGGATGAACAGGACCCCGATCGATCAAGCCGGTTGGGCGTGGATGAACAGGACCCCGTGGAGGGCTGGTTGAACACTAGCCGGTGCAGGACTGGATGAACAGTATCCCGTGGAGGGGTGGTCAAACAGGGACCCATGGAGAGGGCTGGTTGAATAGTAGCCGGTGGAGGAGCGCGCGGTGGAGGCTGGATGAACAGGAGCCCGTGGATGAACAGTCGTAGGTGGAGGCTCGAGAAGATCGACGGTGAATGAACAGTAGCCCATGGAGGCTGGAGGAGGTCGACGGTGGAGATGAGCTGTATCTCGTGGAGTCCCATTTTGCGGTACGTCACACCCCTCCCGATGAACGGTACCCCTGTTTCAACCGTAGCGCTCCAACACAAGTCCGTTTCCTCCGTTTTGCGGTACGCCACACCCCTCCCGATCAACAGGACGCTGTTTCGACCATAGGAGGTCCAACAGAAGTCCGTTTCCTCCGTTTTGCGGTACGACAGACCCCTCCCGATGAACAGGATCCTGTTTCGACCGTGGCCGGTCGAACACAAGGATGTTTCCTCCATTCTGCGGTATGCTAGGCCTCGTTTCCATTGGCTGTTCCGTCCAAGCCCTCCCAATGAACACGACAACGCATTTCGTTCCGACCCAGCTGGTTGGCTCCCCATGAACACGACGACGACGCAGTTTCTCCATTCCGACCCAGCCATGTACACAAGCCCTGGCCGTACGTATGCGCGAGTAGGCGTTCGAGACCCCTCCCGTATGTATGTGCGTGGCCATATTTACTTTCTTGCACCCTGGCCGTTGTACGTACGTGTATACGCTACGTGCGCGCCTCTACTATGACATGTGCGTGCCTCTGCTATGACATGTGCGCACCTCTACATCGACCAGTATGTACGTACACGTTCGCGACCAGAATGACAATGCTACATACGCTTCGACCAGGTGGGTCCCGACTATCAGGCACTTCCTTGCATGCGAAGATATAGCTGGAGGGTCCCAGCAATCAGGGGGGTGAATCATTTTTTTTGCCCGTAATATGGACGCACTTCCTTGCGTGAAAAGATGTAGCTGATGGGTCCCAGTAGTCAGGGGGAAACGTTTTTTTTTGCGAAATACAGTGGCCCGTCCAGCGGGTCCCTGCTGTCAGGTGGAGGAATAATTATTTTGCGAGTAATAAGGAGGCACTTCCTTTGCTTCCGTGGACCCAGCTGTCAGCCTCTCCACGTATAGTACTCTTCTGATGGAAGTCATTCCTGGACCACATTGACCACGCTGCGCCGAGAGCACCGGGGCGGTGGACGACGGCGAGGCCTAGGAAGGGGACGACGCGGAGCCAGGGAAGACGCGGTAGTGGAAGCCCGCGCGGAGAGGAGTACAAGGGTTCACTGGTTTGGCTGCGGTGTGAGGCTGCCGTCGCCGCAGAATAAGAGGGGGTGTGGGTGTGTAGAGGGATGGCTTGGCCAGCAGTGGGTGTAGAAGGGGGCGGTGAGGCCACCGCGGCATCACAGCCGGCCATGGGAGGCAGGAGCACGCAACACGACTGGAGCTGCTTTGGGCGGCTGGAGAAAGAAGAGCAGAGGTTGAAGAAGCACTACGGCCGTTTGATGGACATTGTACGGTCACTACAGCTAGAATCGTTTATATTGACTAAGTTGACAAAGTCATTGGTACGCGTCAACTTAGTAGGCCCACAGGTCAGCCTCCGAAACGGTGCGCCCCAAATGTCAGGGGGAGGAATCATTTCTTGGGCGGCTGAAGCAAGAATATCCGAGATTGAAGAAGAAGCACGACATCCGTTGGATGGACATCCAATGGCAACATCTGCTAGAACCGTGTGTTGACTATAAGTTGACAAAGCCTTGCATATGTGTCAACTTAGTTTTTTTAAGGCACGCGTCAACTTAGAAGGCCCACAAGTGTGTTGCAGAGAACATATAGCCCATTTGCGATTTGTAAGAATGTACAACCCATTTTTGAATTCTAATGGAACTAGTTAAATGCCCGTGCGTTGCCACGGACACATGGAATACGAAATATGATATGAAAAGATTACTCGACAAAGTGATAGCATGGACTTGGATAGTGCTTTTTATAGAATATATTTCAACAAAAGAACAATGTCAAAAGTAATTCAAAATCTGTGAACATGGACAAACTTGTTTTTAAATGTAGATACTAATAACCAAATCATCCGTGAAATTAGCACATCCCTTAAGACATCATAGACACAAACAAACGTGACGAAACAGTCATCTACATAGTAGATACAAACCAAGCATGTGATAACTACACAATCATGCGTAATAGACATAACCACCTACATGCGCCGAGCTTTCTTTGTATACATCCTGTGTCAGGGATCCTTTGTAGACAACTTGCTTGCTAGGAATGCCCCACCTCCACTCAATAAATTGTTGAACAAACTTCATATCAATCAACCCACCTATTATTTTCTGGCAAATATCTACAAAAATATATATTATAAATGTTTCATTTAATAATATCCATATCTATCAGTGACACATTCTGCAAAGTGAAATATATATACAAATATATGAATTAAATATAGTACTGCCATATTTTTTTACAGGGATAGTATAATAATTGATATGAAACATGCAAAATAAAAAGATTAAAAAGACAGACATCCAAGAAATTTGATAGCCCTGATACCTTGGTCCTCTATGCTAGTATAATATATACATCAATATATATATATATATATATATATATATATATATATATATATATATAGAGAGAGAGAGAGAGAGAGAGAGAGAGAGAGCCTTGCCACAAAAAACAATTGTACATCCGTGACTCAGTTTCACTTTATCCTCACCGCTGTCTCACTTCCTCCTCACCGCTCACCCTTTTCCCTTCAGCTAGCCAGCGAGCCACCCACTCAGCTCCCCTGTGCAGCCGCCGGCACGTCATGGCGCATCCGCACACCGTGCGACGGTGCGCGGCACCCATCTAGGCACAACTTCCCATCCACCCCCCCGCCTCCGAACCATTCTACCGCCTGGCTGTGCCGTCGCGAGCCTCCTACAGTCCCCCCCATCACTCCCTGCTTTCCGACGAGATCCGGGGGGCAGTGCCCTCTCGCGAACGCGCGTGCAGTCTGGGCGGCGACATCGACCGCGCGACGCCCCCTACCCCGCGCCCCCCGCTGCGACGGCGACACGCCGGTCGGAATCTTCTCGTGGCAACGCCCGGCGACTGGCGCGCGCCGTGCAGCGCGAGGAGACCCTGCAACAAGTCGTGCTCGCCCGGATGGGCGGAGATCGAGCAGGAGTGGATTCCGTGGTGCATCACGAATCTTGCCTTGTCACGGTCGGCTCCCCTCTCTCCCTCCGCGTTCTGCATTGGTAGCTTTGTTGGATTGGCAACACCGGTGAAGTTCGATCTTGGAGGTAAGAAAAAATCTGGAGGTAGTCTCTCTTATATATAAGGCTAACAACCTGAAATTTGTTAGGATAAGGGTTGTTTAGATTGGATACTGATTCTTTTGTCAATTCTATTTCCCATAAACTCGCTTAAAGGGCTAACCACCTGAAATTTGTTAGCGTAACAAAAGTATAGTTTTTTTCTAGGGACAAAATTAGTGAAACTTGGTTTTAGTAGAACAGGGAAAGTGTCTTCTAGTAGTTTTTCTTTAAACCATTTTATCCTTTCCTATTCAGAAAGGCATGGCGTGAGCATCGATCAGATCAAGCAAATTTGTACGCCTCAATCAGGCAAAGGCAGCATCATGGCCAGGGAGATAACATGGATAGGGAAGCTGACACAACTAATGGCATGACAACGTTCCTTGGTAAGGTTTCAGATGGCAATGGTCTGGTTGACGTAGCAGATGATTTCCTCGATGATCACAATTTAATCAGAAAAAACCGATCATCAGTAAAAGGACATCCGTGCAAGCGCGGCTATCCTCCAGTCTAACTCAAAAAAATTGTTCTATATCTGACACCGGCGGAACATTACCTTCCAATCATAAGATGGTTTCAGTCGCTTCTGTAGCAGAATGGACTGATGAGCAGCTTTCTCAACTTTTGGCAAAGTACTAACACCATAGTGGCTAGCTTTTTGTTAGTCAGTTTGATGTTATCTCAAGGGTGCGATAAAGTCAGGCATGTTAGTTGTATATAGTTATAGTCTACTACAGAAGATGGTTAACACATTAATGTTGTGACTCAAGTGTTACTATTGATGTGCCTGAGTTTCTAATCCTCTACATGCACTTTGGACATATTCTGCAATGAATTTTGAGGCCTGAAATTGATGTTCAAGGAAGTGTTAGAATTTAAGGACACATGTGTGCTAAATCTTATCACAGAGCTACAGAAAAAAGTAGATGAACAGATTATATTCTTTTTGTTCATATAGAAGTATCTATTTGCTTGAATGACTCATCCTTTAATAGTATAGATAGTAGAGATATGAGGAGCTCACTGATGGCAAACTCAGCTCAAATTTGGGTTGTTCATAAATCATCAGATACATAGTTCCTTATCCATGTATTTCTAACAAGAGATTTTATGCACCTAAAGTTTAAGTCAGTATTTTTATTGCTATATGATATAAGATGCCTCAGGTTTTTACCATATTAAAAAGCATATGCCTTAGAAAGAAATACGAAACCTTAGTATTTTTGTTCTTCTTTACCAAGTCACTGTCCAAGCATCTTCCTCCTGCATATGTTGGAAACTTCATGCTGTCTCATGTTATTTCCAGCTTAAACAGGTGCATCTTTGACCAAGTATAGGACGGGCAAATGTCACGGAAGGAATGCTCATGGTTTTTGAAGACTGACTATGCTCCCTCGAGTACTGCGCAGCAACAAACTCAGGTCAGTGTGCATTAATATCTACAATAGTTATGTGATTGTAATGCAAAATTGAACATTTACTTTGACATGATATAATTTGATCCAGTGACTTCATGTGCTAAGGACTTCCTTGTAGACTATGTTCTTCATGGTCGTTAATAAGGGCTCAGATCTTTTTCGCTTTTTTGAATTCTTGCTTTCGTCCTTGCCCTTGCCCTTACCATTGTCGTTGTCCTTGATGGCGAGAATCTTAATGTTCCTCTTCGCGGTGGCTCTAGACAATGCGACGTAATGCTGACCATGAGAGAAAATCGGGTCCGGTAGGTAAACCCCGACAATGGGGATGGTTTGCCCTTGCGCCTTGTTGATTGTCATGGCAAAGCTGAGCCTAATAGGGAACTGCTTCCTCTTGAACTAGAAAGGGAATATATCGTCATCGGATGGGCAGAGAGGTACCCGAGGAAGGAACACCCTCCTACCAGAATGTTGTCCTAGCACGATTTCTGCGTCGATGGCGTTCCTTTGGAAACCCAGGACCACAAGCCTTGTGCCGTTACACAACCCATTAGCTGGATCAATATTTCTCAACAGTATAACCGGGCAATTTATCTTTAGTTTGAGCGCATGCGGAGGCAGGCCATTGGGAGTCAAGTTGTTGAGGAACTCGGGGGCATAATAGCCGTGTGGATCATCCTCTGCACTATCAAAACTGTGGTAGATCTTCTCTTCGCCCTGGAAGCGCTCTATCATGCGCGTGTTTATCTTATCAACATTGTCATTCTTGGTGGAGAGGATCGCTCGAGATGTCATGTAATTTGGATCAGCCACTTGTCATCTAGAGCAGGAAATACATGGTTGATTAGCTTCTCTAGGTCAACGCCATCTCCTGTTGGCGGCACACAAATATCTTCGGGGAGCCTTATCTTGCCTTCCTCGTCGGTTTCCTCGGTGCCATTGCCTACCCTTAGCAAGTAATCTGCGAACCACGGGTCGTTATGCGCCCTCATGTTGGTGACGAGCCTTAGCTGGCGCATGCCCTTCCAAATGTATGAACTCCGCAGGGTTGAATCGATTATCTGACCCCGTGACCCCTTCCTGACGACAGGAAGCACCTGCCTGAAGTCCCCACCGAACACGAAAGTTTTTCCCCCGAAAGGTCGGTCCCGTCATCCCATGATGTCCCGCATGCTATTGTCCAGTGCCTCAACCGCTTGCCGCCTCGTCATCGTGGCCTCGTCCCATAAGATGAGTGAAGCCATGCGCAGGAGCTTGGCTGTCCCACTTTGCTTGGTGAAGCTGCACGACGCCCCATCTTCAATGCTGAGTGGGATCTTGAACCTCGAGTGGGCTGTCCTTCCTCCAGGCATGATGGAAGCTGCGACGCCAGATGTCGCCGTAGCCACCGCGATCTTGCCCTCACCTCGAATCTTTGTGAGTAGTGCCTTGTATAGGAAGGTCTTCCTGGTGCCTCCCGGGCCATCGACAAAGAATACACCCCCATCACCGGCATGGACTGTTGCCAGTATCTCGTCGTATGCAAGTCTCTGCTCGGGGTTTAGCGAGGACGCTAAAGCAGTGTCGTTCGTGTCAATCTCGATTGTGGCTCCTCGGTGACTTCTCTAGCCTCACCTCCAGTAGTGTCACAGGTCTCGTCGATGTCCGGAAGAGGGAACAATGCTATGTCTTTGCCCATGGACTATAACATGCCCCTGATGTCAAGAATCACCATCTGCTCCACTGCCTTTGAGCACGTGTGTGATCGGCGGTAGTCATCAGACATCGCCTCTAGGTGCCTATGCCATAGACCGCACACGTCACCTGGCTTGCAGAATACCAAGATTGTTGCAAAGAGCCTCCTGAGTGAGGCTGGCATCACGAACTCTGTTGACTCTGTAAGACACTCGTCAAGCGTGTTGTCGGCCTCAATGAGGCCCAATCTCTCGGCAGCCTCACGGAAGCTATCACATAGCACACCGTCCATGGTCCGCATGTCCTCGAAAGATGTCTTGCCTGGCACGTGGTTGAGCAGCACTCGCAGAAAGTACCGCCCCCCCTCGGCCGGATGGGCTGACACGATTCGACCAACTTGGTGCCGCTTTTCTCTCGGCCTCCAGTACTTCTGTCTCTGCCATGTGAAACTTCCCGGGAAGTCCTTGTAAAGGATATCCCGAGCCCACTCGTGCTTCTGATTAGCGAGGAAATACTCCGTCAGCATTGACTTAGATGCATTATCACGAGCGACGACATCGGTCAGGTCCTCTTCACTTTGAACGTGACACTATGCATATTAGGGAGATGAAGCGACAACTGTAGGACTGATGGGGAACTCTCAGAAAGGTTGAAGCCGAATATCCTCCACATCGCCTCTGGTGGAGTAACCCATGTCGCATCAATGTACCTTTTAATCTCATCTACAACCCCATTGCTGTCGGGCTGGTCGATGCTGATTGAAGCTCGATCGTGGCCCTTGTATACGTATTTGTAAAGGTACTTGACGGCCTTGATGCTGGAGCATACCTCAACATTAATGTGACAATTGAACATCCGCAACAGATAAGGGTTGTAAGGCACCACCCACCTGTTATCTAGCAGATGACAGCGGACCTTAGCACAACGGCCATCGTCCCGTCATCGATAAACCGGGTATGAATCCTTCCCTTGTAAGGTGTTCTGGTTGAACGGTCGTGGGTACTTGCACTTGCACTTCAAGTCTTGCATGCACACATTTTTGGGATTTAGATTACCGCATGGGCCGTGCATCATATGCTTCACGACCATGGCATAGAGCTCTGGATACTTATGCTTGTCCCGGAGCTCTGCAGATATGAGGCAGTCATACTGCTCTGGCACCACAAGTTTATAATTTGAATTCATGATCAACAGGAAGTGCGCATGGGGGAGGCCCCTCTTCTGAAACTCGACGACATACACATGCGCTACCACAACACCTAGGATGTGCTTCTTGAACAACATCTGTTTCATGGTTTCCAGCTTGGCCCTGAACAC
Organism: Triticum timopheevii; assembly: GCA_963921465.1. Classification (NCBI taxonomy): domain Eukaryota; kingdom Viridiplantae; phylum Streptophyta; class Magnoliopsida; order Poales; family Poaceae; genus Triticum; species Triticum timopheevii. The sequence continues at coordinate 380,072,954 of OY997274.1, forward strand.
GCGTGCGACAAGATCTGGTCGGTCTTGGGGAGTCTGGCTGTAACGCCCCGGATTCGATGCGCCAGGTGTCCGCCAGTTATTCGCCGTCATTGCCATGTCATTTGCTTGCGTGTTGCATTTTATCATGTCATCATGTGCATCTCATTTTTGCATACGTGTTCATCTCATGCATCCGAGCATTTTCCCCGTTGTCCGTTTTGCAATCCGGCACTCCTATGCCCTCAAGCGTTCCCCTTTTGTCTCTCGTTGTGAGCGGGTGTTAAACTTTCTCGGAATGGACCGAGTCTTGCCAAGCGGCCTTGGTATAGCACCGGTAGTCCGCCTATCAAGTTTCGTGCCATTTGGAGGTCGTTTGATGCTCCAACGGTTAACCGGGTAACCGTAGAAGCCCTCTTTTGTGTGCAGCCCAACACCCCTTCCAAATTGTCCCAAAACCCAGCAAACTCCCCTCTATGCTCTTGGTCGTTCGATCACGATCGTGTGGGCGAAAACCGCTCCTCGTTTGTACTCTCCTAGCTCCCTCTACCTATAAATATGTGCCTCCCCCCGAAATTTTTGGGTCCAAACCCTAGCCAACCTCCCCCTCCGCGCACCGGACATGTCCATCCCGCCGCCGGACATGTCCGCCGCCTCCCCGGACCAATCGCCAGCCGCCACGTCGCCTCCCGCGCCGTCCCCGCCACCGCCGGCCCGCGAGCCCGCGCCGGGCCCGCGCGAGCCCGCGCGCCTGCCGCCCGAGGCCCGTCGCCGCGCCGCCCGCCTCCGCCCGTCCGCGCCGCATCCGTCGCCGGCCGCCGCCGATCTCGCCGGCGCTCGCCGTAGCGCCTGCCGACCGGAGCCGCCGCTCCGCCTCTCGCGCGCCGCCCCGCCAGGGTGCCGCGCCCACTCACCCGCGCCGGCCTGGCCCGCCGCCGCCTCCCTGAGCCGCGGCCGACGCCGGATCTCCGGCGGGCGCCACGCGCCGCCCGCGCCACCGGGCGCCTCGCCGGTGCCGCTCCTCCTTCGCCCGGTGCCACCACACCTTGCCGACCTCGGATCCGGCGGATCTGCGCCTCCCCGGCCTCGCCGGCGTCCTCCCCGACCCTCCAACCATCTTCTTCTCCATCTCCGGCGAGATCCCCTCCCGTTGACTTTTTCCCTGCGAGGTCCAAATATTCCCAAGTCCCTGAGATTTCAGTATTATGTTGCTAAGTTCATCGCATCATATCTCTGCATCTGTAGCTCCGTTTCGTGCGTGTAATATGTCAAATTGTTCATCTCATCGAGTACTTCATTTCACCTCATTGCATCATTTTCATTTGAGCTCATCTTGATGCCCGAAATGCTGTTGGAAGAGTGCATGTTGATGTTAATCTGCTGGAACTGTTATAACTTGCTCATTTGTCATTTTTTGCCATGTTTGATGTGTGCATCCTATGAGGTTGATGTCAACATGTGTTTTGAACTATGCCATGCCATCTTTACAGAGGTGCAATCCATGTATTTTTGTGAGTTGTGTAAAAGTGCATCAAGCTTGTTAAGGAGGGTACTTGCTGTTACTGTTTTGCTAGGCTGATTCTGTTATATTTTGTTGCTATGTTAACCTGATGCTACAAGTCATTTCATGCATTATTCTGGAGATATTCACTAAGGATGTTTTGTTATACATGTCTTGCTCTATCCATTCATGCCCCTGGTTGCATTTATAGCCTGTTGAATCATGTTGTAATCTTGCTCCAAAGTTGCTAAATAACGTTGTTGTCAGCCTGTTAACATTAAGTTCAGTTTTGGCCATGTGCTTTTCTAGTGATCCATGCATCCTATGAACTTGCTCTTGCCATGCTTAGCTTCATAAACATGTCTTCTTACTGTTGGTTGCCTTGCCATGCCATGTATTGATCTGTGGTGAGTGGTTCAAGCTCACCAACATGCCTACTTATTGTTGTTCCTGCCATGTATGAATCTGTAATATAACTTGCCATGTTTACATGGGTGCCATCATATTTTCTGTGGCTTTTTGGCTCATGGTCAGTAAGGGACTTTTGTTCTATGCAATTAGTAGATTCATGTCAATGCCTTTTTTTGTCATGATATGTTCCTGTAACATGTTGTTTGATAGCTCTAAACATTGCAACCTGATGTTATTTCTGCTAAGCCTGAAACTGTTATAATTTGCAATCTTTCTATCTCTTTTTGAGCATGTTCTAGTTGTTTCTGGAGATAGCTCAGTGTTCTTGTTTTGTCATGATTTACCTGTACTTCATGCCCATGCCTTTTGTTATTACGTTGAGATGCTGTAGCATGTTGTTTTGATGCTTGCAAGATGCCTAGTTGCTGTTTTGGACAGATTGTTGCTATGACTTGTATAGTGTGTGTGTGTTGAACCGTTGCTCCGTTTTGAGTGTGCTCTATATGAAACTTGCTTGATTTTGCATGTAGTTTCATATTATCATGTTGCATCCTTGTTTTGAGGTGTTTGCTTGATGTTTGGGTGCATTTTGCATCAATGCCATGCTTAACTTGTTTTGCTCATATCTTGTAGGCCGTAGCTCCGAATCTAATGAACTTTATATGTAACTTGACTAGAATCTCGTGTAGATCATCTTGGTGCATCTTGACTTGCTGTTTAACAACTTGAACACAATGTTTATTCAGATCTGGACCAATTTCGAAATATGCATATGAGGACTTACCGGAATTGTTATATGTTGTTCCCGGCCTCATTTAAACTTGCCTTGATGTGTTGTTCTTGTTTGCATCATCTCTTGCTATGAGTAGCTTCATGTAGCTTGGTCATGCATCATGCTTGTTGTGCATCATGTCTTGTTCATGTGTGGTGTGTTTACTATGTTGTGTGCTTCTTCTCGATAGTTCCCGTTTTGTTGCGATCGTGAGGATTCGTTCGTCTACGTGTGGTTCGTCTTCGTGGCTTCATCTTCTTCATGGAATCGTTCTTCTTCCTTGCGGGATTTCAGGCAAGATGACCGCTACCCTGGATCTCACTACTATCATTGCTATGCTAGTTGCTTCGTTCTATCGCTATGCTGCGTTACCTATCATTTGCTCTTCAAGCCTCCCAAATTGCCATGAACCTCTAACCTTTGTCACCTTTCCTAGCAAACCATTGCTTGGCTATGTTACCGCTTTTCTCAGCCCCTCTTATAGTGTTGCTAGTTGCAGGTGAAGTTGAAGATTGCTCCATGGTGGACAGGATTATGTTGGGATATCACAATATCTCTTTTATATTATTAATGCATCTATATATTTGGTAAAGGGTGGAAGGCTCGGCCTTATGCCTGGTGTTTTGTTCCACTCTTGCCGCCCTAGTTTCCGTCATACCGGTGTTATGTTCTCGGATTTTGCGTTCCTTACGCGGTCGGGTGATTTATGGGACCCTCTTGACAGTTCGCTTTGAATAAAACTTGTCCGACAAGGCCCAACCTTGGTTTTACCATTTGCCTCACCACCACCTATACCCTTCCCTTGGGTCGGCCAACCCAAGGGTCATCTTTATTTTAGCCCCCCAGGCCAGTGCTTGTCTAAGTGTTGGTCCGAACTGAGCTGCCTGCGGGGCCACCTCGGGGAAACTCGAAGTCTGGTTTTACTCGTAGCTAGTCTCATCCGGTGTTGCCCTGAGAACGAGATATGTGCAGCTCCTATCGGGATTGTCAGCGCATCGGGCGGCTTTGCTGGTCTTGTTTTACCATTGTCGAAATGTCTTGTAAACTGGGATTCCGAGACTGATCGGGTCTTCCTGGGAGAAGGAATATCCTTCGTTGATCGCGAGAGCTTATCATGGGCTAAGTTGGGACACCCCTGCAGGGTTTAAACTTTTGAGAGCCGTGCCCGCGGTTATGAGGCAGATGGGAATTTGTTAATGTCCAGTTGTAGATAACTTGACACCAAATCTGAATTAAAATGCATCAACCGCGTGTGTAGCCATGATGGTCTCTTCTCGGTGGAGTCCGGGAAGTGAACACGGTTTCTGTGTTATGATTGACGTAAGTAGGAGTTCAGGATCACCTCTTGATCATTGCTAGTTGACGACCGTTCCTTTGCTCCTCTTCTCGCTCTCATTTGTGTATGTTAGCCACCATATCACGCTTAGCCGCTGCTGCAGCCTCACCACTTTACCCCTTCCTTTCCCATTAAGCTTTGCTAGTCTTGATACCCATGGTAATGGGATTGCTGAGTCCTCGTGGCTCACAGATTACTACAACAATAGTTGCAGGTACAGGTTAAGCGATAATCTTGACGCAAGAGCGATGTTTACTTGTTTTGGAGTTCTTCTTCTGCTTCTTCGATCAGGGGATAGGTTCCAGGTCGGCAGCCTGGGCTAGCAGGGTGGATGTCGTTTGAGCTTCTGTTTGTGTTTCATCCGTAGTCGGATGGTGCTCTTATGTAAGATGATGTTGTATTCGTGTGGCATTGTATGCCTTATCTATGTATCCCCATCTATTATGTAATGTTGATGTAATGATATCCACCTTGGAAAAGCGTTTCAATATGCGGGTCTATCCTTGGTGGGACCTTCGAGTTCCTTTTGGATAGGGTCGCATATTGGGTGTGACAAGTTGGTATCAGAGCCTCGACCGACCTTAGGAACCCCCTTGATTGATCATGTAGCTTGGCCGTTGTTGAGTCTAGAAGAAAACTGTTTTCGGAGTCTAGTTATATCGGAGAGTAGGAATTCTTTTTACTCCTCAGTCCCTTCGTCTCTCTGGTGAGGAATCTTGACGTAGGTATTTTGAATACTCCTCTTCCCATTCAAATTTTTCTTTAGGATCACGCAGTTGGTTTTTTCGATCGTTGTTCCTCAGCTCTTTTTATCCGATGCATTTCTCATCAAGTTGACTCGAGCCTCTTCATCTTTGAGTTCAATCCTAAGTTGTTTTTCTTTTCCCACCCGCCCACCCCTTTTTTTTCTTCTCGAAGCCGGAGTCCATAATCGAGTATCCATCCTACTCGTGCGAAGTCTTGCCTTCTTTCCTCAATGATTTCAACCGGTGTTTTCTCTTCAAGATATTCGTCGGTTCCCCTTCCAGTTGCCTGTGTTTTTCCCGCCCTCCCACCCTTTCTTCTTCTCGGAATCTGAGTCTCTTTCGACCATCAATTTCATTCGTGTGGAGTCTCTTCAGTCTTCCCTCAATTATTTCAACCGGTGAATTCTCGTCTCTTTCGTCATTCTTCATCCCTTTCTTTTTCTGGTGGATTCAATTCAAGTTTTCGGGTTGATCACATTCTTTTCCTTTCATAAACTTTTCTCCTTACTCGTTTGCCTCTCGTCATTCAATCATTCCGGAGTTCGGAAGACATCTCAGGAGATTCGTCTTTATTCCAATTAATTCGAGGTTGTCACCTCATTCAAATATTTCAATTGTTCCGGTGCATCATCTATCTCTTGAACATCCTTTTCAACGGTGCTTTCTTTCAGTGGGCCCTAACCCACAGGTCTTTCCTCAGGATCTTACCTGACTTTTCTAATTCTCCCAGAGTTATTCTCAATTCTTTTCAAAGTGTGACGTATGAATGGATTCCATCAGTCACATGCCTTCTCCAAGATCTCTTTCAAATCATTTCATCGTCGGCTCAACCTCTCTGCTTTTCATTCTCCCGGAGTATCTCAGTAATTTTGGTGGTGTTTCTCGTCATCATTTGAAGACCGAAGAGGAATTTGTCCTCTAAATCTTGTCCGTTCTCTCGAAGTTTTGTGGTTCTAGCTTCATGTTATCCTCTCATATTATTCCGTTTGTCAGATATTCTTTTCACCCATCCGGAGTATTTCAGGAGTTGATTTCTGTTTCTTTTCACCGGAGGCCATCGTTCCAGAAGAACTCTTCATCCTCACATTTTAGCTACCATTATCCAATTATTCTGGTGCTTCGTTCAAGTGTTCTTTAATTAGCTCATGATCTCTTTATTCTTTTGCATCTAAATCCCCTTGAGCATATTGGTTCTTCTGATTCTTCCCGGTGATTCATTCTCTTTCATCAATCTTTTTAGAATTCTTACGGTGGTTCGTTCAAGATTCTTTTCCTTGTTTATCATATTAATCCATTCGTTCTTTTCAATCCTACCGGTGGTTCATGAAGACCTTCTCAAGTTCGCGATATGTCACTTCTCAATCCTTTTCAAGAAGAATAAGTAGTATGCAAAATCCATTGCTTGTCATCAATTTAATTTGATGAAGGATAAGCATACAATAAATCTTATTCTTATTTCCTCCAAGTGAGTAATCCCTTTTCTTCGGAGTTTGTTCTTGATGAATAAATTCTAGTTCCAAGTGTTTTCATCTTTTCTTTTCCGGAGTTCAAATTTCCTCTGCCATCTCGTCGGAACCTCCATCTAAATCATCGCAAGGCTCATCTTATTCTTTCATCCTTCATTCGATGTCATCATCCTTTTATTACCGGAGTTCTTCATGGTGGTTCTTCATGAGTTAATTCATTCTTCAAGAGTTCGTCAAGATTCTTGTTGGAGGAGTTCAAGTATCTTTTCTTCTCACGTCTCGAAGTGCAATTAATTCTCTGTTTTCTTCTGAATTGGAGTTTTGCATTTCTTCTTTCTTATCAGCTATTTAATCATTTCCGTTTGTGGTTGGTTATCACCTCGTAATTCTGAGATGTTATCCATAAGTCCACAACAAGCTTATTCTTTTCGTTGTTGATTTTCTCAACAACTCCGTTCAATCATTTCCTTCTAAGTTCTTTTCATTCCATTCTTTCAATTCTTCCGGAGGCATTGTGTTGTTCCTCTCGTCAACTATCGTTCCATTTTGTCAATCTCAGTTCCAAATCTTTCCATGTTCAGCCGGAGTGCTGCCTAAATCCTTTCAGTCTTATTAGTTTCTTATCTCGTTCTAACCGGAGTGGTTTCATAGTCTATCTGATTCCGTGAGCTTTCGATTTTTGTTATTCTCTTCGTTCCTCTCTTCTTCTCGAGGATTCTCTATTCTTTGCTTCTTCTCTTGAGTTTTTGTTTCACCTCACCCCTTTTCTCTTCCGTCTCGGTCCTAAGATCTCGGGACGAGATCTCTTGTTAGTGGAGGAGTGTTGTAACGCCCCGGATTCGATGCGCCAGGTGTCCGCCAGTTATTCGCCGTCATTGCCATGTCATTTGCTTGCGTGTTGCATTTTATCATGTCATCATGTGCATCTCATTTTTGCATACGTGTTCATCTCATGCATCCGAGCATTTTCCCCGTTGTCCGTTTTGCAATCCGGCACTCCTATACCCTCCGGCGTTCCCCTTTTGTCTCTCGTTGTGAGCGGGTGTTAAACTTTCTCGGAATGGACCGAGTCTTGCCAAGCGGCCTTGGTATAGCACTGGTAGACCGCCTGTCAAGTTTCGTGCCATTTGGAGGTCGTTTGATGCTCCAACGGTTAACCGGGTAACCGTAGAAGCCCTCTTTTGTGTGCAGCCCAACACCCCTTCCAAAGTGGCCCAAAACCCAGCAAACTCCCCTCTATGCTCTCGGTCGTTCGATCACGATCATGTGGGCGAAAACCGCTCCTCATTTGGACTCTCCTAGCTCCCTCTACCTATAAATATGTGCCTCCCCCCGAAATTTTCGGGTCCAAACCCTAGCCAACCTCCCCCTCCGCGCGCCGGACATGTCCATCCCGCCGCCGGACATGTCCGCCGCCTCCCCGGACCAATCGCCAGCCGCCACGTCGCCTCCCGCGCCGTCCCCGCCACCGCCGGCCCACGAGCCCGCGCAGGGCCCGCGCGAGCCCGCGCGCCTGCCACCCGAGGCCCGTCGCCGCGCCGTCCGCCTCCGCCCGTCCGCGCCGCGTCCGCCGCCGGCCGCCGCCGACCTCGCCGGCGCTCGCCGTAGCGCCTGCCGACCGGAGCCGCCGCTCCTCCTCCCGCGCGCCGCCCCGCCAGGGCGCCGCGCCCGCTCACCCACGCCGGCCTGGCCCGCCGCCGCCTCCCTGAGCCGCGGCCCGCGCCGGATCTCTGGCGGGCGCCACGCGCCGCCCGCGCCACCGGGCGCCTCGCCGGTGCCGCTCCTCCTCCGCCCGGTGCCGCCGCACCTCGCCGACCTCGGATCCGGCGGATCCGCGCCTCCCCGGCCTCGCCGGCGTCCTCCCCGACCCTCTGGCCATCTTCTTCTCCATCTCCGGCGAGATCCCCGCCCGTTGACTTTTTCCCCGCGAGGTCCAAATATTCCCGTCCCTGAGATTTCAGTATTATGTTGCCATGTTCATCGCATCATATCTCTGCATCCGTAGCTCCATTTCGTGCGTGTAATATGTCAAATTGTTCGCCTCAACGAGTACTTCATTTCTTCTCATTGCATCATTTTCATTTGAGCTCATCTTGATGCCCGAAATGCTGTTGGAAGAGTGCATGTTGATGTTAATCTGCTGGAACTGTTATAACTTGCTCATTTGTCATTTTTTCCATGTTTGATGTGTGCATCCTATGAGGTTGATGTCCACATGTGTTTTGAAGTATGCCATGCCATCCTTACAGAGGTGCAATCCATGTATTTTTGTGAGTTGTGTACTGAGTGCATCAAGCTTGTTAAGGAGGGTACTTGCTGTTACTGTTTTGCTAGGCTGATTCTGTTATATTTTGTTGCTATGTTAACCTGATGCTACAAGTCATTTCGTGCATTATTCTGGAGATGTTCACTAAGGATGTTTTGTTATATATGTCTTGCTCTATCAATTCATGCCCCTGGTTGCATTTATAGCCTGCTGTATCATGTTGTAATCTTGTTCCGAAGTTGCTAAATAACGTTGCTGTCAGCCTGTTAACATTAAGTTCAGTTTTGGCCATGTGCTTTTCTAGTGATCCATGCACCCTATGAACTTTCTCTTGCCATGCTTAGCTTCATAAACATGTCTTCTTACTTTTGGTTGCCTTGCCATGCCATGTATTGATCTGTGGTGAGTGGTTCAAGCTCACCAACATGCCTACTTATTGTTGTTCCTGCCATGTATGAATCTGTAATATAACTTGCCATGTTTACATGGGTGCCATCATATTTTCTGTGCCTTTTTGGCTCATGGTCAGTAAGGGACTTTTGTTCTATGCAATTAGTAGATTCATGCCATGCCTTTGTTTGTCATGATATGTTCCTGTAACATGTTGTTTGATAGCTCTAAACATTGCAACCTGATGTTATTTCTGCTAAGCCTGAAACTGTTATAATTTGCAATCTTTCCATGTCTTTTTGAGCATGTTCTAGTTGTTTCTGGAGATAGCTCAGTGTTCATGTTTTGTCATGCTTTACCTGTACTTCATGTCCATGCCTTTTGTTATTATGTTGAGATGCTGTAGCATGTTGTTTTGATGCTTGTAAGATGCCTAGTTGCTGTTTTGGACAGATTGTTGCTATGACTTGTATAGTGTGTGTGTGTTGAACCGTTGCTCCGTTTTGAGTGTGCTCTATATGAAACTTGCTTTATTTTGCATGTAGTTTCATATTATCATGTTGCATCCTTGTTTTGAGGTGTTTTCTTGATGTTTGGGTGCATTTTGCATCAATGACATGCTTAACTTGTTTTGCTCATATCTTCTAGGCCGTAGCTCCGCATCTAATGAACTTTATATGTAACTTGACTAGAATCTCGTGTAGATCATCTTGGTGCATCTTGACTTGATGTTTAAAAACTTGAACACAATGTTTATTCAGATCTGGACCAATTTTGAAATACGCATATGAGGACTTACCGGAATTGTTATATGTTGTTCCCGGCCTCATTTAAACTTGCCTTGATGTGTTGTTCTTGTTTGCATCATCTCTTGCCATGAGTAGCTTCATGTAGCTTGGTCATGCATCATGCTTGTTGTGCATCATGTCTTGTTCATGTGTGGTGTGTTTACTATGTTGTGTGCTTCTTCTCGATAGTTCCCGTTTCGTTGCGATCGTGATGATTCGTTCGTCTATGTGTGGTTCGTCTTTGTGGCTTCATCTTCTTCATGGACTCGTTCTTCTTCCTTGCGGGATTTCAGGCAAGATGACCGCTACCCTGGATCTCACTACTATCATTGCTATGCTAGTTGCTTCGTTCTATCGCTATGCTGCGTTACCTATCATTTGCTCTTCAAGCCTCCCAAATTGCCATGAACCTCTAACCTTTGTCACCTTTCCTAGCAAACTATTGCTTGGCTATGTTACCGCTTTGCTGAGCCCCTCTTATAGCGTTGCTAGTTGCAGGTGAAGTTGAAGATTGCTCCATGTTGGACAGGATTATGTTGGGATATCACAATATCTCTTTTATATTATTAATGCATCTATATATTTGGTAAAGGGTGGAAGGCTCGGCCTTATGCCTGGTGTTTTGTTCCACTCTTGCCGCCCTAGTTTCCGTCATACCGGTGTTATGTTCCCAGATTTTGCATTCCTTACGCGGTCGGGTGATTTATGGGACCCCCTTGACAGTTCGTTTTGAATAAAACTTGTCCAGCAAGGCCCAACCTTGGTTTTACCATTTGCCTCACCACCACCTATACCCTTCCCTTGGGTCGGCCAACCCAAGGGTCATCTTTATTTTAGCCCCCCCGGGCCAGTGCTTGTCTAAGTATTGGTTCGAACTTAGCTGCCTGCGGGGCCACCTCGGGGAAACTTGAAGTCTGGTTTTACTCGTAGCTAGTCTCATCCGGTGTTGCCCTGAGAACGAGATATGTGCAGCTCCTATCGGGATTGTCGGCGCATCGGGCGGCTTTGCTGGTCTTGTTTTACCATTGTCGAAATGTCTTGTAAACCGGGATTCCGAGACTGATCGGGCTTCCTGGGAGAAGGAATATCCTTCTTTGATCGCGAGAGCTTATCATGGGCTAAGTTGGGACACCCCTGCAGGGTTTAAACTTTCGAGAGCCGTGCCCGCGGTTATGTGGCAGATGGGAATTTGTTAATGTCCGGTTGTAGATAACTTGACACCAGATCCGAATTAAAATGCATCAACCGCGTGTGTAGCCGTGATGGTCTCTTCTGGGCGGAGTCCGGGAAGTGAACACGGTTTCTGTGTTACGATTGACGTAAGTAGGAGTTCAGGATCACCTCTTGATCATTGCTAGTTGACGACCGTTCCTTTGCTCCTCTTCTCGCTCTCATTTGCGTATGTTAGCCACCATATCATGCTTAGCTGCTGCTGCAGCCTCACCACTTTACCCCTTCCTTTCCCATTAAGCTTTGCTAGTCTTGATACCCATGGTAATGGGATTGCTGAGTCCTCGTGGCTCACAGATTACTACAACAACAGTTGCAGGTACAGGTTAAGCGATAATCTTGACGCGAGAGCGATGTTTGCTTGTTTTGGAGTTCTTCTTCTGCTTCTTCGATCAGGGGATAGGTTCTAGGTCGGCAGCCTGGGCTAGCAGGGTGGATGTCGTTTGAGCTTCTGTTTGTGTTTCATCCGTAGTCGGATGGTGCTCTTATGTAAGATGATGTTGTATTCGTGTGGCATTGTATGCCTTATGTATGTATCCCCATCTATTATGTAATGTTGATGTAATGATATCCACCTTGCAAAAGCGTTTCAATATGCGGGTCTATCCTTGGTGGGACCTTCGAGTTCCTTTTGGATAGGGTCGCATATTGGGCGTGACACTGGCCTGGAAGTAGCTCATTTAGTATCTCCTCCCAGCTAGGGTTGCATGTCATAGTCAAAAAGATGTCAGGCTTCCCATACGTCTGCACCAATGCCATGGCGTCCATATGCCTCCGCTTCATGTCTCGGTTGCACTCCTGATGTGTCCCTGGGAGCACGATCCTCTTGCCAACAGCGCTCGCTCGCATCTCCCCAACTGCGATGCTATCCACAAGGCCTTGGTATAGATCGGCACGTATCTGTGGCTGGTGGTCCCTGATCCACTTCAGCCTACAACCCTCAATCTTGATGAACATGTAGACGCCCCATTGCTGGAACAAGCGTGCTCCGTGAAGTATGGTGTTGAATATTGCAGGGCGCGTCTGTAGCCGGTAACAGTAGTAGTCCCTAACAGAGACACACAACCGACTGTTCCCCTCTATGGAAAGATGTGAAAGAAGAAGGTTAGGTACCATATGGGAAGGATAGACAATGTTATTTTTTGCATATAAGCATACCAAATAGGCGAACCTGAATCGTTATCGCGATTTCCTCTTGGTTGTTGTGCAAGTTCCCAAGGGAAATTGTGCTTAGGGATATTTGGATGCCAACCAAGCTCCCCCCCTTGGGAAAAAGAGGGGATACGACAGCGGGTCATAGAAACCTTCTGTAGCATGTATACTATGCTTCTCGTTGTTGTCCCCATAGAGTGTAATGCTGCGGTTGAACCTGTTTGCTAGATCGCTTCCCTCGACCCAAATCGTAGCCACCTCAGATGACACCGGTCTGTTATATCTCCGTTGGTCTAGCTTCTGGTCAATGTTGAGGTCTATCCGGTACTCTTCGAGGTTTTCCTTGTGGGCACCCAAACTCCTAAACTGCTGGGAGTAGGGGTTTTCCCTGAGGATGTCCACTAACTTGCTGACAACACGCTGGTCCAATTGCTTGGTGGCCTCCTTGCGATGGCTTAAGTTTGGGTCGTCGTCATAGAAGTACAACTACAGATGATCAGGACGAGATGTTGGACCGAACGAGTGCACCTTGTGGTACATAGTGCCATGTGCCCGAAACGTGTACACTCTCGACTTCATGTTTGTGTAGTTGTTGTCTAGGTTGACACCAAGGGTAGTGAAGGAGAAGTGCCCGTTGAAGAACCGAATGCTCTCCCGAAAATGTAGAGAGTCTCCATCCGCGGTAGACCATAACCTCATCAGCTCCGGGATAGGCTCCGGTTCAGCCAGCTTAATCTCCCCCTTCCGACAGCAGAAGCCATCAATCTCGTACTGGAACTTCTTGGCCTTGCAATGGTCGCAGTTCGCCGCGTGCTTCAGGATGTGCGTGCTGTCTAGGATGTTCGAGTACACATAGTCGAAAGGATCAAGCTCGATAGATCCCGTGTTGGAGTCTACAGGCTCATCGATGTCAGTGTTATCAGCGTCGGATCCTGCAAGCATTGTCGAGACATAACATGTCATGATAGGATGCAGAACATAAATCAATAATATAGAGGGACGAGCACGAAAGGCGCCTGGGAGTACCTTGATCGGCAAATAGGTAGTACTCATCATCCATGAGGTCACCGAAAAGTCCATTATCGTCCATGATGCCGCTAAGGAAGGCGTCCATTTCGGCTGCAACATTGTTGAGCTGGTAAGTAATGGTTTAGTGTGAGTGGTCACTGGGAGGGGAGTAAAAGATGAGAGGGTTACCATCGGTCCCAATGGTGTAAGACGGCATGCTCGATGGAGGGGACGAAGCCGGTGAAGCAGCTCCTATGGGTGGTGTTTCTGAGCTTGTTGCTGCTTTGTTCACATGTAAGGTACTTGGGTGTGGAGACCTCTGCTTAGCTGCAAAGCTTGCATTACGATGCTCTAGCAACGCTGACCTCTCACCTTCTGCTACGCTTTTCGTGTGCGCTCTTCGTTTTGCAGCACTCCCTTGAATGTTCTTTACCACCATACCTCATTTGTGAGCTCGCTCGCGAGCCCTATGCCGTGCTCTGGTCTCCTGTTTCTGCTCATGGGCTTGATTCTGGTTGTCGTGTATTCGCTGATCATTGGTTTGTTGTGAGGCATTTATGAGTTCGCGGGAGCCTCATTATTGTCCAGGGTACGACTAAGGTACTCGCCTGCATGGTTGAGGAGCTGGTAAATACTGGTCCAATGCACATGGACATAACAAGTAGAGTAAAGATGGGAGGATTACCGTCTGATTCGAAGCTGTAACCAGCCTTACTCGCTAACTGGGGGGAAGGAGTTGAAGCGGCGGGGTCTCTAGCATGAGTGGTCAACATCAGGTTGGGCGTAGCTAAGGTAGCTGCATCTGGGCGCGACATTGCGATGGATTCAGCGCAAGGGATGTTGCGCCTAGCCGCGAGTATTGTGTTGCGTTGAGCTAGCATCTTCTATTTCTCCTTGGGTGGTATGTTTTGCACACGTGCTCTTCGGCTGGCGTTTGTCTCTTGCTTCTCCTCGACCGGCATATTTTGGTAGGACGCCCTTCTGCAGCTATTCATCTCTTGCTTGTCCTCGACCATCATATTTTGGTAGTCCGCCCTTCTAAGGGTGTTACTTTGTTGCTTCTCCTCTGGTGTCATCCGTTGCCTGGCTTCTCTTTGACATGCATTCCTCTCCTCGTCTATTTTCTTCTTCCTAGCTGCTCTGCGGTGTGCATTGATTTTCTCCTTCTCTTCAGGTGTTAATCTATCCCGCCATGCTATGTATTGTTCTCGCCTTTTCTATTTTTTGTCTGATGTAATGATTGCATTTGAAGCAATGTGTTCAGGATCAGTGTGTGTGGTGTTGAATCGTACCGCTATATCTGAACCAATATTATGTTGAATGCCGCTCTGTGTTCCTTGAAGTGATACACGTTGATCATAGTAAGTGGCTTCACAAGAGTGACTTCCTGAAGAACCATTTTGTGGACCACTTAGGTTAACAAATGTATAAATGCAAGCTGAAATATTTTCATGTGTAAGGTCGATACCGATTGACGTTTGCACATGTTGTACTGGCTGAAAGGCTGTTAGATTGCCGGCTATGGGAACCATCATAGCCACATGTGTGCACACATTGTCATCATCATCGGAAGACGAAACACTGTAGTTAGTGGTGTCCGTTTGTTTGCGTATGAAGAAACCAGATGGTGGCCGGGGTGTATTGGTGGGTTGTGATCTTGGTCTCCTCTCATAATCAACAACTGATAAAAATGAAGGTAGTTTAAGCTCTGAAAGCTTATTGAAGACCTTATGTCGAGACATGTGAGTGGCATGCACATACCTCTTTTCCCTTTATCATACAGATGCCCTCTGTCCTGTGACATCTCTATGTCCTATAGAAGCTTTATGTTCTTATTACCTACATTATTTTGCATTAGAAAAATGATTAGATGCTTACTGTAATGGATGCTTAAGTACGGGAACAAAATGCAAGTAAGTTACTGAAACAATATCATGTGTTCGTGACACTTTCTCCAATAAGCACTCTTTTTTAGATGAAGTTAACGAAGGAGAAAAGGAAAGAGAATACTCATCCATACATGAAAAACTGGATATGGAGCTGCAAGATCTGAAAAAAGGATTTCAGCAAAAGGAGGTACTATTTTTATTTTCTAACGAGAAAAGGAAAGAGAACACTCATCCATACATGAAAAACTGGATATGGAGCTGCAAGATCTGAAAAACGGATTTCAGCAAAAGGAGGTACTATTTTTATTTTCTTATGATTGTAATTGTTCATATAGGAATTTACAAGTTGTGTGGCTGGACCTCGACTCTTTGTTCACATGTACCGAATAATCTTCATTCCGCCATCCATTTTATGTTGCCCCTCATTCCCCTCTTTTGATTACACAATTCAGTAGAAACTCTTTTTTGGTGTATCTTACCAAACTGACCTAATAATTTCAAGCCAAGGACTGTACTGTTCACTCACATATGTATCAAAAATTGTAGATTCAGAAAATGGGAACAAAATACACTTGTGGTACGAGAATTTGAACTGAGAGTTATGTAAAAATTTCTTCCTTTTACTTGTGGTTACCATTAGAGCCATTGCTTCATTGCCACAAGTGGAGGTAATACATGCCTCTCTATGTCAATCGGGAAAACGCAAATGATTAGGTTAGTCTGCAGGTTTATATACTTGAACCTAGGTTGCTGTATTTTGATTATTTTTTCCACAAGCTGTGAGATGCAATATTGATCATGTTAGCTGGCAACCATTTAGGATGGAAGCAACATAATTTATATTACATCATAAATTCTGGTTTGGTGATGCATTTCAGGTTCAGCTTGAGGTGTAGGTGTTGCCATTCTCTCGTAGCGGAGCGAAGAGCACAACCCTGACTGCACAACCCCTTCAAGGATCACTGGTGAATTTGTTCAAGTTTATTTATCCTCTGGGTCATGTTCATTTTTTATCACAGTAGGATTCTGGGCCTGAGGGTATCGTGAGTGTGAGCATTTATAATGGAGTTGCACTATTATCTATCTTCAGAAGTGGAAATATTAGTTATGTGGTCATGAAAATAAGTAATGATACCCATGTTTTAGAATGAACCATGACGATAAATATATTACCCTAAAATTTGAGTATGAGTTGCCTCGAATTTGTTTAATTTTTAGGTATATAAGATGATACCTATCGCAACACACTCATGACCAAGTGTGGCGTACACATTGCGAATTACATGATGTTTTGTTCAATACTCTATGTCAGCAAATTATATGATGTATTGATCACTATCCCGATGTCAAAGATTGTTCTGCATGTCTCAGTTTGTATTGGGCACCAAATACAGATTGGGGGAATAAGTTGTTTGCATTGGGCGTACTTGCTGGAAAGACATCAGAACTTGCCTATTCGTCCTTGATTATGAAACATATTAATTCCCAGAACCTAATGGGTGTATTCTTCATTGAAATTTATGATTTTCAGGTAGCTGGTACATAGCTTAAAATCCTGCATCGTATCTTTCTAATGTAGGTAATTTGCTTTGACATCATGAATGCATGAATGCATTTTATTTTTGTAGGAACCAGCTGAGGATGGTAAACCTAGGGAACTGTGAAGATGGTGGCAGGAAGATGTACCTGCGGCATCTGGAGATGGGTGTAGCAACAGCCGGCGCACGGAGGTGGCTGGTTCTGGCGGCCCTGTCGAGCAACACCATGAGACGGGAGCAGAGGTGCTGGTTCCGGCGGCAGCAGAGGCTGCAGCATGAGACGGGAGTAGAGGTTGCTGGTTCCAGCGACAACAGAGGCTGCAGCTCGCACATCTGCCGTGAGAGCGATGCGGCCAAACTGGTTCCGGCGGATGTGGCCGGACGGTGACTATACGTGCAGCGAGAGGAGGAAATGGCGTTTCTGGCGACGTGCGTTCAAGGCTCGATGGAGCTCTCACACTTGTTTTTCTGTTTTGGTTTGGCTCGGACGTTTTTTTCTATGGTTTGGGCATGGACGTCTTTTTTGGTCAATGCATGGAGTGGACGTGGTTCGTGGATTGAGTTGCAACTATTTTTCTCCGGCTGGTGCGTGATCGTGGGCTGAGTTGGCGATGGATCTCGTTCATGGGCCGAGTTAATTAGTGACAGGATGCGGTCGAGGGGTGGTGGGATTGGTCGAACCATCACGACGACTGCAGGTTGCGCTTTAATAGTAGAGATTTACTACAGCCCATTTACAGTTTGTTAAAAATACATCCCATTTTCAAGCTAGGACAATGATTAATAATTTCAACCAGCCGCTCAAAATAGAATTCAAAAAAGAAATTCCCACATTTTGATGGGATCCGGAATATTTTTTATCCGAAATTTCTAATCACATTAAATACAATTTCAAAATAAAGTTGTATTACGTTAAAAGCCAACGAAATATTGCGCGCGCAACAAGTAATGAAATTAAACATTTCTAATTCCAATAATAATATATTTTTAAAACTAATTACGCGTTTGGTACATTTTTTATAGTTACTGCCTAGTTATTATAATTACATCCCATTTATTATTTCTTAAAGTCCATTTTCTTGTTAAGCCTAATGCATACCTCCTAGGAAAGTTTGCAGCTCAGCGGGGCGGAGAATAACAAGTTGACCCGGATATTGTGTACAACTGTCGGCCCAGTTGCATTGCTGATGTTGAAAAAAGGCATGTGTACAACCTAACATGGCTACTCAGCCCACATTCAACGACATCGGAAAGGCCCAAACAAGGCTTCTGTACAACTTTTTGAAGTTGCTGAGCTCAGTTAATAACTTAAGAAAAAAGATAGATTACAGTGGAACCTAATTCAAAGCTGTCACGAGCAAAGAAATAATTCAACGGGTCCCACTTGTGCGTGTGTGCATGTGTCTCTCTCTGTGTGTGTGTGTGTATGTGTGTGTGTGTGAGAGAGAGAGAGAGAGACCCATCGGTTGATGCTCGTAAATACATCTTTCAGCCATATGCATTGCTGATGCTTAGTAAAAACTTATATAGTTGACACAATCATATAGAACATCATAGCACGCTGAACTTGCATAAAAAAATTACACGCAGGCGGCACAATCTGGATGGAAGCAGTGGATCGCTACAGGTAGGGCTATGTTGAAACCAATGAACTTGTACATAACGGTTCATCGTCTTTATCAATGTCAGGGAAATATCTTGAATGCTGTGAAAGAAAATAGACAGTCAACACAATAAGTTCTGCTAGCACATTAAGTTGACGTACAACCCTTTCTAAAAAAAGTTCAGGTACAAAATTAGAACAGGTCACAATCAAATGTACTGGCACATCAGTGCTTCGCACCCATAGCTCGGATTTAACTAGTATCTGACAAGATTCAGCTATTACCTCAAATTGGAGCACATCTAGGAAGCCAGCCCTGCCTCTTCTCCTAAAGAAGCAGTGGACTCCACTGCGCAATGGAGTAGGCCCTGTGCCATCCATCATTCAGAGAAACACGGGAAAGTCTAACGTTGACTCCTGTAATGGACGTCGTCGACGGACCCTGCCACCAGCGGCGGCGGAAGGACTTCGATTGATGGATTGACCACTTCTTCGACATCCACGAACACTCGATACAGGTACATCCCTAACTTGGTCGGCGGCGGACTTGGTGGCGACGAATAGTACAACCCCGGTTCCTGCACTGGTATCTCAACACCAATCACTTTCGGTATGGTGGACGACTTCTTCATCCATGCCATAACCGTCAGAGCCCAGCTGTCTAGAGGAACAAACATACTTACAAGCTCACCTCCAAAACCGTATATAAGCTCATTCATGGACTCGCTGTTCCAAGCACGTTGAGGCATGCCGTGGAAGATAAGCTTTGTTATAAACTCAAGCTCAGAGGGCACCGAGCCCCATCCTGGGTGCCACCGATCAAAGCTGACCAGCGCGCGATCCTGTCAAGACCCCGATCCTAAGTCACACTGATCTAGCATGTAACACATCATATCGCTTTGAGGCCTCACGCAAGGTATTCCCACGGGTGCCACCTTACCTGGCCGGGACCGTTTGCGCCTTTTGGCTCACGTATATAATAGTGCCGCTAGTATCCATATGACAAACAACCCGGGCCGACATAACTAGTCGTAAACCCAAGGTGGTGCTAACTTACAGGGATAGGCATACATGACCCAACAACGAATGTGTCGATCAACAACGTATGAACCCAAGTCGTAGCAAGCTACAAGGACTTAAAGGAACAATGCGTGACATTTCCCCGAAGGGACAGACACAAGAACGAACAAGGAAACATGCCGGCCAGCCTAAGTGTTCGAGAGCAGTATCAAGCTACCATGGCTCAGTGGAAGCACTAGGAGACATTTCCCGGTAAGAGAGGCTACCAAGAATGAACATCTAGGTTGTCGGATCCCACACATACCAAGCATTTCAATAACATACACACAATATGCTCGATATGTGCAAATACAACATGGCATCACAACATGACTCTACAACTCAAGTATTTATTCAATAGGCTCCGAGGAGCGAGATATTACAATCATGGGTCTCGTGACCCAACATTCAGAGCATACAAGTCAAAATCACAAGCGGAAGCTTAACATGTCTGAGTACATACATCTACAAATGGAAAAGGCTGAGAAGCCTGACTATCTACCAGATCCTGCCGAGGGCACAAGATGGTAGCTGAGGCCACAAGGTAAACGCCGAAGTCCACGCGGAACTACTAGCGAGACTGAAATCTCTCTGCAAAAACATAAATTAAGAAAACGTGAGTACAAATGTACCCAGCAAGACTTACATCAGAACTATCTACATATGCATCAGTATCAACAAAAGGGGTGGTGGAGTTTAACTGCAGAAAGCCAACTTTGACTCAGTGGCTATCCTGAACTACGACTACAATGTAAATCTTTTGAGGTGGCGCACATGAGTCCACATATTCACCATATCAATACACCACCATGGATCCATTCCCGTCTCCCTACGAGAACGCCATCCATAGCACTCACGCTTATCTTGCGCATTTTAGGGTATCCACTTTCACTTGTCTATGAACTGTATAGGCAACCTAGAGGTCCTTTATCGCGGATGCGGCTATTCGAATAGATGATGTTAACCGTGTAGGGGTGTACTTCTTCACACACGCTCTCACCACTTACCGTCATTTACACGACATGTACTCGACAACCTTCAAGCGGAAGCCCAACAAGGGTGTCGGCCACGGCCTACCTAAACATTCAAGTCTCTAGTCTAGGTTTATCGCCTATTCAGGTTCCATCAGCAGGGAGTCCGGCTGAGGTTTCCACATACGACCCCGAACGACGTGTGCAGGGTTCCCGCGACACCAAACGGGCGCTCGGTACACCGTGCCACATGCCTACTACATCACAGCCCACCCCTCGGGTCAGCACTACGCATGACCTCCAGCATACTACAAACACCAGAAACTAAGTGCAACTCCTGGACAGAGGACAAGGGTGGTTAAGAAGATGAGAGGGTCAATTAAGGATCCCAATTAGTGGTAGTAGCTGTTCATGGATCACAAACACAGAACTAGGTTCCTGAGGACGGCTTCAATGAGACAACCCACCATGTACTCCTACATGGCCTCTCACCGCTACCTTTACCAAATCGTGTTCACACACTTAGTTCACACACGATAGGACATGTTGACAACATTCCAATTCATCCCCGATGAATCGGACCTGACTCAACTCTAACAATAGCAGGCATGACAAACAAGCATGAATGAGTAGGCACATCAGGGCTTACATAACTCCTACTCATGCTACTGGGTTTAATCTATTTATTGTGGCAATGACAGGTCATGCAGAGCGAAAGGGGTTCAACTACCGCAACAAGTAACAAATGAATCATTGTTGTCCTAATGTAGTAAAAGAGAGCAAGAGCGAGAGAGTGGGATTGTATCGGAATGAACAAGGGGGTTTTGCTTGCCTCGCACTTCTGAGGATAGTATAGCTCTTCATCGGTGTCATTGAACTCATCGTCGAAACCACGTCTATCGAGAGGGGACAAATACCGGCAACACAGAAGGAAACACAATCAATGCAATGCGCAATATGATGCAAGATCATGGCATGGCAAAATGAGTGTGTTGGGCTAATGCAACTACAATCAGATGGTTTTGGGTCATTTTGAACCAAAGGTTCAATCCCAAACTCAATTTATGAATTTACATAGTGCCTTATCATGTTTTGCACTAAACAGCAAGGTTAAGTACCTTTATCATGCATGATACTAGTACAGATCGATAGATTGGATTTTTCTGATCATTTTTCATATATAAATCTTTGCATTTGGAGTTACAGATTAATTTCTATGATTTTTAGAAGTTTTGGGCTTTTTCTGGAATTCCTGAATAAGAATAAATCCAGAAAATGACTTACTGCGTAAGCATTGCATCAGGGTGATGTCAGCAGGTCAACTGGGTCGTCCAGAGTTAAACCTGACCAGTGGAGTCCACTGGTCAGTGACACAACTAACTAACGAAGTTAGTTAGTGTTAGGTTAAGCACTAACCTAGGTTAATTAATGCCTGGGCCCACATGTCAGTGAGTCAACTAATTAACTAAGTTAATTAGTGCTAACTAATCTAACACCTAAACTAAACAGGGGCATGGCCCACACGTTAGTCAACTAGGGCGGGTCGAACTGGGGTCAAACCCCGGGTCAACTCGCCGGAGTTGACACACGGCTCGTTGCGAGCGAGGCCAGAGATGGCTGAGGGGCGCGGGATTCCTCCTTCGGCGACCAAATGACCGGCGGAGGGCATCTACTTGATGCAGGCACTCGTCCGCGTCGAATGGTGGCAGTGGTTGGGCCTGGGGTGGCCGGAGTCATCACCGGCGTCGACCTTGGCGGTCGCCGTAGCTCGGGTGAGCTCGAGGTTGAGGCTACAATGGCCTTGGCGAGGCGAGGGTAGCATCTACGGCGTCTACGCGGTGCAACAAGAATGCTGGACGCATGCCCAGGACCAAATGGTCAGCGGAGCGTCATCGCTGGTGAGCTTAGGCGGTAGCGCAGTTGGGTGAGAGAGGTGCGGCGGCTACGGCATGCGAGAAAGAGAACAGAGAGGGGGAGAAGGGTTAGTGGCTCACGGCGGGTGCAGGGAAGCAAACGACAAGTGCAGGGAGGCACGGATGATGACGGGGCATCTCCGGTGATATGGAGGGGCAGAAGATTGAAGACGACGGCGTCGGCCGTGTTCGGGGGCGTCCAACATTACTTGACTCAGCGGAGAGGATGAGGGCATTGAGGCGGAGCTCACGGACATGCCGGCGAGGCGAGGCGGAGGCGGTGGCTGCGGCAGCAGCAAGTGGCGGCGACGACTGCGCTTGGTGGCGACGACTGTGCTCGGCGGCGACGACTGCGCTCGGTCCAGGGAGAGAGGGGAGAGATGCTGGTGGTCGAGGGAGGTGCGTGGCGCCCTCGGGTGAATCCAGCGGCAAGCAGGCAAGCAACAGGTGGCCGGCGCGTGTGCGCGCGCGTCGGGCACACGCCCTCCTGCCTAATGGCAGGAGGTTGAAGACGGTGGCGGCTTCGGTGGGTTGGGCCAACAGAGCCAGGCCAGGTGGGCTGCACAGTAGGTAAGCCCAAGTAGGTTTACTTTCTCTCTCTCTCTCTCTTTCTTTTCTTTTATTTTTCTATTTTTCTGTAATCTATGTTGCTTTTCTAAAAAATACCTAGACACTTCCAAAAATCATGAAACTGCTCATGACCACTATTGGGAATATATCCTACAGTAAACATTTCAGTTTATGATTATTTGGGCATTTAAAATATTTTATAGCATTTAAATGCCCAAATGCAAATACTATATGATTTACTTCAGTGACCCTCTGTTGTCCTAGAAAAGTGTGCACCATTTTTTTCAAAGGTTCTAGACCAAGGAAAAGATGATGAACATTTTAGAAGGTCATTTTGGGTTTAGTGAAAATGATTTTATTTGGACCCTAGTTGAATTTCATTTGCTGCTAGGGTTTATCAGCCCCCATTTCAAAGATTCATAAAATTTAGAAATGATGCATGGAGGCTAAGGCAAAGACATGCAAGGCCTGAACTAGGGTTGTGACAACTCACCCCAACTAAACAAGAATCTCGTCACGAGATTCAAGCATAGGGTAAGATGAAGGGGAAACGCAAACTAACACAATCTTCACAATTCAGGTTGCACTTCATAAGAACATTGATTCGATCACCATCACTGTCTCGATGTCTTGCTCTAAGAACTCTACTACAGGACAACGAGAGGAAAAGAAAAACTCTAGAAGGATCAATCTGCTCGAAGATCGAACAACTCAGGATCAACTCATGGGGTGAGTCATTGAAACCTCTCTTGAGCTACGACATGAGGCATACATCTAAAGGGATGGAGTGAAAGAGACGACGAAGGTTCACTAGGTAGACAACAATTCCACACTTAAGAAAGTGGTCAACGATTGTCAATGTAGCAAGGAGTTGAGTTGGCATGACATCATAACAAGACATCTTGGAGGAGGTGACTCGCTGAAATATCCCCTTAAGTGGCAAAAAGAATTACCTTTGATTCAGAGATCATGTAAACTCTTTATACCAGCTTAAGGCAAATCACAATCGATCATTTGAAGGAGTCTGAAAGAATGACATACTCGGACCAGAATGGATGATGTGGACTACCTTGTTGATGACAACGTAATGGATGATTTTGCTTATCATCAAAAATGGATGGAACCCATGGTAGGACCACTTTGAAAATGATCCTGATCAGTAATTACTGAGAAGGGTAGTCCATGGTAGAATGGCACGATGGCGGGTGCAAGTTGGAAGCAAAATGCAATGCTGGGAATGATTCTAGTAACTGGGGAAAAACTCAATAGTAGAGAGCGATTCCACTGTTTGAATGGTTATAGCATAACCGAAGGAACTGAAGTGAATCCCAATTAACGCCACCGATAAACCCTAGTGCTTGCGTGTGTGACTGCATCATGTTTACTTTGATCAGAAACTTGAAAATGGGGATGACAGAACCCCCAGCACCCCCCTTAATCCAACTAGGGTTTACTAAAATCTTTTTCAGTGAACCTGAAATTCCCTTCTAAAAATGTTCATCATCTTTGCCTGGGTCTAAAACCTTGACAAAAATGGTGCACAATTTTCTAGGACCTCCTAAGGTCACTGTATTAAATCATATGTTATTTGCATTTGGACACTTAAATGCTATAAAATATTTTAAATGTCCAAATAATCATAAACCAAAATGTTTACTATTGGATATATTCTATACAGTGGGCATGAGTAGTTTGATGATTTTTGAAAGTGCCTAAGCATTTTTAGAAAAGCCACAAACCTATAGAAAGAAAAGAAAAACAAAATAAAAAGAAAGGAAACCCACCAGGCCAACTTACCTAGCCGGCCCACCTGGCGGCCCAGCACTGTGCTGGCCCGCGCCAGCCATCTGCTTCTTCCCCGCCAGGCAGGCAGGGAGGTGACGCCGGCGCGCGCGAGCTCGCCACGGTGCCAGCTGCTTGCCGCCCGCGCTATTGGATGCCTGGACGTCCTCCACGTCGTCGCCCCGACCCCTTGGACACTTCACTCTCCCTCCAGCACCTCTCCCTTGCTCTCTCCCACCATGGCCGACGCAGCCGCAGCCGCACCACCATCATAGTCGCGGCCGCCGTCGACTCCACGCAGCCTCGCCGTGTCCATGAGCTTCGCCGCCCTCCTCTTCGTCGAGCAGACCGAGCCCCGAGCGCTCGTTCGCCCCGGAGCCACCGCAACAACCTCGCCCGACCTCGCCGTCGCCGGAGATCTCCTTCGCCGTCACGCCCGCTCCAACTCGTCCCCGACCTCGCCACCTAGCTCGCTAAGATCACCGTGAGCTCCTGCCTCTCCCCATCCTCTCCGTTCTCATTGCTGTCCCCTGCAACGACCGCAACAAGTTTCACCGCATGTGCCGCCGCCTGAGCTCGTCGCCGACGTAGCTCCGGCCACCCAACGGCCACACCACCTTGTCCAAAAAGCTCACCGCACCTTGTAGGCCACGTAGGAGCTGGCCTCGTGCCTCCAGAACCACGACAACGACGAGTTCGGCCTCGCCCGAACTTCGGCAGCCGCAAAGCTCCTCGTCCGCGTCGTTTCCGGCGACCTTGAGCTCAACCACCATCACCCCTCGATGTGGCTTGCTCCCAGCTGCACGTAGGTGGCCTACGCCGTCCATTTGGTCGCCGGAGGGCGAAACCCGCACCCTCCGCCGCGTCTGGACGTCGCCGGCGGCTAAACGCCGGTGAGTCAACCCAGTTTGACCAGGGATTTGACCCCCTGGGTCACTAACATGTGGGCCCTGCCCTTTAGTCAAACCTAGATTAGCGTTAAACTAATCCTAATTAGGTTAGTTAACTAACAGTGACACTGACCAATGGGTCCACACTAGTCAGGTTTGACCTGGACCGCCCCAGTTGACCTGCTGATGCTATAATACATTTTCTAGATTTATTTTTATTCAGGAAATTTCAGAAAATAGGGCTATCTTCAAAAATTCATAGAAATTAATCTGTAACTCCAAATGCAATGTGTTATATATGAAAAAATGATCAGAAGAATCCAATCTATCCATTTGTACTGGTTTCATGCATGTTTAAACAAGTTAACTTGCTATTCAGCACAAAACATGATAATGCACTATTTAAGATCACAAATGGGTTTGGACTTTGAATCTTTGGTTCAAAATAGCTCAAACCCATCTGGTTATAGTTGCATTAGCCCAACACACTCATTTTGCCTTGTCACATGCATGCTTTATATTGTTGCATATTGTTTGGTATTGATTGTGTTACCAGTGCTCTCTACGGTAAGTTCTGCCCCGGAGGAATACCGTGAGTACCCGATCGAAGGACAGTACCAGACTACAGACCTGCCAGGCAAGCAACCACCCAATTGATCATATCGATAAAATCCCATGTTCTCGCTCCTGCTCTCATTTACTGCATTTAAGACAACCGCGTTTCAAACTGCTGTGTGCTACGGTAGTTGAACCCATTTCCCCTGCATGACCTGTCATTGCCACGGTAACTAGATGAAACCCACTAGCATGTGTAGGAGTTGATTGAACCATGTTTGTGTTTCCTACCTTGCTATGCCTGCTATGCTTAGAGTCGTGTCAGGTCTGGTTCATTTGGGTGATGGGCTAGAGTGAAATGATCATGTCGGTAATGAGAGTGATGTGTTGAACATGATTTGGTAAAGGTATTGATGAGAGACCATGTAGGAGTACATGATGGGTTGTTTCATTGGTACCATCCTTAAGAACTGAGATCTGTATGTGTGATTCAAGAATCAGCTACTACCATGCATTGGGATCCTTAATTGACCCTCTCGGCTTCTTAACCACCCTAGTCCTCTGTCCAAGAGTTGCAAGTAGTTTCTGTTTTTTGTAGTATACTGGAGGCCGTGCGCAGCGCTGACCCTTGGGGTGGGCTGTGATGCGGTAGGTACGTGGCCGGGTATGCCGGGCACCCGTTAGGTGTCTCGGAACCCTGTACACATCGTTCGGGGTCGTATGCGGAAACCTCGGCCGGACTCCCTGCGGATGGAACCTGGATAGGAGATAAACCTAGACTAGAGACTTGGGTGTTTAGGCAGGTCATGGCCGACACCCTCGTTGGGCTTCCGCTTGAAGGTTGCCGAGTACATGTCGTGTAAACGGCAATAAGTGGTGGAAGCATGTGTGGAGAAGTACACCCCTGCAGGGTCAACATCATCTATTCGAATAGCCGCGTCCGTGGTAAAGGACTACTTGGTTGCCTATACAGTTCATAGATAAGTAAATGGAAACTACTAAAAGCCACAAGACAAGTGTGAGTGCCGTGGATGGCCCTTCCGTAGGATGACGGGAGTCGATCCCTGGTAGTGTATTGTTGTGGTGTGCAGTGGACTCGAGTGCACAAAACAATTACAAGTTGGAATCCCGTATGATAGTTTAGCCAAGAGTCAAAGCTGGCTTGCTGCAATAACCCCACCGTCCCTTTGTTGAAAATGTGCATGTATGTAGGAACTTATGTAAGTCTTGTTGAGTACCTTTGTACTCATGTTTGCTTAATTACAATTGCAGAAGATGCTGCTACCCCTTCTGATGGGTTTTACGTAGACCTTGATGTTGACGAATAGCCTGAGGCCCAGGTGGTGATCCTGAGCACATGGAGGACCCTTGTAGGATAGATAGGCTTCCTCAAGCCTTTTTACTTTCTAGATGTCTGTACCTAGACATGTTGCTTCCGCTTATGGCTTGTATGCTTGTATGACTTGAATGATGGGTCGTGTGACCCCTACCTGCGTGAATGATATGTATGGCTCTCTGGAGCCTCTAAAATAAAGTACTTGAGTTGTAGAGTTTTGTTATGATGCCATGTTGTGTTTGCACATATCGAGCATATTGTGTGTATGTTTGAAATGCTTGGTATGTGTGGGATCCGACTATCTAGTTGTTTATCCTTGGTAGCCCAGGAAATGTCTCCTAGTGCTTCCACTAAGCCATGGTAGCTTGCTACTGCTCCGGAACACTTAGGCTGGCTGGCATGTGTCCTTCTTTGTTCCTGTGTCTGTCCCTTTGGGGAAATGTCACGCGGTGATCCTTTAAGTCCTTGTAGCTTGCTACGACTTGGGATTCACTCGATGTTGATCGACATGTTCATTGTTGGGTCATGTATGTCTGTCCCTGTAAGTTAGCGCCACTTTGGGTTTATGACTAGCCATGTCAGCCCGGGTTCTTTGTCATATGGATGCTAGCGACACTATCATATACGTGAGCCAAAAGGCGCAAACAGTCCTAGGCCTGGTAAGGCAACACCCGTGGGAATACCGTGCGTGAGGCCACAAAGTGATATGAGGTGTTACATGCTAGATCGGTGTGGCATAGGATCGGGGTCCTGACACGGAGATGTAGTTCCTCTCTCATAATAATTGCAAGTAGGGGCAGAAAGCACATGCATATTATATCTATTAAAATCATCATGTGCAATAGTAAGATGCAACCCATCAATATAATCCTTGATAAGTGCAAACTTCTTTGATATAGTGTAGTTGGGAGAATTCAAAAAGATAGTAGGACTATCATGCATGGGTGCAATAGCAACAATTTCATTCTTAACATAAGGAACTATAGCAAGTTCATCTCCATAAGCATCATTAATATTGGCATCATGGCCACAAGCATAGAAGCATTAATTTCATCAAAAAGGGATATTTCAAACGAATCAAAGGGATCATAGCAATCATCCTTTGGTAAGCACGAAGGAATATTAAACAATGTATGAGTTGAAGAGTTACTCTCATTAGAAGGTGGGCACGGGTAGCTAATCCGCTCTTTCTCCTTTTGTTCTTCACTCTCCTCGTCATCATTTTCATCTAATGAGCTCATAGTGTCATCAATTTCTTCTTCCATAGATTCCTGCAAAATATTAATCTCTTCTCGGAAAGCGGAGACTTTCTCAATAAACGCATCAATATCGGAATTATATTCATAATTCTCATAGCAATGTTTAAGTATAGCATAATTTTCAGGTCTGTAATTAGGATCATCAAGATTTTCACACTTTTCAAACAAAGATTCAATTTCACAAGCACCCTTAAAAGCAACGAATTCTTCTATTCGTCCACATCATAGTAATCATATACACCATTAGCATAAGAAGAAAAGGTCTTATTATCATTAAATTTACATGAAAAGGGAAGGTGTGGAGCCTTCATCCTGGAGCAGCAGGTATAATCATATCTCAAGCATAAATTCTGATCGTACCAATTCAACATATGAATTTGATCCCATTAGTTTCCCTTTTTGAGTCAGCGATAATCCCTAAAGTATTCACGTTGATCCAACGTGTCTCCTATAATATAATTGAATGGGGTTTTCTAAAGATTATTAAAGTAGTGCATAATGTCTTTCAAATAATGAGCATCGTGGGTTTTAGGAGGTTCCCCATTTCCATGAATGGCAAGTACACCTAATTTTTTTGGTATTTCATGTTCCATATCCATAACCAATGATAGAGAACAACTTAGAACAGCAAATAAAATCTACTTAGTGATAAAACAAACAAGCACACACGAGAATATTCACCCCGCGCTATTGCTCAGCGGCAACGGCGCCAGAAAAAGGTTGAGGGAGTCCTAGACTAGGGGGTGTCCGGATAGCCGAACTATCATCATCGGCCGGACTCCAAGACTATGAAGATACAATATTGAAGACTTTGTCCCGTGTCCGGATGGGACTTTCCTTGGCGTGGAGGGCAAGCTTGGCGATACGAATATGTAGATCTCCTACCATTGTAACCGACTCTGTGTAACCCTAGCCCTCTCCGGTGTCTATATAAACCGGAGGGTTTTAGTTCGTAGGACACAACAACAATCATACTATAGGCTAGCTTCTAGGGTTTAGCCTCCTTGATCTCATGGTAGATCCACTCTTGTACTACCCATATCATCAATATCAATCAAGTAGGAGTAGGGATTTACCTCCATCGAGAGGGCCCGAACCTGGGTAAAAACATCGTGTCCCTTGTCTCCTGTTACCATCCGCCTAGATGCACAGTTCAGGACCCCCTACCCGAGATCCGCCGGTTTTGACACCGACATTGGTGCTTTCATTGAGAGTTCCTCTGTGTTGTCACTGATAGGCTCGATGGCTCCTTCGATCATCAACAACAATGACGCAGTCCAGGGTGAGACTTTTCTCCCCGGACAGATCTTCGTATTCGGCGGCTTTGCACTGCGGGCCAATTCGCTTGGCCATCTGGAGCAGATCGAAAGCTACGCCCCTGGCCGTCAAGTCAGATTTGGAAGTCTGAACTTCACGGCTGACATCCGCGGAGACTTGATCTTCGATGGATTCGAGCCACAGCCGAGCGCGCCGCACTGTCACGATGGGCATGATTTAGCTCTGCTGCCGGACAGTGCCCTGGGGGGCCGCACACGAGTCTTCTTCGACCCTCAATTCGGAGCCGGCTGCGCAGATCGAGGACGGGTGGCTAGACACCGCCTAGGGGGCTGCAACCTCTACGGAGATGGAGCCGAATACTGACCTTGTCCCTTGTGAAGCTCGTGACTCCGAGGTTCCAGACTCCTCGCCGGACTCCGAACCCCTCGCGCCCCTACCAATCGAATCCGGTTGGGCGCCGATCATGGAGTTCACCGCTGCGGACATCTTTCAGCACTCACCTTTTGGCGGCATCCTGAATTCGCTAAAATATCTCTCGTTATGAGGAGAGCCCTGGCCGGACTATGGTCAGGACGGTTGGGATGCCGACGACGAAGAAATTCAAAGCCCACCCACCACCCACTTAGTAGCCACTGTCGACGATCTAACTGATATGCTAGACTTCGACTCCGAAGACATCGACGGTATGGAAGATGGTGCCGGAGACGACCAAGAACCAGCGCCTACTGGGCACTGGAAAGCCACCTCAACTCACGACGTATACATGGTGGATACACCAAAAGGAAGCGATAACGAGGAACAACGAGACGCGGTGAAGGACAATTCCCCCGAAAAACAACCAAAACGGTGACGCAAGCGCCGCCCGAAGTCCCGCCTCGGTAACAACAGCACCCATACTAACCCAGCCATAGAGCAGGGCGAACCAGTGGATGACGAACATGCCATCAAGCAACCATCCGAACAGGATGAATTGGATGAGCAACCCATCCCCGGCGAAAACAACAGTCCAGACGATTTCACGCCGGACACATCATTGGAGCATAAGAACCTTCACAAAAGGCTCGCCGCCACTGCAAGAAGTTTGAAGAAGCAGAAGCGGAAGCTCAAAACAGCGGAAGACGTACTCAGAATGAGATGGAGCAAAGTACTCAAGACCGCAGATAAATACGGCGATAGTCACCAAGCAAAGAGCTACCCGAAGCGCAAGCTGTTGCCCGAATTTGACGAGGAGGCCGTAGAGCCCCCACAGTCAAAAAACAAGGAGGCCGCCTGGCCGGATAGACGACCAGATGACAGGCTAAGAGCGGTAAGCGGCGCCGCACACAAGCCGGCAAACGATCCACATAAGGATCCTCGCAGAAAGGATGGCCCGGTCAGGTCCATCTATGGGCCAAAAAAGAAGGCTCCAGGAAGCAACACAACACGCCGAGTGTTCAAAGATAACGGCACACCTAAATACAGGGGCGCCACACACCCACTATGTTTCACCGATGAGGTACTGGATCATGAATTTCCAGCGGGATTCAAACCCGTAAACATAGAGGCATATGACGGAACAACAGACCCCGGAGTCTGGATTGAGGATTATATCCTACACATACATATGGCCAGAGGAGACGATCTCCATGCCATAAAATACCTACCCCTCAAGCTCAAAGGGCCAGCTCTACATTGGCTCAAAAGCCTCCCAGAAAATACTATTGGAAGTTGGGAAGAGCTCGAGGATGCGTTTCGAGCAAATTTTCAGGGAACTTATGTCCGCCCTCCGGATGCAGATGATTTAAGTCACATAACTCAACAGCCCAGAGAGTCAGCACGCAAATTCTGGAACAGGTTCCTGACCAAAAAGAACCAAATAGTCGACTGTCCGGACGCCAAAGCCTTAGCAGCCTTTAAACATAACGTCCAAGATGAATGGCTCGCCAGACACCTCGGCCAAGAAAAACCAAGAACAATGGCCGCGCTAACAAGCCTCATGGCCCGCTTCTGCGCGGGGGAAGATAGCTGGCTGGCAAGATGCAGCACCAGCGACCCGAGTACATCCGAGGTTAGGGATGGAAATGGGAAATCACGACGCAGAAAAGATCAGTGCTGGAATAAGGAAAATGGCCCAAAGAACACGGCGGTCAACGCCGAGTTCAAAAGCTCTCGACCGAACAACAAAACACTGCCTCTTAAGGACAACAGTGACGAGCTATCCAACCTAAACAAAATCTTGGATAGGATATGTCAAATTCACAGTACCCCCGGGAAGCCTGCAAACCATACCCACAGAGATTGTTGGGTCTTCAAGCAGTCCGGCCGACTTAACGCCGAACACAAGGGGCTCGACACACCAAGCGAGGACGATGACGAACCCCACAAGCAGAGCGCCGGAAAACAAAAGAACTTCCCACAAGAAGTCAAAACAGTGAATTCACTTCAAGTGATAACAAGGAAAAATAGGGCGGCATCTACCAAAGCACGTGCCGCACGGTCCACCCCAGCGGAATACCGAGATTGGATGTCAAAACCAATTACTTTCGACCATCTGGATTACTCCAGAAGTATTCGAAATGCAGGATGGACTGCTTTGATATTGGATCCTATAATCGACGGACTACAATTTACACAAGTCCTAATGGACGGCGGCAGTGATATAAACCTGCTATACCAGGACACCATCCGCGGAATGGGGATAGACCCTACCAAAATTCACCATAGCGACACTTCCTTTAAAGGAGCGACGCCAGGCCCTTATGCCAATAGTACGGGCTCCTTACTACTAGAAGTTATGTTCGGTTCATCCGACAACTTCCGTCGCGAAAAGCTAATCTTCCATATCGCCCCATTTAAAAGTAGCCATCAAGCACTATTGGGATGCGAAGCTTTCGCCCGCTTTAACGCAATACCGCATTACGCGTCTCTTACTTAAAATGCCCGGTCCACGCGGCATCATCTCATTAAAAGGTAACTTAGAGTGTTCCTCGACAACGGAAAAACGTGAGACTGCCTTGACAGCCACAAACTAATCCAGCCTGGATGATCGAAGCCCCTAAAACAGGCCATTTAGACCCCGGACACGGCTAGGCGAGTCCGGCATAAACAAACAAGGGGCTTCCCAGCCGCATACCCCTTTACAAGGGGCTGCACGAACAAAGAATGAGAGCCAATAAAGCTCAATTTTATTCATTTTTTTAAATCATACTCTTTTTTACATGCATTTTTTGCACGATCTTTTTTTCAAACTAAGTTCTTCTCTTTTACAGATGAACAACGTGCTACACCCGTCTAGGATACAGCACAACGGAGACACATGCGCAGACGTGCAGTAGGGACCCGTTACAAGGATTCTTTTCAGATTAAGACCCTGCGTAAACCCTTTTTACTGTCTCTTGTTGCCACACATCCCCCGGTTTCTTATCATAACCAAGGAGGAGGCTGACGTTTTGGCATCGGCCGCGTCAGAAGATTTCGTGCGTACCTGGACACTAGGGGCTTAGGGCATCGTTTGGCCCTTTTTTTATAAAGACCGAATACCTTAGGGAGTGTTCGGCGTCTCGAGTTAGGCCTTATATGCATCAGCTCCGAATCATGTCTTTGGTCAAATGTTGGGTTTGCCCGGCTCCTGTGTTTTGCTGCCTTACGTTCCGTATTATCGGCTAACGCGGCACCAGGAGAACTACTGCGATTGTGCCCCGGTTCGGCCAGGCGAGCACCTCAGTAGAGAAAGCCGAAAACTGACTGTCATGATATAGCGAGAGACTGGTCAACCACTCGATCGACTACCAGAATGTCTAGAATTCCTCCGCTTTGACGAAGGACCGTTTCCCGGTCAGGCACATATGTGCCCCGAATTCGGAGAGCGCGGTGCCCCTAGGGGCTATATCGTAGCTCCTCCTTTGAACTCCTATGGCTAAGTGAAAGTGATAAAGCATTATAGTCCGGTTGCCTCATTTGCTACGCTACCACCTCCTTCACAGGACCAAGACATTGGATTAAGTGTGAAAATGCGCTTTTTTGCAAACACCCCCGCACCATGTGCGTGGGGGCTGAAGCCGAAGACTGCCATCTTTCAGGTTATATATACATATACATTAATGGCCGCACAGGAGGAATTTCAATACTTGAACGCACAAGTATAAAAAGCCCTCATATTATAAATATGGTTTTACAAATCATCGATGTCATTTGAACATAATATTTTTCGAGCACTACGACTCTACTAAACGAGCGCCCCGGAGGACTTCCTCAAAATAGTGCTCGGCGGGTAATCGGCTTCTATTCGAATCCCGGGATGCAACATCGGTGCCATCCATCTCTGCCCAGTATGTTTTGACACGGGCGAGAGCCATCCGTGCACCCTCTATGCATGCCGACTGCTTCATCGCCTTGATATGCGGCACCGCATCTAGGAATTGCTGCACTAAACCAAAATAACTCTTTGGCTTGGGCCTTTCCGGCCACAGATGAGCCATGACGTCCTTCATGGCAAGTCCGGACAACCTATTCAGCTCAGCCCACTCAGCCAACCGATCGGTTAACGGAAGGGGACGCTCCGGACTATGGAATTGAGACCAAAAAAGCTCTTCCATCTCGTGATCCTTTTGGCTTCGGAAGTGCACGACTGCGTCCGCCGCACTCGCCACCAAATCCAGATAAGGATCCTCCGCACCCCACAGCTGGCCCAACTGAGCATACTTCTGATCTGTGAACTTCCTGCGCAGCAGAAAGGGCTTTCCAGCCACAATGTCTCCGGCCTGACGCAGCTCCTCCTTTATAGCCCTCATTGCAGAACGGGCATCCTTGGCTTCGGCGGTGGCCTTCTTCAGGTCCTCTTGCCCCACTCGGCGTTCTCTTTCAAGAACCTCATAGCGGTCGGTAGCATCCTTCAGCTTCACGGCCATTTCGGCCATCTCCCCCCTGCTTCGGCAGTGAGCAGCCTTTTCGGCTTTTAGCTCTTCGGTCGCCTTCGAGGCAGCCGCATCACTCCTTCTGGCTTGCTCCTTGGCTCGAGCAAGCTCTGCCCGAAGGTCTTCCACAACAGCGCCACCATCTGCATTAAGCATACATGTTGTAAGGAGTGGGCATCAGCTCCCTTACTAGGTGACCACGGAGAAACAACCTACCTTGTGACTCGTCAAGTCGTTTATTGACCAGCGCGATGTCCGCATCCGCAACGTCGAGTTGCCGCTTCAGCTCGGCAACTCTATCAGTACGGATGGCCACCGAACGATCCGCCACCTGCATAGGAAAGGAGACATTTTATAACTGAGATTATGATCCTCGGCACGCTGTCGCTTTCGACAACATACCGAGTCTTAGGGGCTACTATCTATACAGGGCGCACTCTATGTGCAAAACTGTCAAAAGGTATGTCATTTTTACGTACCTCAAACCCCGTCAGTAAACTTCTGATGGCCTCGTGCAACCCGCTCTCAGCGGATGAAATCCTTTCAATCACCATACTCATTAAAGTTTGGTGATCTTCTGAGATAGACGCCCTCTCGAGCAGATCCTTCAGCTCCCCCGGTCGTACACCAGTTGGTGCCGAACTCTCCGGCCCCGCCGGACTCGGGGAGACCCTCCGCGACGACACCTCAGGGTCGTCCGCCCCGCCTGACGGCGCGGCAGATGGATGCGTCTCGCTCTCCATCATCTCCGGACGAAGATCCCCCGAAGATGAGCTCAGCTGAGAAGGACAGAGATCCGAACTACAAGGTAAAAAACTTCGGTTATCCTCAGAAATAAAAATAGGGATGTCCCTTATTACAAAGCTCCCCTTTTTCTACTCACGGCTCGCTAGAGGGCTGATTCCCTTGGGGAGATGGTGCGGCCGGGGCTTCTCCTGGCGCAGGACCCTCTGGTGAAGATTTCTTCCCCCGCTTTGAGGCCTTGACCTCCTCTTCTCCCCCTGGAAGGAGGGATTCTCGATCCCCCCTTTCTTAAGAGCCTCCTCAGTAGAGGCGGTAGTTTTCCTGTTTCCCCCTTCGCCCTCTTCTGAAGGCGCAACCTCCAGCATCTTAACTAACACGCGATTCGGCGTTGTCTCCGGGAGGGGGGCCGAACACCGTATCAGTTTTGCTTTCGCTGTCCACTCCTGTTCGAGGGATAGCCGGTTAAAAGGCAAATCTATGATAAATAAACGGACGATATGTCCGGACACAGGACTGTTACTTGAGTATCCGGCCGATTGCAGCTTAGGCCGGCGTCCTCGGTCAAGTCCGGACACATCTCTTGTGATCCGAAGAACAGTTTGTACATCTCCACGGGTGTCGTACCCATTAAGTGTTGGAGAGCTCGTGGTCCCTCCGGATTGAATTCCCACAGGCGGAGGGGGCGACGTTTGCAGGGCAGAAGACACCGAATCAGCATAACCTGCGTCACCACGACCAGATTGATCTCCCTCTCTTGGAGGTCTCGAATCCGGCCTGCAATAGGGGAACATCCTTGGACGGCCCCCAATCAAGCCCTTTGCTGACCCATGACGTCAGCCATTGTGGAGGGCCCGAACGAAAAGCGGGCGGCGGCCTCTGCCTGCTGCCCCTGGGAGCGGTGATATAGAACCACTCCTGTTGCCACAAGCCGAGGTCCTCCTGAAAAGAGCCCTCGGGCCATGGAGCATCGGCCCTCTTGCTTACAACCTCCCCGCCGCACTCCGCCTGACGCCCCTCAATCATCTTCGGCTCCACGTTGAAGGTTTTGAGCCACAAACCGAAGTGAGGGGTAGTGCGGAGCAAGGCTTTTCAGACAACAATAAATGATGAACTGTGGAGGATGGACTCCGGAGCCAAGTCGTGGAATTCTAGCCCATAGTAAAACATGAGCCCCCTCGCGAAGGGATCCATGGGGAAGCCTAACCCCCGACGGAGGTGAGACACGAACACGACACTCTCGCCAGGCTCGGGAGTAGGAATGACTTTCCCTTGGGCAGGAAACCTATGTGAAATCTCATAGGTTAAGTACCTGGCTTCTCTCAGCTTCAGCACGTCCTCTTCCGTGACGGAAGAGGGCATCCACCGGCCCTGAAGGCCGGAGCCGGACATTGTCGAAGGTACGAAGCGCCCGAATCTAAGGGCCTTGGGTGTTGGAACTCGGGGCGAGGGGCGGATTCGATTGAGGATCAAAGAAAAGGAACAGGCCTTGGTCTCATTATAAAGGGGTAGAATGCCAAGAGCCGTCCCCGTGACCATTTGGAACTCGCCCTCGATGGAGGGGGCGTGGCAACGGACGCGGTTGGGTTACCCACGTCCGTATTGATGAGAATCCCGGAATAAGGGGGACACGATCTCTGCTTCGACAAGACGTGCCAAGGAAACCGCTTCGCTAAACGCGCTGAGGTGGGATAATAAAAACGATTCGAGTGAAGGCTTGGCCGTGGGTGACGTCACGCCACGAAATACGTCAGCAGATTGAACTTGTGTAAATATTATTCTCTCTATGGTGGTATGTGGAATTTATTTTGCAGAGCCGGACACTATCCTAGTGTTCACAATCTTCTATGAATTATTCGGAGGAGGAACCCGCCTTGCAATGCCGAAGACAATATGCGCGCCAGACTTGTCGTCATTGAAGCCTGGTTCAGGGGCTACTGAGGGAGTCCTGGACTACCGGGTGTCCGGATAGCCGAACTATCAACATCGGCCGGACTCCAAGACTATGAAGATACAAGATTGAAGACTTCGTCCCGTGTCCGGATGGGACTTTCCTTGGCGTGGAGGGCAAGCTTGGCGATATGGATATGTAGATCTCCTACCATCGTAACCGACTCTGTGTAACCCTAGCCCTCTCCGGTGTCTATATAAACCGGAGGGTTTTAGTTCGTAGGACACAATAACAATCATACCATAGGCTAGCTTCTAGGGTTTAGCCTCCTTGATCTCGTGGTAGATCCACTCTTGTACTACCCATATCATCAATATCAATCAAGTAGGAGTAGGGTTTTACCTCCATCGAGAGGGGCCGAACCTGGGTAAAAGCATTTTCTCCCTTGTCTCCTGTTACCATCCGCCTAGACGCACAGTTCGGGACCCCCTATCCGGGATCCGCCGGTTTTGACACCGACAAAGGTCTTGATAACCCACAAGTATAGGGGATCAGTTGTAGCCTCTTTCGATAAGTAAGAGTGTCGAACCTAACGAGGAGCTAAAGGTAGAACAAATATTCCCTCAAGTTCTATCGACCACCAATACAACTCTACGCACGCTTTACGTTCGCTTTACATGGAACAAGTATGAAACTAGAAGTACTTTGTAGGTGTTGTAGGATAGGTTTGCAAGATAATAAAGAGCAAATAAGTAAAAACTAGGGAATGTTTAGATAAAGAAACAACTAAGTTAGTTTTAGTAGAGAGCTTTTTGTCACAAGAAAGTTATTTGTCCCTATGTAATCGATAACTAGACCGATAATCATTATTGCAATTTTATATGAGGGAGAGGCATAAGCTAACATACTTTCTCTACTTGGATCATATGCACTTATAATTGGAACTCTAGCAAACATCTGTAACTACTAAAGATCATTAAGGTAAAACCCAACCATAGCATTAAAGTATCAAGTCCTCTTTATTCCCATACGCAAACAATCTACTTAGTCGGGTATGTGCTTCTGTCACTTCATGCCACCCACCATAAGCAAATCATGAACATATTGTAAACCCTACAACGGGGATCCCTCATGCTTGCGCGACACGGAGAGCACCATAGGACAGCACTAATAATAAA
The DNA here is from genome assembly GCA_963921465.1 of Triticum timopheevii. Taxonomy (NCBI): domain Eukaryota; kingdom Viridiplantae; phylum Streptophyta; class Magnoliopsida; order Poales; family Poaceae; genus Triticum; species Triticum timopheevii. Next base: position 380,111,341 of record OY997274.1, read on the forward strand.
ACATACATATCAAACTAATGATGATAATCAATCAACCCTAGGACAAAACGGATCTACTCAAACATCATAGGATAGCCATACATCATTGGGAAATAATATATAGCATTGAGCACCATGTTTAAGTAGAAATTAAAGTGGGGAGAAGGGGTGTTACACCGCTCCATGGAGGGGCAGAGAGTTGGTCATGACGGCGGCGAAGTTGTTGGTGTAGATTGCCATCACGATGATGGCCCCGGCGGCGTTTCGGTGCCACTGGGAGAGAGAGGGAGAGAGCCCCCTCCTTCTTATTCTTCCTTGACCCCCCCCATAGATGGGAGAAGGGTTTCCCCTATGGTACATGGCCTCCATGGCGGCGGAGGGGCAAGAGCCCTCCGAGATTGGATCTCTCCCTCCGTTTCCTTCTTTTTCTGCGCTCTCAGATTCTGGCCTTTCATTGTTTCTTAAATTCAGGGATCCATAACTCCGATTGGGCTGAAATTTTAAACACGATTTTTATCCGGATATTAGCTTTCTTGCGGCCGAAGAAGGGCACCAACCGCCTTACGGGGTGGCCCCAAGGGCCCAGGGCGCGCCCCTGCCTTGTTGCCGCCTCGGGCATCGTCTCGCGTTGATTCTTTTTCCCTAAAATCACATATATTCCAAAAATAATCTCCATAAGTTTTTATCGTGTTTGGACTCTGTTTGATATGGATTTTCTGTGAACCAAAAAACATGCAACAAACATGAACTAGCACCGGGCACTAGATCAATATGTTAGTCCCAAAAATAGCATAAAAAGTTGCCAAAAGTCTATGGAATTTGTAGAATATTGGCATGAAACAATAAAAAATTGTAGATACGACGGAGATATATCAAATCATTAGTGGAGTTAAGAGAACTACTAGAAGTAACAACATTGGATTTATCATGGTTATTGTTACTACTAGAAGAAGAATCTTTCTTGCTCTTGTTACTAGGTTTAACTTGTGGCATGTAAGCAGACAAGAGGAGATGTTTAGCAATGTAAGAAGAACTCTTCCTTCGAAGATCATCATGGATTGCTTTTAGAAACTCATGCACTTGCTCTAAAGTTAGCTTCTCACCGTGTAGCTTCTCATGAGTTCTTAGTAGCTCTCTATGATCCTCTTGAGTTGTTTCATGAGCTAACTTAAGAGTGTTTAGTTCTTTAGTTAGGCGCTCAATCTCCTTTTTAGCATTGTCATTCGTTTCATCTTGACTATAACGATTACTAGCAAGTTCATTATAGCTCACATCACTAGTTCCATCAACAAGCAAATCATCATCACCTATTAAATCATCTTCATCACTATTGAAATCAAGATACTCAGGGTGTGATACCTTGGGGCCTTTAGCCATGAGGCATTTTCCAATTCCTTCATTTGGTGAATCAATTGTGTCGTGGGAATTGAATGACACTAGTGCAAGACCGAAAACACCTTCATCTTGAGTATAGTCAGAGTAGGAGTGGTAGCTTCTCTCAGAGTGAGTGTCGGAGTCGGGGCTGGAAACCCATTTACTAACATGAGCTTGATGTATTCGTCTTGTGTAGCTCTTTGATGACTTGTCTTTCCTTTCTGAATCCTTACTTCTTCGAGAGGGTCTTCGTTCATAACAATCATCTCTACTCCTTCTCTCTCTATGAGGTGATTCATCTCTTCTATTTCTCCTTGTTGTAGGACCTTGACTTTTCTTGTAGGGTGTCATACACTCATTGAAGTAGTGTACGGGTCTTCCATATTCATAGCAATTACGATCACAACTAGAAGATCTTTTCACATTGTAGGACCTTGTCACGCCCAATATGCGACCCTATCCAAAAGGAACTCGAAGGTCCCACCAAGGATAGACCCGCATATTGAAACGCTTTTGCAAGGTGGATATCATTACATCAACATTACATAATAGATGGGGATACATACAAAAGGCATACAATGCCACAAGAATACAACACCATCTTACATAAGAGCACCATCCGACTACGGATGAATCACAAACAGAAACTCAAACGACATCCACCCTGCTAGCCCAGGCTGCCGACCTGGAACCTATCCCCTGATCGAAGAAGAAGCAGAAGAAGAACTCCAAAACAAGCAAACATCGCTCTCGCGTCAAGATCATCGCACAACCTGTACCTGCAACTATTGTTGTAGTAATCTGTGATCCACGAGGACTCAACAATCCCATTGCCATGGGTATCAAGACTAGCAAAGCTTAATGGGAAAGGAAGGGGTAAAGTGGTGAGGTTGCAGCAGCGACTAAGCATATATGGTGGCTAACATACGCAAATGAGAGCGAGAAGAGAAGTAAAGGAACGGTCGTGAAGCTAGCAATGATCAAGAAGTGATCCTGAACTCCTACTTACGTCAAACATAACCCAAAGACCGTGTTCACTTCCGGGACTCCGCCGAAAAGAGACCATCACGGCTACACACACGGTTGATGCGTTTTAATTTGGATCTGGTGTCAAGTTATCTACAACCGGACATTAACAATTTCACATCTGCCACATAACCATGGGCACGGCTCTCGAAAGTTTAAACCCTGCAGGGGTGTCCCAACTTAGCCCATGATAAGCTCTCGCGGTCAACGAAGGATATTCCTTCTCCCAGGAAGACCCGATCAGTCTCGGAATCCCGGTTTACAAGACATTTCGACAATGGTAAAACGAGACCAGCAAGACCGCCCGATGCACCGACAATCCCGATAGGAGCTGCACATATCTCGTTCTCAGGGCAACACCGGATAAGCTAAGCGTACAGGTACCGACGTAACCCAAGTTGCCAAGGGATGGTCCCGCACGGTGCTCTAGTTTGGAGCAACACTTAGACAAGCATTGGCCCGGGGGGGGGGGGGGCTATAATAAAGATGACCCTTGGGTTAATTACTCCCAAGGGAAAAGTAGGTGGTGGTGAGGCAAATGGTAAAACCAAGGTTGGGCCTTGCTGGAGGAGTTTATTCAAAGCGAACTGTCAAGGGGGGTCCCATAAATCACCCGACCGCGTAAGGAACGCAAAATCCGGGAACATAACACCGGTATGACGGAAACTAGAGCGGCAAGAGTGGAACAAAACACCAGGCATAAGGCCGAGCCTTCCACCCTTTACCAAATATATAGATGCATTAATAATATAAGAGATATTGTGATATCCCAACATAACCCTGTCCACCATGGAGCAATCTTCAACTTCACCTGCAACTAACAACGCTATAAGAGGGGCTAAGCAAAGCGGTAACATAGCCAAACAACGGTTTGCTAGGAAGGGTGTCAAAGGTTAGAGGTTCATGGCAATTTGGGAGGCTTGAAGAGCAAAAGATAGGTAGCGCAGCAAAGCAATAGAACGAAGCAACTAGCATAGCAATGATAGTAGTGAGATCCAGGGTAGCGGTCATCTTGCCTAAAATCCCGCAAGGAAGAAGAACGAGTCCATGAAGAAGATGAAGCCACGAAGACGAACCACACTAGAGGAACGCATCCTCACGATCGCAATGAAACGGGAACTATCGAGAAGAAGCACACAACATGGTAAACACACCACACATAGACAAGACATGATGCACAACAAGCATGATGCATGACAAGGCTACACGAAACTACTCATGGCAAGAGATGATGCAAACAAGAACAACACATCAAGGCAAGTTTAAATGAGGCCGGAAACAACATATAACAATTCCGGTAAGTCCTCATATGCAAGTATCAACGTTGGTCCAGATCTGAATAAACATTAAGTTGAAGTTGTTAAACAGCAAGTTAAGATACACCAAGATGATCTACACGAGATTCTAGTCAAGTTACATATAAAGTTCATTTAGTTCGGAGCTACGACCTAGAAGATATGAGCAAAACAAGTTAAACATGGCATTGATGCAAAATGCATGCAAACATCAAGCAAACACTCCCAAACATGGATGTAACATGATAATATGAAGCTACATGCAAAATCAAGCAAGTTTCATATAGAGCACACTCAAAATGGAGCAACGGTTCAACACATACACTATACAAGTTTAAAGGACAAGCTGTCCAAAACAGCAACTAAGGATATGGCAAGCACCAAAACAACATGCTACATCATCTCAACGTAATAACAAAAGGCATGGGCATGAAGTACAGGTAAAGCATGACAAAACATGAACTCTGAGCTATCTCCAGAAATCACTAGAACATGCGCAAAAGACATGGTAAGATTGCATATAATAACAGTTTCAGACTTATCAGGAAATAACATCAGGTTGGAATGTTTAGAGCTATCAAATGACATGTTACAGGAACTTATCATGGCAAACAAAGGCATGGCATGAATCTACTAATCTCATATAACAAAGTCCATTACTGACCATTAGCCAAAAAGGATCAGAAGATATGATGGCACCCATGTAAACATAGCAAGTTACATGACAGATTCATATATGGGAGGAACAACAATAAGTAGGCATGTTGGTGAGCTTGAACCACTCACCACAGAGCAGTACATGGCATGGCAAGGCAAACAACTATAAGAATACATGTTTGAGAAGCTGAGCATGGCAAGAACAAGTTCATAGGGTGCATGGATCACTACCAACAACCATGGCAACATTGAACTTAATGTTAACAGGCTGACAGCAACATTATTTAGCAACTTTGGAGCAAGATAACAACATGTTACAGCGGGCTACAAACGCAACCAGGGGCATGAATGGATAGAGCATGACATGTATAACAAAACATCCTTAGTGAACATCTCCAGGTTATGCATAGAATGACTCGTAGCAGCAGGTTTACATAGCAACAAAATATAACAGAATCTGTCTAGCAAAACAGCAACAACAAGTACCCTTCTTAACAAGCTTGATGCACTCACTACACAACTCACAAAAATACATGGATGGCACCCCTGTAAATATGGCATGTCATAGATCAAAACTCATGTAGGACTCATGCTCATAGGATGCACACATCAAACATGGCAAAAATGACAAATGCGCATGTTATAACAGTTCAGTAGGTTAACATCAAATAGCACTCTTGCAACGATGATTCAGGCATCAAGATGACCTCAAATGAACATGACACAATGGAATGAAATGTAGAGCATCTCTCAACGAACATTTTGACATATTACACGCACGAAACGGAGCAGTATGCACGGAGTTATAATGCAATGAACAGGAGCTAAAAATATGTAAAATATCAGGGACTTAGGCGTTTTCAGGAAAAAATATGTGAGCGCTGGATAGCTAAAGTGCGACCGGGGCGAGATTTGGTGGGCTCTCACCATTGGGCTTGGCCCAGGACGGTGGCGTGGCTGGGCTGCGCTGCGGACGAGGCCGGCCCACTCGGGAGGGCGCGGCCCACGCGGGTGACGCGAGCGGACGGTCGAGTCGAGCGGCTCCTCCGCTTGACCTCTGACCAGGACGGCGGCGGCTGGCTCCGGTAGGGGCCGTCGAGGGCGGCGCCTCCGGCCGGATCTGGACGCGGCGGCCCTGTTCCCGGCGACGGCGAGGCCAGCCGGCGACGGGCGGAGCTCCAAGGGCGGCGGGGACCTGCGGGGTAAGGAGAGAGAGTGAGGCAGGGAGAGAGAAGGGAAGGGAGAGAACGACGGGGCGGCGACCTGGCGACGGGGAGGCAGCGGCACGGAGCAGCGGCTCCGACGAGGGAGTAGGCGGCGGGCGGCGGCGCACACGGCGGTGGGGACGGTCGTCGGCGGCGGGGGTTCTGAGCTCGGGAGGAGCTCGGGCTGCGGGAGAGCGGGGACGCAGCGGCTGGGCTGCACCGGGCCCCGATGGGCTTGCGCAGGCCGCGCGGGGGCTCGGGCGGGCCGCGGCGAAGTGGGAAAGCAGGGGCGCGACGTGGCGCCCTCTGGTTGGACGGGGCGGCGGCGCTGCCCACTGGGGTGTCGCCACGTGGCGACGGCGAGGTGGCGGCACGGTAGGAGGCTAAGTGGCGGCGGTGGAGCGGATTTGGCGGCGACAAGTGGCGGGTGGAGGCTGGGGCTGCATGGAAAATGAGGAGGCAGGTGGAAGAAGGCCAAAATTGGCAAGGGAGGTGTCTATATATAGAAAAGAGGTAGGGTTTGAGGGTTTGGGGGCGTTTTTGGACCCTCCGATCGCGATCCCATGGCTCCGGTCGGAGGGGGGGTTTAGGTGGGCTGCAGGTGGGCTCTGGAGAGGGGCCTTGGGCTTAGGGGAGAGAAGAGAAGTGCAGCCCGGCACGGTTTCTGGAGCGAAAACATCCGACGATTAAACCAACTACGGATGACGGTTGGGCTGCCAAACAAACTCCGAATGTGACGAAATTTGGTAGGCGGTCTGTCTACACTATAATAAGACCACATGCCAACTATCACCCCATTCCGAGAACATTTTTATGCCACTTATAAAAATAATATTCGGAGGTGCCGCGGGCGCGTGCGAGTGTGGTTTGGACTCCAAACGGACAACGGAGAGAACCAGGAGGACCCGAACGGATGCAAGTTTTGAAAAACATGCAGATGAAATGCAGATGACGACATGGAAAAATGCAACACGCAAGCAAATGACATTGCAATGACGGCAAATAACTGGCAGACACCTGGCGCATCGGATCTGGGGCGTTACAGACCTTGACTTGTAGCTTCTATCTTTGCTTCTACTCTTGTAGAATTTGTTGAAGTTTTTAACCATTAGACTTAATTCCTCATTAGAAACTAGCTTGTCACTTGATGTTGTAGGAGCATCACTTGACTTTTTGTGGAGCTCTTCCTTATCCTTGAGTGACATCTCATGAGCAACAATTCTACCAGTGACTTCCTGGGCTTGAGATCTTTCTAATTGGGCATCATTTGGATCAAAGTGAACATGGTATCATATTTACCATCCAAGGCTCTAAGCATATTATTGATGATGAACTTGTCGGTCATTTCTTCACTTCCTGAGCCGACAATCTCATTTATGATGAGAGCAAGCCTAGAGTACATTTCAGCGACTCCTTCACCATCCTTCATCTTGAACTTGTCGAATTGATTTGAAGCACATCCAACTTGGATTCCTTGACGGACTCGGTACCTTCGTGCATATCTCCTCAGGGCACAAACCATTGAAGAGAATATCACAAGCTTGTGCATTGCATTGCAACATCTTCAATTCTTCTGCGGTCGCTTCACGGTCCGGTTCTCTACCATCCTCAAAGAAATTACCTCGCAAGCCAATATGAACAATAACCCAAACGACAGGGTTATGTCCAAGAATATGCATTTTCATCTTATGCTTCCAACAAGAAAAATTTGTACCATCAAAATATGGACCTCTACGGTGATAGTTACCCTCACTAGACGCCATACTATCCTAGGTTGTGAAACCAAGGCTATGATGACCAAAGCAATGGAAATCAAGGCTTATGGAGACCAAAGCTCCAAAACCACTTGCAGGATCAAAAGTATGTCTAGACGGGGGGGTGATTAGACTACTTGACCAAATAAAACCTAACATTTTCCCAATTTTAGTTGTAGGCAGATTTTAGCAATTATGACAAGTCAAGCAACACCCTACACATGCAAGTATAAGAGTATAGAAGCGGAATGTAAGACATTGCACATGTAAGTAAAGGAAGGGTTTGGAGAAAGCAAACGCAATGGGGACACAGATATTTTTGGTGTGGTTCTGATAGGTGGTGTTATCATACATCCACGTTGATGGGTACTTCAATCCACGAACGGTAACGGCTGCGTGAGTCCACGGAGGGCTCCACCTATGAAGGGTCCACGAAGAATCAACCTTGTCTATCCCACCCAGGCCGTCGTGCACGAAGGACTTGCCTCACTTGGGTAGATCTTCACAAAGTAGGTGATCTCCTTGCCTTTGTAAATTTCTTGGTTCAACTCCACATCATGTCGGAGCTCCCAAGTGACACCAGACCGATCTAGGAGACACCACTCTCCAGAAGTTAATAGACGGTGTGTTGATGATGAACTCCTTGCTCTTGTGCTTTAAATGATTGTCTCCCCAACACTCAACTCTCTCTCACGATTTGGATATGGTGGAAGAAGGATTTGAGTGCAAAGCAACTTGGGGAAGGCTAGAAATCAAGGTTCAAATGGTAGGAATGGAATCTCTTGATCTCAACACATGAGTAGGTGGTTCTCTCTCAGAAAATGAATGGTGGAAGTGTAAGCATGTTCTGATGGCTCTATTACAAAGTAAGAGGGGTGGAGAGGTATATATAGCCTCCACACAAAATCCAACTGTTACACACTTTTGACCCAACTCGGTGGCATCGATCAGAAATCTCGGTGGCACCGGCCTATGTAAAAGAGATGAGCATTAGGAATCTTGGCGGGATCGACTGGAACAACTCGGAGGGACCGATGTGCAATGGCTAGGCCAAACCTCATTTCGGTGGCACCGATTACATCAACTCGGTAGGAGTGAAGTGAAACAATAAAGCAACAGAAAGTTGGCAAGCCATCTCAGTGGCACCAATTGCAAAATTCGGTGGGACCAAAATAATTGCAACTAGTAACAGAGAATTTGCAAGGCCATCTTGGTGGGACCGAGATCCATATCAGTGGATACGATTTGTTAGGGTTTGGCAGTGGCTATGTTGAGAAGAACTTGATGGCTCCGGATTGGGAATTTCGGTGGGGCCGAGTTGGAATATAGGGTTTGGACATATTTGGATGGAGAAAGTGGTTAAGGGTTTTGAAGCAATATAACTAAGCACTTGAGCAAATAGATCATGATCAAAATCTCATCCCCTTTTAATAGTATTGGCTTTCCTATGGACTCAATGTGATCTTGGATCACTTAACCAAAAATGTAGAGTCTTGAGCTTTTGCCAATCCATGTCCTTAGCATTTTGAGGGGTCCACAATCACTAGTCCTTGCCGTCCAACCATTGAACATCCTGAAATCTTTAACTTGAATGGACATTAGTTCAATGAGATATTTGTTGTTATGAATTATCAAAACCACCCGGGGATTAGTTGCACTTTCAAATCTTCATTGTATAAGATGTCATCTATCATCATTTTTTCACGATTCATATTATAAAAATCAAAGATCTCCCTAGCTTCTCATACCATGTAATCAAATTCATTCATGAGGACTAGGGTAGCTATCTTCTTAGCCCTAGGATTTTTTATAACTGACAACTCATAAAACAATCCTTGCAAAGTAGGATGGGTACAAATACATCTTCTCTCAAATTTAAGAACAAGTGCAAAAATAGCTCCAACATAGTTTTTGGTTATTTTAAGAATAGGAGTATCATCACAAACCAAAGTTCCGATGAATTGTGGATTTATGATCAGATTATCTATTAATATTATTTGAGTCTTCTCTGAAGTCTTTCATGCATGATTAAGATATCTTTGTATTTCTCTTCGAAATATTGGTTTGGTTTGGCCAACTAGATTGTTTTTTCTTGCAATGGGAGAGGTGCTTAGTTTTGGGTTCAATCTTGCGCTGTCCTCACCTAGTGACAGAAGGGGTAGCAAGGCACGTATTATAATGTTGCCATCAAGGATAAAAAGATGGGGTTTATATCATATTGCTTGAGTTTATCCCTCTATATTATGTCGTCTTGCTTAAGGTGTTACTCTGTTGTTATGAACTTAATACTCTAGATGCATGCTGGATAGCAGTCGATGTGTGGAGTAATAGTAGTAGATGCAGGCAGGAGTATGTCTACTTGTCATGGACGTGATGCCTATATTCATGATCATTGCCTTAGATATTGTCATAATTATGCGCTTTTCTATCAATTGCTCAAAAGTAATTTGTTTACCCACCGTATGTTTTCTTCAAGAGAGAAGCCTCTAGTGAAACCTATGCCGCCCGGGTATATTTTCCATCATGTATTTTCAGATCTATAAACCAAAAAACCCAAAAATACCTTGCTGCAATTTATTTATATTTACTTTAGTTTGCTCTTTTATTTATCTTTTATACCTATCTCTATTAGATCTCACTCTTGTTCGTGGCCGCGAAGGGATTGACAACCCTTTTTCGCGTTGTGTGCAAGTGTTTGTTAGTTTGCGCGGGCGCATATATTGGAGACTTGCTTATGCTTCATACTGGATTGATACATTGGTTCTTAACTGAGGTAAATACTTATCTCTACTTTGTTGCATCACCCTTTCCTCTTCAAGGGAAAAATCAACGCAAGCTCAAGAAGTAGCACATGTCTCCCCGGCAATGGCGCCATAAATTCTTGCTGCCACTTGTGAGCTGTGTTGGGATTTCCCCGAAGAGGAGAGAATGATGTAGTATAGTAGAGATAAGTATTTCCTTCTGTTAAGGACTAGGGCTATCAACCAGTTGGAGAACCAAGCAACACCTCATTAGCAGTACCTACACACAAAATAACAAATACTTGCACCCAACGGTTGGCAATCCTTCTGCTGTTAATTGCAAGGTTCAAATCTCATAGTGATAGATAGATAAATAAAACAAAAAATAAAACAAAGTAAATAAATCACAACAAGGTATTTTTGGATTTTAATATATGATAAAAATAAGACCCGGGGGCCATAGTTTTCACTAGAGGCTTCTCTCTTGAAAATAGCATACAATGGGTAAATAAATTACTGTTGGGAAATTGATAGAAAAGCGAATAATCATGATGATATCCAAGGCAATGATCATGTATATAGGCATCACGTCTGAGACAACTAGACCGACTCCTGCCTGCATCTACTACTATTACTTCACACATCGACCGCTATTCAGTATGCATCTAGAGTATTAAGTTCATAAAGAACGGAGTAACACCCTAAGCAAGATGACATGATGTAGACAAAGTAAACTCACGCATGAATAAACCTCATCTTTTTGTCCTTAATGGTAACAATACAAATACAAATACATGTCTTGTCCCTTTCTGCCACTCGGATATAGACTAGCACAAGATTGAACACATTACAAAGAACCTCTCCCATTGCAAGAAGAATCAATCTAGTTGGCCAAACCAAATCAATAGATTGGAGAGAAATACAAAGCTACAATAATCATGCATAAAAGAGTTCGGAGAAGACTCAAATAACATTCATGGATAATTTGATCATAAACTCACAATTCATCGGATCGCAACAAACACACCGCAAAAAGTGATTACGTCGAATAGATCTCCAAGAACATCAAGGAGAACATTGTATTGAAGATGAAAGAGAGAGAAGAAACCATCTATCTACTACCTTTTATGTTTTATATAATTTCATATAAAACATCCAAGATCTTTACCTACTAATAAAACACGTATTGAATCTGTTGGGTTCACTATCGTGTCGTTTTTACGAAAAGGTCACTGTGTTTTCGCTAATTTAACTCGCAGTCCTCGGTAAGTAAAGAAAAAATGGTTCGATATTTTTTCGTCAACCCTCTCTGCACATTTAGATCGACTGGCAGTGCTTCAGATCGGATCGGGATGCAGGACGACGGCGGCAGGGCTCCGGGAGGCGGGGAACAGTGAGGAAGTGGCGGACATTGGGGTGAGGCGGATCAGGTCGGGATTCAGTGCAGCGGTGAGGAGGCCGGCGGCGGCTACACTCCATGGCCATGGTGGCTGGGTCTCCTGTGAAGAAGAGACGAGGGAGAGAGAGAGAAGGTGAGATGGAAAGAAGAGAAGGTGGAGTAGGGACGACGCAGCTTCCTGCTGATGGTCCGGCGGCGGCTCTTGTCGGCGGTTCCAGGTTTGATTTCTAGATTCCTCTCCTTCCCGTTGCCTGATGGGGGTTGCCTAGCGGCCACTCTCCGTACCCCACACATCTCCTCCCCCTAGCTACACCTCCTTGCATTCATGGTGACGTCGTCGCCCTCGTCTGCATCTCACTGTTGCTTTGTTTCCATGGATAAGGAGCAACATATTTGAGAGGTAGAAAAGGAGAAGATGTTTTATGGTAAAAGGAGAGGATCTTATAACAAAGGGAATTTTTAGTTGTATTTAACAGAGAGAAGAAGTGTTATTGCTGCTGGCTTTGATCGTTCTGAACATGTACTTTGTGATTTGCCACTAATCAGTTGACGACGAGACAATAAGCTTGCTGTTGAATCAAGCTCTGCATGCTTTGGTCTGGCTAGTGCTAGCGGGAGCTCACGGGCGATCTCCCAGTCTACCGCCCGACGGCCAGGAGACGCAGCTCTCTCATTGGGAGACCAATGTGGTCAACCCCATTGGCGACCTGCTCCCAGCCTGGATCAATCGGTCCACGAACAATTGAAACAAGCAGGTTGATGGATTTTGATAAGGATGTTAGCTTGAAAGTTGTAGTGTACAAAGCTTGCTATCAGGTGTTGTCATGTTGCCTCTCACAGACACACGTATGGATCCGCTAGGCAGGCTAGATGCCGATCTCCGCAGGCCTAGAGTCGTTGGACCTCTGTCCTCAGACTTCAAACTTCATGCAATACCTTCGTCCATTTGCAGAGAAGGTGCCGACTGCGTTGCCGGCTAGATGGCAGCCTTGGCGTGACTAGGAGCCTATGACTCTAATGGTTCCATTAACCTCCTACTTTTAACCATCCCACGCATGACAACTAGCAATTCTTTTTTCTTTGTTCAGAGTTGTTCACACACGAACACATCACCGTGTACCCTCGACGCCGGGGGTGATGCACCATAGCTCACGTCGAAGGAGACCCGCCGGAAGCGCGGTACGCAGGCAATCCGGCAGGCGCTTTTGAGGAACCAAAAACCCACACTCCCGGGAGGGACCCCGTTAGGGCGCACGGCAGCTATGGGCTGCCCTAGGTCGACCTGATTGCCCTAGGGCCTCGAGGTTTGCTGCCCTGCAACAAGAAGAATGAAGGAAGAACGAGGAAGAAGAAGAACTATGGTTAAGGAGAAAAGATAAAAAGATAAGAAGTGGTAGATTGATTGTTCGATTGTGTGTTGTTCAATCGGCCGTCACCCCTTAGGCATATAAGAGGCGGCTGGACTAACCATGCAAGGAAAGGCTTCAATTCGCGTCTGAAACCCTAGTCCAACTCGGATTGGGTTTGTCCAAACTTTCCAAAACTGTTCGGTTTAACTGGCTACGCCTTGTGGGTAATTTTTTATGTGGTAAATGACCTTGGATGAAAACGAGCCCAAAAGCAATCTTGACCATTTCGACGAGACGGACAACTTTTATGTTGAATGTTTTTTGATCAAAAGTCATCTTGAAGGTCAAATCGGTCGCGCAAAATAGGCTATTCTCTCGCGCTACCCATCAGACATGCGTCTGGTGGGGCGCGCCACATCTCGCCTCGTGACAGGGCTGCACTCCGATTGCTCTAAATTTTTAATACAAACTCGGATCTGGACGATTTTTATATCAAAAGTGATCGTTTCAACGATACAAAGACAATCAGTGTAGACCATTTTTCCATTTGATGTCGTCTTGGAGGCTTAATCGGCCAAACTGTACTCTGAATATAAGATCTTAGTACTTTGAGTACAGTTTCGGCCTTCGAGATGAAATCAGATGGTGATGACCCAAACTTCAAAAATGTTCATGTCAAAAAACGGAACTCTTTCATGTAGATCACTTCTCCATTTGAGGCTATCTTAAATAAATTCCTGATTGTGCCAAAATCTGGTGTCAACACATGTCCCCCTGTTTTTCGGCAAAGCTTGTGTGCCGAAAAATAACTTGCACATAGCTTGCTCTAAAGACGATGTCAACACTCCATCGGCCATTTTGCATATTCTTAGGATGATAAGTTTATATTGGTCATTGCTTGTGTGAATATTTTGATGCACGCTTGGGTGAAACTTTCTCAACTTCATTAATCCGACTATAAAGTGCCATAGGTATGCATGTCAAAACCATCCATCAACCATATTGTCCACCCTTCTGCTAGGATCTTGCAGATAATCAACAATGAACTTTCTTGAATCCTTACTTTGCGTGCATAAAATTTTCATTAGTGGCTGAGGTGGTGAGCTCCAATTCGGCCTTACCTATGTTGGCAAGAATAAGCATCGACTATTGATAGACGTGGAATACACCATGACCAACATGGTAGCCGTATGTTTGCTATGCAACCCTCTCCAATTTTCATGCCTAGATATATGATCAATTTTAAAGCAACCCAAGGTAAATTTTGCATCTAGACATACCCCAAAATAAACTATAAGTGATTCGTCAAAACATTGATAACCCTTGGATATTTGTTGCACTACTCATAACGAATCATCGAAAACCTCAATATGTTTAGCACATATGGCAAAAGTTCCAAACCGAATAACATTGCATATTCGGCTTTGATTATTGTGCAATAAATATTTTAAGAGGCATGAGGCTTCACAGAACAGCACTATATGGAGATATATAAACAACACCAACACAGTGGCCATTGTTATGAATTTAACTATCAAAACATAATCTCCATAGTACTTGTCTCGCTCTCCAATCGAACTAAGGACGATGTTAGAGTACTACACCGGCCATGCATTGACATAATCTTAGGACAATAGATAAATATCGGTCATTACCATGTAAACTTCATTCAAGGCACATATAGCCGAAATAAACAAATGAAATAACAAATCAAGTATTTCGGCCCTTTAGATCAGCAACAAACTTGTAGCTCATCAAATGTATAGTGATTTGGCAATACCCTTTCATGATGTAAGAAATTATATTGCATCCATGGATAAAAATAAGCCCATTGAGGGTTACCAATCATACCTGGTGACGAATTTCTTGGCATAGGCGTTAATGGCATAGTTGAATAATATGGATAATGTGTAGACTGGAGATGTTGAAATCTTCAGCTTGCTCCTTCATAGTTTTCACTCCTTTCATTCTTCACCTTCGCCGCACATCTTGTAATGGAAGCTTGCACATAATTATTATTTTGAGTACTTCCTTCGGGAACCCATGCCATCTTCCTTTCTTCAAGTTCTTGTGCACTAAGCTTTTGTAACTCCTTCTTTTCCCAATACGATAAGCCGAGCGAGCACCTCGACTGTGATTTTGTTTCAACCGATGGCAACACTTTTTGGGCCTTGTGCATCCTCAACTTCTTATCTATAGGTTTGACACTCTGATTTTTATCACTTGATTGCTTCACTTCTTTGCCTTTTGTAGCCAATGTCAACACTTTAATTGGCTCTTTGTTATTTGAGATCAAATATGAAGTAGCACACTTACGACCATCTCTTTTCATGTGGTAAACTTGCTTTACCACCTCTTTCTTCTTCCTTGAGCTCTGGACCGATTCCTTGTGATTGAAACGGTCTTTGACGCGTGATTGTTCAAATGTTGATCTTCTTGGAGCTGCATAGTATTGGTGAGATGGTCTAGAATAAGATGGAGAATGCGCCCTTGTATCATACTTGTCCCATGATGACTATGAATCAACATGAGCATATGGAGGCATCCACGGCATTGGCATTGGCGGCCCAAAATAAGGATATGAATATCTTGCATTGAAATTCTCACTTTTCCAATACTGATCCTCATATTTGCGCCTAGGGGGTGATCTTGGTTTCTTTGCACGATTTGGCTGATAAGTATTCTTATCTTCACTCTTCTTTTGATATTTATCCAATAGTTCAGTGAAGGTGATTTTTGATCTCTTACACTTGTGCTTCTTTCGGCCTTTGTTTTCTTTTGGTTTGCTTTCATCGATCATTGGATTTTCTTGCTTCCCCCTAGTCCTTGGCGTCTCCATTGTAGCTTCGATGTTATTTTTGCCCTCAAGATTATGTTCATTATGCTCTTCGACAACTTCTTTACTTGAAAGCTTGATCCCATCACCTGTAGTTTTTACCTTCTCTTTAAATGGATTGGCTTGAAGCAGTCAACGCCAAAACTTTCTGCCGTCGGGACCAATCGGAATAGACTGGTCATCTGTTGGCGTCTCAACAAATTTCAATCGTCCTTTATCAATGGCCGATTTAACTATTTGACGAAACATGTTGCAATCCTCAAAATTATGCTTGAACGGATCATAAAACTTACAATACATTTGTCCTTGGATAGATGGCTCAACATGGCGATCAAGAATTCTAATATAATTATTTGTCAAAAACAAATCAAATATTTGATCACACATGCTTGAATTGAAGGTAAACTTTTTATTCTCTAGCCAATCTTGTTGTGAGAACAGCTTTGGAGTTAAGCAAACGAATGGTTCAGATCTTGCATCACCCTATTCGGCTATGTATTATGTTTTGCACTCTATCTCCAATGTCTTCGGATAAGAAACTATACTGCCATCGGTTTGCTCAGAAGATTTTAACCTTGGATTTAAATTTCTGAAACACAAATATTTAGAACATACATGTCTCAATTGAGACCAAGTGTAAGCCAAGTAAGAAATAAGCAAACCTACCAATTAGATATGAGCGTTAGATAAAGCAATGGGGAAAGCCTTGGCTGCAATAATTTTTCGCTATCGGTCTTTCTGAATGGTGCAATGTGTTGACTGATATGCTTTGTGACAATCTGATTGCTAAAAAATAAATTACCCTTCTTCATTGGTCTCTCAATATTACTTATAAGATTTTTTTTCTAATAGATGTATCAACAATAAAGGTGCGACCAAATCTGAAAATAGGTAAATCACTTGCTAGACATACCTCTTTGAATATGTTGGTAGAGCATGACAATGATGTAATTTGAATGATACTTTGTTCCGCTTTCAGTTGGCTCCCCAATGCCTTGGCATCCTCTTTTTCTTCAATAGGTTCGGCAGATATAATATTTGATTCGGCTTTTTCAGTAACCAAATTTTCTTTCTTACTTGAATCAATACCTTTATCTTTTTGAATTTCCAAGGCCTTTTGCTCTTGTTTAATTTTAGCCCACATCTTAGCTTGGCGAGCTTTAAACTTTTTCATCTCAATTTCCATCCACTCCTCATGAGATTGCCCCCCAATATTTTGGGACTCTTCCGGCAACGAGGTGCCAAAACTTTGCAATTGTTTAGGGGGTACACTGGATGGTACAACACTGGGCGAATGCATCATTTGCATAACTCTAGCTTTTACAACAGCAAAATCATGAGGCTTCCCGCCTTCTATTAGTTCCTGTTGAATGGAGTTGCACAAGTCCCAAGAAAATGTAAGCTTGTTCTCAATTACCCAGTCTAGATATGGTTGCCCCCAATGCTTTTTGATTCTTTTGGTAATGAGATGTTGCCGAAATTCTGTAACTGTGTAGGGGGGACATGATATGCCACGGTAGTAGGTGAAGGCATTTGTGCTCCTATAGAAGTTTCACTTATTCGGCCATGACCATGAAGGTGCGGAGCCGAATTATGGACATAAATAGTTGCGTATGGTGCCGAAAAATTAGTAGCATAAGGTGTAGCATATGATGTTTGAGGGTAATTGGCCGAATAACTTGTAGTAGCATGGCCAATTCCCCTATCCACCGGCATGTTTGGATTAACATATTGCAAATTACTTGCCGATGAATAAAAATTTGAAACACTTTGATGCATACTATTGGAAGTTCCTACATGGGGTGTCTCAACTTGATTAACCGAACTCATCATGTTGTTCATCGGCATATAGATTTGTGGGGTTGCCGATGCATGGGAGTTGGCATACATATGTGGCATGTTGCTAAAAATATATGAAGTTGAAGCATGAAGATTATTCTGAATTGGCTGTTGCACATAACTAGATCCATGATTGATAAAACTAGGGCTAGCCGACACATTATGCTCATTAAACGATCTAGCAACAACATATGCATTATTTGCATCTACATAAGTGACTTGGGTATTCATATTACCTTTGTAGATTACAAACCCTAGATGACGATCTCTTCGCAGCAAGAACGGGCTGGAGACCGTTCAAAGCTTCGTTCCCAACAGAGTCGCCAAAAAGTGTGTTCGCACACGAACACGTCACCGTGTACCCTCGACGCCGGGGGTGATGCACCGCAGCTCACGTCGAAGGAGACCCGCCAGAAGCGCGGTGCGCAGGCAATCCAGAAGGCGCTTTTGAGGACCCGAAACCCCACACGCCCGGGAGGGGCCCTGTCAGGGCGTGCGGCAGCTATGGGCTGCCCTAGGTCGACCTGATCGCCCCTAGGGCCTCGAGGTTCGCTGCCTTGCAACAAGAAGAACGAACGAAGAACGGGGAAGAAGAAGAACTAGGGATAAGGAGAAAAGATAAAAAGATAAAAAGTGGTAGATTGATTGTTTGATTGTGTGTTGTTCAATCGGCCGTCACCCCTTAGGTATATAAGAGGCGGCTGGACTTCCCGTGTAAGGAAAGGCTTCAATTCGCGTCCAAAACCCTAGTCCAACTCGGATTGGCTTTGTCCGAACTTTCCAAAACTGTTCGGTTTAAACTGGTTGCGCCTTGCGAGTAATTTTTGATGTGGTAAACGACTTCGGATGAAAATGAGCCCAAAAGCAATCTTGACCGTTTCGACGAGACGAAACACCTTTCATGTTGAACATTTTTTGATCATAAGTCATCTTGAGGGTGAAATCAATCGCGCAAAATAGGCTATTCCCTCGCGCTACCCATCAGACATACGTCTGGTGGGCCGCGCCACATCTCGCCTCATGACAGGGCTGCACTCCGATTGCTCTAACTTTTTCATGCAAACTCGGATCTAGACGATTTTTATATCAAAATCGATCATTTCAACGAGACGAAGACAATCCATGTAGACCATTTTTCCATTTGTTGTCGTCTTGGGGGCTTAATCGGCCAAACTGTACTCTGAATATAAGATCTTAGTACTTTGAGCATAGTTTCGGCCTTCGAGATGAAATCGGACGGCGATAACCAAAACTTCAAGGATGTTCATATCAACAATATGGAACTCTTTCATGTACATCACCTCTCCATTTGAGACTATCTTAAATAAGTTCTTGACCGTGCCAAAATCTGGTGTCAACAAGAGTTACTTAAAGGCATGTATGCATTTCAATCAAAGAGATTTACTGATTTACTCTAATGACTACTCAGGAATTATGTACGGGGATGCTTCTTCACTGACCCCGGCATTGTGGATGTTAATTACAATTGAAGATCTGCATATGTGTGCTTGGAATTTTATGTGCATATATGTGAAGCTACTACTCGATCGTGGAATTCTAATGCCTTTTCCCTCATAATATGCAAGGTATGCACCAAGGGGGAGAATTCCGGTAGCTGGAAATCTGGACCTGAAAAAGCTACGTCAGGCTACCTATTCTGCACAACTCCAAATGAGCTGAAACTTCCCGAGGAATTTTTATGGACTATTTAATAAATATTGGAGCAAATAAGTGCCAGAGAAGGGCCACTAGGTGGGCACAACCCACCTGGGCGCGCCTGGAGGCCCAGGCGCCCTGGTGGGTGCTGCCCTCCTCGGACCACCTCCAGTGCCATCTTCTGGTATATAAGTCATTTTGACCTAGAAAAAATCAGAGGAGGACATTCGGGATGAAGTGCCGCTACCTCAAGGCGGAACTTGGGCAGGAGCACTTTTGCCCTCCGGCGGAGCGATCCCACTGGGGGAACTTCCCTCCCAGAGGGGGAAATCATCGTCATCATCATCACCAATTACTCTCCCATCTTTGGGAGGGCTATCTTCATCAACATCTTCACAGCACCAACTCCTCTCAAACCCTAGTTCATCTCTTGTGTTCAATCTTTGTATCAAAACTATAGATTGGTGCTTGTGGGTGACTAGTAATGTTGATTACATCTTGTAGTTGATTAATATATGGTTTATTTGGTGGAAGATTATATGCTCAGATCCATTATGCTATTTAATACCCCTCTGATCTTGAGCATGTTTATCATTTGTGAGTAGTTACTTTCGTTCTTGAGGTCACGGGAGAAATCATGTTGCAAGTAATCATGTGAACTTGATCTGTGTTCGATATTTTGATGATATGTGTGTTGCCATTCTCTTAGTGGTGTCATGTGAACGTCGACAACATGGCACTTCACCATATTTTGGGCCAAAGGGAATGCATTCTGGAGTAGTTATTAGATGGTGGGTTGCGAGAGTGACAGAAGCTTAAACCCTAGTTTATGCGCTATTCCGCAAGGGACCGATTGGGTCCAAAAGTTTCATGCTATGGTTAGAATTTATTCTTACTACTTTTCTCGTAGTTGCAGATGCTTGCGAGAGGGTTAATCATAAGTAGGAGGTTTGTTCAAGTAAGAACATCACCTAAGCACCAGTCCACCCACATATCAAATTATCAAAGTACCGAACACGAATTAAGCCAACATGATGAAAGTGACTAGATGAAATTCCCGTGTACCCTCAAGAACACTTTGCTTATCACAAGAAATCGTTTTGGCCTGTCCTTTGCCTCAAAAGGATTGGGATACCTTGCTGCACTTTTGTTATTACTTTCATTACTTGCTCGTTACAAATTATCTTGCTATCAAACTACTCTGCTACTTACGATTTTAGCACTTGCAGACAATACCTTGCTAAAAACCACTTGTCATTTCCTTCTGCTCCTCGTTGGGTTTGACACTCTTACTTATTGAGAAGGCTACAATTGACCCCATATACTTGTGGGTCATCAAGGCTATTTTCTGGCGCCGTTGCCGGGGAGTGAAGTGCTCTTGGTAAGTGGAAATTGGTAAGGAAACATTATTACTATGTGCTAAAATTTATTGTCACTTGCTACTATGGAAAACAATCCTTTGAGGGATTTGTTTGGGGTATCTTCATGTCGACCGGTACCACAATTAGTTGCCCCTCAACCTACTTCACCTACTGAAAATATTGAATATGAAATCCCTTTGGGTATGTTAGAGCAACTGCTAGCTAATCCTTATGTAGGAGATGGAACCGAACATCCTGATATGCACTTGATATATGTGGCTGAAATTTGCGGATTTTTTAAGCTTGCAAGTTTGCCCGGAGATGAAGCTAAGAAGAAGGTTTTCCATTTATCTTTGAAGGTAAAGCATTGACATGGTATAGGCTATGCGATGATATTGGATCTTGGAACTGGAACCGTTTGAAATTGGAATTTCATCAAAAAAAATATCCTATGCATCTAGTTCATCGTGATTGGAATTATATATATAATTTTTGGCCTCGTGAAGGAGAAAGTATCGCTCTAGCTTGGGGGAGGCTTAAGTCAATGTTATATTCATGCCCCAATCATGAGCTCTCGAGAGAAATTATTATTCATAATTTTTATGCTCGACTTTCTCGTAATGATCAATCCATGCTCGATACTTCTTGTACTAGTTCTTTTGTGAAGAAAACTATTGAATTTCGATGGGTTCTTAAACGCAACTCTGAAGATTGGGAACTCGACGAAGGTAAAGAGTCAGGTATTAAACCTAAGTTTGATTGTGTTAAATCTTTTATGAATACCGAAGCTTTTCAAAAGTTTAGCACTAAATATGGACTTGACTCTGAGATAGTAGCTTCCTTCTATGAATCTTTTGCTACTCCTATTGATCCCCCTAAGGAGAAGTGGTTTAAATATCACCCACCAATTAAAGAAGAAATTAAAGAACCGGTAAAAGCTAAAGAATAAACCTTCATTTACAATGTTGATCCAGTAGTTCCCACTACTTATATTGGAAAACCACCTTTCCTTATTAGGATGAAGGAACATGCTAAAGCTTCAACTGTGGTTAACAAAAGTTATGTTAGAACACCTAAACCATCTGAACAAATCAGAGTTGAACCTAGTGTTGCTATGGTTAAAGTTCTCTTATTTTATAATATTGATGGGCATGTTATTTACTTCTATGGTGAAGCTTCTAGAATTGCCAAACCTGAAGGAAAAGATAAACATAGACCAGTTGTTGGCATGCCTGTTGTCTCAGTTAAGATAGGAGATCACTGTTATCATGGGTTATGTGACCTAGGTGCTAGTGTGAGTGCTATCCCTTTCTCCTTATATCAAGAAATTAAAGATGAAATAGCACCTGCTGAAATAGAAGGCATAGATGTCACTATTAAACTAGCTAATAGAGATACTATATCACCAATTGGGATTCTTAGAGATGTTTAAGTCTTGTGTGGGAAAATAAAATACCCTACTGATTTTCCTGTTCTTAGCTCCCCACAAGATGATTTTTGTCCCATTATTTTTGGTAGGCCTTTCTTGAACACCGTCAATGCCAAAATAGATTGTGAGAAACAAACTGTCGGTGTTAGCTTTGGTGATGAATCTCATGAATTTAATTTTTCCGAGTTTAGTAAACAACCTCATAAGAAAGATTTGCCTAATAAGGATGAGATTCACTACAAAAAAAGACACATCCATGACATTTTGGGCCGAACGAAAAAAAAATCTGTCATACATATGACACTTCTATGACGATAATTGTGACAAAACCCGGTATCATCATAGATGTGGTGGGCTCCTACTTCTATGACAAAAAAATCATGATAGAAAATGGGCTTTTCGTCCTGGGCGGGCCAGAGACGCAGCTGCATGACATTCTTTGGGCCGTCCATGACGAAAAGAACCGTGGTAGAAGCGAGGGGGAGAAAAATTTCGAGGAGTTGCCGGTTACGGTGGGAGGTCAGGGGCCGAGCGATGCGCATTTCTCTCATACACGTGCGAGGCATTGGCCCTAACTGAGCCCGAGCGAGGCATTGGGCTCTAACTGAACCCGAGCGATTGCACTGCAGGCTACGCATTACTGAACCCGAGCGATCGATCGATGGCTGTTAACTGAACCCGATCGAGCTATTCCTTTGCTACTGCTGCTAACTCAAGCCGATCGATTGGATGAACAGTGAGCGTTGCGGGGGGGGGGGTGTCATGGGGAACGAGCACCTATGGGGCAGGGCCCCTTTTTGGTCCGGCAGGGGGGCGGAGGGCGCACGAAGAGCAGATCGAGGCGAAGCACGCGAGGGATTTTTACCCAGCTTCGGTGCTCTCCGGAGAGATAAGACTCCTACTACTGCTTTGTGTTTTCTATTTTGTTCTTGCTTGAGAGTGTGGGTGTCCTCCAGTTTCTAATGAGTCGAACCCGAACCCTCTGAGTCGCTAACCCCTTCTACGTGCGCATGGGCCTCCTTTTTATAGGCTAAAGGGGTCACCGACAGGTGGCAGCGTAGAAAGAGGGGTAAAAGAGTAAAAACGCAGGTTGGTACAACCGCTACCAACAGTGCCCCCTACCTAACTCTGACGGCAGGGGACAAGGGCATTTAATGCCCGTCTGGTCGCCCAAACAGTGTATGAAACGACCGTTAGGGGCGCCACCGATCGCCACGATGGCCTCTTGCCAGCGCCTGCTTGCCACCTCGCACCCCTAGCTGCACGGCCTCCTGCCACGTGTGCTTGGGAGGGTCCCAGAGCGACACGTTGGCAGGTGTGCAGGAGCGCGGGCGCGAAGTGGGGGTTTCCCGCGGCAAGCTCCTTGCCGCGGTCGTCGTCTTGTCGTGTTCGGGAGCTTGTCGCTCACCGTGCCTTGCCGGGGCGCGCGGTGCATCGCGGCAAGTTTTCTTGGAATGCCTTGAGTGGCCTTCCCGGCAAGCTCCTCTTGCCGGGGTCTTGTCTTCTTCCCGGCCAGCTTCTCTTGCCGGGGCCTTGGTTGGCCTTCCCGGCAAGCTCCTCTTGCCGGGGCCTCGTCCTTCCCGGCGAGTTTCTCTTGCCGGGGCCTTGGTTTGAGTACTTTGTTCTTGAATGGCATCAATATGAGCTACAGAGGGTCTTGGCGGACGCCCGGCAAGCCTTGCCGCGGGATGCTGCGACTGCCCGTGCACAAGTTCGGGATACTAAGGTACCCCTATTTTAGTACACCGACAGGAGCCCCCGGGCCTGGGCCATACACGGTGCCGAGCGCTGTTGGGCCAGGCCCAAAACAGGGCACGGGCACACGCGGCCTAGGTCACACCGCGTATCTCTCCGCTTCCACCGCGCACGCCTAGAACGGCACGCGTCAAATGCGGCGTCGTGGGTGACGTGGGCGGTGTGCGCGGGGCTAAGCCCCGTGAGCATGCGTCAAGCCATGATGAAGGGGACGGTTCACGCCCTCCTACCTAAACGGAGGTAGGCGTGGGGGCGTGGTGCATTTACTGGACGGGGCCGGTGCGCGGTTTTTCGAGGCGTCCACTCCCACGATCACGGGGTGGGGCGAGGCCGCCTCATCCGTCGCCTCGGCTCTGCATCCCCGCCACGTGGCTCCCATGCGCTTGGTGTCACGGACGGTGGAAGTGGGAATCTGGGCGGTCGCGAGCAGAGGCAGCGGGTCGGCCCCGACTCCCTGCTCTTCCCGTGCCTTGATTCGCCGAGCGGGGCGGCCGAGCCCCCACCTCGCTCCTTTATAAAGAGCAGGAGGGGAGCACAGAAGCCCGCACTCTCTCATCTCCTCCTTTCTTCAGCTTCTGCTCCCCTTTCTCCCATTCGCCATGGAGAAAGGGAACCCTGGCCCTTCATCGGTGGCGGCGAGGGTCGCCGCCAGACAGCGCACCTCTCCCCCTCTCGCGCCCGTGGTGGCGGAGCCGGCCATAAGGGGAAGAGGGAGGGGGCGAGGTTGCGGACGAGGTCGAGGACGAGGTCGAGGCGCTCGGGGAAGAGGCGGACGGGGCGGCGCGCCAGCTTCGCCTCCGCCGGTGGTTCCTCCCCCCACAGCGGTCCACATAGGGGACGACCCTTGCGAGTTCTTCGTCAGGCTGCGCCGGGCGCCTCGTCGTCGCCTCCGGCTTCCAGCTCCGTTCGCGAGTCCGATGGAGTCGGACCCGCCCGAGACACTGAGACTGCAGATGAGGGGTTGTGGGATCAGCGGCACGCGAGTCCGCGTTGTATTCCCAGCCCCTAATGTGATGTATCTTGATCGAGGGTGGAAGACGTTCGCCCGTATCCACAGCCTGATGGAGGGGTTCACCCTCCATTTTAAGTTGATGGAGGGCGATCTCCTCTCCGTCAAGGTCTTCGGGTGCTTCGGCACTCGGGCGAAGTGCTGCGTGGACAGCTCCTCCGATAGCGAAGGCTCTCCCTCGAACGAGAGTGACGAGGAGGGGAACAATAGCGACGATGAGGGTAGCAGGCGGCGGGATGGCGGGTCCGACTAGGTGTCGGGCGCCGCTTTGCGCGGCACCGGCGACCCCATCATCCGTGTCGCCGGCTCCTTGAACTCCCCGGGGTCGTCTCCTTGGGCGGCTGGTGTAGGGAGGCTGCGGAAGGGGAAGAGGGCTGGCGACAAGGCCGTCAGGTCGGAGTACGAGGGCGTGGTGCCCTCGACAGCGTGCTGACGTCCTGCCGCCCCATCTTCGAGCCCCGCTTCCGGCGCCGCCATCACCGTCCAGCCTTCGGACGGCCCCCGGGGTGTTCTCTTGGTGTCTTCTGGCACCTGTAGCTCGCCTAGGCGCCCCTTTTACCCTTTTCGCCTCCTTGACCAACCTCCTGAAGAGAGGGACAGGAAAGGGATTACGGGCATCTTATCTTTTTAATTTGTAAGCCTTCGGGCCTTAGCTGCATCTAAAACTTGTAATCCTCTCTTTCATGTTTTTCATCCTCCATGGACTGTGCCCGAGGGGGATGTTTTTTAATGAAAGAGGGAATGCTTGTTATGTTATATCCTTTACTCAATTCCATCCCTTGTATGTTTTTACCCTACGCTTTTAGGAAACTTGCCGGCACGGGCACGCTTGCCGCGAATGCTGAGTGCGGAACATCAGCAGCTCGCTGGCGGTGCTGGAGCACGCTTGCCGCGAGTGCTGAGTGCGGAACATCAGCAGCTCGCTGGCGGTGCCGGTTCCGGCAAGAAATCTTGTCGGGGCTAGTTGCAGCACACTTTCATTGTTGAGCGGACTCGAAAGAAATTAAGGGCGCAACTTAGCCACGAGTCGATTCCTTCGCGCACAAGTTTTCTATACAAGGCACGGTCGTTCAAGGAGTATAACATAAAAATTTAAAACTGACTGTGTTCAGACTTTGAGAACTTAGCTTTTCTGTCGCCTGTGTCCCGGCAAGGCCATACTTCTTTGAACGACGCCCGGTCCACACCTTTATCCTCTCCTCCCCCCCCCCCCCCCCCCGTGAACTTGTGGGCGAAGGAACCTTCTTTTTGAGAAAAAAGAAAGAAGAGAAAATAAAGATATGGAGCCTTATGGCTCGTTATTGCTTACCGGAGGCGAGTGCTGCACAAAGTGTCAGATAATACATGCATAAAAGAAAAAGGCATGAAATTTGACAACATGTGCTGAGCACATAAACTCTACGCACGGGATCTGCGCCCGGCTTTGTACAAAGGGTTACATGCAACAGCGGCAAGGCTTGTACAAAAGGTGGTTGCCGGAATAGGTTCCGGCAACCGCACCTTATGGGTAAAACTTACGAAGATGCTCTATGTTCCAGGAGTTGCTCACCGGAAAGCCATCTTCGGTCTTAAGGCGGACAGCGCCAGGCCTAGTGACTCGTTTCACCCGATAAGGGCCTTCCCACTTTGGCGTCAACTTGTTGGAATTCTTGGCGGATAGAACGTGCCGAAGAACAAGGTCGCCTTCCTTGAAGCTTCTGGCGTTAACTTTGCGGCTATGGTAGCGACGCAAAGCTTGCTGGTATCGAGCAGCTCGTACCGTAGCCTGAAGACGATCTTCCTCGAGGAGCAGCGCGTCATCTTGCCGCAGCTGCTCTTTCTCAAGCTCATCATAAGCGAGCACTCGAGGTGATCCGTATACGAGTTCCGTGGGGAGAACTGCTTCTGCTCCATATACTAGAGCAAATGGTGTCTGGCCAGTGGCTCGATTTGGCGTCGTCCTGATCGACCAAAGAACCACTGGCAGCTCCTCGATCCAATTTCTTCCGCACTTGTGCAGCCTGTCGAAAGTTCTGGTCTTGAGCCCGCGCAACACTTCAGCGTTTGCCCTCTCCGCTTGACCGTTGCTTCTCGGGTGAGCAACAGAAGCGAAGCAGATCTTGGCGCCAAGATCTTGGACGTACTGCATGAAGGTGCGGCTCGTGAATTGTGTGCCATTGTTGGTGATAATCCTGTTAGGGATTCCGAAACGGCAAACAATTGACCTGAAGAACTTGACTGCTGATTGTGCTGTCACCTTCCTCACTGCTTCCACTTCAGGCCACTTTGTGAACTTGTCGATTGCGACGTACAAGTACTCAAAGCCCCCGACAGCTCGGGGAAAGGGGCCGAGGATGTCGAGCCCCCAGACCGAAAATGGCCAGGATAAAGGGATTGTTTGGAGAGCTTGAGTTGGTTGATGTATCTGTTTGGAGTGGAACTGGCACGCTTCACACTTGGTTACTTGTGCAGTTGCATCCTGGAGGGCTGTCGGCCAAAAGAAACCTTGCCGGAAAGCTTTGCTGGCAATTGCTCTTGCGCCAATGTGGTGACCACATATGCCTCCATGTATCTCCGCCAACAGCTCTTGTCCTTCTTCCTGGGAAATGCACTTCAATTTCACTCCGTTGAATCTTCTTCTGTACAGTATGTCATCGACAAACTGGTACATACTTGATTGCCGGGCTACTCTTTCTACTTCTTCTTGCTCTTCGGGAAGTTCTCCTGTCTGAAGGAAATGGACGATCTGCTGTGCCCATGCCGGAGCTTGTGGCTCGACGACAAGGACTAAAGGCGCAAATGCTGCTGCGGGAACATCTGCTTCCACGGCAAGAATCTGTGATTCAGCCGGAGGGTGATGCTCCCCGGCAAGCGTGTCGGGACACAGCTTGTCGGGAGCGTCTGCTTCAACGAAACAAACCCTGGGGCTTGTCGGAGCAGACTGCCCCTCAGCATTCTTTGTGTTGATCTTGGGGACCTTCTTGACGGCGGCTTCGGGGAGCTCTGCCGGAAGGTAGTCGCCAGTAATCAACTTCCTCTTCCTGCTCTGTCCAGTTGATGGTGTTACAGATGGTGGAGTCAGCTTGAGCACAAAAATCCCTGGTTCCACAGGTAACTTGAGTGCGGCGCACTTTGACAGGCCGTCTGCAATGTCATTTAGAGCTCTTGGAACATGTTCCATTTGCAGGCCGTCAAAATGCTCTTCCAACTTCCTCACTTCATCAATGTAGGCTTCCATCAACGGACTCTGGTAATCTTTGTTTACTTGACGGACGACAAGCTGTGAGTCACCCCGGACAATAAGCTTCTTGATCCCAAGGTCTGTCGCGATCCTGAGTCCGGCAAGCAGGCCTTCATACTCCGCAGTATTGTTTGTTGCTTGCTCCTTGGGAAAGTGCATCTGGACCACGTACTTGAGGTGCTCTCCGGTGGGCGCGACGAGTAGTACGCCTGCGCCGGCGCCTTGCAGCGAGAAGGCACCATCAAAGTACATGATCCATCCTTTGTTCACTTCCTTGACGGGGATGCTCCTCTCCGGAGTTTCTTCATCAGGTGTTGGCGTCCATTCTGCTATGAATTCTGCCAATGCTCAGCTCTGGATAGTTGAGGTGCTCTCAAACTTGAGGCCAAAGCTTGACAATTCCAGCGCCCACTCGACAATCCTGCCTGTTGCTTCTGGATTCTGCAATATCCTCTTCAGCGGAAAGCGAGTGACAACTGTGATTTTGTGCGCTTGAAAGTAATGGCGCAGCTTCCTCGAGGCCATGAAAAGGCCGAAAAGCAATTTCTGCACACCAGAGTACCTTGATCTAGCCCCCTGCAGAAGGGAACTGACAAAGTAAACTGGGCGCTGCACCATCTTCTTCTGTTTCTCTTCTTGTGGCTGCGCAGATCTATCCTTGTCGGAACCAGAACTTGTCGGGGAAGCCCCCTGCTTGTCGCTAGACTCGGTTGCTGTGGTCGCTGGCTCATCATCTGCCTCCCTCTCCGCTACTAATGCAGCACTAACCACTTGATTGGTTGCCGCCAGATATAGCATCAACTTCTCTTGTGGCTTAGGTGCGACAAGTATTGGAGTGGAGGATAGGTATCTCTTCAAGTCCTGCAGCGCGGCCTCCGCTTCCGGAGTCCATTTCATTGGACCTGCCTTTTTCAAAATTTTGAAGAATGGCAGGGCGCGCTCGGCAGACTTAGAGATGAACCTACTGAGAGCAGCAACGCAGCCGGCAAGTGTTCGCACATCCTTGACGCGCTTCGGTGCTTCGATCTATTCGATGGCTTCGATCTTGTCGGGATTGGCTTCGATCCCCCGCTGGGACACAAAGAATCCGAGAAGCTTGCCGGAAGGAACTCGAAACACGCATTTCTCGGGATTCAACTTGAGATTGATCTTGCGCAGATTTGCAAAAGTCTCATCCAGATCTTGGATCAAAGTTTCTTTGTCCTTGCTCTTGACCACTATGTCATCCATGTAAGCTTCTACATTTCTGTGCAGCTGTGGCTCAAAAGCATGACTGACTACTCTTGCAAATGTTGAACCAGCATTCTTCAGTCCGAAAGGCATCCGTACAAAGCAGTACGTGCCACATGGAGTAATGAATGCGGTTTTCTCTTCATCCTCTTCCGCCATGAAGATCTGATGATATCCTGAGTATGCATCAAGGAATGAAAGCAGATCACATCCTGCCGTGGAGTCGACAATCTGGTCAATGTGCGGCAAGGGAAATGGATCCTTGGGACAAGCTTTATTAACATCAATGAAGTCAATACAAAGCCTCCACTTCCCGTTCGCTTTGCGCACGACTACTGGATTGGCTAACCACGTTGGATGGAGTACTCCTCGGACCAAGCCTGCTGCTTCCAACTTCTTGATCTCCTCTACAATGAACTCTTGGCATTCTACTACTTGTTTTCTGACTCTCTGCTTGACGGGCCGCGCGTGAGGGCAGACGGCAAGGTGGTGCTCAATTACTTTCCTGGGAACACCGGGGATGTCAGATGGTTGCCATGCAAATACATCGACATTCGCCCGCAGGAAAGCAACAAGCACGCTTTCCTATTTAGGGTCAAGCGTGGCACTAATGGTGAAGGTACCACCAGTGCCGTCCTCCTTGGCAGCCACTTTCTTGGTCTGTGGTGAAGCTGTCTTTGCCTTCTTGCACTTGCCGGTGGAGCTTGATGGTGCGTCCTCGACGGTAGCGCAGCACTCCGAAGAGGTGCGCTTGCCGGAGTGGGCATCAGAGCTGCTCTTGCTGGACTTGGTCTTCTTCTTCCCCCTGGGAGCTTCAGTGGCAAGTGGTTTGTGTTCTGCTGCGGCTGCTACTTCCCGGTAGATTTTGTCGGGACAGATAAGTGCATCTTTCTTGTCGCCATGGACAGAAATGACACTTATCGGACCGGGCATCTTGAGCATGTTGTAGGCGTGATGAGAGGCTGCCATGAACTTGGCAAGTGCTGGATGGCCAAGTATCCCATTGTAGGGCAATGGAAAATCAGCAACGTCGAATGTGACTCTCTCTGTCCTGAAGTTCAGCTCACTGCCAAACGTTACTGGCAGCGTGATCTTCCCCTTCGGCTTGCTCCTTCCCGGGTTGATTCCTTGAAAGGTGCCGGTCTCTTCAAGCTCGCTGTCGGGGATCTGGAGCTTCTTGAGTACTGCGGAAGAGATCAGATTCAGGCCGGCCCCGCCGTCAACCAGCATCTTCGTGACCTTGAGGTTGCGGATTGTTGGCGAACCAACATCAGCAGGCATCCGATCGCAGTTATGCGGTCAGGGTGATCCTCAACGTCGAAGATGATGGGCGTGCTGGACCACTTCAGGGGCTTGCGCGACTCAACGGACGGTTCTACTGCGTTCACTTCCCGCATCCACTGTTTGAGTTGGCGGTGCGAGGTGTGCAGAGAGGCACCGCCGTCAATGCACAAAACGTCTGTTGCCTTCTGAAACTCCTGCTTGTCGGCCTCATCTTCCTCCATCTCACCATCTTCGTCCTCATCTTCGTCCTTGTCGCGGCCGCGGGGAGGCCTGTCTCCTTGCCGCTGCTTGGCCTTGCCGCGGCGCCCTCCCCGGTCGGGACGCTTCTTGCCGGATCCTCCGCCACCTTCCTGGGCCTTCTCCTTGTCGCGGCGCTCGTATTCAGCTTTCTGCAGCTCCACGAGCTGCTCAACCTTCTTGCAGGCCTGGAGGTCATGGCCCTTGGTGCGGTGGATCTTGCAATACTGCTTGCCGGAGCCGTCCTACTTGTCGGCGGCCACCACAGCCTCGCCGGAGTCACCAGCTTTGGCCTTCTCGGCGCCACCTCCATTGCCGGACTGCTCGACAACTAGCACATCCTTAGCTCTTCTCTTTCTGTTGTTCCGCCTCCGGTTCATCTTCGCCGGGGCGGCATCCTCACTGTCAGATCCTTCCGCTCCTGCGTTCTCTCCGGGGAGTTTCCTCCCCTCCTCAGCACGTGCACACTTGTCGGCCAGAGCATATAGCTCGCTGACATCTCTGATTTTGCACATCGCCATCTCCTCCCTCATCCTGCGGTTACGCACGTTCTGATGGAACGCCCTGATAACCGCGGCAGGGTGGACGTCTGGGATGTTGCGCTGCACCTGGCTGAATCTCTGTATGTACTTGCGCAGGGGTTCTCCTTCCTTCTGGGCGAGCAGATGAAGATCGCTCTCC
Source organism: Triticum timopheevii (assembly GCA_963921465.1). Lineage (NCBI taxonomy): Eukaryota > Viridiplantae > Streptophyta > Magnoliopsida > Poales > Poaceae > Triticum > Triticum timopheevii. The sequence goes on from OY997274.1 coordinate 380,142,657, forward strand.
TGGCCATGGGGTTTGTGGCCGCCTGTGAAGGCGCCGACAAACTGATGACACAGGTCCGCTCACGAAGAAATGGAGTTGTCCGGCAAGTGCATTAGCCAAGATCTGATGTTGGGCTTGAGCACCAGCGGGAAGTAGTTGGCGAGGATCTTCTCGTCGCGCCCCCCGGCAGCCTGCACCGCGATGGTGTAGACGCTGAGGAACTCCGACGGATGTATCCCGCCATCGTACTTCTCGGGTACGTCTGGCTTGAAGTTTTTGGTACTGGGCCACTGGACCTGCCGCAGCTCACGGGTGAACGCAGGGCAACCTACCGCATACGGCAAGTCGCCTGGTTCCCCTGGCGCATGCACATCAACAGTGGGCCCAGCGCGCTGGTCTGACTGACGTCGCGCTTCTTTTCGGCGCTCGATGCGAGTACGAGCGTCTTCTTGTCGTCGTTCTTGGAGAACTTGGCATTGATCGCGGCGAGCTCGCGGGTCCGACGACGCGGTGGAGTCGGTGTCGAGGTTGGCCCGGCGAGTCGGCGATCTTGGCCTTCGTGGTGGGGAGTGCACGGTGGTGGCACCCCCAGCGGTCTTATCGACGTTGGCTTGAGCCTGGGCGTCTTTCCGGGGCTTCGATGTGCTTGGTTGCCGGGGCTTGTCGCCCTTGGTGAAGCCGATAAGGCTTTGAATGGTGGCCCTCCAGTCGTCGATCTTGTCTGGCGTTGGAGGATAATCTAGAAGCAGCTGGGCTCGGGCCAGCGCTTCCTCTGGAGTCTTGGGTGGCAGTGGCGAGCGACGCGAGGTGCGGGATATGCTCAGGCTTCTAACATTGTTAGAAGGAGCAACATCTCATCCAGGCGACCGTCCCGCGCTCGTGCCGGCATGTCCACGCGCATGTTGGCCTTGAGCATCCCGCGACCCACCAGCTTGGCCTTGTTCTAACGCGAGTACGGTGCCAGGAGCACCGTGGCGTTGTCGATCCTGCACCTCCTGGGAGGGGTGCGGTGGATGTATAGACGCTGAAGCTTGCGGGGCCTTGTCCTTGGACCGAGTGACGATGTGAGTCCCTCCGCTGGCGCCCGCTCCTCCGCCGGCGTCCACCCCACCGCTCGCTCGCTCCGGTGGCGGTAGGATAGATGTGGACGGAGCGGCCACCTCCGAAGCCTTCTTCTTTGGTGGCATGTCGATGAAGATGTTGATGTAGCGCGCGCAAACGCCGGATCAGGTTCGCACAACCTCGACGCTCCCCTACCTGGCGCGCCAGAGATGTCGCGGGGAACGAGCACCTATGGGGCAGGGCCCCTTTTTGGTCCGGCAGGGGGGCGGAGGGCGCACGAAGAGCAGATCGAGGCGAAGCACGCGAGGGATTTTTACACAGCTTCGGAGCTCTCCGGAGAGATAAGACTCCTACTACTGCTTTGTGTTTTCTATTTTGTTCTTGCTTGAGAGTGTGGGTGTCCTCCAGTTTCGAATGAGTCGAACCCGAACCCTCTGAGTCGCTAACCCCTTCTACGTGCGCATGGGCCTCCTTTTTATAGGCTAAAGGGGTCACCGATAGGTGGCAGCGTAGAAAGAGGGGTAAAAGAGTAAAAACGCAGGTTGGTACAACCACTACCAACAGTGCCCCCTACCTAACTCTGATGGCAGGGGACAAGGTCATTTAATGCCCGTCTGGTCGCCCAAAGAGTGTATGAAACGATCGTTAGGGGCGCCACCGATCGCCACGATGGCCTCTTGCCAGCGCCTGCTTGCCACCTCGCACCCCTAGCTGCACGGCCTCCTGCCACGTGTGCTTGGGAGGGTCCCAGAGCGACACGTTGGCAGGTGTGCAGGAGCGCGGGCGCGAAGTGGGGGTTTCCCGCGGCAAGCTCCTTGCCGCGGTCGTCGTCCTGTCGTGTTCAGGAGCTTGTCGCTCACCGTGCCTTGCCGGGGCGCGCGGTGCGTCGCGGCAAGATTTCTTGGAATGCCTTGAGTGGCCTTCCCGGCAAGCTCCTCTTGCCGGGGTCTTTTCTTCTTCCCGGCCAGCTTCTCTTGCCGGGGCCTTGGTTGGCCTTCCCGGCAAGCTCCTCTTGCCGGGGCCTCGTCCTTCCCGGCGAGTTTCTCTTGCCGGGGCCTTGGTTTGAGTACTTTGTTCTTGAATGGCATCAATATGAGCTATGGAGGGTCTTGGCGGACGCCCGGCAAGCCTTGCCGCGGGACGCTGCGACTGCCCGTGCACAAGTTCGGGATACTAAGGTACCCCTACTTTAGTACACTGACAGGGGGTGGATGAATAGTGAGTAGTGGCGTTGCCTCTGGATGAACATGACCCCGTGGTGTGGAGGACTGGATGAACAGTAGACGATGGAGGGGTGCCCGTGGAGGGGTGGTTGAACAGGACCCCGTGGTGTGGAGGGCTGGATGAACAGTAGACGGCGGAGGGGTGGTTGAACAGTAGTCGGTGGAGTAGCGCGCGGTGGAGGCTGGATGAACAGGAGCCCGTGGAGGCTGGAGGAGGTCGGCGGTAGCCCGTGGAAGCTGGAGGAGGTCGACGGTGGAGATGAATAGTATCTCGTGGAGTCCCGTTTTGCGGTACGCCACACCCCTCCCGATGAACAAGACCCCCGTTTCGACCGTAGCGCTCCAACACAAGTCTGTTTCGTCCGTTTTGCAGTACGCCACACCCCTCCCGATGAACAGGACCCCCGTTTCGATCGTAGCGCTCCAACACAAGTCCGTTTCGTCCGTTTTGCGGTACGCCACACCACTCCCGATAAACAGGACCCCCATTTCGACTGTAGGAGGTCCGTTTCCTCCGTTTTGCGGTACGCCACACCCCTCCCGATCAACAGGACCCCGTTCCGAATGTAGGAGGGTCGTTTCCTCCGTTGTGCGGTACGCCAGGCCTCGTTTCCATCACCTATTCCGTCCAAGCCCTCCCGATGAAAACGACCACGCATTCCGTTCTGACCCAGCCGGTTGGCTCCCACGCGTTCCGTTGCCTCCCGATGAACACGAGCATTCCGTTGCCTCCCCATGAACACGATGCATTATGTTGCCTCCCCATGAACACGACGCATTCCGTTGCCTCCCCATGAACACGACGCATTCCATTGCCTCCCCATGAACACGACGACGACGTTGTTTCTCCGTTCCGACCCAGCCATGTACACGAGCCCTCGCCGTACGTATGCGCGAGTAGGCGTTCGAGACCCCGCCCGTATGTACACATACGTGGCCATATTTTCTTCTTGCACCCTGGCCGCTGTACGTACGTGTACATGCTACGTGCACGCCTCTACTACGACATGTGCGCGCCTCTACATCCATCCGTATATATATACGTAGACGTTCGCGACCAGAATGACAACGCTACGTACGCTTCGACTAGGTGGGTCCCGACTATCAGGCACTTCCTTGCCTGCGAAGATGTAGCTGGTGGGTCCCAACAGTCAGGGGGGCGAATCGTTTTTTTTTTGCCCGGACGCACTTCCTTGCGTGCAAAGATGTAGCTGGTGGATCCCAGCAGTCAAGGGGGCGAATTGTTTTGTTTTTTTTGCCCGGATGCACTTCCTTGCGTGCGAATGTGTAGCTGGTGGGTCCCAGCAGTCAGGGGGAAATGTTTTTTTGCGAAATACAGTGGCCCGTCCGGTGGGTCCCCGCTATCAGGTGGAGGAATAATTATTTTGCGCGTAATAAGGAGGCACTTCCTTGCTGCGGCCGTGAACCCAACTGTCAGTGCTCCACGCATAGTACTCTTCCGATGGAAGTCGGTCTTTGACCACATTTACCACGCCGCGCCGAGAGCACCACGGCGGTGGATGACGGCGAGGCCTAGGAAGGGGACGACACAGAGGCAGGGAAGACTCGGCAGTCGTTTCCCACGCGGAGGGGAGTACGACTGTACGAGGGTTTACTGGTTCGTCTGCCGTCGCCGGAGAATAACAGCAAGTGTGGGTGAGTAGAGGGATGGCTAGGCCAGCGATGGGAGTACGGTGGGGCAGTGAGGCCTGCGCGGCAGCACAGTCGGCCGCAGGGAGGAGCTAGCAGGCAGTCCCGCCGGCGCTTGTTTGAGCGGCTGGAGCAGGAAGAGCAGAGATTGAAGAAGCACGGCGGCCGTTGGATGGACATCCAACAGTCACTGCTTGTGCGTCAACCTTTTTTTAGGAAAGCCTCAAATCTGTGGAAAACAGCATACAGCCCATCTGCCATTATTTCTAATAATTTACAGCCCATTTGCTAATTCTTAAGGTTTTTTTTGGAGCCCATATTCTTTTTTGTTAGCATTACAGCCCATATTGTGGCCACGGTTAAAAAATTATACAAAATTTTGCATATTTCGGTGCGGTCTGAACTGTTTTTAATCCTGAAATTTCGACTCACATTCAAACTGATTTTAAAAATAAATGTATATCAATATAAAATCCAACAAATTCTCCACGCATAAAAATTAATGTAATTTAAAATCTTGAAATGAAAAAAAAGATATTTGGAACTAATTGCCGGTTTAATGTGTTTTAAAAATGTACAACCCATTTCTCATTACTGATGGGCCATTTTCTCGGCCAGCCGAATGAAAGCTCTACTCGTCTTGAAAGATTTGCAGCCCAATAGGCCTGACAAAGCGACTTACTTGGCAAATCACAAAAAAACTGGGCTGTGGCCATGGACCCAGCTGTCAGCCTCTCCACGTACAGTACTCTTCCGATGGAACTCGTTCCTTGACCACGTTGACCACACCGCGCAGAGAGCACCACGGCGGTGGACGACGGCGAGGCCTAGGAAGGGGACAGCGTAGAGCCGGGGAAGACGCGCCAGTGGAAGCCCGCGCGGAGTGGAGGACGAGGGTTCACTGGTTCGGCTGTGATGTGAGGTTGTCGTCGCCACAGGGCCTGGCCAGCGGTGGGAATAGTAGGGGGCGGTGAGGCCTCTGCGGCAGCACAGCCGGCCACGGGAGGCAGGAGCATGCGGCACGACCGGCGCTGCTTTGGGCAGCTGGAGCAAGAAGACCAGAGGTTGAAGAAGCACTACGGCCGTTGGATGGACATCGTACGGTCACTGGAGCTAGAATCGTTCATACTGACTAAGTTGACAAAGCCCTTCGTCCCCGTCAACTTAGTAGGCCCACAAGTCAGCCTCCCACCAAGGTGGGTCCCAGCTAGCCGGGGGAGTATTCATTTTTTGTGCGTAATAAGGAGGCACTTCCGGTGGGTCCGAGATGACAGCAGGGGGAACATTTTTTTCATGAAATACGGTGGCCCGTCCGGTGGGTCCCAGCAGTAAGGGGGAAATGATTTTTTTCGCAAAATACTGGTGGCCTGTACGGTGGGTCCCTGCTGTCAGGTGGAGGAATAATTATTTTCCGCGTAATAAGGAGGCACTTCCTTGCGGCTGCCATGAACCCAGCTGTCAGCCTCTTCACGTACAGTACTCTTCCGATGGAAGTCAGTCGTTGACCACATTGACCACGCCGCGCCGAGAGCACCACGGCGATGGACGACGGTGAGGCCTAGGAAGGGGACGCCGCGGAGCCGGGCAAGACGCAGCAGTGGATGCCCACGCGGAGAGGAGTACGAGCGTTCACTGGTTCGGCTGCGGTGTGAGGCTGCCGTCGCCGCAAAATAACAGGGGGTGTGGGTGAGTGGAGGGATGGCCTGGCCAGTGGTGGGAGTAGTATGGGGGCGGTGAGGCCTCCGCGGTAGCACAGCCAGCCATGGGAGGCAGGAGCAGGCGGCACGACCGGCGCTGCTTTGGGCGGCTAGATCAAGAAGACCAGAGGTTGAAGAAGCACTATGGCCGTTGGATGGACATCATACGGTCACTAGAGTATTGACTAAGTTGACAAAGCCCTTCGTCCCCGTCAACTTAGTAGGCCCACAAGTCATCCCAACAATATGGTGGGTCCCAGCTAGCAGGGGGTATTCATTTTTTGGGTGTAATAAGGAGGCACTTCCTTGCGTGCGAAGATATAGCTGGTGGGTCCGACCTGTCAGCGGGGGGAACATTTTTTTCGCGAAATACAGAGGCCCTTCCTGTGGGTCCTAGCTGTCAGGTGGAAGAATCATTATTTTGCACGTAATAAGGAGGCATTTCCTTGCATGCGGCCGTGGACCCAGCTGTCAGCCTCTCCACGTACAGTCCACTTCCGATGGATGTCGTTCATTGACCACGTTGACCAGGCCGCGCCGAGAGCACCAGGGCGGTGGACGACGGCAAGGCCTAGGAAGGGAACGACACAGAGCCAGGGAATACTCGGCAGTTGTTTCCCACACGGAGGAGTACGAGGGTTTACTGGTTCGTTTGCCGTCGCCGGAGAACAACAGCATGTGTGGGTGAGTAGAGGGATGGCTAGGCCAGCAATGCGAGTACGGTGGGGCCGTGAGGCCTACGTGGCAGCATAGCCGGCCGTGGGAGGAGGGAGCAGGCAGTCCCGCCGGCGCTTGTTTGAGTGGCTGGAGCATGAAGAGGAGAGATCGAAGAAGCACGACAGCCGTTGGATGGACATCCAACAGTCACTGCTCTCGTGTGTTGACTAATTTGACAGGGCGTTGCGTGTGCGTCAACCTTTTTTTTATGACAGCATACGTGTCAACCTGTAGTAGGCGCACAAGTCAGCCTCAAATCTGTGGAAAACAGCATACAGCCCATCTTCCATTATTTCTAATAATGTACAACCCATTTGTTAATCCTTAAGAATTTTTTTGGAGCCCATCTTCTTTTTTTAGCATTACACCCCATATTGTGGCCGCAGTTAAAAAGTATACGAAATTTTGCATATTTCGGTGCGGTCAACTGTTTTTAATCCAGAAATATCGATTCACATTCAAACTATTTTGAAAAATAATTTATATAAATATAAAATCCAAATAATTGTCCACGCATAAAAATTAATGGAATTTAAGATCTTGTAATGAAAAAAATTGAAACTAATTCCCGGTTTGATGTGTTTTAAAAATGTACAACCCATTTCTGGGCAAACCGAATGAAACTCTCCTCGTCTTGAAAGACTTGCAGCCCAGCAGGGCCGATAAAGCAAGTAGGCCTTGTTTGGGTATTTCTTTAAAAAAATAGAACTGGGCTAGCCATTTTCATCAAGAAAAAAACACAACTGGGCTCATGATGTGGTAAACATAAATAAAACCCTGGCTAGATGGGCCACAGCCCCCGCACAGCCCCATTGTTACCCTGATCCATCGCTAAAACTAGTATAAATAACAACTGCTTGTTCCTAAAAAAATTGCACGACTTGCTGGGTCCCTGGTGTCAATCGCTCGTAGTGTAAATCTCTCGTTTATTGACTACGTTGACAATGGCGTGAGGGTCACGCCCAATATGCGTTACTATCCTAAAGAGACTCGAAGGTCCCACCAAGGATAGAACCGCATATTGATACGCTTTTGCAAGGTGGATATCATTACATCAACATTACATAATAGATGGGGATACATACAAGAGGCAAACAATGTCACACGAATACAACATCATCATACACAAGAGCACCATCCAACTATGGATGAAACACAAACAGAAACTCAAACGACATCCACCCTGCTAGCCCAGGCTGCCGACCTGGAACCTATCCCCTGATCGAAGAAGAAGCAAAAGAAGAACTCCCAAAACAAGCAAACATCGCTCTCGCGTCATGATCATCGCGTAACCTGTACCTGCAACTGTTGTTGTAGTAAACTGTGAGCCACGAGGACTCAGCAATCCCATTACCATGGGTATCAAGACTAGCAAAGCTTAATGGGAAAGGAAGGGGTAAAGTGGTGAGGTTGCAGCAGCGACTAAGCATAATATGGTGGCTAACATGCGCAAATAAGAGCGAGAAGAGAGCAAACGGAACGGTCGTGAAGCTAGCAATGATCAAGAGGTGATCCTGAACTCCTACTTACGTCAATCATAACCCAAAACCGTGTTCACTTCCCGGACTCCGCCGAGAAGAGACCATCACGGCTACACACGCGGTTGATGCGTTTTAATTCGGATCAGGTGTCAAGTTATCTACAACCGGACATTAACAAATTCCCATCTGCCACATAACCGCGGGCACGGCTCTCGAAAGTTTATACCCTGCAGGGGTGTCCCAACTTAGCCCATGATAAGCTCTCGCGATCAACGAAGGATATTCCTTCTCCCAGGAAGACCCGATCAGTCTCGGAATCCCGGTTTACAAGACATTTCGACAATGGTAAAACAAATCCAGCAAAGCCGCCCGATGCGCCGACAATCCCGATAGGAGCTGCACATATCTCGTTCTCAGGGCAACACCGGATGAGACAGGCTACGAGTAAAACCAGACCTCGAGTTGCCCCGAGGGGGCCCCGCAGGCGGCTCGGTTCGGACCAACACTTAGAGAAGCACTGGCCCGGGGGGGCTAAAATAAAGATGACCCTTGGGTTAATTACTCCCAAGGGAAAGGTAGGTGGTGGTGAGGCAAATGGTAAAACCAATGTTGGGCCTTGCAGGAGGAGTTTTATTCAAAGCGAACTGTCAAGGGGGTCCCATAAATCACCCGACCGCGTTAGGGACGCAAAATCCGGGAACATAATACCGATATGACGGAAACAAGGGCGGCAAGATTGGAACAAAACACAAGGCATAAGGCCGATCCTTCCACCCTTTACCAAGTATATAGATGCATTAATAATATAAGAGATATTGTGATATCCCAACATAATCCTGTCTAGCATGGAGCAATCTTCAACTTCACCTGCAACTAACAATGCTATAAGAGGGGCTGAGCAAAAGTGGTAACATAGCCGAACAACGGTTTGCTAGGAAGGGTGAAAAGGTTAGAGGCTGATATGGCAATTTGGGAGGCTTGAAGAGCAAGTGATAGGTGGCGCAGCAAAGCGATAGAACGAAGCAACTAGCATAGCAATGATAGTAGTGAGATCCAGGGTGACGGTCATCTTGCCTGAAATCCCGCAAGGAAGAAGAACGAGTCCATGAAGAAGACGAACGGATGAAGCCGAACCAAGCATAGACGAACGAATCCTCACGATCGCAACGAAACGGGAATTATCGAGAAGAAGCACACTACATGGTAAACACACCACACATATACATGACATGATGCACAACCAAGTATGATGCATGACAAGGCTACATGAAGCTACTCATAGCAAGAGATGATGCATACAAGAGCAACATATCAAAGCAAGTTTAAATGAGGCCGAAAACAACATATAACAATTCCGGTAAGTCCTCATATGCATATTTCGAAATTGGTCCAGAACTGAATAAACCTTATGTTCAAGTTGTCAAACAGCAATTTAAAGAGCACCAAGAGGATCTACACGAAATTCTAGTCAAGTTACATATAAAGTTCATTTAATTCGGAGCTACGGCCAAGAAGATATGAGCAAAACAAGTTAAACATGGCATTGATGCTAAATGCATCCAAACATCAAGCAAACACCTCAAAACAAGGAGGCAACATGATAATATGAAACTACATGCAATTCTAAGCAAGTTTCATATAGAGCACACTCAAAACGGAGCAACGGTTCAACACATACACTCTATACAAGTTTAAAGGACCAGCTGTCCAAAACAGCAACTAGGCAACTTGCAAGCATCAAAACAATATGCTACATCACCTCACCATAATAAAAAAAGGCGTGGGCATGATGTACAGGTAAGGCATGGCAAAACATGAACACTGAGCTATCTCCAGAAATCACTAGAACATGCTCAAAAGGACATGGCAAGATTGCAAATAATAACAGTTTACATACTTGGCAGAACTAACATCAGGTTGCAATGTTTAGAGCTATCAAACAACATGTTACAGGAACTTATCCTGGCAACCAAAGGCATTGAATGAATCTACTAATTGCATATAACAAAAGTCCCTTACTGTCCATGAGCCAAAAGGGCACAGAAGATATGATAGCACCCATGTAAACATGGCAAGTGATATGACAGATTCATACATGGCAGGAACAACAATAAGTAGGCATGTTGGTGAGTTTGAACCACTCACCATAGAGCAATACATGGCATGACAAGGTGACCAACAGTAAGAATACATGTTTATGAAGCTAAGAATGGCAAGATGAAGTTCATAGGGTGCATGGATCACTAGCAACAATCATGGCAACATTGAACTTAATTTTAACAGACTGACAGCACCATTATTTAGCAAGTTTGGAGCATGATAACAACAACTTACAGCAGGACATAAATGCAACCAGGGGCATGAATGGATAGAGCATGACATGTATAACAAAACATCCTTAGTGAACATCTCCATATTATGCATAGAATGACTTGTAGCAGTAGGTTTACATAGCATCATCATATAGGAGAAACATTCTAGCAAAACAGTAACAGCAAGTACCCTACTTCACGAGCTCTATGCACTCACTACAAGACTCACAAAAATACATGGATTGCACCACTGTGAAGATGGCATGATGTAGTACAAAACGCATGTAGATCTCATGCTCAAAAGATGCACACACAAAATGCAATGAAAAAGACAAAACAGCAAGTTATAACAGTTTCAGCAGGTTAACATCATATAGCACTCTTGCAACGATGATTAGGACATCAAGATGGACTTAAAGAAGCATGGCACAATGGAATGAAATGAAGAGCATATCCTGATGAACATTTTGATATATAGCATGCACAAAACGGAGCAGTATGCACAAAGATATGGCATAATGAACAGAGCACCAGAAAGTAACAATCTCAAGGACTTGGCAGTTTTTTTCACCTCGCTAAAAAAACTGGCAGGTCGGGGTTGGCTGCTTCCCTCGTACAGAACCACTCCGGTGGAAGTCAACGGCTATGGTGGGGCGACGTGGGACTCCGGCGAGGGTCGGGGAGGTCGTGAACGGGTAGATCGGGCGCGGGGCAACCCATTCCCGGCGATGGGGCAGCTTGGGGCGGCGCGAGCGCGGAGATCGGGGCGGCCATGGAAGCTCCTGGTACAAGAAGAGAGAAAGCTGCATGAGGGAAAGAGAGCTGCAAGAGGGAGGAAGAAAAACGGGAGAAGGAGAGACACGAGGGCAGGGGAGGCGGGGCCTGGCCTACTGGAGGTCTCCGGCGAGATCCCGGCGGAGCTCTGGCGAGCGGCAGCGGAGAAGACGACCGGCAGCGGGGCTGGATCAGGAGGCCAAGCACGCGTGCTCGGGCGAGCGGGATCGGGCGGCTTCGGGCGGATCCGGGCCCGACGCGGCCCGACGCGGGCTCCAGATGGGTTTTGCGGGCCGGCGGCGGCGGGAGGAGAGAGAGCAGGCGCGGGGGACACGTGGCGGTGGCGGAATTGCTGCGAGGGCGGCTGGACACGTCTGGACGGCGGTGGACATGTCCGACGGCGCGGAGGAAGGTGGAACTAGGATTTGGACTGCGATAATTTCGGGGGAGAGGCATATTTATAGGTAGAGGGAGCTAGGAGAGTCCAAATGAAGTGCGGTTTTCGGCCACGCGATCGTGATCGAATGACCGAGAGCATGGAGGGGGTTTGGATGGGTTTTGGGCCACTATGGAGGGGTGTTGGGCTGCAAGACAAAAGAGGCCTTTACGGTTCCCCGGTTAACTGTTGGAGTATCAAACGGACTCCAAATGGCACGAAACTTGACTCGCGGTCTACCGGTTGTGTACCAAGGCCACTTGGCAAACCTCGCTCCATTCCGAGAATGTTTAACACCCGCTCACGAAAAGAGACACAAAGGGGACGCCGGAGGACATAGGAGTGTCGTATTGCAAAACGGGCAACGGGGAAAATGCTCAGATGCATGAGACCAACACGTATGCGAAATGAGATGCACATGATGACATGATAAAATGCAACACGCAAGAAAATGACATGGCAACGATGGTGAATAACTGGCGGACACCTGGCATATCGAATCTGGGGCGTTACAACACTCCTCCACTAACAAGAGATCTCGTCCCGAGATCTTAGGACCGAGACGGAAGGAAAAAAAGGGATGAGGTGAAACAAGAACTCAAGAGAAGAAGTAAAGAATCGAGAGCACTCGAGAAGAAGAGAGGAACGACGAGAATGACGAGAATCGAGAGCTCACGAAATCAGATAGACTATGAAACCACTCCGGTTAGAACGAGATAAGAAACGAATAAGACTGAAAGGATTTAGGCAGCACTCCGGCTGAAACATGGAGGAATAGAACACGAGCTTGAGAGGATGGAATGATACTTTATGAAGACATGACACAAAACCTCCGGAAAGAATTGAAATAGTTGAATGAAAAGAACAGAGAAGAAAATGACAACGTGTGCCACGAATGAAATTGAAAGCATCTTTAGAAGGGAGGTTTAAACGGAGTTGTTGAGAAAATCAACAACGAAAAGAATAAGCTTGTTGTGGTCTTATAGGTAACATCTCAAGATCATAAGGTGATAACTGGCCACAAATGGAAATGATTGGATAACTGAGAAGAACGAAGAAATGCAAAACTCCACTTCAAAAGAATACGAAGAATTAATTGCACTTCGAGATGCGAGAAGAAAAGATACTTGAACTCCACCAACAAAATCTTGATGAACTCTTGAAGAATGAATTAAATCATAAAGAACCACCGTGAAGAACTTCGATGACAAAAGGGTGATGAGATAGAATGAAGGACGAAAGAATAAGATGAGCCTTGCGATGATTTAGATGGAGGTTCCGACGAGATGGCCGAGGAAATTAGAACTCCGGAAAAGAAAAGATGAAAACACTTGGAACTAGAATTTATTCATCAAGAACAAACTCCAAAGGAAGGGATTACTCACTTTGAGGAAAATAAGAATAAGATTTATTGTATGCTTATCCTTCATCACATTAAATTTATGATAAGCAATGGATTTTGCATGCAACTTATTCTTGTCGAAAAGGGTTAGGGGGGTATATGGCTCAAAACTTGAGAAAGTCTTCATGAACCACCGGTAGGATTCGAAAGAACGAATGGATTAAAATGATAATCAAGGAAAAAGAACCTTGAACGAACTACCGTAAGAATTCAAAATTGAATAACGAAAAAGGAATGAATCACTGGGAATAATTAGAACAAGCACGAAGATGCTTGAGGGAATTTGATACCGCGACATGAAGAGGTCTCGAACTTATTAAAGAAAGCTTGAACAAAGCACCGTAAGAATATTGAGACGAACGAAGGGGCACGGATATAGAATAATTGGAGAACAAATTCGAAAACTTAGAATGAAGTAATATTCCGAAAGATGGCCTCAGGATGATCGAGAGAGACAGCAACTCCTGAACTGCTCCGGATGGATGAAAAGAATTTGCACGACTGGAAACAATAAGAGGATAACATGTAGAAGAACCACGAATCTCCGGGAGAACAAACAAGATTTAAGAGAAATTCTACTTTAGACTTCACATGAAGACGAGAAACACCTTGTAGAATTTGTTGAAACCCTCCGGAAGAATGAAAAAGAGGACAGATTGACCCGAACATGAAAGAATTTGAAAACGATCTTGGAGAAGACATCTAACTGATGAAATTCATACTTACGTCAAATTTCAAAAGAACTAGAGAATACCTCTGGGAAAATTAGAAGAGTCAGGTAAGATCCTGAATTAAGAACTGTGGGTTAGGGCCCACTGAAGAGAAAAACACCATTGGAAAGGATTGTTGAACAGTTAGATGATGCACCAGAACAAATGAAATATTTGAATGGGGTGACACCCTCGAATTAATTCGAACACAGACGAATCTCTTGAGATGTCTTGAGCACTCCGAAAAGATAAACTGGCGAGAGGAGAATGATCAAGGGGAAAACATTTGATCCGACGGAACAGAATATGATCAACCCGAAAAACTTGAATTGAGTGCACCGAAAAAAAGAAAGGGATGAAGAATGACGAATGAGACGAGGATTCACCGGTTGAAATAATTGAGGGAAGACTGAAGAGGCTCCACACGAATGAAATTGATGGTCGAAAGAGACTCACACTCCGGGAAGAAGAGGGTGGGAGGGCGGGAAAACAAAGGCAACTTGGAAGGGGAAAAACCCATGAATAACTTCAAGTGGAAACACCGGTTGAAAGAATGCAAAGGCTTCGCACGAGTAGGATGGATACTCGGTTACGGACACCGGCTTCGAGGAGAAAAGGGGTGGGTGGGTGGGAAAAGAAAACAACTGAGGTTTGAACTTGGCAACGATGAAGAGACTCGAATCAACTTGACGAGAAATGCACTAGATGAAAAGAGATGAGAACCAACGATCGGAAAACCAACTGCGTGACCCTAAAGAAAAATTTGAAGGGGAAGAGGAGTAATTCAAAACACCTACGTCAAGATTCCTCACCAGAGTGACGAAGGGGCTCAAGAGTAAAAAGAATTCCTACTCTCCGATATAACTAGACTCCGAAAACAGTTTTCATCTAGACTCGACAACGGCCATACTAGACGATCAATCAAGGGGGCTCCTATGGTCGGTCGAGGCTCTGATACCAACTTGTCATGCCCAATATGCGATACTATCCTAAAGAGACTCGAAGGTCCCACCGAGGATAGAACCGCATATTGATACGCTTTTGCAAGGTGGATATCATTACATCAACATTACATAATAGACGGGGATACATACAAGAGGCAAACAATGTCACATGAATACAACATCATCATACACAAGACCACCATCCAACTACGGATGAAACACAAACAGAAACTCAAACGACATCCACCCTGCTAGCCAAGGCTGTCGACCTGGAACCTATCCCCTGATCGAAGAAGAAGCAGAAGAAGAACTCCCAAAACAAGCAAACATCGCTCTCGCGTCATGATCATCGCATAACCTGTACATGCAACTGTTGTTGTAGTAAAATGTGATCCACGAGGACTCAGCAATCCCATTACCATGGGTATCAAGACTAGCAAAGCTTAAAGGGAAACTAAGGGGTAAAGTGGTGAGGTTGCAGCAGCGATTAAGCATAATATGGTGGCTAACATACGCAAATAAGAGCGAGAAGAGATCAAACAGAACGGTCGTGAAGCTAGCAATGATCAAGAGGTGATCCTGAACTCCTACTTACTTCAATCATAACCCAAAACCATGTTCACTTCCCGGACTCCGCCGAGAAGAGACCATCACGGCTACACACGCGGTTGATGTGTTTTAATTCGGATCAGGTGTCAAGTTATCTAAAACCGGACATTAACAAATTCCCATCTGCCACATAACCGCGGGCACGGCTCTCGAAAGTTTATACCCTACAGGGGTGTCCCAACTTAGCCCATGATAAGCTCTCGCGATCAACGAAGGATATTCCTTCTCCCAGGAAGACCCAATCAGTCTCGGAATCCCGGTTTACAAGACATTTCGACAATGGTAAAACAAATCCAGCAAAGCCGCCCGATGCGCCGACAATCCCGATAGGAGCTGCACATATCTCGTTCTCAGGGCAACACCGGATGAGACAGGCTACGAGTAAAACCAGACCTCGAGTTGCCCCGAGGGGGCCCCGCAGGCGGCTCGATTCGGACCAACACTTAGAGAAGCACTGGCCTGGGGGGGATAAAATAAATATGACCCTTGGGTTAATTACTCCCAAGGGAAAGGTAGGTGGTGGTGAGGCAAATGGTAAAACCAATGTTGGGCCTTGCTGGAGGAGTTTTATTCAAAGCGAACTGTCAAGGGGGTCCCATAAATCACTCGACCGCGTTAGGGATGCAAAATCCGGGAACATAATACCGATATGACGGAAATTAGGGCAGCAAGAGTGGAACAAAACACCAGGCATAAGGCCGAGCCTTCCACCCTTTACCAAGTATATAGATGCATTAATAATATAAGAGATATTGTGATATCCCAACATAATCATGTCCAGCATGGAGCAATCTTCAACTTCTCCTGCAACTAACAACACTATAAGAGGGGCTGAGAAAAAGCGGTAACATAGCCGAACAACGGTTTGCTAGGAAGGATGAAAAGGTTAGAGGCTGATATGGCAATTTGGGAGGATTGAAGAGCAAGTGATAGGTGGCGCAGCAAAGCGATAGAATGAAGCAACTAGCATAGAAATGATAGTAGTGAGATCCAGGGTGACGGTCATCTTGCCTGAAATCCCGCAAGGAAGAAGAACAAGTCCATGAAGAAGACGAACGGATGAAGCCGAACCAAGCGTAGACGAACGAATCCTCACGATCGCAACGAAACGGGAACTATCGAGAAGAAGCACACAACATGGTAAACACACCACACATATACATGACATGATGCACAACCAAGTATGATGCATGACAAGGCTACATGAAGCTACTCATAGCAAGAGATGATGCATACAGGAGCAACATATCAAAGCAAGTTTAAATGAGGCCGGAAACAACATATAACAATTCCGGTAAACCTCATATGCATATTTCGAAATTGGTCCAGAACTGAATAAACCTTATGTTCAAGTTGTTAAACAGCAAGTTAAAGAGCACCAAGAGGATCTACACGAAATTCTAGTCAAGTTACATATAAAGTTCATTTAATTCGGAGCTACGGCCTGAAGATATGAGCAAAACAAGTTAAACATGGCATTGATGCTAAATGCATCCAAACATCAAGCAAACACCTCAAAACAAGGATGCAACATGATAATATGAAAGTACATGCAATTCTAAGAAAGTTTCATATAGAGCACACTCAAAACGGAGCAACGGTTCAACACATACACTCTATACAAGTTTAAAGGACAAGCTGTCCAAAATAGCAACTAGGCAACTTGCAAGCATCAAAACAATATGCTACAGCACCTCAACATAATAAAAAAAGGCATGGGCATGATTTACAGGTAAGGCATGACAAAACATGAACACTGAGCTATCTCCAGAAATCACTAGAACATGCTCAAAAGGACATGGCAAGATTACAAATAATAACAGTTTACATACTTGGCAGAACTAACATCAGGTTGCAATGTTTAGAGCTATCAAACAACATGTTACAGGAACTTATCCTGGCAACCAAAGGCATTGAATGAATCTACTAATTGCATATAACAAAAGTCCCTTACTGACCATGAGCCAAAAGGGCACAGAAGATATGATAGCACCCATGTAAACATGGCAAGTGATATGACAGATTCATACATGGCAGGAACAACAATAAGTAGGCATGTTGGTGAGCTTGAAACACTCACCACAGAGCAATACATGGCATGACAAGGTGACCAACAGTAAGAATACATGTTTGTGAAGCTAAGAATGGCAAGATCAAGTTCATAGAGTGCATGGATCACTAGCAACAATCATGGCAACATTGAACTTAATGTTAACAGACTGACAGCACCATTATTTAGCAAGTTTGGAGCACGATAACAACAATTTACAGCAGGATATAAATGCAACCAGGGGCATGAATGGATAGAGCATGACATGTATAACAAAACATCCTTAGTGAACATCTCCAGATTATGCATAGAATGACTTGTAGCAGTAGGTTTACATAGCATCATCATATAGGAGAAACATTCTAGCAAAACAGTAACAGCAAGTACCCTACTTCACGAGCTCTATGCACTCACTACAAGACTCACAAAAATACATGGATTGCACCACTGTGAAGATGGCATGATGTAGTACTAAACACATGTAGAGCTCATGCTCAAAAGATGCACACACAAAATGCAATGAAAAAGACAAAACAGCAAGTTATAACAGTTTCAGCAGGTGAACATCATATAGCACACTTGCAACGATGATTAGGACATCAAGGTGGACTTTAACAAGCATGGCACAATGGAATGAAATGAAGAGCATATCCTGATGAAAATTTTGATATATAGCACGCACAAAACGGAGCAGTATGCAAAGAGATATGGCATAATGAACAGAGCACCAGAAAGTAACAATCTGAGGGACTTGGCAGTTTTTTCACCTCGCGAAAAAAACTGGCAGGTCGGGGTTGGCTGCTTCCCTCGTACAGAACCACTCCGGTGGAAGTCAACGTCTGTGGTGGGGCGACGTGGGACTCCGGCGATGGTCGGGGAGGTCGTGAATGGGTAGATCGGGCGCGGGGCAACCCATTCCCGGCGATGGGGCAGCTTGGGGCGGTGCGAGCGCGGAGATCGGAGCGGCCATGGAAGCTCTTGGTACAAGGAGAGAGAAAGCTGCGTGAGGGAGAGAGAGCTGCGCGAGGGAGGGAGCAAAACGGGAGAAGAAGAGACACGAGGGCAGGGGAGGTGGGGCCTGGCCTGCTGGAGATCTCTGGCGAGATCCCGGCGGAGCTCCGGCGAGCGGCGGCGGAGAAGACGACCGGCGGCGGGGCTGGATCGGGAGGCCAAGCACGCGCGCTCGGGCGCGCGGGATCGGGCGGCTTCGGGCGGATCCGGGCCCGGCGCGGCCCGACGCGGGCTCCAGATGGGTTTCACGGGCCGGCGGCGGTGGGAGGAGAGAGAGGAGGCACGGGGGACACGTGGCGGCGGCGGAGTAGCTGCGGGGGCGGCTGGACACGTCCGGACGGCGGCAGACATGTCCGACGGCGCGGAGGATGGTGGAACTAGGATTTGGACTGCGAGAATTTCGGGGGAGAGGCATATTTATAGGTAGAGGGAGCTAGGAGAGTTCAAATGAAGTGCGGTTTTCGGCCACGTGATCGTGATTGAATGACCGAGAGCATGGAGGGGGTTTTGGATGGGTTTTGGGCCACTTTGGAGGGGTGTTGGGCTGCAAGACAAAAGAGGCCTTTACGGTTCCCCGGTTAACCGTTGGAGTATCAAACGGACTCCAAATGGCACGAAAATTGACAGGCGGTCTATCGGTGGTGTACCAAGGCCGCTTGGCAAACCTCGGTCCATTCCGAGAATGTTTAACACCCGCTCACGAAAAGAGACACGAAGGGGACGCCGGAGGACATAGGAGTGTCGGATTGCAAAACGGGCAACGGGGAAAATGCTCAGATTCATGAGACGAACACATATGCAAAATGAGATGCACATGATGACATGATAAAATGCAACACGCAAGAAAATGACATGGCAACAACGGCGAATAACTGGCGGACACCTGGCATATTGAATCCGGGGCGTTACAGTGAGCCCCAGATGTCCAACTATAGAGGCACTTGCTTGCGTACTGCCATGACGCTAGTGGGTCCCTACTATCATCCTCTCCACGTACAGTCATCTTGTTCCTCTCGGTTGCTGACGACGTTGACAATGCAAGAGGGCGGCGCACCGGGCACGGCGAGCGAACCAAGGCCGCAAGGCGGAGGACAACGGCGAGGCCTCAGACGGAACAAACAGGAGCCGTTGAAGATGCGCCTGTCCAGTCGCAGGCGGAGGGGAGTACGATGGTTGACTGGTCCGGGCGCGGGTGTGTGTTGGGGCTGATGTCGCTGGAGAATAACAGGACGTGTGGGGGAATAGAGGGAGGGACTGGCCAACGTTGGAGGGTACATACGGTAGGGCGGCGGAGGCGCAGCCAGCCATGGGAGGCGGGAGCAGGCAGAGCCGACGGGGTGGTTTGGTTTGGGCGGCTGGAGGAAGAAGAAGACAAGAGATAGAAGATACACGACAGATGTTGGATGTCAATCCAACGGCTGGTAGGCAGAATCGTTTGTTGACTGGCTAGTAAGTCGACACCACCTTGGATAGGCTATTTTCTTGCGGGTCCCAAATATCAGAATCCAAATCTGTCACGGTCATGCAGCCTTTCCTATGAAAATTTACAGCCCATTTGATGTGCTAGTTCGAAATAAGTTTGTGGGTGCTGGTGGGGGCTAATCACTTGGCTTCTGTAATTCATAGTGAGCTCAAGCAGCCGGTGAGAGTGATGTTATTTCCCTTGGTTGGGATTTGTTACAATATTTCACTCTAAATTAAATGAATGGCAAGCCATTTGCCTTGTTTCAAAGAAAATATGACAGTCACAGCCAAGTTGAAAAGGGCGGGAACATCTAACTCCAGCTTACAAACTATACAAAAGCACGAGGGTTAATTGTTCATCAGGTTTACAAAAAAACCAGATTGAAAAGGGCAACAACATCTAACTCCAGCACTATTTTTGGCAGTCACAGTCAAATGGATCGGTCAGGTCCATAGAATGAACATCTTGGGTCGTAAAATTTACTGGATTATGACCACAATATGTTGTAAATAGAAGCCCGACATGTTCAGAAGCTCTTTTGCCCACCTGAAACTCCTTTTTTTGCTCTTCGACATACCCATCCGTGAAAACCATGCTGCTGATAAACTTAAGCCTGATGGACAATAGTAACCTTGCATTCAGCAGGAAGAATGTGACAAATCTTGTGTTTGCATGGTTGGCTACATATCGTTCTAGCGTTATTGTCTTCAATCGAATCTCATGAGAAGTGAGAAATCCCGATGCTTATGAATCCACTGATTGGTTATAACTTTCTTACCCCATCATGTTTCCTAAATAGACATGAAGATTGAAAATAGTTAAGGTCTAAAAGAAGAGTGTCGAAAGAGTAACAGCTGAACGGTTAATTCTAGTACACTATATGCAGGCTTCCAATGTGCGTGAAATTGTCACATTTATATACAACTTCTCCAGACATGGAAAGCATTGCAGCAAGCCAATAATCTTGTTCAGATCAAAACTATTCATTTGGATATATAAGATCTTGACAGAATCCAGCACCATTGATAGGCCATCCATGGAGAAACTCTTCATTGAGCATAGAACATAATATTAGTACAAAATGTGTACTCCAAGATGATATATAAATTATGCGCAGAAATTTAAAATGCAGCTTATGGTTACAAGTGTAGATGATAATATAAAGTACCTGAAGAACTGTGGAGCCAAACACCATATTGAAATGAGCACAGAGATCATGTATTACACCCAAGGTCTCCAATTTAGGCGGAGAGAGGACAGTTATTTGCAACGGTGAATAACTAGAATCAAGGATCAACCTTTGAAGTGAAGGGGCACCTTGGATGATGAGTTGCCTTCCGTCAAAAGAAATTCCAATTCTTACAAGGTTAGGCGACTTTATTTAGAGACAATCGATTCTAACTGTGAAAACAAGCACTGAGCGCTCCAGCGTAGGGCAACTGGAGTGGATGATGTTGTGCAATGAGGCCTCCGATATACGAACCCGCACAAGTGAAAGTTTCTTGAGAAATGGGAGTCGAAGGTTTAGTACCAGATTGTCTGGTAGGTAGCACAGCGCAAAGGTGTTGGTGTGGAGAGAGGAGGAAAACCGCGAGAGGGACATCGGTGCTGAGGGCACAAGTTCATGGCATTCGGTATGTGGTATGTGATTTCCAGGGGAATAGTAGAACTCAAGCAGCTGTAGTTCTGTGAATTCAGGGGATTTCAGCTAGGCGTCCACCGTGCAGGGCATGGTATGCTTACTCAGGTAGCATGATGGGATGCAGAGGCTTTGAACGGAGCCCTGGTGGGAGGAGATGATGGCTCTGGGGATTTCAAAATCATTGAAGAGAGATAGCTGACGACAGTCGAGATTAAGGGGCACGGCGCGCCATAGAGGGCGCCACCAAATTGAGAGGACTTGGGTGCGGCCGCAATCCTTGGTGGGGAGAAGTGAGATGATCTCCCCAAGGACGGCGTCCAGGAGATCGCTATTGCGGTCCACCCGAGAATCTACGGGTTCCTGGAATCCGGTGGGGGCGGGGTCGCCGCTTCTCCCTGTACTGCCGGGTGCGGGATCTACAACAGGCATCGCCGCTGGCGGGAGCCTCATCTTCTTGGCGCTGGGGTCAGCCGACTCCATTTTCCTCGAGGGCGTCGCGTCGCGCTCACGGATTTGAGCAGAGTAACGAATGACGAGCCTATTTGTAGTGCAAGCGAAGAAGAAGGGGAGCTGGGGGTTTTCTGTAGGAGTGAGGAAGAAGGGCAGCTGGGTTTTCTGTAGGAGTGAGGTGAGGAATTTGGGGGTACAAGTGGAGCGAGCTGACGTGAGGTGAGTGGGAGCGAGGAGGAAGAAGAGCACCCAGGTTTTTTTGGGGGGTGGTGAGCTGGGTGTGGGTAGCGCCTCTCATTCAGTAAATATATGGGCTTTTGAATTGATTTTACTATTTACTAGTGTGGATGGGCTGTTTTGTCTTGGGCCCAGAGAACAATTACTACTAGTACAGTGGAGACACTCAACAACTACCCAGAAAAACAATTACTACTAGTACAGTGGAGACACTCTACTGCTTCTGGCTCCTCCTAGGTCATTGAAACATCTCCCTCTACTGAATGCCATTATACTTTTGTTCACCGACATGCGGGCCATGCAGCGCGCGGGCCCAAATGCCATCTACCAAATTAGAAGGCAGTATGCAGGCGGAGAGTCACCCCGGTCGTAGCGCGGCAGTAACGAGCCGTCGTATCACAAAACCCCACCTCCCCGCAGTCTAAGTTTTACGGACGAAGCAACCATCATTTCACTCTTCGCTGAATCCCCTTCTCCCTCACCGTCTTCAAGAAAGGCAACACTCGGATCTGCCACTGTTCTTCTCTCCGAACGAAGGGAAGGTGAGCGGATTCGTGATGTTGGTATATTTTCGTTCAGAGAAAAAAAGAACTTTTGCAAAGCAGTAACCGATCCTCACTCTCTTTTTTGTTTCATTGTCATTGCGATTGTGTTTTCCTTTCAGTGGTCTCCTAGTATTCGTCAGTTTCATGATGGACCAAGGAGAACCAGGCAAATATCTGCCGATATTGGAGCAGACGCGGGAGGCCGATCCCCACGAGACAGAGAGCTCCAAGAAGATGGAGGCAACCACCGAGCCGACCCCAGATACGCTCACGGCCACTACTGAGATGGTCAACGCCCCGTTTGAGGTTACAGCCCCCGTGGCACTGCAGGAGCAGTTTTCCCCTTCGAGGATGTGTCCCCCCCCCCCCCCCCGCTGAGCTGCCCAAGGTAATTTCCTTCTTTGCCGATCTCGATTGTGGTTTTTCATCTAAGTATGTGGTGATTTTTTTAGAAAAGGAAGTATGTGGTGATTAATAATGCAAAATTTTATTAGCTTCGATGCCATGCTATACATAGTGGTTTAAATAACTTGTGTTTCTTATATTGAAAAGTAATTCAGAATTTGTTTCTGTTTCAATTAGAGCCCTGATGCAGACAAGGATTGTGTGGTTGTACATGTCACTCGCTATGAGGCGGACGACCTGAATATACGCACTGGGAAAACAGAGTTCTTAGGTTGTTGGATCCTGGAAGCCATTTGCGGTTATACCAATGAAGAGTTGTATTCCAGCCTCACTGTTGTGAGGCGTGTTGTCCAGGGTGTACTGAAGCACAAGAAGTTCAAAGCTACTCCTTCATTTGTGAGGCATACTGTTCTTGTCAAGCTTACGCAGGAAGATGACGTGGCATGCCTCCACAAACAAGTCTATCAGTGGCAAGGCCACAAGGTTGTCTTCATGAAGGTTCACAGGATTGAGCTGCTGCGGGACGTCCTCGATGATGTTCATGGCAAGGTCTATCTTGTGTCCAGCCCAAATTAGATCGAGGCATGAAATAGTTGCCCCGGCTAGTGTTTAATAGTAGTTTGGATTGTGTCTAATTATTCGAACCTTGCCTGTTATCGACCCCTCTAGGGCTAGTACTCTGTTTGAATCCGTCTATGGGAACTGCTGCTACTTTTGTGTGCCCGTGAATCATGTGAGAACCATCGTAATTGTTGCCGAAATAGATGCGTCCTCACTAGTTTTTTCATGAATATGGCATGGTAAGACATAAGTTGTCACGGTTTATCATACGAGCAGTGTGTGTTTTGATGAAATAGAGCACTCGTTCGAGAACCGTGCGCTGACGTATACATAAGTACTTGTAAACACTGTTGGTGCTACCCCACTTGTAAGCAGTTGTGCAAAACATGGCACATTGGCTCAGCTCGCTTCAACACTAGGCTATCGACCAGCTAACAATCAACAATCTGCTGACTGACATATAAGCAACTATGTATCTTGTTACAGTGGTTCATGCAGTTAATTGAGGCCACAATGTAATAAATTCCAAACATTCACACGCTAGTCCAGCGCTCATGTGGAACACTCACATTAAACTCGTCTTCATAAAAAACTTGAAAAGCATAAGTTAAGCAATTTTATACATCTCAATGATTCATAGAACATAACAAACATATACTAGTTCACAGCAAAAGACAAATTTGTGAGAAGGTTTACAAATCAGGAAAAAACAAGCAAGGCTTCTATGAGCAAAGGGCCTCCCGGCAGGCTTAAATTTCCTGGAGTTCACTCTGGTTTTTTCTTGTTGCCACCATCCAGGATTAGGTTCTCTCATTCCAGAATAACTAATTATAATTGTGGTCTCAGCTGTAATGCTGAACTGAACCATGCAGTGTACTGACCAGGTGAAATTCTTGTGCATTCCACTAAATTTAAGCACCGCTATTTGCAAAAATAAGCAGACCACAATGCCTCTTGTCCGCGCACCTGTCCAAAAACCCGCCGTGTATCCGTGCCAGCTAGTCCTCGGTCCATGGATGAACTGGTAGAAAGTGCATTCCGGACTAGGATGCAGTTGTTTTCACTCGTCCCTGCACTGCAATTAGGAAGTAAAACATACGAATCAGCTTCTTTTAGATTGCGTTGGTCATTCTACCTTAGTTACTACCAATGTAGGGATACCTTGAAGACGGGAGGTTAGACGACGGCAACGAGGAATAGCCATCTCATTTTGCGCAGTTGTACTAAAACTGAGGTGTGTGCTTTTGATTGCGTGGATAGAAACGATACGGAGACAGACATCTCGAAACGATATGGAGACAGACATCCTTGTTTGCGCAAATACGAAATACGGTTATTTAAACAGTGACAGATATTTCTACTTTCCCCTGTTTCCTCTTAGAACCAAGTCCTAGATTCATGCTACAGCTTTCCCACTTTCTTCCCTATTTGAACCAACGCTTTGAGTCGACTGTATGAACTAGCTTTACTTCTAATAATAGTAGAAGTCTAGGTGGCTTTGGAACAGCAAACGGAAGTAGAAAAGGATCCACATGAAGGGGGAAGAGCTGGGGCAGTAGAGCAAGGCAGGTTTCGAAGGAAAATATACTTGAGGGTCGTCCGCATGTGGCAAAGACGGCATCGGGAGGCCGCATCTTGGCCATAATACCGCAGGGAGGAAGAAGGGGTCGGAGGCCCTCCCGAGCCGGCGCTCTCTCGGAGAGAACGACACGACCGCCGATCGGGACGCGCGGGCAGCCGTTGGTCTCCTCCCTCGCCACCGACAACAGCGTGAACGATGCATCTACACCCCTGCCCCGTTCGAGGTTGTCCGGCCGGATTTGTGACCAGCCGTGATCTGAGAGAGAGTGTGTGGCCACCTATGTCTTGCTTAGATCTGGAGAGCATGAGAGAGTGAACGAGAGGAACCCTAGTAAAGCAAGCGCTTAGGCTCCTGCTTTTATATATAGTGGAGTGATTTTGTTGTACCAGCTTCAAAAAAATGCGCTCCTACGTGTACCCATGAGTGGGTGTGAGAGAACTAGTGCGTGCGTGCACCGCTTCTCTTCGTGAGAGTACAATATACTATGCCCAAAGAACATTCTCCGCAAGAGTAATAGTATAAGTGTGTGGCGTGTGAGCTAAAATAAAACGTGTGCGCCGTCTTTTGTTTTTAGAAGTTCTGAGGGTAGGGTGTGACAAGCACATATGTGCGTGACATCTACCTGTAGATAGACGGTGGGTGCGACGTGCGAGTTTGCGAGAGGACTCAGGAGAGTCATGACTCGTGAGGGTGAGTGTGCGTGAGAGAGAGGGGCACGTATCAATGCAATGCATGTGTCCGTAAATCATTATCCGACAAACATTCGCCACAAGCCTTTTTGTGACGAACGTCGTAAGAACCGTTAGATCGGCATCCGACAGTGTCAGTTTTGCCATGTCATTTAACAGAACAGCCACTCCTCCTACGCACAAATCTTCCACATGAGTGTTAGCAACTACTGTATGCTCCGTCCGTTCCAAAATGCAGCGCATACAGCTTTATTGAAAATTCGAACCTCGCAAACTTTTACCGAGTTTTTGTGTACCAAATTGCACATGTAGAATACCCTGTATATATCATTTCATTCATCTTCGAGAGGTAACTATAAAGATGGGTGAGGAGTCTACAAAGAAAGACCATCGTATCACCCGCAGCAATTTCAACCATCCTTTAGTGTCGAGGAATATCATAGGAACTCTATATGATATGATTTTTATAGGATTTTTTCCTTTAGAGCCAATTGGTTCACAGGAATAGATTCATATACTCCACATTTCAAAGGAAATAAACATGATATCATTTCTATAGCTTTAGCGCCACTTGGTTCATATGAATGGATTCCTGTACTCCCTTAATTTCAAAGGAAAATAAACATTAGCGTATATTCAATAGAAAAGTTCCTATGGTATGAACCAAATTACATCTCTTTTCTAATCCCTCCTCATAGGAATTGAGATACATGTCATATCTAGATTCAATAGAAAAGTTCCTATGATGTGAACCAAATGACATCTCTTTTCCGATCCCTACTCATAGGAATTGAGATGCTCCATGTCATCTCTTTCCCTACAACTTCCATGTATACATCTTCTATTACTGAATAGATAGTACAACCCACTAGTAGCTTTTTTCCAAAACATGCAACTATGGCACAAGAACTATATAGTGTGCCAACAACTTCGAAAGATGGTCACTGGATGAAGCTAACCCGACAGTGCAGAGATAGGCAAATCCGACTACTACTGGCCATTGGATATCATCAGCATTCCACCAGATCTGCCACATGTACAATTTAGAAGACTCCATGGTTGAACTTAAGCATAATGCACAAACCTCAAAACACAAGCACTTCTCCTTTGTTCTAGAATCTTCTATATCATAATTGATTATTATTTTCCAAATGAATTGCCATTATTTGTTTTTTACTTTATGATTTACAATGCACAACCCCGTGAATCTTAACATTTTTATAAAACTAATTGATTTTGAATGAGATGAACTATAAGAACTAAACGAACATCTACATCATGCATATATGACTCAAAGCTTTACATGCTATAGTGTGTATTTATTCATAATTTGGTTTCGAAATCTCATGCGTTCAATACATGTGTATTTTACTAGTTTTGAGTAGAGTAGCAAATTTCACGCGACCCCGGGTATATCAAAATGTAGGGCCCATGCATCATTGCCTTTCGGTCAAACCTACGTCCACAATTTTTTGTACGTACTATATCTCCACTGGTCCCGGAACCCAAAATGCTGCCTCGTTCCCGTAAAACCAAGCGGCCCACACATATTTAAGGCGTCGACTCGAACCTGTTTACTACGACGTGGCTCTGCACGCCGTAGTACACCTACAAACCCTACCGCCGCACTCATCATCGGTTTTCTTCAAGAGGACGAGGGAGAAGCCGATTTGTAGTGGAGGCACTTTCAAAAAAAGGATATGTAGTGGAGACCCCTACCCTAGGGTGCCCTAGGTAGCTGCCGCACGCATCATTGTTTTCTCTTTTCTTTATGCTCTTGCGCCCTAGAGTGAAATGATGGTTGCTTTGTCCGTCCAGCTTAATGCGGGAAAGGTGGGGCTTTGTGATTTGACCCCTCATCGCTCATTTTCTACTACTGCGGCGCTACGACCGGGGTGCCTCGAATTCCAACCGCTACTCCGAACTGTAATTTGGTGCATCGCACGTGGGACAAGACGGTGGATGAGCCACATGTCGGCCAAAGGGGTCCTGTTAAGTGTGTCGCTATTTCGTGTGCGGACTGGCCCTGCTTGAGTTGCTACGCCAACACGACAGGAGCAGCCTACCACTTGGTTTTGCTCCTTGGTGAATCCCGACTATATTGATCTAAAAAGATATGTGCTGACCTACTCTCTCCGTCTCGGTTTTTTATTTTTAGGTGTCTTGGTTTATAGGGCCTGCACT
This sequence comes from Triticum timopheevii, assembly GCA_963921465.1. Classification (NCBI taxonomy): domain Eukaryota; kingdom Viridiplantae; phylum Streptophyta; class Magnoliopsida; order Poales; family Poaceae; genus Triticum; species Triticum timopheevii. The sequence continues at coordinate 380,170,474 of OY997274.1, forward strand.
TAGTTCTAGGTCATCCATTTGACTAACTAAATATGAGTTACTATGTCACAAAAAGTATATCATTGGATTCTTAAGCGGATGTAGTTGTATTTAAAAGTCGAGGGCGGGGCTTTTCCTGCGCGGTAGGCGGGGCAGTTCCACCTAGTCGGTTCGACAGAGACGCGAGAAGACGAGGGAGTAGGCTGCTGCAAACGTAGAGTTGTGTGATTTGACAGCGAGTTACTGCTGGACAGGTGGGGCCCCGTGATTTGACTTGCCATTATCATTTTAACTGCGGCGCTACGACCGGCGTGAGTCTCCCGATTCCTGACCACCTCCATACAGGTGCCTCTCCCAATGCTCCACCATATAGTAGAGGCTGGCTCTTGCATGAGAGCCCACTTCTCCACTTTTTCATTGCCTCTCTTTCCTCCACATATGCAAAAATGCCATGTAAAGCGCACTATTGTACTTACTTGCTCCTACAGGTGCTTAAGCTTGCCACATGGGCATAAAGTCTGATGTGGCAACTTAATCATGAAGAGAGAGACTAGTTTGGTGACCCAAGGAAGAAACGGTGCTAAGAGCATGTACCTAGGTGAAAAGACAATTTTTAGTCTATAGCTAATTAAATGAAGCAAACTTAGCAACACCATTTCATTGCAAGAGGTCACTCCTTGGCAAATGCAATAAATACTAGTACTCCCTGTGTCCCATAATATAAAACCGTTTTTGGCACTATACTAGTGTCTAAAACGTTCTTATATTATGGGACGGAGGGAGTACGAAGAAAGAGATAGAGAGAAGTAAAAAAATTACACTTATAGCCAACCTTATAGCCAAAACCTTGTTGTAGTATGAGTGACTAAGTGATGACTATGTATCACATGCCAACATCAGATAGCCTAATGCACCGTGTTAAATCTCCAAGGGCGCGACCGCACGAGCAACGCGATGGTCATGGTAGGCGCGACCATGATACAGGTTGCTGGCAGCCCTTGGTGATGAAGCTATGTACCTAGGGTAGGGTCATGGACCTGTCCAAGATACCCTACACAAGGACATCTCTAGAAGAAACCACCTTCCAATCGACCATGTTATGTTCCACTCAAAGGACTCGAAGACACTCGACCATGAAGCCAACCACTCGACCGTCAGGAGATCTAAAATCACTCTACAAACAAACGGTCGGTCATTAAGTAGCTTTTATGGTCATCATAGCACTTTATTTGTGGCGCTACCAGTAATGCCCGACCTTAATGTACCTTAAACCCTGCATAACTGAGGGCCGGAGGGGTCTGGCGAACTCTATATAAGCCACCCCCCTCCTCAGTGTAAAGGGTTCGCACCCCTGTAACTCATACGCACATAATACAGTCGACCGCCTCTGGGCTCCGGGACGTAGGGTTGTTACTTCCTTCAAGAAGGGCCTGAACTCGTAAACCTCTCGCGTATACAACTACTCCATAGCTAGGATCTTGCCTCTCCATTCCTACCGCCCTATTCTACTGTCAGACTTAGAACCACGATAGTTGGCGCCCACCTTGGGGCAGGTGTCTTAGCGACCTATTGGAGAAGTTGCAATATTTCCGATCTCCTCCATCATGGTTTCGGGCGGAGTTTTGGAGGAGGGCCGCGAGATCCGTCTCGGTGCGCTCACGTTCGTCGCCGACGACTCCGCTTGGCTTCAGGAGGCTCCGCTCGACATCGACGCGCTCCATGTCCGTGGGGCGACAAACTTTCGTGCGTGCGTTCGCGGCGTCCTCCTGCGGCAACCGTCGACCCAGTATCGGCCGGCTCCTGTGTCGTCCTCCCTCCTAGTCTCCCGCCGGCGCAAGCGCTCCGGTCGGGCGAGCCTTCAAGGGTGGGTGAGGCACGTGGTGGCACGCCAGTCGGCCACCCCCCAAGTCACGGCGATTGAGCCCGACGAATCTCTCTACGGCATGTTCGACCTGTCAACTGGCTTCGCAGAGACTGCATCCGAGTGCGACAGCAGTGATCCAGCGGCGGAGGTTCTGATGGTCAATGCACCGTGTAGTCCTCCCGGTTTTCCCCGCGCCGATGGAGGCGACGGTGGAGGCGATCCGGCGCAGGTCCACGAAGAGTATCTCCCCGAGCCCCTCACTTCGCTGCAGAGGGAAGAACTTCGCCACCAGAACATGGATGCGCTACACACTCCTATCGTTGGAGAAACCCCGGAGGCTCATGCCTTAGAGGACGCGCGCTTGGCCAACTTGGCTGAGCGCACTCGACTGGAGAACCTCGAGCGAGCACTCGACGAGCGTGCGCGACAATGGGTTCCAGAATCCAATTGACGTCAACTCTTTCCACCATTGACTCAGGTATATCGAACTCCGATTTAGAATGTAGCAGCTGTAGCCCATATAGCAGAGTCGATTCAACCTTCCCAGTCAGAGGCTGGCAGAGGCTTGTTACAGATCAGAGCATTACTCCGGGCAGCAGGAGATCAAAATTCAGCTGTATCACAGTCACGGAATAGGATTCACAGCAGATCCGTCGCTGCGAATACAGTCCAGTCGGCCCATAGCCCAAGATCGCCCCCGAGGCGTGAGGAATGTGGAGACCGGCGTGATCAGTACAAGAACCGTGAGCAGTATGATCACCGACTCGATCACAATGATCGACGTCGAGTGCCTACCCCTCCCCCAAGGGGTGGATCGTACGCGCCTCGACAGCAGGATGACAGACGTCAGCATAGTGTTGGGCGAAGGATTACAGTCGACCCCAGGGAACCAGGCTTTGATGCGAGATCCATTATTGTTCAAGGTTTGGTCGACAAGAATAGAGCTCACCAAGAAGGTCATGACAGAGATGTACCCACCAGCAGCAGAATACACGTCTCAGGACCAGAGTGTTTCAGCAGAGCCATCGGGGCTGCGGTGATTCCTCCCAACTTTAGGTTGGCGACTGGAGTCAGTAAGTTCACTGGTGAGTCCAAGCCTGATACTTGGCTTGAAGACTACCGAGTGGCTGTTCAGATTGGCGGCGGCAACGATGAGGTAGCCATGAAACACCTACCTCTTATGTTGGAGGACTTGGCCAGAGCATGGTTGAATCAGTTAGCACCCAGCAGCATTTACACTTGGGAAGATCTTGCTCGAGTGTTTGTCAGAACATTTGAAGGAACTTGCAAGCGACCAGCAGGGTTGACAGAGCTGCAATATTGTGTGCAGAAGTTGAATGAAACTCTGAGGGATTACATCCAGAGATGGATCACGTTGCATCACACGGTAGAGAATGTATCTGATCACCAGGCAGTCTGTGCCTTCAAGGAAGGCGTTAAATAAAGAGAGTTAAACCTGAAATTCGGTCGAACTGGAGACATGTCTCTGAGTCGAATGATGGAGATTGCCACCAAGTATGCCAATGGTGAAGAAGAGGATCGGCTCCGGAGTGGCAAGCACAAGTCAGTCGCCCACGAAACCGGAGGAGGGAACTCCAGTCGGAAGCAAAAGCGGAAAGCCGATCCAGCTGCTCCTGGAGAAGCCTTGGCCGTGACATAGGGAAAGTTTAAAGGGAAACCCAAAGGGTCTTGGAACCCTAAGAAGGTGAAGGACAAGGAAGGGAATGACGTGATGGATTTTCCGCGCCACATCCATGCGAAGAAAGATGAGGAGGGTAAATTCATTTACCCGAAACATACCACTCGACAGTGTCGGCTCTTGATCCAGCAATTCCAGGGGAAAGAACCCAAAGATAAGGAAAAGGAGTCGGACAAAGTTGAAGACAAAGAAGACAGTGATGATGGATATCCCCAGGTCAATTCCACCCTCATGATTTTTGCTAATGTTGAAAGCAAAAGTCGATTGAAAGTTATCAACCGTGAGGTGAATATGGTTGCTCCGGCGACACCCAGTTACCTGAAATGGTCTCAGACTGCCATCACATTCAACCAATCCGATCATCCGACACACATAGCCACCCCTGGGAGGCAAGCTTTGGTGGTCGACCCAGTCGTCGAAGGCACTCGACTGACTAAAGTTTTGATGGATGGTGGCAGTGGCCTGAATATATTGTATGCAGAGACGTTGAAAGGGATGGGCATTCCGATGTCCAGACTTAGTACCAGCAACATGAGTTTCCATGGAGTCATTCCTGGAAAGAAGGCTGAGTCACTCGGCCAAATTGCTCTTGATGTGGTTTTTGGTGATTCCAAGAATTACCGCAAAGAAAAGTTGACGTTTGAAGTTGTGGATTTCCAGAGTGCTTATCATGCTATTTTGGGCAGGCCAGCCTATGCATGTTTCATGGCTTGACCATGTTATGTGTACCTCAAATGGAAGATGCCTGGTCCCAAAGGTGTGATCACTATTACTAGCAATCGGAAGAAGGTGGAAGAGTGCTTTCAGAAAGGCTCGAAGATCGCTGATGCTCAGATGGCAGTGGTAGAGCTGCAGGAATACCAGAAAACTGCAGACCCGAGTGATTTGTTGCGAGCCAAGAAGCCTGCTACGGAATCAGCATTTCAGTCGTCTGGTGAGACAAAACCGATTCACATTCACTTGACTGACCCCAGTGCTGCTCCGACTCATATCTCTACAACACTCAACTCCAAATAGGAAGAAGCGCTCGTCCAATTCCTCCGTGAGAACTGGGACATCTTCGCATGGAAGCCTTCTAACATGCCGGGTGTTCCCAGGGGGCTGGCTGAGCATCGTCTACGAGTCAACTCCAAAGTGAAACCTGTCAAGGAACATCTTCGACAGTCCGCCGTCCAGAAGAGAAAGGCCATTGGTGAGGAGGTGGCTCGGCTCTTAGCAGCAGAGTTTATCCGAGAGATTTTCCACTCCGAGTGGCTCGCCAATGTTGTCATGGTCCCCAAGAAGGACAAGTCACTTCGCATGTGCATTGACTTCAAACATATCAATCGGGCCTGCCCGAAAGATCATTTTCCTCTCCCCCGCATCGACCAAATAGTCGACTCGACTGCGAGGTGTGAGCGCCTGTCTTTTTTAGACGCCTATTCTGGTTACCATCAGATCCGTCTGTATGGACCCGACGAGAACAAAACAGCTTTCATCACTCCATTCGGGTGCTTCTGTTATGTCACCATGCCATTAGGCCTCAAGAATGCCGGAGCCACGTTCATGAGGATGATTCAGAAGTGTTTGCTCACTCAAATCAGTCGGAATGTGGAAGCATACATGGATGATATTGTGGTCAAATCACAGAAGGGTTCCAACCTGCTGACTGACCTTGCTGAAACATTTGCCAACCTCAGGAGGTATGATATCAAGCTTAATCCATCAAAGTGCACACTCGGAGTTCCTGGCGGAAAGTTACTCGGTTTTCTCGTTTCCGAACGAGGAATCGACGCCAACCCAGAAAAAGTTGGTACTATACTCCGAATTAAACGCCCTGTGCATGTGCACGATGTCCAGAAGCTTACTGGATGCTTGGCAGCTCTAAGTCGATTCATCTCTCGTCTCGGTGAAAAGGCATTGCCTCTTTACCAACTGATGAAGAAGTCAGGCAAGTTCGAGTGGACTCCCGAAGCTGATGCAGCGTTTGCAGAGCTAAAAGCCCTGCTCTCCACCCAGCCGGTGCTTGCTGTCCCAATCAGCAAAGAGCCTTTGCTACTTTACATTGCAGCCACAGGACAAGTCGTCAGTACAGTACTTACGGTCGAGCGGGAAGAAGAAGGAAAAGCCTTTAAAGTTCAGCGCCCAGTATATTATGTTTCTGAAGTTTTGACCCCATCAAAGCAAAGATACCCTCATTATCAGAAGCTTGTATATGGGATTTATATGACCACGAAGAAGGTTGCTCATTACTTCTCTGACCATTCCATTATAGTCGTCAGCGACGCCCCATTGTTAGAGATTCTGCACAACAGAGATGCAACTGGTCGAGTGGCAAAATGGGCGATTGAACTCCTTCCCCTTGATATCAAGTTTGAGGCAAAGAAAGTCATCAAGTCCCAAGTAATAGCAGATTTCATCGCCAAGTGGATTGAACAGCAACTGCCGACTCAAGTTCACTCGAAGCACTGGACCATGTTCTTTGATGGCTCTAAGATGCTGAATGGTTCCGATGCTGGGGTAGTGTTGGTTTCCCCCCAAGGAGATAAGCTCAGACATGTGCTCCAGATTCACTTTGATTCCTCCAATAATGAAGCAGAATACGAAGCACTTTTGTATGGGTTGCGTATGGCCATTTCACTCGGCGTCTGTCGCCTCATGGTCTATGGCGACTCAGATTTGGTGGTTAACCAAGTGATGAAGGAGTGGGACGTCAGAAGTCCAGCCATGACTGGTTACTGCAATGCAGTGAGAAAGCTGGAGAAGAAATTCGAGGGGTTAGAGAGTCATCATATACCCCAACTAAAAAATCAAGCGGCTGATGATTTGGCAAAAATAGGTTCCAAGAGAGAAGCCATTCCCAGTAATGTGTTTTTGGAACACATCCACACACCATCAGTTCAAGAGGATCCTTTCACCGAAGAAGCTCCACAGCCAAAAAGTGTCATGGATCCGACTGAAGTTGAGGTCCCAGCTGTGGTCGACCTAATCATGGAAGTTTTGGTCATCACTCCCGACTGGACGGTGCCGCACATCGCATATATCCTAAGGAAAGAGCTCCCAGAGAATGAAGAAGAGGCTCGACAGATCGTCCCTCGATCCAAGGCCTTTACCGTGATAAAGGGACAATTGTACAGGGAAAGCGCGACTGAAGTCAGTCAGAAATGTATAACACCAGAAGAAGGTCAGATAATTCTTGACGATATCCACTCAGGGACCTGTGGTCATCATGCGTCCTCTCGGACCATTGTGGCTAAAGCATACCGAGCGGGATTTTACTGGCCAACAGCAAATGAAATGGCGAAGGAGATAGTCGACAAGTGCGAAGGATGTCAGTTCTATTCCAATATGTCACACAAGCCCGCCTCAGCCTTGAAGACCATTCCACTCATCTGGCCCTTCGCTGTTTGGGGGTTGGATATGGTTGGACCACTGAGAACTGGCAGGAGCGGCTTCACTCACTTGCTAGTGGCAGTCGACAAGTTTACTAAATGGATTGAAGCTAAACATATCAAGAATCTCGATGCTTGCACTGCTATCAGTTTTGTCAGAGAGTTGATATTCAGATATGGAGTCCCGCATAGCATCATCACTGATAATGGATCGAACTTCGATTCCGACAAGTTCAAAGCCTTTTGCGCCTCTCAAGGCACATGAGTCGACTACGCTTCAGTCGCTCACCCCCAATCAAATGGACAAGCGGAATGAGCAAACGGTCTAATTCTCAAAGGACTGAAACCCTGGTTGATGCGTGATCTCAAGCACGCAGCAGGCGCGTGGGTCGACGAACTTCCATCAGTTCTTCGGGGATTGAGGACCACTCCTAATCGGTCGACTGGGCGAACTCCATTCTTTATGGTCTATGGAGCTGAAGCAGTTCTGCCGAGTGACGTGCTTCACAATGCACCCCGAGTCGAGCTGTACTCTGAAGATGAAGACGAACAAGCCTGGCAGGATGCAGTCGACCTCCTAGAAGAGGAAAGAGAGATGGCCTTGATCCGCTCGACTATCTATCAGCAAGACTTGTGTCGATTCCATGCCAGAAATGTGAAGAGTCGAGCCTTCCAAGAAGGAGATTTGGTCCTCCGAGTGGATCAACAGAAGCCACACAAGCTCGCTCCTACTTGGGAAGGTCCCTTCATCGTCACCAAAGTTCTCCACAATGGAGCGTGTCATCTGTACAATGTCGATCGCCAGATTGATGAGCCACGAGCTTGGAATGCGGAGCTGCTCCGCCCCTTTTATACTTAAGTTCTCACTTGGATGAGATGTAATAAAAAGTACCTCTATAGTTTGTTTATCAAAGACAAGAGTGTTATAATTTTCCCAGTGATTGTTGTTGCTTTTGTTTACGTAGTAAATCCCCCAGTGGGTGGCTTAGCTGCGAATCCGTTCGCCTAAGTTTGTAAAAACAATCCTACCGAGTAACGAACAAGCCTCTCACTCGGGGGCTTAGATGCGAATCCATTTCGCCTAAGTATTTAAAAATCCTACCGAGTGGAGAGCAAACCTCCCACTCGGGGGCTTAGCTGCAGTCCAGTACTCGCCTAAGTATTTGAAAATCCTACCGAGTGGAGAGCAAACCTCCCACTCGGGGGCTTAGCCGCAGTCTAGTACTCGCCTAAGTATTTGAAAATCCTACCGAGTGGAGAGCAAACCTCCCACTCGGGGGCTTAGCTGCAGTCCAGTACTCGCCTAAGTATTTGAAAATCCTACCGAGTGGAGAGCAAACCTCCCACTCGGGGGCTTAGCTGCAGTCCAGTACTCGCCTAAGTATTTGAAAATCCTACCTAGTGGAGAGCAAAACTCCCACTCGGGGCCTTAGCTGCAGTCTAGTACTCGCCTAAGTATTTGAAAATCCTACCGAGTGGAGAGCAAACCTCCCACTCGGGGGCTTAGCTGCAGTCCAGTACTCGCCTAAGTATTTGAAAATCCTACCAAGTGGAGAGCAAACCTCCCACTCGGGGGCTTAGCTGCAGTCCAGTACTCGCCTAAGTATTTGAAAATCCTACCGAGTGGAGAGCAAACCTCCCACTCGGGGGCTTAGCTGCAGTCCAGTACTCGCCTAAGTATTTGAAAATCCTACCGAGTGACGAGCAAGCCTCTCACTCGGAGGCTTAGCTACGAATCCGTTTCGCCTAAGCATTTGAAAATCCTACCGAGTGGAGAGCAGACCTCCCACTCGGGGGCTTAGCTGCAGTCCAGTACTCGCCTAAGTATTTAAAAAATCCTACCGAGTGGAGAGCAAACCTCCCACTCGGGGGCTTCGCTGCAGTCCAGTACTCGCCTAAGTATTTAAAAAATCCTACCGAGTGGAAAGCAAACCTCCCACTCGGGGGCTTAGCTGCAGTCCAGTACTCACCTAAGTATTTAAAAATCCTACCGAGTGGAGAGCAAATCTCCCACTCGGGGGCTTAGCTGCAGTCCAGTACTCGCCTAAGTATTTCAAAATCCTACTGAGTGGAGAGCAACCCTTCCACTCGGGGGCTTAGCTGTAGTCCAGTACTCGCCTAAGTATTTAATACAATGTACGCTCTGCAAGGATGACGAGGTGCAGGTCGACTGCTACCTTCTCCTTTTGGAGCTACGCCACAAATACAACATGCGCTCTGCAAGGACGACGAGGTGCAGGTCCACTGCTACCTTCTCCTTTGGAGCTACGCCACAAATACAATGTGCGCTCTGCAAGGACGACGAGGTGCAGGTCGACTGCTACCTTCTCCTTAGGAGCTACGCCACAAATACAACGTGCGCTCCATCCCGATCCGCAAGGACGCAGGTTGACTGCAATCCGTGCTCCATCCCTACCTGCAAGAGCGATGAAGTGCAGGTCGACTGGACTTTCCACCTCAGAGCTGCGTCCCAAACACTAAAGTATATTCTGAGTGAAGAACAAAGTTCGCTCGAAGGCAAATGCAAGCATATTCAACGATAAGCCAAGTTCAGATAACATCCTACGGATTCAGAACTGCTCAGGCGTCAAGCCTGTAAAAGTTTATCGGTTACAAAACCACTCAGCATTCTGAGGCAAATTTAAGGTGAAGCGTAGAAGTTTTTTTACTCCTCAGGTGGAGGACTGGAGGGTGCGACAAACTGGTCCAGGTCGATTCCGTCAGCAATCCGAGTGGCAGCAGCAATCAAGGTCTCCATGAAAGATTGGAAGTCGTGTTTCTTGGTATTGGCCACTTTGATGGACGCCAGCTTGTCCTCTTGCGCATCCTTGCAGTGAACACGGACCAGTGACAGAGCAACGTCAGGACCGCACCTGGCAGAAGACTTCTTCCATTCTTGCACTCGACCTGGAACTTCATTCAGTCGAGTCATTAGAGACTCGAGGTCGTTTTGAAGCGTCTCTCCCGGCCAAAGTGTCGTGTCGATTCGCGACGCTGCAACCTTCAGTCGAGCAAGGTAGTCAACAACTTCAGCAACACGAGATTCCAGTCGGAGCACATTCATAGCGGCTTCATCCTTCACAGGAGAGTTAAGCCAACAACTCCAAGCTTGTCTCCACTCAACTGGTCTCCACCTTGTAGTTTTGGCAGAATTCTGTAAACACAGTTCAAAGTTAAGCCAACAGTTCCACGATGAGTCGATGATAACAAGTCAGTCGGATAAAAGAGATTACCTTCAAGCATGATGAATAACTTCTTGGCAAGCCCTCCCAGATAAGCCTCCAGATCGTTCTTCTTCCCCGCCAGTTCGCTAGCCTTGTCACTCAGAGCTATCTTGGTATTCTTCAGACGGCTAACCTCCTTGTTGGCCGCGTCGAGGGCAGCTTTCAGATTGGTGTTCTCCTCTTCAAGTTTACCGACTGAAGCCAGTTTTTCTTCCGCAAGCTTCGTTTTGTCCAAAGCCGCCTTCTGCGCCTCGGCGAGGTCATGGTCCTTCTTCTTCAGAGCCTCCTTCATTTTATCTGCAAAGTGACAATGAGATCAGAATCAGGAATGGGCAGAAAGATAAAGACAGTCGTCAAGATTCTCACCAACCATACCTTTCGCTTCATCTTTCGCCTTCTTAAAGTTCTCCTGAACAAGCTTTAAGTCAAGGTCGAACTGGATGTGCTTGTTTTCCAATTCAGTATAGCGAGCCACAAGCTCGCAAGATTTCTGCGAAGGGTTAGTCGACAGACATCAAAGATAGGTTGCTTCCGAGTGACTACGAGAAAAATCGTAACATTTCTAAGACTACAGCCGAATCAAAATTGTCGGGGCGTATCTCTCGGTGGCCACGAGCACCTATGGGGAACGGGGGGCCCCTTCTAGTCCGGCAAGGGGGGCGGAGGCCGCGCGCAGAGCAGATCAAGGTCGGGCGCGCGCTAGGGAGACGGGACGATTTTTACCCAGCTTTGGAGCTCTCCGGAGAGATAAAACTCCTACTGCTGCTTTGTGTTCGTATTCGATCTTTCTCGAGGGTCCGAGCGTGTGGTGGTGTTGCCTGTGTCCAAATGGACCGAACCGCTTCTACGTGCGCATGGGCCTCCCTTTTATAGTCTGAAGGGGGCACCAACAGGTGGCAGCGTAAGAAGAGGGGGTAGAAAGGTAAAAACGCAGGTTGGTGTAACAGTGACCAACAGTGTCCCCTACCTAACTCTGACAGCAGGGGACAGGGGCATTTAATGCCCGTCCGGTCGCCCAAACAGTGCAAAGGAATGACCGCTATGTGAGCCACCGGTTGCCACAATGGTGTCTCTGCCAGCTCCGCTTGCCACCTTGCTCCGCATGGCTGCGCAACGCCCCGCCACGTGCCCCAGGGGCGGCCCTGGGGTGACACGTCGCCGGATGCGCTGGATTCTGGGTGGCCGCCTTACCGCGGCAAGTGCCTTGCCACGGCCCTTCTCTTGTCGTGCTGGCAAGCTTGCCGGCCGTCGGGCCTTGCCAGGACGCACGGGGCGCCGCGGCAAGTCTTCTGGAGAAGCCTTGGTCGGCCTTCCCGGCAAGCTCCTCTTGCCGGGGCTTTTGTTTTCTTCCCGGCCAGCTTCTCTTGCCGGGACCTTGGTTGGCCTTCCCGGCAAGCTCCTCTTGCCGGGGCCTTGGTTTGAGTACTTCGATCTTGAATGGCATCAAAGTAGCCGTGGAGGATCTTAGCGGACGCCCGGCAAGCCTTGCCGCGGGTTGCTGCGACTGCCCGTGCACAAGTTCGGGGTACTAAGGTACCCCCCCTACTTTAGTACACCGACAGGAGCCCCCGGGCCTGGGTCATACACGGTGCCGAGCGCTGTTGGGCCAGGACCAAAACAGTGCACGGGCACGCGCGGCCTAGGTCACACCGCATCGGACTCCGCCTCCCCCGCGCACGTCCAGAGCGGCACGCGTCAAACGCGGCGTCGTGGGTGACGTGCGTGCGGGGCTGAGCCTTGCGATCACGTATCAAGCCATGATGAAGGGGGTGGCACACGCCCCCCTACCTAAACGGAGGTAGGCGTGGGGGCGTGGCGCATTTACTAGATGGGGCCGGTGCACGGTTTTCGAGGCACCCAACCCCACTATCACGGGGTGGGGCGAGGCCGCCTCACCCGTCACCTCGGCCCTGTATCTCCGCCACGTAGCTCCCACGCACTTGGGGTCACGGGCGGTGGGAGTGGGAATCCGGGCCGTCGCGCGCAGAGGCAGCGAGTCGGTCCTGATTCCCTGCCCCTCCCGTATCTTGATTCGCCGAGCGGGGCGGCCGGGCCCCCACCCTGCTCCTTTATAAAGGGCAGGAAGGGGGGCACAGAACCCCGCACTCTCTCATCTCCTCCTTTCTTCAGCTTCTGTTCTCCTCTCTCCCACTCGCCATGGAGAAAGGGAACCCTGGCCCTTCGTCGGTGGCGGCGAGGGTTGCCGCCAGACAGCGCACCTCTCCCTCTCTCGCTCCTGCGGTGGCGGAGCCAGCCGCGAGGGGAAGAGGGAGGGGGCGAGGCCGTGGACGAGGTCGAGGACGTGGCCGAGGCGCTCGGGGAAGAGGCGGCCGGGGTGGTGCGCCACCCCCGTCTCCGCCGGCGGCTCCTCTCCTCGAGGCGGTCCACATCGGGGACGACCCCTGGGAGTTCTTCGTCAAGTTGCGCCAGGCACCTCGTCGACGCCTCTGGCTTCCGGCTCCGTTTGCGAGCGCGATGGAACCGGACCCGCCTGAGATGCTGGAGTTGCGCATGAGGGGCTGCGGGATCAGCGGCACTCGAGTCAGTGTCGTATCCCCAGCCCCCGGCGTGATGTACTTCGATTGAGGGTGGAAGACGTTCGCCCGCATCCACAGCTTGATGGCGGGGTTTACCCTCCATTTTAAGTTAATGGAGGGCGACCTTCTCGCCGTCAAGGTCTTCGGGGACTCCGGCATCCGGGCGAGATGCTGCGTGGACAGCTCCTCCGATAGCGAAGGCCCCTCCTCGACCGAGAGTGACGAGGAGGGGAGCGATAGCGACGACGAGGACGGCGGGTCCGACTAGGCGTTGGACACCGTCTCGCGCGCCACCGGCGACCCCATCATCCGGGTTGCCGGCCTTCTGAACTCCCCGGGGCCGTCTCCTTGGGCGGCTGGCGTAGGGAGGCTGCAGAGGAGGAAGAGGGGCGGCGGCAAGGCCGTCAAGTCGGAGTACGAGGGCGAGGTGCCCTCGACAGCATGCTGACGTCCTGCCGCCCCGTCTTCGAGCTCTACCTCCGGCGCCTCCGTCTCCGTCGGGCTCCTGGCCGGCCCCCGGGGTGTTCTCTTGGTGTCTTCTGGCACCCGTAGCTCACCTAGGCGCCCCTTTTGCCTTCCCCGGCAAGCTTCTCTTGCCGGGGCCTCCTTGACCTACTCCCTGAAGAGAGAAACAAGAGAGGGATTACGGGCATCTTATCTTTTAATTTGTAAGCCTTCGGGCCTTAGCTGTATTTAAAACTTGTAATCCTCTCTATCATGTTTTTCATCCTCTATGGACTTGTACTAAATTGGGATGTTTTTTAATGAAAAGAGGGGAAAGCTTGCTGGATTAAGTCCTTTACTTGATTTTGTGCCTTGTACGTTTTCACCCTACGCTTTTAGGGAACTTGCCGGCGCGGGCACCTTGCCGTGAGCGCCGAGTGCGGAACGTCGGCAACGGAACTGCAACCGACAGGAAACCTTGCCGCGGAGCTAGTCGCGGCTTACTTAAGTCGTTGAGCGGACTCGAAACGATAGTAAGGCAACTAGCTACGAGTTGGTTTTCTGCCGGCGGTGCCACGACCGACAAGAAACCTTGTCGTTGAGCTAGCCGCAGTTCACTTAAGTTGTCGAGCGGACTCGAAACAACAGTCGGTGCGCGACTAGCTACGAGCCGGTTCCTCCGCGCACAGGTTTTTTTTACAAGACATATTCGTTCAAGGACGCGGCCTCGCATTCCCCGGCCCATAAGAGGATGCATGACGAGGGATGAAAAACTTATCTGATATTACAGCCCCCGGCGACTCTGGCTTGCCGGGGGTGAATCTTGATATTTGCAGCCCCCGGCAACTCTGGCTCGCCGCGACCCAGGTGCCGGCGCGCTTTTCTTTGTCCTTGCCGCCGGCGTCGCAGCCTCCGGGGACCCTGACTTGCCGCGGAGGAACTTCGGTACTTACAGCCCCCAGTGAAATCGGCTTGCCGGGGCCTCTGCGCCAGTGCGCCCTTCTGGTTTTTCCCTGTCGCTGTTATTTTAGTCACAAAAAATAGCTAAGACAGCGCCGTAATATGTTACTCTTTGCAATGTGACTTCAAGTTGGGCAATGCAACGCCATGTTTCGCCCTTTGTATGTTTACACTCTACGCTTCTAGGGAACTTGCCGGTGCTAACACACTTGCTGAGTGCGGAACGTCAGCAGCCTGCTGGCGGTGTTGTACCCGGCAAGAAGCCTTCTCGGGCCAGTTGCAGCGCGCTTGTATTGTTGAGCGGACTCGAAAACAAAGCAAGGGCGCAACTTAACCACGAGTTAGCTCCTCCGCGCACGAGTTTATCATACAAAGGACGTCTCATGGCAAGGCTTGCTACGTTACATCCTCTACTTCATTGCATCCCTTGTACGTTTCTACCCTTCGCTTCCAGGGAACTTGCCGGTGCTAACACACATGCTGAGTGCGGAACGTCAGCAGCCCGCTGGCGGTGTTGTACCCGGCAAGAAACCTTCTCGGGCCAGTTGCAGCGCGCTTGTATTGTTGAGCGGACTCGAAAACAAAGCAAGGGCGCAACTTAACCACGAGTTGGTTCCTCCACGTACAGGCTTTTCGTACAAGGGACGAACGTTCGAGGAATATAACATAAGAGCTTAGAACTAAAAAGTGTTATGCACTCAAGCTCGGGTGACTTAGCTTTTCCGTTTTCCGCGGTCCGGCGAAGCCGCACTCCTCCCTTGACTTCCTCCCTTGTACGTTTTCACCCCCTCGCGCTTTCAGGGAACCCGCCGGCGCAAACACACTTGCTGAGTGCGGGACATCAGTAGCCCGCTGGCGGTGTTGCTTCCGGCAGGAAGAACTCGTCCGGCTAGTTGCGGCGCGCTTTCATCGTTGAGCGGACTCGAAACGGATCAAGGGCGCAACTTAGCCATGATTCGACCCTTCTGCGCACAGGTTCTTTGTACAAGGTACGGATTCTCAGGGAATACAATTCAAAAGCTTGAAACTGGACGCTTTCTTCGCCCTACTGGCTAGTGGAGCTCGATGGCGCATCCTCGACGGCAGCGCGGCACTCCGGGGAGGCGTGCTTGCCGGAGCAGGTACCAGAGCTGTTCTTGCCGGGCTTAGTCTTTGGCGGCTCTGCCTTTGCCTTCTTGCACTTGCCGGTGGAGCTCGATGGTGCGTCCTCGACGGCAGCGCAATACTCCAGGGAGGTGCGCTTGCCGGAGTGGGCATCAGAGCTGCACTTGCCGGACTTGAGTTTCTTCTTCCCCCGGGGAGCTTCAGCGGCAAGTGGCTCGCGCTCTGCTGCGGCTGCTGCTTCCCGGTAGATCTTGTTGGCGCAGATGAGTGCATCCCTCTTGTCACCTTGGACAGAAATGACACTCATCGGGCCAGGCATCTTGAGCACATTGTATGCGTAGTGAGAGGCTGCCATGAACTTGGCAAGCGCTGGTCGGCCGAGTATCCCATTGTAGGGTAATGGGATATCAGCAACATCGAAGGTGACCCTCTCTGTCCTGAAGTTCAGCTCGCTGCCAAACGTCACTGGCAATGTGATCTTCCCCTTGGGCTTGCTTCTTCCCGGATTTATCCCTTGAAAGGTACCAGTCTCTTCGAGCTCGCTGTCGGGGATCTGGAGCTTCTTGAGCACTGCGGAGGAAATCAGGTTCAGGCCGGCCCCGCCGTCAACCAACATTTTCGTGACCTTGAGGTTGCGGATTGTTGGTGAGACCAACATCGGCAAGCACCCGACCGCAGTGATGCGATCAGGGTGGTCCTCAACATCGAAGATGATGGGCGTGCCGGACCATTTCAGAGGCTTGCGCGCCTCGACGGACGGCTCCGCTGCGTTCACCTCTCGCACCCACTGCTTGAGTTGGCGGTGCGAGGCGTGCAGAGAGGCGCCGCCGTCGATGCACAACACCTCTGTCGCCTTCTGAAACTCTTGGTCATCGGTCTCATCTTCCTCCATCTCATCCTCCTCATCCTCATCTTCGTCCTTGTCGCGACCGCGGGGAGGCCTATCTCCTTGCCGTGGCTTGGACTTGCCGCGGTGTCCTCCCTTGCGGGAAGCTTCTTGCCGGATCCTCCGCCACCTCCCTGGGCTCTCTCCTTATCACGGCACTCGTACTCGGCTTTCTGTAGCTCCGCCATCTCTTCCACCTTCTTGCAGGTTTGGAGATCGTGGCCCTTGGTGCGGTGGATCTTGCAGTAGCGCTTGCCGGAGCCATCCTGCTTGTCGGTGGCTACCACAGCCTCGCCGGAGTCATCGGCCTTGGCCTTGTCGGAGCCGCCTCCGTTGCCGGAATGCTCAACAGCTAGCACATCCTTAGTCTTTCTCTTCCTGTTGTTCCGTCTCCGGTTCTTCCTTGCCGGGGCGGCATCCTCACTGGCAGATCCTTCTGCTCCTGCAACCTCTCCGGGGATTTTCCTCCCCTCCTCAGCCCGTGCACACTTGTCGGCCAGAGCATAGAGCTCGCTGACGTCTCTGATCTTGCACATCGCCATCTCCTCCCTCATCCTGCGGTTACGCACGTTCTGATGAAACGCGCTGATAACTGCGGCAGGGTGGACGTCTGGGATGTTGCGCTGCACCTGGCTGAATCTCTGTATGTACTTGCGCAGGGGCTCCCCTTCCTTCTGGACGAGCAAGTGGAGGTCACTCTCCTGGCCATGAGGCTTGTGGCCACCCGTGAAGGCACCGACAAACTGATGACACAGGTCCGCCCATGAAGAGATGGAACCGTCCGGCAAGTGCATGAGCCAAGATCTGACATCGGGCTTGAGCACCAGCGGGAAGTAGTTGGCGAGGATCTTCTCATCGCACCCTCCGGCAGCCTGCACCGCGATGGTGTAGATGCTGAGGAACTCCAATGGATGTATCCTGCCATCATACTTCTCGGGCACGTCTGGCTTGAAGTTCTTGGTTTTGGGCCACTGGACTTGCCACAGCTCGCGGGTGAACGCAGGGCAACCTGCCGCATACGGCAAGTCGCCTGGCTCCCCTAGTGCATGCATGTCGACAGTGGGCCCAGCACTCTGGTCAGATTGACGTCGCGTTTCCCTTCTGCGCTCGATGCGAGTGCGAGCGTCTTCGTGCTGCCGTTCTTGGAGAACGTGGCGTTGATCGCGTCGGGTTCGCGGGTCCGACGACGCGGTGGAGTCGCCGTCAGGGTTGGTCCGACGAGCCGGCGATCTTGGCCTTCGGGGCTGGGAGTGCTCGGAGGTGGCACCCCCAGCGGTCTTGTCTGCGTCGGCTTGCGCCTGGGCGCCTTGCTGGGGCCTCGATATGCTCGGTTGCCGGGGCTTGCCGCCATTGGCGAAGCTGATGAGGCTGTATATGGTCATCCTCCAGTCGTCGATCTTGTGCGGCGCCGGAGGGTAGTCTAGAAGCAGCTGGGCTCGGGCCAGCGCTTCCTCTGCTGTCTTGGGTGGCGGTGGCGACGGGCGGCGCGAGGAGCGGGATGTGCTCGAACTCCCAACTGGATTGGGAGGGGCAACACCCCGCCCGGGCGACCGTACCTCGCTCGCGCCAGCATGCGGGCGTGCATGCTGACCTCGAACGTCCCGCGACCCACCAGCTTGGCCTTGCTCCAATGCGAGCACGGTGCTAGGTGCACCGGGGCGTTGTTGACCTTGCACCTCCTGGGATGGGTGCGGTGTCTGCACGGTCGCCGACGCTTGCGGGGCCTTATTTTTGGATCTGGTGACGACGTGAGTCCCACCGTCGGTGCCCGCTCCTCCGCCGGCGTCCACTCCACCGCCCGTTTGCTCTGGCGGTGGTGGCGGAATCGATGTAGACGGAGCGGCCACCTCCGAAGGCTTCTTCTTCGGTGGCATGTTGATGAAGGCGTTGATGCAGCGCGCGCGGAGACCGGATCAGATGCTCACGACCTCGACGCACCCCCTACCTGGCGCGCCAAAGATGTCGGGGCGTATCTCTCTGTGGCCACGAGCACCTATGGGGCACGGGGGGCCCCTTCTAGTCCGGCAAGGGGGGCAGAGGCCGCGCGCAGAGCAGATCGAGGTCGGGCGCGCGCGCTGGGGAGACGGGACGATTTTTACCCAGCTTCGGAGCTCTCCGGAGAGATAAAACTCCTACTGCTGCTTTGTGTTCGTATTCGATCTTGCTCGAGGGTCCGAGCGTGTGGTGGTGTTGCCTGTGTCCAAATGGACCGAACCCCTTCTACGTGCGCATGGGCCTCCCTTTTATAGTCTGAAGGGGGCACCAACAGGTGGCAGCGTAAGAAGAGGGGGTAGAAAGGTAAAAACGCAGGTTGGTGTAACAGTGACCAACAATGTCCCCTACCTAACTCTGACAGCAGGGGACAGGGGCATTTAGTGCCCGTCCGGTCGCCCAAATAGTGCAAAGGAACGACCGCTAGGTGAGCCACCGGTTGCCACGATGGCGTCTCTGCCAGCTCCGCTTGCCACCTTGCTCCGCATGGCTGCGCAACGCCCCGCCACGTGCCCCAGGGGTGGCCCTGGGGCGACACGTCGCCGGATGCGCTGGATTCTGGGTGGCCGCCTTGCCGCGGCTAGTGCCTTGCCACGGCCCTTCTCTTGTCGTGCTGGCAAGCTTGCCGGCCGTCGGGCCTTGCCGGGACGCGCGGGGCGCCGCGGCAAGTCTTCTGGAGATGCCTTGGTCGGCCTTCCCGGCAAGCTCCTCTTGCCGGAGCTTTTGTTTTCTTCCCGGCCAGCTTCTCTTGCCGGGACCTTGGTTGGCCTTCCCGGCAAGCTCCTCTTGCCGGGGCCTTGGTTTGAGTACTTCGATCTTGAATGGCATCAAAGTAGCCGTGGAGGATCTTGGCGGACGCCCGGCAAGCCTTGCCGCGGGTTGCTGCGACTGCCCGTGCACAAGTTCGGGGTACTAAGGTACCCCCCTACTTTAGTACACTGACAAAAATATTCAGCAGTAGTCTCGGGGACTACACCTAGTGGGTGCACTCAGCGTGCCCCCACTGGTTCTACCGACTTGGTCCGATCAGTCGACCGAAAAGTACAAAGAGGTCATGATCTTAAACCATAGCTAACTGTCGGCAGTCAGCCACGGTCTCATCATGATCTACCAAAAAATCAGGTTCTTCAGACCTTAGTCGACTGCCAGCAGTCGACCATGGTCTCAGGGACTACACCCTGTGGGTGCACTCAGTGTGCCCCCAGTGGTTCCAAGATTCCATTCGACATGGTCCGACCAGACCGAGTGAAGAAGTTAGAGTGAAGAAATTCAAAATACAAAGACTACAGTCGACTGCCAGCAATCCACCATAGTCTCGGGGAGTACACCCAGTGGGTGCACTCAGCGTGCCCCCAAGCCAACAATCAATCGACACACCCAGTGGGTGTATAGATACAAAGATCTTCGGAAAGAAAGTCTTCAGATAGCATATCCTAACAGAACAAGTGGTGATCAACTAACCTGGACGTTGCTCTGAAGGGCTGAGCTAGCATCATAGGCCGCTTGGCTGGCTTCCTGGATCACCTTCACCTGCTCCATCATGATCCCCGCCTGGTGTATAGCCTCCTTAGTAGCACCCGCTTGGTCCTCTGGGACGTGGTGTGTGGCTAAAAGGGAAGGCGGGTCAGCAGTCGACGATGAAGGTCGAGCACTCGTCAGCGGCACAGTGAAGGACAAGGAAGTCCAAGTGATGTTGCCACCCTCCTGAACCAGCGTCTCAGGCAATGATGCAACCTGAGCGGTCTTGCCAGCTAGCGCCTTTCTATTCCTCCTCGGCCTCAGCGGCGCCCCGTCATCATCATCAGGGAGATCAATGACATGAGGAGGAGCTTCAGGAAAAGTCCAAAGTTAAAATCGAAAATCCAATCGACCAAAAGTGAAATTACAGAGATCATACCAAGGTTGGAGGTGGCAGCGTCTTCCATTTCCTGGTCTTGGTTCTTGGTGGAGGTCTCGGAGGTAGCAGCACTGCAGATTTCAGAAACCAGTCGGTTAGTCAACGAGTCGACCAAGAGTCTGTCCATGCTAAACGAGAAAACACAAGTTCTGCTGTTACCCGGAGATGGTGGGAATGGTCATTCTCATTTTGGGCAAGGCCTTCGGCGGCTTTGATGACGCCGCTCGTGGATGCTTCGGTGCTTTTTCAGTCGGCGCCGGAGAAGTCGTCCGAGGATGTTTTGACGACTGCCCAACGGGCGTAGTCGCTTTGCCACGCTCGCTCGCGGGGTCGTAGGTGAGCTTGGATCGCCTTTCCGAGCGAGGAGGATCGACTTCCTCCTCCTCCTCTTCACTGGAGTCGTCGTCATCCTCTTCCCCCTCACCGTCAGATTGCCACTCCTCCTCACTTTCGCCTCCGCTCGCCTCCTCCTCCTCAGCCTGTTCTTGCGCCCCGTTGGGCATCGAGTACATCTCAGTGGTAGCCTAGAAGACAACAAACAAGACAAAAGTCAGTCGACTGATTTTAAGCAAACAGAATGAAGAAAGCAAGATCACAGTCGGATATGCAGAATTGGACCTGGTCTACTTCGTATGATTGGTTGAGTGGAGGAATCCTCCTGGCTCCTCGGGGGTTGTCTTTGTTCCCTGTGATGGCCGTCAGCCACCTCTCCAGCGTGGCATCCTCGACCTCCTCTGGGTGGATCCGAGTGGTGTCCTCAGTGCCAGAATACAACCACATCGGATGGTCTCGAGCTTGAAGTGGCTGGATGCGTCGTCGGAGGAAGACCTCCAAGAGGTCCATGCCGGTCACCTCGTCATGGATAAGCTGGACAATGTGTTCGACCAGCACCTTAACCTGCGCCTTCTCTTACGGGATCACCTTCAAAGAGGAAGGCTTCCTCACTCGGTCCATGGAAAAAGGAGGGAGTCCGGTCGACTGCCCTGGCGTCGGCTGGTCCTTGCAGTAGAACCAGGTCGACTGCCATCCACGGACCAAGTTGTGTAGGATCATGGCCGGAAAAGAACTTTTCCCCCTCATTTGAACCCCAAGACCCCCACACATCTGAATCACTTGTGTTCTCTCGTCACTCGGATTGGCCTTTTTCACCGTTTGGGAGCGACGGGTGAAAATGTGCTTGAGAAGACCCCAATGAGGCCGACAACCCAAGAAATTCTCGCACAAAGACACGAAAGCAGCAAGGTACATGATGGTGTTGGGTGTGAAGTGGTGGAGTTGTGCCCCAAAGAAATTCAGAAATCCCCGAAAGAAAGGGTGAGGCGGCAAAGAAAACCCACGATCGACATGGGTGGCCAAGAGAATGACCTCACCCTCCTGAGGCTGCGGCTCAGATTCCTTCCCCGGGAGCCGCGCCGATCCATGGGGGATCGGTCCCCCATTGGCCAGGTCGTCAAGGTCTTCTTGACGAATCGTCGAGCGGATCCAGTCGCCCTGGATCCAGCCCTACGGCAGGCCGGCCCTCGATGAAGATCCGCCCCGACTGGTCGCCCTTCCCTTCGCCTTCGTCGTCGCTTTCTTCGCCCGCTCTAGGGCCGCCGTCTTCTCTTTCACCATCGTCAATGGCAAGACGCGCGTGGGGCAGCGGCACTGAGGCGGAAGCGAACGCGGCGGATAACTCTGAGGAAGAGAGGAGGAAATGAGAACGCACTGTTCAAAAAACCTCCGTCCGGCGCCTTATATGAGGTTACTTCCGAGTGACTGACTTGTAGGCCCGGGCGATCCTGTCAAATCCCGCAACAGTCGCGGTGCGATACATGGCGAAAAAGGTGGCGCGGAGATCGAGGCGTCCCTGCCTTATCACATCCAATTATTGCGGCCTCATCCGCCCCGCGTGCTTCTCGAAATTTGAATCCCGCTAAATCCGCTCTGTTGTCAGATGAAAGATTTCCTCCTCTCTGTCGTTCGGAGTTCTCCAAGTAAAGAAATTCACTCGACGGATACAAAGAATGGATCAAGGCGACTGAAAAAGAAGTTGGTGCCGTCAGCTAAGTTCATTGATCCAGAACAAGACATACTCATAGCACGAAAATGGGTCGGAAGTGTGTTCAACTCCTTCCCCACTCAAACCTCGATCCATTCGGGGGCTAATGATGAAGCTATGTACCTAGGGTAGGGTCATGGACCTGTCCAAGATACCCTCCCCAAGGACATCTCTAGAATAAACCACCTTCCAATCGACCATGTTATGTTCCACTCGACGGACTCGAAGGCACTCGACCATGAAGCCAACCACTCGACCGCTAGGAGATCTAAAGTCACTCTGCACGCAAACGGTCGGTCATTAAGTAGCCTTTATGGTCATCATAGCACTTTATTAGTGGCATTACTAGTAACGCCCGACCTTAATGTACCTTAAACCCTGCATAACTGAGGGCCGGAGGGGTCTGGCGAACTCTATATAAGCCACCCCCTCCTCAGTATAAAGGGTTCGCACCCCTGTAACTCATAGGCACATAATACATTCGACCGCCTCCGGGCTCCGAGACGTAGGGCCGTTACTTCCTCCGAGAAGGGCCTGAACTCGTAAACCTCTCGCGTATACAACTACTCCATAGCTAGGATCTTGCCTCTCCATTCCTACCCCCTATTCTACTGTCAGACTTAGAACCACGACACTTTGATCTGAGATCAAACGGTCGCATGCTAAGTTGCTGAAAATTTGTAGAATAACCCTCCAGGATAGGATATTCACCCATAGGTCTAGAATCACACCATGCAACCATTTGATCTGAGATCCAAGGGATCTCGGAAGCCCGTATCATGGGAGAATGGAAATCCACTACCCTGCCATTCGCACGCTGGAAGTTCGCTCCTACTCGTCCCCGCACATCCTTCAATACTACGGCGGTTCGCTCCTAGTCGTCCCGGCCATTCACATTATGGCAGTTCCACTAATCCTAACCCTCCTCCCAAATCCATGGCGTCCCAAATCTCCACGATCGGCGGTGAGTACAAGGTTAGAACCATCACCGGCGATGAGTTCGACGTCATCTACACCCGTTCTTCCGCGATGGTGAAAGGATGCCTTTCTCGCTTCAGACGCATGTTCGAAAACTCAGATGATGAGTGGGTCGCTGGGCTAGATGTTGAGTACACCACAGTCCTGGGACGAGAGGGGGATCTAAAGGACGAAGAGAGGAAGAAGCCCGCCGTGATCCAGGTTTGCGTACATAATGTTTGCTTGGTCTACCACATATGCCATGCCGACGTTGAGTGCCAGGATTTTAAGAACTTCCTCAAGGACAAAACAGTGAAATTCGTTACTGTAGACTTTAAGAACGACAAAGAAGTCCTGGGTCGGATAGGCCTCGTTGTACGCAACCCCTTTGACCTCCAGAAGAATCGTCTGGTGCCCTCTCGTCAGCCTTCAATGCTGACCCTGGCAGGAGCCATGGTTCATCCTTCGTATCGTAAACTGGAGAAACCTCATTACACATTTCATCGTCATGCATGGCAGCAGAATGTACTAAATATAGACCACATCCACTATGCTGCAATGGACGGCTACCTTTGTTTCAATATCTACAAGGGTTGGATGAGGAGCAACAGCCAAGTGTGCGGTTCAAGCAAAGAAGTGTCAGCCACCAAGAGGAAGAGGGACAAGGACAAAGTCGAGGGCGTGAACGAGGACTCCGAGTAAGGTGGCAGTGTCGTTGCTCATGGTGGTTCTAAACATCTAATGCGGTGTCTACCGGATTAGTTGCATAGTTTAATTTTAGGTGTGCTTAGTTTAATTTGAGGGGCGTGTTGTGTTGAGCCCCCAGCAGAACTATGTTATGTTTCTTCTCGTTACTTTAACTCTTCAGTATGTACATACTACTACTCCCTCCGTCTAGGTGAGTAAGTCATCTTAGGTTGTGCACCGTGACCAAGGAGGAGGGGGGAAATGAGAGACCTTAATGTTTATTTGCTAATTAATTGCATTGCATGCAATGAACTAACCACTGCATGTCGTGTTTGGTAGTCTCAAGTCATTAAAAGCATGCACACCCCTCGTCTCTTATTGGTTGATATGTGAAAAAACAAGAAACGAGGTAGAAGTTAATGCACCACGCCTAAGTGTTTTGGGATTATCTGGTTTTCGTAAGATGACTTACACACCTAGACGGAGGGAGTAGTATTTCTTTAATAGAACTTAGCACCCCAATTAAGCACGTACTAGCTTTTTTAGTAGTACTATATGCATAATTTGGCGACGAGCGCTCTCTATATATACCACCTTTTTTTAATTTCAATTTTTGCTCCATGGCGCAATCCATTGATAGTACTACTGTACAAAAGTATACATTTTTAAAAGGCTAGAGTACTGTTCATCACATATATAGCCAGTTAAATTCTCAACCTAGAAGGACGTGCATGCCATGTAGTAAGCCGATACGGAGGAAGTATAGTAAAAATGAGGGGAGCATGGCCTGTCATGTGGTCCCACGTGTCATGATGTACCAAGGCGATGCGCGTGTCCCTCTTGAGGCAGAAGCAATACTACGTGGTTTGAGATGATGGCGAACCGAAGTGTGAAATAATAGTTGCTTCGTCCGTCTGGGAAGGTGCGGCATTGTGATTTGACGTCTCATTGCTCATTACTACTACTGGGCCGGTACGAGTGGGGTGCGTCCCCCTGCTGTTCTGCACTGTTATTTGGTGCTTGACATGTCGACCCGATTGCTATATGTCCCACATGTCGGCGACAGAAAGTACAGAATTCATGAAAGGGAGCGTCGACGGAGGAGTATACTACAAAATTCATGAAAGGGAGCGACTTAGTTTTGGAAAAATCTGTTTTCACGGAGTACATACCCACTAGGGTTTATAGGGCTCATCTAAAAAACATTCATTTTTCCGTTTGGTAAGTCTCAATTCTACTATACTAGTAGTAGTACCATTACATGTTGGATTTCGAGGTGCGTTAGATCACCCGACGCAAGCAGTGTCAAGAGGAAACTAACCAATGCATGTACAAGTTCATGGAAATTTAGTGGTCATTCATGCATTCATCCTAATTAATGCCTCGGTAAACATAACTTCTTGAGAAAAACGAGCGTACTAATTACTTGTGCAAACTAAGAAATTAATTCAACCACTCACTGTCTACCTTGGTTGGAGAGATTTTGAAATTGAGCCATAAACTAGAAAGGAGGGAGTAGTAACTTTTGTCTCGATTACTATTTGTGGCCTTGTATAGATGCAAAATGTATTTTTTTATAGTGGCCTTGTATAAGTAAATGGAGCGGGTACTAACCAAAGTGCGTAGTAGGGACGAGGAGTAAACGGAGGGAGTAGTAAAATTTTCTCCTCGTGCTGCGAGCTACCGTGCGCGTGGGTGAGGGAGCGGGCGTAAAGGTGTACAGTAGTACTACTACTACTACTCGTAAGCAAGCTTCACCTCATCCTGCGAGCCACCGCGCCTGTGGGCGGGGGAGACGGCGTACTAAGCAAGCTTCTCCTCGTTCTGCGAGTTGACGAGACACATCAAAAGTACTCCAATGTATAGAGCCTTGCCTCTAAGGTAGGCCCCACATGGTTTGCCTCTTTTTTTAATTTAACATAACGTGTCAAGTCGCAATTTGTTTGTTCACCCGTGGTAGACGATCCTCCCTCCACCAAGTGGACAACCAGTACACATGCCAAATTACCACGTGGGCTGCCTTTTTCGTACAGAAATGAGCTCCACCGTGTACCCGCTCGGGTGTGGTTGGGAAAGAGACACGAGTACGTGCGCCGTTCTGCACCTCTTCTCTTCGTGCACGTCCCCCACCTACGTGGGTGTGTGTGAGAGAGATACAAACCTAGACATAATGCGCCGTCCATCCCCATGCCTCCGCCCAGTCCGACCACCAGTCACCACCACGCCCCACTCCTCCTCACCTTGTCTCTCATCTTTCTCCCTCCATTTTTATATACAAGGGGCCACTATCAAAATTACAATTTGCAGATATACAAGGACACTAACACTAATCGATGCAATATTAATGGTGTTTGCCTCGTGGTACTAGCAAAAGAGGACATTAATTATCCCTTGCATGCATGCGGGAGTTTGTAAAAAATGCATCTTGATCTTCCGTGCAATGCACGGGCATCTTGCTAGTCCATGAAAACAACACATGGCAAAATTCCACGGTGAACGAGGGATTTGAATCTGTTGGGAGGGGTTGTTTGGATCTTGCCCGGGGTAGCCAAAATATTGGCGACCCTTTTGTCCACCGGTGCCTTTGCCACCGATGAACGAGGAATGGCTCGGGTGCTCATGCTGTCATGCATCCTCCAACGCGCACGTTGCAGATGAGCTCGCACGAGCTGTGTTTTTTTTGGCCCACAATGCCGCCCGAGCCACCCGCAGACCGACCGGCGACCCGCAAATTACGCCATCCAACCGTAGCCGCACACATTATGACAGCAACTCAACCAACCGGACGAAATTCACGCAAACACGTAGACAAACTAATATTTCATATAAACAATGACGGAAATCATATAAAATACCGGATTTTCATACAAACATGACGGATTTCATTACATTCAAATGAACTATGCAGTGCTAGTTCTAGACAACGCAGGTATATAATACCTGGCCAAAATGGTCGCCCGCCGATCGATTTGTGTTCCTCATGTCCGGCAGCACGATCACCGGACTGCCGGGAGCCCCGGAGGTATATGCTTCAGTGCAAAGGATGGCTCGCTTCCCCACTGCCCAACTGATATCATTGGCTGGTGCCGAAGATGATGGTAGCCGGCACTGGTTCGAGTTCATCACCGGCCACTACTTCGCCATGGCCGGCACCGGCTCGAGTTCATCCTAACATTCCCCTCTTCCGTGGAGCCCATGCGGGGTCGACGAAGGTCCTCGCAACAAAAGGATCCGGCAAGACACCTGCTGTGTACGCCGGCGTCGCCTCCGCGGTGGCCTTCATGGGACCCAAGCGGCGGCGGCCTCCCGTGTTCTACTTCTCCTCGATGATGGCGGCTGACACGGAGGCGCTGGCCACCGACTCGTCGCTCTCCGCGCACCCGGCTTCTGTCGCTGCTTGCATGGCACGGCCGCCGGCATGGGAGTCTCGGCCACAGAAACGGGAGACGTGGTACAAGGCGGTGGCGTGGACGGCAGCAACGACACTCGTGTGCCGCTCCTCGTCGAGCTGGCCTGGAGCAGCGAGTTGCTGAACCGCGCGCCGGCTTGGGGCGGCAACTGGCTCCGTCAGGCAAGGGGAGGGAGGTGGATCAGCGAGCTGCATAGCTCGTATCCGGCGGGCTACCCAGCCGGCTTGGATGCGGAATAACTACCCTTTGTAAGCCATTGTAAGAGTGGACAAAATGGTGGAGGAGATAGGGGAGCGGCGGAGGTGTGCGATTCTTGGCCGGCGTTTGGTCTCATTTAAATAGGAGATTAAATAGACGGCGGACGGGAGGAGCTCGGCCGGTGTTGCGTTTAACGTTGGCCCGGTCATGAACGGACGTGTGTCCAGAGTGTTTCTCGGCTTCCACACGGGCGGGTTTCATGGAGGTGTTTGAATGCGGCATGGAGGCGTGTTCAGCCGGGCGTGCCGTGAGTGGCACCATCGACTCTGACCTAGGACACCGCTGTAACACCCACAATGCGGCTATATCTCCCACGTGTCAAAGCACGACTTAGAGGCATAACCGCATTGTGGTTTTGTCGCAAGAAGGGTCATCTTCACACAATCCCATGTAATGAACAAGAAAGGGATAAAGAGTTGGCTTACAATCGCCACTTCACACAAGTACTTAAATAAATCATACATCATTCAGAGTACACACATAGTCCGACTACGGACGAAGTCAAAAGAAAAGAAGATAACCTAACTGCTAGATCCCCTATCGTCCCAACTGGGCTCCACTACTGATCAACATGAAACGAAACATAGCAATGACCAAGATCTTCGATGAGCTCCCATCTGAGCACGGTTGCATCACCTGCACTGGTATCATCGGCACTTGTAATTGTTGTGATAGTATCTGGTGAGTCACGAGGACTCAGCAATCTCAAAACCCGTAAGATCGAGACTATTTAAGCTTATGGGTAGGAAGAGGTGATGAGGTGGAGTTGCAGCAAGCACTAAGCAAATATGGTGGCTAACATACGCAAATAAGAGCGAGAAGAGAAGCAACGGAACGGTCGAGAAGCTAGAAGTGATCAAGAAGTGATCCTGAAACTGCTTACGCACAATCATAACACAAAGACCGTGTTCACTTCCCCGACTCCGCCGAAAAGAGACCATCACGGCAACACACGCGGTTGATGCATTTTAATTAAGTCGAGTGTCAAGTTCCCTACAACCGGACATTAACAAATTCCCATCTGCCACATAACCACGGGCACGGCTCTCGAAAGTTTAAACCCTGCAGGGGTGTCCCAACTTAGCCCATCACAAGCTCTCACGGTCAACAAAGGATATTCCTTCTCCCGGGAAGACCCGATCAGTCTCAGAATCCCGGTTTACAAGACATTTCGACAATGGTAAAACAAGACCAGCAAAACCACCTGAATGTGCCGACAAATCCCGATAGGAGCTGCACATATCTCGTTCTCAAGGCACACCGGATTGTCCAAACTTCCGGTAGGCCAGCCCAGAGTTGCCCCTGGTGACCACCGGCGGCTAACAGCTTGGACCGACACTCACGACGAGCACTGGCCCGGGGGGTAAAATAAAGATGACCCTTGAGTCTGCAGAACCCAAGGGAAAAAGGCTTAGGTGGCAAATGTTAAAACCAAGGTTGGGCCTTACTGGAGGAGTTTTATTCAAAGCAAACTGTCAAGGGGGTCCCATAAATCACCCAACCACGTAAGGAATGCAAAATCAAGGAACATAACACCGGTATGACGGAAACTAGGGTGGCAAGAGTGGAACAAAACACCAGGCATAAGGGCGAGCCTTCCACCCTTTACTAAGTATATAGATGCATTAATTAAATAAGAGATATTGTGATATCCCAACATAATCTTGTCCATCATGGAGCAATCTTCAACTTCACCTACAACTAACAACGCTATAAGAGGGGCTGAGAAAAGCGGTAACATAGCCAAGCAATGGTTTGCTAGGAAGGGCGAAAAAGTTAGAGGCTGACATGGCAATATGGGAGGCATGGTAAACAAGTGATAGGTAACGCAGCATAGTGATAGAATGAAGCAACTAGCAAACAAAGATAGAAGTGATATCGAGGGTAATGGTCATCTTGCCTGAAATCCCGCAAGGAAGAAGAACGAGTCCATGAAGAAGACAAACGGACGTAGTCGAACGAATCCTCACAACTCTGGAACGAAACCGAAGCTAAGGAGAGAAGCAAACTGAAAGAAGCAAACAACATGGTAAACACACAAGCATAAACATGGCATGATGCACAATCAAGTATGATGCATGTCCGGTTTAAAGAGGCATGGCATGGCAAAGTGCAACAAACAATACTACAAGTTAAATGGAGCTCAATGTGGAACGAGTTGCGTATTAACGAAACACCACATCAATTATTTAGTTCTCTCTCGTTTAGGAACACAACAATATTACATGTTGTTATAAACATGGCAAGAGGTGAAGTATAATTAAACCCACTATTTATGCAAGTTTAAATGAGGCCAGAAACAACAAACAACAATTCCAAAAAATCCTCATGTGCATATTTTACATTTGGTATTGTTCTGTCCTAAAGCATATTTTAATGTTGTTAAACAGGAAAATAAAGTGCACCATGTTAAACTAGGCATTTTTCTACCCCATGTACATTAAGTTTATTAAAACTGGAGCTACGGTTATTTAGTTATGAAATAAATCATTTTAGCATGGCATTTAAGCAAATTAAATGCAAACAGCATTTTAAACATTTTTAGCACAGATGAAAGTTTCATAATATGAAACTAGATGAAAAACTAAGCATTTTTCATATATAAATTATTTACATATTATGCACGGTTCATGAGTTATTAAATGTATGAAGCATGAGGGTTTTTCTGCAAAACTGGCAGACTCTGGATAAATAGCTAAAATCGCAGGCAGGAAAAAAATGTCCACGGGCTGAAACTGACTAGCCCAACAAGCACAGGAGAGGGGTTGGGCGCTGCTCACCATGGGCCATGGCCCAGGCCGGTTGCTGGGCTTGGAGGCCGCTGGCCCAGGCGTTGTCGCGGTCAACGCATGCCAGCGGATCATGCGCGAGCAGCGCTGCTCGTTCCCCTCGGGCAAAACAGGGGCGAGGTCAAAGCAGAGGAGGCCGCAGGCAGGCAGCGGCGACGCAGGGAGCGACGACGGTGAACTTGGCGCACGAGGTGAGGGACTTGGCGGCCCGGCGAGGGCACACAGGTGAAGGGCGTCAGGGTGGCCGGTTCCAGACGTGGGGGTTCAGTTCAGGGCAGCGGTGGACGGAACCAGCGAACGGAGCGGAGCTCCAAGCTTCGGGCGCCATGGACGAGCTCCATGCATCGTTCTTGTAACCCACAGGAGAGAGAGGGCTGGAGAGATTAGGGAGAGCAGGGAGATGAATAAAAGAGAGATGGGAGGAAGAAGGAGAGCGGGACGGCCTGGTCGCCGGCAGCTCGAACCGGTGGCCGGACGGCGGGGCACGGATGCCCAAGGAGCTCCTAGATAGGGGCTCGGGCGGCTGCAGGCGCGAGCGAGCGGGAGGCTCGCAGGGCCTCGGGCGCTCAGGAAGGGTGCTGGCGCGGTGAGGAGCTTGGGTAGGGGAAGGCATCCATGGGGATCGGGAGGAGCTCGGGCGCAGAGAGAGCGTCAGGCTCCAGATTGATGCGAGGAAGGGGCAGCCTTGGGGGTGGTTGCAGGAGGGAGGTGGTTGGCTGGTTGGCTCGATGAAGGGATTGGGTGGATCGGGATGGATCCCGAGGAAGGAGAGGAGTGGATGACTGGTGGCGGTGCAATGGGACAAGGGGCTAGATTTTAGGGTTGCTGCCTTGGGGATTGGTCTATATATATATATAGCACTGGATTTTGGTAAGGGGCTATTTCGTCCCTCCGATCAAAATCGGACGGTCGGGAAAAATAGGCTAGGGAGTCCGATAAATAAAACGAAGATATTTTATGGATGTTTGGGGATGATCTAAACGCATCGGTAATGAAAGCCCGATTCGGATTCGGGTAAGTTCCGGACAAACTCGCGAGGGGGACTATGGTTGTGCAGAGAGGCTCCGCTTAGGCAAGAGGGAAAACGAAGAACAAGGTTGGAGACCAAGAATTAAGATAACAAAGGCATTGGGATATTTTGCAAGTGTGTTCTGGTGAATTCCAAATTAATGAAATATTTAAAATAGCTCCATAAATATTAGGAGGATATGTTATAAAGAGAAATCACCATGTGCATTCCCTCGATTTAAATAGATCAAAAGATCTATGCAATTTATTTAGTTGAGGTTTTAAAAATTAAATGACATGCTGGCATGATGACATGATGCAATGCAAAAAATAAAAGAGCAAGCACAAATGAAACACACGGTGATCACGAAAATATGGAAGTCTTCTGGATCGTCGGTCTTGGGGCGTTACAACCGCACCGTTCTTCCACTGATGTGTGGGCTCTTTGGGTGCATGGCCTGCATGTCAGTGACCCAACGCAGGCAGTGCACAGCAGAGGAACCTTTGGTGGGCCAGGGCGGTCAGAAGCCGGCATTTCATAAACCGATGGTTGTTCATTGAGTGTGACGTCATCTTTTTCACGTAGATAAGCCTACTATGTTGATAGCCCGTTCGATACGTTGTGATT
This sequence comes from Triticum timopheevii, assembly GCA_963921465.1. Classification (NCBI taxonomy): domain Eukaryota; kingdom Viridiplantae; phylum Streptophyta; class Magnoliopsida; order Poales; family Poaceae; genus Triticum; species Triticum timopheevii. The sequence goes on from OY997274.1 coordinate 380,202,209, forward strand.
CATAAAGACCGCTGCAAACATCAATGTTCTGCTTATCACAGATAAGGTTGATTAATACCTGTAACAATCCATGTCCTTAAAAAAGGGTGCATGCACGTATAGGTTGAGCGTGTGTCTTGCGTCGTGTGCTGTGTGCATGCAGGCGTACGAGTGTTGCGTGCGTGCAAGGGTACGTTTCAGTGTTGCATGCATGGGTGCGTACGTGCGTGTGTTCGTGAGTGCATGTGTACGTGTCAGTGTTGCACGCCAGCATGTGTGTGTGTGTACGTGTCAGTGTTGCACGCCTACATGTGTGGTGTCTTGCGTGCGAGCATGTGTACGTGCGGGGTGAGGCTACATGTCAGTCGACTGACTTTTTCATCTCTGGTCGTTAGATTTTCCAGCCGTTGGATATGAAATCAAGGGTCTCCCGTTTATCATCAAACTCTACCCCCCCCCCCCCGAGCCGCCAGCCACCACCGGCCGAACCGCCAGCCCCCGCCGCCCGCGGCCGACCCGCCCTCCTCGAAACCACTCCCCACCGCCGGTCATTGTATTTTGTTGACGACACTTACGGTCATTGTATTTTGTCGTGCTAACCAACATGTGGTTGGATGGTTAGAGGACAGTGGTTTCTCGAGCCCACCAAGGTTAAAGTCCCGGTGCTCGCATTTATCTTGTGTTAATTTTAGTATTTCCGACGATGTATGTTCAGTGGGAGGAGACGTTCCACTCGACTACGAGGCACCTATGGTGACTTCGTAAAATCTCAAGATCATATATGCTGGCCCACTCTCTCGAAGGTGCTCATAGGGGTATGGTTCGCGTGTGTGCGCTTATAGCGGTGAGTGCTTGCGCGTATATATGAGCCCTTGCGTCTGTACCGTGTTAAACAAATACATGTCATGATTATACGGTCACTGGCTCACCTGTACAACTTCGTATTTTGTTGATGACACAATCAATTAACCAGTCAAACGTTCCACGCGGCGCAACTAGTGTTGCACCATCGGGGCGCATAACCGTGGGGCCCACCTATCAGCCCGTATATGAAAGAAAGAAATGGTAGTTTGAGTCTATACTGTGTTAATAAAATAGGAGTACATTTTAGGGTGATCATACGGTCACTAGCTCACCATACAGCTCCGTAATTTGTTGATAACACGATCAATTGACCAGTCAAACGGTCCACATTCAGTAGCGCACATTACCATAGGGCCCACCCGTCAGCGCGTATATGAAGGACAAAAATGGTAATAAATTAGTGGTCGGTGGGTATTACAAGTCATGAGACCTCTGGTTGGCAGTCACCGGCGGTTAGGGGGCGTTCATTGGGTGGTGGGGTGGGGATCACCGGAGAAAAAGCTCGGCATGGGGGGGGGGGCTAGAGGGATGGCCGGTGCGGCGGCGGACCGGCGGTGGGGAGTGGTTTCAGGGAGGGCGGGTCGGGGGCTGGCGTTTCGGCCGGTGGTGGCTGGCGGCTCAGGGGGGGTGGAGTTTGATGATAAACTGGAGGCCCTTGATTTCGTATCCAATGGCTGGAAAATGTAACGACCAGAGATGAAAAAGTCAGTCGACTGACATGTAGCCTCACCCCTCACGTACACATGCTAGCACGCAAGACACCACACATGTAGGCGTGCAACATTGACACGTACACATAACGTACACACGCACGCATGCTGGCGTGCAACACTGACACGTACACATGCACTCACGAACACACACACGTACGCACCCATGCATGCAACACTGAAACGTACCCTTGCAGGCACGCAACACTCGCACGCCTGCATGCACACAGCACACGACGCAAGACACACGCTCAACCTATACGTGCATGCACCCTTTGTTAAGGACATGGATTGTTACGGGTATTAATCAATCTTATCTGCAATAAGCAGAACATTGATGTTTGCAGCGGTCTTTAAGAATCACAACGTATCGAACGGGCTATCAACATAGTAGGCTTGTCTACGTGAAAAAGATGATGTCACACTCAATGAACAATCATCGGTTTATGAAATGCCCGCTTCTGACCGCCCTGGCCCACCAAAGGTTCCTCTGTTGTGCGCTGCCTGCGTTGGGTCACTAACATGCAGGACATGCACCCAAAGAGCCCACACATCAGAGGAATAACGGCGCGGTGTCCTAGGTCAGAGTCGAGGGTGCCACTCGTTGCACGCCCGGCTGAACACGCCTCCGTGCCGCATTTAAACGCCTCCATGAAACCCGCCCGTGTGGAAGCCGAGAAACCCACTTTGGACACATGTTCGTTCATGACCGGGCCGACGTTAAACGCAACGCCGGCCGAGCTCCTCCCGTCCGCCGTCTATTTAATCTCCTATTTAAACAAGGCCAAACGCCGGCCAAGAATCGCACACCTCCGCCGCTCCCCTATCTCCTCCACCATTTTGTCCACTCTTACAATGGCTTACGAAGAGTAGTTATTCCGCATCCAAGCCGGCTGGGTAGCCCGCCGGATACGAGCTATGCAGCTCGCTGATCCAGCTCCCTCCCCTCGCCCGACAGAGCCAGTTGCCGCCCCAAGCCGGCGCGCGGTTCAGCAACTCACCGCTCCAGGTCAGCTCGATGAGGAGCGGCGCACGGGCGTTGTTGCTGCCGTCCACGCCACCGCCTCGTACCGCGTCTCCCATTTCTGTGGCCGAGACTCCCATGTCGGCGGCCGCGCCATGCAAGCAGCGACAGAAGCCGGGTGTGCGGAGAGCGACGAGTCGGTGGCCAGCGCCTCCGCGTCCGCCGCCATCGTCGAGGAGAAGTAGAACACGGGAGGCCGCCGCTGCTTGGGTCCCATGAAGGCCACCGCGGAGGCGACACCGGCGTACACAGCAGGTGTCTTGCCAGATCCTTTTGTTGCGAGGACCTTCGTCGACCCCGCATGGGCTCCACGGAAGAGGAGAATGTTAGGATGGACTCAAGCCGGTGCCGTCCATGGCGAAGTAGTGGACGGTGATGAACTCAAACCAGTGTCGGCTACCATCATCATCGGCACCAGCCAGTGATATCAGTTGGGCAGTGGGAAGCGAGCCGTCCTTTGCGCTGAAGCATATACCTCCGGGGCTCCCGGCAGTCCGGTGATCGTGCTGCCGGACATGAGGAACACAAATCAATCGGCGGGCGACCATTTAGGCCAGGTATTATATACCTGTGCTGTCCAGAACTAGCACCGCATAGTTCATTTGAATGTAATGAAATCCGTCATGTTTGTATGAAAATCCGGTATTTTATATGATTTCCATCGTTGTTTATATGAAATATCAGTTTGTCTACGTGTTTGCGTGAATTTCGTTGGTTGGTTGAGTTGCTATAATAATGTGTGCGGCTATGGTTGGATGGCGTAATTTGCGGGTCGCCAGTCAGTCTGCGGGCGGCTCGGGCGGCGTTGTGGGACAAAAAAAACACAGCTCGTGTGAGCTCATCTCCAACGTGCGCGCTGGAGGATGCATGACAGCATGACAACATGTTGGTTAGCATAATAAATGTGGTGACTATGATGAGCTTATTCTGAAGTCCAGTGACCATATCGTGCTTTCGCTTCAAATATAATGACCGTAAGTGTCGTCAATAAAATACGGAGCACGCATCAAATGCAAAGTCCGTCAGTGTCATCAACAAAATATGGAGACGTATCGTGAGCTAGATACCATTGTACTATTGTATACGCTTATTTTCTTAGTGGCCAATTGCGTGTGTGGTGTGGTGGGCACATCATTTCTAGTTGTGGTGGGTCAACATGAAGACTCATGGGTCGGTTCCATCCTGCACCACATATAGGTTGGACCGAGATGTGTTATACGAAGACCCATGTGGAGGACTCAGCGTACAACACAAAGCTACCAGAGTCGCGGAGGACTCTATCCCCACTGGTGATAAGCCGATTATATATTATTTGAAACTCTAGGCCCTTAGTATGTTATACAAGCTTGGGGGCTAGTTCGTCGATAGTATACACACATGCACAATGCCTGGTATTCACGTGTACTTTGTACACACCCCTATCACTAATATACAGTACCAGGAGTAGGCTCTTTCTTCAACTGCAAGGGTCCGATCCGAACTATGGTAAAACTTTGCCACGTATTACCATCCAACCTAACAGCCAGGGATATCCTACCGAATGATATGATGAAATCATATCTGCCAACTACTAAGAGAGAGGTGTGTCGGGGGTGGCAATGTGTGCGAGAGAGGCCTAAAGATAATGTGCATGCGGGAGACACGTAGGCACATATATGTGCGTATAGAGGGCTAGTAGAGACCGTGCATGTGTATATATGCATGTGAGAGAAATAGTGTTTTCCAACTAAGATTAGTGAAAAGAGTGGTACATAGTAGTCAGAAAGAGAGAGAGAGAGAGAGAGAGAGAGAGAGAGAAACAGAGAGAGCATGTGTGTGAGACACCCCGACACCCTGAGAGAGATTGTGAGCATGTGTGAAAGAAAAATGCCGATGCATATAAAGTGTGTGCACTTATGCGTTAGATAGAGAGATATATAACGCGTTTGTGAGAACGGGGCGAGGCATAGTGCATCTACGTGTAAAAGGCGGTTCTACGCATTAAATTAAAATATAAATGGCATTATTATTTTTGGATGAGATCATGAATTTTGCAAATTGCATATGGACGAAATCGGTCTATCAGACACCCATACTCTATTGAATTCTAGCATGTGCATGTGTTTATTTCATATTATCGATCCATAGAGTGAGAGCGGTTTGAAATACAGGAAATGGATGCTTTTGCAATTCATACATAAATATTAATTAGTGCACTCCATGTTGTTAGTGTGAAGCACTTTATACATTTTTCACTTGCATGGATACATTCCAAATTGCTAGCTATGAAATAGAATACATGTCGAATTCAACATAAAGGGGGTTTCAAAGATTCGAATTCATAGGAAGTGCATTCATCTATTTGAACCAGAGATAATGGCATTTGTAAATCAGATGTAAAAGGGGGCATCAATCTTTGTTGTGAGTTTGAACATGCTATATATATTCATACGCATATCTAACTTTTTTTTGCAACCAAGGAGATTATATCTGGAACCATGCATGAACTGAGGTAAGTTGCATATTTTTTAATATATACTCATGTACAATGTATATTCAAATGTACCCCCTCCATTCCAAAATAATCGTAGCTTTAGGATTTTCAAGAGTAAAGATTTGTGAAGTTTGACAAATCCTGAAAGTTCAATTCAAGAGAACCGAAAACGTTAATGCTTCTGCTCCCAAATATTGAACGAAGCGCCAAATAGGCCTCTGGTCACCCGAAACCGCGCGAGACTAATGTTTTGGTGGTAGGAAATTATTGTCCTGACTCTGGCCCGTGTAGCCTATCGGCCCGATGTCCAAAGGTCTAAACCGGGGTAGGTTTGTAACTTCACCAAGACGCCAGTCTCAACCGCCTCTGAGAAGCATTCATACGCCGTGGGTGCCTAAACACCCATGCGCTCCGCCGAAATATATCCCGCCCACATTTGGGACACCTGACATGACTGTCCTACCCCCAACCCGCACTATGTCCGAAATTTCAGATGGGGGCAAAGTTTCTAACTTTCCCCAAATTTCAAACAAGCGCGTCTCAAACCAAACATTGTTCCCCCTTAGTTCCCCGCCTCCTTCAGTTTCCCCATTCATACTCCGTGGGCGCGAAAACGCCCTCTCCACCAGCCGCAAAACCCCAGCCTCCTCCGTCCTCCACCCCATAGCGGCCAATCCACCGCCACCCTCCTCCATCACGCCGGATCCGGTACCCCGACGTCGTCGTCCAACACAACCACAACCGCAACGCCCTCAAGGACTTAGCAGCCGAAGCCGAGGCGGAGCTTCCTCCACGACGCCGACGCCGATGTGCGCCGTACCAGAACCACTCCGACCATGCCGTCCTGCGCCTCACTGCTGCGGCTCCACTGTCGCAACCGTCCACCGCACCAGAGTTGTTCCCGCTACGCCGTAGTTCACCGCCTTGGATCTGCTTCCCCGCCGCCGACAGACGGCCACCGCACCACACTCAACAACTTGGCCATGGGTTCATCCAAGGCTGCACCATCCTCCACAACTTCTGGTTTCCGGCGAACAACAAGAAGATCGTCGGAAAAACAGAAGGAGGACACAGCACTGCCAGCAGAAAGAGGTACTCCTCTTCCCTTACTCGTGCAAATCTTACGTCTCCGCTCACACCGTATTCATCCCACGAAAGAAACTAGTTGAGCACTTCTTACTGCATCTTCTTCGTGATACTAAATGCACAAGGTTTCCTCCCTTTTACTATTTCACCTTTGCTAGAGGTCAGTAGCCCGCCTGGATTTCAATTCAGGGTCAGTCGAACCGCAATTAAAAGAAGCAGCACCCGCTTAGGCGCGCGGAGCACCTAGTCCGCCCGTTCCCCGGGGAAGCGGCGCATCCGTGTCTATCATAGGGGTGTGGGGTGCAGGAGTTGCTTGCGCCCGATCTGGAGGTCGTCGGGGCTTGAATGGATGGCCGGGGGGGCGGTGCCAATCACGGTGCACTACAAAAAAAAGACACATCCGTGACATTTTGGGCCGAACGAAAAAAAATTCTGTCATACATATGACACTTCTATGACGATAATTGTGACAAAACCCGGTATCATCATAGATGTGGTGGGCTCCTACTTCTATGACAAAAAATCATGACAGAAAATGGGTTTTTCGTCCTGGGCGGGCCGGAGACGCAGCTGCATGACATTCTTTGGGCCGTCCATGACAGAAAAACCGTGGTAGAAGCGAGGGGGAGGAAAATTTCAGGGAGTTGCGGGTTACGGTGGGAGAGCGATGCGCGTTTCTCTCGTACAGGTACGCGCGTGTGTGCGAGGCATTGGCTCTAACTGAACCCGAGCGAGGCGTTCGGCTCTAACTGAACCCGAGCGATTGCACTGCAGGCTATGCGTTACTGAACCCGAGCGATCGATCGATGGTTGTTAACTGAACTCGATGGAGCGATTCCTTCGCTACTGCTGCTAACTGAAGCCGATCGATGCTGCCTCTGGGATGAACAGTGAGCATTGCGGGGGGGTTTGGATGAACAGTGAGCGGTGGCGTTGCCTCTGTATGAACAGGAACCCGTGGTGTGGAGGGCTGGATGAACAGTAGACGGTGGAGGGGTGGCCGTGGAGGGGTGGTTGAACAGGACCCCGTGGTGTGGAGGGCTGGATGAATAGTAGACGATGGAGGCGTGCCCGTGGAGGGGTGGTTGAACAGGACCCCGTGGTGTGGAGGGCTGGATGAACAGTAGATGGTGGAGGGGTGCCCATGGAGGGGTGGTCGAACAGTAGTCGGTGGAGTAGCGCGCGGTGGAGGCTGGATGAACAGGAGCCCGTGGAGGCTGGAGGAGGTCGACGGTGCAGATGAACAGTATCCCGTGGAGTCCCGTTTTGCGGTACGCCACACCCCTCCCCCCCCCCCCCCCGTTTCGACCGTAGCGCTCCAACACAAGTCCGTTTCGTCTGTTTTGCGGTACGCCACACCCCTCCCAATCAACAGGACCCCCGTTTCAACCGTAGGAGGTCCGTTTCCTCCGTTTTGCGGTACGCCACACCCCTCCCGATCAACAGGACCCCCGTTTCGACCGTAGGAGGTCCGTTTCCTCCATTTTGCAGTATGCCAGGCCCCTCCCGATCAACAGGACCCCGTTTCGAACATGGCCGGTCGAACACAAGGCTGTTTCCTCCGTTGTGCGGTACGCCAGGCCTCGTTTCCATCGCCTGTTCCGTCCAAGCCCTCCCGATGAACACGACCACGCATTCCGTTCCGACCCAGCCGGTGGCTCCCCATGAACACGACGACGACGTTGTTTCTCCGTTCCGACCCAGCCATGTACGTATGCGCGATAGGCGTTAGAGACCCTACCCGTATGTACGTACGTGGCCGTATTTTCTTTCTTGCACCCTCGTCGTTGTACGTACGTGTACATGCTACGTGCGCGCCTCTACTACGACACATGCACACCTCTACATCTACGACACGTGCGCGCCTCTACATCGACCAGTATGTACGTACACGTTCGCGACTAGAATGAAAACGCTACGTACGCTTCAACCAGGTGGGTCCCGATTGTCAGGCAAATCCTTGCCTGCGAAGATGTAGCTGGTGGGTCCCAGCAGTCATGGGGGCGAATTGTTTTGGGTTTTTTTGCCCGGACGCACTTCCTTGCGTGCGAAGATGTTGCTGGTGGGTCCCAGCAGTCAGGGGGGCGAATCATTTTGGGTTTTTTTTGCCCGGACGCACTTCCTTGTGTGCGAAGATGTAGCTGGTGGGTCCCAGCAGTCAGGGGGGCGAATCGTTTTTTTCGGACGCACTTCCTTGCGTGCGAAGATGTAGCTGGTGGGTCCCAGCAGACAGGGGGAATGTTTTTTTCGCAAAATACGGTGGCCCGTCCGGTGGGTCCCTGCTGTCAGGTGGAGGAATAATTATTTTGCGCGTAATAAGGAGGCACTTCCTTGATGCGGTCGTGGACCCAGCTGTCAGCCTCTCCACGTACAGTCCACGTCCGATGGAAGCCATTCCTTGACCACGTTGACCATGCCGCGCCGAGAGCACCAGGGCGGTGGACAACGGCGAGGCCTAGGAACGGCACGACGCGGAGCCGTGGAAGACGCGGCAGTGGATGCCCACGCGTAGAGGAGTATGAGGGTTCACTCGTTCGGCTGCGGTGTGAGGCTGCCGTCGCTGCAGAATAACAGGGGGTGTGGGTGCGTAGAGGGATGGCCTGGCCAATGGTGGGAGTAGTAGGGGGCGGTGAGGCCTCCGCGGCATCACAGCCGGCCACGGGCGACAGGAGCAGGCGGCACGACCGACGCTGCTTTGGGCGGCTGTAGCAAGAAGACCAGAGGTTGAAGAAGCACTACGGCCGTTGGATGGACATCGTACGGTCACTAGAGCTAGAATCATTCATATATGGACTAAAGTTGACAAAGGCCTCCGTCCCAGTCAACTTAGTAGGCCCACAAGTCAGCCTCCCACCAAGGTTGGTCCCAGCTAGCAGGGGGTATTCATTTTTTTGTGCGTAATAAGGAGGCACTTCTGCTGGGTCCGAGCTGACAGCGGGGGAACGTTTTTTTCGCGAAATACGGTGGCCCGACCTGTGGGTCCCAGCAGTCAGGGGGAAATGTTTTTTTTCGAAATACTGGTGGCCCGTCCAGTGGGTCCCAGATGTCAGGTGGAGAAATAATCATTTTCCGCGTAATAAGGAGGCACTTCCTTGCGGCTGTTGTGGACCCAGTTGTCAGCCTCTCCACGTACAGTACTCTTCCGACAAAAGTCTGTCGTTGACCACATTGACCACGCCGCGCCGAGAGCACCACGGCGGTGGACGATGGCGAGGCCTAGGAAGGGGACAACGCGGAGCCGGGGAAGACGCGGTAGTGGAAGACTGCGCGGAGAGGAGTACGAGGGTTCACCGGTTCGGCTGCGGTGTGAGGCTGTCATCGCCGCAGAATAACAGGGGGTGTGGGTGAGTAGAGGGATGCCCTGGCCAGCGGTGGGAGTAGTAGGAGGCGTTAAGGCCTGCACGGCAGCACAGCCGGCCACGAGAGGCGGGTGCAGGCGGTCCCGCCGGCGCTGCTTTGGCGGCTGAAGCAAGAAGATCAGAGATTGAAGAAACACGACGGTCGTTGGATTGACATCCAACGGTTACGTCTGCTAGAATCGTTTATTGACGTACTATGTAAAAACTAAAAAAATTTTGCATACGTGTCAACTAAACAGGCCCACAAGTCAGACCACTCCCTCTTTTTTTAATAATTTATATATAGCTCATGGCAACTTCTTATGCAATTTATTGCAGACGTTTTTTTTTTGGTTGGCCAGGGCCAATTTCTCATATTTCTGTGGGTTCCAAACTATTTTTAATACTGAAATGTCGAGCCAGATTTAAAGTACTTTGAAGATATATTTGAATTAGGTTAATGCCCAGTGAAATAGGAATCTGAAAATGTGAAAAAAATCAGAAATTATAAAGTAATTGCCAATTTGTCATCTGTTTTTATATTTACGACCCATTTCATATTACTTTCAAGGCGTAGAAAAATAAGTAGGCCTGGATTGGGTATTCTTCAGAAAAAATAAACTGGCTCATTTGCACAAAGAAAAAAATAGCTGGGCTGGTCACATGGTGAACATAAAATATAAGCCTGGGCTAGACAGGCCACAGCCCAGTTCAAACCCTGCTCCGTCTCAACAATACCAAACAAAAAAATATACTGCTCGAGTAGCTACGTCCCAGGTGTCAGCCGATCTTGTGCTGTTCTCTTGTCTATTGACTAACGCTCACAATGTCATGGGTCTCAGATGTCAGGAAAACACTAGGAGGAAGCATTTTATTTTTGCATACGCTGACGTGGTGGGCCCCTACTGTCATCCTCTCCACGTACTTCTGCCGATTCCTGTTGTTTGTTGACCATGTTGACAACGCGAGAGGGCAGCGCCGCGGCGAGTGCACCAAAGCGCGCGGAGGACGACGGTGTTAACGATTTAGGAGACGGTGGGGCGGCGATGTGTGCGCTGAGGCGCAGCCAGCCATGGGAGGCGGAAGCAGGCGGCCCCGCCGGTGCTGGTTTGGTTTTGGCGGCTGGAGGAAGACAGGACTGAAGAAACACGACAGACTGTAAAAGCAGCAGGAGTACTTAACAACCTTAACTGAAACCAGCAGGGGCACTTAACAACCAAAGCTGAAAGCAATATGAGTACTTATACAGGTTCAACCGTACAAAGCACGCCTCGAACAGTGCTACTTTGCCTACAGTTAACCAAGGGTGAGGCCGCCAAGCCCCAGGACAAGGCCCAGGCGCCACCCCATGCATCCACAACCTTCTGAAAGCGACTTCATCTCGCAACGTGGTCAATAAACAGGATATTCGCTTTAGAGCCATGGAAAAGCATGAACATAATCTTCTGCCCTATTCTCCAAGATGGACGGGCCTTCATTATCTGAGACCACCCACGAATAAGTATCTTTTCGCCTCCAAGGGGAATTGAGTAGGTCGACATAAACATCATGTTGTGACCAAGCGCAAGTCTGACCCGACCATGGTCAAGCATCTGTATAGGAACAATAGAACTCGGCAGTTCCTGTTTCAAGATGATCACAGCTGTCAAACTGTGTATAAGCAATAGTTTATGAACAACATATATAATAGAAAACAGCTCATACCATAAGTTTCTTGACACAGTTGGACCTGTTCAACGAGTGCAGCAGTGGCACACATATCCCACGTGGCCTTCCACCATTGAAATGCACCACAAGGACCTCAAGACTATCAATAAAGTGTAGGAACATGTGGATGTCGATCCAGCCAACTTCAGTGCCATTAGTAACAGCCGAGTTATTACAGAGTAACAAACGAGCAGACTGCTTAACTCTGAAAAAACCTACATGTGCCACCAATTATAAGACAATATTAGTTAGAAGTAGCATCTTCGTGAGAGATTCGTTGCTACTTCTAAAGTTAAATTGTGATTAGTTAGACAGAATAGGTGGATTAAGAAGTAATCGAGGCAACAAGCAAGAACCAGATACAAAACTAACATGGATGAACAATTGGAACGACGTCGGGGTGGAAGATCGCAGTGAAGATGAGACCAGGTTCTGCTATTTCCATCAACATTCGTGCGCCAGCTTTCAGTCTGTAACACTTGAGGAAGTTTATCCAAGTTTGGCCATAAAAAAAGCAGCGATCTTCTTGGTTCATGAACCCAACTCGGAAGCAATATCCATGGATTGTCTTCACTGCGACCATTAAACTAGTGTATTCATTTATGGCAAGGCCGAGCATCTTGAGTACATGTGTTCTGGCAGAGCAAATATACACTGTAGGAAAAATAATATGAGAACACAGCATGTTCAAAAAAAACCCACCCTCCCGGATAGCAAAGAGGATTCTAGGAACATACTGTGCGAGTTTCAAAATGTTGTGGTAGGATGAGAAGGAACAAGTGTGGCGTCTCACCGTGGGCGCAGAAATCTGTAGGGTACTCGCACTTTGGGCAATGCAACTGAAACACACTAGATTCAGTACAAAGAAAAATGCATCAACGGCGGCGGCTGCCATCCTAGGATTACCTACGACCAAGGGACTTGGATTTATCGGGGATGGATGAAGATTTCGTACCTGGTTCTCCATGAGAAAACCCTATGCAATCACCGAGCGGGGGTTTTCTCTGAACAAGCAGACGAGGGAGAAGGGGATTCAGGCCCAGTGAAATACTGCCGCTTTGTCCGTCCAGCTTATTGCTAAAGCTAGAAAGGGAGGGTTGTGATTTGACGGCTCATTGGGCATTACTGTGGCGCTACGACCGGGGTGTGTCTACCATGAAGTTGTGCACTCTAATTTGTGCATATGGCACGTGGACCCCGTTGCTGGTTGCCCCACATATCAGTGAAAGGAAGTAGAAAGACAGGAGTAACTAGTTACACATGAATATATATTTTGACAGAGAGATACTCCCTCTGTAAAGAAATATACAAATCTTTTATATCACAGGCTCACCTTGCCGAGAAATATACTCCCTCTGCAACGCACGGGCATTTTGGGGGTTCAGCTTTTTTTTATTGGGGTTCAGCTGAGAATATAATACTCAGATAGGCTCACGGTTCTGGACTTTGGGCCGCAGGCTGACCCTGCATATTTGGGGGCCCATGTGCTCTACCTCAGCGCTTTTCATATTGCAAGCGATCGGTACTGTGCTGGTTTTAGATGCTGTTGCAAGGCGAATACACAAAATTGAATAAAGCACGGCAACTGTTGGAATGAAATCGAACGACAGTTCCTAACCAGCAATCAAAGTTGCAATTCTATCAATGATATACCATGTGATAAATAATATTGTCGTACTACCTATACACACAGGACACTTGTTTCACCATGACAGATTATTACATCAAAATCTCTCAGAGGATAGATCAGTTCGGCAGTTGCGTGCTGCTACTGAAGAATTTTAAAGTTGATTTGGACCAGCTCTCCTTGCCGAGAAAGTTCGATTTTGACATCATCCCCTACCGCAAGATATGATTTAGATTTGAACCTTGACCATCCTTTAGCATCAATCATCATGCGACCATCCTTTGTACTTACGGTATATTGAGCAGGTTCATTCACACCAAGGCTGCGCATGGTAAGAGAAACTTGGCCGCGGTCGCCCGAATTGTTGAACGACTCCCTCGTTGCTCTAGGAATTCTCTGTTTGAAAACAAGAAGACATACCCAAACAGTTAGATCAACATAGTGAATCATGTGAAACAACATGGAAAGAAAAAAGAACGAAGCACTTGGGCGGCCAATGCTTACCAAGAAGGTGGACATGTCGGTTTTTGTAAGGACTTTGGTATATGAAGTGCGAACTGCAGCCCAGTCTGTTGCCGGTGCAACTGCATGGGCTGGACCAAATGCAAGTGCAAGTGTTGGTGCAGGTGCCGAAGCCGCTGCTGCTGCCGGAGATGGTGCTCCTTGTAGAGCTGGTGCCGGTGTCGATGCCCGATCCTCCGGTAGATCAGACTGATCCGCTGACGTGGTCGATGCCCAATCCTCAGCTGGATCAGACTGAGCTGCTGCCGCTGTCAGTGCTAGAGCAACTGCCGGTGCTCTATCTGTGCGAGACAGCGGCGATCGTGTCTGGTCTGCTATGATCAGCTTTCTAACTTGACTAGGATCCGTGACCATGATCCGGCTTTTTCTTCATTTCTTTTAAACGCGAGAAGGACTAATTGTGGCGTTTTTGTTAAACCAAACTGCAGTTCATCATAGGGATTCAGCTTGTACTCAGACAACAGACTGATCCAATTTTTTCCAGTAATATAAGTGATGGACTGTGCCTTCGTTACTGACACGACATAAGAAGTGAAACCTGCAAAAATAGCCATCGTAGAGCAAACCAAACGGTTTATTCTGTGATGAATGTCACATGGCAAAACCTGCATCGTAAAATTGTAGGAAAAGAAAGAAAACATGACATTAAATCAATAAGATTTAGACAGTAAATCAATAAGATTTACTTGATGTGACACAAGTGAATCCTTACCAGGAAATCACTATGTTGAAGTACTAAACAGAAGATTGATCGTCCAACTACGCGTGGCATGCAGGGGCCCTGCCTACTCCCACAAGCAGGACAGTCCAAAGGTCGTGACAAATCGTATGGACCGAACATCCATGGGACTGGAAATCCTGGTGGGTGCGATAAACCCTGCAATGCATACAGATATTGGAGTGTAACCATAATTGATAAACCATCCTCACAAAAAATATGATCTGGATACTTCAAAATGTATAGACTGAATTGAGTGGATAGACATTAACATAGACCATTCTCAGGACTGACCACACACCAAAAGCGGCAGTACTAATAAACAATACAGGGTTCACAAACACAAATCAAGTACTGAACAATAGTACTTACTACAGACAAGCAAAGTTGCACTAACTAAACTCTGCAGACTATTTCTTGCCACCGACCTACGGGATGAACCCCGCATAACTGACTAGGCCACGGACTTCGTGTGAGATGTCTACATGCACCATCACCATCTTGTCAACCTCGGAGAACCTAACAGAGTGGTTTTTCCACTCATAAACATGATGATGAAGACAGACCGCATCAGATTTGTTGGGAAGCTTTACAAGAACCACACCCTTCGTAATCGAAGGCATAGCCAGGAAATTGTTGTGGTCAAGTATAGCCTCGAGAACACGCCTGACAACAATGCTACAGGAAAACACTAGTTCAGGACACGTGGCGACAAGGACACAGCAGCTGGATAGTTCAGCAGTAGAACTCATCATCAGGTCTTCCAGTTCACACGGTATGACTTTGAGAACTTCATCTCCACCGCGGACCTGGTTCTAATTCAAACGTAAACCATATTTCATTACTACATGCGTTCAGAAATATAAGATGATTTTCGATATTATACTCCATATATGACTACATATACACACAGAAATGAGTGAACAAAGACACTAGAACATGTCTTCAAAGGCATGAGAGCAAAGGGATTACATGCATTATCCATAACACAAGTTACTGAGGCAAATATACCCTCTTAAAAGGTAGCATTGATGTTCATAAAGTACTCCCTCCGTCCCAAAATTCTTGTCTTAGATTTGTCTAGATACGGATGTATCAAGTCACATTTTAGTATTAGATACATCCGTATCTAGACAAATCTAAGACAAGAAATTTGGGACAGAGGGAATAGTTGAAAGTAATCTATAAGAAATCAGTGTCAACCTCTCGCATGTTTTGGTAAAAAGAGGAATTTAGAACCGTCATTTGGCACACTAAAATCACATGCAAGATCACCCAGAAAGTTGTATTAACAGTACTAGTACTGCGTACGATGAAAAAACACGATCAAGATCGAGAAAAAGATCGTCAACAAGAGACATTACCTGGACTTGCTTAATGAGGGATCCCGGAGAGGGGGGCTTGGACAGGGCGATGCCTTTGAGCTTGTCTGCGGTAGTCTCGGTGGGGTGCTTGCACTTCTTTGTACCATGAGCCTCGATGGTTTTGGCCAGAGCCATAGACATCACGTCGGCCAGTGCTCCGGCGTCCATCCAAGAGAGGAAGCTAAGAGAGAAGAGTGAAAGGGGAATGAGATGAGGGAGATGTTGGGGAACGTTGCAGAAAATTAAATTTTTTCCTACGGTTTCACCAAGATCCATCTATGAGTTCATCTAAGCAACGAGTGATAGGAGTGCATCTACATACCCTTGTAGATCGCGAGCGGAAGCGTTCAAGAGAACGGGGATGATGGAGTCGTACTCGCCGTGATCCAAATCACCGATGACCAAGTGCTGAACAGACAGCACCTCCGCGTTCAACACACGTACGGAGCAGATGACGTCTCCTCCTTCTTGATCCAGCAAGGGGGAAGGAGAGGTTGAGGAAGAAGGCTCCAGCAGCAGCACGACGGCGTGGTGGTGGTGGAGATGCAGTACTTCGGCAGGGCTTCGCCAAGCAACCGCGGGAGGAGGAAGTGGTGTAGCAGGGGGAGGGAGGCGCCAAAACTCAGAGTGCGGCTGCCCTCCCTCCCCCCTCCTTTATATAGGCCCCCAGGGGGGGCGCCGGCCCTGGAGATGGGAATCTCCAAAGGGAGCGGCGGCCAGGGGGTGGAGTGCCCCCCAAGGCAAGTGGTGCGCCCCCCCCCCCCCCCACCCTAGGGTTTCCAACCCTAGACGCAGGGGGGCCCAAGGGGGGTCCACCAGCCCACTAGGGGCTGGTTCCCCTCCCACTTCAGCCCATGGGGCCCTCCGAGATAGGTGGCCCCACCCAGTGGACCCCCGGGACCCTTCCGGTTGGCCCGGTACAATACCGGGTGACCCCGAAACTTTCCCGATGGCCGAAACAGCACTTCCTATATATAAATCTTCACCTCCGGACTATTCTGGAACTCCTCATGACGTCCGGGATCTCATCCGGGACTCCGAACAACATTCGGTAATCACATACAAGTCTTCCTAATAACCCTAGTGTCACCGAACCTTAAGTGTGTAGACCCTACGGGTTCGGGAATCATGCAGACATGACCGAGACAGCTCTCTGGCCAATAACCAACAACGGGATCTGGATACCCATGTTGGCTCCCACATGTTCCACGATGATTTCATCGGATGAACCATGATGTCGAGGATTCAATCAACCCCGTATACAATTCCCTTTGTTAATCGGTACGTTACTTGCCCGAGACTCGATCGTCGGTATCCCAATACCTCGTTCAGTCTCGTTACCGGCAAGTCACTTTACTCGTACCGTAACGCATGGTCCCGTGACCAAACACTTGGTCACTTTGAGCTCATTATGATGATGCATTACCGAGTGGGCCCTGAGATACCTCTCCGTCATACAGAGTGACAAATCCCAGTCTCGATCTGTGTCAACCCAACAGACACTTTCGGAGATACCCGTAGTGCACCTTTATAGTCACCCAGTTACGTTGTGACGTTTGGTACACCCAAAGCACTCCTACGGTATCCGGGAGTTACACGATCTCATGGTCTAAGGAAAAGATACTTGACATTGGAAAAGCTCTAGCAAGCGAACTACACGATCTTGTGCTATGCTTAGGATTGGGTCTTGTCCATCACATCATTCTCCTAATGATGTGATCCCGTTATCAACGACATCTAATGTCCATAGCCAGGAAACTATGACTATCTGTTGATCAACGAGCTAGTCAACTAGAGGCTTACTAGGGACATATTATGGTCTATGTATTCACACGTGTATTACGATTTCCGGATAATACAGTTATAGCATGAATAAAGACAATTATCATGAACAAGGAAATATAATAATAATATTTTATTATTGCCTCTAGGGCATATTTCCAACGGTCTCCCACTTGCACTAGAGTCAATAATCTAGTTACATTGTGATGAAACGAACACCCATAGAGTTCTGGTGTTGATCATGTTTTGCTCGCGAGAGAGGTTTAGTCAGCGGATCTGCGACATTCAGATCCGTATGTACTTTGCAAATATCTATGTCTCCATCTTGAACATTTTCACGAATGGAGTTGAAGCGACGCTTGATGTGCCTGGTCTTCTTGTGAAACCTGGGCTCCTTGGCAAGGGCAATAGCTCCAGTGTTGTCACAGAAGAGTTTGATCGGCCCCGACGCATTGGGTATGACTCCTAGGTCGGTGATGAACTCCTTCACCCAAATTGCTTCATGCGCTGCCTTCGAGGCTGCCATGTACTCCGCTTCACATGTAAATCCCGCCACGACGCTCTGCTTGCAGCTGCACCAGCTTACTGCTCCACCATTCAACATATACATGTATCCGGTTTGTGACTTAGAGTCATCCAGATCTGTGTCCAAGCTAGCGTCGACGTAACCCTTTACGACGAGCTCTTTGTCACCTCCATAAACGAGAAACATGTCCTTTGTCCTTTTCAGGAACTTCAGGATATTCTTGACCGTTGTCCAGTGTTCCTTGCCGGGATTACTTTGGTACCTTCCTACCAAACTTACGGCAAGGTTTACATCAGGTCTGGTACACAGCATGGCATACATAATAGATCCTATGGCTGAAGCATAGGGGATGACACTCATCTCTTCTTTATCTTTTGTCGTGGTCGGGCATTGAGCCGAGCTCAATTTCACACCTTGCAATACAAGCAAGAACCCTTTCTTGGACTGATCCATTTTGAAGTTCTTCAAAATCTTATCAAGGTATGTGCTTTGTGAAAGACCTATGAGGCGTCTCGATCTATCCCTATAGATCTTGATGCCTAATATGTAAGCAGCTTCTCCAAGGTCCTTCATTGAAAAACACTTATTCAAGTAGGCCTTAATGCTGTCCAATAGTTCTATATCATTTCCCATCAAGAGTATGTCATCTACATATAATATGAGAAATGCTATAGAGCTCCCACTCACTTTCTTGTAAACGCAGGCTTCTCCATAAGTCTGCATAAACCCAAACGCTTTGATCATCTCATCAAAGCGAATGTTCCAACTCCGAGATGCTTGCACCAGCCCATAAATGGATCGCTGGAGCTTGCATACTTTGTTAGCATTCTTAGGATCGACAAAACCTTCCGGCTACATCATATACAGTTCTTCCTTAAGATGTCCATTAAGGAATGCCGTTTTGACGTCCATCTGCCATATCTCATAATCATAGTATGCGGCAATTGCTAACATGATTCAGACGGACTTCAGCTTCGCTACGGGAGAGAATGTCTCATTGTAGTCAACCCCTTGAACTTGTCGATAACCCTTAGCGACAAGTCGAGCTTTATAGATGGTAACATTACCATCCGCGTCCGTCTTCTTCTTAAAGATCCATTTGTTTTCTATCGCTCGCCGATCATCGGGCAAGTCTGTCAAAGTCCATACTTTGTTTTCATACATGGATTCTATCTCGGATCGCATGGCTTCAAGCCATTTGTTGGAATCTGGGCCCGCCATCGCTTCTTCATAGTTGGAAGGTTCACCGTTGTCTAACAACATGATTTCCAAGACAGGGTTGTCGTACCACTCTGGTGCGGAACGTGTCCTTGTGGACCTACGAAGTTCAGTAGCAACTTGATCCGAAGTACCTTGAGCATCATCATTATTTTCCTCTCCAGTTGGTGTAGGCATCACAGGAACATTTTCCTGAGCTGCACTACTTTCCTGTTCAAGAGGTAGTACTTCATCGAGTTCTACTTTCCTCCCACTTACTTCTTTCGAGAGAAACTCTTTTTCCAGAAAGGATCCGTTCTTGGCAACAAAGATCTTGCCCTCGGATCTTAAGTAGAAGGTATACCCGATGGTTTCCTTAGGGTATCCTATGAAGACGCATTTTTCTGACTTGGGTTCGAGCTTTTCAGGTTGAAGTTTCTTGGCATAAGCATCGCATCCCCAAACTTTTAGAAACGACAGCTTAGGTTTCTTCCCAAACCATAATTCATACGGTGTCATCTCAACGGATTTATACGGTGCCCTATTTAAAGTGAATGTAGCTGTCTCTAGAGCGTATCCCCAAAATGATAGCGGTAAATCGGTAAGAGACATCATAGACCGCACCATATCCAATAGAGTGCGATTACGACGTTCGGACACACCGTTACGCTGAGGTGTTCCAGGCGGCGTGAGTTGTGAAACGGTTCCACATTTCCTTAAGTGTGTACCAAATTCGTGACTTAAATATTCTCCTCCACGATCTGATCGTAGGAACTTTATCTTTCGGTCACGTTGATTCTCTACCTCATTCTGAAATTCCTTGAACTTTTCAAAGGTCTCAGACTTGTGTTTCATCAAGTAGACATACCCATATCTACTCAAGTCATAGTGAGAGTGAGAACATAACGATATCCTCCGCGAGCCTCAACGCTCATTGGACCACACACATCGGTATTTATGATTTCCAACAAGTTGGTTGCTCGCTCCATTGTTCCGGAGAACGGAGTCTTGGTCATTCTGCCCATGAGGCATGGTTCGCATGTGTCAAACGATTCATAATCTAGAGACTCTAAAAGTCCATCAGCATGGAGCTTCTTCATGCGCTTGACACCAATGTGACCAAGGCGGCAGTGCCACAAGTATGTGGGACTATCGTTATCAACTTTACATCTTTTGGTATTCACACTATGAATATGTGTAACATTACGCTCGAGATTCATTAAGAATAAACCATTGACCATCGGGGCATCACCATAAAACATATCTCTCATATAAATAGAACAACCATTATTCTCGGATTTAAATGAGTAGCCATCTCGTATCAAACGAGATCCAGATACAATGTTCATGCTCAAACTTCGCACTAAATAACAATTATTAAGGTTTAAAACTAATCCCATAGGTAAATGTAGAGGTAGCGTGCCGATGGCGATCACATCGACCTTGGAACCATTCCCGGCGCGCATCGTCACCTCGTCCTTCGCCAGTCTCCGCTTATTCCGCAGCTCCTGCTATGAGTTACAAATGTGAGCAACGGCACCGGTATCAAATACCCAGGAGTTACTACGAGTGCTAGTAAGGTACACATCAATTACATGTATATCACATATACCTTTAGTGTTGCTAGCCTTCTTGTCCGCTAAGTATTTGGGGCAGTTCCGCTTCCAGTGACCCTTCCCCTTGCAATAAAAGCACTCAGTCTCAGGCTTGGGTCCATTCTTTGACTTCTTCCCGGCAACTGGCTTACCGGGTGCGGCAACATCCTTGTCGTCCTTCTTGAAGTTCTTCTTACCCTTGCCCTTCTTGAACTTGGTGGTTTTATTGACCATCAACACTTGATGTTCTTTCTTGATTTCTACCTCTACCGACTTCAGCATTGAAAATACTTCAGGAATAGTTTTCACCATCCCCTGCATATTGTAGTTCATCACAAAGCTCTTGTAGCTTGGTGGGAGCGACTGAAGGATTCTGTCAATGACCGCCTCGTCCGGGAGGTTAATGTCCAGCTGGGACAGGTAGTTGTGCAACCCAGACATTTTGAGTATGTGCTCACTGACAGAACTATTTTCCTCCATCTTACAACTGTAGAACTTGTCGGAACTTCATATCTCTCGACCCGGGCATGAGCTTGGAAAACCATTTTCAGCTCCTCGAACATCTCATATGCTTCGTGTTGCTCAAAACGCTTTTGGAGCCCCGGTTCTAGGCTGTAAAGCATGCCGCACTGAACGAGGGAGTAATCATCAGCACGTGGCTGCCAAGCGTTCATAACGTCTTGGTTCTCTGGGATGGGTGCTTCACCTAGCGGTCCATCTAGGACATATGCTTTCTCGGCAGCTATGAGGATGATCCTCAGGTTCCGGACCCAGTCCGTATAGTTGCTGCCATCATCTTTCAGCTTGGTTTTCTCTAGGAACGCGTTGAAGTTCATGTTGACATGAGTGTTGGCCATTTGATCTACAAGACATATTTGCAAAGGTTTTAGACTAAGTTCATGATAATTAAGTTCATCTAATCAAATTATTTTAATGAACTCCCACTCAGATTAGACATCCCTCCGGTCATCTAAGTGTTACACGATCCGAGTCGACTAGGTCGTGTCCGATCATCACGTGAGACGGACTAGTCATCATCGGTGAACATCTCCATGTTGATCGTATCTTCCATACGACTCATGTTTGACCTTTCGGTCTCTGTGTTCCGAGGCCATGTCTGTACATGCTAGGCTCGTCAAGTTAACCCTAAGTGTTTTTGCATGTGTAAAACTGTCTTACACCCGTTGTATGTGAACGTAAGAATCTATCACACCCAATCATCACGTGGTGCTTCGAAACGATGAACTTTAGCAACGGCGCACAGTTAGGGGAGAACACTTTCTAGAAATTGTTATAAGGGATCATCTTATTTACTACCGCCGTTCTAAGTAAACAAGATGCATAAACATAATAATCATCACATGCAATTATATAATAGTGACATGATATGGCCAATATCATATAGCTCCTTTGATCTCCATCTTCGGGGCTCCATGATCATCTTCGTCACCGGCATGACACCATGATCTCCATCATCATGATCTCCATCATCGTGTCTTCATGAAGTTGTCACGCCAACGACTACTTCTACTTCTATGGCTAACGCGTTTAGCAATAAAGTAAAGTAATTTACATGGCGTTCTTCAATGACACGCAGGTCATACAAAAATAAAGACAACTCCTATGGCTCCTGCCGGTTGTCATACTCATCGACATGCAAGTCGTGATTCCTATTACAAGAACATGATCTCATACATCACATATATATCATTCATCATTCATCACAACTTTGGCCATATCACATCACAAGACACTTGCTGCAAAAACAAGTTAGACGCCCTCTAATTGTTGTTGCAAGTTTTTACGTGGCTTCTATAGGTGATCTAGCAAGAACGTTTTCATACCTACGTTAAAGCCACAACGTGATTTGTCAACTTCTATTTACCCTTCATAAGGACCCTTTTCATTGAATCCGCTCCAACTAAAGTGGGAGAGACAGACACCCGCTAGCCACCTTATGCAACTAGTGCATGTCAGTCGGTGGAACCTGTCTCGCGTAAGCGTACGTGTAAGGTCGGTCCGGGCCGCTTCATCCCACAATACTGCTGAAGCAAGATAAGACTAGTAGCGGCAAGAAAGTTGACAACATCTACGCCCACAAGAAATTTGTGTTCTACTCGTGCAATAGAGAACTACGCATAGACCTAGCTCATGATGCCACTGTTGGGGAACATTGCAGAAAATTAAAAAAAATCCTACGGTTTCACCAAGATCCATCTATGAGTTCGTCTAAGCAACGAGTGATAGGAGTGCATCTACATACCCTTGTAGATCGCGAGCGGAAGCGTTCAAGAGAACGGGGATGATGGAGTCGTACTCGCCATGATCCAAATCACCGATGACCAAGTGCTGAACGGACAGCACCTCCGCGTTCAACACACGTACGGAGCGGATGACGTCTCCTCCTTCTTGATCCAGCAAGGGGGAAGGAGAGGTTCAGGAAGAAGGCTCTAGCAGCAGCACGACGGCGTGGTGGTGGTGGAGATGCAGTACTCCGGCAGGGCTTTGCCAAGCAACCGCGGGAGGAGGAAGAGGTGTAGCAGGGGGAGGGAGGCGCCAAGACTCAGGGTGCGGCTGCCCTACCTCCCCCCTCCTTTATATAGGCCCCCAGGGGGCGCCGGCCCTGGAGATGGGAATCTCCCAAGGGGGCGGCGGCCAGGGGGGTGGAGTGCCCCCCAAGGCAAGTGGTGCGCCCCCCCCCCCCCACCCTAGGGTTTCCAACCCTAGGCATAGAGGGGGCCCAAGGGGGGCGCACCAGCCCACTAGGGGCTGGTTCCCCTCCCACTTCAGCCCACGGGGCCCTCCGGGATAGGTGGCCCCACCCGGTGGACCCCCGGGACCCTTCGGGTGGTCACGATACAATACCGGGTGACCCCGAAACTTTCCCAATGGCCGAAACAACACTTCTTATATATAAATCTTCACCTCCGGACTATTCCGGAACTCCTCGTGACATCCGGGATCTCATCCGGGACTCCGAACAACATTCAGTAATCACATACAAGTCTTCCTAATAACCCTAGCGTCACCGAACCTTAAGTGTGTAGACCCTATGGGTTCGGGAATCATGCAGACATGACCGAGACAGCTCTCCGGCCAATAACCAACAGCGGGATCTGGATACCCATGTTGGCTCCCACATGTTCCATGATGATTTCATTGGATGAACCACGATGTCGAGGATTCAATCAACCCCGTATACAATTCCCTTTGTCAATCGGTACGTTACTTGCCCGAGACTCGATCGTCGATATCCCAATACCTCGTTCAGTCTTGTTACCAGCAAGTCACTTTACTCGTACCGTAATGCATGCTCCAGTGACCAAACACTTGGTCACTTTGAGCTCATTATGATGATGCATTACCGAGTGGGCCCAGAGATACCTCTCCGTCATACGGAGTGACAAATCCCAGTCTCAATCCGTGTCAACCCAACAGACACTTTCGAAGATACCTGTAGTGCACCTTTATAGTCACCCAGTTACGTTGTGACGTTTGGTACACCCAAAGCACTCCTACGGTATCCGGGAGCTACACGATCTCATGGTCTAAGGAAAAGATACTTGACATTGGAAAAGCTCTAGCAAGTGAACTACACGATCTTGTGCTATGCTTAGGATTGGGTCTTATCCATCACATCATTCTCCTAATGATGTGATCCCATTATCAACGACATCTAATGTCCATAGCCAGGAAACCATGACTATCTGTTGATCAATGAGCTAGTCAACTAGAGGCTTACTAGGGACATATTATGGTCTATATATTCACACGTGTGTTACGATTTCCGGATAATACAGTTATAGCATGAATAAAGACAATTATCATGAACAAGGAAATATAATAATAATCTTTTATTATTGCCTCTAGGGCATATTTCCAACAGGAGAAGCGAAGCGAGTGGGGGTTTTCTTCAAGAGAGGAAGCTGAGAGAGAAGAGTGAAATGATGGTTGCTTCGTCCGTCCAACTTACTGCTGGAAAGGAGGGGGCTTTGTGATTTGACGGCTCATTGGGCATTACTGTGGCGGTTCGATCGGGGTGGTCTACCGTCACTCTACTATGGAGTAATTTAGTGCATGGCTGGTGGACCCAGGTGCTGGTTGTCCCACACGTCGGTGAAAGTGAGTAATTTAGTGCATGGCTGGAGGAGGATCCGCACGGTAGAGCGTGTCCACTATTTTTCATTCTGAACAAAAAAAATGATTACAACAAGTGTTTCCACTCTTACGACGGAGGAGTGCGAAACACGGCAGCCACTTGAACATACACAGTGCTCCTACTACTAGGCATGTGCAGTGGTTCATACGTCAGTACTACACAATCTTGTTGTTGTGTTGTGCGCATGTCAACTACTCCTATATGTAACATAGTACCGCTTTTTCGACTATCCGGTCGAGAATGAATGGTGAGATCGATGTTAACAGAACTAGGTCCACAACGCACGGAGAGTACGGTACTACAGTACTCCACAAAACATGAACCATATGAAGCACATCCTATAGTGTTAGACAGGGTGTATGAAGGGTGCACGGGATGGGAGCAAAAGTTCCCTTCTCGACCCACTTTTGGGTGTTTGGCAGAGTGCATGAAGGGTGCATGAGTCCACACTAGTAGGTTGACAAAAATACACGAAGAGGAAACAACTATATTGAGATGAGAATGCAACCAAACACACCCACACGCTTTGTGCTACAGTGACGGATCTGCACCTTCTGAGTTTGATCCAACGGTCATGTTGCGCCAAGACATGGACATGCCCATGCAGAGGGCGCCTAAACACCACCGAAGTCCCTCTGCTTCTCGAGGCGCACGACGTTGGTGAGGCAGGGTGCAACCGCCCGCAAAGCCTGCTCCTGGTCGATGGGAGCCAGCTCGTCAAAGACGGCGTCCAATGGCACGAATGGATTCCGGCGACGAAGCCCTGAAAGGATTCGCCCGGCAACGGCGACGGCAGCGTGCAACCCCTCCTTGTCCAGCTCAGCCCCCACCATCGCGTAGAGACGGCTCAGCTCCTCGGAGATATAGGTGAAGAAGGAGACCAGGTCAGGAAGCCACAGCTCGTTGAAGTCGACCGGGTTTAGCCCAACGGTCGGCATCGTCGCGCTGGCACGACGGTAGGCATCGCGCAGCCGCAACACGTGCGTGGAAACTCGATTCACCAAGTGGCTGAGGCGATCCTGGACCTCGTCACGATCGGCCCGCTCGCTCTCCAGCCGGCTCCCCTGACGGCCTATCGTATCTCCCGCTTTTTGCAGCAACACCGCCGACGCCTCGAGCATCTTTGTGGTGGACGTCTGCCGCTCTTGAAGCTCCGTGAACTCCCGCACATAACAAAGGAGCATGGCACTCCTCTCCTCCTTGAGCTCACGGAGCTCTACGTCCTTGGCCCTGAGCTCCGCATCCTTGGCATGGAGCTCCTGTGTTAGGCGCCTCACCTCAGACTCCGTGATCTGCTGCGCCGCCATGGCACCAGGTAGAAGCAATGGAGAGAGGAAGCAAAGGGGGCGAAACGGCTGAAAGGCGATGCAATCTACGGGAAGGCGGAGGGAGCCAGCCGAGGAGCGGGGAATCTTTTGGTTTTCACCACGGTAAAACACCAGTCGACGACTTCTCACATCAGGGAGCAGTGGGTTTTTACAGGTGGAGTCATCGTGACTAATTGCTACCGTGCCTGCTCCCGTCAATCAAAAAAAATAAAATCCTGTCGCGCCTGCTCCCATCAATCAAAAAATTTAAAATCCTATCGCGCCCAAACACCAGAGCAATGCCACGGTGGATATTTAAATTTACCTGCCGGCAAGTAGATAAAAAAAGGGGTGATGTACTCGGTGGCAGCGGCCTAGCTAATCGGTCAAACTAGCCCAACTAGCTAGCCACCGTGCTTCACTGATGTACTCGGTGGGAAAGGTGGTCTTTCGTGATTTGACGACTCATTTACTTGCTTCGGCGCTACGAACGAGGAGGACCCAGAAAACGCGCGGTAGGGCGTCCCACGTCAGGAAGAATATATGCGTGCACCACCCGGGAGGACCCCAAAACCGCGCGGTAGGGTGTGCCACGTCTCGGCACGGAGGAAAAATGTGCGTGTAAAAATATACTGTATCAGACGTAGTACCTATGGTTCGACCTCGGGACCCAGCCAGTCGGTCGAAACACCCCACTAGCCACACAGCTTCATCATGCAAACGTGGCACGGTTAGCTCCGTGTCGACCAGCCGCAAGTCTCTTGTTCTAGGCGGTTCTTCTATTTTCCAAGCTTTTTTTTAGTTGTAATAACACCACGGCAAGCTAGCGCCGCTCTTTGTGTGTGCCCGTGCAAAGGTTAGACGATGGAGAGAAGAGAGATTGAGATCGCATACCTGGGACCACCCGTAAGTGAGACAATGGTCATGCACGTGTTGACGAGGCACTCCCTCTACTCTACTCAACGCAAGTACTGTATAAAATCAAGTTATGGGACAAAGCCAACAACCGTTCGTTTTTTCAGGCTATCGACTTACGCTTTGTAGTCCAGGTTGCCTGTTCGAATCTCGTCTTTCAGATTTGTTAATTTTAGGTCCAATTTTGATTAACGACAAGTGGGACCCCGTGTGTTGTTCTGATATTTTAGTGTAGGATGTTTTTTTTGAACAAACACTTTGCGCGGTTAGACAAGTAATGGCACGAGTTACACGTATTTTGCAAGTTTACGAACAAAAATGATAGCGGCATAGAATATCACATCCACCCCGCAGCTTAGATACTATGGTGATACGAGTTTTACACCGTTGGAAGTGAGATCCAATGGCTTGGGAGTAGTCTTTGTAATTATGCGCAATTTCCAAACTCTCCAAAGTTTTTTTTTGCAAATAAAACATTTAGGCCTCGTGTGTGCCGCTGCATCTTCGATCCAACGGCTCCCCGGTGCTAATATTAGGTGCTCCCCGTAGCTTAATTACCCACTACGGTGATATGAGCATCTAGGTCATATGATCAGTGATCAGATGGCACATGCATAGTACTTGTACTTTCTGCGCATTTCCCAAACTCTATCAGCCGTATATTGCAAAAACATTCAAACATCCTACTGTGGGCCGTTAGATCTCAGTGAACTCGTATCACCATAGAATCTACGGTGCGGGAGCACCTCATACTCTCCAGTGCAAGAAAACATAAGGTGCTATCGTAGCTTGGATGCTACGGTGATACGAGCTTGGAGGTCATTTGATCTGAGATCCAATGGCATCTGAGTAGTCTTTGTGCTTGTAAGCACTGGCAGAACTCTTTTCGGGCTTTTCTGCAAAAAACCATTCGAACCACCGAGGAGGTGTTGGGTCACAAATCCAACGCCTCCGAAGAGCTTGTATCACCAAAGCATCTAAGGTGTGGTGGCACATGATATTCTTACATACAGGAGAATATGATGTCCTCCTTCATCTTAGATGCTATGGTGATATGAGCTTCGAGGTCATTGGATATGGGATCAAAGGGCATCTAAGTAGTTTTTGTACAAATTGTGTGCAATTCTCAAACTCATCAATGTTTCCTGCAAAAAAATTAAGACACATCATGTGAGCTGCTATATCTCAGATCTACAAGCTCCAAGCAACTCGTATCGGCATATAGCATGTAAGGTATGGGGGCACATGATATTCTCCCGGGGAGGAGGGGTGGGGGTGCACAACCAATCGGTGGTTGGGAGGGTGGGAACAAATATAATCTAAACAACCCTAAACAGAGCTCCACAGTTTTATCTAAGGTCGAGGGGTTGACCCCCGACAATCATAGCTCCGCCTAAACACAACATTTGCATGTACTGTAGTACTAGACTTAATATTCATGTTTCAGTTTCATGTTCATTTTAAATATTGAACTGAGGACCACGGATGTCTTACATTTTACTCCCTTCATTCCTAAATATTAGTCTTTTTAGAGGCTTCTAATGGACTGGCACATACGGATGTATATAGACATATTTTAGAGTCTAGATTCACTCATTTTGCTCCGTATGTAGTCACTTGTTGAACTCTCTAAAAGACTAATATTTAGGAATAGAAGGAGTATTTTTGAACTCGTGTCATACATGCATGGGTTGGAAAAATAGATGCACTATACTTATTGGATTGTTGTCGTGTTCGTGCGTGTGTGTGTGTGTGTGTGTGTGTGTGTGTGTGTGTGTGTGTGTGTGTGGTCATACGCTTGATACATACAAAGTTTTCTCACCTCTATATTGTTCATCTTTTAAATTTGAATTTGCATTGGAAAACTTACTAGGGATACCATGAAATGTGAAATCCACGTTGAGATCACTATATCACAAATTCACTCTAATTCAACGGCTCGTCATAAATCAATTACCACGTTGAGATTAGTATTTGCAAGGAAAATGCGGGTATTGTAATACACATAGATTCGTTCGGCAATTTAAAAGGTTCCTTTTGTATTCTCAAATGGTAGGACCTAACGGCGTACCAGCCAGACCTTGGCTCGTGTTGATCCTAAAAAACGAGCTCGTGTCCTTCGGTGGCGTGCGTGGTACGCACATTAGGCAACCCCAACCAGTCGAGCCTCAGCGTTTCAAGTCGAAATATCTGGTGGCCAGAATTCCAGCCCTAGGAAATTCCCCTCATGTCCCCGGTCCACAATGACTACTGATGAACAACGGAGGGATGCTTTAGTAACTAGACAACGTTACCTAGCGTGCCAAGCACGGTTCAATTCCCTCGGCGCCGCTCGTCAATGTCACCCGTCAACTGCATTACCTAGTACTACTACTACTACACCAGGATGAGCACAGAATTGAGCCCGTTTGTTTGTGCCTAGTACTTTTTTTGTTCGTGCCTAGTACTTGAGTTAATATATTAGGCAATGCACTGGTATGGAGGGATTATCCTTTCCGGTTTATAGGGCTTATCTCAAAATTTTAGTTTTCCCATTTTATAAGTCTCAATTTGGTTGTTTCCCATCACATGTTCAGATTTCAAGGTGCAATAAATCATTACATGCAAGTATTAAGAGAAAATTGACCAATGCATGTACTTTATGCATGCATGCATTGCAATTAATGCATTCGTAAACACAATTTTTGAGGAAAACAAGCGCATTAATTGAGTGGTTTTGCAAACTACAACAATTGTTCCACCTCTCGCCATCTACCTTGGTTGGTGAGATTTTTGAATTGAGCCCTATAAACCGGAAAGGAGGTTTAACTAAGCAAAATGTTTGACCAAATCCTTTCTTAAGAAATACAACAGGACAGATGTACGGCTTGAAAATTTATTGCATGATGCAGGTTATGATATTGTTTCGAATCCTGGGTCTTAAATTTCAGAAAATCCAAAAGGGAGCATAAATTCTTGAAACTGAGCATGGTCACGTGATATGGCGCAAATATTACTTCGTAAGTTTTTTCTTCAATTCGAGACAAGCTACTTATGACAGGTTGCACAAATGAAGAGCCAAGGTATTTTGGAACAAAGACCTGTCACATTTTTTTGAGGGAAAAGACCTGTCACGTTAAGGCGAACACTTTCACTATTGAAACCGTGGGCGTTTTACGTGCCGCCATGAGTCCCCGCTTCTCATCGGCAGGTGCCGTCCCAGCAAGCGTGTGAGTCGACGGGAGGCGTGCGAGCAGACCGCTGCGCCGGCTGTCAGGGAGGTGTGCGAGCAGACCGCTGTGCAGACTCACCGGGAGGCGAGCCCTTTGACCAGGCTCCGCAGCCCACCGTCGTCCCAACTGCTCCCACTTTTAATGTCGCCGACGCCGCAGTTTAAAATCAACCCCGCACTACCCGGTATCGCTACAATCCTCTCTCTTCCTCTCTGATTCTCCTGTCATCTACCTCCAACTAGCCTGACCTAAACGTACGCCATGCCGCATCACGATGGTCTGCCCTTAGTGTTCCAGTTTCATGAGGAAGACACCCAGCCGGAGTCTCAAGAACATAAGGCGCTTTGGGACGAGCTTGAACTGGCCTTGCGGGAAGACGCCGCGCCTGTCCCCACTCCCGTTCCGGCTCCCGTCGCCCCGACTGCGCCAGCGCCCATCCCCGTGGCATTGATGGGCTGGGAGCCGCACATTGTCGCCGAGCTTGATGCCACGGGGTTCCACGAGGTCCCCGCCGACTTTCACGTGCATGTGCACCTACCAGCGCATGCGCCTGCGCGTGCACTGACGCACACGCCCGTGCCAGTGCCCGTGCACTTGCCAGCGCATGCGCCTGCGCGTGCATTGACGTGCGCACCCATGCCGGTGCCCACGCACACGAACGTCTTCGCCGCGCCGTTGACAGCGACTGTCCCCGCGCGGGTGCCAGTGCCCCCCTCAGCAGCATGGATGGCCGCCGTCGACCGCTTCCTTGCACCAACGCCAGTCGCCTCCTCCCGCCAGTTGACTCGCTCCGAAGTCCAGAACATTTTGGCCTTCCTTGAAGCTAGGCCAACGTCTAGGAGTACGCCAACAACGGCGCAAGACGCCGCCGTCGCCATCGGTCAGTGGCCCGACGACACACAGAGCACGGCAGAGGAGCCGCTTCCCACCGGGATACGCCCCCGCCGCCGCCGCGTAATCTAAATTTGCCATGAAAAACATTCGGATTGTCATGCTTAAAATCCGAATGTTTATCATTTCCGTTTATTTTATATCGATCATCGTATAATTTAAAGTCGGAGTCAGACTGAAGGAAATGTATGGTTTGATCGATTGAATGTTCTGCTAGAGCCGTATCAAATTAAATATAAAACGTCATCAAGCCACATGTATTCCTTGTCATCCAACGACCTAGACTGCTTCAATGTCGAGCGCTCAACACGTTTAGCGTGCAGTTAATTTCATGCCAAAAATAGTGCTAATCACATGACAACACGCAAATAATATCCTAGTATAGTTAATATCCGCATGCACTTAATATACTTCCAAATTAACGTGCATTGCACGTACACACTGACTAGCGCTGCTAGTACGTGAAACTGGTGCCGTGACTTGTGAGTTGTGAACGCGTCCAGATATGGACAACGGCAACATCGCCCGCGAGTTCTTCCTGTTTGCCCGTGCGTCTAAATGCGGAAGGGGAGGAGAGAGAGAGAGAGCACACATGGAACCCACCAGTAAGTGAAGGCGAATAGTACTAAAAATAATATTACATGTTATCCATTAATTAGGTTGTGGTAATATAAAAACATTATGTGAACAAAGGGGGTACAACAAACATTGCTATTCTACGTATGTTGCCTATTGACGTGCGGCTTGAAGGCCCGGTCGCATGTTCGATCCTCATCCTTTATTTTTTTAATTTGTATATGGGTCCAAATTTGTTTCATGACATGTGGGCCCCTTGGTGTGTAGTTTGTAGCACTTTAATTTGTGGGACGAAATTTGTTCCATTCCAAGTGGACTATCGGTGTGTAGTTTTGTAGCTTATTTATAATAATTAAAGAGAACAACATAGTTTTTTCAATAATACCATGGTGCGACGTTGAAGGTGAGAAAGGACATGCGAGAGAGCGATGACCGAGCCAGAGGGAAATCAACTAGGGGAGTTGCGTGGGTTGCAACGGCGTTTGGAGTAGTTGTGGGCCGAATGCTACGAAAATATAATCTAAACTGACCGGAATAAATGCCTACACAAATTAATCCAAGGTTCGAGTGCCCCTCGCAATGTAAATAGCTCCGGCTTTGTGAGGGATGGAGAGGTAGTAGCTTCAACGCGTGGAAAGATACGGTATGAGAAAGCGAGGTCAATCGAGAGACATATAGATAGAGAGACAAAGTGAGTGTGGTCTGACATTCATTGAACAAATATATATGCTCCGGAGAGATATTGTCCGATTGAGCTTTTCGTAAGGGTGAGAGCTGTAAGATAGAGCTTGAGAGATAATCCAGTCACAGACGTGTAGATATATTTTGTGTGTGGGAGGAAGCAAGGTCAACCGATCACACAAGGTCGTCGTGCGATCAAAAGAGTGAGACGGGTTGGAGAGAGTGACCTAGATAGACAATGTGCGTGAGAGAGTATACAATGTGAATAGGTTGAATTGGGCTCAAACATGGTGATACATCGTTTTTGTCCGAGAAAGAGCGAGGTAAATCGAGACATACACACACACACACACACACAGAGAGAGAGAGAGAGAGAGAGAGAGAGAGAGAGAGATTGAGTGAGCGTGGCCCACCATGAGGTCGAAAGAGTGGCGGCGGCTTGGATGGACTGGCCTAGATAGACAATCTGCGTGAGAGAGTATAGAGTGTGTTGATCGAGGCCCGAACAGGGAGATATATCATTTGTGTGTGAAAGAAAACGAGGTTAAACGAGACTCAGATAAAGAGAGTGAGATTGAGAGAGTGTGGCCCGCCGTGCGGAAGAAAGAGTGAGACGGTCTCGAGGGAGTGACCTAGATATACAACGTGTGTTCATGCGCACGAGAGGTTGGGGGGCTAGATAGGCAATGCATGTATTTAGCGCGAGAGGGTGAGAGGGAGAGGGGAGAGACAGAGAGAGCTCGGCATGGGGTGCAATGGCGGGTGTGTGAGGTAAATACATTTGGTAATAGGAGTGGAAAAAGGGGTTGTGTAGTTGAGAGACTTAGAGATCGAAACATGGAGAGAAAGAATGAACATGTGTTGAAAACCGATACCTTGCTAAGGTGGTTAGGAGAGGAAGATTGACCAATACACGAAGTATGTAGCGTTTGTGCGCGGGGGGGGAGGGGACTAAAAACAACATTTGAATGTACATAGTACGAGACTTAATATCGATGTTTCAATTCGGTGTACATTGTAAGATTTGAACCGAGGACCAGGCATACGGGTAATTATTTCGAATTCGTGCCATACTAAGTTTCGAAAAGTTGACATTGACTCAATTTGTTGTGCTATTTTGTAGGTCATATGTTTGAATCCATCCAAAAGTTTTCTCACTACCAAGGTGTTCATCATATACATATGAATTTGTATTAAAAAAGTAGCGTGGATACAGTGAAATGCGAAATCCACGTTAGAATTGGAGATCGCTACGTGACACACACTCTAAATCAAATAATTAACTACGTGACACAAACTCTAATTCAAATAACTAATTATGTGACACACTCTAATCCATGTTAGCGTGGGTACCGTTTCGATTTTTTTAAATGACTCCTCATTAATTAATTTATAGTACTCCCTATGTTCACTTTTATAAGACCTTGAAGACATTTCAGATAATGTGCAAAACAGTTCATTTTAAGTTGTCTGAAATGACTTACAAAAGTGAACGGATGGAGTATCTCGTTTCGAATGACTAATTATTGCAAGGAAAACGCGGGCATGGTAATACATACAGATTCGTTTGCAAATGAAAGAAGATTCGTTTGCATTCTCAAATGTAGGCGCACCAGGCAGACCAGGGTCGTGTCGGGGTGGACGCTGCTTCGGTGCCTTAAAGGCAACAGCCCTTGGGTGACTGATGAAGGAAATATGCCCTAGAGGCAATAATAAAGTTATTATTTATTTCCTTATGTCATGATAAATGTATATAATTCATGCTAGAATTGTATTAACCGGAAACATAATACATGTGTGAATACATAGACAAACATAGTGTCACTAGTATGCCTCTACTTGACTAGCTCGTTTATCAAAGATGGTTATGTTTCCTAGCCATGGACAAAAGAGTTGTCATTCGATTAACGGGATCACATCATTAGGAGAATGATGTGATTGACTTGACCCATTCCGTTAGCTTAGCACTTGATCGTTTAGTATATTGCTATTGCTTTCTTCATGACTTATACATGTTCCTGTAACTATGAGATTATGCAACTCCCGTTTACCGGAGGAACACTTTGGGTACTACCAAACGTCACAACGTAACTGGGTGATTATAAAGGAGTACTACAGGTGTCTCCGAAGGTACATGTTGGGTTGGCGTATTTCAAGATTAGGTTTTGTCACTCCGATTGTCGGAGAGGTATCTCTGGGCCCTCTCGGTAATGCACATTACTATAAGCCTTGCAAGCAATGTAGCTAATGAGTTAGTTACGGAATGATGCATTACGTAACGAGTAAAGAGACTTGCCGGTAACGAGATTGAGCTAGGTATTGGATACCGACGATCGAATCACGGGCAAGTAACATACTGATGACAAAGGGAACAACGTATGTTGTTATGCGGTTTGACCAATAAAGATCTTCGTAGAATATGTAGGAGCCAATATGAGCATCCAGGTTCCGCTATTGGTTATTGACCGAAAATGTGTTCCGGTCATGTCTACATTGTTCTCGAACCCGTAGGGTCCGCACGCTTAAGATTTCAATGACAGTTATATTATGAGTTTATGAGTTTTTGATGTACCTAAGGAGTTCGGAGTCCCGGATGAGATTGGGGACATGACGAGGAGTCTCGAAATGGTCGAGACGTAAAGATCGATATATTGGACGACTATATTCGGAGTTCGGAAAGGTTCCGAGTGATTCGGGTATTTTTCGGAGTACCGGAGATTTACGGTATTCGCTGGGGAGTATATGGGCCTTATTGGGCCATACGGGAATAGAGGAGAGAGGCCAAAAGGAAGGAGGCCTACGCCCCCCCCCCCCCCTGGTCCGAATTGGACAAGGGGCGCAGCCCCCTTTTCCTTCTTCCTCTCCCCCTCTTTCCCCTTCTACTCCAACAAGGAAGGAGGGAGTCCTACTCCCGGTGGGAGTAGGACTCCCCTTGGCGCGCCCCCTCCTAGGCCAGCCGCCCCCTCCTAGGCCAGCC
Organism: Triticum timopheevii; assembly: GCA_963921465.1. Taxonomy (NCBI): domain Eukaryota; kingdom Viridiplantae; phylum Streptophyta; class Magnoliopsida; order Poales; family Poaceae; genus Triticum; species Triticum timopheevii. The sequence goes on from OY997274.1 coordinate 380,237,439, forward strand.
GCCCCCTCCCCCTTGCTCCTTTATATACGGGGGCAGGGGGCACCTCTAGACACACAAGTTGATCTTCGTGATCGTTCCTTAGCCGTGTGCGGTGCCCCTCTCCATAATATTCCACCTCGGTCATATCATTGCGGTGCTTAGGCGAAGCCCTGCGTCGGTAGAACATCATCATCGTCACCACGCCGTCGTGCTGACGGAACTCATCCCCGACACCCTGCTGGATCGGAGTCCGGGGATCGTCATCGAGCTGAACGTGTGCTGAACTCGGAGGTGCCGTACGTTCAGTGCTTGGATCGGTCGGATTGTGAAGACGTACGACTACATCAACCGTGTTGTCATAACGCTTCCGCTTACGGTCTACGAGGGTACGTGGACAACACTCTCCCCTCTCGTTGCTATGCATCACCATGATCTTGCGTGTGCGTAGGAATTTTTTTGAAATTACTACGTTCCCTAACAGTGGCATCCGAGCCTGGTGTTATGCGTAGATGTCATATGCACGAGTAGAACACAAGTGAGTTTTGGGCGATACAAGTCATACTGCTTACCAGCATGTCATACTTTGGTTCGGCGGTATTGTGAGATGAAGCGGCCCGGACCGACATTACGCGTACGCTTACGCGAGACTGGTTTCACCGTTACGAGCACTCGTGCTTAAAGGTGGCTGGCGGGTGTCTGTCTCTCTCACTTTAGCTGAATCGAGTGTGGCTATGCCCGGTCCTTGCGAAGGTTAAAACGGCACCAGCTTGACGAACTATCGTTGTAGTTTTGATGCGTAGGTAAGAACGATTCTTGCTAAGCCCGTAGCAGCCACGTAAAAATTTGCAACAACAAAGTAGAGGACGTCTAACTTGTTTTTGCAGGGCATGTTGTGATGTGATATGGTCAAGACGTGATGCTATATTTTATTGTATGAGATGATCATGTTTTGTAACCGAAGTTATCGGCAACTGGCAGGAGCCATATGGTTGTCGCTTTATTGTATGAAATGCAAACGCCCTGTAATTGCTTTACTTTATCACTAAGCGGTAGCGATAGTCGTAGAAGCAATAGATGGCGTAACGACAACGATGCTATGATGGAGATCAAGGTGTCGCGCCGGTGATGATGGTGAGCACGACGGTGCTTCGGAGATGGAGATCACAAGCACAAGATGATGATGGCCATATCATATCACTTATATTGATTGCATGTGATGTTTATCCTTTATGCATCTTATCTTGCTTTGATTGACGGTAGCATTTTAAGATGATCTCTCACTAAAATTATCAAGAAGTGTTCTCCCTGGGTATGCACCGTTGCGAAAGTTCTTCGTGCTGAGACACCACGTGATGATCGGGTGTGATAGGCTCTACGTTCAAATACAACGGGTGCAAAACAGTTGCACACGCGGAATACTCAGGTTAAACTTGACGAGCCTAGCATATAACAGATATGGCCTCGGAACACGGAGACAGAAAGGTCGAACGTGAATCATATAGTAGATATGATCAACATAGTGATGTTCACCATTGAAACTACTCCATCTCACGTGATGATCAGACATGTTTAGTTGATTTGGATCACGTGATCACTTAGATGACTAGAGAGATGTCTGTCTAAGTGGGAGTTCTTAAGTAATATGATTAATTGAACTTAAATTTATCATGAACTTAATCCTGGTAGTATTTTGCAAATTATGTTGTAGATCAATAGCTTGCATTGTTGCTTTCATATGTTTATTTTGATATGTTCCTAGAGAAAATTGTGTTGAAAGATGTTAGTAGCAATGATGTGGATTAGATCCGTGATCCGAGGTTTATCCTCATTGCTGCACAGAAGAATTATGTCCTTAATGCACCACTAGGTGACAGACCTATTGCAGGAGCAGATGCAAACATTATGAACGTTTGGGCTAGCTCAATATGATGACTACTTGATAGTTTAGTGCACCATGCTTAAACGGCTTAGAATCGGGACTTCAAAGACGTCTTGAATGTCATGGACCATATGAGATGTTCCTGGAATTGAAGTTAATATTTCAAGCAAATACCCGAGTTGAGAGATATGAAGTCTCCAACAAGTTCTATAGCTAAAAGATGGAGGAGAATCGCTCAACTAGTGAGCATGTGCTCAGATTGTTTGGGTACTTCAATCGCTTGAATCAAGTGGGAGTTAATCTTCCAGATAAGATAGTGATTGACAGAATTCTCTAGTCACCATCACCAAGTTAGTAGAACTTTGTGATGAACTATAGTATGCAAGGGATGACGAAAACCATTCCCAAGCTCTTCGTGATATTGATATCGACGAAGGTAGAAATCAAGAAAGAGCATCAAGTGTTGATGGTTGACAAGATCACTAGTTTCAAGAAAAGGGCAAAGGAAAAGAAAGGGGAACTTCAAGTAGAATGAAAAGCAAGTTGTCACTCCCACGAAGAAGCCCAAAGCTGAACCAAAGCCTGAAACTGAGTGCTTACACTGCAAAGGAAATGGTCACTGGAAACGGAAATACCCTGAATATTTGGTGGATAAGAAGGATGGCAAAGTGAACAAGGGAATATTTGATATACAGGTTATTGATGTGTACCTTACTAGTGTTTATAGTAGCCCCTGAGTATTTGATACTTGTTCGGTTGCTAAAAATTAGTAACTCGAAACAGGAGATACAGAATAAACAGAGATAGTTGAAGGGGAAGTGACGATGAGTGTTGGAAATAGTTCCAAGATTGATATGACAATCATCGCGCACTCCCTATACTTTCGGGATTAGTGTTAAACCTAAATAAATGTTATTTGGCGTTTGTGTTGAGCACGAATATGATTTGATCATGTTTATTGCAATACGGTTATTCATTTAAAATCAGAGAATAATTGTTGTTCTGTTTACATGAATAAAACCTTCAATGGTCATACACCCAATGAAAATAGTTTGTTGGATCTCGATCGTAGTGATACACATATTCATAATATTGATGCCAAAAGATGCAAAGTTAATAATGATAGTGCAACCCATTTGTGGCACTGCCGTTTGGGTCATATCGGTGTAAAGAGCATGAAGAAACTCCATAAAGATGGATTTTCGGAATCACTTGGTTATGAATCATTTGATGCTTGCGAACCATGCCTTTTGGGCAAGATGACTAAAACTCCGTTCTCCAGAACAATGAACAAGCTAATGACTTATTGGAAATAATACATACCGATGTATATGATCCAATGAGTGTTGATGCTCGTGGCAAGTATCATTATTTTCTGACCTTCATAAGATGATTTGAGCAGATATGGGTATATCTACTTGATGAAACATAAGTCTGAAATAGTTGAAAGGTTCAAAGAATTTTAGAGTGAAGTGGAAAAATCATCGTAACAAGAAAATAAAGTTTCTGCGATTTGATCGCGGAGACGAATATTTGAGTTACGAGTTTGGTCTTCAATTAAAACAATGTGGAATAGTTTCACAGCTCACGCCACCTACAACACCACAACATTATGGTGTGTTCGAACGGCGTAGCCGCACTTTATTGGATATGGTGCGATCTATGATGTCTCTTACTGATTTATCACTATTGTTTTGGGGTTATGCATTAGAGACAGCTGCATTCACGTTAAAAGGGCACCATCCAAATCCGTTGAGACGACACCATATGAATCGTGGTTTAGCAAGAAACCCAAGTTGTCATTTCTTAAAGTTTGGGGCTACGATGCTTATGTGAAAAAGTTTCATCCTGATAAACTCAAACCCAAATCGGAGAAGTGCGTCTTCATAGAATATCCAAAGGAAACTATTGGGTACACCTTCTATCACAGATCCGAAGGCAAGATATTCGTTGCTAAAAATGGATCCTTTCTAGAGAAGGAGTTTCTCTCGAAAGAAGTGAGTGGGAGGAAAGTAGAACTTGATGAGGTAATTGTACCTTCTCCCGAATTGGAAAATAGTTCATCACTGAAATCAGTTCCAGTGATTACTACACCAATTAGTGAGGAAGCTAATGATGATGATCATGAAACTTCAATTCAAGTTACTACAGAACCTTGTAGGTCTTCTAGAGTATGGTCCGCACCAGAGTGGTACGGTAATCCTGTTCTGAAAGTCATGTTACTAGACCATGATAAACCTATGAACTATGAGGAAGCAATGATGAGCCCAGATTCTGCGAAATGGCTTGAGGCCATGAAATCTGAGGTGGGATCCATGTATGAGAACAAAGTATGGACTTTGATTGACTTGCCCGTTGATCGGTGAGTCATTAAGAATAAATGGATCTTCAAGAGGAAGACGGACATTGATAGTAGTGTTACTATCTACAAAGCTAGACTTGTCGAAAAAGGTTTTTGACAAAGTTCAAGGTGTTGAATACAATGAGATTTTCTCACTCGTATCAATGCTTAGAAGTTTGTCCGAATCATGTTAGCAATTGCCACATTTATGAAATCTGGCAAAAGGATGTCAAAAACTGCATTCCTTAATGAATTTATTTAAGAAGAGTTGTATATGATGCAACCAGAAGGTTTTGTCAATCCTAAAGGTGTTAACAAAGTGTGCAAGCTCCAGCGATCCATTTATGGACTGGTGCAAGCCTCTCGGAGTTGGAATATTCGCTTTGATGAGATGATCAAAGCATATGGTTTTATACAGACTTTTTGAGAAGCCTGTATTTACAAGAAAGTGAGTGGGAGCTCTGTAGCATTTCTAATATTATATGTGGATGACATATTGTTGATTGGAAATGATATAGAAATTCTGGATAGCATGAAAGGATACTTGAAAAGAGTTTTTCAAAGCAAAACCTTGGTGAAGCTGCTTACAGATTGAGCATCAAGATCTATATAGATAGATCAAGACGCTTGATAAGATTTTTCAATGAGTACATACCTTGATAAATTTTTGAAATAGTTCAAAATGGAACAGTCAAAGAAGGAGTTCTTGCCTGTGATGCAAAGGTGTGAAGTTGAGTAAGACTCAAGACCCGACCATGGCAGAAAATAGAAAGAGAATGAAAAGTCATTCCCTATGCCTCAGTCATAGGTTCTATAAAGTATGCTATGATGTGAACCAGACCTATTGTATACCTTGCTCTGAGTTTGACAAAGGAATACAATTTTGATCTAAGAGTAGATCACTGGACAGCGGTCAATAATATCCTTAGTGAGGACTAAGGAGATGTTTCTCGATTATGGAGGTGATAAAAGAGCCCGTCGTAAAAAGTTACAATGATGCAAGCTTTTACACCAATCCAGATGACTCTAAGTCTCAATCTGGATACATATTGAAAGTGGGAGCAATTAGCTAGAGTAGCTCCGTGCAGAGCATTGTGGACATAGAATATTTGCAAAATACATATGGCTCTGAATATGACAGACCCGTTGACTAAACTTCTCTCACAAGCAAAACATGATCATACCTTAGTACCCTTTGGGTGTTAATCACATAGCGATGTGAACTAGATTATTGACTCTAGTAAACCCTTTGGGTGTTGATCACATGATGATGTGAACTATGGGTATTAATCACATACATATGTATATATTGGTGTTAAATCACATGGCGATGTGAACTAGATTATTGACTCTAGTGCAAGTGGGAGACTGAAGGAAATATGCCCTAGAGGCAATAATAAAGTTATTATTTATTTCCTTATATCATGATAAATGTTTATTATTCATGCTAGAATTGTATTAACTGGAAACATAATACATGTGTGAATACATAGACAAACATAGTGTCACAAGTATGCCTCTACTTGACTAGCTCGTTTATCAAAGATGGTTATGTTTCCTAGCCATGGACAAAAGAGTTGTCATTTGATTAACGGGATCACATCATTAGGAGAATGATGTGATTGACTTGACCCATTCCGTTAGCTTAGCACTTGATCGTTTAGTATATTGCTATTGCTTTCTTCATGACTTATACATGTTCCTGTAACTATGAGATTATGCAACTCCCGTTTACCGGAGGAACACTTTGGGTACTACCAAACGTCACAACGTAACTGGGTGATTATAAAGGAGTACTACAGGTGTCTCTGAAGGTACATGTTGGGTTGGCGTATTTCGAGATTAGGTTTTGTCACTCCGATTGTCGGAGAGGTATCTCTGGGCCCTCTCGGTAATGCACATCATTATAAGCCTTGCAAGCAATGTAGCTAATGAGTTAGTTACAGAATGATGCATTACGTAACGAGTAAAGAGACTTGCCGATAACGAGATTGAGCTAGGTATTGGATACCGACGATCGAATCTCGGGCAAGTAACATACCGATGACAAAGGGAACAACGTATGTTGTTATGCGGTTTGACCGATAAAGATCTTCGTAGAATATGTAGGAGCCAATATGAGCATCCAGTTTTCGCTATTGGTTATTGACCGGAAACGTGTTTCGGTCATGTCTACATTGTTCTCGAACCCGTAGGGTCCGCACGCTTAAGGTGTCGATGACAGTTATATTATGAGTTTATGAGTTTTTGATGTACCGAAGGAGTTTGGAGTCCCGGATGAGATCGGGAACATGACGAGGAGTCTCGAAATGGTCGAGATGTAAAGATCGATATATTGGACGACTATATTCGGAGTTCGGAAAGGTTCCGAGTGATTCGAGTATTTTTCGGAGTACCGGAGAGTTACGGGAATTCGCCGGGGAGTATATGGGCCTTATTGGGCCATACGGGAATAGAGGAGAGAGGCCAAAAGGAAGGAGGCATGCGCCCCCCCTCTGGTCCGAATTGGACAAGGGGCGCAGCCCCCTTTTCCTTCTTCCTCTCCCCCTCTTTCCCCTTCTCCTACTCCAACAAGGAAGGAGGGAGTCCTACTCCCGGTGGGAGTAGGACTCCCCTTGGCACACCCCCTCCTAGGCCGGCCGCCCCCTCCCCCTTGCTCCTTTATATACAGGGGCAGGGGGCACCTCTAGACACACAAGTTGATCTTCGTGATTGTTCCTTAACCGTGTGCGGTGCCCCCCTCCACAATATTCCACCTCGGTCATATCGTTGCGATGCTTAGGCGAAGCCCTGTGTCGGTAGAACATCATCATCGTCACCATGCCGTCGTGCTGACAGAACTCATCCCCGACACCCTGCTGGATCGGAGTCCGGGGATCGTCATCGAGCTGAACGTGTGCTGAACTCGGAGGTGCCGTACGTTCGGTGCTTGGATCGGTCGGATCGTGAAGACGTACGACTACATCAACTGTGTTGTTATAACGCTTCCGCTTACGGTCTACGAGGGTACGTGGACAACACTCTCCCCTCTCGTTGCTATGCATCACCATGATCTTGCGTGTGCATAGGAAATTTTTTGAAATTACTATGTTCCCCAACAACTGACATGTGGGCCAGCCACCTGTTGGGCCCACATGTCATGGGCACAAAGGCAGGTGCCTTAAGGCACCAAAGCAAGTCCTGTCGGGGTGGTCGCGTGTGTCGGACGGACACGTAGCACCCAGCCACCCACCCCCCCCCCCCTCCCCCCCCCCCCAAAAGGACGACGACAATATAAGTTCGCGCTTCCACGTTTCGGATTGAAATATCTGGCGGCCCCAATTCCAGCCCTGCAAAATCTCTCTTCTCCACCGTCCCCTTCCACGCCCAGATTGCTCAAATCCCTAATTCGCCGCCATCCCTTGAATCGCCCCTTGTCTCGTCTCTTTCCCCACCATTCCCCACCTCTGTGCCGGAGGACGACGACGAAGACGACGGTCGCGCTTCACCACCGCACCGGAGCTACCTCATCTACGCCCTCGTCCGCCGCACCGGGTGGTCCACCGACAACGTCGGCCGCCGCAACCGACGTGCCTCACAGACACCGAGTTCCACCGCATCAGGTGCGCTTCACTGACGCCGTCTCCCAGCTCACCGGGGGTACTTCACGAGCACATCGTCGCACCTCCGCCCCCCGAGGTCGTTGGGGCTTCACCAACGGTCTCGTCTACCGCATCGTAGCGCTCTGCTGCCACTCAAGATCTGCATCCGTGCGCGGCCAGCCAACGTCAGCGCATCACCCTCAACGGCTCTGAAGTGACCCGCACTCTAGCTAGGCGAGCATGCCCAAACGCCGGCCCGAACTAGGTATCCACACATCACTCCCTTGTGCATTGTTCCGACGATGTTTGGATATCCTTTCACTGCTCTCTTAGCTTACACGCCTATGCAACTCTGACTTTAACTCTTATTTCTTCTGGAGATATCATCTGAAACAAGCAAATACATTTTTTAGCGAAGCATGACGGGGCTACGGGATCTGGTACACATCCTGCACACCCGTATAACCTTGTAAGTATCTGTCCTCCGGTACAACATCAAGGTCGATTCCTCTTATTTGATCAACCATTCGTCGTGTCAAAAATGCAAAGGGGGATGCAAGGAGCACAAGGCGTGCACATCCAAGCAAGTGGTAACATGGACTTGTACATGGAACATCCCAAGCGCAAGCAGAGCTGCAGCGAGCCTGTACAACGAGCTATCGTAAGTCCCTTCATTTCATTTAATTCGTACTGGCATTCGTGTATGATTTTTGTGCAGTGACTGATCCACGAATTCAAGTTACCAGGGGCGAACATTTAACTTAAAAAATACGAAGGCACTTGCACTCCGGAAATCAACATAACTTGAGAAATGTGAAGCTACATGCACTTTGAAAACCAGCTAATGATCCAAAGTAGTTCAGATTATAAACACTAAATGATGAAAGCACCAAAAAACACAAAATGCAACATGGTGTACAAGGACTACAAACATGGTTTGTACCTGCCTGAATTATTCGTTCTCTGGCTGAAAATATCGAAGTGTAATTGCACGTATAACTAGTGCGCAAACTGCATATCAATATATCTATCCTGCACAAGTATGCCAATAGTTTCAAACAACAGATTAGAAAAGTATTTATGCTATGTTGTCATGATACGGGGACTTTCTGGTAGATGGCCTCGACGTTTCCTCAAGGTATGAAAATGCACTATAATTTGCTTGTCATCAATGCCTGCAAATCTCTGTCTCTCTCAACATAGTAGATCATCATTAGACACTAAATCCTTCAATGAGCTTGCAAAATGCTTGCATTAGATCCCTCATTAGACACTATATGTTCATCACCAGGAGCATGTAAAATGTTTGCATCAAATCCTTCCTTAGCAGTCTGTTCATTAGACACTTCAGGCTCAAGAACAACATGAGCTTGTATGTTTGCACCGGAAACTTGATTAGATACATCAGATTCAGTCAGTTCAGTATTGATTGGGGGAGTTATAAAATAAGTAGAAATTGGTTTCATTTTCTCATAGATTCCCTACATACAGGCAGTTTTACAACACCGTTCGGTTTAACTATTGGCCAGAAATTGAAGACTTGAATTAGATATAATCAAGGATGTGATGTACCTGCTCATTGCGCATGCTACTCTTGCAAGCTGCGACTGTCCATTTGCGCAAGCTCGATGCCATGCCCGTGCTGCCGCCGCTGCCTCCCACGCAGGCTACACTTAGGGTTGGATCTTCATCTTCTTATCCTTCCGTTCGCTTGAAGCCCGGCGACCGCCCTCCAACGAGGGCGCGAGGAAGTGTTGTGTCGGTCTGTCCAGCGGTGGCTAGGTTAGGAGCGAACCAGACTGGAGGATGGAGCGAATGAATTGGGATTTTTCCTGCTGTCGATCGATATGGGAGGCGCTCGTTTGGGCCGCGAGCCTGCTATAGGGCCTGCCTTGCACTTATGTTATTGGCCCATCCAAATTGAAACATTTTTCTTTATTTTTTACATTGCCTGCTCGTGCGTTGGGACGAACAAAACTAGCTTGGGCCAACCTGGACGACTCAAACTAGGTGCACACTTTCCAGCCACCTAAGGTAGTCGCCCATACCAGCCCCTATGGTGGCGTCGCCCCTTTTTGCGTGTATGATTGGATAGTGAAAAATATTACAGTGGCGCTTTTGATTTACCCACAGAATGGTTGAATTGCTTGTTTCTATGAACTGAGTTTGCCAATAATGTGAAGGATGCCAGTCTTTTCATCCTATTGTAGATTCCTTAGATCTTGATATGCCAAAAGTAATCGCATGAAATATACAGTAAAAGCCAGTGTGATGTGTTTGGCTACAACTAGTCTGACTACACGTCCTCATATAACATATCAAGGACGCACCATCTTACCAGATTAACCATTCAACTTACCCATGCAGTGTGGGAAGAAAGAAGTATTGGGACTGCATATCCAAGCAATTGATGCCATGGACTCCTTTGTACAACCTTGTAAGCGAAAAAGAAGTTGCAGTGTGCCTGTACAAAGAACTAGCGTAAGTTCAGTTACCTGCTTCTCGGAATTTTAGTTAGCCACTTATTGCAAAATTGTTCAATTATGTTGCTTGGCTTAATTTAGTTTGCTACTGATTACATAATGGCACAGCCTGTTAATCATATTATAGACTGCGCCTATCTATATGTTTGATACTTACTGTTAAGAATTACCTGTTTGCCTTAACTTAAATATCTACTTGTTTGTTTAACTGCTTTGCTGCTGCAACAGCGGGTTACAATGATGTTAATAACTACTCCCTCCGTCCCATAATATAGGACGTTTTTTGACACTAGCATAGTGTTAAAAAACGTCTTACATTATGGGACGGAGGGAGTACTTTTCAGCATCCAATTGAAACTCTTTAATTCCTTGTTTGTTTAACTGGTTTGCTGTTATAACTCCCAGTTGAGATGTTTTGCTAACTTCAACTTTTCTAAATCCAATCGGAACTTTAATGGCAAAACAGGTTAGCCCAAGATCAAAGAGCAAGGTCCCCATGGACGTTGCATCATCCCACAGCAGTGGCACCGGCCCAATCGTGCATTATGAATTGCCAACTGCTGATGCTCTAGAGGCTAAACTAGTGGTAGAAAGAGATTCTGTTTCTGCACTTAGAGATGAAGTTGACATGTTGAGGAAGCAAACAGCACAATCACAAGCAGTCCTCAAGACAACCATTAAATATTTGGTGGATTTCAAAACGAAGCAAGCTGAGACTGACCAGATTGTTAAGGTCCTGAAGGAAAAAAGGAAATTAAATTCCTACTTGGTAAATCATTGGTGAAATGTTCTTTCCATAGTTGAATAACCTTTGTGTTGTCTGTTCATGTAATCAATCAAACCATTTGTTTTAGAGATCATGTAATAATTTATTTATTTTTGGTTTGTAATTTTATTTGAGCACAAGTCTGTATTAATTGATAAGACTCGGAGACATTTCATTTGGATTGCTGTGCTAGACCTACAAATATGCCAATCGGGCTGAATGTGCATTCAGCAATAGTAGTAGTATGGATGGACCGTGGCACGCATCGGAAAGGGCCAAGATGCTGGCTAAAAAAAGGATGTTGTTGTAGCCAAAAAAAGTACAGTGGTCTGGCTTATGTATGTTAGTTGATATTATTGATCCATATACTCTATAAGTGTTTATATGTCTGTTAGTTCTGTACATTCTTGGTTGATTGACTCGGTATTTGAATCTTGGTACATTGCTTGTATACATATCTAAATGGGAGTACACATTATGTTGCGTGTGACATTTGAGTTGGACATGAAGTGTTCCAAATATTCGAATTCACCTTAAACTGGATACTAGTTTCTGAATTTGAGTATCGGCATTTGTAAACCATATTCATATATGACAGTGGAATACATCTTTGTCGTCCTTTTGAAGATATATAAAAACACATAGAACGATTTATAAAGATTCATATAGGAATACAAAATGGATTCGAATTTAGTTGCCAGGGTAAACGTGGATGCTTATTGTCCCAAAATTCAAAAGAAGCTGCAAAATGTCCACTCCCACGTCGGCTGCCCGAAGCCAAGTGTTTGGGAGATGGAAATTACTGTCTACCCATTACACGGACAATCCATCGGCCCGATTTCCACTGCTCTAAATAGGGGTAGGTTAGTAAGTTCAATTAGATGTGACACGACCGCCTCTGAGCCCATTCCGACACGGTGGGCGTCAAACATGGGCAGCAAAACACATTTGATTCAAGCTTGCCCGAAAGACCTCTGTTTCTCCCTCCATTCCCCATTCATACACGGTGGGCGGCAAAACAAACTCGACTCGGCCGAAATCGATGTAGGCAAATATTTTCAATAGGGGCAGGTTTGTAACTTCACTCAGACGTAACACAACCGCCCTACCTGTCAGCCCCGTTCATACACCGTGGGCGCCAACCACCCTCTCCTCGCCTGAAATTGCTCTGGGCAAATATTGGCGAGATGCGAGATTACCATCCTATCCCCAACCGACGAGACGTCCAAATTTTAAACGGGGGCTAAGTTTGTAACTTTCCCATATTTCAGACAGGCGCGTCCCAAAAACATGGTTCCCCGTACCTCTCCCTCCATTTTCCCATTCATACACCGTCCGTGCTAGAACACCCCATCCCCACACCAGCCTCCGTCCGCTACCCCATCCATCGCCGCCGTCCTCCACCACATCCATCGCCACCGTCCTCCACCATGCCGGAGTGCCTACCAGGACCGCGTCGTCCACTGCTAGAGATGGACGTTTCTCATCCACGGCGACGGACCAATAGCCTTGTATCGCGTCCTCTCGCTTCATCGGCGCCGTCGTCCTCTTTGTCGGGGCCGCTCACACGACCTTCTCTTCCACCGCAACGGGACTTATCCCCCGATGCACCCGTCTACCGTCGCAGATCTGCTTCAACGCCACCGACAGCCATCGCAACCCCGATGCCTACACGGCGCCGCAAGAGAGGTTGTACTTCATATCTCCTCAACTTTTTGATCTCAACCAGAAAATAGATCTTAACTTGGTTACTCTACTTTCTTTTCAGCTCTTAGAATTTAGTTCTTAGTTCGAAGCAAACAATGGATGCTAAATATCATTTCTCCAGTTTGCAGCTTCAAATCTGCCATGGCACAGCCATAATACGGTTTAATTGATCATGCTTAGGGTTTAATTGATCATGTTGGTTCCATGGAGGTTTCTTTAATAGAAATCAGAGGGAAAACCCTCTTTTGCTAAAAAAATATGCTTAGAGTTTCCCCCTTTTATGATCACTATACGATCAGAATACGTGCTTCGTGTCATAATAACACTGCTCCACGCATCAAGCTAAACAAGCTTAGATGTTCAAATACGAATGTGATATTATTAAAACAGAGTTGTTTAATTGGTCAGCTAAATTTTCCTAAATTAGTTTCGAAAATGCATGTTCGCCGCTCGGGTGTGTATCTCTACAGGATGCCCATGGTGGGCCGGCCCACCCTAGGGTTTTGGGTCGTCCCAAGCCCCGATTCCCCTTTGTTCTGCTGCGCGCTTCTGATCTCTACTCTCCCCCAGTCGCCTGCCTCGCCGGCGACTTGCCGTCCCCGGACGGCATGACTCTAGGAGGAGACGCCGGACTAACAGGAGGCCAGGAGCCGCTCGCCCAACAGCGTCACCGCTGCCCGGGTGCGTCGCCATGCCTACCTTCCCAGTCCGTTCAGGGCTCAGGCGTGCAGCACCCACCAAGCCAACCTGATTTATCCTGAGATACGTCCTCAACACTCAGCAGCCACTCCTCATCACCCATTTTTTAATTGATTCATTACTCATTAGGCAGGACTGTCATTAGGGTTTGTTGTGTGCTCAGTGCTACCTACACTTAATGGTTTAGATGTATTTCGGTAATCTTTAGTACCTCTAAAGTTCACAGGGTTTTCAAAATTCCAGCCCTCAGAACAGAAACTAGTCATTTTGGATTGTTGGTCGTAGTGACATTGACCCAGATTACTACTACAAGCCAGGTTTGTTGACAATTTTACTTGTCTTTATTACTCATTTGATATAATATCCAATTATTCACGTCGATTAGTTGCAAACAATAAGTGCTAGACAAACTTCTTCATTCAGATTTTGGACGGTCTCTTACTGCAGTTACAATTCTGCATACTTGTCCTAATAAGCTCACAAGTAAATGATTGATTCACTACATCTATGCTTGCCTTGTCATATTTGTTGTCAATATTCTTTTAGGGTTGACCACCCTGTTTCTAAATACTGGAACCGTAGACCTGAGTGAATAGTATTTCTCTGTGTGATCTCTTCCATCATGTGTGGGTAACGAACACTGCATTGTATAGATAGAAAGAAAGTGTCATTTCCAGCTTTTACATAGGTTTTGATCTTTTACATGGAATACAATCTGCCTACTTGCTTTGTGTCGCACTACCAACACTCCACCCTTGAAGCTAAACATTACGCCACTCATAATTGCTTAGTTTATTTGTTCAAATACGAATTTCATATGATTCTAATGTTCCTACTTCAGTTTTGAAATGTGTGTCTGCCTGTTATAGAGACATAAGGGGTTTGTATTTCTGTGTGTGGTCTGGTCAGCACGGTTGGGGAGGTGAACTTTGCATATGTAGGGGTTTATAGGGAGACACTCTCCGAGTTGAATCCGCAATGCATTCCATAGATAATCTGACTACTTTTTATTTTTCATGAATCTCAGATTCTGAACAGCATCATAATGATTATGAGCTTGCGCTCATGAAAAGAATAAAGCAGAACAATGCCATGGCTGTCAAACTTGGCATTAAGGGACTAAAATCAAGTCTGGATGCAATGCAATGCAAACGCTCTCCACCTACAGATTCATGCTCAGAATATGATCCTAACAGTGATTCTGAGCTAGAGGGAGACCTAAGTCAATGTAGCTCCCTAGTGGAGGAGTCCGAGGAAGATGCCCTATCTTATTCACCCATCAAGGTACTTGCTCTAACTTTCCAAGGTTACATTGCTCGCACATATCTTGCAGCTGATGCTTTGCATTGCTTCTACTTTGTTGAACTGCCATTAGCTTAGTTTACACATCGTGTATGTGAATACGCCCTGCCTATCCATTTTCAGTACATATTCCATCTGTCATCATACCATATTTATCCATTCAAATGATGTTCTTGTGTATCAGACGTTCAAAGGAAGAGGGCGATTGCTGATCGTGGAGGAGCACAAGCAAAGTATTTGGAAAAGGTAGTGGCACCTGATAAATCAAATAGCCCATTAGGTGTAGTTGCAATATCACCTGACCCACAAAATACCCCAACTCTAGTAGACTCTAGCCCTACTACACTGGTCATTTCTGATGCCCCAACTCAGCAGACCCCAACTGCAGCAAACAGTATGATTATGCCAGTTGACATAGCACCAGCTGTACAACGCAAAAACCCCGTTCCAGCAAAGAGTACACCAAATCCAGTTGCCAAATCCCTTTTCGAACCAGAGAGAGCCCCAATTGCAGCAAATAGGACCCCTGTTCCATTTCTTCCCAGTTTAGAAGACGAAGCTTATGTTGTTGTTAGGAACTTTGTGCGCATCTTTCCTTCATGGAAAGATTATACCACAGACACAGAACAATTTCCAGTCTTCCTCCACAACTTACGCGTAAGTAATGTACTAATGTTATTCATGGTCATTACTGCATATGTTTCTGCTGACAGAAGACACAAGATTTCATTCTTTTAAATAGGCGAGGAGCAAACTGGATTGTGATGACGAGCAAGAGTTGGTTGCGCTTTTCAAGCACTCGTTAATGAAGTATCGTTCCTACCTGAGGCAAGCGCACTTCGAGGCAAGCCTCTGAACTAAATTTCTGTAAAGTCTCCGGTGCTACATTTATCCGACGGTGACTGGAATAATCTTGTTACACATTGGTCTCGGCTGTAGCGTAAGGTACTGCCTATGATATCACATCACAATTTGAACTACATTTCTGCATTTGCCTTAATGTCTCACTTGTACGAAAACAGTTAGCAGAAGAACATTCGTTCTCAAGGGACCACAGAATCTCGCAACTATACTGCACACTGCATTGCTCTCGTGAGTACCTCTTGCCCTGTATGACCATACTTACTTTCATAGTTGTTTGATTATGTAGCATCAGTGCACATGTTAGCCTCGTAATCGCCCATTTGGTGGACATTATAAGATCCCTATGGACTCTTACACAAATTTAGAATCAACCCAATGCTTGTGAAGAGGTTTAGCTCTGCAGTCCTCTTGTAAGGACTGGACGTGGTCTATCACTGTACTTACATTAACAGCTACTCCCTCCATCCCATAATATAAGAATGGTTTGTACAGTACACCAATGTTCAAAACACTCTTGTATTATGGGAAGAGGGATTGGTTCATTTTGTAGCATTCTGCATCTTATCTCCCTCGCCCATCATTTACTAAAAAAGATCGGATCTATATTTAATCTTACCAACAAGTAGAATACACAGACAATGCCAGTGCAGAAGTGTAGCCCATTGCTCTTGTCAATACATTTTGTCCTGTAACGCTTGTACTTCCAGGGATTGGTAGTTGATTATGTAGCATCAATCTGCATCTTATCTTCATTATCCTCTATCCCTTCCAGTATTATCATATCTATAATTACTCTCTACAAAATGTAGAGTACAGGCAATGCTTATGAAGAAGATTCTGTGCTGAAATTCTTGAGTTATCCTTCCCTTGACATGGAGAAGGGCATTATAAAGCCGGTGTTAACTGTTAATGTAAGTCAGCCCTTCTAAAGCCTTTATCCTCAATTGCTATTTAATTTGCTCATACTCCCTATCGTTTACTGCTGTTTAGTTTGCTGTTTCTACCAAAATGCATGTTCGTAAGAACCGTAAGTTCTAAGTTTTACTTGTAAAACCAAATTTCTTATTCATACCATGCACATTACTTAATACTCCCTATATGTATGCTTGGTTTTGTGGATCTATAATCCAGTGTGTGGTGAAGCAGCCCACGTTTGCACCTTGTCATCTCCTGTTTTATCTTACTGATGTGGCTGATGATATGAACAACATGCCATGCACATTATCCAAAATAGATACAATGATTTTCTTTGCCCTTCATCTATGCTTGTTATGTTGACATGGTAATCCAGTAGTGTGGTGAAGCTCCCCGCATTATGAACAATGCCAAATTATGCTATTGATATTTTGAACTTACTCTTTATTTTCTAATTTGAAATTGGATAGAATTGATAGAACAGTTATCATCTTTGTTTATACACGTGCAAAACTTGTCATCTCTCTGCTTTGTTTCAGGGTGATATGCCTGATGGCATGCACAAGTCTGTTGAAGGCTATGAGACAAACCCAACATATATTGCAGCAAAGAAGGCAAAACATCTTGAAGATAGCGAGACAACCCCAAAGCCTTGTCTTGATGCAGTGTTCAAGTTACTTGAGACTAACAGTCAGACAAGCTCACAGAATTCGTTGTCTGAATCAGTTCGACTTCTTCAGTCCCAAGTTCTAGCAGAAAGGCATTCTGCAACTCAACTTCAACTTGAAGTCCTATTTCTAAGAAAGATTGCGGAGAACACCAATGAGAACCTCATCGCTAAACAGCTACACCTGGAAGCTATGACTGACATGCTAGGCCGGTCTCACAGCCTTGCTCAGCAGCTTGCGCAGCAGTTCCCCCGCAAGGCTAACCTTTCTTGAACTGTCTTGGAAGTGCTCTCGGTTCAGTATTATTTTGTTACGCTGCAATGGTGCCCAGTTTTTGTAATCTTCTTATTTGTTGCGCTTTATGATCACTGGTGGCGAACTTCGATGCCCAGTGGATGTAATATACCTTAAATCCTTTATTGTATAGTGTAGGTTTATTCTTAGTTAATATGCTATAATTTCTTTATTGTGTAGAGTAGGTTTGTTCTTAATTCCTACTAGTTACTGCCATCATTCGCTATCTGGAAAAAAATCACATGTAGTCGACCGGGCCGAAACATTCGATAACGGGCCAGGTTTTTAGCGGGCCACAATTGGGCCGGCCTATGTCTTTCTTGGGCCCGAATGATTGGGGCCTTCACACATTGCGCCAGGCCCAAACTTACACCGGCCTATATTTTAGTTGGGCCTTTTGTCGACCCAGCGCTTAGTTCGGCCCAGGTAGCGTTGGGCCATTAACAGGCTGAATATTGTATTGGCCTGTTACGGCCGAGATGAAACCACGGGTCTTTAGCAGGCCAAAATGAATGTTGGGCCTCAGTTTTCACTAGTCATTGACGGGCCTTCAGCAGGCCGAAATGTAGACTGGGCCGTTATGGGCCCAGTTAGCTCACGGGCCGTTAGCAGGCCGAAACATATCTTGGGCCTTAGTTGGCCCACTGATATCATGGGCCTTTAAGAGGCCAAAAGCTTAGTACAGGCATCAACGGGCCGAATTACGCGATAGGCCTTTAACAGGCCCAAAGTCACGTTGGGCTTAACTGTTGCCACCTTTAGCATGGGCCGTTAGTGGGCCCGATGTCCCGTCGGACCATATATGGCCCATGGGCAGCATGGGCCATTCCCAGGCCGAAAGTCACACCGGGCTAAAATGGGCCCATGTCTATATCAGGCCTCTAACAGGCCGAAAGTCACTGGGCTGTAGTTGGGCCCGAATATTCGGCAAACAATCAACGGGCCAGATCTAGCTTCGGGCCGCAAATGGGCCCAAATATTGGGCGAATAATTAACGGGCCAGATCTGGCTTCGGGCCGTAAAGGGCCCAAATATTGGGCGAACAATTAACGGGCCAGATCTGGTTTCGGGCTGTAAATGGGCCTTTATTAAGCAGGTCGTTATTGGGCTGGCCCACCAGTACCTGATTAAGTTCTACGGGCCTTTGACTGGGCCGGCCTTTTTAACCTATATGGGCCTCTGTTGGGCCCAGCCATGTGTCAACGTACCATAGGCATGTCTCCTCCAATGGACGGGCGACATCTGGCCCACTAACGAGCTGACAGGTGTTCCCTTCGGCCAATCAGAATTTTACACGTGGAAATTTCCCATTGGTCAGGGCTGTTAACGGGTTATCGGATCCAAAACCCGACCCGATAGCTTAACGGCGTTCCGTTACGGTGAATGCCACATGCCGGTCACCCTTGACGAAAGCACTTTTATGACACGCGATTTATCTGTCACGCCCAATATGCGACCCTATCCAAAAGGAACTCGAAGGTCCCACCAAGGATAGACCCGCATATTGGAACGCTTTTGCAAGGTGGATATCATTACATCAACATTACATAATAGATAGGGATACATACAAAAGGCACACAATGCCACACGAATACAATATCAACATACAAGAGATCAACATCCGACTACGGATGAAACACAAACAAAAACTCAAACGACATCCACCCTGCTAGCCCAGGCTGTCGACCTGGAACCTATCCCCTGATCGAAGAAGAAGCAGAAGAAGAACTCCAAAACAAACAACATCGCTCTCGCGTCAAGATCATCGCAAAACCTGTACCTGCAACTGTTGTTGTAGTAATCTGTGAGCCACGAGGACTCAGCAATCCCATTACCATGGGTATCAAGACTAGCAAAGCTTAATGGGAAAGGAAGGGGTAAAGTGGTGAGGTTGCAGCAGCGACTAAGCATAATATGGTGGCTAACATACGCAAATGAGAGCGAGAAGAGGAACAAAGGAACGGTCGTGAAGCTAACAATGATCAAGAGGTGATCCTGAACACCTACTTACGTCAAACATAACCCAGAAACCGTGTTCACTTCCCGGACTCCGCCGAGAAGAGACCATCACGGCTACACACACGGTTGATGCGTTTTAATTCGGATCTAGTGTCAAGTTATCTACAACCGGACATTAACAAATTCCCATCTGCCACATAACCGCGGGCACGGCTCTCGAAAGTTTATACCCTGCAGGGGTGTCCCAACTTAGCCCATGACAAGCTCTCGCGATCAACGAAGGAATAGACCTTCTCCCAGGAAGACCCGATCAGTCTCGGAATCCCGGTTTACAAGACATTTCGACAATGGTAAAACAAGACCAGCAAAGCCGCCCGATGCGCCGACAATCCCGATAGGAGCTGCACATATCTCGTTCTCAGGGCAACACCGGATAAGTCAAGCTACGAGTAAAACCAGGCCTCGAGTTTCCCCGAGGTGGCCCCGCAAGCTGCTCAGTTCGGACCAACACTTAGACAAGCACTGGCCCGGGGGGCTATAATAAAGATGACCCTTGGGTTAATTACTCCCAAGGGAAATGGTAGGTGGTGGTGAGGCAAATGGTAAAACCAAGGTTGGGCCTTGCTGGACAAGTTTTATTCAAAGCGAACTGTCAGGGGGGTCCCATAAATCACCCGACCGCGTTAGGAACGCAAAATCCGGGAACATAACACCGGTATGACGGAAACTAGGGCGGCAAGAGTGGAACAAAACACCAGGCATAAGGCCGAGCCTTCCACCCTTTACCAAATATATAGATGCATTAATAATATAAGAGATATTGTGATATCCCAACATAACCCTGTCCACCATGGAGAAATCTTCAACTTCACCTGCAACTAGCAACGCTATAAGAGGGGCTGAGCAAAGCGGTAACATAGCCAATCAATGGTTTGCTAGGAATGGTGTCAAAGGTTAGAGGTTCATGGCAATATGGGATGGCTTGATAAACAGGTAATAGGTAGCGCAGCATAGCGATAGAACGAAGCAACTAGCATAGCAATGATAGTAGTGAGATCCAGGGTAGCGGTCATCTTGCCTGAAATCCCGCAAGGAAGAAGAACGAGTCCATGAAGAAGACGAACGGATGAAGCCGAACCAACCGTAGACGAACGAATCCTCACGATCGCAACGAAACAGGAACTAACAAGAAGAAGCACACAACATAGGTAAACACACCACACATGAACAAGACATGATGCAGAACAAGCATGATGCATGACAAAGCTACGTGAAGCCACTCATGGCATGAGATGATGCAAACAAGAACAACACATCAAGGCAAGTTTAAATGAGGCCGGGAACAACATATAACAATTCCGGTAAGTCCTCATATGCATATTTCGAAATTGGTCCAGAACTGAATAAACCTTATGTTCAAGTTGTTAAACAGCAAGTTAAGATGCACCAAGGTGATCTACACGAAATTCTAGTCAAGTTACATATAAAGTTCATTAGATTCGGGGCTACGGTCTAGAAGGTATGAGCAAAACAAGTTAAACATGGCATCGATGCAAAATGCAATCAAACATCAAGCAAACACCTCAAAGCAAGGATGCAACATGATAATATGGCACTACATGCAAAATCAAGCAAGTTTCATATAGAGCACACTCAAAACGGAGCAACGGTTCAACACATGCACACTATACAAGTCATAACAACAATCTGTCCATAACAGCAACTAGGCATCTTGCAAACATCAAAACAATATGCTACAGCACCCCAACATAATAACAAAAGGCATGGGCATGAAGTACAGGTAAATCACAACAAAACATGAACACTGAGCTATCTCCAGAAACAACTAGAACATGCTCAAAAGGACATGGTAAGATTGCAAATAATAACAGTTTCAGACTTATCAGGAAATAACATCAGGTTGCAATGTTTAGAGCTATCAAACAACATGTTACAGGAACATAACATGGCAAACAAAGGCATGGCATGATACTGCTAAATTCATAGAACAACAGTCCCTTACTGACCATGAGCCAAAAAGGATCAGAAAATATGATGGCACCCATGTAAACATGGCAAGTTATATTACAGATTCATACATGGCAGGAACAACAATAAGTAGGCATGTTCGTGAGCTTGAACCACTCACCACAGAGCAATACATGGCATGGCAAGGCACCCAACAGTAAGAAGGCATGTTTATGAAGCTAAGCATGGCAAGAGCAAGGTCATAGGGTGCATGGATCACTAGGAAAACACATGGGAACTAGTGAACTTAATGTTAACAGGCTGACAGCAACATTATCAAGCAACTTTAGAGCAAGATTACAACATGTTCCAGCAGGCTATAATTGCAACCAAGGGCATTAATGGATAAAGCAAGACATGTATATCAAAACATGTTTATAGGACATCTCCAGATTATGCATAGAATGATTAGTAGAAGCATGTTTACATAGCAACAAAATATAACAGAATCTGTCAGGAAAACAGCAACAGCAAGTACCCTACTTAGCAAGCTTGATACACACAGCACACAACTCACAAAAATACATGGTTGGCACCCCTGGAAAGATGGCATGGCATAGATCAACATACATGTAGACATCAACATCATAGGATGCACACATCAATCATGGCAAAAATGATAAATGAGAAAGTTATAACAGTTTCAGCAGATTAACAGCAACATGCACTCTTCCAACAGCATTTCGGGCATCAAGATGAGCTCAAATGAAAATGATGCAATGGAATGAAATGAAGTACTCATTGAGGCGAACAATTTGACATATTATACGCATGAATCGGAGCTACGGGTGCAGAGATACAACATGATGAACATGGCATGATAATGCAAGAAATCTGGGACTTAGGCATATTTTGGACCTCGGGGAAAAGTCAATGGCACCGGGATCTCGCCGGAGTTTGTCGCCGGAGATGACGAAGGAGGGCCCGGGGCAACGGATCCGGGGCGGGACGGGGCGGATCCGGCCGGAGAGGAAGGGGAGGAGGTCGGCCGGAGTTGGGGGAAGACCAGAGGCGCACGGGGCCGGCCGGATCCGGTCCGACCCGACCGGATCTGCCCGCGGCGGGGCTCGGCGAGGCTTGGGCGGCGCCGGCCGGGAGGAGCAGCGGCGGCGGGGCCGGGAGGAGCAGTGGCGCGGCCGGGGCGCGGGCTGCGCGGGGAGGCGCCGGCAGGGAGGCGCGGGAGCAGCGCCGGGTGCGGCGGCGGCGGGGCGCGGGGCGAGGAGGCGCCAGGGCGAGGCGGCGAGGGGCGGCGCCGGTGCTCCGACGGCGAGGCGGCGGCACGGCCGGAACGACGGCGGGGCGAGCGGGCGAGGCAGGCGGAGGCGCGGGCCGCGGGGGCGGGAGCGGGCTCGGCGGGCCGGCGGCGCGGACGGCGGCGGAGTGCCACGTGGCGGGAGGCGATTGGGCGTGGGCGGCGGAGCAGACGCGTCCGGGCGGGTCGGACGTGTCCAGCGAGCGCGGGGACGAATTTTTAGGGTTTGGACTGCGAGATTTCGGGGGAGGGGCTAATTTATAGGTAGAGGGAGCTAGGAGAGTCCAAATGAGGTGCGGTTTTCAGCCACGCGATCGTGATCGAACGACCGAGAGCATGAAGGGGAGTTAGATGGGTTTTGGGCCACTTTGGAAGGGGTGTTGGGCTGCAACTCAAAGAGGGCTTTAACGGTTACTCGGTTAACCGTTGGAGTATCAAACGACCTCCAAATGGCACGAAACTTGACAGGCGGTCTACCAGTGCTATACCAAGGCCGCTTGGCAAACCTCGGGCCATTCCGAGAACGTTTAACACCCGCACAAGAGAAGAGGCG
Source organism: Triticum timopheevii (assembly GCA_963921465.1). Lineage (NCBI taxonomy): Eukaryota > Viridiplantae > Streptophyta > Magnoliopsida > Poales > Poaceae > Triticum > Triticum timopheevii. The sequence goes on from OY997274.1 coordinate 380,260,709, forward strand.
AAAAGGGGACGCCGGAGGACATAGGAGTGCCGGATTGCAAAATGGACAACGGGGAAAATGCTCGGATGCATGAAACGAACATGTATGCAACATGATATGCACATGATGACATGGCAAAATGCAACACGCAAGCAAATGACATGGCAACTATGGCGAATAACTGGCAGACACCTGGCGCATCGAATCCGGGGCGTTACATTATCATCGTGGAAGTGGACACTTCCCTGATGATAATTATGGTAATGTCATGGAACACTTCTACAACAGCACAGGTATGACTATCTTGATTCTGTCATAAATTTGTCATTGATGTACATGCATGACAAAAAACGCGACCTACTGTGACAAACACGTATCATCACGGAAGTGTATTTTTTTGTAGTGGCGGTGCGGTGAGGTCGAGGGGAGGGCGCAGGTAGGGGAGGAATACTGGGCCGGTGGTCGCTGGCGTTTCGAGGAAGATCGTCAACAATGACTGGCTGGAGGTAGATGAAGGCGATCTGCCCGTTCTTTGTACATCGGACGGTGCAGAAAAAATGGACTGGCCTATTTGCTTTCAGTCGACTGTTGTTTTCATAGAATCATGTAGTAATTTAGTGTGCCATGCATGTTGTAGAGCTATCATATGTGTCCCGTCATTTATTTCTCACCGACCTGCTATCTGCTACCTTTACACTGTACTAATTGTGCACACACTTCACCCATACTCACACTATTGTCTTTTTATGCATGGGTATTTTAGACTCTGACGCAGTGTTGATGAATGCAGAAAAGAAAAGACAGAAGTCGCTCCAGTGTAATTCGAAGATAAGCACTAAGCATTTCAGTGCTCTAACGGGTGCAGTCAGCAGTTGGAGACAGTAAACGTAGCTCTGCAGTTGATGATCTCAATTGCCACACACAACCATCCCAGGTGCTTGCTTTAACTTCGCGCTGTCAAATGTGGTTGCATGTTGCATATGGTATCTAGCTTGTATTGCTTCCAATTTGGTTAAATTGCATCTGCTTACTTTACACATTATACCTTTGATAATGACATGCCTTCCTGTTTTTGATACATACTACATATGTCTATTAACCCTGTTCGTACATCAAACTAATGCTCTTTTGTATCCCTCATCAATCACTTAAGATGAGACAGTCACCCGAGTGGGTTACTGTGAGACGCCCTACTCGTTTAAAGAGTGCAGTGTCATCCTTCCCACATGATTCTCAAGAAACAGCAAGGTAAATGAAGATAGTCAACGTAGCTCTCTAGTTGATCACCGCAATTCCCCCACACCACCATCGCAGGTGCTTGCTCTTACTTGGCAGTGTGATATGTGGTTGCATGTTGCATATGGTGTCTACCTTGTAATGCTTCTAATTAGGGTAAATTGCTTCTGCTTAGTTAACACATTATACCTGTGAATATGACATGCCTTCCTGTTTTTGGTACATACTACGTCTTTCTATTAACCATGTTCTTACATCAAACTACTTTTCTTGTGTATCCCTCATCAATGCTCATAATTTGTTAAATTGCATCTCCTTAGCTTACACATTATAGATGTGAATATGACACGCCTTCCTGTTTTTGGTACATACTACATCTGCCTATCACACCATGTTCTTACATCAAACTACTGTTCTTGTGTATCCTGCGTCTATCGCTTATGATGAGACAGTCACGCACGTGGGTTAATATGAGACGCAATACTCTTATAAAGAATGCAATTTCATCCTCTCCACATGATTCTCAAGAAACAGCAAGCCTAAATGAAGATATTGAACGTAGCTCTGTACCTGAAAACCGCACTTCCCCTACACCACCATCACAGGTGCTTGCTCTAACTTCGCAGTGTGATATGTGGTTGCATGTTGCATATGTCGTCTAGCTTGTAATGCTTATAATTAGGGTAAATTGCATCTGCTTAGTTTACACACTATACCTGTGAATATGACATGCCTTCCTATTTTTGGTACACACTACATCTATGTGTTGACCTTGTTCTTACATGAAACTACCTCTCTTCTGTATCCTGCATCAATCACTTACGATGAGTCACCTTTATTCGTTGCATATTGCATATTATTTCTAGCCTGTTGCCATGTATTGCTTCTAATTTGGTCAAATACATTTGTTAGGGCACCCTTTTAATTTGGCAGAGTGATATTGGTTTCATATTTCATATTGTTTCTAGCTTGCATCGATTCTAACAAGTTCAAGCACCTTGTGCTTAGTTTACACTTTATACATCATAAATGTCAATATGTCACGCCGTCCTGTTTTTCATACATATTCCATCCTCCTATCATGCGGCTGCCTTACATGAAAGTAGTGTACGTCAGTATCATGCATCAATGAGTTCTGAAGAGCAAATTTTATTCCTTTTTCTTGTGGGTTTGACTTGACAAGGCAAAATCAAGAAAGAGGAAGGAAAAGGGTAAGGAAGGCGATGATGGTGGTCCTCTGCAGCAACGTAAACGAAGCATCTGTACCGATTCTCCTTGTACTGATAGTGCATTATAAGGTCCAAGTCTCCGCTCCCCTACTCCACCATCCAAGGTGCTTGCTCTAACTTGGCAGTGTGATATCTGGTTGCATGTTGCATATGGTGTCTAGCTCGTATTGCTCCTAATTAGTGTAAACTGCATCTGCTTAGCTTACACATGATACATGTGAATATGACACGCTTTCCTGTTTTTGGTACATACTATATCTGTCTATCACACCATGTTCTTACATGAAACTACTCTTCTTGTGTATCCTGCATCAATCACTTATGATGGGACACCTTTAAGTTGGCAGTGTGATATTGGTTTGCGTCTTGAATATGATTTCTAGCATGTATTGCTTCTAGTTTGATGAACGCCACCTATGACGAGACAATTTTAACTTGGCAAAGTGATATTGATTGCACCTTCCATATGATGTCTTGCAGTGTTTCTAATTTGTTGAAGTGCCTTCTGCTTAGTCACCACATCATAGGTGTGAATATGTCAAGCCGTCCATTTTTTCGTACATATTCCATCCTCGTATCATGACTTTGCCTTTCATCAGAGTACTGTTCATCAGTATCATGCATGAATGAGTTCTGAAGAGCGAATGATATTCCTTTTTCTTGTCGGTATGACCTCACAATGCAAAATCAATAAAGCTGAAGGAAATTGGCAAGGCATTGGATGATGGTGGTCCTTCCGAGCAACTGAAACGGAGGTTCTCTACAGATTCTACTCCGCCATCCTCTGTAACGCCCCGAGACCGACCCTTCAGATGCCTTCCATGTTTTGCGTGGCCGCCGTGTGTTTCATTTGTATGTTGCATTTCATCATAGCATCATCTGTATTGCATCGGCATTGTTTTCTTAAAACTTGCAACCGCGTGTGTAGTTGTCGTGTTCCCCCCTTGCTTTCGTTGACCGTTACAAGACCAACCGGAGTTTTCGAGTCCCTCTTGTCTGACCACCTAATCTCTCTGCACAGCCATGGACCCCCTCGCGCATGTCCGAAGCTTCCCCGAACCCGACCCGCTCAGTCGTCACCATTGTATTCGGATCATCCCCAAACATCCCTCTAATATCTTCGGTTTATTATTTGATCTCTCTTAACCTTTGTATCTCGACCGTCCGATGCAAATCAAAGGGTCCAACCTAGACTCACTTTGCTATATATAGTTCACCCCTAGTCTATTTTGACCAAACCCTAAAATCTAGGAGGTTTGTCCTCCCCGCCGCCACCCACCTGCCTTTCTTCCTCGGGATCCCCTCATTCCACCGATCCAATCCCACCAACCAGAACCAGCCCCGAAGCTTCCCCTCGATCCCGTCGCCTCCTTGCTCGGGAGAGCAAAGGATCGACCCCGAGCAGCACCAGGGCCTCGTGCCTCCTCCTCCTCCCTTGGTCCTGGACGCGTCCGGCTGCCCGCAGCTGTCGTCGTCCACGCCCGCAGGAGCTAGCAGCTGCAGCCCCGAGCCCCCTGCTTCTTTCCCGCCGGTGTCCGAGGCCGCAGCCTCCTCATCCACGACCACCTCACCTCGCCGGAGCACAACACCCTCGGAGCCCCAAGTCCCGTGCCCTTCATCGACTCCCGAGCTCGTCCTCCTATGGATCCCCTCGATCCCCTGCCATGCTGCGTCTGCCTGCCGCTCCAACCTCGTCCTCCAGCAGCTCCGAACGCCGCAGATGAGCACCGTGCCTTCCCTTTCTTCCTCTCCCGTTTCTCTCTTCTCTCTTTCTCAATGCTCTCTCTCTCTATTGCAACAGGGAACCGAGCCGCCATGTTCGTCGCCCTTGATTTCCCCCGCCAGGAGATCGACTGCAGCCTCCTCGACTCGGATCCACGCCGTCGCATTGCTCCGCCCTCGTCGTCGTCCCGCTGCACTCAGATCCGCACCTCCTCTTCGTTCTCTGCACCACCGCGTCACCAGAGCAGGAGCTCCATCCACCGCCGCGCCCTGCATCGCCTGAAGCCGCCCCGCATCTCGCCTCCTCTGTCTGCTTCCTCTGCATCGAGCGAGGCCAGGCAACCGCGCCGCGTTGACCAAACCGCCCGAGCGGGTCGACCTCCTCTCCAGCCGCGCACCAAGGCCCAACTCACCTCTGCCTCGCCCACGGGCCTCTTCCTCGTTCGGTCCAGCCAGATATGGCCGCTAGGTGAGCAGACCCCCAGCCCCTCCAGATGCGGCCCAGATCATTTTTTTTCGTCTGCGATTTTGTCCATTATCTAGTGAGTTACTGTTTTACAGAAAAGTCCCTATAGATCATGCATTTAACCGTGCATCGGATTAAAATGATTCAAACATGTAAAATGCTTAGTTTTTCATCTAGTTTCATAATCCGCTACTTTCAACCATGTTTAAAATGTTTAAAATGTTGTTTGCATTTAATTTGCTCAAATGCCATGCTAAAATGATTTATTTCATAACTAAATAACCGTAGCTCGGTTTTAAATAAACTTTATATATAAATGGGGTGGAAAAATGCATAGAATAACATGGTCCACTTTATTTTCCTGTTTAACAACCTTAAAATATGGTTTAGGGCAGAACAGTACCAAATTCATAATTTGCATATGGGGATTTTCCAGAATTGTTGTTTGTTGTTTCCGGCCTCATTTAAATGGTCTAAATAGTTAGTTTACTTATGTTTCACCTCTTGCCATGTTTAACGACATTTAATATTGATGGGTACATAAACGAGAGAGAACTAAACATTTGAATGTGGTGTTTTGTCAATATGCAACTCGTTGCATGTTGAGCTCCACTTAACTTGTAGTATTGTTTGTTGCGCTTTGCCATGCCATGCCTCATTAAACCGGACATACATCATACTTGTTTGTGCATCATGCCATGTTTATGCTTGTGCATTTACCATGTTGTTTGTTTCTTTCCGGTGTTGCTTCTTAGTTCCGGTAATGTTGCGATTGTGAGGATTCGTTCGACTACTCCCGTTTGTCTTCTTCATGGACTCGTTCTTCTTCCTTGCGGGATTTCAGGCAAGATGACCGTTACTCTGGATCTCACTACCATCTTGCTATGCTAGTTGCTTCGTTCTATCGCTATGCTGCGCTACCTATCACTTGTTCTTCAAGCCTCCCAAATTGCCATGTCAGCCTCTAACCTTTTCACCCTTCCTAGCAAACATTGCTTGGCTATGTTACCGCTTTGCTCAGCCCCTCTTATAGCGTTGTTAGTTGCGGGTGAAGTTGAAGATTGCTCCATGATGGATAGGATTATGTTGGGATATCACAATATCTCTTATTTAATTAATGCATCTATATACTTGGTAAAGGGTGGAAGACTCGGCCTTATGCCTGGTGTTTTGTTCCACTCTTGCCACCTTAGTTTCTGTCATACCGGTGTTATGTTCCTTGATTTTGCGTTCCTTACGCGGTTGGGTGATTTATGGGACCCCCTTGACAGTTTGCTTTGAATAAAACTCCTCCAGCAAGGCCCAACCTTGGTTTTACCATTTGCCTCACCTAGCCCTTTTTCCCTTGGGTTTCCGGAGCCCGAGGGTCATCTTTATTTAACCCCCCCCCCCCCCCGGGGCCAGTGCTCCTTCGAGTGTTGGTCCGAATTGAGCTGCCTGCGGGGCCACCTCGGGGAAACTTGAGGTCTGGTTTTACTCGTAGCTAGTCTCATCCGGTGTTGCCCTGAGAACGAGATATGTGCAGCTCCTATCGGGATTTGTCAGCACATCGGGCGGCTTTGCTGGTCTTGTTTTACCATTTTCGAAATGCCTTGTAAACCGGGATTCCGAGACTGATCGGGTCTTCCTGGGAGAAGGAATATCCTTCGTTGACCATGAGAGCTTATGATGGGCTAAGTTGGGACACCCCTGCAGGGTTTTAAACTTTCGAGAGCCGTGCTCGCGGTTATGTGGCAGATGGGAATTTGTTAATGTCCGATTGTAGATAACTTGACACTTGACTTAATTAAAACACATCAACCGTGTGTGTAGCCGTGATGGTCTCTTTTCGGCGGAGTCTGGGAAGTGAACACGGTTTTGGGTTATGTTTGACGTAAGTAGGAGTTCAGGATCACCTCTTGATCATTGCTAGCTTCACGACCGTTCCGTTTGCTTCTGTTCTCGCTCTCATTTGCGTATGTTAGCCACCATATATGCTTAGTCGCTGCTGCAACCTCACCACTTATCATTTCCATACCCATTAAGCTTTGCTAGTCTTGATACCATGGTAATGGGATTGCTGAGTCCTCGTGGCTCAGAGATTACTACAACAACAGTTGCAGGTACAGGTATGCGATGATCATGACGCGAGAGCGATGTTTACTTGTTTTGGAGTCCTTCTTCTGCTTCTTCTTTGATCAGGGGATAGGTTCCGGGTCGGCAGCCTGGGCTAGCAGGGTGGATGTCGTTTGAGTTTCTGTTTGTGTTTCATCCGTAGTCGGATGGTGCTCTTATGTAAGATGATGTTGTATTCGTGTGGCATTGTATGCCTTTTGTATGTATCCCCATCTATTATGTAATGTTGATGTAATGATATCCACCTTGCAAAAGTGTATCAATATGCGGTTCTATCCTTGGTGGGACCTTCGTGTCTCTTTAGGATAGTATCGCATATTGGGCGTGACATCCTCCCAACAAGATTCGCAAGACAACGCAAGGCTAGACAGTCAACATAGCTGTGTAGATGATGAGCACATCTCCCCTACTCCACCATCACAGGTGCTTGATCTAACTTGGCACTATTATATGTGGTTGCATGTTGCGTATGATGTCTAGCTTGTATTGCTTCTAACTTTGTTGAATTGCATCTGCTTACTTTACACATAATGCCTGTGAATATGACATGTGTTCCTGTTTCTACATCAGACTACTATTCTTGCATATCCCGCATCAGTCACTTATGATAAGGCACCTTTAAGTCGCCACTGTGATATTGGTTGTGTCTTGCATATGATTTCTAGCATGTACTGCTTCTAATTTGTTGAAACTCCATACAGTTTGAACTCGGCAAAGTGATATTGGTTGCATCTTTCATATGGTGTCTAGATTGCAGTGCTTCTAATTTGTTGAAATGCCTTCTGCTTAGTTACCATATCATAGGTGTGAGTATGTCACACCATCCTGTTTTTCATGCATATTCCATCCTCGCATCATGTGTTTGCCTTTCATCCGAGTAGTGTTCATCAGTATCATGAATGAATGAGTTCTGAAGAGCGAATTATATTCCTTTTTCTTATCGGTTTGACTTCACAATGCAAAATCATTACAGCTGAAGGAAATTAGTCCGGCAGTGGATGATGGTGGTCCTTCGGAGCAACTCAAACAGGGGGTCTCTACAGATTCTACTCCGCCATCCTCCCAACAAGATTCGCAAGACAACACAAGGCTGGACAGTCAACGTAGCTGTGTAGATGATGAGCACATCTTCCCTACTCCACCATCACAGGTGCTTGCTCTAACTTGACACTATTATATGTGGTTGCATGTTGCGTATGATGTCTAGCTTGTATTGCTTCTAACTTGAATTGCATCTGCTTACTTTACACATAATGCCTATGAATATGACATGTGTTCCTATTTCTAGAACATACGTGTACATGATAAGCACATCTCCCCTACTCCACCATCACAGGTGCTTGCTCTTACTTGGAACTGTTATACATGGTTGCGTTTTCCATATGATGTCTAGTTTGTATTGCTTCTGATTATGTTGAATTGCATCTGCGTAGCTGACAACTTATACCTGCAACGATCACTTACCCATAAGACACATTTAACTTGGGACTGTGATGTAGGTTGCATCTTGCATTGTCTTCTAGCTTGTACTGCTTCTAATTTCTTGAAATGGCACTTACGACGAGACACTTTTTACTTGATAGAGTGATATTGGTTGCATGTTCATATGGTGCCTAGCTTTCATTTCTTCTAATTTTGTTGAAATGCCTTCCGCTTACTGTTTTTTCATACATATTCCATCCTCCTATGGTACGTGTGAATATGAAACGCTATATTTTTTGTATATATTCCATCCTCCTATCCTGCACTTGCCTTACATCAAAGTAGTGTTCGTCTGTATCATGCATCAACCAATTATGCAGAGCTAATTTTGTTCATCTTCTTGTGGTTTTGACTTCATAAGGCAATATCAGAAAATAGGAAGGAAAAGAGTAAGTTAGGGGATGTTGGTGGTCCTCCGCACCGACGCAAACAGAGACTCTCTAGATTTGCCACTACTACTGCTAATGAAGTTGAAGTCCCAAGTCTACATGATGAGTTCATCTCCCGTACTCCACCATCGCAGGTGCTTGCTCTAAGTTGAGAGTGTGATAATTGGTTTCATATTGCATATGTTGTCTAGCCTGTATTTCTTCTATTTTGATTAAATTGCACCTGCTGAGTTTATACGTTATACATATGCATATGACATGGCTTTCTGTGTCTAGAATACACTACATCTATCTATCATACCATGTTCTTACATCAAAGTACTGCTGTTGTGTATCCCGCATCAGTCACTCATGATTGGACGCTTTTAACATGGCAGTTTGATAGTGGTTGCATCTTGCATTGATTTCTATGTTGTACTGCTTCTAATTTTTCGAATTGCCACTTATGACAAGACACTTTTAACTTGCCAGAGTAATATTGGTTGCATCTTTCATATGGTGTCTCGCTTGCATTACTTCTATTTTCTTGAAAATCCTTCTGCTTAGTTTGCACATCGTAGCTGTGAATATGCCATGCCGTCCTGTTTTTCTTACATATTCCATCCTCATACGGTTGTCTTACATCAAAGTATTGCTTGTCTGTATCATGCATCAATGAGTTCTGAAGAGTGATTTTATTCTTTTGTGTTGTGGGTACAACTTGACATGGCAAAGTCAAAAAAGAGCAAGGAAAATAATATAGTAGGGAGTGTTGTTACTCGTCGGGTGAAACAGAAAAGGTTCTGCCGTCGAGATTCTGCTGGTACTTATAGTGTAGTAGAAGGTCCAAGTCCACCGGCTAAATCTACAAACACAGTATCACCTACTCCACCAGCTGCAGCATCCGCTTCAACTGTACCAGCATCTCAACCAGTTACTCGTTTGTTTGCTCCAGAACTGGCCAGTTCCCAAGCTGCCTTCACACCTAACACTACTTCCGAAGCACTGCTGACACAACAGGACTTGGCAAGATTAGATGAACCTCATGAGCATCAACACCAAGACGGTACCTGACCGAGTCAAGTTGCAGTTGCATGCTCCTTTATATGTACTCTCACAGTTTGATGTACACTAACACTTTCCATATTCGTTGTTGAACTAGCACCATGGCGCAAGCGGAAACAGACATCAGGGATAATGCTTGACAGATTAACAAAATCTAAAGGAGGAAGAATGGAGATCCATTTTGAGGTAGGTTTAAAAGGGCCACGTGATGCTACAGAGTCAGCCAAGTTAGTATCAGAGGCAGTCGTTGCCGTTAGGTGTCATGCACGTATCCTCCCAACGTGGATCCAGTACAGGAATGAGAAAGACAATACCCAGTTTAACACCTTCCTTGACCATTTATCTGTAAGTAATGTTATTCATCGCAATTAGTAATATTGTCTTGCTCTGTCCCATACTTTCTAGCTTCCTCCTAATAAGACTCACATTCTTTTTTCAAAAGATGAGGTTCAAGTTGGATCCGAAAGATGATGCAACTAGACAAGCATGCACTCATGTTTTTCAGTCTGCTCCGCGACAGTATTGGTACCACCTTAGAAAATCTCACTTTGAAGGCAAGGCTAACAATGAAATCGCCCAAACATCTCCAGTGGAATATATTAGGTAGGCTATATGTATTTGATCAGACCACATATTGAACTTCTATTTATGTATGTGCCTTACAAGTGTATCTTCTTCTAGGCTAATTGTTTGAAGAACAAAACCAACCGTTCTAAAGTGAAATTCCAACAGACAACAGGATCTCGTAGCTATATTGCACACTGCGAGGCTCTTGTAAATAGCTGCGACTTCCTTCTTTTTTTGGTGCCATATTATCGTATCTATACTGACTTGTTCCAAATACAGAGGAAAGCCCGTGCGAACCAAAAAGAACCTGAACCGAATGCAGTGCAAATCTTCAAGGATTGCCACACCAACAAGATGAAGGGCATGAGCACACCAGTTCAAGCCGCTGTTGTAAGTCCTTACTCCTCCTGCCTTGAACTGATTGGTACTGTGATGTGTTCATTTGACTACTTGGTTTGCAGCCAATGTCAGTTACTCTGTTCACTTTTATACACAGTTGTCTTAACATATCATTTCACCTTACATGGTTTAAAAGAGATGAAGGATATTCTTTTGGTCTTGATCTGTAATCTAGTTGTTATGTTCACGTGCGCACACAATGATAAAATAGCCTGTTTGTTTTATATCTGTTTGCCCATGATATGAATGATGTCATACTATGTTCATCCTACTTTAAACCATGTCTCTTCATCCTTAGATGTCAACGAATGTGAGGAAATAGACAATACAGCATGCTACATGGACATATGTTCCGAAAGTGATTTTATTATGTAGTTGGCACTACAATACATGCTAATGTATTACAGTAGTTCACCAAAATAAGTTATGTATAAATGTTTAACCTACTTTGTTTGTTTTTGTCTCATTAGTAACTTATCTGGTACACTAATCTACAAGTTCAAACTATCAGGAAGCTATGGAACAAATGATTGAACAGCCACAACCACCTGAAGGTGACGAGGCTACTATAGGCACAATGTCACATCTTGTTGCAGTGCGTCAGTATCCCTCCACTAACAGTGCAAAAAGCACCTTCCTGCGTAATTCTGGGTTGGTTGTCAAGGTAACCTCGTCCAAATCGCCTACTGAACAAAATCTTCCTGCTAGACAGAGTGATATATCTGTGCTCCAGACACAAGTCCAATCCCTAATGGACGTTGTTTCGGAAACAAGAATAGTGGTTGAGAAATATCGTCAAGATATGAATGGTTTTGAAACCAGACTATCAGACATTCGCTTTGTTGTTCAAGAGCAATGGCAGAAAAAAGGTGGAGATCGTGTTGCTCCATCAGATTCTACAGCCTGAAACATTAGCACTCGGGTCAAATGATCTGTGCTTCTATACATCTGATGGTGCTTCTATCTGGAAGGACTGCGGGCCTTTTGTTGTATCATTGGAATTTATTTTGTTGTCATATGCTACGTCTTGAGCTTGCGTTGGTTTTCCTCGAAGAGGAGAGGGTGATGCAGCAAAGTGTAGCATAAGTATTTCCCTCAGTTTTGAGAACCAAGGTATCAATCCAGTAGGAGGCTCCTCAAAAGTCCCACGCACCTACATAAACAAACTGAGAACTCACAACCAACGCAATAAAGGGGTTGTCAATCCCTTCACAGCCACTTGCGAAAGTGAGATCTAATAAAGATAGTATGATAAGATAAATATATTTTTGGTATTTTATAAGATAGATGCAAAAGGTAAAGATGCAAATAATGGTAGATTGAAAGCAAATATGATAAGAGATAGACCCGGGGGCCATAGGTTTCACTAGAGTCTTCTCTCAAGATAGCATAAGTATTACGGTGGGTGAACAAATTACTGTCGAGCAATTGATAGAAAAGCGCATAGTTATGAGATTATCTAGGCATGATCATGTATATAGGCATCACATCCATAACAAGTAGACCGACTCCTGCCTGCATCTACTACTATTACTCCACACATCGACCGACTCCTGCCTGCATCTAGAGTATTAAGTTCATAAGAACAGAGTAACGCATTAAGCAAGATGACATGATGTAGAGGGTTAAACACATGCAATATGATATGAACCCCATCTTGTTATCCTCGATGGCAACAATACAATACGTGTCTTGCAACCCTTTCTGTCACTGGGTAAGAACACCGCAAGATTGAACCCAAAGCTAAGCACGTATCCCATGGCAAGAAAGACCAATCTAGTAGGCCAAACCAAACTGATAATTCGAAGAGACTTGCAAAGATAACTCAATCATACATAAAAGAATTCTAAGAAGATTCAAATATTATTCATAGATAAACTTGATCATAAACCCACAATTCATCGGATCTCGACAAACATGCCGCAAAAAGTGTTTACATCGAATAGATCTCCACAAGAGAGGGGGAGAACATTGTATTGAGATCAAAAAAGAGAGAAGAAGCCATCTAGCTAATAACTATGGACTCGTAGGTCTGTGGTAAACTACTCACAACTCATCGGAGGGGCAAGGATGTTGATGTAGAGGCCCTCCGTGGTTGATTCCCCCTCCGGCAGAGTGCCGGCAAAGGCTCCAAGATGGGATCTCGCGGATACAGAAGGTTACGGCGGTGGAAATTGTGTTTTGTGGTGCTCTTGGATGTTTTCGGGGTACATAGGTATATATAGAAGGAAGAAGTACGTCGGTGGCCGCCCAAGGGGCCCACGAGACAGGGGGTGCGCCCTAAGGGGGGCGCGGCCCCCTATCTCGTGGGGCCCTCGGAAGCTTCTTGACTTGCACTCCAAGCTCTCCGGATCATGTTCGTTCCAAAAATCACGCTCCCGAAGGTTTCATTTCGTTTGGACTCCGTTTGATATTCCTTTTCTTCGAAATACTAAAATAGGCAAAAAAAACAGCAATATGGGCTGGGCCTCCGGTTAGTAGGTTAGTCCCAAAAATGATATAAATGTGTAAAATAAAGCCCAAAAACATCCAAAAGGGGTAATATAATAGCATGGAACAATCAAAAATTATAGATATGTTGGAGACGTATCAAGCATCCCCAAGCTTAATTCCTGCTCGTCCTCGAGTAGGTAAATGACAAAAAGAGAATTTTTGATGTGGAATGCTACCTAACATAATTCATAATGTAATTTTCTTTATTGTGGCATGAATGTTCAGATCCAAATGAATACAAAATAAAAGTTCATATTGACATAAGAAATAGTAATACTTCAAGCATACTAATCAAAAGTAATCATGTCTTCTCAAAATAACATGGCTAAAGAAAGTTATCCCTACAAAATCATATAGTCTGGCTATGCTCTATCTTCATCACACAAAGTATTTAATCATGCACAACCCCGATGACAAGCCAAACAATTTTTTCATACTTTAATAATCTCAAACTTTTTCAACTTTCACGCAATACATGAGCGTGAGCCATGGACATAGCACTATATGTGGAATAGAAGGGTGGTTGTGGAGAAGACAAAAATGAGAAGATAGTCTCACATCAACTAGGCGTATCAACAGGCTATGGATATGCCCATTAATAGATATCAATGTGAGTGAGTAGGGATTGCCATGCAACGGATGCACTAGAGCTATAAATATATGAAAGCTCAACAAAAGAAACTAAGTGGGGTGCATCCAACTTGCGTGCTCACAAAGACCTAGGGCACTTTTGAGGAAGACCATCATTGGAATATACAAGCCAAGTTCTATAATGAAAAATTCCCACTAGTATATGAAAGTGACAACATATGAAACTCTCTAACATGAAGATCATGGTGCTATTTTGAAGCACAAGTGTGGAAAAAGAGATAGTAGCATTGTCCCTTCTCTATTTTTCTCTCATTTTTATTTATTTATTTCTTTTTTCCTTTTTTTTCTTTAGCCCTTTTTTTCTTTTTGGCCTTTCTCTTTTTTTCTTTTTGTAAAGTCCAAAGTCTCATCCCGACTTGTGGGGGAATCATAGTCTTCATCATCCTTTCCTCACTAGGACAATGCTCTAATAATGAAGATCATCACACTTTTATGGATTTACAACTCAAAGCTAGAACAAGATATGACTCTATATGAATGCCTCCAGCGGTGTACCGGGATATGCAATGAATCAAGAGAGACATGTATGAAAATTATGAAGGTGGCCTTGCCACAAATACGATGTCAACTACATGATCATGCAAAAAGAAATATGACAAAAGTAATGCGTGTCATATGAATGGAACGGTGGAAAGTTCCATGGCAATATATCTCGGAATGGCTATGGAAATGCCATAATAGGTAGGTATGGTGGCTGTTTTGAGGAAGGTAAATGGTGGGTGTATGGTACCAGCGAAAGTTGCGCGGTACAAGAGAGGCTAGCAATGGTGGAAGGGTGAAAGAGTGCGTATAATCCATGGACTCAACATTAATCAAAAGAACTCATATACTAGTTGCAAAAATTTAGAAGTCATCAAAAACAAAAGCACTATGCGCATGCTCCTAGGGGGATAGATTGGTAGGAAAAGACCATCGCTCGTCCCCGACCGTCACTCATAAGGAAGACAATCAATAAATAAAATTGTGCTCCAACTTCATCACAAAGCGGTTCACCATACTTGCATGCTACGGGAATCGCAAGCTTCAACACAAGCATTCTTTAAATTCATAATCACCCAACTAGCATGACTTTAATATCACTACCCCCATATCTCAAAACAATTATCAAGCATCAAATTGATCATAGCATCCTATTCACTTTCTATGATAGTTTTTATTATACCCAACTTGGATGCTCATCATTCTATGACCAACTTTATGATCATAGCAAATACCATGCTGTTCTAAAAGACTCTCAAAATAATATAATTGAAGCATGAGAGACTAGCAATTTCTTCAAAATTAAGGCACCACCGTGCTCTAAAAGATATAAGTGAAGCACTAGAGCAAAAACTATCAAGCTCAAAAGATATAAGTGAAGCACATAGAGTATTCTAGCAAATTCTAGTCAAATAGGCTTCCCAAAAGGTGTGTACAAAAAGGATGATTGTGGTAAACTAAAAAGCAAAGACTAATATAATACATGACGCTCCAAGCAAAACACATATCATGTGGCGAATAAAAATATAGCTCCAAGTAAAGTTACCAATGAACGAAGACGAAAGAGGGGATGCCTTCCCGGAGCATCCCCAAGCTTAGGCTTTTGGCTATCCTTTAATATATTGGGGTGCCATGGGCATCCCCAAGCTTAGGCTCTTTCCACTCCTTATTCCATAGTCCATAAAAGTTTTACCCAAAACTTGAAAACTTCACAACACAAAACTCAACAGGAAATCTTATAAGCTCCGTTAGAGAAAGAAAACAAAACCACCACATAAGGTACTGCAATGAACTCATTCTTTATTTATTTTGGTGTTAAACCTACTGTATTCCAACTTCCTTATGTTTTATAAACTAATTTACTAGCCATAGGTGCATTGAAATAAGCAAACAACACACGAAAAACAGAATCTGTCAAAAACAGAACAGTCTGTAGCAATCTATAACTAACGCAAACTTCTGGAACTCTAAAAATCTTACCAAAATAGGAAGTCCTGGACAATTTTTTTATTGAACAGAAGCAAAAAGAATCAATGCAAAATCACGTTCCTGTGATTTAACAAAATTATATTCGTGCATGCAAAGTTTCTGTTTTTCAGCAGAATCAAATCAACTATCATCGTAGGTTATCCTATAGGTTCTACTTGGCACAAACACTAATTAAAAGATAAAAACACATCTAATCAGGGGGTAGATGCAAGATTTATTACTAAACAGGAGCAAAAACAAAAACATAAAGAAAAATTGGGTTGCCTCCCAACTAGCGCTATTGTTTAACGCCCCTAGCTAGGCATAAAAACAAAGATAGATCTAACGAGTGCCATCTTTGGCACTAGGAGGGGAGGTTCTCCTCTCTATAGCATTCATTCTTCTATTTAAGGTAATCACATGGCCATTAATGGAAGAAGTAAGATTAAGCACGTTGCGGAAGTTTGCCTCTAAACTAGACTTCATCTCTTTAATAATTTCATTTTGATAAAAGCACAAGAGAGTAGTTGATTCAACCTTATCATTCATAGGGCGCCCAAATATGGTTTTCATTCTTTCATAAGTGTCTACAGCATCCCTTTCAAGTAAACTTCCTTCAAAAATAGAATATAAAACTTGTTTAAAAGAAGCGGGCAAGCCAATATAAAAACTTTTTAAGTAATCTTCAATTTGATATTGTGACACATAGCTAGCCTGAATCCTTAATAACCTATCCCAAGCATCTTTTAAAGACTCATCAAGTAAATAGCAAGAAATTCCAGAGTCATCCTCATCAAAATTATTCAAGCTATCATTGGTGACCATGGCGGGTCTTTCAATGGTATCATTGTTCATGAGCTTAGAGAGGATAGAGGGGTTGTCCAAGGCACTAGAGCTTGGGAGAAAACCCTTAGTTCTTTTTGATTCGGCCATGGAAACGGGAAGGCAAACGGAAAAGAGAGAAGGAGATTGGGAAAGAGAGGGCGAATAAAACGGCAAGGGTGAAGTGGGGGAGATGAAAACGAGAGGCAAATGGCAAATAATGTAAATGCGAGGGAGATGGGTTTGTGATGGGTACTTGGTATGTCTTGACTTGAGCGAAGACCTCCCCGGCAACGGCGCTAGAAATCCTTCTTGCTACGTCTTGAGCTTGCGTTGGTTTTCCTCGAAGAGGAGAGGGTGATGCAGCAAAGTGTAGCGTAAGTATTTCCCTCAGTTTTGAGAACCAAGGTATCAATCCAGTAGGAGGCTCCTCAAAAGTCCCACGCACCTGACAAACAAACTGAGAACTCGCAACCAACGCAATAAAGGGGTTGTCAATCCCTTCACGGCCACTTGCGAAAGTGAGATCTAATAAAGATAGTATGATAAGATAAATATATTTTTGGTATTTTATAAGATAGATGCAAAAAGTAAAGATGCAAATAAAGGTAGATTGAAAGCAAATATGATAAGAGATAGACCCGGGGGCCATAGGTTTCACTAGAGGCTTCTCTCAAGATAGCATAAGTATTATGGTGGGTGAACAAATTACTGTCGAGCAATTGATAGAAAAGCGCATAGTTATGAGATTATCTAGGCATGATCATGTATATAGGCATCACGTCCATAACAAGTAGACCGACTCCTGCCTGCATCTACTACTATTACTCCAACATCGACCGACTCCTGCCTGCATCTAGAGTATTAAGTTCATAAGAACAGAGTAACGCATTAAGCAAGATGACATGATGTAGAGGGATAAACACATGCAATATGATATAAACCCCATCTTGTTATCCTCGATGGCAACAATACAATACGTGTCTTGCAACCCTTTCTGTCACTGGGTAAGAACACCGCAAGATTGAACCCAAAGCTAAGAACTTCTCCCATGGCAAGAAAGACCAATCTAGTAGGCCAAACCAAACTGATAATTCGAAGAGACTTGCAAAGATAACTCAATCATACATAAAAGAATTCTGAGAAGATTCAAATATTATTCATAGATAAACTTGATCATAAACCCACAATTCATCGGATCTCGACAAACACACCGCAAAAAGAGTTTACATCGAATAGATCTCCACAAGAGAGGGGGAGAACATTGTATTGAGATCCAAAAAGAGAGCAGAAGCCATCTAGCTAATAACTATGGACCCGTAGGTCTGTGGTAAACTACTCACAACTCATCGAAGGGGCAAGGATGTTGATGTAGAGGCCCTCCGTGGTTGATTCCCCCTCCGGCAGAGTGCCGGCGAAGGCTCCAAGATGGGATCTCGCGGATACAGAAGGTTACGGCGGTGGAAATTGTGTTTCGTGGTGCTCCTGGATGTTTTCGGGGTACGTAGGTATATATAGGAGGAAGAAGTACGTCGGTGGTCGCCCGAGGGGCCCACGACACAGGGGGGCATGCCCTACAAGGGGGCGCGGCCCCCTATCTCGTGGGGCCCTCGGAAGCTTCTTGACTTGCACTCCAAGCTCTCCGGATCATGTTCGTTCCAAAAATCACGCTCCCGAAGGTTTCATTCCATTTGGACTCCGTTTGATATTCCTTTTCTTTGAAATACTGAAATAGGCAAAAAATAGCAATATGGCTGGGCCTCCGGTTAGTAGGTTAGTCCCAAAAATGATATAAATGTGTAAAATAAAGCCCATAAACATCCAAAAGGGGTAATATAATAGCATGGAACAATCAAAAATTATAGATACGTTGGAGACGTATCATCATACAACATTTATGATGCTGCCACATGCTACAGTAATTACGACGCTATTTTTGTATAGTGTAGGTTTATCTTAGTAATGTATTCGACCGAAAGCTTCGTAGGAGCCCAACATGCCAACATTTGTCGGGCCCATTCCAATTGGGCTAAAAACGATTACATGCTGAAATTGGCATGTAGCCCACTAAAAATATTTGGGCCTAAATCAGCATAAGCTTTCATATTTTTCTGGTAGGCATATGCCCATAGTGGGCCTTTAACAGGCCTAAACATAATTTGGTCCCTCAGTAAATATAGGCCGTTTACAGGTGTAAATATCTCGAGCCCATAAAAAACATGGGCCTTTAATAGACCGAAAGTGAGATTGGGCCCTGATTGTGCCAAATAACCCACTGGACTTAGCAGGCCGAAATGGTGGCCCATTTACGATGTGGATCTTTGACAGGTCGAAATTCAGACGGGCCGTAAATGCGCCGACCTAATACATGGGCCTTTAACAGGCCGGAACTTCGGTCGGGCTAGAATATCTTCATTTTTATATGGGCTATTAATGGGCCCAATATGACGTTGGGCCACATATGGCCCATGGTTTACGTCCGGCGTTAACAGGCCGAAAATGACAACAGCAAAAAGTGGCCCAAATCTATAGTGGGCCTCTAACAGGCCGAATGTCAGACATGGTCGAATATGACCCAAATCCTTCACGGTCGTTTATGGGCCGAAAGTTTTGATGGCCTGTAAATGGGCCCAAATGAAGTCGGACCTTTAAGAGGCCGGAAATACACCGGGCCGCAATTCGGCCCAATTACTTAGCGGACAGTTAACGGGCCAGAAGTGACCATGGGCCGCGTTGATGACAAGTTTAGGATAGGCCGTTGACGGGCCGATTTGATAGAGAATGTTGGGCCTTTAGCTGGGCCGGCCCATAATGGTCTGCAGAATCTTGTGGGCCTTTAGCTGGGCCGGCCCATTGTGGTCCGCAAAGTCTTGTGGGCCTTTAGCTGGGCCAGCCCATTATGGTCTACAAAATCATGTGGGCCTTTAGCTGGGCTGGCCCATTATGGTCCGCTAAATTTTGTGGGCCTTTAGCTAGGTCGGCCCATTATGGTCCGCTAAATCTTATGGGCCTTCGGTTGGGCCGGCCCATTTGAACTTTGTGGGCCACTTTTGGGCCGGTCCACATGTCAACATATCATAGGCCCATCTCGACTGTTGGATGAGTGACACCTGTGCCAACGCGGAGCTGACGCGTGGATCCATCAGCCAATGAGAATTTTACACATGGAAAATCGGCATTGGTCGTGGCTGTTAACGGGTTATCGGATCCAAAATCTGACCCGATAGCTTAACGGCGTTCCGTTACGGTGGATGCCACATGTCGGTCACCCTTGACGAAAGCACTTCTGTGACGCACGATTTATCGTCATGGAAGTGGACACTTCCGTGATGATAATTTTGGTAATGTCATGGAACACTTCTACGACAGCACAGGTATGACTATCTTGATTCTGTCATAAAATCGTCATGGATGTACATGCATGACAGAAAACGTGACCTACTATGACAAATACATATCATCACGGAAGTGTATTTTTTTGTAGTGATTATTGGTCTTGCTTCTATTGTTGTACCTCCTACTGATCCTCTAGAACAATATTTGCTAGACCATGAAAATGATTTGTATATGCGTGAAAGAAAGGAAATAGATAGAATCTTTTTCGAATGATAACCTCTGCTTAAACACAATTTGCCTATTGAAACTCTAGGAGGTCCTCCTCCACCTAAAGGTGATCATGTGTTTGAATTAAAACAATTGCCAAACACTCTGAAATATGCTTATCTTGATGAAAAGAAGATATATCCTATTATTATTAGTGCTAACCTTTCAGAACATGAACAAGAAAGATTATTGAAGTTCTAAGGAAGCACAGGGCTGCTATTGGATATACTCTTAATGATCTTAAGGGCATTAGTCTCACTCTATGTCAACACAAGATTAATATGGAACCTGATGCTAAACCCGTTGTTGATCACCAACGTCGGTTAAATCCAAAAATGAAAGAAGTGGTAAGAATGGAAATATTGAAACTTCTGGAAGCAGGTATAATCTATCCTATAGCTGATAGTAGATGGGTAAGTCATGTTCATTGTGTCCCTAAGAAAGGAGGTATTACTGTTGTTCCTAATGATAAGAACGAGCTTATTCCACAAAGAATTGTCACGGGCTATAGAATGGCAATTGATTATAGAAAATTAAATAAAGCTACTAGAAAAGATCATTACCCTCTACCTTTGATCAATCAAATGTTAGAAAGAATATCCAAGAACACACATGTTTGCTTCCTTGATGGATACTCTGGCTTTTCACAAATACCTGTTTTACAATCTGATCAAGAAAAGACCACTTTTACTTGTCCTTTTGGAACATTTGCTTATATACGTATGCCTTTCGGTTTATGTAATGCACCTGCTACCTTTCAAAGATGTATGACTGCTATATTCGCTGATTTTTGTGAAAAGATTGTTGAGGTTTTCATGGATGACTTTTCTGTTTATGGGAAGTCTTTTGATGATTGTTTAAGCAATATTAATTGAGTCTTGTAGAGATGTGAACAAACAAATCTTGCCTTGAATTGGGAGAAGTGCCACTTTATGGTTAATGAAGGTATTGTTTTGGGCCATAAAATTTCTGAAAAAGGCATTAAGGTGGATGGTACGTCTCCAACGTATCTATAATTTTTGATTGCTCCATGCTACTTTATCTACTGTTTTAGGAAATATTGGGCTTTATTATCCACTTTTATATTATTTTTGGGACTAACCTATTAACCGGAGGCCCAGCCCAGATTTGCTGTTTTATGCCTATTTCAGTGTTTCGAGGAAAAGGAATATCAGACGGAGTCAAAACAGAACGAAATCAACTAGAGAAGTTATTTTTGGAAGGAAACCCACCTGATCGACTTGGACCCCACGTCAGAAGATACGGGAGGTGCTCACGAGGGTGGGGGCACGCCATCCCCCCCCCCCCCCCCCCGGGCGCGCCCCCCTACCTCGTGGGGCCCCCATAGCTCCACCGACGTACTCCTTTCACCCATATATACCTACGTACCCTAAAACTTCCAGAAGAGAAGATAGATCGGGAGTTCCGCCACCGCAAGCCTTTATAGCCACCAAAAACCAATCGGGACCCTGTTCCGGCACCCTGCCGGAAGGGGATCCCATCACCGGTGGCCATCTTCATCATCCCGGCGCTATCCATGACGAGGAGGGAGTAGTTCACCCTCGGGGCTGAGGGTATGTACCAGTAACTATGTGTTTGATCTCTCTCTCTCGTGTTCTCTCTCGTGTTCATCTATGGCACGATCTTGATGTATCCCGAGCTTTGTTATTGTAGTTGGATCTTATGATGTTTCTCCCCCTCTACTCTCTTGTGATGAATTGAGTTTCCCCTTTTGAAGTTATCTTATCGGATTGAGTCTTTTATGAGAACACTTGATGTATGTCTTGCCGTGATTATCTGTGGTGACAATGAGATATCATGTGCCACTTGATGTATGTTTTGGTGATCAACTTGTGGGTTTCGTGACATTGGGAACCTATGCATAGGGGTTGGCACACGTTCTTGACTCTCCGGTAGAAACTTTGGGGCACTCTTTGAAGTACTTTGTGTTGGTTGGATGAATCTGAGATTGTGTGATGCATATCGTATAATCATACCCACGAATACTTGAGGTGACAATGGAGTATCTAGGTGACATTAGGGTTTTGGTTGATTTGTATCTTAAGGTGTTATTCTAGTACGAACTCTTTTATAGATTGATCCGAAAGAATAACTTTGAGGTGGTTTCGTACCCTACCATAATCTCTACGTTTGTTCTCCGCTATTAGTGGCTTCGGAGTGACTCTTTGTTGCATGTTGAGGGCTTGTCATATTATCTCTCTATGTTATTATTGTTGAGAGAACTTGCACTAGTGAAAGTATGAACCCTAGGCCTTGTTTCCTATCATTGCAATACCGTTTACGCTCACTTTTATCATTAGTTACCTTGCTGTTTTTATTATTTCAGATTACAAAAACCTTTATCTACTATCTATTTTGCACTTGTATTACCATCTCTTCGCCGAACTAGTGCACCTACACAATTTATGTCGTGGTGGCTGGGAGCACGAGCACCTATGGGGCAGGAGGGCCCCTTCTTGTCCGGCAAGGGAGCGGAGGGCGCACGCAGAGCAGATCGAGGCGAGGGAGCACGCGGGGGATTTTTACCCAGCTTCGGAGCTCTCCAGAGAGATAAGACTCCTACTGCTGCTTTGTGTTTGTATTCTGTTCTTGCTCCAGGGAGCGGGTATGGAGTAGCTGCGGAAAAACACCGAGCCCCTAAGCTATGGAACTAAGTTCCGAACTTCCGAACCTCCGAACCCCCGAACCCCCTCTACGTGCGCATGGGCCTCCTTTTTATAGGCTAAAGGGGTCACCGACAGGTGGCAGCGTAGAAAGAGGGGTAGAAAGGTAAAAATGCGGGTTGGTACAACTGCTACCAACAGTGTCCCCTACCTAACTCTGACGGCAGGGGACAGGGGCATTTAATGCCCGTCCGGTCGCCCCAACAGTGCAAGGAAACGACCGCTAGAGGCGCCACCGATCGCCACGATGGCCTCCTTGTCAGCTCTTCTTGCCACCTTGCACCGCATGGCTGCACAGCGCCTTGCCACGTGCTCCTGGGATAGTCCTGGGGGGACACGTCGTTGGATGCGCTGGAGCTCGGGTGCATGGTGGCAGCCTTGCCGCGGCAAGCGTCTTGCCGCGGCCCTTATCTTGTCGCATCAGCAAGCTTGCCGCTCGCCGGTCCTTGCCGGGACGCGCGGGGCGTCGCGGCAAGTTTACTTGGAATGCCTTGAGTGGCCTTCCCGGCAAGCTCCTCTTGCAGGGTCTTGTCTTCTTCCCGGCAAGCTCCTCTTACCGGGGCCTTGGTTGGCCTTCCCGGCAAGCTCCTCTTGCCGGGGCCTTGGTTGGCCTTCCCGGCAAGCTCCTCTTGCCGGGGCCTTGGTTGGCCTTCCCGGCAAGCTCCTCTTGCCGGGGCTTTAGCTTGAGTGCTCTGTTCTTGAATGGCATCGAAGTAGCCATTGTGGATCTTGGCGGACGCCCGGCAAGCCCCGCCGTGGGTCGCTGCGACTGCTTGTGCCCAAGTTCGGGGTACTAAAGGTACCCCTTCTTTAGTACACCGACAGGAGCCCCCGGGCCTGGGCCATACACGGTGCCGAGCGCTGTTGGGCCAGGCCCAAAACAGGGCACGGGCACGCGCGGCCTGGGTCCGCACTGAATCTGACTCCGCATCCGCCGCGCTCCCTTGTAACGGCACGCGTCAATCGCGGCGTCGTGGGAGACGTGGGTGGCGTGCGCGATTTTTGAGGCGTCCACCCACCCCCTCCCACCCGTGACCGCGGGGAGGGGTGAGGTCACCTCATCTGTCGCCTTGGCTCTGCATCCCCGCCACGCGGCTCCCATGCACTCGGGGTCGCGGACGGTGGAGGTGGGAAACCGAGCCGTCACGGGCGGAGGCAGCGGTCGGCTCTGATTCCCTGCTCTCCCCGTGCTCTGATTCGTTGAGCGGGGCGGTCGAGCCCCCACCTCGCTCCTTTAAGAAGGGCGGGGAGGGGAGCGCAGAAGCCCACACTCTCATCTTCTCCTTTCTTCAACTTCTGCTCCCCTTCCCCTCATCCGCCATGGAGGAAGGGAACCCTGGCCCTTCATCGGTGGCGGCGAGGGTCGCTGCCAGGCAGCGCATCCCTCCCTATTCCATGCCCGTGGTGGCAGAGCCAGCCACAAGGGGAAGAGGGAGGGGGCGCGGTCGTGGACGAGGCCGAGGACGAGGTCGAGGCGCTCGGGGAAGAGGCGGTCGGGGCGACGCTGCATCTCCGCCTCCGCTGATGGTTCCTCCCCACGGTCGGCGCCAGAGATGTCGTGGTGGCTGGGAGCACGAGCACCTATGGGGAAGGAGGGCCCCTTCTTGTCCGGCAAGGGAGCGGAGGGCACATGCAGAGCAGATCGAGGCGAGAGAGCACGCGGGTCTGACGACGCAGTGGAGTCGGTGTCGAGGTTGGCCCGGCGAGCCGGCGATCTTGGCCTTCGGGGCGGGGAGTGCGCAGTGGTGGCACCCCCAGCGGTCTTGTCAGCATCGGCTTGCGCCTGGGCATCTTGCCGGGGCTTCGATGTGCTCGGTCGCCGGGGCTTGTCGCCGTTGGCGAAGCCAATGAGGCTATAAATGGCGGCCCTCCAGTCGTCGATCTTGTCTGGCGCTGGAGGGTAATCTAGAAGCAGCTGGGCTCGGGCCAGCGCTTCTTCTGGAGTCTTGGGTGGCGGTGGCGAGTGACGTGAGGTGCAAGACATGCTCAAACTTCTAACAGTGTTAGAAGGAGTAACATCTCGCCCAGGCGACCGCACTGCGCTCGTGCCAGCGTGTTGACGCGCATGTTGGCCTTGAGCGTCCCGCGACCCACCAGCTCGGCCTTGTTCCAACGCGAGTACGGTGCTAGGAGCACCGTGGCATTGTCGATCCTGCACCTCCTGGGAGGGGTGCGGTGGATATGCAGAAGCTGAACCTTGCGGGGCTTTGTCTTTGGACCGGGTGACGATGCGCGTCCCCCCGTCGGCGCCCGCTCCTCCGCCGGCGTCCGCCCCACCGCCCGTTTGCTCTGGTGGCGGTAGGGAAGTCGCAGACGGAGCGGCCACCTCCAAAGTCTTCTTCTTTGGTGGCATGTCGACGAAGATGTTGATGTAGCGCGCGCAGACGCCGGATCAGATACGCACGACCTCGACGCCGCCCCTACCTGGCGCGCCAGAGATGTCGTGGTGGCTGGGAGCACGAGCACCTATGGGGCAGGAGGGCCCCTTCTTGTCCGGCAAGGGAGCGGAGGGCGCACGCAGAGCAGATCGAGGCGAGGGAGCACGCGGGGGATTTTTACCCAGCTTCGGAGCTCTCCGGAGAGATAAGACTCCTACTGCTGCTTTGTGTTTGTATTCTGTTCTTGCTCCAGGGAGCGGGTATGGAGTAGCTGCGGAAAAACACCGAGCCCCTAAGCTATGGAACTAAGTTCCGAACTTCCGAACCTCCGAACCCCCGAACCCCCTCTACATGCGCATGGGCCTCCTTTTTATAGGCTAAAGGGGTCACCGACAGGTGGCAGCGTAGAAAGAGGGGTAGAAAGGTAAAAACGCGGGTTGGTACAACTGCTACCAACAGTTTCCCCTACCTAACTCTGACGGCAGGGGACAGGGGCATTTAATGCCCGTCCGGTCGCCCCAACAGTGCAAGGAAACGACCGCTAGAGGCGCCACCGATTGCCACGATGGCCTCCTTGTCAGCTCTTCTTGCCACCTCGCACCGCATGGCTGCACAGCGCCTTGCCACGTGCTCCTGGGATAGTCCTGGGGGGACACGTCGTTGGATGCGCTGGAGCTCGGGTGCATGGTGGCAGCCTTGCCGCGGCAAGCGCCTTGCCGCGGCCCTTATCTTGTCGCATCAGCAAGCTTGCCGCTCGCCGGTCCTTGCCGGGACGCGCAGGGCGTCGCGGCAAGTTTACTTGGAATGCCTTGAGTGGCCTTCCCGGCAAGCTCCTCTTGCCGGGGTCTTGTCTTCTTCCCGGCAAGCTCCTCTTACCGGGGCCTTGGTTGGCCTTCCCGGCAAGCTCCTCTTGCCGGGGCCTTGGTTGGCCTTCCCGGCAAGCTCCTCTTGTCGGGGCCTTGGTTGGCCTTCCCGGCAAGCTCCTCTTGCCGGGGCTTTAGCTTGAGTGCTCTGTTCTTGAATGGCATCGAAGTAGCCGTTGTGGATCTTGGCGGATGCCCGGCAAGCCCCGCCGCGGGTCGCTGCGACTGCCTGTGCCCAAGTTTGGGGTACTAAAGGTACCCCTTCTTTAGTACACCGACAATTTACCATTGTATTGGGTGTGTTGGGGACACAAGAGACTTTTTGTTATTTGGTTCCAGGGTTGTTTGAGAGAGACCATGTTCATCCTATGCCTCCTACGGATTGATAAACCTTAGGTCATCCACTTGAGGGAAATTTGCTACTGTCCTACAAACCTGTGCACTTGCAGGCCCAACAACGTCTACAAGAAGAAGGTTGTGTAGTAGACATCAAGCTCTTTTCTGGCTCCGTTGCCGGGGAGGCTAGGTAAGTGAAGGTATATCTTTAGATCTTGCAATCGAATCTTTTTGTTTCTTCTTTTAGCACTAGTCTAGTTTATAAAAGAAAATTACAAAAAAATGGAGTTAAATTTGTCTCAAACGCTTCACCTTTTTAATATCTTTCGTGAGTATGATGGAAAGGAAATTGTGCTCAAGTACTAGAAGAAGAATTACATAGAATGCTTGGCATAAAATATGTGAATGATGAGCATGATTGCAATGTTGTTAGTATGAATTCCTTGAATATCCATGATGCAAATGATATGCAAAGCCACAAGCTTGGGGAAGCTATGTTTGATGAAGATGATACTTTTTGTCCCCCAAGCTTTGATGAGCAAATTTACTATGATGAAAGCATGCCTCCTATCTATGATGATTATTGTGATGATACGTATGCTATAAAGAAGAATTTTGCTTATGTGGAGAGTAGTAAATTTTCTATGCTTGTAGATCATGAAAAGAATGCTTTTGGTGTTGGTTATATTGTTTAATTGATTCATGATGCTACTGAAAATTATTGTGAGGGAGAAACATATGCTTGTAGGAATTGCAATAATATCAAGTTTCCTCTCTATGTGCTTAAATTCTTGAAGCTATGCTTGTGTTACCTTCCTATGCTTGTTGATTATTGTTCCCATAAGTTGTTTTCTCACAAAATCCCTATGCATAGGAAGTGGGTTAGAAATAAAAGTGCTAGTCATATGCTTCATGATGCTCCCGTTATGTTTCAATTCTTATCTTTTATGTGAGCATCATTGTCATCATCATGCCTAGCTAAAAGGCATTAAAGAAAAGCGCTTGTTGGGAGACAACCCAATATTTATCCTTACTGTTTTTGTGTGTCCACATGATTATGCTACTGTAGTAATCATGTTTTATAGCTTTTGTTTCAATAAAGTGCCAAGCAGAACCTTTGGGAAGAATTGGGTGAAGTTTATGTGATCTTGCTGTGAAAAACAGAAACTTTAGCGCTCACGAGAAGAGCTGCCATTGTTTACTGGAGAGTGATTTTAGGTTGATTCTTTTTGCATATGATTAATAGATAAATTTCTCAGGTCCAGCAATGTATTTCATAATTTTTGGGGTTCCAGAAGTATACGTTTTATACAGATTACTACAGACTGTTCTGTTTTTGACAGATTCTATTTTCTATGTGTTGTTTGCTTATTTTGATGAATCTATGAGTAGTATCGGAGGGTATGAACCATAGATAAGTTGGAGTACAGTAGATATTACACCAATATGAATTTAGAATGAGTTCATTACAGTACCTAAGTGGTGGTTTTATTTTCTTATACTAACGGAGCTTACGAGTTTTGTTTTGAGTTTTGTGTGGTTGAAGTTTTCAAGTTTTGGGTAAAGATTCGATGGACTATGGAATAATGAGTGGCAAGAGCCTAAGCTTGGGGATGCCTAAGGCACCCCAAGGTAATATTAAAGGACAACCAAGGGTCTAAGCTTGGGGATGCCCCGGAAGGCATCCCCTCTTTCGTCTTCGTTCATCGGTAACTTTACTTGGAGCTATATTTTTATTCACCACATGATATGTGTTTTGCTTGGAGCGCCATTTTCTCTTGTTAGTATTTGCTTGCTGTTGTTTATATTAATGTTTTGCATCTTTATTTTCAATAAATAAGTCAAGGATAGCCTTTGCCATGCTTATTTTGCTAGTATACATGTTGCTGTTTGAGAACAGAAAGTTTACCGCTGTTGGAAAAAATTCCCTAGAAAAGTCAGAGAGTGGTATAATGTTGAATATTTTTTTCATATTGAGATCTGATAAATTTACTACAGTGGGAATTTTAGTTCATAATTTTTGGAGTTAGGGAAGCATGATGACTCTTGCATTCTTTACAGACTGTACTGTTTTGACAGATTGTTGTTATGTTTGCATTGTTTGCATATGTTTATTTGCTTAATGATCCTATTTGGTGATAGGAGTATTAAATATGCAGAGGCATTTAGTATTCAATGTTGAATAATAATGTTAGTGATTCGTTACAGTAGAAAATGATAAGGTTTTGCATTGGTTTATACTAACCTATCTCACGAGTTCTTGTTGAGTTTGTTGTGAATGAAGCTTTTGATAAAAAGAGAAACCATGATATGAGAGGAATTAAGGAGACACAAAAGCTCAAGCTTGGGGATGCCCAAGGCACCCCAAGATAATATTTCAAGAAGTCTCAAGCATCTAAGCTTGGGGATGCCCCGGTAGGCATCCCACCTTTCTTCTTCAACAACTATCGGTTAGTATCGGTTGAGCCTAAGTTTTTTGCTTCTTCACATGAGTTGTGCTATCCTTGCAATATAGTTTTCTTTAGCTTTGCTTGCTGTTTGAATAAAGTATCAAGATCTGAAATTATTAAATGAGAGAGAGTCTTCGCATAGTTGCATAATTATTTAGCTACTCATTGATCTTCACTTATATCTTTTAGAGCACGGTGGTGGATTTGTTTTAAAGAAACTTTTGATCTCTCATGCTTCACTTAGATTATTTTGAGAGTCATTAATAGCATGGTAATTCGCTTAATGTTAATATACTTGGTATTCAAGATATGTGAAACTTCCTTTTGAGTGAATTGAATACTAAGATAAGTTTGATGCTTGATAATTGTTTTGAGATATGGAGGTGATAATATCAAAGTCGTGCTAGTTGGGTGATTATGAATTTGAGAAATACTTGTGTTGAAGTTTGCAAGTCCCGTAGCATGCACGTATGGTTAAAGTTGTGTAACAAATTTGAAACATGAAGTGTACCTGGCTTGTGCATCCTTATGAGTGGCGGTCGGGGACGAGCGATGGTCTTTTCCTACCAATCTATCCCCCTAGGAGCATGTGCGTAGTACTTGATTTTTGATGACTTTTAAATTTTTGCAATAAGTATATGAGTTCTTTTGACTAATGTTGAGTCCATGGATTATACGCACTCTTATCTTTCCGCCTTTGCTAGCCTCTTCGATACCGTGCATTGTCCTTTCTCACCTTGAGAGTTGGTGCAAACTTCGCCGGTGCATCCAAACCCCGTGATACGATACGCTCTATCACACATAAACCTCCTTATATCTTCCTCAAAACAGCCACCATACCTACCTATCATGGCATTTCCATAGCCATTCCGAGATATATTGCCATGCAACTTCCACCATCATCATCATGACATACATTACTTTTGTCATATTGCCATTGCATGATCATGTAGTTGACATCGTATTTGTGGCAAAGCCACCATGCACTATTTTTCATACATGTCACTCTTGATTCATTGCACCATCCCGGTACACCGTCGGAGGCATTCATATAGAGTCATATCTTGTTCTAAGTTTTGAGTTGTAATCCCTATGTTGTAATCAATAGAAGTGTGATGATCATCATTATTAGAGCATTGCCCCCAAAAAAAGGCCCAAAAACGGCCCAAAAAAAGGGCAATGCTACTATCTCTTTTTCCACACTTGTGCTTCAAAGTAGCACCTTGTTCTTCATGTAGTGAGTCTCATATATTGTGCTTAAAAGTAGCACCTTGTTCTTCATGTAGTGAGTCTCATAAGTTGTCTTTTTATACTAGTGGGAATTTTTCATTATAGAACTTGGCTTGTATATTCCTACGATGGGCTTCCTCAAATGCCCTAGGTCTTCGTGAGCAAACAAGTTGGATGCACACCCACTAGTTTTCTTTTGTTGAGCATTCATAGCTCTAGTGCATCCGTTGCATGGCAATCCCTACTCCTCATGTTGACATCAATTGATGGGCATCTCCATAGCCCGTTGATTATCCTCATCAATGTGAGACTTTCTCCTTTTTTGTCTTCTCTACACAATCCCCATCATCATATTCTATTCCACCCATAGTGCTATATCCATGGCTCACGCTCATGTATTGCATGAAGGTTGAAAAAGTTTGAGATTATTTAAGTATGAAACAATTGCTTGGCTTGTCATCGGGGGTATAGAAGTTGGGAACATCTTTGTGTGACGAAAATGAAGCATAGCCTAACTATATGATTTTGTAGGGATGAACTTTCTTTTACCATGTTATTTTGAGAAGACATGATTGCTTTGATTAGTATGCTTGAAGTATTATTATTTTTGTGTCAATATGAACTTTTGTCTTGAATCTTTCGGATCTGAATATTCATATCATAATTAAGAAGATTACATTGAAATTATGCCAAAGTATCACTCCGCATCAAAAAATTCTTTTTTATCATTTACCTACTCGAGGACGAGCAGGAATTAAGCTTGGGGATGCTTGATACATCTCCAACGTATCTATAATTTTTGATTGCTCCATGCTACTTTATCTACTGTTTTAGGCAATATTGGGCTTTATTATCCACTTTTATATTATTTTTGGGACTAACCTATTAACCGGAGGCCCAGCCCAGAGTTGTTGTTTTATGCCTTTTTCAGTGTTTCGAGGAAAAGGAATATCAGACGGAGTCAAAACAGAACGAAATCAACTAGAGAAGTTATTTTTGGAAGGAAACCCACCTGATGGACTTGGACCCCACGTCAGAAGATACGGGAGGTGCTCACGAGGGTGGGGGCACGCCCTCCCCCCCCCCCCCCCCGGGCGCGCCCCCCTACCTCGTGGGACCCCCATAGCTCCACCGACGTACTCCTTTCACCCATATATACCTACGTACCCTAAAACTTCCAGAAGAGAAGATAGATCGGGAGTTCCGCCGCCACAAGCCTCTGTAGCCACCAAAAACCAATCGGGACCCTGTTTCGGCACCCTGCCGGAAGGGGATCCCATCACCGGTGGCCATCTTCATTTTCCCAGCGCTATCCATGACGAGGAGGGAGTAGTTCACCCTCGGGGCTGAGGGTATGTACCAGTAGCTATGTGTTTGATCTCTCTCTCTCTCGTGTTCTCTCTCGTGTTCATCTATGGCACGATCTTGATGTATCCCGAGCTTTGCTATTGTAGTTGGATCTTATGATGTTTCTCCCCCTCTACTCTCTTGTGATGAATTGAGTTTCCCCTTTTGAAGTTATCTTATCGGATTGAGTCTTTTATGAGAACACTTGATGTATGTCTTGCCGTGGTTATCTGTGGTGACAATGGGATATCATGTGCCACTTGATGTATGTTTTGGTGATCAACTTGCGGGTTTCGTGACATTGGGAACCTATGCATAGGGGTTGGCACACGTTCTTGACTCTCCGGTAGAAACTTTGGGGCACTCTTTGAAGTACTTAGTGTTGGTTGGATGAATCTGAGATTGTGTGATGCATATCGTATAATCATACCCACAGATACTTGAGGTGACAATGGAGTATCTAGGTGACATTAGGGTTTTGGTTGATTTGTATCTTAAGGTGTTCTTCTAGTACGAACTCTTTTATAGATTGATCTGAAAGAATAACTTTGAGGTGGTTTCGTACCCTACCATAATCTCTATGTTTGTTCTCCGCTATTAGTGGCTTCGGAGTGACTCTTTGTTGCATGTTGAGGGCTTGTCATATTATCTATCTATGTTATTATTGTTGAGAGAACTTGCACTAGTGAAAGTATGAACCCTAGGCCTTGTTTCCTATCATTGCAATACCATTTACGCTCACTTTTATCATTAGTTACCTTGCTGTTTTTATTATTTCAGATTACAAAAACCTTTATCTACTATCTATTTTGCACTTGTATTACCATCTCTTCGCCGAACTAGTGCACCTATACAATTTACCATTGTATTGGGTGTGTTGGGGACACAAGAGACTTTTTATTATTTGGTTGCAGGGTTGTTTGAGAGAGACCATGTTCATCCTACGCCTCCTACGGATTGATAAACCTTAGGTCATCCACTTGAGGGAAATTTGCTATTGTCCTACAAACCTGTGCACTTGCAGGCCCAACAACGTCTACAAGAAGAAGGTTGTGTAGTAGACATCAGTGGACAAAGCCAAGGTTAATGCAATTGAGAAAATGTCATGTCCTAAAGATATCAAAGGTATTCGTTGTTTCCTTAGTCATGTTGGTTTCTATATGAGGTTTATCAAAGACTTTTCTAAAATTTCTAGGCCTCTTACTAAACTTTTGCAAAAGGATATTCCCTTTGTGTTCGATGATGATTGTATGGAAGCCTTTGAAACACTAAAGAAAGCCTTAATTACTGCATGTGTTGTTCAACCACCTGATTGGAACTTGCCTTTTGAGATTATGTGTGATGCTAGTGATTATGTTGTTGGTGTTGTTCTAGGACAAAAAGTTGATAAGAAACTAAATGTTATTCATTATGCTAGTAAAACTCTAGACAGTGCTCAACGAAACTATGCTACTACTGGAAAAGAATTCTTAGCAGTGGTGTTTGCTTGTGATAAATTCAGATCTTACATTGTTGATTCTTAAGTAATTGTTCACACCGATCATGCTGCTATAAAATATCTTATGGAAAAGAAAGATGCTAAACCTAGACTCATTAGGTGGGTTCTTCTGCTACAAGAATTTGATTTGCATATCACTGATAGGAAAGGAGCAGAGTACCCCGTAGCTGATAACTTGTCTAAGCTTAAAAATATTCTTGATGACCCATAACCTATTAATGATAGCTTCCCTGATGAACAACTAGTTGCAATAAATGTTTATAATAGTACACCTTGGTATGCTGACTATGCTAATTATATAGTTTCAAAATATATACCACCTAGCTTCACATACCAACAAAATAAAAAAATCTTCTATGATTTAAGACATTACTTTTGGGATGACCCACATCTTTATAAAGAAGGAGTAGGTGGTATTATTAGACGTTGTGTACCTGAGCATGAACGGGAACAAATCCTACGGAAATGTCACTCTAAAGCTTATGGAGGACATCACGCAGGAGATAGAACAGCTCATAAGGTATTGCAATCTAGTTTTTATTGGCCTACTCTCTTCAAGGATGCGTAAGTTCGTCTCATTGTGTGATGAATGCCAAAGAATAGGTTATATCGGTAAGCGTCAAGAAATGCCTATGAATTATTCACTTGTTGCTGAACCATTTGATGTTTGGGGATTTGACTTCATGGGACATTTTCCTTCCTCTAATGGGTATACACATATTTTGGTTGTTGTTGATTATGTTACTAAATGGGTAGAAGCTATTCCAACTAGTAGTGCTGATCACAACACCTCCATTAAAATTCTTAAAGAAGTTATTTTCCCAAGGTTTGGAGTCCCTAGATATTTAATGAATGATGGTGGTTCACACTTTATTCATGGTGCTTTCCATAAAATGCTTGCTAAGTATGATGTTAACCATAGAATTGCGTCACCTTATCATCCTCAGTCTAGTGGTCAAGTTGAACTTAGCAATAGAGAAATAAAACTAATCTTACAAAAGATTGTCAATAGGTCCCGGAAGAATTGGTCTAAGAAATTAGATGATGCACTTTGGGCCTATAGAATAGCATATAAAAATCCTATGGGTATGTCTCCATATAAAATGGCTTATGGAAAAGCTTGTCATTTACCTCTTGAGTTAGAACACAAAGCATTTTGGGCAATAAAAGAACTCAATTATGATTTCAAACTTGCTGGGGAAAATAGGTTATTTGATATTAGCTCATTAGATGAATGGAGAACCCAGGCTTATGAAAATGCTAAGTTATTCTAAGAAAAGGTTAAAAGATGGCATGACAAAAGAATCCAAAAGCGTGAGTTCAAAGTCGGAGAATATGTTCTTTGGTACAACTCTCGTTTCAGCTTCTTTGCAGGAAAACTGCTCTCCAAATGGGAAGGACCCTATGTCATCGAGGAGGCCTATCGATCCGGAGCTATCAAAATAAATAATGCCGAAGGGACTAACACGAAGGTTGTCAATGGGGCAACGAATAAAACACTATATCTCAGGTACGCCCATTAATGTTGAAAGCAATGTTATCCAAACTTTGACACTGGAAGAACACATAAAGGAAACCTTCCGGAACACTCTAGGATAATGAAAAAAGGAGGTACGTGATACGGTAAGTAAACGAATTCCGAACAATCCGCAAAAGGTATTTTTTGTCAGTTTTGGAATATTTAGAAAATTAGGAAAATAAGAAACTTCCAGGAAAGTGACCCTGGTGGGCACGATACACCAGGGCGCGCCAAGCATCTCTGGCATGCCCAGGTGGGTTGTGCCCACCTCGGGTAATTTCTGGACTCCGTTCTTCTTCCGTTCTGCTTGTTCCCCAAGATAAAAAAAATCTATATATACCTCCCAAACCTGTTAACCTCCATATCACGGAGAAATCTCCTGTTTTCTTTCCTTGTTGTTTTCTGTCAGATCTATTGAGCCATACATCATGTCTTGTTCCCCCTCTGATTGGATGGAAGAAGATGCTTGGTTGATGAAGATTGAGCTGAAGAGAGAAGACCCCGTTGGAGCAGTTAAGGAGGACAAGAGTAAGGGGGCCACCAGAGATCAAGTCCCGATGGACGAGCAAGCCTTGCCCACCGATGAGGAAGAGGAAGATATCCTTGAACCCTACTATGCTCATCTTACCCCCGTTGAGATTGTAGCCTTCAGGATCATTAATACGGTTCGTATACAAAATAAGTATCTCTATCGTGAAAATATTTTGCATATGGAGCACATTGCTTCCCTCCAGAGAGTCATACGAAGATTGGAGAGCCTCTTGGTCCTTAAAGACCGGACTCTACTTCATCACCACCATCTTCTTCATTACCACCAAAAGAAAACTGAGTATTGGTATGGGCACTCCCCTTGGCTTTCGCCAAGCTTGGGGGAGGTGCCCCGGTATCGTATCAATCTCCATTATCTTTTGCCTTTACTTTCTTAGTTCGATCAATGGTTATCTTTTGCTGTTAGATGAATAAAAGTTTAGTCCGATCCTTTGTTTTTGTGAGTTTGCTTAGTGATCAATCCTTGTAATCGTGTGCGAGATATAATAAAGTTCAGTTTGAGTTTTGCCTTCTTTACTTTCTTGTTGCAATAAAAATAAAGGAAGTAAAAATAAAAAGATCATATGCTAATCTTATGGTAAGTGATGACATTACACAAGAAAAAGTATAAGTAGAAAACTTTATTGTAGATTGACAGACACAACATTGGTCAATGATGCAACTCATGAAAGAAATAATAAGGGAAGAGAAGATTCACATATAAATATACTATCATGGAAATATTTTATGATTGTGAGCACCCATCAAAATATTATATGCCAAAATTGTTGACGTTGGACAAGCAAGACAACTTAATGATTTATGTTTGTTCATATTCACATAGAAGTTATATTGTCATAGATCCTTCAACATGTGGTGCTTGCTCCTATCTTTGCTAGCCAAAAACTCCGCACTAAGTAGAGATACTACTGCTGCATCCAAAACCCTTAAACCCTATCTTCTTTGAGAGTCCACCATACCTACCTATGGATTGAGTAAGATCCTTCAAGTAAGTCGTCATCGGTGCAAAAAGGGCAATAAAAATTGCTTATAAAAATGTGAGATCGTTTAGTGTAAAGGAAAATTGAGCATTGTACGAACTTGTGATGGCGAATAATAAAAACGACATACTGCATAATAAAGGTTGCCATCACAAGGGGCAATATAACGTGACGTTCTCTTGCACTAAGGGGTTGAGCATACAAACAAAAGCGCATGGCAACCTCTGCTTCCCTCTGCGAAGGGCCTATCTTTTACTTTCATGTATTTACTTTCATGCAAGAGTCAAAGTTTTTCTCTCTATTCCTTTTATTTTTCTCCTTTTGGCAAGCATCATGTCATGAGGAAAGATCTAGGCACATATGTCCAGTTGAATATGGGTGGCATAAGTTATTATTGTTGACATCACCCTTGAGGTGAGTGTGTTGGGAGGCTAAACTATAAGCCCCTATCTTTCTTTGTGTCCGATTGAAACTTTTTGCTCATGTGTACGTGGTGAGTGTTAGCAATCATAGAAGACTAAATGATGGTTGAGTATGTGGACTTGCCTAAAGGCTCCGATACGTGACCCTTCCTGAAAAGATGATGAATTGTAGTTGCAAAGTTGACTAAAAACATAGTTTGTCGGTTTCCAATAGAGTTTATGCTTTATACTTCGATGTTGTGATGAATTATCACTTGTTCATGAGAATTCTATGATAAAAGTTTTATATTAAAGTTTGTTGTTGTTATAATAAGTCACATGATGCTGCTATGTCTGTATTTTTGTTGTTATCGACACCTCTCTCTCTAAGCATGTGAACATGTTTTCGATTTCGGTTTTCGCTTGAGGATAAGCGAGGTCTAAGCTTGGGGGAGTTGATACGTCCATTTTACATCATGTTTTCCTACTGTTATTTATGTTCTTTTATTGTATACTAATGCTTTTTGGAGTAATTCTAATGCCTTTTCCCTCATAATATGCAAGGTATGCACCAAGGGGAGAATTCCGGCAGCTAGAAATCTGGACCTGAAAAAGCTACGTCAGGCTACCTATTCTGCACAACTCCAAATGAGCTGAAACTTTCCAAGGGATTTTTATGGAATATTTAATAAATATTGGAGCAAATAAGTACAAAAGGAGGGCCACCAGGTGGGCACAACCCACTTGGGCGCGCCAGGAGGCCCAGGCGCGCCCTGGTGGGTGTTGCCCTCCTCGGCCCACCTCCGGTGCCCATATTCTATTATATAAGTCATTTTGACCTAGAAAAAAATCAAAGGAGGACATTCGGGACGAAGCGTCGCCGCCTCGAGGCAGAACTTAGGCAGGAGCACTTTTGCCCTCCGGCGGAGCGATCCCCCCGGGGGAACTTCCCTCCCGGAGGGGGAAATCATTGCCGTCATCATCACCAACAACTCTCCCATCTTGGGGACGGCTATCTTCATCAACATCTTCACAACACCAACTCCTCTCAAACCCTAGTTCATCTATTGTGTTCAATCTTTGTATCAAAACTATAGATTGGTGCTTGTGGGTGACTAGTAGTGTTGATTACATCTTGTAGTTGATTACTATGTGGTTTATTTGGTGGAAGATTATATGTTCAGATCCATTATGCTATTTAATACCCCTCTGATCTTGAGCATGTTTATCATTTGTGAGTAGTTACTTTCGCTCTTGAGGTCACGGGAGAAATCATGTTGCAAGTAATCATGTGAACTTGATATGTGTTCGATATTTTGATGATATGTATGTTGGCATTCTCTTAGTGGTGTCATGTGAACGTCAACTACATGACACTTCACCATATTTTGGGCCTAAGGGAATGCATTGTGGAGTAGTTATTAGATGGTGGGTTGCGAGAGTGACAGAAGCTTAAACCCTAGTTTATGCGCTATTCTGTAAGGAACCGATTGGATCCAAAAGTTTCATGCTATGGTTAGAATTTTTTCTTAATACTTTTCTCGTAGTTGCGGATGCTTGCGAGAGGGTTAATCATAAGTAGGAGTTTTGTTCAAGTAAGAACAACACCTAAGCACCGGTCCACCCACATATCAAATTATCAAAGTACCGAACACGAATTAAGCCAGCATAATAACAAAAGTGTACCCTCAAGAACTCTTTGTTTATCATAAGAACCCGTTTTGTCCTGTCCTTTGCCTCAAAAGGATTGGGATACCTTGCTACACTTTTGTTACTACTTTCGTTACTTGATCGTTACAAATTATCTTGCTATCAAACTACTCCGCTACTTACAATTTTAGCACTTGCAGACAATACCTTATTGAAAACCACTTGTCATTTCCTTCTGCTCCTCGTTGGGTTCAACACTCTTACTTATCGAAAAGGCTACAATTGACCCCATATACTTGTGGGTCATCAATAGCCGACGTTGTCGTGCTCTACAACTATGCAATAATGATCTCAAAAGAACAATAACTATGCCACATAGTTATGAACTCTGACATTTTATGTTTTGGTTATAAGTTTATTTTGAATATTTGGTGAATAATCCAATTAATCATTTCTTATAGGTTGCGATGTTGCCTCATATGCTTCATCTTTTTAATGTCTTTCGTGAAAATAAGGATTCTGATAATTGTGCTCAATTGCTAGAGGAAGAATGCAACAAAATGTTTGGCATAAAATCTTTGTATGATGAGCATGATTGCAATGTTGTTAGTGTGAATTCCATGAATATCCATGATGCTAATGATATGCAAAGCCACAAGCTTGGGGATGTTATGTTTGATGAATATGATATTTTTAGTCCCCAAGTTTTGATGAGAATATTTATTACAATGAAAGCATGCCTCCTATTTATGATGATTACATTGATGAAAGTGGGTTTGGAAGAGTGTCAGCTTTAGGAAGTAATGATCCCACTATTTTGGAGGGTGTTGAATCTTATTGTGATAATCATGAAAGTGGATTTGGAGAGGTCATGACTTTATTTAGTGATGAATCCACTATTTCGCAAGAGGTTCCAATTGATTATGAGAACAAAGTTGCTATATATGATAATTATTGTGATGGCATGTATGCTATAAAGAATAATGATAACCATGAAACTTGTCATCATGATTTTAATTTTCAATTGGATTATGCCTCACATGATAGTTATTTTGTTGAGTTTGCTCCCACTACTATTCATGAGAATAGATTTGTTTATGTAGAGAGTAGTAACATTTCTATGTTTATGCATCATGAAAAGAATGCTTTATGTGATACTATATTGTTGAATTCATTCATGATGCTATTGAAAATTATTATGAGGGAGGTATATATGCTTGTAGAAATTGCAATAATATTAAGTTTCCTCTCTATGTGTTGAAAATCTTGAAGTTATGCTTGTTTTTCTTTCCTATGCTAGTTGATTCTTGTTCCCATAAGTTGTTTGCTAACAAAATCCCTATGCATAGGAGGTGGGTTAGACTAAAATTTTCTAGTCATATGCTTCATGATGCTCCCGTTATGTTTCAATTCTTATCTTTTATGTGAGCATCATTGAAATCACCATGCCTAGCTAAAAAAGCACTAAAGAAAAGCGCTTGTTGGGAGACAACCCAACATTTACCCCTACTGTTTTTGTGTGTTCACATCATTATTCTACTGTAGTAATCATGTTTTACAGCTTTTGTTTCAATAAAGTACCAAGTAAAGCCTTTGGGATAGTGTGGATGATAGTTGACTTGATCCTGCTGAAAAATAGAAACTTTTGCGCCCAGTAAATAATTTCCTGGATTTTATTGAAACGTGATTTTGATCTGATTCTTTTTGCTCTGGATTGGTGCACAAATTGCCTAGGTTTTCCTAATTTTTCAGAATTTTCGGAGTTACAGAAGTATATGAAGTTTCCTAATTACTACAAATTGTTCTGTTTTAAACAGATTATGATTTCTATGTGTTGTTTGCTTATTTTGACGAATCTATGAGTAGTATCGGAGGGTATGAACCATGGATAAGTTGGAATACATTAGATATAACACCAATATGAATTTAGAATGAGTTCCCAACAGTACCTAAGTGGTGATTTATTTTCTTATACTAACGGAGCTTACGAGTTTTCTGTCGAGTTTTGTGTTGTGAAGTTTTCAAGTTTTGGGTGAAGTTTCGATGGACTACGGAATAAGGAGTGGCAATAGCCTAAGAATGGGGATACCCAAGGCACCCCAAGGTAATATTCAAGGACAAGGAAGAGCCTAAGCTTGGGGATGCCCTGGATGGCATCCCCTCTTTCGTCTTCGTTCATCGGTATATTTACTTGAGGCTATATTTTTACTCATCACATGATATGTGTTTTGCTTGGAGCGTCATTTTATTTTTTTTATATTTGCTTTCTGTTATTCAGAGACATGTTTTGTATCGTTTAGTTCAATAAAAAGGTCAAGTATAGCCTTTACCATGCTTATTTTACAAGTCTTTATGTTGTTGTTTGAAAACAGAAAGTTTGTTGTTATGTTTTGAATATTGGTGAATAGTCAGAACATGATAAAATCTTGATTTTTTTTACACAGTAACATACAACAAATTTTCTACAGTGTGGTAATTTTTTGAGAATTTTTGGAGTTCGGAAAGTATGATTGCCCTTGCATTCTTTGCAGACTGTTCTGTTTAGACAGATTGCTATTATGTTTGCATATGTTTGCCTGTTTAATGATTCTATTTGAGGATAGGAGTATTAAATATGCAGAGGCATTTAGTAGGCAATATCAAATAATAATTTTAGTGATTTGCTACAATAGAGAATGATAAGGTTTTGCAGTGATTCTTACTAACATATCTCATGAGTTCTTGTTGAGTTTTGTGTGGATGAAGTTTTTAAGATTTAGGGAAACCGTGATATAAAAGGAATTAAGGAGACACAAAATCTCAAGCTTGGGGATGCGCAAGGCATCCCTAATTAATATTTCAAGAAGTCTCAAGCATCTAAGCTTGGGGATGCCCGGTTGGCATCCCACCTTTCTTCTTCAACAACTATCAATCAGTTTTGGTTGAGCCTAAGTTTTTGCTTCTTCACATGATATGTGCTATCCTTGCAATCTCATTTTATTTTGTTTTGCTTGCTGTTTGAATAAAATACATTAGATCTAAAAAATTTAAATGAGAGAGAGAGTCTTCACATAGCTACATAATTATTCAACTACTCATTGATCTTCACTCATATCTTTTGGAGTAGTTTGTCATTTACTCGCGTGCTTCACTTATATCCTATGAGTAAATGGTTGAATGAATTGAATATCATAAATACGAATTTATATATGTTTCATATACTTATACCATGGGGAGTAATGACTTCACATATAAGAAGTATAGGTGGTAAATTTATTGAAAGTTAGCAAACATAGTATTGGTCACTTGAACAGTTCATGAAAGAATGTTGAAGGAAGAGAGATTTCACATGTAAATATACTATCTTGGACATATTCTATGATTGTGAGCCCCATTAATTATTTTCAAACTTGAGCAAATTAGTTGAAGTTGGACAAGGAAGGCAACATAATGAGTTATGCTTGGGTATATTTGTATAGAAGTTGTATTGTTATGGATCCTCCAACATGTGGTGCTTGCTATTTAGAATCCTTTGCTAGCCAAAATTTCTGTACTAAGCGGGAATATTGCTTGTGGATCCAAAATCCTCGAACCAAGTTTCTTCCATGAGTGTCCATCGTATCTACCTATATGCGGTATTTACCTGCCGTTCCAAGTAATTTTGCATGTGCCAAACTCTAAACCTTCAAAAAATAATCTGTTTTGTATGCCCGAATCACTCATGTAGTGACTAGGGGCTATCAGTATCTTCTATGTTAGGCGGGTTATTCTGATGATGAGTGTTTATTCACTTATCATTCGTGAGAGAGTGGCTGGTAATAGGGATGCCCAGTCCTATGATCAAAAGATCAAAAACGAGATCGCAAATATTAAACAAAACTCCCCCAGGATTGTTTATAGTTGGACAGTACCCGTTGTTTCGGACCAGCCGTGGAATGTGCTTGTTGGTGGTGGGGGAGTAAAAACTTTACCATTATGTTTGGGAACCGCCTATAATGTATCTGGTATGGAAGATATTCGAAACTCTTGTTTGTTATGTTGACGATGAAAGCATACCTCTCAAAATTATTTTCATCTCTGTTTTAAAAGCTTCAAGCTCTAGCACCTCTACAAATCCCTGCTTCCCTCTGCGAAGGGCCTATCTTTTACTTTTATGCAAGAGTCAATAGTATTCCTTCTCATTCCAACCTACTCTTCAGTTGACAAGCATCATGTGATGGGGAAAGATCTAAGCATATATGGCCATTCAAATATATTTGATCATGAATTATTATTGTTGACAATTATCTATATGATAAGTAAGTTGGGAGGCGAAACATTAAGCCCTATCTTTCTCTGTGTTTGATGGATGCTATTTGTTCTAAAAATATGTTTTGGGTGGTAGCAATCATGGAAGACTATATGATGGTTGAGTATGTGAGATTTGCTAAATCAAAGCTCTTACATAGACCCTTCCTGTAAATAAGATGAATTGCAATTGTTTCATGACTGAGAACCTAGTTTGTTAGTTTTCAAGAAAGTTTATGATCTATGCTTTAACATGTGAATAGCTTGTTACTTGATCATGAGAAGTTTTATGAGATGAGCTACTGTTATGATATATAATGATGCTCCAAAAAGTGATTGAAATTATCATTGATCAAACTTGTGCACTTGCTAACATTCCACAACAAAAATTCTGTTTTTATCATTTACCTACTCGAGGACGAGCAGGAATTAAGCTTGGGGATGCTTGATACGTCTCCAACGTATCTATATTTTTTGATTGTTCCATGCTATTATATTATCCATCTTGGATGTTTTATATGCATTTATATGCTATTTTATATTATTTTTTGGACTAACCTATTAACCTAGAGCCCAGTGCCAGTTTATGTTTTTTCCTTGTTTTTGAGTTTTATAGAAAAGGAATACCAAACGGAGTCCAAATGACCTAAAAATTTAGAGTGATTTTTTATGGACCAGAAGAAGCCCCCGAAGCAAAAGAGTTGGGCTAGAAGAGACCCGAGCCAACCACAAGATAGGAGGGCACGCCCTACCCCCCGGGAGGGTGCTCTTGTCTTGTCGTTGACTCGTGGACCCCCCGACGTGAAACTGACGCCAAAAATTCCTATAAATACAGAAACCCCCGAAAAGAAACCTAGATCGGGAGTTCCACCACTCCAAGCCTCTATAACCACCAAAAACCAAGCGGGACCCTATTCCGGCACCCTGCCGGAGGGGGGAATCATCACCGGTGGCCGTCTTCATCACCCCGGCTCTCACCATGACGAGGAGGGAGTAGTTCACCCTCGGGACTGAGGGTATGTACTAGTAGCTATGTGTTTGATCTCTCTCTCTCTCTCTTGTGTTCTTGATTTGGCACATCTTGATGTACTGTGAGCTTTGCTACTATAGTTGGATCTTATGATGTTTCTTCCCCTCTACCTTCTTGTAATGGATTGAGTTTTCCCTTTGAAGTTATCTTATCGGATTAAGTCTTTAAGGATTTGAGAATACTTGATGTATGTCTTGCATGTGCTTATCTATGATGACAATGGGATATTCACGTGATCCACTTGATGTATGTTTTGGTGATCAACTTGCGGGTTCTATGACCTTGTGAACTTATGCATAGGGGTTGGCACACGTTTTCGTATTGACTCTCCGGTAGAAACTTTGGGGCACTCTTTGAAGTTCTCTGTGTTGGTTTGAATAGATGAATCTGAGATTGTGTGATGCATATTGTATAATCAAATCCGTGGATACTTGTGGTGACATTGGAGTATCTAGGTGACATTAGGGTTTTGATTCATGTTTGTCTTAAGGTGTTATTTTAGTACGAACTCTAGGGCTATTTGTGACACTTATAGGAATAGCCCAACAGATCGATCAGAAAGAATAACTTTGAGGTGGTTTCGTACCCTACAATAATCTATTCATTAGTTCTCTGCTATTAGTGACTTAGGAGTGACTCTTTGTTGCATGTTGAGGGATTGTTATATGATCTAGTTATGTTATCACTGTCGAGAGAACTTGCACTAGTGAAAGTATGAATCCTAGGCCTTGTTTCTAAGCATTGCGATACCGTTTTCGCCCACTTTTGTTACTTGCTACCTTGCTGTTTTTATATTTTCATATTAAAAAAACCTATATCTATCATCCATATTGCACTTGTATCACCA
The DNA here is from genome assembly GCA_963921465.1 of Triticum timopheevii. Taxonomy (NCBI): domain Eukaryota; kingdom Viridiplantae; phylum Streptophyta; class Magnoliopsida; order Poales; family Poaceae; genus Triticum; species Triticum timopheevii. Next base: position 380,304,881 of record OY997274.1, read on the forward strand.
TCTCTTCGCCGAACTAGTGCACCTATACAATTTACCATTGTATTGGGTGTGTTGGGGACACAAGAGACTCTTTGTTATTTGGTTGCAAGGTTGTTTGAGAGAGACCATCTTCATCCTACACCTCCCATGGATTAGTAAACCTTAGGTCATCCACTTGAGAGAAATTTGCTACTGTCCTACAAAACTCTGCACTTGGAGGCCCAATATGAGTCTACAAGAAGAAGGTTGCGTAATAGACATCAGATGTCACTACAAAAAGTTTTTGATTATTGTGGAAGCAGAAACACACTTGAGAAGGATTTCATTTAGTATGTACTTTGAGTTTTCAGAGCTACAGAGGCTGGTGCCAAATCTACATCAGAACAACGGCAAGTTAATAAACAAGGAGGCTGCCAAGTTGTACTGTGACTACTGTTAGATCTGTTTTTGCAAATTTGAATTTTATTTGAGAGTGAATCTCGAAGGTATAACTTCTGCAAAGTGCTAGCGCCCACCTATAGATGACAAGATTTTCTTCTTCCAAATGTAACGAGGAACGAGCCACAAACACTTCATAGAAATTTAAATTAAAATATTGATCCCCTACGTGCATATATACGACAAACATTGTCCTAATATATTTTCCAGTAAATGATTGTGAACCAATTTTTTTTTAATCCGTACCTTTTGCAATAATATTTTTCTGAGCGGTGTAACATAACTTATGTTTTTGGTCCAATTAAGTGATATTATTAGTACTTGATTTATTTGGGCATAAAAATGTAGAGATAATAGCTCTAGCACTCATGCCCACAATTTGAAAATTGTAGGACTATCCTTTACATTTACCCATTTAGAAGTGACACACCCCCTCACCCCCACACACACATATAACAATCATTCATTCATTTAGCTGCATTGTAATTTGGGTCATGCAAACTGGTACCTTAGCGAAGACCATCAACCCAGAATATGTGTTGACAAGTTAACACTCGTCATCGATGTCGTCGATCTGAAACCCTCCTCGTTTGACAAGCTGGTGTCCGTGAATACAACCCTTAGTCTCGCCTCCTGGGAGGATGGGAAGGAGGATAAGCAGTGACACCAACACAGTGGGCCACCGTGTTGACATAGAGGTTATAGACATGTGAGGGTCTTGTATCATGTTTAGGGACATGCATTTTTTCTCCCGTTGCAACGCACGGGCATTTTTACTAGTATATACTATAATAGCATGGAACAATAAAAAATTACAGATACGTTGGAGATGTATCAAACATTACCTGCACTCACAAAAGAAAATACTTGCACTTGACATGAGCAAGAGGATTGTCAATCCCCTTAAACTCGTTACTTGCAAGGATCAAATTTTGTATAGGTGGATAGATAAATTGTGAAACGAAACAAAAAGAGTAAATTGCATCAAGGTATTTTTGGTTTTAGTAATACGATTAAAGTAGACCCGGGGACCATTGTTTTCACTAGAGGTTTCTCCGTCGAAACAATATCATACGGTGGGTAGATAAATTACTGTGGGGCAATTGATAGAAAAGCGCATAGTTATGATGTCATTCATGGAAATAATCATGTCTATAGGCATCATGTCCGTGATAGGTAGACCAAAATGATTCTGCATCTATTACTATTACTCCACTTCAAGAGCGCATCTATGTTTGCCTCTCTATATATTAAGTTCATAACAAACAGAGTATTGCATGGAGTATGATGACATGATGTAGACAAAGTAAACCCAAGCAATATGAATAAACCCCATCGATTTATCCTTAATGGCAACAATACAAATGTGTGCCTCGCTACCCTTTCTGTCACTAAGTGAGAACACCGCAAGATTGAGCCCATTACAAAGCACCTCTCCCACTGAAGATAAATCAATCTAGTTGGCCAAACCAAATTGATAGATCGGAGAGAAATACAAGTACAATCATGCATAATAAAGTTCAAAAAAGACTCAATTACTTTAAATGAATAATCTGATCATAAACCCGCAATTCATCGAATCCCAACAAACACACCATAGAAGAAGATTACATAAGTTAGAACTTCAAGAAGATCGATGAGAACATTGTATTGAAGATCAAAGAGAGATAAGAAGCCATCTAGCTACTATCTATGGATCGTAGGTCTACGCCGAACTACTCAACATCATCGAAAGGGCAGCAAAGTTGATGCACAGGCCCTCCGTGACCGATTCCCCCCTCCGGCAGAGTACCGGAAAAGGCCTCCAAAAGGGATCGCGGTAGGACATAAGCTTGCGGTGGCGGAAAATATGTTTCGGGTAGCTCTATGTTGGTTTAGGAGTATTTGGAAATTTATAGAGGTGGAATTAAGTCAAATGGAGTTGCGTGGGAGTCACGAGCGCACGGGGCACGCCCCAGCCCCCAGGGCGGTCCTGTGAGCTCGTGGCTCTCCCGTAAGTCGTCTGACCTCCTCCCGAACATTTTAGGGTCCCTTCTAGTCCAGAAAAAATCATCGTAACGTTTCATTATGTTTGGACTTCATTTGGTACTGATTTTTTGAAAAGCCAAAAACAAGCAAAAAAAGGAACTGGCACAGGGCACTGAGTTAATAAGTTAGTCTCAAAAAATATATAAAATACTATAATAAAGCATCCAAGATCGATAATACAATAGCATGAAACAATCAAAATCTATAATACCTAAATAGTTCATCCCCACTATCTTATTTCTCTTGACATGTAGCCTATCCACATCAGCAGTGCTGCCATATCATCATTTAGTTAGAGGCTTACATGCGGGACCCACAAGAGAGGCTGCCCACACACGTCATGCAGCCCAACCCATCGCCCCCAATTTCCTCTATGTACACTCCGGCGCACCCCCCGCCCAAGATCCCATCGCGTTCATCTGCACTCCTTCGTGTTTGGCTGCTCTAGCGAGCGCTACCTAATTAACTCCTCGGTCGATTGATTTTCCATCAAATTTCCCCATCTTCTACACCTCTGTCATTTCTTCTTCTCCGCCAAATAAATGGAGTAATAGATGGGGTTCCCCTTCTGGATGTTGTGCATGCCTTTGTGATCCCCTGGTCCTCCTCTCGCCTATGTGTCTCAGTTTTGGCCAAGTTGCCTCCGGCGTCGCTGGGAAGGTTGGTTCCAGCTAGTTTCACTAGAATTGGACCGGCAGTTGATGTCCGGGACTGGCTTCATTTCTGGTTTGGAAAGATGTTGTGGTGGCTACCCGGGCTCAGCCATATGGACTGGACGCGACTGCTGTCCATCCTGACTGTGCACCATCCTCAGCCAGAGTACAGCTCCTCCCGCTGGTGCGACCCCGACTGATTCAGCCATGAGAAGTTCTTCCCTTTTCTGTTGCTGGTGGATTTGCTGCCAATGACTACATCAACACCACTTGTTAGCTTTAAGGTAACCTAAAAATCAGTTAGTATGTTGGAGAACACCCGTTTGAGGCTACAGGTTTTTTTTTGAAAAGGGGAAGTCCCCGGCCTCTGCATCAGAAAGATGCATACGACCAACTCAATAAATAAAAAGGTTCAACAGAGTCATAAAGTTGTGAAAAACACAAAGGCGAGCTCACTAAGAGCATCAAAGACAAAGCAAAATAAACCATAATGGCCACAACCGGCTGGTGAATAAAATAGGAACACTAAGAGCCTATCCTATTACATGACCGCCAACCAAACCGGTTGAAGATATCCCGCGCTACCATCTCCCACCGGACAGATCCAGTAACCAAACGCTCCCTGGCCTCCATCGGAGTGAGTAAGGACCACATACGGATCAACGCTGTAGCACGGAACAAAACCTGCAAAAAATGAATAGTAGTTATTCTGTTAAAGACCAAATCATTTCTGCAGTTCCAAATTGCCCATAACAATGCATATACTCCCACACGAATATGTCTAGCTGTTTCGGACTCTGTCCCATCCAGCCACGTTCCAAATAACGACCCAACCGTACTCGGAGGAGTAATGTTAAAAGCAATTTGCACAATGCGCCACAAGATTCTCGCCAATGGACAATCGAGGAAGAGATGTTGAATGGTCTCATCCTGATCACAGAAGCTACACCTAGTAGATCCAGTCCAATTGCGCTTTACCAAGGCACTTTTACTTTCCAAACATGTCTGGTACTAGGAATGACCGTGGAATTGATGACATCGGTGTACATCGACTTGACAGTAAATTGTCCATTCCTAGTAAGCTTCCAACATAACTGATCGGGCTGATGCGTGAGCTGGACTTCCATCAGTCTACGCACCAGATGGAGCCAAGCTTCCCATCTCTCACCGACAAGCAACCATCTAAACTGGATGTTGAGTGGGATAGACTGCATTATCGTTGCAACTAACGCATCACGTCGTTGTACGATTCGATACAATGTTGGGTATTGTAATGCTAGAGGTGTATCACCCAGCCAGGTGTCCTCCCAGAAACGTGTGTTATGACCATCACCCAGAATAAACTTTGTTCTACTAAAGAAGGTTACTTTAACTTTCATAAGCCCCTTCCAAAACGGTGAGTCAGTTGGTCTCACTGTCACCTGTGACAAAGTTTTGGACTGCAGATACTTGTTACGAAGAATCTGCGCCCAGGTTGCATCAGTCGTACCCGAAAGCTTATACAGCCATTTACTAAGCATGCATCTGTTCTTGACCTCAAGATTTTCGATACCCAAACCCCCTTGGTCCTTAGGTCTACAGATGATGTCCCACTTAGCGAGTCTATACTTTCGCTTAAGTTCATCACTCTGCCAGAAAAATCTTGATCTGTAGAAATCCAGACGTTTCCTGACCCCAACTGGAACCTCAAAAAAAGATAATAGGAACATCGGCATACTTGTGAGGACCGAATTAATAAGAATTAAGCGGCCTCCATATGACATAAGTTTGCCCTTCCAACAACTCAGTTTCTTTTCAAAACGATCCTCAACGCACTTCCACTCTCGGTTTGTAAGCTTACGATGGTGAATAGGTATACCTAGATAAGTGAAAGGTAAAGCTCCTAATTCACATCCGAACAATTCCTTATATGCCTCCTGTTCCTCCTTGGCTCTACCAAAGCAGAACAATTCACTTTTATGAAAATTAATCTTCAACCCAGACAATTGTTCAAATAAGCAAAGCACTAGCTTCATATTTCTCGCTTTTGCCAGGTCATGCTCCATGAAGATGATAGTATCATCCGCGTACTGTAAGATGGACACCCCCCCATCCACTAGGTTAGGCACCAAGCTTCCTACCTGACCAGCCTCCTTTGCCCGCCCTATTAGGATTGCCAACATATCAACCACTATGTTGAATAAAACAGGAGACATGGGATCTCCTTGTCGCAAACCCTTATGTGTCTGGAAATAGTGCCCAATATCGTCATTTACTTTAATTCCAACACTCCCTTTTTGCGTGAAGGATTCTACCTGGCGTCGCCAGGCCTCATCAAAACCCTTCATGCGCAAGGCCTGCTGAAGGAATGGCCATTTGACTTTATCGTACGCTTTTTCAAAATCCACTTTGAAAACAACCCCATCCAGTTTTTTCATGTGGATTTCATGGAGCGTTTCATGCAGGACCACTACCCCCTCAAGGATATTCCTGTCCGGCATGGAAGCGGATTGGGTAGGCTGCACAACAGTATGCGCAATCTGTGTGAGTCTATTGGTCCCTACCTTGGTGAAAATTTTGAAACTGACATTAAGAAGACAGATTGGCCTGAATTGCTCAATCCTCACTGCCTCTATCTTCTTAGGAAGAAGTGTAATCGTTCCGAAATTTAGCTGAAATAAATTAAGCTGCCCAGCAAATAAGTCATGAAACATAGGCAATAGATCCCCTTTAATGATGTGCCAGCACTTCTTATAAAACTCCGCTGGGAAACCATTAGGGCCCGGTGCCTTGTTATTCTTCATTTGTGAGATGGCCTCTAACACCTCTTTCTCTGAGAAAGGTGCCGCCAGAATATCATTCTCCACCGACGTAAGCTGAGGAATATCTTCAACCCTTGACTCATCCAGAGACACACAGTTCTCTTCTGGAGGGCCAAACAACTGCTTATAGTATTCAGTTATGTACGATTTTAGGTTGTCCTGTCCTACAATCGTACCCTCAACTTGCTCAAGCTGAAAGATCTTCTTCTTTCGATATTTACCGTTAGCGATCATGTGAAAGAATTGTGTATTCGCGTCCCCCTGGACAACTTTTCGCACCTTTGCCCGCAACGCCCACTTCAATTCTTCCTCTCTAAGAAGTTCTTTGAGCCGCAATTCCGCCTCTAGCTTGGCATGAAGCTCAGCAGCCAGCAGAATCGTGGTTTCCGCCTTTACATCCATAGTCTGTATAAGGAGAAGGAGCCTTTCCTTTTCAGCCTTATAAATCCCGCTCAGATTCTTAGCCCACCCACGCAGGAAGCTCCTCAAATGCCTAATCTTATTCTGCCAGCGCTGAAGCACAGTCCTCCCACCTGAATCCTTAGCCCACTCATTGGCCACAAGATCCATGAATCCCTCTCTTTCAAACCAAGCCATCTCGAAGGAGAAGACATTCTTGTTCCCCAGGTGCGTGGGTTCGCCAGAATCAATAAATAACGGTGTATGGTCCGAAATACCACGGGATAAGGCCTGGACTGTCACCAGGGGGAACTTCTGCTCCCATTCGACGCTAGCCAACACACGGTCCAACTTCTCATACGTCGGATTTGGCATCGCATTCGCCCAGGTAAATTTTCTACCCGAGAGCTCAATTTCTCTCAGGTCTAGACTTTCAATGATCGTGTTAAACATGAACGACCATCGCCCATCAAAATTATCATTATTCTTATCCTCACGGTGTCTAATAATATTGAAATCACCCCCCACCAGGATGGGCAACTGCTCGGAACCACAAATCCGAACAAGATCAGCCAAAAACTCAGGCTTGAGCTCTGGCTGTGCAGCACCATACACCGCAACAAGAGCCCAATTAAACCCATCAGCCTTCGAGCGCACCCTAAACTTAACCGCAAAATCCCCCATAACCACACTGCGAACTTCAAGCGCATCACACCTAACTCCGAGAAGGATTCCACCCGATCTCCCTCTCGGTGGCAAGCAGTGCCAATCAAAATCTATACCTCCCGAAAGAGTATTTAGAAATTGAGGTGCGAAATTATCTCGACCCATCTCCGATAGAGCTATGAAATCTAAACAATGCTCGATAGACGCCTCAGCAAGAAACCTTCTTTTAGCCAAGTCCTTTAGACCTCTGCTATTCCAGAAAATTCCTTTCATATTTCATCATGGAATTTTTTTGCCGTACGTATCCTAGCACTCCTACGCACTGCGGAAACCGGGTATACCTTCCTTTTCCACTTGCGCTTGGGAAGCATTTGACTCTGCAACTGGTCCTCACAACCAGTCTCAAACGGGCTAGCCAAGACTATTTTGTTAGACTCAGCCTGAGCATCCTCATCATTAGTAGGTTGCATAAGATCCGTACAAAAGTTATCTAACACCCTTACCCCGAATGCATCAACCTCAGAATCACTCATGGGTTTGACAGCCGCAATATTACGGATCATCTCTAAGGCCCGCTCAGCCTCTAAGTCTAAAAGATCATTAACAGAATTAGAAATTTCTGTGTTATTATTACCCAACGAAACACCTAATTGATTTGCATTCTTAACAATATCATCATTTGTAAAATGCAAAATGGAATTAGATGTATTGACCGACATACCCGTAGTGACCTCAACGTCACGAAGCTTGGCCGCCCTCATGGCGCACCGCTGCTGGATATCGTCCACCTCGGGCAGGCTTTGGAGGCGTCCACTAATCCGGCGCCCCTCAGACACCGGATCCTGGATTCCTCCAAACGCGATGACCTCCTCCCGAGAGATCACAGGCGAGGTCCGGCCTCCTGTCGCTCCCCAACCGGCAGACCGGTACACCTGACCGGGCTTACCCGAAGTAGGCCGATCACCCCCAGCCGGAGTGTGACGCGTCCCCTCCGGCGCGACACAAGGCTGGGTGGGTGCAACCTGAACAAGGGCCGCCTGCCCTCGGTCCCCGCCCAACACTGGTGAAGCTACCCCGCGACGACGCCGGAGAAGGAGGCTCCGAGGCCGCCTGCCTCGAGCCACCTCCCGAAGGCTGAGCCGGCATCAACCGACCTGCAGACGCGATGGGAGACGAGACATCCGAGGCCACCTGCCCCAGACTCCCTCCCGACAAGGAGAGAAACTCAGAGGCCACCTGCCCCAAGTCTCCCTCCTTAGCAGCAGGCAAGCAAACCGAGGCCACCTGCCCCAGATCGCTCCCCGAAAGAATAGGACCCACAGGCTGCGGCACCTCCGAAGAAAGTGTCCCCTGCAGCGCAGCAGGAGGAGTGGTGACCAGGCAATCCCCAGAAATCATATCCACATCATCCTCCAAATCCAAAACCGGTAACTCAAGCTCAAAAGCCTCCTCCGACTCAACTCGATCACTCCAGAGTCTCGGTGGGGCAGAGTGCGGCTCAAAAGACCCAAATCTCAGAGTCGTCGAAGGTACCACAGAAGGTGAGACTGCTCCATCCCCGGTTGACGCCATCGTGGACCCTGGCCCCTTGGACTGCCGTCCAAGATCCTCGACCGGCGCCTCCCGAACCCCAGCTCCGTCATCACCCTCCTGCATATCCGTACCAGAATCCCGAGGCGGCGCCACCAGAAGGCTCTCATCCTCAAACTCAATATCCAAGTCATATACTCTGCCTCGATAAGCCCACTTAACCACATCCGGAACATACTCAATGTTCAAAATACTAACCAATACCCTAGCAATCCCATTAGCTCTGGTGAACTCCATGTCCACTCGCTCAGGCTTCCTTACCAAAATGCCCATGCTGGCCACTACCCGAGCATCCTGCAGCGGCCTCGACGGTGCTCCGGAGAAACGTAACCATGCCTGAGTAAGCGGCGTGCCCTGTGGCTCCACAAGCTTCCACTCCTGAAACTCTAGGATACCATCGGTGCCCGGCACCTTACACATCCCAAAGCTCAACAGCCTCTGCAAATCCTCAACGGAGGGACAATCAACCCTGAACATCCTATCAGCCATACTGACAAGTTCCCACTCGAACTCCCCAGGAGCCAACTCACGTAATCTCTGTACGATCTGTGCCTCGGTTACCTCTCCTCTGGTAACCTTGACTATCCCCGTGGTCATACTCGTTGACTCCTCCGCAGCCTCACGCTCATTTGGAGATTCAAAGAAAGTTAACTCAGCACAGAAAACTCCATACATCATGATAGACGGTGCCTGATCACGCAACATTGGACACTCCCCAGACTCATGTGCCAGTTTACCACATGTCTCACATAACAGAGCCACACACTCCGCGATGAAGTGACCCTTGTCACCGCAACGGTAGCAAAGCATCTTTTCCTTCCGACGTGCCCACTTAGTAGCCCTCTCAGCCTCTGACTTATCAGTCAACTCCGCAGATGCGTCAGACATCACCTCGTTCATCGGAACCTGCACTGAGGCAAGAGCTGTCACAACCTCCAAGGCTTGGCCAGGCAAGGTCTCCCCCTCGGCAGAACCATCAACTGCCATCTGGTCAACCACAACTGGTGGTGGCAGAGGACGAGGACGGTAGCGGCCCCCTCTGCCTCCTCGACCACCCCGATAGCCACGGAACCCTTGTCGCTGTCGATGTCCCGTATCGGAGGGCCCCTCGACGAAACCACCTGAAGGACCCAAAAAAGGCCTCTCGGCCGATCCATCACTTTGCCAGGCGTACCCACGGCCACCGCCCGTTGATGAAGAACCACGGCGCTGGCCCGCACCATAAGCATCATGCCCGTCATCCCCCCATTGTCCTCGGGGTGCAGCCGTAGGTCCAGACGGTCGAGTAACGAGATGCAGTGGAGGCGCCGGGAGCCTAGATGTCGCAGCTCCCCGGTCCGCCGTTGGCCCGGTCGCCGAGCTTTTCGCCGCCGGTGTCTGTCGTTGCACCGGACCCGAGGGCGTGGGGGGCCTAGGCGGTACAGCACCCCGACCTGAAGCCACCTCCGAACCTCCCGGAGCCGGCGGCCGCACACCAGCAGCCTGGCCGCCCGGACCTCCTCTCCCAGTAGATAGCGCCGCCGTAGCCGGTGGCCTCCCGACAGCACCCCCGGAAGCCACCCGCGCCACCGCGGCGGGAGGGAAGGAGGCCGCACCACGAGCAGGGGCCGGCGCCTGTATCCCGCGTCCAGCGCCAGAACCTGCCGGTGTCAAACCCCGGCCAGAGCTCGTCCCGGGTGGCGGCACACCAGCAGCCCGGCCCACCCCAGGGGGAGGCGCTTTCTTCCCGGGAGGTGGCGCTCCGCCAGGTCCCGCCATGGACCCGAGAGGGGGAATGCGGTGTGCCCTGCCCGATCCAGGGGAGCGGCGATGCGGCGTTCGCCGAACCCTAGTGCGCAGCGACGACGACTCTGAGACGAAGCGATTCGTGCATGCAGCCCCTCCCGTCGTGGTGTTAGGCTCCACGTCCAGCTGGGCCTCATACCCAGTGGACAATGGCCCAAACACATCCGCAGGCCTAACACAAACCTCTCTGATCGATCGCATTCGTTCCAGAGCCTCGCGGATATGGCAAGAGACGACCGATGGCGGAACCACAACCAGGTTCGCATCCTCTCCCGCGTGTTGGGCCTCATGCCCAAGCACCGGTCGACCGACGGCCCAGTCATCATGGCCCAAAAGCGAATTCAAACGGCTAACCCTAGCCGCCTGGATCTCAGCCGCCGATCGGCTCGCCGGCGCCGGCGCATGAAGTTCCGGCCGCCCCTTCCTCTTCTTCTTCTTACGAGTCACCTTAATCCAAGAGTCTTGCGTAATGAAATCGGATAAAGTTAAGGACGGGAGACATACCTTGGGCAGAGGCCCCTTCCAAGGCCTAACCGCTGCCGCCGTCGTCCTCCGATGGACAATCCGGCGAACGATCTCCACCCTATCCGTCGCATTGAGGCCGTTCCTCGCTGGATCATCGGCCGGCACGATTTCGTCGACGAGCGCAGCTACCTCCTCCTCCGAGTAGCCGGGGTTGAAGGCCTCGCAAATGACATCGGAGGGCGATGGCGAGTAGTCAGCCGGCGACTTGTCGGTGATGTCCCCGTCGTCGTCGTCCTCGTCTGAATCCGCAAGGGCCCAAAACCTCCCCCCTACATGCCGCTTAGATGAAGCCGCCGGCATCGGCGCTGGCTCGCCGCGGTCAACCGTGGCGCCGCGGTCGCCAGTCACGCGGTCGTTCAATCTATTTTCTACATGAAAGTTCTCTGGCTTCTTCTGAACCCCTCTCTTCCGGTGAGGATCGCTGACAAGTGAACATCCCGGCGGCGGCGGCGGCATCGCACACCCCGGTCTTTCCGTGATCAACTGACTCATGTCGGCCCCATCTTCTTCCTCCATCCCCCCATGACCAGCCCCTTGATCCTCCTCGTCGTTGCTATCTGCAAGAACCCAAAATCGTCCTCCAAAACGATGATCCAATCTCCCGGCTTTGGGCGTATCCGTCAAGTCGATCAGATCCACAACCTCCTTCGGATCATCCTGCATATGACTATCGACACGCACGTCATAACAATCGATGTGTAAACGAGATCCTACCGTAATCCGGACGTCGGCCGCCAGGTAATCGCCGACAAGGACATCGTTGTCCAAATTGAGGATCCCCGTCCACCGAGAAGACGGATTGTGTTGAAGACGACCCTCGATCCAGCCACCAGATGAGCGCTCGTCGGAGAGGTGGATTCTCCAGCGCTCCGTCTGCGCCCTCTTCTGGATCGCGAGATCAGCGTCCGCCGGGACTGCTTGAACCCCCGCTGGCCCCTGCGTCAACGGCGCCGGCGAGGGGAGGCGTGATGAGGAATCAGCATGAATCTCCGGCTGAGGATGTGGATGCGCGGGGATCCGACCCTCCGGCGGCCGGAGGCCGTCGCCGCAACGGACGCCCTCAGTCATCTCTCATCGTTCACTTCAAAATTACTAGAGGGACTCTTGGCTGGGAGAGAGACGATGAACTAAGCAGTGGCGCATCAGAGCTCTCTCTAAAAATGGGGAGATTTTCACTTCCCGGCCTCTGCACCAACTAAGGATGCATACGGCCATTTTAGTATGAGTACCAAGATAAACATGGTCCTCAGAATTTTTAAATGAGTATCAAGATATATCTTGATGAGTGGTTCCACCACACATCAAGCTTGAGCCTCAATAAACGGGGGAAAACCCCTGTGCATCACCTGTCAATTCTGGGAATTGAACTCGGATCGTTGGGTTGTACAACCACATACCCAACCACTGAGCCAAGGCTCTCTCTGGTCAGCGTGAGATTATGTAATTCAGCCTATCTGAATTCTATTACAGTATAAGTTGTTAGTTATTATTACGCGTAGATGCTACTTAACTTAAACTGGAAGAAGATGATGTATAATCCAACTGATCGGAAGGATGAGTTGATTGCACATCAGATCACCCACTGAATTTGTGTTGTCGAATTGCAGTTCTGTCATCTACGCAACCGTAACAGGCGATCAAGCCAGCCCCGTCTCTTCAGTTATTGGTGATAAGCAACCCCGTTCCCATCTCTTAATTATTCCACGCATGCCATTCACTTCAATTCTTCATCTCCTCATTTTCAATCTTCTCTTCTTCATCTCCTAATTCATAAACATTTCAAGCTCCATCTCATTTGGATCAAGCATTCCTAGAAAATCAATCTGATTTTTCTCTTATTTCCTCACATGATTTCCTTATTGGTGGCTCTGCAGGTACAAATGATCTTATTGTTCGTAGCCACTGAAGTTGGACGCCACTTAGCTGGGACCAATAATTATGATTCATCCATCTTTTGGTTATTAGTTCTCTACATTTTTTAAGCCAGGGAATCTTTTCAGAGGAATCCAATACTGCATCAAAAAATCAGATGTTGCAATATTCAATGCAGATTCAGCGGCAAATTCATACCTAAAGTGAACACAAAGATCTCATTTTCCTACTGTGTCATGTTGGTATATCCCTTCTACTTTTGAGTTTACTCTTATTTCAGTTTCAAAGTGCACCTACATTTTCTCCTCAAGCGCAGCCAAGTACACAGTGGACAATTTTTTTCCAGCTATTTGTAAACCTGAAGTACTAGACTGCTACCTCCATGTTGTCATCATAATTTTGGATCGGCTAACTAAATTTACAATAAACATCAAATTCCATTGTGTACTAATTCTGCTTTCCAATTATTGCTTCCTACAGAATAAATCGACAAATTATGTAGGTTTCATATCACACTTGCTTTCGAATTCTAAGAGGCAAATAGCTTAGCTACATATTAATGCCTTCAGCTGTTTAAAACATATCATGTGGCTGCTCATGTGACATATGTTTTCAAGCAAAAGAAAACATATTTTTGTTTTGTTAAGTATATATTCGTTTGTGGGTTGCAGAAAAAAGACCAAGCTAAATACCAAATAGAAGTGGTCCGATTTGTTTGTGAACATAGTATTGAAATATTTGCATGTGTGAAATCTTCAGATTTTTTGCCATTTGATTTTTTAACTAGATGAGACAAAAGCAAAAAACGCAATCCCCAATTCAACATCACTCTACTTTATTCTTTAATCAATCATGATTAATTATACAACATTTAACATTTGGGTACAAGTAAACTTAAATGCCTCTTTTGAACTATACCACTTATGAACTTCAATTGTCTCAATGCTCTTACAAGCCGGCCACTACCTCGGACAAAAATACATTACTATGTCATGTTAGTGTTAAGGCTATGTCCATATCATGTATTCACTCAACATTTCAAATGGAAATATCAATGTTCCACCAAATCGTTATTTGATGTCAACTTTGCTTCTTCCTTTCAAGTATTGTATGTTTTTCTTTCAAGCTGTTTTGCAAAAAAGTGAAAGTTAGAAGTCCTGCAGCAACACGCAGAGTATCATCTAGTTATAAATATGTTGGGGACGTATCAACCATTAGTAAGCCAGAAGGCAAGAAACGAACTATTTTCGCCCAAGCACAAGAAGCACACTGAAAGGATATTGAGAGGGCATTTAGTGTGTTGCAAGCTCGGTTTGCTATTGTTCGAGTTCGTGCTTGCTTCTAGTCTAGGACAAGAAATCCCTCTTAAATATCATGACTACTCCCTCCGTTTCTAAATGTAAGTCTTTGTAGAGATTCCACTAGGTGGACTATATACGGAGCAAAATGAATGAATCCATACTTAAAATGCATCTATATACATCCGTATGTAGTTTATAATGAAATCTCTACAAAGACTTATATTTAGGAACGGAGGGAGTACATGTCTAATTCTACACAACATAATGATTAAGGATGTGGGATTCAAACTTAGAGTTTTTCAATGACAATATTGGTAATCGTGTCAAACATGTCATGAACCCACATCAGATCAATGCAATTTTTCAGACCTTTCGATAGACTGAGAACAATACCACACACACCTAGCTACGTGATGATCGATCAGTTGCAACCGTATGAGAGATAGACTCCCATTTTATTCATCTGATCTTATTTATATTTATGTGTGATTTGAACATTCAATCATTTTTGGACCATTTGTATTGTTTTAATTATTTGAAATTGAACATTTGTTATATTGAGATGATTATTTTATTGTATGATGTCAAAGCATTAACAAGTTTAATTTATATTGCTATTGTATTAAGATAAAATTGTTCAAAAACATGAATTTGTCTAAAACCCCGAGTACGGATTTGCGGTGCCGCGAGGGCGCGTTTTCGAAAATCATAAACGATTTTGCGGGACTCCGATTTACAGGATCTGCTAAAAATACTCTAAATCCTTATAGCATATTTACTCTAATTTTAAAAAAATTATACTACATATGATGCAGGCTAGAGTTACGACCAAACACACGCAAAAGATTGGGGAAATAGGATCTGCGACACGTCTCAACCAAAAGCTTCCTTCCTCCGCCTCCACGAGGCTGCTCCTCCACCTGTCCGTGCGGCTCCCCCTCCCCCTCCCAGTGAACTGCGCGACGACCTCCCCTGCCCAGACCTGATCCCGCCGCCGCCCAGTCCGGCACGGTATCCAACGGCCGGCCTGTTCCTCCTCTGCCGCCGAGTCGAGCGCCGCGAGGGCTGATCTCGCGGATTTTCGCCTGTTCCCGAGAGGTGCGTGTTGCTGCTGGGGGTTCCGTGCAGTGCCTTTCTCCCCTCCTCGGGGTTGCTTTTTGTTCGGGTGAACTCGAGGTTGCTGTTCGGTTCTCCCCGGATGGGGTTTTCCGGGCCGGGCCATCTTGGCGGTCTTGGATCGGGGGATTGGTTGATCCCGTCAAGCATGGGTTCCCTACCGCATAACTTGGTCCGGTTGTGCGTTCGTGCAAAGTCCTTTCTACTTTCTGGTATTGAAATGACATCTTCAATCCAGTCCAGTCCTGAGCGTAGACCTAACCCTCATCTATCATCAGCGTGCGCGTAGGGTCTGATCGGTCCATTTTTAGAGCTGAACTGATCTGGAAAGTCTCTCCAGCGAACTGATCTGTTCCGGGCTTAGGTTACTATAATTTCCAATTGATGTGTTGCCACTTTTTTTAATAAAATTATAATAATTTTGATATCTTTTCCGTATCGTTTTCTTCCTGTGTGTTAATGCTGAAGAATTCCATCTGACCACTCGCAGGACGATAAAGCATGCATATGACTTGTAGGAGGGGTTCTCACAAAATAATTCCTCAATATTTCCAATGTTCAAGATATTGGTAACTGGTACCATATCGGTTGGGTGCCGAGTAGTGATAAATAGGCGAATTTCCCAGTTAATTTTTGGAGCATCAGGGAGCCACAAGGGCCTCCCTGGTTCCATTGCAGAGCATGAAACCAAAAGTTTTACAAACACAGTTCAGGAATCGAAAAAATGGAACAGCAAACAGGCTGGCTGCGTGCCGTGGCACCAAACTACCACGATGGAACTAAAATAACCCCTCTAAAGGCTAGTCTAGGGAGGTATCGAAACCATTATTACATGACAGGAAAGACTTCAGATGGCATTTTCCAGTTAATCGGCCGATAAATCAGTTAAACGGCCGATAAATCAACTAATTGGATATTCGGTGACCCACTGAGTAGCGATTAACTGACTGAGATGCCGATTAACTGGCCAATATTTGGAACAATGATATTTTAATGCTGTTATTCCTGTTCTGTGCACCATAACTTGATATCTACTCAGCTGCAATTTTATGTGATCCGCTTGCAGGCCAATTGCGGATAACTCGATTAACTGCTAGTGCTACCAGGAATCGTGTGGTGTGCTTTATCTGTCTAGCTTGCCAATCATCTGCATAAATTTCAAAGTGGGTTTGCTTTCAGTCTGGAGGCTGAAAGATAGGTTAACACTCTGCCATCTGACCTTGTTCATGCGTGCATGGTTTGAATGGTAACCACAATTGAGTCCTGAAAACGCAGACGCGGTGCACATGCTTGCCGGCAGTATGAATAACGATAATGATAATGTTATTGACTTGATATCGGATAGTGGTGATGATTTTGATTCTGACTCTGACGATCCAACTTCTACAAATGTCACATCTGGCGAGAATGGCGGAGGGCAATCAGTCTGCTTTCAGGATGAAGATTTGTTGAGGAGCACTCCCTCTTCTTCCAGGTCTAATATAAATGATAATGGTCAGTACAGAACTCTGCCACCTTCCTTCACAAATGGTATTGATATTGAGAAAGCCCGTTATACACTAGGTTCGGAGGACAGAACTTATCCACATTCAAATTCGGGGCCAAGACACGATTCTGGAAGGGCCTCTCTCTCGTCCAGTAGACTTGATATCGCAGTGAGGGAGCGCAATGGTTTGGCAGTGGATGCAAATGGCAATAACAAGAGGATTCTTCCTTCATCTTTTTCCAGTGGAAGCACGTCAAAATCTACACATCCAAGTGTTGCAAGTGAGAGCCGTAAACTCCCATCACGTTTTACCAGTGGAAATTCACAAAGGTTGGATGATAATAGTATGGGAACAAATGATGGCAATTGCACTGGGCAGGCTTCATCTTCAAGGTTCTCAATCCGAAGCTACTCTGTGAGTAATGCCCAGAAGGATACCATGGAAAATGACGATGGTTTGTGTAGCTAGTCTCAAATTAGTCTAATTGAATCATACATTGGAAATGGCTGCAGGATTTCAATACAAGTACTAATGTTTTTCCCTCTTTAATATTGCCAGATGATGTCTATGTATATGATAGTCCTAGTTCACATAGGATGCTGCCTGTATCTTTTGGAGGCCATAACTCTGCCAGTAACAATGAACTTGCTAATGTTAATGACATGCAAGCTCGTCCAAACCTAGAAAATAGGTTTATGGATCCTGACGAGAGCGCAGTATATCAAGAGGCTCTTCAGGTATGCATCGTTGGTCCGTTGAGACATAAACAACATTCATGTTCATGCCCAGCTAATCATGTGACGTTTTGTCCAGAGGCAATTATCTATGATAGACTTATTCTTCTTTGATAAGTTCCGTGAATTGCATTGCTGACTTGGCTTGATGGATTAAAAGACAGCTGATAATCCCTATCAGAACTCAAAATCATACTCTGTAACGACATGCTGCTTTAACATGTGCCATTGTCTTTTAAAGTATCTTTCTGAAGAAAAATTCAGGTTCTACCTATATGAATTTGCCGTGTTAATCATTTTACTGCATAAATACCAAACTTATGTGCTGCATATTTCTTACGGTAGTCTGTCTTCTAGGCATAGCAGGTCCCAAGCCCGGGTAAAGGAGGAGGGTTGTGATAGGCTTGGCGAGCCAACGTAAAAACTAGCCAGTCCCATAGGTATGAAACCCATTTGAGCGAGAGTAGTACTAGGATGCGTGACCTCCTGGGAAGTCCTCGTGAAAGGGTTTCATATCTAAGGGTTGTGATAGGCTTGGCGAGCCAACGTAAAAACTAGCCAGTCTTTTGGGTATGAAACCCATTTGGGTGAGAGTAGTACTAGGATGGGTGACCTCCTGGGAAGTCCTCGTGAAAGGGTTTCATATCTAGCCTACCCCAACTTGTTTGGGATAAAAGGCTTAGTAAGTAAGTAAGTAAGTAGTACTAGGATGGGTGACCTCCTGGGAAGTCCTCGTGAAAGGGTTTCATATCTAGCCTACCCCAACTTGTTTGGGATAAAAGGCTTAGTAAGTAAGTAAGTAAGTCAGAATAATAAATACATTACCATTGCATTTGCAGAGCTTCAAATCTTTTTTAAAATAATTTTGTTGCATTATAAATGCAAGTGCTAGTTTTGACTTATCAATGAGAATATACATCTGCATGTTCTTGTTTACCAGCCCATGGAAATAGTATGTTTTAGCAATCCAGGTTATTTATTTGGGTATTACTCTTACATTTGATTCTATGCTTTGAGTAACTTGCTTTTATTATTCTGTTATGCAGAACATTAGTCTGGATAAAAGGGAAGATGATCTCGATGAGGGTGTCTTATCAGTATCTCTGCTTAAGCACCAGGTACACTATTCATTATATGAGTGCGGATTTTTTACTTCTGGAGTGCCGTGAGGTCACACTGTGAGATTCACATATTTATGTCTCCACGCTAATGCACTGTACTCTCCATGATGGCCCAGTCCAATTGAAAATGAACTAATGATAAGTGGTAGTCGAATTTAGGATGCATTATCCCTGTTATAGGGCATGTCGTCAGCACTGTACTATTGACTAGTAAGGTGTGAAATGAAGAAGATGAAATAGCAATTCCGCAAGCATGAATTATGCCAGATTTAGGGTAGTATAACCTAAAAAAAGCACAAATACAGGGACATGGACATGATGATATGCATACAGGGACACGAGATACAACATTTTCCAAAAACAGCCGTACGGGGATACGGCGAGTATATATAAGGATGTAGTTACCCCCATAGCATCCACCGTTGATCTCACAATATCCTGATGTTTTGATCGAGCCTGTGTTTATTGGTAGAACTCCTGAATACAAGTTGGATAATGAAAAGAAACACAAGTTTATATGGTGCCATAGAAGTTTGGCGTGAATAGAAAATATAACTCATGCCACAACTAAACTAGAGATGGTCTAATTCATGTCTACGCCATCTTTGATCCAGAGGCATGTCCACAAGTACTGTTGTTGCCTGGCTGGCCGCATGCCATGCAACACCTGGTTCTTACTCCATCACGAGCACCATGTGTTCTTTCGTACAGTCCCCGTCGAATCTTCAAATTATTCTGCCGCACAACTCAATAACCATACCTAAATTCTCCATTCTCTGAATTACATGCATCATTCTATTGTATTGCTGCAAAAAGAAAGAGATGATGTTCTAGTACTATTACAAGTACTAATCAGATGGATAGTATATATACTCACTCAAGGGGAATAGTGATCCGTGAGTTCTCTTGCTCAACGGGATCTTTCCGTCCACCATGTCTTTGCATACTGTTGGATCCAATATAAAATTTGGATTCTGTTTCGGATCACAAAACCTCAGCGCTGGATTTATGGGCAGTGCTATCCGTTATCAAGCTGTATATATCTGCTATCTGACACTGTCCTGTCACTCTCCCACCTCTTTTGTTCGAATATGCGTATCCCGTCGTATCCGTGCGTATTGCCGTGCACCCCCGTACTAGGACGCCGCTATGGCTGTTTTTGCCGTGTCTGTGCTTTTTAGGGTATAACCCATGGGGTGTAGTAACATATTTCTGTGTATATATGTATCACGTTCTGAATATCAATTATTTATTAGTTTCTTGTATTCTGAATATCATGTTCCTTGCGTACTTTTTTTCCTTGAAAGAAAATGGCATTAGCTTGGATGGTTTCGAAGGAGAATAGTTCACATTGTGCAGGAGGAATTCTTGCAGATGATCAGGTTATTTGTGATTTCCAACCTTTCAAAAACTACTCACTTCTTGTTAAATTCTTCTTAATGATAAGTAGTTTATTGTTACAGGGTCTTGGGAAGACTGTGTCTACAATTGCCCTTATACTAAAACAGAAGAGTCAGCAGTCTAAGTTCATGTGTGCTGATTCAGATCCTTTGAAATCTGAAGCGCTAAACCTTGATGAAGACGATGAGGCAGTGACTGTTGTTGATAAGGCGAAACAGTCTATGAACGATGAACCCAAGAAGGATTTAGACGCTAGTTTATCAACAGCAGCTAGTACTAGTGATGTTAAACCATCTAGTAGTCATATGGATATTGTTCCAAATAGAATTGTTGAAAGCAAAGTTGAACGCAAGAAGACTAAAACAGGCACATCATCTGCATCATCAACCATGCGATCCATGATGAGGCCAGCTGCAGGTACTTTAGTAGTATGCCCTGCTAGTGTTCTTAAGCAGTGGGTTAATGAATTGAATGACAAGGTTAGTCAAAGTGCTAGGTTATCTGTTTTAGTCTACCATGGTGGTGCAAGGACCAAAGATCCAAGTGAGCTGGCAAAATATGATGTCGTTGTCACGACATACACAATTGTGGCGAATGAAGTGCCTAAACAGAATGCTGATGATGACCAAGATCAAAAGAATGGGGAAGAATCTTCTGTTGGTAATAAAAGAAAACCACCAAGCAAATCTAAGAAAAGGAAGAAGAAACTTAAGGATTCAGATATTGACCTTGACAGTGGCCCAGTTGCCCGGGTACGGTGGTTTCGGGTGGTTCTTGATGAAGCTCAGACGATAAAAAATTTCCGAACTCAAGTGGCTAAAGGCTGTTGTGGACTAAGAGCAAAAAGGAGATGGTGCTTATCAGGAACACCTATACAAAATTCAATCGATGAGCTCTACAGCTATTTCCGTTTCTTGAAATATGACCCATATTCTACATATAGCTCATTTTGTACAATGATAAAGCACCCAATTGCTAGAAATGCAGTCCATGGGTATAAGAAACTACAAACTGTGTTGAGGATAGTTCTCCTGCGTCGCACAAAAGGTGAGAGAAAAATGTGTATTTACTGCACCTATCTAAGAAATCGTTAACTGGTAACTGCCTGGTTGTCTGGCGAGTGGAGGATTAATAGGCAAATTGGCTGATAATCAGTTAATCAGCTACTCGGTGACCCTCTGAGGAAGGAATAATCGGCCAGTTAACTGATTAACTGGCTGTTTTTTTAATAGTGATAGTTCCAATATTCATGTACCAAGGGAGGGAATACATACGGCATGGTGGAGCCTGAGTACCCACGTATATATGATCTTTGGATATTTCATTGCAAACTAATACAATTCCAACCACACCGCTTAGTACTTTTTATTAGTTATGGAAACTTGATGAATTATATCCAAGTTTAAATCTGCATGTGATTACACCATTATTTGGGGGTAGGCATTCTCTAGTTCCATGACTTTCTAATCAGTTATAGGTATTACCGTGCAAACAGTTGGAAGAACAGAAGCTTTGAGTTACATGTCAGAGAAGATAGTAGGTTATTGATTTCGTGTTTGAGAACGCCAGGGCACCTGTATTAATATTCCTAGCCACTTGTGTTCAGTACTTTGAGTTACATGTCAGAGAAGATAGTAGGTTATTTGATTTCTTGTTTGAAAACACTAGGGCACCTGTCTTAATATTGCTAGCCACTTGTGTTCAGTATCCCGCACCTCCTTTCTCTTTTCTTTTCATAGAAAGAACTTCCATAGGGTTTCGCATTGTATAATTTTGTTGGGAGATCTTTAAACACATATTGACATGACTCTTTTCCATTTGCTACCTCTGCTGATCTCATATTGCTGTTTTTTATATGTAGAAACTACGATAAATGGAGAACCGATCATAAACTTACCTCCAAAGACAATTAAGTTGCAAAAGGTGGATTTCACAAAGGAGGAGCGAGCTTTTTATTTGACACTAGAAGAACGTTCTCGGCAACAGTTCAAGGTTGGTTAAAACTTCATGTTTATCTTACCTTTCCCCATACTTTGTCGATGGCCTTGTTATATTATAATTTTGTACTATTTGATTGCTAAACTGGTGGCATGTGCCTTGTCTCCACTTTCAAGTGTCATATGTAGGTAGAAGATCGTTGTCGTGATCTAGAGTCCTATTTAGAGTTGCTTGCAATCATTGGCTCATTGCTTAATGTAGGGTGTGTGCATGCGGTTTTAGGTGGTTTGGGATGAGAGCCCAGCCCAGCCCGCAAGTACATGGTTTTGGCAGTGTGGTTTCGATAGTTTGCATCTTTTAACGGGTTAGCTGCTTCACTTGCTCCTATTCTTCAATTATGAAGCACCGATATGGGGACGGGGACATGTTGATACGGATAGCGGGGGTTTGAGCGTTTTGCCTCTGTGGTGATTGTTGGCTTTGTGCAGGAAATTAGCACATGGGTGGTGGACAGAAGAACACACGCCGAAAGATTTGGCAGTATTTTCTTACGACGCATGAATTTTTGGTGCTCGGCTGACGCTTCTTAGCCGGAGCGTTTTCTTCTCTTCTCTATTTCTCATGCCACTTAGCTGAATCGATTACAAAGCTTTAAATAGCGCACAAATGACACATGGTCAATCTAACAACTGCCTGATTCACTAATTGCTCAACTAGCCGATAGAAAAGGCCACCAACTAGCGATCTCACAACTCGGCCATCTCCTCACAACCTGGAGACAACGTCTGATCACTAGTTTCACACTTGAGCCTATCTAACAACTAGCCTTATCCATGCAAGCACACGTGCACCACTTCTACTAACTAACAACGCATGCAACTAATTAACACTACTACTTTGCATGCGTACACATGGCCACGTCCCAACATACGCACATAGCCGCAGCTTCTAGTGTTACGACTACAAATTAAACATTATCTAATCCTATACGCTTAACACTAATAACAAGATTAGTTCAAACAATCACCTCCCTAATCTTATTATTTATTCCTCTTGTGAAGCCTTTTGTCCTTTTGTCGTCGATCCCGTTGGTGCAGCACATCAACGACCGCAATTGACATCTTGTCACACCGATTGTCATCACCGTTGGCTTCAATGAGAGGCGCACCTCCTACGCCTTCGCCGCATCTTCGTTGCTGGCAACACACCGTGTCGACGACTCCGATGTGGATGATGAACTCCTTATGGCAATGGCCTCCATGCCATGACAATCACCTCCTTGCCGCCGGTGGCATGACTTACCGGGTAGCATGTCCATCTCCTTTGGTCATGACGCAACTCGACGACGATGAAGGATTGGACCTCGACACACGAGGCTTTGGGGCCAAATGTTGGACAGAAGAACACACACACACAGAGGAATTTTTTGGTGCTCGGCTGACGCCTCTTAGCCGGAGCGTTTTCTTCTCTTCTCTATTTCTCATGCCACTTAGCTGAACCGATTACAAAGCTTTAAATAGCACAAGCATGACACACGGTCAAGCTCACAACTGCCTGATCCACTTATCGCTCAACTAGCCGATAGAAAAGGTCACCAACTAGCGATCTCACGACCCGGCCATCCACGTCTGATCACTAGTTTCAGTGCCCCCTTTATGTGATCCGACACAATATCGTTGTCTTGTTGGGAGCCTTGCCTATCCAGCTGTCACTCGTCCAGGCACCTCCTAGGCTCCTATCCTGTCTATATTTTGAGTCAGTTTGTCTCTGCTCCCACTCTAGTTCAACATAGTCAACCTTCTTCGTGTTCAACGATATCTTCGTGGCTCCATCTCTCACCGTCTGTGCTTTCCACTCTCCAGTTCATTACAGCTTCAGGTCTATCCGGATGCTGTGTGGGCTAGTCATCCCTCGGATCGCCGTTCACTTTTTGCTGTGTTTTTCTAGGTGGTTCTCTCATTGCTTGGAAGACGAAGAAACAGACTGCAGTTTCCGTTCGAGCGCAAAGGCTGAGTTTCGAGCTATGGCTCTTTTGACGGTAGAGGTGCCTTGGTTACGGTGGTTACTTCAGGAGTTTGGTGTTCTGTCACTACACCTACTCTGCTATTGTCAGTACAGGTGCTATTAGTATTGCACGTCACCCTGTGAAGCATGAGCTCACCAAGCATATTGGGGTTGATGCTTCTTTTGTGCACGCTGGTGTGCATGATCAGGTTAATGCTCTTTAGCATGTGCCTTCCGGGTTACAATTGGTGGATTTCTTTATGAAGGCCCAGACTAGAGCACAACACGGCTTCTATCACTCCGGATTCAGTGTTGTTGTTCCACCAGGGGTTTGAGGGTGTGTGTGTGTGTTAAGAGTTATATATATTTAGTCATGTACCCCTTTGTATTTTCCATGTTCTATAAGGGGTTTTCTGCCATCACAATACAAAAGGGTACTCCGTGCCCCCCTGTCTCAAATTTTCTCCCCATCCCTGTAGTGGTTGCCGCCCTCCCCTACCTCTCCCTCTCTTATTGTGCTCTCTTCAGCCAACTTCCTTCATAGCACCCTTTCAACGCCACACTGTCTGTCGGCGCATCTCCGTCGAGGGAAATAAGCTTGGCTGGAACTCAGCTTTTGAGTTGGAATTGTGATGGAAACAGGTTCAGTGGTTTAAACCTGACATCACCCGTGACCCAAACTGCAGTTTGATGCGGGTGCCGGGTGGGTTCGACAGCGAACATGTCTAGCTTTAATTAATCAGATTTTCCTCCCAGCTTGTTTTCCTACCACTTTCCTTTGAAATTTTGTTTGTGGAATTCTTTATTGGTATTCCTATACCATTATTTTACATCTAGGGAGGCAAGTGGACAGTAGTTTCTGAGGCGTGGACATTCTTTAGATCAACAGAAGCTTAACATTGGCATCCCTTATGGAAACTAGAAATGTTGGAAGTGAAATTTATGACTCCTGACATGCTGTCTATCCATTTCAGGAATATGCTGCTGCCGGAACAGTCAAACAAAACTATGCCAATATCCTTTTATTGTTGTTGCGCCTTAGGCAGGCTTGTGATCATCCTCTTCTTGTGAAGGGGCATCAGTCAGTATTTAAAGGCGATGGTTCTATAGAGATGGCAAAACAACTTTCCAAGGAAAGGGTAATAGATTTGCTTGCAAGGCTGGAAGTATCAGCGCTTTGTGCTGTATGCCGTGTAAGTGATTAGATCTTTCTTCACTATTTTGAAGTTCATCTGTTTTCTCTTTTCTTTTGAGTGCAATCGTGCAAACTCTCACGTGTGCCATCTTTATATGAGATTTATGTGTTAGCATCGTTCGATATTTAACCCTGACAAACAATTACCCCAACATTTGAGGGGTTACTTTAGAAAGTTATCACCTATGTGATCCATGCCCCTATGAATCTAGTCCATCCAAACTTCATTGATGGGGGCCTATCTGGGAAGTTATCATGGTTTGACTCGACCATGGTTTGCACTAAGATATGCCTCCCTCTCTTGTTCACGCTCTTGGCATAAGACCTCATAGCATGGAGCCACACAACGAAAATGGTACCTGAACACATGAACTGGTTAAAACCTACATTTTTTATGGGATAATGCAAAACCTAATTGGGCCCTGCTCGTCATGGTAGTCGTATCCAGGGAAATTCTGAGCCCAGCTTGACACCTGGGTAAGGTTGCATCCATTTTGCCATGATCTTTTCTTATGCACAGTGTGTGCAACAATGTAATAACTGGTCTAATTCATATTTCTAAGGAATACAGTACTTGTCGTTTTGATCTTATTGTAGTGGCTGCAATAATAATGTAACTTATGTTTTTTGCAGGACACACCTGAGGATGCTGTTGTGGCGATGTGTGGTCATATTTTCTGCTATCAGTGTATATACGAGCGGATAACAACTGATGAAAACATGTGCCCCGTCCCTAATTGCAGAAACACGTTAAGTACTGAATCAGTATTTTCATCAGGGACATTAAAGATTTGTATCTCCGGCAAGACCAGTACTCATGCGATAGCGAGTTCATCAGCAGACGATGAGCTATCTTCTATCAGTCAAAGCAGTTACATCTCCTCGAAGATACAAGCGACCGTCGATATACTGAATTCTATCATTAACATGCATGCCCTTACAGACAGTGATACCATTGAATCAAATCCAAACCGAGTATACCCTGTGAAAGCCATTGTCTTCTCGCAGTGGACTGGCATGCTGGATTTGCTGGAGTTTTCACTGAACAGCAATCTTATACAGTACAGGAGACTAGACGGAACAATGTCCCTCAATTCAAGAGATAAAGCCGTGAAGGATTTTAACACCGACCCAGAGGTCATTCCCCTCACCCAACTTGTCTCTTTTGCTACTTCTGGACAATCATCTGACATTATGCTGCTGGATGTCTTCTTTTTTCAGGTTAGAGTTATGATTATGTCATTGAAAGCGGGTAATCTTGGTCTGAACATGGTTGCTGCTTGCCATGTAATACTCCTTGATCTTTGGTGGAATCCTTATGCTGAGGACCAGGCAATTGATAGAGCACACAGAATTGGTCAGACTCGTCCGGTCACTGTCTCTCGTCTAACCATTACAGATACGGTGGAAGATCGTATTTTATCTCTGCAGGTAATTATCCGTCTTACACTTGTGATGTGTGTTCATGAGCACTTCTAATCCACATAAGGAACATGTGCTTGTTATTTGTTAATTTGGGGGATGAGAATTATGCACCACATGAATATCACTGATACCCTTTTATCATGTCAGTGATCGTCTCATGGTAGGTTAGTTTTCTAATCTTTCTTGTGAGAGAACTGTCTGATAGGGGATCGAAATTCATTTCTGGTTTGGCACATTACGGAAATGATGGTTAACAAATTAAGCTGGACGCCAATAAATCCAAGTGCACGGAAAGCCAGCTAGGCAGCTCTACTTAGGTTTACTACAATAACAAACTATTTCGACAATGGGGACAAGCAAACTTGAAATAGGATTACATAAATATTTGAAGCAGATGTAGAAATTGCCTTGTCATGGAGTCACCGTTGCTTATAATTCCATGGTGCCTGTCTTACATTATTCCTTCATTTGTTAACAGGAGGAAAAGAGAGCGATGGTCAACTCTGCTTTCGGTGAAGACAAATCCAGTGCCCACGCTACTCGGCTGACTGTAGATGATCTGAGGTATCTGTTTAGGATATGATTGCGAGGAGATGATCCCTTGTTGCGTTGCTAGCTTTGGAAATCGTCAAAGTGGTGGCAGCATGTACGTTGCTTGCAATCTACCTATGTCTCTCCCTGCCCCGCCGAGGATCCAGTTTTGTCATGCTCCGATCGATCTTACATGTGACATCGGAGGGCCAGCATGTCTAGTGTAACGTACTTATGTCCCTGAGAATTCTTGTAGGAGAATTCTTGTGTGCTCTGTTCCCTGTGATGACAGGAGAGATCCATATGTATAGTGTGTCATTGACTCGTTGTACTGTGGCCATTTACTTTTTCCTTTTCTGCAATGTTCCCGCGTGCATTAACAGACAGGTGGATCATCCCACTCGTGTTAGAGCATCTCCAAGAGGTTCTAAAGGAACCCCCCCCCCCCCCCCCCCCCCCCCCCCCCAATGAGTGGTTAATGGGGCTTTCCCAATAATTTCAGGGGCCCAATAATTCTTGGATGCGAAGTTCGCTCAATGGGAGGGCTAACACAGTGAATGTACTCGTCCGCTTGAGAAACCTGCCCGCGTGATGAGCGTGAGCCGTGACCAAATCGAGTTGCTGTCCACTTTTCTTCATCGCCGCGTCGCCCCGCTGTCACTAAATCCCTTCTCCTTCCCACCTTGCTTCACACGTAAAAGCATCTTTGTCCTTCTCTTGTTTCTTGCCCTCCTCTCCTACATTGCCATGGCAATTCCATCGCCGGTCGCTCGTTCTTGTTTCTTGTCCCCCTCTCCTTCTTTGCCATGGCAATTCCACCGTTGGTTGCCCCGATTTCAGTGAAATCAAACACTCCCTCCCTCCTCGTAGTTGAGGTAGGCCTAAAATCGATCACAAGCGAAATCGCTGGGAAACAATAAATGGATTTGCTATGGTAATTTCTTGTAATGATTTGCCATGTGGATTTTCCATGAAGAAATTTATGCATATGCTGGGGGGAGTTGCCACGCGAAATCGCATAGACTTGTTATGGGATTTCAGTACATGCAATTGCCCTGTTCGATTTGATCTCAAAGCATACAAGAGTATATTCCCTCTGTACCGAAATATGTGTCATTGAAGCAACTGTAGTTCAACTTCTCCGGCGACATTTATTTTGGTACGGAGGGAGTATTTGACAGAAATTTGCTATGACATTGTATGTAAATGTGCCATGTATAAAAAGGTGTGTGTTAAGCTGTGTGAGAAAATTGTATGAGATGAATAGACTCTCATATGATATTACATAGAAATGTGTGTTTTGTACTGCTTAGAATTGTCACCGTATTGTTTGTGAAAATGCGGCTGCAGTAGATTTGGACTTTTTTTTACTGTTCATAGGGTGCAGATGAGCTCAGGCTCAGAAATGAATATTCGAGTGCATGATAGCCTATCATATGATAATGGCATACTAGTGCGTATGTTGGACATAGATTTGCCATGGCAGTCAAATATGATTAGCCATATGGACATGTGTGAAAATGCCATTTCAATCTACGGGGAAAACATATCATGAGAGGTAAATTTGCATGACTTTTGGTTTATATTGTCATGTGATACTGAGGTATGTTGCCATTAAAATATGAAAAAAAATAAAAAGCACAATAATTACCATCATAAGGGCATGTCCAATGGGGAGGCGCTCGAGTAGTCGCTTAAGAAAGGGGAACAAATAAAAGCACCTACACTAGCAGGGCACCCTCCAATGCAAAGTGTTATTCCATAGGCGCTTAGACAACCAAATTGCACTAATAGAGCACCTAAGTGTCTGGGGCAAATTAAAGCGTCGGAAGCCAGCTTTGGATTGGAAATAAAACGCGCACTAGCAAAACTACCTGGATTGTTTTCCCTAGTGCCCACTTAAGCGTCCCCATTGGAGATGCCCTTACCCCCACTTAAAAGCTAAACATATTTTCATTCAAAAATGACGAGTATCTGACATACTTGTTTGGAACCTTTTGCCATTACTGATGAACGAACTTTGCATGAGAGAGACGACATTGGTATATGCATTATTTGTCCCTCACTTAACATGTTTTTGATTTTTGTAATTGTTTGCAGTTGCAACAAAGAAGATGGATACAAGAGGTAGCAACCAACTGTGGACAAATGTCTGGTGGGTCGTGCCACCGTTGACATACGCGCAAGCAATGGTGACATAGTTCGACGCTTTGGACTCGTCTTATCCCATGCTACCCCTCCCGCTCCATATCTACCGAAGTATCACGTGGTCACATATGTTATATTTTGCCATGTTTGTTTACATTGTTGTTTGTTTCAACCATAACATTGTCTTATTTGACTATCCATTACTCATTCGATGAGCAGAGCTGCTGGTGGTCTGTTCTCCCCACCATCAGAAATAAGACCATACAATACACCGGCATAATTCTCGGTCGATCCTCTGAAATATGCCTCCTTCAGCTTTTTGAAGCACCGCAAGGTCAGCAGCGAGTCGGACCCAGCCTGGTGGCAGATCCCCACACGTTGGACACCAAGTAGCTCACCAAGCTTGCTCAAGCCACCATGGAGGCTGCCGCAGTACTTCATGAGATGCTTGATGTCGTACAGCACAGGGAAGTAGATTCTGATGAGGTCAAAGAATCCAGGCATGGTGTCGGGTAGGTTCCGCCCGGTTAGCAGCTTGAGCAGGTACCCGAAGTCGTACCCACTGTGGAATGTGACCCACTGGAGCTCAGCGTTGAGCAGGACGCCCGACGACATGAGCAGCTCGGCGAAGTGGCCTGTGTCAGCACCCTCGGTGGTGAAGCGGTCGAAGTCGATCCCGCTGTTGCGTAGCAGGTCGATGGAGTCAGCGTTGGCGGGGTCTGAGCGCGGATCGAAGCCCCGAAAGTTGAACTGCCAGGCGCAGGGGCGCCCCCCCGTGCCCCTGGCCGGGAGTGCGCCGTTCTCGTCGGAGAGGGTGAGACCAAGCTGGATGAGGCTCAGCATGTCGACGTTGGCCTTGAGGGTGGCGTAGTTGTACTCGTCATTGGAGCGAAAGCTCCCGAGCGGGCGGCACACGATGCCCGGGAACTCGGTGTCCATGGCGATGTACGGGTAATCGTCGACGATGTCACGGATCACGGCGAACTCCGCCTCGAGGTTGTTCGCCCATACCTCGCGGATCTCTACGCCCTCCTCGTCGGCGGGCTTACCATCATCATCGGAGGAGGCGGGGGGCGGCGGGGCAGACATCGGAGCCGGTGCATCCAAAGATTCGGAGAGAGATCTTGTTGGAGGAGGAGGAGCGAAGCGGGCTTGCTAGGGTTAGGGTTTGCGAGACAGACCGGCGGATCGGCGTGGTGGGGAAGGTAATATGATGAGGAAGGGGAGGCGGAAGCAGGGGCCCACAGGTCAGCGCAGGCGGCGAGTGGAGCGAGAGGCTATGGGAGGAGAGGTGCGTGGACGATAAAGAGGTGGGTGGGTGGGGAAGAAAGGAGAGGAAAGGGGAGGCGTAGTCACACCGCGTGAGTTCTTTTCTTATTTGTCAGTGTTTTATTTTATTTTATTTGTTGAAATTAGACTTTCAGTGAAATGGTTGATCTGTGAACAGTTTATCAAGAGGGTCAGTGCAACTTCAAACAAAATACCAAATGGACGGTTCTAAATGTATGCAGACATTTATCGACGTGTTCGTGGATAGTGGACGGGCAGCGGTGCTTGGATGATAAGAATAGTTGCAGATCCAAAGAAGGTGATGGGCGGGGAAGAAGAGAGATGAAAGTGAATCGGTGCAGCAAGTTGTAGTCACACCGCGTGAGCTTTTCCCTCATTTGTTAGTGTTCCATTTTTTCTTCGTTATAAAATTAAAGTTTCACAGAAACGGTTAGTCTGTAAACAGTCTGCCAGGAGGCGTAGTCACACCGTGTGAGTTCTTTTCTCATTTGTCAGTGTTTCATTTCATTTTATTTGTTGAAATTAAACTTTCAGTGAAATGGTTGGTCCGTGAACAGTTTATCAAGAGGGTCATGGCAATTTCAAACAAAATACCAAATGGACGGTTCTAAATGTATGCAGTCATTTATCGACGTGTCCGTGGGTAGTGGACGGGCAGCGGTGCTTGGATGATAAGAATGGTTGCAGATCCAAAGGAGGTGATGGGCGGGGAAGAAGGGAGATGAAAGTGAATCGATGCAGCATGTCGTAGTCACACCGCGTGAGCTTTTCCCTCATTTGTTAGTGTTCCATTTTTTCTTCGTTATAAAATTAAACTTTCATAGAAACGGTTAGTCTGCAACAGTCTGCCAGGAGCGTCAGGGTAACTCCAAACTGAATACCAAATGAACGGTCCTAAATGTATGAGGACATTTCTCGACATGTCTATGAACAATGGGCGGGCAGCCGACCATCCAACTGAAGCGAACTTCGGATTTTCATTGATATTCAAAATAATAGATGGTAAAAGGACCTAAAAACAACTAAAATCCTACTCCACTCATCTCCAACGGAGTGAGGTCGGCGGCCCCGTGCGAGACGGTCCGGAGTTGACAACGAATGCCTCATTGGCATCGCTATCGTGTTGGTCTAGCGCGTCGTCATCCTTGTCCTCTAGCCCCTCGAAGAGGCGGTTGTGCAACACCTCGTTGACGCGGAGCTGCCAACACTCGCAGCGGATGATGCGGCGTTGTGCACAGACGCGAGGACCGCCCGATTCTTGTTCACGAAGCCCAGGTCCGTTGCAGCCATGGCCATTACGGCATCTTCGGACATGCGCTCCGCCGAGAGTTGATCCTCTGCCAGTCGGTGCTGAGCAAGAGGTGGTACCACTGCTGTTAGGGCATATTTCTCCCTTAGTGGTTTTGTTGATTGATGACAGTGCCTTTGCGGACTGATCGTGTGCTTTGAGCACTTCAGATAATTGATCATATGGCACAAGACGATTCGAGCCCCTCGGAGTTTTTGAGTGAAGACGTTGTTTTTCCTGTGCTTTTTTCCGATGAACTTGAGTTGTAGGGAAACCGTACTAACAAGAGGGGGGCCGCTTCAGAAAGGTTTGGGTGGAATCATCACATACATGTTCTTCTTTGCACCCCGATTATCTTTTCGATTTGATGGAGTTCTTGATGCGGAGCATCCTACGATCATCTCCATGTACACTACGTCTACTCTACAAGCCCCAAGAGGACACAAGACGAGACCTCAAGTATACGTCATTGGACACAAGGTTAACTCGCTCCTGTCCTAATCGCCACTTTCCACATGTGAGACATGGCTACTACCTTAAACATATGTGTTATGCATGACCAAAGAACCAAGAGGAAGGCCATGAAACAACTAGGAGCATTGGACAAGACGGTGAGGACGCCAAGCGCGAGGAACAAGAGGTAGAGCTGCCAGGAAGCTACAGCTCTCGGACGTCTGATGGCCTTCGAACGACTGACGATCTCCGGACGTCCGACGCCTGGAGACTCCACCAGCCAGATCGACTCCAGCCGAGGCAACCTACAGTGCCCGGACGACCGCCAGACACCGTATGCCCAACACACATCAGCGCCCGGACGACCGGCGTCGACCGAAAATCCAGCACTACTGGACCAGAGCAAAAAAGTCGGAAGTCCGAAGACTTCCGGACGACCGGACGCCCGCGAGCGACCGGACGACCGACAACCATCGGACGTCCGACGTCTGTCTGTGCACAGTGTGTTGGGCGAAGCCCATGTACTCCTCACTTACCCCTTTGTGGCCCTAGACTATATATACTCCTCCACCTCCTCCTAGTTAGGGTTAGCAAAGTGATAGCTCATTTGTATGTGAGCTTTGCTCCCACCACTCCTCCTCTAGAGAGAGAGAGAGAGAGAGAGAGAGAGAGAGAGAGAGACTAAAACTCCCATGGAGTTCAAGACCTCCATGTGAGAAGATCCCTAGTGGATGAAGCCCCCGCAAGGGAAGATCCTCCATGGACTCAAGGCTTCCTTCTAGGAGATGAACTAGCTACCTTTGTATCTTTCCTTTGTTGTCTTTGGATCGTGTATCTCGTTTTGTGTTCGAATCTAGCACATGTGTGATCGTATCTTGTTGATTTGAGTGTTTTCCCTCGTTCCCCTTGTGATTTCCCCTTATGTTCTTTGTGTTCATCCTTGGGAATCCCTCCAATCGTGAAAGATCGACCTATGTCGGGTTAGCCCCGCATCATATGGTATCATGAGCCACGTTAAACACGAATTTGGAGTCTCCCCAATGTTTGTAGCCTTCTTTTGCTTGATTTCGTCCTAAATTTCGAAAATCCTTAGCAAAAATAGCCCCAATTTTTTGTGATTTGTTGGTATGATGAAGTTTTGTTGGATTTGATCCATGGATTTCCTTGGTTTCAAGTGGATCTAACATCTCCCCAAGTTTCCTCACTTTTCATCCACAGAATCTCCTCAATTTTGACCCCAAAATCATCAATTTCCGCCCAAAAACGAGTTCTGAATCTCAGATCTTGAGTTGAACCCGATACACCGGAGGACCGACGTTTACCGGACGTCCGGAGCCTCCTGAACCACGGGACATCCGACACCTTCCAGACGCCCAATAGAACAAAAGTTAATGAATTTCCGAGACTTCTGGACGTCCGACCACCGGACATCCGACACTTACCGGATGTCCGGTCCCTGTAGATATTGACTTCGGCTAATTTTTTGTTTCGACCATAACTAATTCATTCGAACTCCGATTTTGACGTTCTTTAGCTCGTTTTGAAGCTCTTGACATCCTGCATACCACAAAAATACTTCCAACATCATTTGACTCCATCAAAATTTTGGAACTTTGGCATCTTTGCCTAGGGCCCTCACCACATCATCCGCTATACCACCACCGACTTCCGCAACCTAACCGATTTTGATCCCTTTAGCATTAGTGGTTGCGTGAGTAGTGATTCGAGTCTCCTAAGGTGTTTCAGCTACTTAGGGACGGTTACTTCTTCATCAACCACCATCATACCTTCCACATAACCTTGCCCACCATACACTTCCGCCACCCCAACATAACCCAATTTTGTTCGAGCTTGTTTGAGTTGTGGTTCGTGTATCCTAAGGTGTTTCGGCTACTTAGGGACGGTGACCTCAACTTTGACTCGGATAACCCATCACTCCACTTCCGCATTGCCAACTTCGAAACCATCACCACTTTTCCAGTACCACCATTTGACATTTGCCTTCGGAGATTTTGAGTTTGCAGTTTTTCCGTTTCCTAAGGTGTTTCGGCTAATTAGAGACGGGTCTACATCATCTTGGTATCTACATCAAGAACGCCGCCGCTCATCATCGCCATTGCCGGTAACCTCGACGACATAATTGTATATCCCACTTGCCATTGCATTGATAACCCCCTAGCCCATTTGCGTCACTTGCCTATCGAGACTAACCTTTGAGTATTGCTGGCAACGTTACTTGTGCACATTAGTGATTCGCACCTTCCATTGCATACATACCATATCATCTTGCTATCATCATATCATCCCTTGTGTCACAAGATTGTTCCCATATATACACAATTTCTATCTTGGTTTGTGCATTTTGCATAGTGGCCATACAAAAAAAGAATAAAGCTTTTAAGCAAAAGAGAGAGAACAAAGAAGCTTGTAAGCAAGAGTCATATCATCGTATCATAGTGCATTACAATATACCATATGGTATCATACTCGATCATCTTGGATCATCTTGTGCTAAAGCACCGACAAATACATACATACCATACTTGTGATAGGAAGTCGCTACATTTTGTCTCATATAGGTAGTGCACAAGTTCGTATCCGCCTATTGAGCAATCGGCTAGTGTCTCTCTAGTGTTGTGCGACAAAGAGCATTTTTCGTGGATTCCACATTTTCGCTCAATCCTTGGTTGCACAACCACATTTATCTATTTGTGCATGTGTTTCCGTGTACCCACATTGCTATTGGTCTACTTGTTTCACTTGCGAATTTGTGAATCTCTTTCAACATTATTGACTCTTGCTAACATTTCCATCAAATTTTTGTGCCCCTATCCTCACCAAGCTACTCCATAAGCCTTATTGTGTAGGTGTGAGAATTGATAAGATCCGGTACCAATTGTGTTATTTCCTTACTACACTATTGAGTGATCATTGATCCATTTTCAACATCGGTAAGGTACATTTGGTCTATTTCTTATATTTCTCCCAGTCACTTTTGCTCGAGTCTTGTGATGGATAGGCAAAGCATTTCATCTCCGGTCTTCCACGACGACGACAACGCGAACAGCTACATCACCGAAGCGTCCATCTTCAAACTACAATGAGCAACGAAAGCCGCACAATCAAGCGAGAGCGCATCGACAACCTCGCCATCGACATATGACACTCCAAAGCACATACAAGGGACTACTTCGACAACAAGCTTTCCACACAAAAGGAGGAGGAATATGCCAGGATGGAGGAGATCCAGGCTTTATTGGTCAACCGTTCTTCACCTTCGTCATCTTTAAGGTGGCGGCGAGCAAGTCGATCGTCTTTCGAGCACCCAAGCGATGCAAGCGCAATTCGTCCACATCCACATCTCCATGGCGATCATCATCACATTCGTGATCCACATCATCATGAAGGGCAAGTCACCTCCAAGAATCATGTGCACGACGATGATGAACGCCGTCGAGCTCAAGTACGACAATGACATCATGCTCCACATGCACAAGCCTACAAGTCCAAACAAGCTCTACATCAAGCTACAACCAACCTTCATGAGCACATGAGAAGACCGCAAGAAAAGCACCACCAAGAGTAAGCTACGACTACCACCACCACTTCGGCATCTTCGCCAAGTGCTATCAAGGCATCTTCGCCTTTGGACGTATGGCATCTTCGCCTACTTCCCATGAGTTTGCCTACATCGACATCTTCACCAGCAAGGCGACCACCTACAAGTGAGGGCGACACTTCCATCTTCGGAAGCCCCTCAAGGAAGATGGCCGAGCATGGGAAATTCCCTTCGGTCATGGAGACGAGCTACGAGGTGCCATATCTTATGGGCCTCCAACAACAAGACGGTGACAAGAAGGTCGAGCTAGGGCCATCCCCTTCGACCACGGCAACGAGGACGAACCTACATGAAGATGGCGCCCACATTGGACTCATACTCTGACTCAAGATATGCGAGCGCACATGAGACCCTCTCTTTGGTCTCGGAGGAGAGTGATGATTTGCCACGTCCTATGGCATTCATCTTTGGAGGCGTTATTGATGAGGAGATTGAGCATGGGACTATCCCTTCAACCAAGGCGACGATAGGAGTTGATCATGGAGACATTTACACCTATATCTCTCCGACACCCACATATGACGAGATGCCCCAATTTCCATGTGAGGAGAGCCACCCCACCATGACTGATATGGGTGACTCCACCATATGTGACATTGAGTGCATTTCCTATGAGAGGATGAGCGTGACCACCACTAGCCCCACACTTGAGAGCATGCCACACATCCTATGTGAGGTTGAGAGCCATTTGAGTGACTCCACCAACCATATGAGTGAGAGCATACAAGAGGGAGTGAGTGAGCCACAACACTTAGTGAGTGAGATAGTTGATAGGGCATGTGAGACCACTATGATTTCTAACGACTTACCCTCTACTTTGAGTGTGTTTTCCTTTTTGGTGCTAGATCTCCAACAAGACGAAGCGCCAATCCTCGATGAGTCCATACCTCCAATGGGCAAACCGTTGGCCATGATGGACGATATTGCACCACCGCCACATGGTACCATCAAGTTGATGAAGCTACTGGCCAAGTGTCAATTTTGGCAACCTCACCTACAACACATGAGTCGAGCTCTAAAGGTAACATAGGTGATGGTACTTCTCTTGTCCCACTAGTGGACTATCTTGCAAATGATTGCTTGCATGATGTTGATCACCTTATGGATTCATCGCATACTATGTCTTGTTTCAATATGCCACCCATTTATGATGAATATGATGATGAGCATGTTGAATTGCCTAGTTGTGATGCTATCCTCCATAGGATATCATGTGAAAAATTCTATTCGTAACTTCATGTTTGACAATCCATTAAACTTATCATTTGCTATGAGTGAGATCTCCCATGTTGCATCATTACAATCTCAAAATAGTAACTATGCATCTCCCATCAAAATAAATCCTATTTTCACCTATGGCATTGATGACAAGGTCATGGTTATTGGAATGTGCTTCTCTTGTGATGATATTGCCATGCTTCCTTTACATGATTTGCACAATTCATCTACTATGCCATGCCATGAACACATTGCTTCGGATATGCATTGTTTTGGATGTTGTCAATATTCTCCATATGATGTTTCCACTAATGCTCATGAGGAGAACCCCATAGTTTCCTCATACACATTAGGAGGTTTTTATGCATTCCATACTTTGCATGATTCCCATGATTGTGTGCACCATATGCATTCCATGAATAACAATGCTCTACATATTTCTCGTGATGCATTACACAATTTGAGTCTCCATTATGCTATACATAATAACAAACCTCTCATGATGGATGACATGTTTCTATATCACGCATCTCATTTATTTGGGCATTGGCTATTTTGTGCTAACCAACACATACACGTGCGTATCATGATGTATGATGCGTACATATACCACACACACACACATAATTTTCCCTTTGCCTTTGTTTTGTGTACGTACTCACATGTACTCGTCAACCTCTCAATACCAAGAGTTGATGAAACGAGCTCTTGAGAGCAATGACGATTTGGGATCTCGTGGATTATCCTTACCACCGTTCTCTTCGCGCAAGGACTTCACACATCTCTTTTACTTGGCTCTCACACGACTATGGCTATATATCACGTATTCCTTTATGCCCATCATAGCATGTTCATTTTGCATGTTATGCCTATTTGTATGTCTTTGCAATGCAATTGTGACCCTTGTTTGCATTTACTCATGAGCCACCATTTTGCTACTATGTGTATTTGCATGCTTGGTGGAGATCCTTGTTGTTATTGCCATGTTTACCATGTGCCACATGCTATTGTTGATTCTTGTGTTGGGAGAGTCATGAT
This sequence comes from Triticum timopheevii, assembly GCA_963921465.1. Taxonomy (NCBI): domain Eukaryota; kingdom Viridiplantae; phylum Streptophyta; class Magnoliopsida; order Poales; family Poaceae; genus Triticum; species Triticum timopheevii. The sequence goes on from OY997274.1 coordinate 380,342,924, forward strand.
GTTCCATTGCTATTTACATAGGGCTTCTTGCAAATAGAATGAACCTACTTTGCTCATACCTTGTTTCTATGTTTGTGATGTGTCATGTGCATTATGTATGCCCACTATTTGCACATATGACATGATTGCCATGAATACTTATAGTATGTTGCATCTTCACACTACTAGCTTAGATGACTTGAATGCTATGATTGCTTGCTTTGTTGCATCACCCATGATCCATTCTTGCTCGTTCTATTGGGTTGATAGCATATATGTTCATGCCTCTCACTTGATTTGTCTTTCTCATTGTATCTTGTCTCCACTAGTTGGATCTCTCATATCCCCTTGTATTGAGTTCCAACTTGCTATGCTTGTTTATCTCGGAGACTTGGACATCTTGTTTGTGATGCATGCTTCTTTGATTGAGCTTAACCTCTTTGGTAGTTCTAGCATCTTATGCCTACATACCATGAACTACACCCTTGTACTTTCTTATGATAAGAACGATGAAAACACCTGTTGGGTGTCTCACCACTCGAATGATAGGTTTTGCATTTACTCTAACCTCATTTCTTTTCCCAAGTGTTTGTCATGTTCTTTCATTTTGAAGGATTCACAAGGCGGTACCATCACAAGACAACTTGGTCATGTGAAGGCATACACGATGCGCGACACCAACTTTTTGACATCCTCATAAAGGTGCACTCATTCCCTTTGAGCCATCCTCAAATACGCATATTGGATGGGTCATTCTTTCATTGTTGTTTCCTTCTTGTTGTCTACATGATACATGTCGTGAACGGAGGAGCGACATTGAAGATTGGCTTTATGGACCTTCACATTAAGGAGCGCTTGGACTTATTGGATGCACCTTCGAACCTCCACTCATGCCACGACATCGAGCATTGGTACATCAACACTCCTTTGACACATTGCACCAACACCTCCATATTTGTTGATTGTGCTCGCACATGTCATGCTCGATGGACATATCATACTCGCCACAAGTTTGCACCCCATGTGATGCGGAGCATCCCTCGACTACTCGCACCGACACTCCATCACCATCGCAAGCATCGAGTGGAACAATGACAAGAGCACGTGTACGCGCCATCGAGAACGAGGTTGATTCTCTCCTATTCGAGTTTCGTTCGGTTTCACTTGAGAATGGGATTCTACCTCAAAGAGATACACTATGCGTTCTTAGGTACATTGAAGATCATCGTGAGGAAGCACGGAGGAAGACCCAAGCACCCATGGAGCAAGAGGAGGAAGGAGAGGACAAGAAGAACGAAGAAGGAAGCACGGAGGAGAAACCTCTGGACACCCTGAGTGCCGGGCCTCCCGAACCCTGGGTGCCCGGACACCTAGGAGCTGCCTCGGCTCGCCCCGGGTGCCCGGCCCCTTGGCCTCCGGGTGCCCGGGCCCTCTGCTCCCAGCCGCCTGCCACCCCACCAGGTGCCCGGGCCTGGGACCCCCGGGTGCCCGGCCCCTCCCAGCCGCCTGCTTGGCGCCACCCCGGGTGCCTGGGCCACTCACCAGCCGAGGCCCTGCATGGGCCGGGTGCCCGGACCCTTCGCCCCCAGGTGCCTGGCCGAACCTGATGATGGCCCTGACCAGTCCGGGTGCCCGGACCCCATGACCCCGGGTGCCCGGACGAAACCGTGGGCCTGCGTGGCTCCTCGGGGCTTTGCCCTTGTATCCCCCCTCCTCCCTCATTTCGTCCCTAAACTATATAAGGGCATCTCCTAGTTCATTTGTGGGGTTAGCAAAGATATTAGAACACAAAAGAGGGCTTTGCTCATCTTCCTCCTTTAGGAGATCTAGACCTCCACTTGGAGAAGCTCCTCTTGGAGATCAAGCCCTCCTGTTGGAGAAGATCCTCTTTGGATGCAAGACCTCACCTAGTGAGAAGACCTTTATCCTAGTGCTATTCCCCTTGGATTGATCTTGTAATCTTGTGGATCTCATGTATGCCCCTCTAGTGGATGTGATATTTGGGTTTGTTTGAGAGTTTTGTTCTTGTGTTCTTGAGTGTTTTTCCTCCTTTTCCCCCTCCAAGTGTGAAAAGATCCAACCTAGGGTTTGACCCTACAACACCATGCATGGATTGACTCACATTATGCTTGTCTTGTTGCATCTATTTCCATGTCATCCATGATATATGAGCTTGTGCATTTCCTTAGCAAATTTGTTGTGATCTTCCTTGATGGCATATTCATACATAATGATCACATTGCCCACTATCAATTGCATGATAACATAATCACATTGAGCACCAATTACCATGTTCATGCTTTTGATACACCGTCACATTATGACATCATTTTGCACAATGGATGCACTGATCACATTCACAATATATTTGTGTGCACAATGAATGCTATTGCTCCCATGAATGCTTTGCATATCATTCTATATCATCTTGATAAGCTTAATGCACTTTGTCACGAACAATCTTACCAAACGGACTCATACTTACTTGATGGAAGCCTTGTGTGTGCTAACCATTGTATTTCTGAGTGTCGCTTGTGTTTGCTCTTTTTGCATGAATACCACTCCGGAGACACCTTGGAGTACTTGGATTGCGCCATGTCTTCAACTTCATCCAACTACAAATCCGTCCACAACAACCGTTTTCATAGTGATGAGGATCACGATCCGAGGTTGGATCTTTCCCAGGGAGGGTGTGGAGATGATGCAGAGCATCCTATGATCATCCCCATGTACACTACGTCTACTCTCCAAGTCCCAAGAGGACACAAGACGAGACCTCAAGTATACGCCATTGGACACAAGGTTAACCTGCTCCTCTTTGAATCGTCACTTTCCACATGTGAGACATGGCTACTAACTCAAACATATGTGCTATGCATGACGAGGAACCAAGAGGAAGGCCATGGAATAGCTAGGAGCATTGGACAAGACAACGAGGATGCCAAGCGCGAGGAACAAGAGGGAGAGCTGCCAGGAAGCTACAGCTCTCGGATGTCCGACAACCTCCGGGCGACCGACGATCTCTGGATGTCCGGCGCCCGGAGACTCCACCAGCCAGATCGAATCGAGCCTAGGCAATCTACAGTGCCCGGACGACCGCCAGACACCGAACGTCCGACACACATCAGCACCCGGACAACCGACGCCGATCGGAAATCTGGCATTACCGGACCAGAGCCAAAACGTCAGAAGTCCGTAGACTTCTGGATGACCGGACGCCCGCGAGCGATCGAACGACCGATAGCCGTCGGACGTCCGATGCCTGTCTACGCATAGTGTGTTGGGCCGAAGGCCATGTACTCCTCGCTTACCCCTTCGTGGCCCTAGACTACATATACTCCTCCACCTCCTCCTAGTTAGGGTTAGCAAAGTGATAGCTCAGTTTTATGTGAGATTTGCTCCTACCACTCCTCCTCTTGAGAAAGAGAGAGACTACCACTCCCATGGAGTTTAAGACCTCCATGTGAGAAGATCCCTAGTGGATGAATCCCCCGCAAGGGAAGATCCTCCATGGACTCAAGGCGTCCTTCTAGGAGATAAAATACCTACCTTTGTATCTTTCCTTTGTTGTCTTTGGATCGTGTATCTTGTTTTGTGTTTGGATCTAGCACATGTGTGATCGTATCTTGTTGATTTGAGTGTTTCATCTCATTCCCCTCGTGATTTCCCCTTGTGTTCTTAATGTTCATCGTTGGGAATACCTCCAATCGTGAAAGATCGGCCTATGCCAGGTTAGCCCCGCATTAGTTCTTCCTCTATTTTGCAGAAGGATGTTGGAGTGTTGCCAGCGATAGCACCGCTGCTAGTACCGCGTGTACCGCCGTCTCTGCTCAGGGCTCATTTTCTCATGTCGGGTTACACGGTAGTACATCGATAGTCCTCTGTCTCCTTTCGGTGGAAGCCCTTTTGACAAAGTAGGGCAAGCGGTAGTAGGAGTGATAGTTGAAGCGGTATACCTCGCCTACTACTGCTGCCACTACCGCTCGTGGCTCTGCTCTTCAGCGTTCCTGTGATTTCCTTAGCGGTAGTAGGGAGTGGCAGTACCGACTATAAGCAGTAGTATGGCCCATTTTGGGTGGTAGTATGGTTGCGTCCGTACTACCATTGCCCCTACCACCATAGTGCAGTAGTACTACAACCATGGCGGTAGTATCGCCGGGGCGAGCAGTAGTACCGCACCGGCGGCACTACTGGCCCATGGCCCTGTGTCATTGCACGTACTTCCTGGCACTACCGCTTGGGCGGTAGTACCACTCCCCGAGCGATAGTACCGCTTATGTGCGGGCTGAGGGTTGCATAACGGTTGGATTTGCCCCCCCCACTATATAAAGGGGGTCTTCTTCCGCAAGAAAATTACCTCTTCCTCCCGAAAACTCCATTGTTGCTCCAAAGCTCATTTTAGCCCTATCTCTCTCCCTAGCCAATCAAACTTGTTGATTTTCTAGGGATTGGTTGAGAAGGCCCTGATCTACACTTCCACCAAGACAAATTTGATTCCCCCACTAATCTCTTGAGGATCTTGGTACTCTTGGGTGTTTGAGCACCCTAGACGGTTGAGGTCACCTCAGAGCCACATTCCATTGTGGTGAAGCTTTGTGGTGGTGTTGGGAGCCTCCAATTCGGTTGTGGAGATTGCCCCAACCTTGTTTGTAAAGGTTGAGTTGCCGCCTTCAAGGGCACCACTAGTGGAATCATGACATCTCGCATTGTGTGAGGGCGTGAGGAGAATATGGTGGCCCTAGTGGCTTCTTGGGGAGCATTGTGCCATCACACCGCTCCAACGGAGATGTACTTCCCCTCAAAGGGAAGGAACCTTGGTAACACATCCTTGTCTCCATCGGCTCCACTTGTGGTTATCTCTTACCTTTACTTCATGCAAATTTTAGTTGTGCTGTTTATCTTTCTTGCTTGTGTGGTTGTGGTTGTTAGCATATATACCTACTCACCTAGTTGCATATCTAGACAACCTATTTGTTATTTAAACTAATTTGTTAAGAAAAGCTAAAAATTGGTAGTTGCCTATTCACCCTTCCTCTGGTCAACCATATCGATCCTTTCAATTAGTATCAGAGCCTCGTATCTTTATTAATGGTTTCACCACCCGAAGAGTATGGTTGACGACGATGGTGGTGTTGATGAAGTGCCTGAAGCCGTGGAGTTGAATTCGGTCACCCGAGATGACTTAAATGAAGTTATGGCTTCACTTGAGACATCTATGACGGTTGAAGTCAAGTCCATTGTAAGTGGCTAATTCCACCGCATCGGAGTCCGAGACAAATTCCGGTAAAGAAGCAGTTAAAGGTACTCAAACCTCCGCCCCTCAAGATAAGAATGGGACGAGAACCTTTGCCTCGGTTCCTCCTCCCGCGGCCTATGGAGGACCGGTCCCTGTCCCTCATATAAACCTTCTTGGTCCTCCTCCTAAGCTTGTCAAGGGTGATTTCAGTAATTGGATTTTTTGTATCAAGTCTCATTTGAATCACTGCTCAACAACTCTTTGGAGAATCACCGAGCAAGGTTTCTACCCGCATGATCCAAACAACCTCACTCCAAGAGAAGATGCGTACAATCAATCAATACAATCATTCCGCCTTGTTCATCCTTCAAGCCGCGGTGCCTCCCAAAGACCTAGCTCATTTACGTCCCTTCGCTCGTGCAAAGGATTGTTGGGAACATATTATATCTTTGTACAAGGGAAGCTTAAGCATTGAATGGTCCAATTTTGAGGTGGTTCTTGATGAGGCCGATGAGTTTGTGATGAATGAAGATGAGGATCCTCGTGATCTCTCTACCGAAGATTGACAACTCTTGCAGTCATTCTTCAAGATCATGGGAGCAAGGATATAGATGATAATTGGATCAAGCGCAAGTTTCTCAAGACCATCATGCCATTCAACAAGGCCATGTCCTTCGTGATTTGTCAAAGTCTGGACTTCCACACCTTGTCTTCAAGTGAAGTTTGGATGAGTTTATTACAATGAACATCATGAACAAGACAGCCGACAATGCGCTAGCTCGTGTCCAACGGTCAAAGAAAGCCTCTCCTAACCTTTCCTTGAAGGCCAAGGCCATTCCGGAAGAAGAAGAGAGCTGCCCCGAAGACACCAAATATGCTTATCATGAGCACATGGCTCTTGCGTCAAGGCAATTTTGGGGCAACAAGAGAAACTCAAGGCCCAACTTCTCCAAGAACAACTCAAGTGGCTCAAAGGGCAAGCAACTAGTGAGGACTTGCTACAATTGTGGCAATGTGAGTCGCTTTGTGGTGGATTGTCCATATGAGAAGAGGGAGGAGAATGGTGGCAAGCTCATTCGCAAAGACAAGGCCAAGTCCTTCCCAAACAAGAACAACTTCACCAATAATATACCTCAAAAGGGCTTGGTGTCACAAGAAGAGTACATCTCCGATGATGATGATGAAGATACAAGTGGTGAAGGAATGGCAACGACAACCATGGCCATTGCCACCTCTTCCCCAACTAAGGTGTCTCTCTTCAGCGCCCCTAATGAGAACATCATTGCCAAGTTCCTCATTGTCGGTGTCAAAACCGGCAGACCTCGGGGTAGGGGATCCCGAGCTGTGGATCTCTGATCAAGGGTAATAGGGACGAAGGAGATGATGTTTACCCATGTTCGGGCCCTCTTGATGGAGGTAAAACCCTACGTCCTACTCTTGTTTATATCAATGGAGATGCATCAAGTACAAAGTTGATCTACTTCAAGATCGTAATGTGTGGTCTAACTCTAGGTCAAGGTTGTCGGTGCAACAAACCCTGGGTCTATTGCCCAGACTGTGCACAAGCACGGGAACAAGATTATGGCTCCAAGCCATGCCGGAGTGCAGGAGACCAAGATCTTCGAGGGACCAACATGCAGATCAAGAGGACCAAGGTCAAGCCAGAGAAGTAAGATACCACCAGGAGAAAACCTCCCTTGCCGGGAAGACGAGCTCGGTGAAGGCGGGGTCGCCCCAGAAGAGAACACCCAAGACGTCCCAGCATAGCCTGCCGGGGCTCACAGAGGAAACAACCACCTCACCAACCACTCCACCACAACCCATGTCATCAATCAGTGCGATGTGAAGCCGCAAAGTGATTATGGGAGCCATTCGCCACATGGCAGCCTCTTTCTACAGGAATACCTACAGACGACACCCGTCCTATGATGTGTCAAGCAAGCAGGCGTGCAGCTGGCAAAATAAGCCCGACAAGGCTTGCCGGGCGAAGAACGATGTGATGTTGAGCGGTGCATTAAATGCGCTCTGTCAGCCTGCAGAGTTAGGTATGATAACACTATTTGCTATTTTATCAGTGCATAATGACTGATTTGCCATTGTGGTGACCCATTGATCTATAA